>OZ007596.1:119281235-121728735 GCA_963931845.1 Maratus michaelseni
GGATGGAAGAAAACAAATACTGGACTTGAGCCTGTATTTATTGTACTTATCCTCTGCTTTGTTGAAGCTTGTATCCTGTAAGTGCAAAAAGAACTGCTAACAAAATTATGGTTGCAAGAAGGCAGGTCTTTGTTATTCCAACATATGCCTCAACTACGAAGTGACCAAGCAACAACATCTCAGTGGTGAATCAAGACGAGGAAGACGAGTTATATCTTGAAACTGAGCTACAGATGGATTGCCCACCCACTGAATCCGTGGACCCAATGGAAGAAGAACAAGTCATGCCACAAGGTACGAAATATTTACCATTAAGAAAACATTTATTTTATAATGTTGGTAGTAAATAAAAGACCCCAATAATTTCATACGTCTATTTTCTATGTTGTAGATGTCGATGAACAGCATGGGCCTTCAAATAGAAGAATGCGGAAATAAGATTTTTGCTTTTTTACTTTCTGTAAATATACTTACTCATGTTTGTTACTAATGTACATAATTATTTATAATTAAAAAAGGATTCATAATGAGTCGTCGTATTTATTATCAGGCAACGTCATGGTAAAATGTACTACATGGTACTAGATGGTAAAATGTAGTCAATCACATAGTTTTTAGTCAACGTTTGCTTAAAATGGTTAATTTTCATGTTACAAAGACTTACAGGGCTGTAATTCCCATTTTTTACAGTTTTTTGTCCTTTACCCCTCACAATTTTACCTTCTCTTAGAGTATGAGCTCTCCGGAAGAGGAGCACCCTTGACTCATGAGAGGAGGCGGATCTGCTCCACTGATCCCACCTTCCCCTGCCGCCGGATCAGCACTTTTCCTCTACCTCAAATGCATAAAATATAGTCAATCATTTAATCGTTAGTATCATCTATGGTTAACGCTTGTGTAAAATGGTTAGCTTCATATTACATCGACGTACAGTGCCGTGATTCCCGTTTTTTTACAGTTTTTTTTATTTTAACACCCTTTTTTGCGGCACTCTCACGGCTAAACCATTGACCAGAGAAAAAAAAACTTTTAATACATAAAATGTAGGAAATTTCCTTCTCTTTAATTCATATACTGTTAATTTTTACGCAAAATCCATAGTTTTGGAGTTATTTTGAAAAAACAGAGAAAAGTCCTTTTTACAGGTTTTTTTGTAAAAAAATGTATTTCCCGGGAAAAGTTTTGTTGGAAAACCTCGGATTCGTGTTAAGCGACCCCCCCCCCCCCAAAAAAAAAGGGAACCAATAAATCAAAACTACACCAAAACTTTCCTTTATTTGCTCTTTTTTAGCCCCTAATGCCTGGACTATTATTTCTAAATTGATTTCTCAACGTATAGTCGTAAATTTATTTATTTGGCTCTTATTAATTCTGCAATTTTCATTCACAAATTTCTCCTAGTCTCTAGATCTTTACTTAAAGATTATTTTGTGACTTGGCAATTACGCAGCACAAGGAAGTTATTACACTTTACTACGGGTGTTATGGGATGAGATGAGATTATTTTATTAAACCTGCTAAGAATACGAGAAATAAAAGCATATAGGAAGGATGTCTTTCTAAAAGGGGTTGTTTGGCACGTATTCACGTTGCATCGGAAGAAAACCATCCAAAACTCCGGACATACATGAAGCATTGCAATTTTATTTCACAAATATAACTTAAAAAATCTTTTTAAAAAGAGATATTTTTACATTTTTACAATAAATCCCTTAACAAAAATGATATGAATAAATTCGTTATTTCACTAGAGCAAATTTTTATTTCACTTCAGTAAATTCTAAAATATATATAATCTTTTGGATATGAATATGTAATACAGTAACTGTAGCAACATAACCATTCTTAAGCAGAAGAAAATTTTTGTTTAAAATTTTTGTTGTCATGGTTACGACGGTGTGTTTTTATCTACATATTGATAAAGGGAACATACGGTGAAATGCGAAAATATCTGAAATTTTGGAAAAACGGCTTTAACGTTCGCAATTATGTATATTACACAACAATTTTATTGGTCAAATTATATATTTAAAAAATTCTTAACTTGCGTATCACATTAAAACGTCGAATTAAAGTTGTATATGTATACTAAAATGTTATATTGGCATAATGGTGCGTGTCATCATAATAAATAACATACATTATTTTGATCAATTAAATATAAAAATTCTTTTGATAGAAGGTTAATTTAGTTTCCAATACTTTTTTGTACAAGGATATTCTAAAATCTAAAAAAAAAAACATTAGAACCTAAAATGATTTATTAATACAAAAAATGTTTATTTAAATTAAGGAGAAATTTGCATATAATAAATCAGTCACGATTTACATCAGATTTTGCTTGAGGCTGGTACGAAATAATCATGACTGTTGCTAGGCGGTGAGATGTCTATTCCGTTGTGCTGAGCATACACTATGAGTGTTGATGAACATTATTATATTTTTAATCATAAACTGTGTCGCTTTTAATTTTTTTGTGTGTATCTTTAGCTATATTCTGGATTATTTAGTTATGCTAATATCAATTCATTTTTTTGTTATATTAAATTCCCAAAGAGTTACTTATTTCGCACAAAACATTTTTAACGGACTTAAAATTTAATATAGATCAAAGATTCATTCCTATTATAATCATAAGTGTAATACTTCTTGTGCGATCTGATAACTAAAATGAAATCATCATTGTTGATAATAAAAATGCTTCGAAATGTAATTAAATTGAGCTGCCTATTTTGAGATAAATGATTCAACAAATGATTCAATTTGTTTTTCATTAAAAATATAATTGAAAATACATTATTGTACCTGGCTGCGAAAAAATTTCTGCGTTAAAATATTTTTTTCAAAACAGCATAAATAGAACTAAATGATTATTGTTGCTTATCGCTCTGAAAGTATTTCTTCGCTTTGATAATTTTTGCTCACATTTTAAAATATTGAGAAAAGAAGAACAAAAATGCAAAATTTTACCTAATCATGATCCTTGAAGAATATTTGATCTCTCATTGTATCTTCGACAAACTGTAAAGAAATCAAGGATTATATAAAGTTTTATAGGTTCTTAATTCACTATAAATTTTTTAAACTGTTCTATTGCGAAATAATGTCATTAAATAAAAAAAATTCTTTAGTTTATCCACATTCTATTGGCAACAGTTCCTTTCCACATAAGCAATGGACGGCGAACGGAGACCCAGATTCAAAGAGAAATGTTCCTGTATTTTTTCAGAATGGGAAAAGAAACATTATTAATAAGCAAAAGAGGCAATATAAACGTTATAAATATTGCAAACATGCTAAATTAATTACAACTAAATTCTTGCAAAATGCATCTATCTATGTTTTAAATCGCATTGGAAATTCGAGAACGTCTGCTTCCAAGATGTTCTGGATCTTGGTTTTTATTATTGGTGCAATAGGTTTCCTTTCACAAGTGGGGCTTCTTCTAAATTCTTATTTCGATTACCCAGTCGTTGTTGATATGGATTTTATCCAATCTGACTCCCAAGAATTTCCTGCAGTCACTTTGTGTAACGTAAACAGAGTTCTCAAAAAGTATGAAGATTGCGTAGAATTAGGTTACAGCCCCTATCAATGTTCTCTTAGAAATCGTACAAGACACAAAATTATGACACAAAGTTTAAGTTACACAAGAAAAAACACTTTACCTAAATGTGAATATGGTATGGCGCGTTATCCAAAACTGAACGAAACTGCTAGAAATTGGCTTTACTCTTACCTTTCTTTATCTTATGATAGTCGTATGATATATGGCCACCAGCTTGATTTCATAGAAACTTGCTGGTTTGCTGGACGGACTTGTTACGAGAGCTGGAGGTTATGGCATAGTCAATTATATGGCAACTGTTATACTTTAGATTCAACAAGATATAATTACACTGCATGGAAGACCGGTCCGCATGGTGCTGGATTATTTTTAGCTATTAACTTACAGGCTGATCAATATGGAAAATTTACTGAAACAGCCGGTGTTCGAGTTGAAGTACATGACCGCCGCGTCGAGCAGAACGTTGATGAAAAAGGAATATTCATTGAACCTGGTTACGGAACAAGTAATAGCTATAACCAAAACAATACATTCCCGACTTCCATCGCCTTACAAAGACCATTGTAAACATTACGATATAGGACAAAGCCAGTCGACTTGCAGGGATGAGGGCGTTGCAAATATCACGGCTGCTCTTGCAGAGTAAAAATTACCAAACATACTCTTAGAAGGCCAATTCCAATGTGTGACCTAAGAGATCGAGAAATACGATGTTGTGTTATTAAGAGCGAAAAGAAATCCCGTGAAGTTTGTGATTGCCCTTTATCGTGTCAAGAAACAATCTTCTAAAATAAAAGCGTAAGTCATGTGACTGTCATCAACAGTTCCGGGATGCCGTTTCACTTTTTCATATGCCAGGAGGCCATTTTTATTCAAAATTATTTTTTCGAATAAAAAAAAACTGCATAAAAGTTACATTTTAAGAAAGATCGTTCAAAATAAATTAATATTTGAGAGAGGACTTACGTTCAATTATGTATGTATTCTGAAATAACTTCAGTCGAAATTAGCTTCGCAGTTCAAATTATCTATTCATGAAAGTAAACAAAAAAAAAGATTGATTCGTCGTAAACATTTAAAATATTAAATCATGGAGGTAATCATTCGCAAAGCAAGTTCTCCGCGAATGAATTTTTGGACCGCTGCCTCGCGTCAAAAAAAAAAATAACTCACACCAGTGAGGCAATCAAAGTTTACCATAATTATGTGCTATACAATTCAACATCCTTCCGGACATTTTCTTGACGTAAGTTGAACTCATGTAATAATATTTAATGAATCAGATTTTTAGCATTTTTTAAATGGCTAATACAGCTTTTATTTATCGCGTGTACAAATTAGAAACGATACTTTGATTTTGAAATCAAATGTTTTGAATTATGATATTATTTCTTATTTATTTATTTATTTTCTATTTTAAATGAAAAGTGTGAAGTATTTTAAATTTATGTAATATAAGCATTTTAGATTAAAGTTAAGTATTTTAAATGAAATGAGTGACAGGTTTATAATTTAAAATTAAATTAATGTAGTATAAATGATGGTGATGGGAACAATATTTGGCGATTTATCATCTGCTCCCGGCTAACAAAAATACTCATAATTAAAAAAGGAAATAAAAATAAATAAATGATAGTTTGATGTAAATAAATATTGATATACGTATCAAAAATAATTTATAGAATTAAAAAATATATAAGTAAATAAACAACAATTTCCATAACAAAGTTTTCGCCAAATTGGCGGGGGGAAAATCGCGCCAACGTGCGTATGTGGCACCTGTGCCCAAAAAATATGCGAAATGCTACCATGATCGCAAAAGTTCATGATTTGTCTATTAGAATCTTCCGATTTGGTGAAGGATTAAGGGAAAATTAAATTATGAATAAATGTAACGTGTTGCAATGTTTAACATGCATTTAAGGGAGACCAAACTGGTCGCCAGTGGCGGCTAGTTTATAATACTCATGTATCGTCATCACTCTTTCCTGCTCCAGCTATGTTTGAACTTTATAAACGCTGGTCCACGGATAACATTTTGCCGTACGACGAATTTCGAGAAACCAATTTGAAACTTAGGGTCTATTATCAGTCTTTTGACTACATTGTATATAAACAGAAACCCCTTTATCAAAAATCTGAAATGTTTGGCATGATCGGAGGGCAGATGAGAATTTGGTTAGGGTTATCACTTGTAATTCTTGTTGAAATTTTGGAAGCTATCTTTAGTTTCTTCCGAAAGAAATGTTCATTTCATTGGAATTGGAATAGTAATCTATAGATTACTATTCAATACGGTGTTGAAATCAGTATACTGATTTCAATGTCACAGCCTTTCGCTTAGTAAGTGACACACTTCGCATTCTTCATATAAAAAAAGGTGGGTAGAGAACCATGGATTTTTGGGCGACCCCTCCCCCTCCACCACTCCCACCCCAATCTTCATTCGATAGTGTTAAAAGGAATCTGTTCTCTCAGATATTTTGGTTGTTTTAATATAATTTATAATGTATATTTACTGTATAATAATCTATATTTATTGATGTTTGTTAAAAGGGATTTTCCTCGTGCTTCTGCTGTTTTACTGACCGATACATATGTTGACGACATTTTGCCTGGTTCAGACTGTCTAGAAACAACAAAGTCCTTACAATTAGGGATCATAGAGTTATTAGAAAGAGCAGGGATGAAATTACATAAGTGGGTGTCCAATCCTGCAGGTTTATTAAGACATAGCCAAATTTCACAATGTACTTTTTTATCTGATGCAAACGCTGTTAAAAAACTTGGTATGTTGTGGAAACCTATCTCGCTGATTCCATGATTGTTTTAGTATGGATTAGAACCCCTCTTAAAAGGTTGAAGACCTTTGTCAGAAACATAGTAAAGAAAATCCGTACTTTATGCCCAAATGTAGAGTGGAGGCATGTTGCATCTTCTGAAAACCCAGCAGATCTGCTATTGAGAGGAGCAGGAGTTACAGAGTTACAAAATAGCTCTTTATGGTGGATAGGTCCAACGGAATTGTTTATGAACATTCCAGCCACAGTTGATCTTTCAAAATTATCAAACCAGGACTATCAGAATGAAATCAAGAATTGAAATAGATGTGTTTTAATGACTGATTTAAACTTTAATTTTGTTGATGATTTTTAAATATCAGTAATGGGTTTATTAAACTTTGTCGTATTTTAAGTTTCATTTATAAGTTTATGCATAACTTAAGAAATCCAACAGCAATAAAATTAAGTAAAATTTCGACTGATGAATTAAGAAGTGCTTCAAATTTCATGGTAATATCAGTTTAATTTTCTAAATTATCTTATGAAACATAAAAATTGGAAAAAAATAAAGAAATCAATCATAGTAAAATTCGCAATCTATTCCCTTTTTTTAGATAAGGATAACATTCTTCGAGTTCACGGTTGTCTTCAAAATGCCAATTTAAGCAAAGACGTTAAACGCCCAAAGCTCTTGACTTCAAAGCAAAAGCTTACAAAAATTATTATGGTGTATATTCATTTAAAAAAAAAATTGCATGTCGGTCCTCAAACATTACTTAATTGTGTTAGACAGGAGTTTTAGCCTGTAAATAGTAGGAATCTAGCTAGTAAAATCGCTAATGAATGTATCATTTGCTTTAAAAATAAACCTACAATTTCGCACCAGTTCTTGAGGAATTTGCCTACAGAAACAATCATCTCAAGCCCTCATTTTCTAATTGCAGCACTGATTTCTGTGGTCTTTTTGCAGGGGTCGATGCAGGGGTTTTTTTTTCTTGGGGCCCATTTTGTGAAAAGTAAAGGTTATTTTTGTGAAAAATAACATTTTGTAATGAAAGTTGAAATCCAGTTAATCAAATTCGAACCAGGCATTTATAAACAAAAACTTTTTTAAATCATTTTACTGAAGTTTTCCTCTCTGATGAATTTGTTTGTTTACAAATTACACATTTTAAAACATCACAAAATAATAAATAAATAATAAATAGTAAGTTTTTATGGAATAGAATTTTGCGAAGGAACATATTTTATCAAATTGATTTTTGCGAAGGGCCCTAAATAGACCCCAAATTTTTCCTGGATCGACCCCTGCTTTGTCATCAAATACAAGTGCCAGCGCAACAAAAATATATATACAGTTCCTGGCCAAATTATTAGGCGCAATTGTTTTTATTATAATTTATTAAATATCTGGAAAGATACATGAGGAATTATCCTGAAACTTCAGGAGTGTAAACAACATAATAAACGTCATATATTTCCGCGAAGATTTTTTCCCGAAACCCCATAAGGGGCCGTCAACAAATTGAAGAAAAACGAATATCTTTTGGATAACCCTGTAAAAACTAATGTTGCAAAAAGCATTCAAACTGTAGATTATGATTAAGTGGCTTATTGTAATAATTTGGGTTCATTTTTATGAAGATAGCATGTATAATCGAAGAGAAATTCACGTTTTTATAAAAACAGTCCCAAATTTTACCAAGTTTTTTGCTTATAATTTGCAGAGTTTTTAATATAAAAACAAGTTATTTTCAGAAAATATGACAAACAAAATTATACACAATACCCTGCAATCAGAATTAAAAAATAATAATAATTGCATGAAAAATGAGCAGGTTTACTAAATATTGTTTCACTGCGCATGCGCGAATTCAATCAAAATATACTGTGCATAATATATTAGCTTAATGTATAGACCAACTTTTATGAAAGTCTCAAAAACATAGCTTGAAAATTCTGATAGTAGTCGTCGATAGAATAAGCTCGAAATTCGCTGTTCCCAAAAGGAAGCAAAAAGATAAGGGGTTGTATCCAAATATACAATGAGAGACACTTCATTCTTATTATGTCAACTTTCATAAGCTAGTATATTTGGATACAGCCCCTTATCTTTTTTGCTTCCTTTTGGGAACAGCGAATTTCGAGCTTATTCTATCGACGACTACTATCAGAATTTTCAAGCTATGTTTTTGAGACTTTCATAAAAGTTGGTCTATACATTAAGCTAATATATTATGCACAGTATATTTTGATTGAATTCGCGCATGCACAGTGAAACAATATTTAGTAAATCTGCTCATTTTTCATACAATTTTTATTATTTTTCAATTCTGATTGCAGGGTATTGTGTATAATTTTGTTTGTCATATTTTCTGAAAATAACTTGTTTTTATATTAAAAACTCTGCAAATTATAAGCAAAAAACTTGGTAAAATTTGGGACTGTTTTTATAAAAACGTGAATTTTTCTTTGATTATACATGCTATCTTCATGAAAATGAACTCACATTATTACAATAAGCCACTTAATCATAATCTACAGTTTGAATGCTTTTTGCAACATTAGTTTTTACAGGGTTATCCAAAAGATATTCGTTTTTTTTTTCAATTTGTTGACGGCCCCTTATGGGATTTTGGGAAAAAATCTTCGCGGAAATATATAACGTTTATTATGTTGTTTACACTCCTGAAGTTTCAGGATAATTCCTCATGTATCTTTCCAGATATTTAATAAATTATAATAAAAACAACTGCGTCTAATAATTTGGCCAGGGACTGTATATAGCTGTTTTCATATGCTTTTCCACAAAGGCCATTCATCTCGAACATCTCATTGACTTAACTTCTAGCACATTAATTGCTATTCTAAAATGTTTTTTCGCTATGAGTGGTAAATAAATATTCTTGCATTTTCTCTTTTAATGCTAAAAAGATTAGTACCTCCTATATATTGGAGCTAGTCGGCAAACAACATTATCTCAATGCGAAAGTTTTATTAAAATAATAAGATGAAATGTATGTGTGCTATCATATATATTATTTCAGTTATCATATATATTATTTTATATGCTTTTCCACAAAGGCCATTCATCTCGAACATGTCAGTGACTTAACTTCTAGCACATTAATTGCTACTCTAAGCTATAAAAGATAAGAAATATTAAAAATATAAGAAATATATTGTGGTATAATTTAGTATTTTTTATGCTGGAAAAGAGATATGAGACAGTTTTTAAAAGCTTAGAATGCACATAGCAGATGTTAGCTTTTTTATAAGGACTAAAAATTTTTAAATTTTTACCATAGGTTAACAAGAGACTTCACAATCAGCAACACATACAAACACATATTTTAAGTGAAACTGTTTTATTTGAGCATTTTTTTTATAGGAACATTGGAGATTAAAAACCAAATTCTACAGTTTTTAATGGATTAGTTTTAAAATTGGCAGACTTGTTAATGGCAAGCTCAAATAGATATATTCAAAATTCTACCTGTGTCTGTAGGTGGAGTCGGCAGGGATTTTTTTGTTTTTATTTATTTGACACATTCAAGTATTAGAATCGTGAATAGAAGTGTTAACTTCGTCTATTGTGATATTGCGAACATCTTCTAGAAAGAACTTTAATAAAACTCTGTTTCTGCACTCGGGGCAGTGCCTGATTTACGGCAGGGCATTCGGGGCACAGGCCCAGGGCCCCCGATTTTCAGGGGCCCCCAAATGCTACTAAAGATTTTTCAATTATTGGCCAAAACAGTTTTAACTGTCAAAAAAACAAAATTAAAATGGAAAAATCTGTTTGTCAGAGATTGTCTATGATATGTCAAAGTAACTTCAATTTTTGCTGATTGTCTTTTAACAATTTATGTGCAGTAATGTACAGAACTTCATTTTTGGGATTGCCATATTATTTCATTTTTATTTATTTTACATGTGATGTAAGGCCCTCATTGTTAACATGGACAAAGCCGTGTGCTGCTAGTTACTTGTGTAAATTTAGATTTTTTTTTTTTTTTTTTTTTGTACAAAGCTTGTATTTGAAAGAAAAAGTTGTTTGGTTAATAGGATATGCTAATATTTTAAATAATTATAGCTTGGTACTGCGGTAAATTTATTATTAATTGCTGCATACTTTATCATTCCAGATAAATGGACTTGCATAAAGAAAGGTAATCAGCACCACACAGTTTATTATAAATTTCAATTAAAAATTCATAATTATCAAATAATTATTTAAAAGTAAATTAATGATTATCACATTTAATTTTTTTAATTAATATTTTAAAGAACTTGTCAAAGTCAATAATGGTTATCTTAATAAGTACTGCTTTCGATATTATATTTTTTTATTCGAAGAATCTGTGCGAGGGGGGGGCCCCATATGCATCTGTGCCCAGGGCCCCCAAATTTCTAAATCGGTCCCTGACTCGGGGCTGCCATTCCCACTGGTAACTATTTTTTTTCCCAGCCAATATTTCCAAACAAAAATAATCTTCTTCAAGAATTAATAGAAATCTATCATGAAGATTATCGTTTTAAAATAGTTGAGGAGAAAATGAAAAAAGAAAAAGAATCGCCTCGCCAGTAAAAGTTCTGTGTATTGTAGTTATCGATGTTTCTTACTTAGTTTTGTTTGGTGCTGCCATCTACCGGGGATATTTCTTTATAAACGCCTATGAAAGTATTGTGTTTGCCTGTACAGTAATCCCTCAACATTCGCGATTATGAAAATTCGGAAATACTTAACATTGGCGAGAATCTGACTTGATTATTTGCGATTTTTTTTAATAACCCTTTAAGACCTAACCTACACAATTGTGTAGGTGATCCTAAGGAAAAAAAAAAACAATTTCCTCTTTCCCGGTGATTTAAAGCTCAGCCTGCACCACACAATTGTGTAGATCCTCCTTGACATAACCTGTCAACGTAATTTTTTTTAAATATTTATTTTCAATCAAATAGAATTTTTATATGCTTTTAATTTCTACCAAAACTCTTCAGGTCTTAAAGGGTTTTCGCTTTCTTTTTCAGAATTTATAGTTGTTAAAGATTATTTCCCCTGTTTTCTGAGTATATATTTACAAATCAATTTTCAACTGTCATCTGAAAAAGGAGCGAGTGCTGTAGGAAAGCAAAATAATAACAACAGCAGAACACTCATTGCAAAAATGATATAAAAAGTGGTAAAGGGGGGAAACGGCATCTTCAATCTATTAATTTAAAATGTGCCGGTTCTCGTAGAGATGGAGCTAAAGCTGCACTTAGATAGAAAATAAAAGAATTGCTGAAGCATTTAGCTGTATTTAAATATCGTATTTTAATATTGTATCGCATACTGACTCACTAATACATTATCATATCTTTGCGATTTGCGAGTCGAAATTACTTTATATAAAAACCTACGCTTTTTTAGCTTAAGTATTTCTCCAGTCAGTTAATTTGAATTATCTTCAATCAATAAATTTCATGTTTATGAACATGTGTGAACATTCACCTTCTACATACATGCTATGCAGAATGTATTGCTAATACATATTATCCTTTAGTTCTTTGAAATGCTGTGCCACTCCAATTAAAATTTTATAGAACGTAACTCATTTTTTAGTGCAGATAGATAAACTCAACATTCGCGGATTTGAAATTTGCGAGGTTTTCCTGGAACGTAACGCTCGCGAATGTTAAGGGATTACTGTATAACATTCAGTGGACTTCCTTAAATCTGCATAGCTTAAAACCAGAGGTTGTGCAGATTTTAGAATTTTGCGGATTTCTGGTCACTGTTTTGTTTACATTTCTTAAACAATAATTTGAATGTAATAATGCACTCGAAATTATAATGAATGCTTACAATAAAGTAAAATATTTAAGTAAAATAATAAAAATTAAGAACATTTAAGAAACATTTAAAATATAAAAATTAAAGATCAAGTAAATAATTAATAATGCATAACTAAATATGCATAAGGATGATGAGATAATCTTTTCTTGAAACTCCCGTTATAAATGCACCCTAATAATTCACATCAAAATCTTCAAATAACAACAGTTTTATTTCCTATTTAGCCATACTTAATAATAAAAAAAAAGCTTGATTAATACATAAATTATTTGGTAAAAGAATCATGATTGCCATTGATATCAGCACTATCTTGATTTTTTTCAAAAATAAATTTATACTTCATTCATGAGAAAACATGAGTTGAATCATATTAACCAGAATTACATATTAAAATTTGTACAGAATGATATAAAAATAAAAAAATAAAACTTGAATTTTATACCTACATTTTAACTGTAAGTTCATTGTTTACATCGAAAACGATGTACGGATTTTAGGTATTTGCGGATTTTAGGGTGGCGGATTTGAGGGAGTCGACTGTATATCTGTTAGTGCAGTTTCAAGATATTTTATTTTGAAAAAATGTTGCGAGGAGGGCCTCGAAGGAATTTTTGCATCAGGATCAAAGTGGAATTAGCCTTTCCCTGTACACGAGAGTTACAGAAATGACATACATCAATTAAGATGTACATGTGCAGCATTTACAGGAAAATTAAAAACTTTGTTCGATTTCGGAGACAACTTCAATAATCACTGCGTCCTGGGCGAGATTTTTTTCGGTACTTCTCTATTATCCCGTCGACCACTTTTCATCACAAAAAACTATCGCCAAACTGTAACGCCAAATAAACGGAGAACGTTGCCACTGGGAAACATAACTGGGACTGCATTTTTGGTGTTACAGTTTAGCGATAGTTTTTTGTTATGAAAAGTGGACGACGGGATAATAGAGAAGTACCTTTTCTTTTCCCTCATCATTAATGGAAATGATAAATTCAAACGAATTTATTGAGTGCTCTCAATTTTTATACCTTTTCCATTTAACAATATGAATATTTCATCATTATTTAAGAACTCTCTTTTGCAAGTAAACACATGAAATAAGCAGACTTTGCTATTTAAGTGACTAATAATCATATAACGTTTTTCATTCTAACGTAAGTGAATAAATAATAATACAATACTGTCTTGATGCATTACTACTAATTATTACTATAAAAACACAAATGATAGTAATACCTTGAATTATAGTCAATTGTGCTACGTAATGTCTATTTTTATAGATTGTCACATCCAAAAAATCGGTTTAGAACGACAACTTTTTTTTTTTTTTTTTTTTTTTTTTTTACTGTTAATAAGTTTTATTTCTTTACTATTAATAAGTTTTATTTCTTTAATTATTAATAAGTTTTATTTACTTTTCTATGTTTTCTAAGCTTGTCCAGTAAAAGCTTATTTTTTTAACACCTCTTTATTCTAATAAAATATTCAAAGCTATTTTCATTTAGTTTGAACTATCTCCGGCTTAGAAATGTTACACAACTCAGCAGGAATCTGAAAGTATGTAGTGCTGCCATCTACATCTCTTCTTTGCAAAATAATACTGTTACTTGACATGGAAAAAATAACCAGCTACGTGGCAACTGGATGTGTTCTCAAATCCAAATTTGGTATTTTGTGACACACTTTTTAATTCCATTTTGTTCGCAAACATAAAATTGGCCGATGTTCTTATTAAGAAATTCGTTTCTTCCGTTTTTCGGTATAGGCAGAAGAATTTTAAAAAAATGCTGTGGCGTTTTAAATCGAATTTCCAGTTGCGACAGCGCAGGGAAAAAAAAAGCACTTTATATTTATCAATTAAAGTAAATGCTTACAAAAGTATAATTTTTCTAGCTAAAACAGTTCGGGTTCCCGTGTGAAAAATTGTAATCAGCCTCTTAAGAAAATAGTTGAAAATGTCTTGTTCTTTAAATTCTTCTTCTTATTTTTCTTTCTTTCTTTTTTCTTTTTGTAAATAGAGAGCATTAATTCTCCAGTTAAATTAAAGGAGATTAATTTAGTTTTTGTTTCAACTCCTTGGTTGAAAATAAAAAAAAAAAAAGATTTTTTATTTATTTATTTTTTTAATTTGACTACAGACGATTTTTTACTTTTTAAAATAAATTGATTTCTGAAGCTTAAATAAGTCAAAAAAGTTTTTATTTCTCCATTTTTTTAAAAATTATTTTAATCACGATGTTATTTTCACCATTTGTTCAAATAAAGAATATTTATTCTTATCAATTTTAATGACAAAATGACATCAATAAAAATATAATAATCTCTATATCTTTTTTCCTTCTCTTAGCCAGAACATCGTATACAACAAGTTGGAAATTGTACTTTAAACGCGAAAAATGAGGTTTAAAAACTCAAAAAGATGTATAAAAAATAATAAATTGAAAAAGTTGTTTCCGTTAAGTGTTAGATCGTGATACAAGGATTCTGTAACATTTTTTGTTTTGGCTTTATTTTAAAAAATGGCAGATATATGGCCGTTTGAAATTCTAGGGTGGCTGACATTTTGAAACAATCTGATTTTCGTTATGCTGTAGCTCTCATGCTGAAATTCGCATTCAAATTCAGTATTAACGAAAACCGGGATTGAATTTTCTATAATCGGGTTCCAAGCATTTTAGCTTCGGGTATTTGAGTAAAATGAGTTGTATTTTCAAAAAAGGGACTATGAAATCAACCTTTTTCTCCCGGTATTTATTTAAAATTTTTTAACTGTCCGCCATTTTGAAACAAGATTGCGTATGAAGCTGGCTAGCGAACTCGGTCGAGACCGCATGGTATGTCCTATACACATATACTCAGTCACATCCAAATCCGTTCATAAATAAGAGAGTTACATAATGACAAATGTAAGTTATATCGGGATATATATATATATATATATCAACATTTGAACGGAGGGTGGTTTTGGGGTCTGGGGGTGATGATCGGTGAAAATATATCGAAATTTTCCGGAATTCCTTTCCTCCGAACGACTGCAATAGGTAGCTTTTTGTAATGTAAGCTACCTAAAAATGTTGGAGGCTCAATGAATTTCATTCATTGTTTTGTCGAGGTCAATTGGTACTAAGACTTTGTTAAGACCCGGACAAAGTCACTCGATCCGAAGAGGCTACTTTCTGACATGTTTTTGAATCCATTTTTGTTCGCAAATGCATGAAATTGGCAGATGCTTTTTTTCAGAAACTATGTAAGCTAACAAGGGGATAGGGGGATCCATTTTTCGGTAAAGGCAGAAGAGTTTTCAGAAAATTCTGTCAGAGTGAACCGCATTCCCTGACGCGAATCGTACGGCAAAGGAAAAAAAAAAAAATCCGTCATGAGACAACAGTCGCTTATAACTCAAGATGTAATTCATTTATCAAAATTGAAAAAAAAAAAAAAAACTGTTTGATTATAAATCACTACAATCAGGGCCGTAGCAACCGCTATTTCTTTCTTTCTTTTTTTTTTTTTTTGGTTGGGGGAGGTTTGGGGGGGGGGGGGGTTGGCAAAGGCAGGGGCCCAGTACAGTAGAATCTCGTTATAACGAATGTCACAAAGTCTTAGTATCAATTGACCTCGGCAAAACAATGATTAAAATTCATTGAGCCTCCAACATTTTTAGGTAACTTACATTACAAAAAGCTACCTATTGCAGTCGTTCGGAGGAAAGCAATTCCAAAAAATTTTGGTATATTTTCACCGGTCATGGCCCCCAGACCCCAAAACCACCCTCCGTTCAAATGTTGATTTATATATATATATCCCTACATATCTTACATTTGTCATGCTGTAACTCTCTTATTTATGAATGGATTTGGATGTGACTGAGTTAAAAAAAGTCCTATGCATTATAAAAATATTCACTTTAACGAATTTCATATAACGAATTTTTCAAATTAACGATTTTATTGAAAGCTTAAAAAGAATAGTTATTTCCGTTTTACGAATGTTGAGTTGACAAGAAAAAATATTTCTACTGAAAAACTAGAATTTTAGAAGGGAACTTTTATCGGAAACTCAATGTAGGGGAGGGAGGCAGGCGACAGTGAAAATGAAACTGATGTGATGATTGCCTATCAGTTGTGTCGTACGATCAAAAGGTGCTCTGTATAGAACATTGAAAGTCTTAAAAAGTAATTATCCCAGAAAAAAAAAAAAATGTTCCGAAAACATTTTATAGAATTTGTTTTGAAAAATGCATTGGCAATTTCAGTGCACAATTAAAAAAAAAAAAAAAAAAAAAAAAAAAAAAATCTTTCTTTTTTGTAAAGATATAAAGTTACATTTGCGACAGATGTCTGTGGGTTATTTTAATAAGTCAAGTATCTAAGATGAATTATAATTCCTTTATAATAGTTACGATTAAAATCTTGAAAACTAATGAACTTAATAATTATCTAATTTCCAACTACTAAGTTCCACAATTCATTAATACTGTATATTTGATATTTACTGACATATTTGGATGTTAACCGAAATTTAATGTAAGTGTAGTAATAATATATATTTTTATTTAATGTGCATGAAGATTTCCTTTTTTAAAAAAAACGCCATATTGGAATTTCACATTAACGAATTTTTCAGTATAATGAATTTAATCGGTGGTCTCCAGAATTTCGTAATAACGAGATTTTACTGTAGTAACTACTACAGACCTTTGAGCCGAATAATAAAGTTTGTTAACTTATAAAATTATTTTAAAAAATATATTATTATTTTTTTAATATATTAATTTATGTTTTATTTAATTTTTTTTTTTTTTTTTTTTTTTTTTTTTTTAATTAAAGATCTTGGTCGTATTTTAAAAATGTAGGGATTGAGACTTATTATTTTTCTTTCTGAATTGCGCTTTTTCTGAGATACTTTCTACAATTACTTCCTTCAACCAAAACAGATGGGCGCTTTCTTTCTATAGTCACCATTCTTTTTAAAGGTGTCCAGATAGAAAAAAAAATTGAAGGCTCTAAACTCTATTTAAAAAATAAAATGATATTTTAATCTTTCCATAAGCCCCCCCCCCCCCCTAAAAAACGTCAGGAAAAGGTAAGGCCCAAGGTTCAAAACTGTTAAACCATAATTTTATTTTCAGTCAAAGGTTTTAATAAAAAGAAAAGTGCCCAGTACTGATGGCATTGAGCTCACAGGCTATGCACACTAATTGTATATTGTACTCTTATTTCAAAGAATAATGCCCCTCGAAAAATAAAGAAATCGACAATAAATTAAGGGGGGATTAGCCCCCGTCCCACCCCCTTTATACTTAACCAATGAACCCCCAAAACTCACCAGGGAAGCGCCTTATAACAATAAACCTATAAATAAAATTTCAATTAAATCGGATAATTTGGCATGAACAACCCATTTATTTAAATTAAGGTGGGATTAGCTCCTCCCGTTCCCCCCTTTATGCGTAACCAATGAACCTCCAAAACTACTCAGGGAAGCGCCTAATCCCAATGAACCTATAAACAAAATTTGGATCAAATCGAATAATTGTGCATGAAAAACCCATTTATATAAATTAAGGGGGATTAGTCCCCCGTTCCCCCCTTTATACTTAACCAATAAATCCCCAAAACTAATCAGAAAAGTGCCTTATTACAATGAACCTATAAACAAAATTTGTAGCAAAACGGATATTTCTATCGAGAGTTATCGCGTTACGTACATACGTACATACATACATACATACAGAACCGGCGGGCACATTAGCTCTCAGGCTTTAATAGCCTATGATCTAAAAAATTCTTTCTAATCACGTTTGGGGCTCCATTAAGCGGGGCCCTTGTGTATTGCACTTGCCGCCTGTACACTTATGTTCAACTTGTTTCTCTTTTTTAATCAGTTTCTCTTATCTTCATAAATTAATAGCCGCTAATTACATAAATTTTATTTTGTAATTATTTAAACTACTAGCGGAGGTCGGTTTTTACCAAACGAACCTGGTGTTGGAGGGGGGGCACACACCCTTTGATAGTGTAAACCCGTGCGAGCTATACCCGCTCCGATCTCGAATATAACGAACCTTGAATTATTGTGATTTTTCTTTCGATCTAGAGTAAAATGAAAATTGTCAGTATTGCCGTTCACGTTGTCACATAGGAATCAATTTCTTCCTATGACCTATAACAAAAATTCTTCCAACTTCAGTTTAAACATGGAAGAAGCTAAATCTACCAGAAACTTCTTTGGTTTCAGAAAATAAATGTGAAAAAATCACCGCAATACGTGAGAAAAGGTAAGGGGGGGGGGCGGTCAAAAGTGCCCTGAGTTGCTTCGAGAAAAGGATGCTTACGGTTGTGCTCTCTCGACTTGGCGAGGGCACTGCCGTGCCTCTAGATTTCAAGGTTTATTTATTTATTTATTTATTTTTTTTACCGTAACACTATTTTTAATAATTTTAATTTCCCTGAAATCCTTTACTTTTGTGAAATTTTTATTAAAAAATTAAACCTATAATTAAAAAAAAATAATTGGTAACATGTAATCAAGATATGCAATCAAGATGAAGCAATCAATAAAGGCTACAATACTAATCTTTATAATTAAGAATTGAAAAATCAGTTAAAATTACGTCATGTTGACACAATCATATAATTTTTTCTCTTTAGTGTTATCAATGTAAAAAATACATTCCAAGCTAAGTCTAACGTCATTTTTACCGGCGCAAACTTTTCACGAAACTTTATATACATTACTTTTATGTTAAACCACCATGTATACAAATAAAAATATGTTTTGTATTTAATTGTACTGAAAAAATTGCATCAATAAAGTTATAATGCATAAAGATAAAATAAACCCAATGGACAATATTCAGTGACGTCACAATAAATATAAATTTTTATTCGCTTATAAAAATAAAGTGCACGTGAATAATTTTTTTTACCGAAATTTAACTTTCAAATTAAGAAAAACGTCCAAAAAGCCACAGGTCTGAATCACTGCTCTTCTCTCCTCTCAACAATGCAAGTAATCCGATTGCCACCATTTTGCAGAAAGAAAGAAAAAAAACCATTTAAACTTAAAAATTTCTAATAATTAATAAACAAACGAATGCACGATAACAAATCTGTGGCCAATTATCTTCCATTTAAAACAAGAATCATGTAATTTGATGAAATAGTTTTTTCTCACGAACTGTCAAAAGAAAACGCTTAGCGTTTTAAATATATAGACTAGATGGAACCCGTCAAAACTTGACGGAAAAAAATTACAATAGCAACGTTAGTAAAATAAGCTTCTTTATTACATAAGAAGGGGTGCTTATGAAACAATCTCTCAAATATTTTATTTTAAAAGTTTTTTTACCCCAGTGAATCACAGTACTATTTCCGATGCCTCCAAACAAACAATCCGTAAACAAAATGCAAATCAGTTTGACATTACCGCCCTATTCCTCACGGCAAGAAAGAAAATTTCCTGGACCTATGAAGTATCATACAAATAGTATATCCCTACGTTCATCTCATATTCAGTCAGTAAAAGAACATAGTCAATAAAGGACACATTTCCCCCCTCCCTGTGATAATGCAACCGAATGAGCTCCTATGCGTATGTGCACCAAACGCACCGTCGAAATTCGACGTTAAAAATAAAGTTTTAAAATGTTTTGATCAAAATTTTTAAATGTCTTCTTTAATCATTTTTCGTTTCAAATCCATGTCTTCTGAAACGCATCCATTGTTTTAAGCTAATCAATTTTTATGTAAAGATGAAGAATTTTTTTACAATAATAAATCAATCTGCAGGTACGGGAGATTTTTAATGTTTTCAAGTGTAATTTATTTGTATGGTTTCTTCATTCCTTTACATAATCAGGATGATTATTCCTTTTCCATAATTAAGAGAAATAATGTAAATAAATAAATATCCAAGATTATTTTTGATTCTGTTTTCATTAATATATTGTAAATTTTATAGTTAAAAGTTACTGATAAATGCTACTTTAGTAAATGGGGCTTTTCCTAATTATTATTATTATTATTATTATTATTATTTTATATTAAATGGCAACATTCTTCAGTTTGTTTATTAGGCGCTACAGTTTGGCGAATTATTTGGTGTACTTTTCGGTTAGCCGGGCGCCAATGAAGTATATTATATACATATATACAAACTAGCTTACCCGCCCGGCGTTGCCCGTGCCAACAACCTTAAATGTACCTGAAATCAGTGTTGAACATTTTTTTTATTTTTAAACAAATCTAATGTTGGGGGCCCCACTACCTTAGACAGCAAACACTGGGCGTGCCATACACACTCCCATATATTACCGTAAGTCGAGTCGAAAGAGCATACCCCTTCATGATCCAGCCAATAGAATCAGAGATAAAAAAGCACCCCTGGTGGTGAAAATCGAAAAGCTCTATCTATGTAGAGTCGAATGAGCCATACCCCGTCGTGATCCAGCCTATAGAACCAGATATAGGAAAGCACCCCTTGTGGTGAAAATCCGAACTAAAATCAGTCAGCTCTATCGATGTCAAGTGGAAAGAGCCCTACCCCATTGTGATCCAGCCCATAGAAATAGAGATAGGAAAGCACCCCTTGGTGGTGAAATTCAGAACTAAAATAGGTAAGCTCTATTGATGTTGTGTCGAATGAGCCAAACCGTGTCGTGATGTGACCCATAGAACCCGAGTTAGCTGCAAAATCCTTTAGTTACACCTTCCACCGTCAGGGGGCACAATATGTTCTATACGAACATAACTGAATTCATTAAGGTTATCGATGTCGATTCGAATGAGGCATACCCCGTCATGATCCAGCCCATAGAACCAAAGATACGAAAGCGTCCCCCTGTGGTGAAAATCCGAACTAAAATCAGTAAGCTCTATTGATGTCGGGTGGAAAGAGCCATACTGTAATGACTTAACGAACTCCAGTGATCCAAGGTGATGATTAACATCCAGCACTTTTTATTAGGCATCGTTGATACACAAGTTAAAATAAGATGAACAATTAAAAAACATTACACTCTGCCATCAAAACCCCAGCGTACACAACCATCATATACTGTTCACGCGCACACATCATTTTCCGCTCACCATCGTCTGTTCAACTCTCTCTGCATCTCTCTTAGTGTAGCTCGGTTCACTTCTTTTTGACCTGCCAACTAACATCTCTTGCAGTCTCTTTGCATATCGAAAACTGTCCTTTCGATTCGATTACACGGCTTACACGGCAGTCAACCTCCGAAGCTAGGCTACAAAACCATGGACAAAAACTGGACAACTCTAGGCCAGCAACTCACGAGTCAGGCTAGGCCATAGATTTTTTCGGTCGTTACACTGCTCTCATTGGCTGGCTGCTTCGTTGCCACGGATGGCGTTGCCGAGGCTATTTCATGGGAGGAGCTTGAAATAGCCTCGAACCCAAAATTCCATATACATGTTTTAATTTAAAAAAAAAATCTAAATTAAAATTTAAAAATCCGGCCGCGAGGTATACTGTCCGGTGACAACATCTACACATGACAAAAATTTCTGAGTCCTAGGTGTTATAATTACGGAGAAATCCGCGGGCAGGCAGGCAGACAGACACTTACTCTTTTATATATATATATATATATATATATATATATATATGTGTGTGTGTGTGTGTGTGTGTGTATACATATATATTTATATATTTTACTGGCGCCGGCTAACCGAAAAGTACCTAATTTGCATCTAGATTTTTTTTCTTTATGGGACAACGGGATAATGAACGGAATTTTGACGGGATAATGAATATTTTTGATGGTACCAGAATACTTTTCTGCATTTTATAGTTACATTAAGAAATACATATTTTTATGATTTGCTGAATCACTTATTTGTTTACTTTTTCATGCATTATATTATTGAAGGTTGTTAGTTCTCGTATTCGTTTAAATATACCCTACTTATATAAAAATAGCGTGTGTTCTCTGTGGTGTTTCGCATAAACGTAGTAAAATTCAGATTATTAGATTTCATCCAACTTTGCTGTCATAACAGCTGATGAAGCAGCCATTTTCGGCGATTTTTTGTTACCTGTAAAATGTTTGTTTTTGGTATAGCCCGAACTAAGAAAATTTTGAGTACTTTTCCATTATACGGACACCATTGTCGCCAAGCATACATTTACATGTATGGCATAGTGTCGGTATAACGGAAAAGAACCAAAATTTGCGATCGATCAAATAATTGAATTTCGTTAAGCATTAAATTTTCTGGTACTTCTCTATTATCCGGTCGACCACTTTTCATAACAAAAAACTATCGCCAAGCTGTAAAATTAAACGCCAAAAATGCAGTCCGATTTACTTGATGTCAGAAGCATTATACGTGTTTGTTACGTCGCATCAAGTGGTTTTTAATTCGACATTTGCGTCTATTTTTCATTATGTTTTACTGATTTATTAGTTATTTCATTAATTAAAATAGAAATCGTGTCCTTAAATTCTTGTATTTTATTTATTTATTTATTTTTATATTCCAATGGCAACGTTCTCCCGTTTATTTGGCGTTACAGTTTGGCGATAGTTTTTTGTTATGAAAAGTGGTCGACGGGATAATAGAGAAGTACCAATTTCCTTATTTTTAATCTGAGAAAGAAACAATAATCATGGATTTAATTAATTTTGCAATTTGCGGTGCAACCAAAACAATTTTGATTAAATCGTTACAGATATCGCAGACGCACCGGGGTTAATTTTTGGCGCCTAAATGACGATTTTTGCTTTGTATGGCAACCTGGTGTTTTATAATATATTTGAATATGTGTGTAAATAAATATAATAAAATAGGTACTTTTATGTTAGCTGGGCGTCAGGGATAACTCTCCAAATCTTGTTTCAATTGGAATAATTTAAATTGCAACATTTTACGTGAGATTTGTTATTCATATTGATATGTTTATGTTTAGATATTTTATTGTGATTATATGTTATCTAATTTTAAGTAAGTTTTCTTTTTAAGATTTTATATTACAATGTTAAAATATTACCTAGTTGATATTAGCCAATGTCAAAAGATTGGCGAACCACAGAGTTCAGAGAATAAACTCTATGCCTCGCAAAAGTGGGAGTTGCCGACTTTATGACGTCATAAGCAGAAGTAAAAGTTTAATTGAAAATTACAGCTAATTAATTAAATTTTCGAACAAACTAATGCACGATAACAAATCTGTGTCCAAATATCTTTCATTAAAAAAAGAATGGTGTGATTTGATGCAGTAGTTTGTTCTCACGGATTGTCGAAAAAAATCGTTTAGCGTTTTAAATATATAGATTTTAGTGCAATTATGAAAAATAACTTTATGATTATATCTCTGAAATAAATTTTATCTTTTATGTAGAAAAACGAACATACATATGTTCATTTATATTCACATATACAGGGGAGTATTTGTGTATCACATCTTAAACGAGCCATGTAAAAAATCTATTTTATAAATAATGGTACGAATAGAATATAAAAGTAATAGTTGCCTATGTCAAATCTGCATATACGTTTTTCTCACCTTAAAGAAAATTGCGCAATTTATTTTGAAAAGAAAAACGGGTTACCGAACCCGAAATGAAAGAGTCAAAAACCAACCCGAACTGGAAACAAATAGAGTCAACACAACTCGACACAGACCGCAAAAAGAAAATAAAAAATTGTCAACCCGTTTCGACCCGAAACATGTTCCCAAGGTTTGTTTAGATATTGTTTAGGTTTGCTTCTTTTCATTTATTGGGCAGAAACGTCGTTTTAACGTTTCTGCAAGACATGAGTAATAACGATTTAAAAAAAAGAACATCCATTACTGGGCCTTCCTTATACATAGAACGTTAAAAACTCGTAAAACCACAATTATTATTCTTAATGGAAGAAGAACCTTTTAACCGTAACTACGTATTTGAATTTTTATAGCGATTTGAGCCTTTTTATGGTAGTTAGAATTTGATCTGATGAGCAAGTAGACAAACGGGGATATCCTGATTGAGAAACAGCCCGAAACCATAAACACTTTTCCTCTACATTGAAAGATAGTTTAAAGCACCTACTGCATTTTAAACAGGGCCAAAACTAAAGAAGAAGAGAGCGAGGGGAGCATATGCAACGGGCACAAGAGTTAGAGCATGGCGACAAAAGCAGATTTGGTTCGTCGTTCGGTGAAAAAAACAAACAAAGAAATTTAGCCAAAAATGTTATGGAATCGGACAACCCAAAATAAAGATGCATTCGTTCTCGGTATACTCTTTGCTTTGAACATGACCGGCTTTTCTATTAAGTGACCGCTTAGGGGCACCAGAACAATGCTTGATTAATGAATTCATACAAGATACAAGATCAATACACTGTCCCAATTATGTTTGAATTGGTTCAATATTTTGGACATTATTGTGATGACATATTTTGCATGTTTTGTTTTTGTGTGTCCATGTAAACAAACTATAAGATCTGCATACTTGATTAACGGACTCATACAAGATACTTGCAAGATCAATACACTGTCTCAATTAAATTCGAGTTGGTTTAGTATTTCGGACGCTATTGTGATGACAAGTTTTGGCATTATATATAATAGATACATAATTCAAGATTTCATAAGTATGATTTCTCAGTCCCCAATATATCACTCGGTATTTCTTTGCAATATAAATTCTCATTTAATCTTAAAATGTTTCACTGTGATTGTTCTACAATATTATGTTATTTCTACTGTGAAAAGCTGTTCTTAAGCTGATATTGGTTACAGTACATGTGCGATATTTACAGTCTATGTGTGATAAGTGCGTTTTTAACTTTGGTTTGCGTTTTTAAGTTTAACTAAATTATTTCATAGAACGTGGGTGTTTATAAACTCGTTTGATCCTATACAGGGCTACACAAGGGAATTCGTAAGTATTACAGAGTATGGAGTGAATTGCTTAAGGATAGTTTTTAATTGTGTTACGTATTTTCCTTCTGAATTATATTTATTAGACTAATAAAAGTTTGTGGAATATAAATAAATTCATATACAGGGCTATGCAAAGAAAAAGGTACATTGTCGTTTACGGTTGGTAAATGCTGCGAGTGAATTTTAAGTTTCCTTTTAGCTTTATATTTGGTGTGTACAAAAGTCGTCAGATAACATACAGGAACGGCATCTCGTCCGGATGGCTTAGTTGGTAAAGCACTTGGTGTGCTATACCAAGGGATCCGGGATCGAACCCCGGTCTCGACATTTTTTCACTTTGTTGGTTATTCGCTGTTTAGTAAAGTGATAATTCACATCCTTTGCATTTCAGTAAAAATATTTTTTCTAATAATGAATAAAAAAAATATTGAAAAAATATATTCTGAAATTTTTAAAAGACGAAAAACAAATATTTATTCACACAACGCGCCCTGATACCGACTGACGAATTGCGCATCCTGGGGGTAATTCTGGAAACGTTCTTGAGTAGTTTATGACATTGCCGCTTGGTGACAGCAATTTACCAAACTGAAACTTTGGTATTCATATTACCTGACTGTTTCATAATACTCGAAGTTCCTCTCTCTATATAAACGAAGCGATTGCAACAGGTCAATTTCTCAAGAAATCAACCTAAAAATCTTAAGATTAATATACTTCCTAACAATTATAACATAGCAGTAAGAACATTTCGCGATGCAATCTAATATTTTTTAGATCCAGGTTTAAACTTCTAAAGAAAAAATAAGGACTAAAAATATCTGAAAACAACATTATAGTCAGGTCAGAATATCATCAAATTTATTCCTTAAAAGTTACAATAAAAACTAATCAAAGATAGAAAAGGCAAAAAGAAATTATCAGTCGTATTTTAACTGCATTAGCGGATGATATCATCTGTTTTGAAAAAAAAAAAATACAGGACAAAGGAAAATAAATTGAGCATTTGAATTTGAATTTCGCCTTTTAATCATAAATATAAAATAAACCCGTGTAGCCACAATGTCCCACTTTATCTTTATTGTACTATTTATTTTTTAGGTAGCTTTCATTACAAAAAATAAAAAGCTACCTATTGCAGACGTTCGGAGGAAAGCAATTCCGGAAAATTTTGGTATATTTTCACCGATCATGGTTCGCAGACCTCAAAACCATCCTCCGTTCAAATGTTGATATATATATATATAGATATATAGATATATATAATCTATGTCATACGATAGCACTCGTATTTATAAACATTTTGGATGTAACTAAGTGTGTGTATTTAGCTCACTAAGGTCTCGACCGAGTTCGTTGGCCAGCTTGGTCCGCCATCTTGATTCAAAATGGCAGCCATTAAAAGATTTAAAACTAAAATAATCTATACAAAACAATTAGAAAATAAAATTTATTTTTTGTGTAATCCTTGATACAAGGATTCCGGAGAAATTTTTGTTTTGCCTCTATCTTAAAAAATGTCTTATGTATAGCAGTTTGAAATTCTAGGGTGGCTGACATTTTGAAACAAGACCGCAAATTAAAGCAAATCTGGGATTAATTTATGAGTTTTAGCGCGCGTGATTTCTCACAAATTATCTTACATTGTTGTATTTATTTTTCCAAACATACACATAAAATTATATTCATATACGTTAGTGTCAAATTCTCGCCAAGCTTCGCGTCACTTAGCTAAATATCACTAAATTTGGCGACCATAAATAAGTCTCCATAAATGAAGCCAACTTCGCTATAGCGGACTAATTTGGCGAATTTCTAATTCAAAGTCAGTATTAACGAATCTTGTGTAATCGGGTTCTTTGTATTTTAGCTTGCTGTTTTCGCGTAACAATAGCTAATATCTTAAAACGAAGATGTAGGAAAGCTACCCCGGTACAGGCCGGAAGGACTTTTTTATTATCATCGTTGAGCACGATATGCGGTATTTTATTTTTGTGCCAACACTGAGAAAAACCTTTCATTTCATTTATGAAAACATTGTTTCAGGGACTCCTATGCATTACAAAGCCTCCTATGCATGCTTCACAAAGCACAAAAAAAACTTGTCGGATGTGCCAATTCCAAAACTTTCTTCTATCTCAGTCATGTTAATACTTCAGAATTCGCTATCACATCGCCAATAAAATCAACATCTTTCACCATTCTGTTGTACGTCAGCTGCTTGCGAATCGTCGGGTTACCGGGATGCGAACAACTGATGTATACTAAACTACGAAAAGTCCTTCTGGCCTGAACCGACAGGAACAGATAGCCTCCCTATTCCTTGGTTTTACGATTTTAGCTAATTTTACTGGAAAACACGAAGGTAAAATGCGTGGAACCTAATTAAAGAAGATTCAATCCCAGTTCTCGTCAACATTGAATTTGAATGAGAATATCGCCAAATTAATCCTCTACAGCCAAGTTGACTTCATTTATGGTAACCTATTTTGGTCGCCAAATTTGGCGATATTTAGAGAATTTGACGTTGACGAATATAAATATATAGTGATAAGCATATAATAGGAACAATGGTTACAACAATGAAAGAAAATTTGCCGAAACCATGTTAACTAAAACTCATAAATTAAACCCGTTTATGGATGAATTCTGCTGTCTTGTTTGAAAATGTCAGCCACCCTAAAATTTCAAAGCGATTCAAATTATAAGCCATTTTTTAAGATAGAGGCAAATCAAAATTTGTTCCGGATTCGCCGGACCAAGGCCGAACATTTAACAAAAAACTTTTAGGATTTCTAATTTTATTGTACATCTTTTTGAATTTAAAATCTTTAAATGGCTATCACAGCGCCCCCTTTCGTCGAAATATCCCCAAATTCTAATAGAACCTGCTTGCCATAGCCAAAAACATAGAACTTTTTTTTTATTCAATTTGAAGCATAACTTCATACACTTTTCGATGATACAATAGTGAAAATGGAACAAAAATATCGATCACAGCGCCCCCTTTCGTGAAAATATCCCCAAATTCTGATAGAACTTGCTTGCCATAGCCAAAAACATAGGAAAAAAATGTGGTTCAGTTTGAAGCATAACTTCATACACGTTTCGATGATACAATGAGGACGGACGGACAGACAGACATTTTGTAAAATTATGTTTTTCGGAATCTCTGACCCCTAAAACGTGTAAATCCGTCGAAAACCGGAAGTCGAAAAAAATTTCGATTACAATACTTTCTTCTATTATAGATAGAAGAAAGTAAAAATGACAACGCGACTTACGAGTTAATTAAATCTATTACATCAATGCATACGACGACTTTAATTTAGACTTACTGCAAATTTTTTATGTAAAAGACTTGCTTCGTTTTGATATCTTTTCGAAAGACAGATGGATTTCGAAAAACAAACTGAAATCATAAAAATTTCCAACCAAATTGAAAAAAGTTAGAAAAATCGCCGATGCTGTGTTTTCATAATTTTACTAACGAATCGACAGTGTTGCATGGAATAAGAAAACACGTCATTGATGAATAGTGCCCGCCGTAAGCTCAAGGTAACACGTTTTCGAGGTTAGCCTAGTTCTGGAGAAGATATTTGCTCTTTATTCATTGCGCAGAAATGTCTTTTCAACGTTCTTGTCGTCTCAGCCTAACTTGCAAGACACGTACAAAACCTTAACCCACTGCAGTTCAGACAACACCTACAATTGTTGAACGCCCATCACTATGTGGGCGTCACACACTTTCTTTAAAAAAAAAAAAAAAAAAAAAAAAAAAAAAACCCAGAGAGACAGACAAGAAATTCAGCTAACTCCTAATAAAAGGAAAAGAGAGTTTTGCTTGTGGAAAACAGAGATCTTGCCACATGTAAATTTATGTATGAAAAGCAAGTTTCAGTTTATACTTAGCATTTGAAGAACCGGAAAAAACAAACCATTAGTCCAAAAAATAATCAAATAACATAGTACGTTTGCTTTTAACCCAAGCTTTATCCGAATTTCGAGAGTTCGAAATCGTCAATGTGACTGATCACTGTGGCATTTCAATATGGCACAAGTGTCTTTCAAACATTATGCCGTTGTAATAGAAGAATTACAATTTCAAATATCATCCATCCTTCATCCTTCAAATATCATCATCCATTCAAACAACATCAATCACCGTAGGACCAAAGGTCACCAAAAATTATACTATTACGGGTATATTTGAAATTTTTAGCTATATTTATGGGACCCCTCCTCCCATACTCACACACGCATACATTTATTTTTATGTATGGGCATCGCCTGATTAAAGTATCGCCCAAGGCTTCTGATCCAAATCCTCTACATTTAGTATGCATTTCTAAAAAGTTTAAATAGTTTAATTTAAAAAATCATCAGACATTTCTACTTTAGTCTTAAAGCAATATTCTGAGTGAGGATGCCCCACCCCTCTCCTCCTTGGCTACGCCCACTTAGTATGAGCAACGGCTGATACGAGAAATTTTACAATTTCTTTGCTTTTCAAATTAATCGAGTTTAACTGTAATTCCAGAACGTCATTAAGGCGGTTCTTCAGTTCAAACTGGTATTTTTCTGATTCTGCAATTCATTTTCATTCGTAAACGCATAGAATTGACAGGTGTTCTTATTCAGAAACCATAAAATCTAATAGCGTTTCACATTTTCCAATAAAGGCAAAAAAATTTCAGAAAACGCTATCAAAGTTGGAGTTTTGGACTAAATGTCCGAACGCAAGAGAGGCTATCATGGCACAGAAATAGCTTATTTATAACTCAAATTGTAATAAATTTATCGAAAAATTAAAACCGTTATTCGATTCTAAATTACTTCAATAATCATACCTGCCAAATGCATACTTTTACAATTAACAAGAACGAAAAATCACACGTCAAGCATAGATTATGTAACACTTTCCAACGCTTCCAAAATAATTTTACAAATCATTACCGTTTAATAAGTTGAAAGATAACATCTAAAGTAAACAATTTGGAAAACGCATAACATATTTAAAAACGTAATTTCCGGAATTTCTAACATATACAATATTCGGAAAAATATCCGAATACTTTTATTCAGCCCTGTATATGATCTATAGATTTGTATATATGCTACATAGGATGCTAAATTTTAATTTAGTTAGGAAACGCGTAGCACAGTTTAAAATTCTCCTTCTGGAGTTTCTGTCAATAAACGGAAATGTATTCGCTAACTTTTGTGCTGCCCTGAATATGAACTACAGAATTTATACACACCAAGTAATACACAAAAAGTGAGTTAACTTTAAAATCGCGTTCAGCAACTTAGGAATTATTGTTAACAGACAGTAGAGAATACTTTTGTGTGTCCCTGTAAATGAACGATGACTGCTATACACACAATAGTCTGTAGTAAGCCTCTTGTAATGCACCTTAGTGATATATATAAATTTCAATGTGTTTAAAATAGTGAAACATAATTTAATTAAACCGCAAACGATTTTTCTCCATAGACGTAATGTAACGGAATTCTTTTGACTGTCCCTGTACAGAATAACTATAAGTACTATGCACACCCTATTCCATATTAAGCTTCTTGTAATGCCCCTTAGTGATATATATCAATTACAATGTGTTTGAAATTGTGTAACATCATTAAAATATACCGCAAATGATTTTTCCCCATAGACCGTCATGTAAAGGAATTCTTTTGAGTGCCCCTGTAAAAAAAAAACTATAAGTGCTACACACTTCAGTTTAAATAGGGAACATGCTATAGATAATGACAATAACATATCAAAATTGCAGGGCAATCCAAGCATATTTACGGGAGTTAAAGCACGGACAGACGGACAGACAAACCGAAGTCATAAACACTTTTCAACTAGGTTGGAAAGTGTTAAAAAGGTGAGTCCATGTATGTGTTAGAAAATTTCGCATTGTTGTAGCGGTGTAGCTACATATTTAGCGCCCTGGAGCAAATAAATCTGTTGCGCCCTCTTGTCACTAGAAAAAGTTCTACCAAACTTTGCTTTGAAAAAAAAAAAAAAAAAAAAAAAACATGTATTTTTATTTCGTTTAAATACTTTACTTTAATACAAAGGATGTGAATTATCACTTTACTAACAGCGCACAACCAACAGAGTGAAAAAAAGTTCAGACAAGAGTTCGATACCGGATCCCTTGGTACAGCGCACCAAGTGCTTTACCAATTAAGCCATCCGGACACCATCCGGTCTAGCATTCTCTCATTCTTATATGGTTAGGCTACAACCTTGCAGCACAAGATGCAACGCCAATCATGAGCGCAACACCTATTGGCATACATGAGACAAATGAAACCCAGTATCGGTGAATGTTTATATACTAATAAATTTTTTCAGCAGAGCTGAAATTACTTTGTAAATTACTGAATACTCTGTTGGTTGTGCGCTGTTTAGTAAAGTGATAATTCACATCCTTTGTATTCCAGTAATTTACAGCGTAATTTCAGCTCTTCTGAAAAAATTAATTAGTATACTTTACTGTAATTTTCAGTCAAAGCATTTTAACAACAAGTTATTCAACGTAATAAATATAAATCTATATTAATAAAAGAAATGTGTTTGTATGTATGAGTGTGTTTGTTGTCGACGGCTAGAGAAATCTACCACACCTGGAAATTTGGATTAGAATAGAATGTCCGAATGCACCCAAGGCTCAGATTTATAATAGTTTGATAATTAGCCGAGATCTTGATTAAAAACTCTAATGAATATCGCAAAATACCGAGCTTCCATCTTGTCGCCGATTGTGCCTATGCCTGTCTGAGGTAATCCTGGAATCTTCAAGTAGACGAAGGGAAGGGGTTCCTCTATTTATGCATTTTGGCTTTGGCCCTTTCGCATTCTAACAGTACTTAAAACAAATATTAATGTTTACTATTTCAGAAAACATTTTTTCTCATTTTTTCTGTAGGCCGATTTCGTATTAGTTTTAACGCGTTCCGTTTTTTGTACAGTTTTAAACTGCCATCCGCATCTACCGGATGGAAATAAAAAAGAAAACCTTCTCCAGGGGATAATTTCTGATTCTAACGCTGGTCTTTTATTTAAAAAAAATATCAATATGTAGAAAGAAAAAAAAACAGAAATTCAATTTTATGTTGGTTTTCATATTTTCTGATTCTTTTTCAAATTTTCCATATTTTCACGATTTTGAAACTGCCATTCCCGTTTTCAGTTAAAAATGCAAATGAAATAAAATAAAATAGAATAAATAAATAAATAAAAAACACACTTACTCAGGATACTTTGCAGATTGTATATTTTGTGAAAAAAATATATTAATATTTACTATTAAAAAAAATATTTTCTGAGGAAAGATTGGTTGGAAGTTTTCTGTTTTTTCGGCATTTTCAAAAGGCCATCCACTTTTCTTGGATTGGACCCTCCCCCATCCCTCCAGAAAAGAAATATATATATATATATATATATATATATATATATATAATGTTTATTTTCTGCTTTCAGTAGTAGCTTTCATTATAAAAAATATTAATATTTGTAAAAAAATATTTCAAAAGATTATTTTCTGGAAGTCGTTTAACGCATCCGCTAGAGACTTTTTATTTTCAGAGTGCCTTATGAGATATCATTTCGCGTTTTAATAGAATTGAGCTTTGTTTTATTTTTGGATGGGAAAGGTTGATAATTCTTGTTTAGTACGTGAATAGAGAAAGATGGGAATAAAGCAAAGGAAAGTTGTTTTTTTTTTCGCCATGTTAAAAAAAATATAATTTAATAATTCCACAGCTAACTGACCGATTTTACCGACTTTTTTCTGACCGAAAGTGTTTATGAATTCAGTTTGTCTGTCTGTCTGTCGTTTGTCCGTGCTCTAACTCCCGTAAATATACTCCGATTGCCTTGAAATTGAAATTGAAATATGTTATTGGGGGTTTACTATGGCTTGTTTGGTACTGAAAATGAAGTGTGTAACCGTTATGGTTCTTTTACAGGGACAATAAAAAAAATTCTGTTACATTACGGTCTATGAGGAAAAATCGTTTGCAGCGTATTTTAATGATGTTTCATTATTTTACACATATTCAAATTGATACACATCACTGAGGAGCACTACAAGACGCTTACTGTAGAATATGGTATATGCATTAGAGCGTATCGTTCATTTACAGGGACACTCAAAATAATTTGTTTACAGTACTGTCTATGAACAATAATTGCTGGTAGCTCATTTTCAGTTGTGGTACACGTTTTTAAATATAACTAATTTTTCCATATTAATTGGCGCATATAAATTCTATAGATCATATGCAGGTCTTCTCAAAAGATCTCACGTAACATTTCCGTTTCTTAACGGAAATTGCTGAAGGGGAATTTTGAGTTCTGATATGTATTTCCTAACTGAAGTAAATTGTAGCATACTGTGTAGTATACATAAACATCTATAGATCATATACAGGGTTGCATAAAAGAATTCGGATTTTTTGTTTGACTGTTGGTATAGTAATTGCTGAAATTGGATTTTTAAATGTGTTATGCGTTTTCTAAATTGTTTATTTAGTTGTGCTTACTCTTGTATTATTATTCATTCATTATTGTTCATTTACTAATACTTACTTCTATCTATTATTATTATTTACTTAAGCATCTTACAGTATTATTACATGGTAGTATTATTGATCAGTATCACTTAGTAGTATTTAGTACTGCTCAGTAGGATTGGTTAATTGTATTTTCAGAATTTGTATTTTTGGAAATTTGTATTTTCGAAATTTGTATTTTTGGAAATTTGTATTTTCAGAATTTGTATTTTTGGAATTTTGTATTTTCAGAATTTGTATTTCAGCATTATATAGTATAGTTATTGCTCAATAAAGCAAAGTATAATTTAGTAATGCTCAGTATAATTAGGTAAACAAACCTGTTGGGCGGGGCTAGTTGAGCTTAAGTCGAAAGGTGGGCCTCCCCGCCCGGTTTGACCTTGACCTTGTTTATTTAGTAAACTGAAGTTTTGTTAAGGTATTCTGAATGTGTTGGAAAGGGTTTCATAATCTATCCCTGGCGCATCATTTTTCGTTGTTGTTTTTATTTATTTAAAGAGAGGAAAGGTTATAAGATAAGATTATATTGCTTAGTCTTTAGGTCTTCCTCAGGAAGTATTGGGTCATTATTGAAAGTATATTATATCTAAATGTCAGAAATTAAATAGGTTATTACTACAATGTGTGCGGGGGGGGGGGGGGGGGGGTTAGTTCGTTTAGAAAGATTGTCATTTAATAAATATAAAATAATACAAAATCGATATTCGTTTTCGAACACAGTCCGGAGCATGCGGAACACGCAAGGTGCGTTCGTTGCCAAAGGTGGTGGGGCCCCCAACTATAGGTTCCTTTGAGAAAGATTTTTCGTTTAAAAAAATAAAATCATACAAATTCCAGAGGATACGCTGGGATGGCAGTGGGGCTCTCAACATTGAATTCCTCCCGAAGAAAAATGTATGAATTCAACACTGGTGTTAAGTATATATAAGGTTATTATATCCCGGCCCAGGCAACGCTGGGCAGGTCAGCTGGCAAAATAATAAAAATAACTGTAATTCTTTAAATACGAAGTTCCTACTGGTATTTACTACGAATTTATCGGCATTCCGTTTTAAATACGTTCACGGACACAGTACAGTCTCCGTCTTCAGTTTCTGTGTTTCCTTTCAAGGCTTTCGAAGCATTATAAAATGTTAATAAAGAAGCACTCTATTGTCAAGAAATTTTTTATTTTGACTTGTCGCATTTGGATGAAACACGTTTTGTGACAGAAAACGCTCAATATATCAAATATAAAATTTTAAAACTTTTGGACTAAGTACTTCTAAGTACTTGAAACTAATTAAAATCTGCTCTGCTCTTCGCTTGCTTTGGTCGGGAATCTTGCTGTTGGCTTTTGCTTTCGATATGAAATGAAAAAAAAAAATATATATATATATAATAACATTTTTTATAACTAAATACCCATATTTGTACGTTGCTAAAGTCAGAGCGGTTCCAAGTCCAGGTTCCTTTGGATAGATTTTTATTTAAAAATATAAAATCATACAAATACCAGGGCGTACGGCTGCCGAAGGCAGTGGAACCCCCAGCTTCAGGATCCTTGGAAAGGTTTTTGTTTAAATCTATAAAATCATTCAACACTGATTTTAGGTATATTTAAGGTTATTATTACGAACCCGAGCAACGCTGGGAGGGTCAGCTAATAATTTTTTTTAATAAATTTTGTCAATAATTTTCATCAATTTTTGTAACTATTGCTTTTCAATCGATAAAATAGCTAAATAACTAAGGCGATGCTGCTACATGTTGCTTCTAAAATCCAGATTTCTTAATGATCACTTTTTTGGCAATCATATTTGCAAACAGCAATTGTCATTAAATTTCTGCAATATTTACAATAGAAATGTGTTTGGACGATTATTATTTGTAAATAGTGGTGGCCAATGAAGTGACCGCTGAAAACCCTATAAATATATTTTGATTTCTTCAAGATTTGAGAAACTTCAACTGTCGTCAACGACAAAGTTAAAGAAGAAAAGCACACATACTCAAATAGTGGGAGGAAACACTTGAGGCACCAGTATGGAATGAATTAAAATTAAAACTTGTAATTGGAGTCTGTAAACTTTTAATTGAGAATAAAAATATGTTTTAAGCCTAAGTAGTCGAGGTTGAAGACAAGGTAAAATATAGGAATATTCTTATTATAACAGTTCTTATCCATCCATAAAATCTAATTAATAATCAGAATATATGTAAATATTTTTACAAATCTTTATTTCGCCTTTTCTAACTTTGCACCCTTAGGATTCGTGCACCTGGAGCAGTTTACTGCAACTGCTCCACGGCAGCTACGCCCCTGCATTGTTAGCCATTGAAACATTATTATTTTATGAACTGCCTTAATTGTATGAATGAGCATGCAGGAAAATCAAAATTAATTTTAAGTAGTATTTTTAATTAATTTTAGTAGCATTTTTAATATTTTGTAGCATTTTTAATTAATTTTAGTAACACACACACACACGCACACACATATATATATATATACAGGGCTTTACAAATTTGATAAAATCTGATAGCCAGAAAAAAATACTAGTCGCCAGTAAAACACATTTGTCATTGATTTAAAAAAAAAAAAAATAAAAAAAAAATAACCCACGAGCTTTTTATGAATTAATTGAGAAATAACAAGCATGGTTTAGAATTATTAGTTACATAGTTTAAAATAGTACATAATTTTGAAAGATAATATAATAATGAACTATGAATATCTAATGAAACTTATAAAACTTATAATCACTTATATTATGTTGACAACTTATATAAACACAAAAATCAAATTTGAAACTTACAAAACAACAAAAAAAACGAGCATTTTTTAGCATTGTATCCAATTTTAGATTCCACAGAGACTGGATTGACACTATTTCTTACTATTTTACTGAAATATCAACTCTCCCCACCCCCACATTCTAATCACGTGTCATATACTAGCTGCAAAGAATGGTGTTTTATGTTCATGAGTTGGAAAATGCCTTTTAAATTTAGTTTTTTCCATTAAAAGTACAAGAGAAGATGAGGAAGATCACTGCTTTCCACGCACGAGTAAGAATGGGGGGGGGGAGAAAAAACATGCCCTTTGTGCTCATTTCGTATGTCAACTTTTTTTTACAGAAATCACCCATAAATATCAAATTATTTTGGTCGCCAGATCAAAAAACTTGGTAGCCAGTGGCGGCCTGGCGACCGCATTTGTTAAGTCCTGTATATATATATATATATATATATATATATATATATATATATTAATCATAAATGTCTAAAACGTGTCATAGTACTCTCTTTCGACATACCTTCTTATCTTATATTATACGCTTGGTGCTTCATATCGTCGTCTACATCTTTTTTTTTCTTGTGAAAATGTATTCCAAAAAAAAAAAAAAAAAAAAAAAAAAAAATCTTGGATCCTCCTGTTGTCTGTTTAGAAAATTGCCCGGAATTAAAGGCAATTCTTTCTGAGAATCGTTGTTTTGGGGGAGCAGGGATTGGGGCTATCACTCAAATTCTTCGATAACGGTCTAAGAAATTGTTACCTGCGTGGGGCCATGAAGATGTCAGCGTTAAGAAGGAAAAATGTTCAGGGGAGGGGAAATACAAAATAGTTATCGAGGTCAGAGACATTAATATTTTACGAGTTTTTTTAGGGGAGGGGAAGAGGGGTGGGGGAGGAGATGAACCCCATCGGTGACAGAGAAATTTGCTACTTCATCTCTTTTCAATGCTACAAACAGCAGAAAAATATCCATTTTGTTGCTTATACAGTGATACCTCGGTTAATTCGTTCCGGAATCGCATTCGTTAATCAAAAACTCCATTAACTGTATCATGATTTCTATGATTTCCATGACTTTGAGGGAATAAATGAGATGATATTCTGGCTTAACTAATGTTCTTTGCAGACATTTTATCCTTAATTTTTCTGTAGAAGATACCACCCTGAATCTAAAAAATATTAGACTGCAGTGCGAAATCTTCGGCACTGCATGCACTCGATCCACTGTAACAGCACTGGTTCTCTGCACTGGTTCAATCGTACTGTCATAAAAATTTTGAACAATGAACAATAAATCTAATTTGGCTAGCTGGAGTTTTACTCAAGGCTGTTCAAAACCCAAATTTAAAAATTGTTTTTTTTTTTCTTTTTTTTCTGTTAAAGTAAAATCACCATTCAGAACATGTTAACAAAATTGCTGTTTTAAGCTGAATTTTGGAATCTAATAATCGAGAAAATGAAATCTAAGTTAGCAATCATTAAAGATTTATCATATTTCTAAGGGATAAAGAAAAAAGAAAAAATCTGTTCGATTGTTTGACACTTGAAGAAGAATGCCTGAAAATTTTATGCTTGCAGGAATGAAAAGAATTTCGTAACTTTGTCTAAGAAAATCTGTATTTTCGAGCAGGAAAAAGGAAAAATTTATGCACACTCTTTATCACAAATCATACTTTCAGCTCTTTAAAATATTTCATTTCTTTAGAAAACATAATTTTAACTTCTTTGGGTCTCGTGTCCTATTTATAGTACATGTGTTTTCATTCAGTATTATTTTGTTTTAACACATATTTTTGTCATTATCTGCATACTAGCTGACACGCCCGGCGTTGCCTTGGGCCCGTGATAATAAATTAAAAAAAACATCAAGTTATTATTATTTTATATCTTTAATCCGATTTTGTATGAAATAATATTTTAAAATGAAAAATTCGCGAAAAAAATATTGATATTTAGTGATAAAAGCGCTCATTTTCTTGTTTTTTTTTTGCGCAAAGAGACAATTTTCATGTGAGAAAAAAGAATGTAGAATTTTACAGAATGCGCTTTTCGCTTTAACTATATAGATAGTAATCTGCATAACTATAGATTTATTAATATTACTACGTTCATGCTTTAGCATTTAGTAATAATAAATTAAAAAAATGGTAAATTCTATTTATACTGTTTTTGCTCTTTAAATTTAAAATAGGGGCTACTTTTCCAATCGAATAATTTGTGATAAAACATATAAAGCACTAGAAAGTTGTTATGTCTGCTTAATTAATGTTGTAACACCGCATTTTCCAAACGTCTTCAAAACTCTTCCTTAGCCTATTGTCATAATAAAAGTACACTTAAAAAAAAAAGTGTTGATTTTACAGTATAATATTGCCATCCCAGCTGTCAGTATTATACCCTAAAATTAACAGTAATAAACAGTAAAATAAGCAGTAACACGCTGCCGCGCATGCGCGGTAGCGTATTACTGCTAGTTCACAAGTTTAAGCATATTATCTGTACAAATTTAGATCCAACATAAAACTCTACACTAAAATCTTAAGTATTTATAAATTAAAGTATATTACATTGATTATTCTTAAACTTTTCAATCTTTTAAGACCTTTCAAACAAAAGAATAGTTTACCAAAAATGAAAAATGAAAAATATTTGTGCATCCTCTTTAAGAAAAAGCTACGCGTTGCTGACTGCTGGCTTTTTCCCTAATTGCTGCCACATACTAACCTCGGAAAATGAAACATTTGAAGTTTCTGAAAAAATTAATAGCTCGAAAAGTGTTTGTCAGAAAATTGTTAGACAAACTGCGTTAGAAAGGTAAAAAATTGTATTTTTCTTGACATAAATTTTAAATCTAATGATTATGCCGTTTTTCAGATATTGAATTAAAAAAATTACCAAATTTCACAATGGAGTACTATGGCGAAACCTTCTCGCGTAAAAGGATAATGATAAACGGCAATGTGTCCTTACGTGTATACTGGCTATATAATATAATGCTATATATATATAGTCAGGTTCAAAAAAAAAAAAAAAAAAAAAAAAAAAAAAAAGCTGTTGTTAACGCTGCTGTAAATGATTTTTTTGTAACGGGAGGTCTTTCTCCGCTAATATTAAGAAAACTATTGCGTATAAAAATATATAAATTGATAGTTTTATAAAGAAATGTTCGATAAATACGCTGAAACAAACAATTTTTAAATCGAAGAATTATTTTAAGCACTATCTAACGTTGAAGCCGGCGAAAATAGTTCCGTTAGAAAGATTTTATAGGATCAAAAACTAATGCATAGTGATTTAATCATTTTTTGCAGGCACATACTTGACGAGCTTAAGCGGTGCAATCATTTTTCAAATTTGACTAAATTTTGTAGCTTTTTTTCAATTTTTTATTCAATATTTCATTATTTCAATAGAGATTTATTTCATATTTCAAACAGGTAATTTTTTTAAAATGTTGTTCCCAAACTTTTAAGACGGTGCAAATAATAATATTTCTTTTTAATTTCAAAAATATACACGTAAATATTAAAAACAGAAAGAAAAATTTTAAATAATAATTAAATGATCACGTGTTAAAAGCAGTAAATGGGGAAAATTGCGTCATAAAAATGTATAATATGTAAGTATTAAAAAAGAAAAAGAAAACTTTAACATAATAATTAAATTATTAAATATTGCCGAACAAATTAATATTGCCAAACAGTTTCAATTTAAAAATATATTTACACGAGAGATTTATTTCATATTTCAATGGTCTTTTTACGTATTGTTGCCAAATTTAAAACAGCGCAAATAATAATTTTTCCTCTCAATTAAAACATGCATTCAAACGTAAAATAAAAAATAGAAAGAAAACTTAGGTGAAAATTACATTATATTTAAAAACGATACATTTACAGCGTCTTTTTTAACACAATTTTCTTATGGCATTGTTATAAAATTCTCTGAGACAGCGACACCGTTTATACTTAGCCATTTTGTACAAGCTGATTTTCAAATGTGTAATTGATCTTATTTAATCAATCCTGAAAACAGCCGTTAGCTGTCGCGACAGCAGTTGATTCGGCCTTAAGAACGGAAAAATCCTTCAATCAAAGAGAAATTAATCGCAATCCGATTACAGAAGATCGCCACTGGTCTTTTAATTATAATTCAATTATCCGTAATCTTTTTAAAACAGAGCTAATTAGCATGTGTTTATCACCTGCGGTGTATGAATGGGGTGTGGGGGGCGTAGCTCGTAGGGAGCAGTAGCCCCTTCCCCCTAATAATTAAAAAAAACCCTCTGTTTTATAAGCATTCAATGGTTATTTTAAAATTCACACCTAATCTCATGACTGCAATTCCTGTTCGGAAAAAAAAAATCCTTTACAATAAGATGATTTGGTGTGAGGCCCCGATTATGGAATATTCAAAACTTTGATTTGCGGTTAGTAGAAAGCGCGAACTAGTGAATTTATTAAAAAAAATATATTATTTGCTCTGTTTCTTTTTTAAGATATGGAAACAGGAAAGAAAAAAAAAACATTATTTAAACTATCTATTCGGGATTCCTAAAATGTTTTCTAAACGTATATTCATAATAAAATTTAACTGTTAGTCGAAAACGCATATATATATATTTAACTATTACACTCTTTATTTATTTTTTTATTTATTTCTATATTTTTTATTGTTGTTTAAAATATTTTATTGTTGCAGTTTCAGAGTCAGTTGACCTATTTAGCGGGCGTAGTTTGGCGCATTATTAACTCCATGGTTGTTGCCACTCGTATGCAGTTGTAACCATAAGACGATTTATTACCTGTTATTGTAATTAATTGTTTGTAAAAGTGTATTGAAACTTAATTTCATAAAATAAAATTCATATCTATAATATGAAAATTTGCACATAAAATAAATCTTTTATTCATGCATTTTTGCATCAGAGTGCAACAGCTATTACACCAAGATCTGAATATTTATACAACTAGTTATAGTACGAACGCACCTCATTTACCACGTTTGACCTACAATTTCCAACTTGTTTGCAAAAGCAAAAGATTTCTCAGAAAATCGTCTAAAATTTCGAGCTCTAAACCAATTTTCGAAACACGTCAGTCAGAGAAAGGTAGGGTGCCTCTATATGAGAGTGGTGAGATACGATGCTCAAACTGTGCTTGGACAGACGCGTTTGTCTAAACTATTTTAAACCTACATTCCAGAACTTGGCGATACTAGACTAATTTGATTATACGAGTGAGACACAGGGTTGCCAGTTTGGCCTTTTTGTGAATTCAGAAAATCTGAATTCATACCGGAAATTCTGAAAGAAAAATATTTGGTTAATGTCATTACAAAATGTCTGTCATTAAAAAAAGCACAAATTTTTATTTCAAATTTCTGGTAAAAATTCAGAATTTCTGAATTAAAAAAAGGCCAAACTGGCAACCCTGGTGAGATATGTTAACAATTGGCGATAATGGCTTTCTCGCCTAGATGATTGGCGACTCACTTTTGTTCCGAATCGTCGCAACCAATCAAATTTTATATCTCCCGTATGTCGCAACTCCCGTATCGAGGCACCATAAAACAAGTGGGTAAGTGGGATCGAAGATTGCTCAAAGGGTTTCGTTTAATATTCCTTTCAAAACACTTTATCCTTTCTTTAATAAATCCAAATAAATTTCATTTAGCAACCAAAAAAAAGTCATGTTTTTTATAAAGTATAAATTTACCGGTCTATTTTTCTCGTTTTTTCGAATATCTAAACCAGCCCGATTGCGGACAAAGCCCGCTATTATATTCTGTCATAATAATATCTCTCATGTAGACTAAAGGCGATACTTAAAAAAAATAATTTCAAAATTAAACATGTTGTACACCTTCAAAATGTTAAAATATGCGAATATTTCCATAATCGGGTTTTTATCATGATTCAATACGTTCCTGAAACTCATATATTTACTATTCTCTATTAATCATATTGATACTCGCTTTGTATTATTCTGAAACATTTGAAAAATCCGTTAAACTTCCGATATGACGTCAGATTTTCTTTGTAATTCTCTAATGACGTGATATTAATCTGCTTTGTGCACATACGCATACCCATTACTCCTTGTATTATTGAGAAATCTTTCCGGTTTATTACCACTATGACGCCAATCAATTTTATTTCATATTAATCTTTTTTTCAACTGGCGAAATTTTTTATTTCATTTTTCACGTGGAAATCGTCTGATAGAAAATTAATTATTGTAGAAAGAATTTCATCATGGATTTTTAATTTTTGGCATCGGCTATATCGAAAAATGTTTAAATTTAATAGGAAAAGGCTGTTCGAATTTTGTTTTTTTATCTCTATTTATTAAAATAATACGAATTTTTCAAATTTTAATATTTTGAGCTCTTTATATTTAGTATTCAGGTATATACATAACGTTTCAACTCTGTAAGTTACATAGTTTTTGAGAATGGCTCTGTGACGGACAGACAACGGAGCGGGAGTAATAGGGTTTCGTGAGATGAACGAAACCCTAAAAATGGCCCTAAAAAATGGTCACAGGAAGCAATCGATAATAACTAAAAATGTATCACAGTTATAGAACAAATAAAAAATGCTTTTCGATTACGTGACGATTAAATAGTAATATCTGCAAATTTCATGCTTTTACATATCATATTGACCTGGTGAATGTGCCAGACATGGCCGCGGAGAAAAAAAAAAAAAGATTGTAAGGTTATATGACTGCAAACAATATACGAAGATCTATGCCCAAACATTAAACTTTAGAACAATGATCTGAATGAATCTGAAACCGCATTTTGCATGACTATAATTGGTATAAACGATTTATACTTTTTGTGCATCTGGTTTCGAAACTTTGAAGTCATAATTAACCCCACAAGAACCCGAAAATTCCACTTCAAGTCAACCCGAAATCAACGCCTGTGGACTCGGATTTAAATCGCCGGGCTCGAGCTTCGAAAAAAAGAACCCGAAATCATATCTAGCGTGTACTTCTGCCTGAATTCACCTTAGGCTATTTCACTTCCGCGAAAACACCCGCTCGCTAATGTTAATCCTGCGGGGGAAGTATTTTATGATATCTCGTTCACATTTCAATAATTTTTATAATATATTTTTCTTTTATTATTATTATTATTATTATTATTATTATTATTATTATTATTATTATATTGGATAGCTGCGGTCGATCTCTATGCAGGTCCTTCTTTACTTTTTCGATTTTGGTTGCAGTTTTTTTATTGAGGATACTTTCACTTTCGAAACCGGTTCCGAAAGTGAAAGTATCTTAATTAAAAAAAAAAAAAAAAGTAATAAAAAATGAAAAAGTACAAAAGGGTCTGCATAGAGATCGACCTCAATTATCCAATGCAAAAATCATTTAAAAATATTGAAATGCGAACGAGCTATCGTGAAATATTTCCCTCATAGGATTAGCATTAGCGAGCGGGTGTTTTCGCGTGAATGAAGTAGCCTCTTAATTGATAAGATCTTGTGTTTGAAAATCAGTAAAAAGCAAGGGAAAATTTCATAAAATTCTACACATTTTATCACTTAGACTATTTTGAACAAATTTTGGCTATTTAAATTAAATTGCAGTAAACTAACTGCAGGTTTAATTTAGAGTAGAAAATACTGATAATCTAGAAATTAAATGAGAGATGTGAAAGAGAGCTGTTGCACCTTCATTGTAGATTATTTCCCTTAGCAACAACCAGTATGTTCAACGCAGAAAACGTTGAACTCTAAGGCAATAATAATCAAAACTACTTGTTTAACTGGCAGGGTATGCCATGGGTTAGCTGCATATCATTATGGTTGCAAAACAGTTACTAAACTTTTCAGATTTTGCACGAAAAAAAAAATCATAACCGACAACCGAAATCACTAACGATTACTGAACTTTTTTTTTTTTGTCTTAAATATGTATCATTTAAAATTCTCTACATGAAATTTGTTTTGGCGAAACTTGTTTAAACTGCTTGAGTAGGTTTGACGTTTGCTTCATATTCAAATCATTCTAAAATCAAGTTTTACTTCTTCAGTTCTCTAAAAGCAGAAGACAAGAATGTTTAATTTTCTCCAGCTCAGAATTTTAATATCCTGTTATTTTACAGTAATTGCGTACATCCTAATGGCTTTCATTCAAATCTAAGGTCACATAGTATTTGCAATGTTTTATTTTTATGCAAGTCATTAATGTAATTACTGTCTCTGCTGTAAGTGTACTTTCAAGTAATGTAATAAATTATTCAATAAAGAGAAATCTAGTAACAGTTTGCTGAAAAAAAAGAAGAAAAGACTTATAAACGAGAAAAGTGGTTATACGAAAAAAAAAATAATAATAACACTGTGGTTTATGCACTGTGTACTACATTTTAATTAATCAAAAATTTATTTAAAAAAAATTGTACAATCGGATGAACAATATTGGGGCCCTGTCCCTGCGGCTGAGAGCGATTGAGTCCTCGCACACCATTGTGGTGGTGGTGGGTTCGATTCCGGCGGCTTCCTTACGAAATTTCTCGTGTTTGTGTGCATTTTTAACTTGTGGAGTGTAAAAATTTCTCACTCCTTTTTCTGTACATTCTGACATGTGAATTATCTGTAATGAGAATTATCAACTTGTTTATGTATTAATAAAAATATGTGTAAAGGTCATTCAATATTAGGCATGTTTGCAACAAGAATTGCGATTTGTATTATATGGAATCAATAAAAATATGCATGGTGAACTGACGATCAGAACTGAAAAAGTTTGATCATCATACATGTCAAAACAAACCATTTTTAGGTAGCTTTCAATACAAAAAAGTATAAAGCTACCTATTGCAGCCGTTCGGAGGAAAGCAGTTCCGGAATATTTCGATAGATTTTCACCGATCATGACCCCTAGACCCCAAAACCACCCTCCGTTCAAATGTTGATTTATATATATAGATATACCCATATATATATATATATATCTGACCTATGTCATACGATAACGCTCGTATTTATAAATCAATTTTGATGAAACTAATTGTGTGTATTAAGCTCACCAATGTCTCGACCGAGTTCGTTGGCCAGCTTGGTCCGCCATTTTGTTCCAAGATGGCGGCCATTTAAAGATTTAAAACTAAAATAAATATACAAAAAAGTTAAAAATTCAAATTTATTTTTTAATTAAGTGATACAAGGCCTTGATACAAGGATTCCAGAGCATTTTTTGGTTTACCTCTATCTTAAAAAATGGCTGAGGTAGAGCAGTTTGAAATTCTAGGGTGGCTGACATTTTGAAACAAGACAGCACATTACAAAAATTTCCATTGTTGAAATAATTTTTCCAATCATACATATAAAACTATATATTCATATCTGTTAGCGCCAAATTCTCGCCAAACTGGGCGACATTTGGCGAAATATCGCCAAATTTGGCGACCAAAGTAAGTCTTCATAAATGAAGCCAATTTGGCTATTGCTCAATAATTTGGCGAATTTCTTATTCAAATTCAGTGTTAACGAATCTTTTGTAAACGTTTCCTTTGCATTTTAACTTGATGTTTTCGTGTAACAGTAGCTAAAATTTTAAAACGAAGATATAGGAAAGCTACCTTTTCCTCCCGGTACAGGCCGGAAGGACTTTTATATAGAAAACTAGGTCGCAGGTGGATTACAGGTCACAATCCACTTATTCAGTCAAAAAATCGCAATATCTCACATCGAGCTCAACCGTATTTCCGTTCATAACTGTAACAGTAATGGAAATATTGTAGCGTATCTTCAATGGAACAACTTTTCTTTCAGTGAAATGCTATGAAAGCAAGGAAAGTGCCGGAATTGCACTGTGACATCATATACATTGAAAGCAAACTTCCAGACTTTACAGCGTCTAACTCATTATTGATTGGTGGTGGATGATGGCCATTTCAAGCATTTCTTGTGCTTTCATTACATTTCACAGAAGTTAAAGTACAGGGTGTCCTAAAATGAACTGACTGATTTCAAAATTCAGTATCTTGCAAACTGTGACAGATATTTAAAAAATTCTTACAGGAGGGTTATGTAAAATCTAAGATGAGAGGAGTTTTTTTTACTGTGACTCATGATTTCAGTTCGAATTACCAGCAATAGATGGCGCTGCGATCAAGTAGGCGCTCAATCGGGACAGAAGCAGAAATCACCCAGCATTTGATGCGCAGGAAGGAGGTTAAATATATGACGTGGGTCTCTTATCGGGCCCTAAGAACAAGATTGTATTGGCGAATGAAACCTACTCCATATATTTAACCTCCTTCCTTCGTATCAATACTGGGTTATTTCAATTTTGGCGTCGATTGAGCGTCTTTACACTTAGTTCGCAAAGCTAGCTTGGACTTTCAGTGTAATGCCATGTGAATGTAGTTAGTATCCAACCAAAAAATTTTACTTCAAACGAAACACAAATTGTAGCGTGCCGCCTGTAAGGCCCATAATACAGGTCATTACGCCAGTAAAATTGTGTTATATATTTTAATTAAGCATTGGTAACTTGTAACCCTTCAATTCCCATGATCCTAACAGTGATTTTTGCATTTGTTACATCTGTAATTATGTAAAAACCTAATGGCCTCATCTGTAAATTTATTTATTTATTTATTTTTATTTATTTATTTTTAGGTGCGTTCCTAATTATACAAATACGTAGCACCTATCGTCGTCGTCTGGTCCGTCCGTCTGTCCGTCCGTCCGCATATAACAGCGCAAAAATTACTTGAAATTTAATATATATTATCGTTGCAGAATTTTGTCGAGTCATTTCAAATTTTATGAAAATCGAATCAAAACTTAAAAAGATATTAATAAAAGTTTTCTTTATTCGATTAAATCGTATCGTACATATAATCTATATAATAAAAGCGCAAGTCATGTGATTGAGGAAACCAAATACAGGTAAACCACATCTTTTTTTCATATGCCAGGCGGCCATTTTTATTCAAAATTATTTTTTCGAATAAAATTGCATAAAAGTTACATTTTTAGAAAGATCGCTCAAAAAAAATCGTTTGCTTGAGAGATGAGTTATATTAAAAAATGTACTGATTCTCAGATAATGTCAGTGGAAATTAGGTTAACAGCCGAATATCTCAATCTATTAAAGTAAATAAACACAGGAGATTCGTCCATTAGGAGCCATAAAAATATTAAACCATGGAGGTAATCATTCGCAAAGCAAGATTTCCATGGTGAATTTTGCAGTGCTGTCTGCTGTATAAGAAAAAAATCGCATTTGTAAACGTGGCATACGTAATAATAATAATAAAAAAAAGGCATGCTCATTTCGCTCATAGCAGACGATATAATTCATTTCACTGAAATAATAAGGATAATTTTTTTACAATTTCCAACTTGTTTTTAATAAACCTGCAGAGCAAAGCTTGTACAGCTTAAGCCATATGATAGTCCTTCCTGCTTGGTTGAATTTGAATTTGCTTTCAGATCTATCGCTGCTATTTGAAACTAAAATCAAGAATCGCGGTAAAAAATAAACTCCTGACCTTATATAACCCACCTCTGCAAGAATTTTTTTTTAAAATATCTGTCATCGTTTGCAAGTTATTGAATTTAAAATCAGTCAGTCAATTTTAAGACACCTGGTAAGTCTGTTAAATATTTCGCTATAAATCTTCATTACTTTTAGTGATGAACAAACCGTGTTCGGCTCAAGGTTGCCAGTTTGGTATTTTTTTTTTTTAATTTAGAAATTTCGAATTCACATCGGAAATTCTGAAAGAAAATTTTTTACTTTATGTAATCACGAAATGTCTGTCATTAAATAAAGCAAAAATTACAATTACACATTTCTGGTATGAAATCGAAATTTAAGAATAAAAAAAAAAAAACAAGTGGGTAAGTGTGATCGAAGATCACTCAAAGGGTTTCGTTTAATATTCCTTTCAAAACACTTTATCCTTTCTTTAATAAATTCAAATAAACATCATTTAGCAAAAAAAAAAAAAAAAAAAAAAAAAAAAAAGTCATGATTTTTATAAAGTAAAAATTTATCGGTCTATTTTTTTGTTTTTTCGAATATCTAAACCAGCCGGATAGCGGGCGAGGCCCGTTATTATATTCTCTTATAATAATATCCGTCATACGGACTAAATGCAATATTTAAATAATTTCAAAATTAAACAAATTGTGCACCTTCAAAATGTTAAAATATGCGAATATTTCCATAATCGGATTTTCATCGCGATTCAATATGTTTATCAAACTCATATATTTACTATTCTCTATTACTCATATTGATACTCGCTTTGTATTATTCTCAAACATTTGAAAAATTCATTAAACTTCCAATAGGACGTCAGGTTTTCTTTTTTAATTCTCTAATGACGTGATATTAATCTGCTTTGTGTACATCCACATACTCATACTCCTTGTATTATTGAGAAACCTTAGACATTTTCCGTTTTATTACCACTATGACGTCAATCAATTTTATTTCATATTTATCTTTTTTTTCAATTGGTGAAACTTCTTATTTCATTTTCATTTTTCACGTGGAAATCGTCTGATAGAATATTAATTATTGTGGAAAGAATTTCATTGTGGATTTTAAATTTTTGGCATCTGCTCTAACGAAAAATGTTTAAATTTAATAGGAAAAGGCTGTTAGAATTTTGGTTTTTTATCTCTATTTATTAAAATAATACGAATTTCTCAAATTTTAATATTTTGAACTATTCACAGCTTGTATTCATCTATATACACAAAGTTTCAACTCTATAAGTTATATAGTTTTTGAGAATGGCTCTGTGGCGGACAGACAACGGAGCGGGAGTAATAGGGTTTCGTGAGATGAACGAAACCCTAAAAAGGGCCAAACTGGCAATCCTGGTTCGGCTGGACTAGAGCTCCTATAATACAGGCTGACGCATCCTCGCAGATATGTGTCTCAAAGTCGAAAAACCAAGCTAATTTCCGCCATTTAACATCCAGCCTCTTTCAGAAGGTGGAGGAACGAGGCCTTAGGCAACCCCAGCTCCGGCAGCGGTAGATTGAGATGCTGAACTGAGACCCGAATAATGCGAAACAAAATGGATATGCGTCAGCTCCTATTATAGGAGCCTTAGGCTGGACTAACGTGACGTTATCCTTCATATTACAGTGCATCAAAAATGCATCTACTTATGACAAAATTAAATTACTCGTGTATGCCATGCCCTCATATAACACACGCACTCCAAGTTTCAATACATTATTTGGAAAGGGGGGAAGGATATTTCATTCAAAATGTGATAAAAGATTTCTACTAAAATTTAACAATTATATTTAATGTTGCACAATATTTACAAAATATCATTTCATGATTTCGTATATTGAAATAGACTAGTCGTTGGGGACCACCGTAATACTTACCCATCATGGATATGCATAATGTAAAATATTAAAATAAAAATGTGTAAACTACTTATAAAATGCATTGCAATTCAAATAAAATCGTGGCTTGATGACGTCATAAACTTTAAAGCCTTGATTACTGAATTGCTTGAAAGAGGTTTTTCCTTATAACTCCAAAAATAATAATCCTATTAACTAGCGGTTTATTGCATCTGATTAAGCGTCAAATTTCCAATTAAAATATATCTTTAAAGTGAAATTTGGATGAAATACAGGGTCATGAAAAATCGAAGAGTGTGGAAAATAGGATTCCAAATATCTCGGCAACTCATTATCCGATCGACTTCATGCTTTATGCAAAATTTATGTTTTTTTATTGTCTTTTATGTTCATTTCTTAAAATAAACAATTTCGAAAATTTTTATATACCTTTTATCAGAACGAATATTTCGAGAGTCCGAAAAAAATTGTTCCGGTTAATCGAGGTTATTGAAATGAAATAGGCTTCTTCCCATTATTACATACTAAGTACATACCAAATTGCAAGTCTCTATCTCAATTTTTTCGGGAGATAGAGCGTTTACAGACACACAGACACACAGACGGACGGCAAAAATTTTTTTCTAAAAATATGTTTTTCGGAATCTCCAGTGTCTGAAACGTGTAAATCCGTCAAAATTTATTTTTTTCGATTTTCAAAACGATTACAAGACTTACCCTATACTACGTATGATGGGTAAGTAAACTAGTCGTTGGGGGCCACCGTAATACTTACCCATCATGAATATGCATAATGTAAAATATTAAAATAAAAAAGTGTAAACTACTTATAAAATGCATTGCAATTCAAATAAAATCGTGGATTGATGACGTCATAAACTTTAAAGGTTCGATTACTGAATTGCTTGAAAGAGGTTTTTCCTTATAACTCCAAAAATAATAATCCTATTAACTAGCGGTTTATTGCATCTGATTAAGCGTCAAATTTCAAATTAAAATATATCTTTGAAGTGAAATTTGGATGAAATACAGGGTCATGAAAAATCGAAGAGTGTGGAAAATAAGATTCCAAATATCTCGGCAACTAATTATCCGATCGACTTCATGCTTTATGCAAAATTTATGTTTTTTTATTGTCTTTTATGTTCATTTCTTAAAATAAACAATTTCGAAAATTTTTATATACCTTTTATCAGAACGAATATTTCGAGAGTCCGAAAAAAATTGTTCCGGTTAATCGAGGTTATTGAAATGAAATAGGCTTCTTCCCATTATTACATACTAAGTACATACCAAATTGCAAGTCTCTATCTCAATTTTTTCGGGAGATAGAGCGTTTACAGACACACAGACACACAGACGGACGGCAAAATTTTTTTTCTAAAAATATGTTTTTCGGAATCTCCAGTGTCTGAAACGTGTAAATCCGTCAAAAAATTTTTTTTTTCGATTTTCAAAACGATTACAAGACTTACCCTATACTACGTATGATGGGTAAGTAAACTAGTCGTTGGGGGCCACCGTAATACTTACCCATCATGAATATGCATAATGTAAAATATTAAAATAAAAATGTGTAAACTACTTATAAAATGCATTGCAATTCAAATAAAATCGTGGATTGATGACGTCATAAACTTTAAAGGTTCGATTACTGAATTGCTTGAAAGAGGTTTTTCCTTATAACTCCAAAAATAATAATCCTATTAACTAGCGGTATATTGCATCTTATTAAGCGTCAAATTTCAAATTAAAATATATCTTTGAAGTGAAATTTGGATGAAATACAGGGTCATGAAAAATCGAAGAGTGTGGAAAATAGGATTCCAAATATCTCGGCAACTAATTATCCGATCGACTTCATGCTTTATGCAAAATTTATGTTTTTTTATTGTCTTTTATGTTCATTTCTTAAAATAAACAATTTCGAAAATTTTTATATACCTTTTATCAGAACGAATATTTCGAGAGTCCGAAAAAAATTGTTCCGGTTAATCGAGGTTATTGAAATGAAATAGGCTTCTTCCCATTATTACATACTAAGTACATACCAAATTGCAAGTCTCTATCTCAATTTTTTCGGGAGATAGAGCGTTTACAGACACACAGACACACAGACGGACGGCAAAAATTTTTTTCTAAAAATATGTTTTTCGGAATCTCCAGTGTCTGAAACGTGTAAATCCGTCAAAATTTATTTTTTTCGATTTTCAAAACGATTACAAGACTTACCCTATACTACGTATGATGGGTAAGTAAACTAGTCGTTGGGGGCCACCGTAATACTTACCCATCATGAATATGCATAATGTAAAATATTAAAATAAAAATGTGTAAACTACTTATAAAATGCATTGCAATTCAAATAAAATCGTGGATTGATGACGTCATAAACTTTAAAGGTTCGATTACTGAATTGCTTGAAAGAGGTTTTTCCTTATAACTCCAAAAATAATAATCCTATTAACTAGCGGTTTATTGCATCTGATTAAGCGTCAAATTTCAAATTAAAATATATCTTTGAAGTGAAATTTGGATGAAATACAGGGTCATGAAAAATCGAAGAGTGTGGAAAATAAGATTCCAAATATCTCGGCAACTAATTATCCGATCGACTTCATGCTTTATGCAAAATTTATGTTTTTTTATTGTCTTTTATGTTCATTTCTTAAAATAAACAATTTCGAAAATTTTTATATACCTTTTATCAGAACGAATATTTCGAGAGTCCGAAAAAAATTGTTCCGGTTAATCGAGGTTATTGAAATGAAATAGGCTTCTTCCCATTATTACATACTAAGTACATACCAAATTGCAAGTCTCTATCTCAATTTTTTCGGGAGATAGAGCGTTTACAGACACACAGACACACAGACGGACGGCAAAATTTTTTTTCTAAAAATATGTTTTTCGGAATCTCCAGTGTCTGAAACGTGTAAATCCGTCAAAAAAATTTTTTTTTCGATTTTCAAAACGATTACAAGACTTACCCTATACTACGTATGATGGGTAAGTAAACTAGTCGTTGGGGGCCACCGTAATACTTACCCATCATGAATATGCATAATGTAAAATATTAAAATAAAAATGTGTAAACTACTTATAAAATGCATTGCAATTCAAATAAAATCGTGGATTGATGACGTCATAAACTTTAAAGGTTCGATTACTGAATTGCTTGAAAGAGGTTTTTCCTTATAACTCCAAAAATAATAATCCTATTAACTAGCGGTATATTGCATCTTATTAAGCGTCAAATTTCAAATTAAAATATATCTTTGAAGTGAAATTTGGATGAAATACAGGGTCATGAAAAATCGAAGAGTGTGGAAAATAGGATTCCAAATATCTCGGCAACTAATTATCCGATCGACTTCATGCTTTATGCAAAATTTATGTTTTTTTATTGTCTTTTATGTTCATTTCTTAAAATAAGCAATTTCGAAAAATTTTATATACCTTTTATCAGAACGAATATTTCGAGAGTCCGAAAAAAATTGTTCCGGTTAATCGAGGTTATTGAAATGAAATAGGCTTCTTCCCATTATTACATACTAAGTACATACCAAATTGCAAGTCTCTATCTCAATTTTTTCGGGAGATAGAGCGTTTACAGACACACAGACACACAGACGGACGGCAAATTTTTTTTTCTAAAAATATGTTTTTCGGAATCTCCAGTGTCTGAAACGTGTAAATCCATCAAAAAAAAATTTTTTTTTCGATTTTCAAAACGATTACAAGACTTACCATATACTACGTATGATGGGTAAGTAAAATGGTAATCCAACGTTCATAGGATAGGACAATGATGATGTCATAGGATAGAAAATTCCACATATAAATCCGAAGTTCAGAACCCGAATCCGAAATTTCTGCTTAAAGTCAACCTGGAACCCAAACCAAACCCGAAAATATATTTCGCCAAACGGAAATTCAACATGAACCCAAAATATTCAAACTCGAGCCCGAAGTGAAAGAAAATTAATCCATATTTTAACACAATTATGGAAAAAATAGTCTACAATTATATCTCTAATATAATTTTTTAATAATAATTTTTGAAAAATCTAAAAGGCTTTCCAAAATATATAAAATGTTCCCAGAACTGAAAAATAACTGATGAAGAAGAAACATTCGAAAATGAAAAGAATTAAGGGAAACATTATCAACTTGCGTAATGTACGAAATCCAATCCTCGATTTTCTTATGAAAAGATATTCCTGGCTTTTTAACACTTTCCAACCTAGTTGAAAAGTGTTTATGACTTTGGCTTGTCTGGCCGTATGGCCGTCTGGCCGTCTGCCGTCTGTCCGTGCTCTAACTCCCGTAAATATGCTCGGATTGCCCTGCAATTTTTATATGTTATTGTCGTTATCTATAGCATGTTCCCTATTTCAACTCAAGTGAGTAGCACTTATAGTTTTTTAACAGGGACACTCAGAAGAATTCCGTTACATTACTGTCTATGGGGAAAAATCGTTTGCGGTTTATTTTAATGATGTTACACAATTTCAAAAACATTGTAATTGATATATATCACTAAGATGCATTACAAAAAGCTTAATATGGAATAGGGTGTGCATAGCACTTATAGTTAATTTACAGGGACAGTCTAAAGAATTCCGTTACATTACGTCTATGGGGAAAAATCGTTTGCGGTTTAATTAAATAATGTCTATTACTCATATTACTCTATAATCTATTTTAAACGCATTGAAATTTATATGTATCACCAAGGTGCATTACAAGAGGCTTAACTACAGAATAGAGTGTGTATAGCAGTCATCGTTCATTTACAGGACACACAAAAGAATTCTGTACTGTCTATTAACGATAATTCCTGGAAGTGCGTTTTAAGTTGCTGAACGCGATTTTAAATTTAACTCAGTTTTTGTCTATTACTTGGTGTGTATAAATTCTGTAGATCCTATAGGCAGCACAAAATTTCGCGAACACATTTCCGTTTATTGACAGAAACTCCAGAAGGAGAATTTTAAACTGTGCTACGCGTTTCCTAACTAAACTAAAATTTAGCATCCTATGTAGTATATATACAAATCTATAGTTCCTATACAGGGCTGAATAAAAGTATTCGGATATTTTTCCGAATATTGTATATGTTGGAAATTCCTGAAATTACGTTTTTAAATATGTTATGCGTTTTCCAAATTGTTTTTCTTAGGTGTTATCTTTCAGCTTATTAAACGGTAATGATCATGCTTATCATTTTTTGTTTTGGCCTTATCTTAAAAAAATTGTAATTCTAGGGTGGCTGACATTTTGAAACAATCTGATTTTTTGTTATGCTGTGACTCTCGTATTTATGAACTGGTATGAATGTGGCTTATCGTGTGTACAGGACATGCCAAGGTCTCGACAGAGTTCGTTGGCCAGTTTCATGCGCAAACTTGTTTCAAAATGGCGGTCAGTTAAAATTTTAAAATGTTTTTAAAAATTCAAAAAGTTGTATAAAAATCATAAATTGAAAAAAGTTGTTTCTGTTAAGTATTAGACTGTTATACAAGGATTGCTGATCATTTTTTGTTTTGGCTTTATCTCTAAAAATGGCTGAGATATAGCTGTTTGAAATTCTAGGTTGGCTGATATTCTGAAACAATCTGCTTTTTGTTATGCTGTAACTCTCATGCTGAAATTCGCATTCAAATTCAGTATTAACGAAAACCGGGATTGAATCTTCAAAAATCAAATCAGGTTCCAAGCATTTTAGCTTCGGGTGTTTGAGTAAAGTGAGTTGAATTTTTAAAAACATGTGATATGGAAGCTACCTTTTCTTCCCGGTAAAGGCCGGAAGGACTTTTTTAATTTGAATCCGACACAATGCAAACAACATTTCACTGATTCAACATATACAATAACTATCAATGTCTCATAGCAGACCATGCTTTGACTCAGCGTTATTTGCTTTCGGAATAACTTCTTATACATAATTTTTGTTTCTTCTGTTTCGAAATCTTATGGTTATTTTGATTTAGAGGGGGGAGGGGGTTACCAAAATTATTTCTAGCCCCGGGCGAACAAAACCTTAGCTCCACCACTAACTCAAAGAGATACTCAAAACGTCATAAACTGTTTAAATTAATATATTAGAATGATAATGAGGAAAGTTTTATAATGACCATACCATATATGTTTGGGATTCATCCATCTTTTCGCACCTCATTTTGTCTTTTTAGGGTTTCGTTCATCTCACGAAACCCTATTACTCCCGCTCCGTTATCTGTCCGTCACAGAGCCATTCTCAGAAACTACGTAACTTACAGAGCGGAAACTTTGTGTATATATAGATGAATACCAGCTATGAAGCTCAAAATCTATGGAAAAAATCGTAATTTGAAAAAATCGTATTATTTTAATAAATAGAGCTAAAAAACCAAAATTCTAACAGCTTTTTCCTATTAAATTTAAACATTTTTCGTTATAGCAGTTGCCAAAAATTAAAAATCCACAATGAAATTCTTTCTACAATAATTAATTTTCTATTGAACGATTTCCACGTGAGAAATGAAAATAAGATTAATATGAAAAAAAGATTAATATGAATTATGAAATAAAAATGATTGACGTCATAGTTGTAATAAAACGGAAATTTTCAAAGATTTCTCAATAATACAAGGAGTATGCATATGTGTATGTACACAAAGCATATATTAATATCACGTCATTAGAGAATTAAAAAGAAAATCTGACGTCATATTGGAAGTTTAACGAATTTATCAGATGTTTGTGAATAATACAAAGCGAGTATCAATATGTGTAATAGAGAATAGTAAATATATGAGTTTGAGAAATATATTGAATCATGATAAAAATCCGATTATGGAAATATTCGCATATTTTAACATTTTGAAGGTGTACAACATGTTTAATTTTGAATTTTTTTTTTTTTTTAAATATCGCATTTAGTCCATGACAGATATTATTATGACAGAGTATAATAGCGGGCTTCGCCCGCTATCGGGCTGGTTTAGATATTCGAAAAAACAATAAAAATAGACCGGTAAATTTTTACTTTATAAAAAAGCATTACTTTTTTTTCTGCTAAATGAAATTTATTTGGACTTAATTAAAGAAAGGATAAAGTGTTTTGAAAGGAATATTAAACGAAACCCTTTGAGCGATCTTCAATCACACTTACCCACTTTTTTTTTTTTTTTTTTTTTTTTTTTTTTTTATTAATTTAAAATGAGTTTTATGTGCTCTTTTCAGAACTAGAGTGAATCTTGCAGTATTATGTATTTTTTATGTATGTAATTGATTTCGGAAATTTGAATTAAATTTAATTAAAAAACGACCTCGGAGAATCGCCAGCAGGTATAAGGTTAATTTTTATTGGGCCTAAGTTCGTCGTTAGCAGTAGTGAGTTCTTCTACATATTTAATGGATCAAAACGCGAATAATAAATATTCGGAACGAAAGCTTTTAATATGAACCGCGAGCGCGAATGGGCCTTTGTAATTGCAACTTAAAAAGGCACTTTAGGGGCGGGCGGGTTTTTGAATTTATAGTATACAGTCTGAACGTCTCCGTATTAATGCTGGCATACTTTATGCTTGAAAACTATCATTATTTTAAAGGGTAGGCCTGGTTTATAGACGGGGTTGATGGCTTGGCTTGAAGGAACAACTTTTTCAAAAAAGTTGAAGAGGAGAGGCAAAAAAATACCAAGTTAAATGTCTACCATCTTTAGCCACAGTTCATCGAGGAGTGAGGTTCAATTATATCAGGGGTCTATCCAGATTTTTCTCACAGGGTCCTGTTTTTGTGAAATTGTGAAAAATCTAATCATAATTTTGTGAATTTGAATTTATCGCTATATTCAGATTCCTTTTTATCTATTTTTAACAAGATCCTTTATGTATGCCAAATAAGCTATTGGTTATTTGGCGACTTCATCTGTCTTGTGATACGTCCTATTTTGTTTGAAAAATATTAAATTTGTGAAAAATTCAGTTTAGAGATGGAATATTTATATTTTTAAGACAAAGAATTTTGTGAAGGGTTCCTTAAAGGACACAAATTACCCAAATTTTCCCTAAACACATTCCTGATTATTAAGCTTTCAATAGCTAAACAGTTGAAGCCCTGTGCTAAAATATGCAGAGGATATTAAGCACAGTTAACGTTATCATATATACATAGGTGCCAACCTCTCATTAATATTCCGTAATATGTGAGTTAATTTGACCCAGGTTTAACTCGTTTCGCACCAGAAATTTTTTTATGAAATGAAATTAAATAAATTCCACGTAGAAACCTGAAATAGAATAAATAAAGATTCATCCAATAATTTTTCTGGTTTGAATCGTTAAACTGGTTCAAATTAATCCGAATATTAATGAGAGGTTGGCACCTATGTATATACTATAAATCAGCGAAATGTCCCGCATTTTTCGAAACAGCCCCAGCCCCAGAATAGCAATAAAAATCCAGAATAGCTTTTTTTTTTTTATTAAGATACTTTCACTTTCGGAACCGGTTTCGAAAGTGAAAGTATCCTCAATAAAAAAAAGTCCTTCCGGCCTGTACCGGGAGGAAAAGGTAGCTTTCCTATATCTTCGTTTTAAAATTTTAGCTAATGTTACTCGAAAACAGCAAGCTAAAATGCAAAGAAACCGTTTACAAAAGATTCGTTAATACTGAATTTGAATAAGAAATTCGCCAAATTATTGCGCTATAGCCAAGTTGGCTTCATTTATGAAGACTTATTTTGGTCGCCAAATGTCGCAGAGTTTGGCGAGAATTTGGCGCTAACGGATATCCTATCCTAATAATATTATAAATCTGATTGTGTGCAAATGTTAGGCTGAAGCCAGCGTCAAAATGAAGCATTTAATTATCCTGTATCTTTGCATATAAGTTGATTATAACACTGAAATGAATATAGACTGGTTTTTGTTTATTTTATTTCAATATTTTTCTTAAAAATTAAAAATTTCATTATTTTCCTACAGAATAAATGGACATTTTTTCGTATATTTTAAAATGGTTGGTTGGTTTGGTTGGTTTGGTTGGTTTGGTTGGTTTGGCCCAAAGGGCCCGGTTTTGCAGCTTTTTTTAAAATGGTTAAATTTATTTTACCGTTGCTCCGTTGCTAATACTTTATCGTTGCCAATATAAAATAAAACCCTTGAGTAATAATTTTTAATCAACAATTTATTTTTAAGTGAAAATTTTCCACGTGAAAAATGAAAATGAAATGAATTATTTAAGAATTAAACAGAATATGAAATGATGTCATATTAGAAATAAAACGTGCGTTTTCAAATATTTGATAATAATACAAAGTGCATAAATACGAGTAAGTATGGAAAGCAAGCGAATATAATGTCATATATAGAAAAATAAAACAGATTTGTTTTGATGTTGAAAAAAAATGATCTTGGGATATCAAATTATTCGTGATTAATTTCTCTTTTTTTCTTCTTTTTCTTTTTCACATGAAAGGAATTATTTTAAATGTACGTAATATATGTATTTTAAATGTATGTGTTGTAAATTAAAGTTCTGTGTTTTAAATGAAATGAGTGAAAGATTTATTTTTTTAATGAATTCAATACGAATGATGGGATAGGTTGGCGATTTATCGTCTGCACACGGCTAACATAAAGATACCATATTTTTAATTTAAATTTTAAAAAGTAAAATATATATATATATATATATATATATTATATTGGATAGCAAATGTCAATGATATGCATCGCAAAATTATCCGTATCGAAAATCAGAAAATCTTAATAAAAATAACTATATTTTTTAAAAGAAACTTGCTTTTCTCATAAAAGCTAAAGATTTAATATGATTGTGTCGAAGTAACAACATTTTTCCTCTATCATTTTCCCACAATCGAAACACATTTGTAAATCTTAGTTTCGAACCGGAATTTAATTTTACATTTCTTTTAGTTTTAAAATAGGAAAAACATTGTTGTCTTTTTTAAATATAGCTTTTTTTTTAAGTTTTTTCATAATAGATTTTTGTAAAGTCTTGTAGGATAAGAAAAATTGCAGGGATTTTAAAGCAATGTTTAAGTAAAATTACAATATTTTTTAAACTTAAAAAACAAGAATGTTATCGAAAAGAAAATCGATTTTACCAACAAATTCGTGTAATGCAAAAGCAAAGAAGAAATAAAAAAGTAATGAATCTTTTCTTCCAGCCGAATTGTGTAAACTTGAACAAGCCGATCGTGCCAATTCATAACATTATAAACGTGAAAGCACGTTCTATATAGTAGAATTTTTTTTTACATATAGGTAGAACATTTCCGAGAATAGGAAGGTTAGGGATCTGTAATTAGGTCCATAGTCAAATTGCTTTCTTTTTTTTTTTATCAAGTGAAATTTGGCGCAAAATTAAATACATTGTTGTAACCGGATTTGTTTTTTGCGTGGTAAATACTTAATGGTATTTTAGATGATCATTTCCCCGCTCACCTTTGATGCCAACTATGACTGTAAAACATATTAAAAAATATCAGCCGATAATTTTATAATTTTCTTATTGCTTCATGATGTAAATAGACTTCCTGGTTCACACTTTAAACCTGAATCGGTCATGCCATTGTCGTTCAATTTTTATTCCTAATCCTAACCCTAATCGCATCCTATCCTAATCCTGATAATAACTTTAAAGAATATTCTTTGACACGAATATGTAAATTAAATCAATATCCATAAATGGAATGAATGGAAAATAGAATAAATAGAAATGGCAAAATAAAATAACAAGAAAGTACATTTATTCGACACCTAACCCTAGAGAAAGCGTAAAAAATTTCAAGCGCATGAAATAAATAAAAAAAATCCTATATATACTAACAAAAATATGTAAATTTAGATCATCATATTTGTGTCGTCGGTATTTATTTGCTTATAGTGTTTTTGATGCGATAGAGAAAATATCGAGGTTAAATTGGACAGAATTTAAAGTACTTTCTAGCAACCTTTATTTGCATTTTAGAATCGCATCAGATTGTTATATCTTTGTGAAATATCTATCAATGTATAAAATCCACAAGCAGTTTGTTCACTATTTACACCACTTAGCGTGAAGCACTTAATTTAATATATACATAAACAAGATAATGTAGTAAGAAATATATAACATATGTCTATGCAAATAAACAATATAATAATTTCCATTTAGCAATGCACACATATACAAATTGTACACCAAATACCACCTAAAATGCACTGTTGTATAGAAGAATTCTGCCAGTGTTGTTTTTCGTTTTACGAAGAGGACTCGATTTTCACGATTTTATTTAGTCCTCCTTTTTTCATTAGTTGCAGTTTCATTTTCGCGATTGTATATATTATTTGGCATGAAATTTCACTTTTTTAGGACTGGGTTATGTCAAGGCCCCTATAGCAAAGAAATACCGTATGGTCTCCTATAAAATGTGATAAAGCTTTGGTTAATTATATATGTTGTTAATTATCAAGTGAAATGTTTTACTAAATTAATGCATTTATTCTTTTTTTAATGTTACGTGAACGAAGTCACGGGTAACAGCTAGTGAATATATAGTTTTATGCGTATGATTGGGAAAATGATTACAACAATGAAGGAAAATAATTTGCAAGAAATCGCGTTCACTAAAACTCATAAATTAATCGTTGTTTTTTTGCAATGTGCTGTCTTGTAATGTGTTCAAAATGTCAGCCACCCTAGCATTTCAAACTGCTCTACCTCAGCCATTTTTTAAGATAGAGGTAAAACACAAAATGCTCCGGAACCCTTGCACCAATGCCTAACACGTAAGTAAATATTTAAATGGCCGCCATCTTGAAACAAGATGGCGGACCAAGCTGGCCAACGAACTCGGTCGAGACATTGGTGAGCTTAATACACACAATTAGTTTCATCCAAATTGATTTATAAATACGAGTGTTATCGTATGACATAGGTCAGATATATATATATATATATATATATATATATATATATATATATATATATATAAATCAACATTTGAACGGAGGGTGGTTTTGGGGTCTGGGGGTCATGATCGGTGAAAATATACCAAAATTTTCCGGAATTGCTTTCCTCCGAACGGCTGCAATAGGTAGCTTTATACTTTTTTGTATTGAAAGCTACCTAAAAGTCCTTCCGGCCTCTACCGGGAGAAAAAGGTAGCTCTCATAGTTCATTTTAAAAATTCAACGTATTTTACTCAAACACCCAAAGCTAAAATGCTTGGAACTCGACTATAGAAGATTCAATCCCGGTTTTCGTTAATACTGAATTTGAACTGAATTTCAGCTGAATTTCAGCAGGAGAGTTACAGCATAACAAAAATCAGATTGTTTCAAAATGTCAGCCACCCTAGAATTTCAAACTGCCATATCTCAGACCTTTTTTAAGATAAAACCAAAACGAAAAATGTTCCGGAATCTTTGTATCACGATCTAACACTTAACTGAAACATTTACAATTTATAATTTTTTACTTAAAATATTTACTTTAATAAACTTGCCGCATTGAGTTATACATGGAGCTCAATGACTTGCCGCTATTTTGAAACAAGCCGGCGCATGAAGCTGGGCAAAGAACTCGGTCGAGACCTTGGTAGGTTCTGTACACATAATCAGTCACATTCATATTGGTTCATAATTACGAGAGTTACAGCATAACAAACATCAGATTGTTTCAAAATCTCAGCCACTCTAGAATTTCAAACTGCCATATCTAAGCCATTTTTTAAGATTTAGCCAAAACAAAAACTGTTGCAGAATCCTTGTATCACGTTCTAACACTTAACGGAAACAATTTTTTTAATTTATAATTTTTTGTACACCTTTTTGAACTTTTAAAAATTTTTAAATTTTTAACTGGCCATCATTTGAAACAAGATGGCGGATGAAGCTGGCCAACGAACTCGGTCCAGACATTGGTATGTTCTATACACATACTCCGTTAAATCTGAATCGGTTCATAAATAAAAGAATTACAGCATGAGATATGTTATATATATATATATATAAACAATGCCAGGGAATTCCGCAGGGCGGAACCGCATCTAGTATTCTCTCTGACCTTTACTTATATTATTATGAAAGAAATATAAGTCCGAACAATGATTATGTATTTTATCGCTATATAGATGACATTATCATATTTTATTTCAATGATAAAAATTGCACATCACCACTCAATTTTTATCCTACTCAGCTTAAATTAAGCGAAAATGATTTAATTAATAATAATATAAACTTTCTTGACTTAAAAATCAATAATAATAATAATTATAAATTAATTTTTGATATTTATGATAAGAGATTTGATTTTCCATTTAAAGGAAATATTTTTACCAATTTTACTTCATGTTTACATAAATCTGTTTATAAAAATATAATTATCAATTATCTACATCGAATAAAATACTTATGCTCAGATATAAATAAAAACAAAAATATTAGATTTATTCGTGATCAAGCAAAAATATATGGTTATCCAATTTTTATGATAAATTCAATCATCAACTCTTTTAAATAACATTTATTATATCATTTAAATATAAACACGGTATGTAATAAATTTTTGTTTTAATGTGCGATAACATATAACAATAGATATACTAGGACTTCCCTCAAAGGGATTAGTCTGAGTGATATTGCTGAGAACATAAAGTTAACAATTACGATATAAAGAAGATATCAACAAGAATCTAAGTGAATATACAGCATATGATAGACAAGAGATAGATAAAGATACAACATATGAAAAATAGCAAATTAAATGATATAATTACAAAATATCATATATAAATTCATATACTGTTATGTTTTCTAATGCAATTTTTTTATAACATTTGGCAAATAATCTCATTTTCTTAAGCGGGAATTGCTCAAAACTTAAAAAGAAAAAAAAACCGCCGGATCTTTTAAAACGATATTTTTAAAGTCACATAATCAGATTTGCAGCCAATAGCGTATTTTAGCAAGCGTAGTTTAACGCAAATTTAATTTAATTTTTGCAACATTTTCTTTGTGACAAATATCTAAATAAAATATTAAAAAATAAAATATTAAATATTGAAATATTAAATCAAATATTTAATATTTGAATTAAAAAAATTTCCTTTGTTTATTTGTATAACTATTTATAGAAACTCGTATACTTCAAACCACATTGATAACATGCTTTGCTACAAACGTGTCTACCAGTCTAACTACTCGTATGTCTTAGCTGTGTCTCTCTCCGAACTCATCTGTCTACTGTCTCTCTACTCTTCTGTATACACGTCTCAGTATCCGTCTGTCTTTCTACCCGACTCTTTAATCGTGTCTCTACCTGTCTCGCTTCCCGTTACACTACTCGTCTATCAACACGTCTGTCTGTCTATATACCCCTCTCTCTACCCGTCTGACAAGTCGTCTCTGTACTCGTCTCTCTATCCACCACGCTACCCGTCTCCCTACCCATCTCACTACCCCTCTGTCAACCATTTTTTGCACCTGCCTCGCTACCCGTCTGTCTATTCGTTTCGCTACCCGTTAGCTTATCTCTGTCGCTATCCGTCTCTCTACCCGTTTGTTTACACGTCTATCTATCTCTCGCCAACTCTCCCCAATATTTAAACAATTTAGTAAACGGAAGCCGTTTATCTGTTATTAAATGCAAACAGGAGTAATTTATCTAAAGAGTGTAATCAGATGCAATTTTTTTAAATACATACATAAACCAGCATAATAATTCACCAGTTTTATTTTCATAGTAGTTTATGTCATTTGACAGTAAATCTCAACTTCTTCAACCCGAACTGCATCAAGCTTTTTAAAAAAGCCCCAAGGTCCGTATAACTGGGAAGGGGAATTGTCCTCAGGGCTATTAGATACATGTTATTAAGTAAAGTGAAAGCTTCGTAATCGGGTTCGCAGCCAATTTCTTATGTCAGAAAGGGTGGCTTCACGCCATTTTAAATTCATTTCTGTAACTTTCTTTTTCTTTTTTTGGTGGGTGGTTGGGGGGGGGGAGGGTTCCAAATATATACACTTAAATTCACACTTTTGCCCCCATGTTAATATTAGTGTTGTTTGTATTATCAATTAATACTTTGTTGATCGAGCTTCATTCGAAACAAATGTAAAAGACTTCTACAGTTTTTTTTTCTAGGAGAAAGTTCCGTAATCGGGCCCTAAGCTAATCGGGGAATTTAATATCATTATTGTTTCTAACTCTTATAGAGTTAAAACAATATTGTTGCTAGCATTACTCTTGTTTGTGGCCAACCTCTTCTGTGTATCTGAATAGGGAAAAGTTCCGTATCACGTACTGGTTGGTGCCAAAGGCAGTTGTAGAATCTTACAAATTTTTCTAGAGAGCAGAAAAACATGTTTTTTTAAAATATTTACAAATATACGTTTATTAAACCATGTTTTTGAGCCATTTTAAAAAATTAAGTACGGTGCTAAAATAAAATTTTATTGCCATTTTCGATATTTTAATAAGAAATGAAAATACATAACAAACAAATTTAACAAAACTAAGCCATTTTTGGGTACTTCTCTATTATCCCGTCGACCACTTTTCATAACAAAAAACTATCGCCAAACTAAGATTAAACGCCAAAAATACAGTCCCATTTACTTGATGCCAGAAGCATTATACGTATTTGTTAAGCCATCAAGTGGTTTTTAATTCGACATTTGCGTGTATTTTTCATTATGTTTTACTGATTTATTAGTTATTTCATTCATTAAAGTAACAATTGTGTCCTTAAATTCTTATATTTTATTTATTTTGATATTTCAATGGCAACGTTCTCCCGTTTATTTAGCGTTACAGTTTGGCGATAGTTTTTTGTTATGAAAAGTGGTCGACGGGATAATAGAGAAGTACCCATTTTTTGTGATAAATAATTGTTGTTGCCAGGGGGGCAATTGTAAACAATTAATAAGCGAACTAAAAAAATTACCGGAAAAAACTTGTGGGAATCTCAAGAAAGAAATATCTGATATAAATAGCATTTAAAATCTTAAAATGGAGAAGTGGTCCGTATAAAAATGCAAAACATTATACACCTGATATAAGAATTTTTTAATTTTTTTATATTTCCGAAAGCACAGATAAAAGGGTAAAAATCCCGGCACAGATGCCATATACTCACCACGTTGGCGCGATTTTTCCCCCGCCCCTTTGGCGAAAACTGTTTGTTGTGTTTGTTTACTTTTATTTTTTATTTTAATTCTATAGATTATTTTTATATGTATATCAATATTAATTTAGGCACAGATGTCATATACGCACCAGATTGGCGCGATTTTTCCCCCGCCAATTTGGCGAAAACTTTGTTTTTGAATATTAGTTACAAATACCATACAATAATAGCATGTAATTTTTTATTTCAATATAAAAATAAAATAACGTAATAAATGAAATAGCTCCTATTATTCAAAAATGGGAAATAAAAATAAATAAATGATAGTTTGATATAAATAAATATTGATATATATAATAAAAACAATTTATAGAATTAAAATAAAAAATAAAAGTTAATAAACAACAATTGAAACAAAATAACCGGGTTACCATGTGAGGCATAAAATTGCCATTTTGTTGCAATCGCGCCAATGTGGTGCGTATATGACATCCGCGCCTTTATTTATATCAAACTATTATTTATTTATTTTTATTTCCTTTTTTAAAATAATAGAAGCTGTTTCATTTATTACGTTATTTTATTTTTATATTGAAATAAAAAATCACGTGTACTATTTGTCACACTATTTGTAACTAATATTCAAAAACAAAGTTTTCCCCAAGCTGGTGGAGGGAAAAATCGCGCCAACGTGGTGCGTATATGACATCTGTACCTTGTTTCATTTCACATAGAGGTACTGCTCTATTATCCCGTCGACCACTTTTCATAACAAAAAACTATCGCCAAACTGTTAGATTAAACGCCAAAAATGCAGTCCCATTTACTTGATATCAGAAGCATTATACGTGTTTGTTACGTCATCAAGTGGTTTTTAACGCGACATTTGCGTATATTTTTCATTATGTTTTACTGATTTATTAGTTATTTCATTCATTAAAATAACAATTGTGTCCTTAAATTCTTATATTTTATTTATTTATGTATTTTGATATTTCAATGACAACGTTCTCCCGTTTATTTGGCGATAGTTTTTTGTTATGAAAAGTGTACGACGGCATAATAGAGAAGTACCCACATATGTATTGGTACTTTTATGTTAACTTGGCACGGTTGATAAATCGCCAAATATTTTTCTCATAACATCTTCATATTGCATTCATTTCATTTAAATATAAATCTTTCACTGATTTCATTTGAAATACATACATTAAAAATACACGTCTTTCACTCATTTAATTTAAAATACACGCCTTTCACTAATTCCATTTAAAATACTAAAAAGGGAAAGAAAATAAGAAATAATGCCACAAATCGAAACCTTTTATTTAAACATCAAAGAATTGTTCCTAACATACACACGCGAAATAAAAAAGCTGCTAATGGTGTGATTTACGCCAAATCTCTAATACTAATACTACTCTTACTAATCTCTAATACTTTTCAAACAGAAAAAAATCCAGATTAACTTTCCATTTTTATTAAATTGAAATATATTTTATTGTGCTGAATATTAGTGCTTGCATATTTTTTTGCTCCATGTATTCCATGAACTTTTCAATTCCGATTGTCTACGAAAATCTCCCGCCGGTGAAAATGACGTACGCACAAAATTTAGTGACGTATGTACTTTAATTGTGCTTTTTTATCTATTTTTTTAATATAACTTCCAAACGGTTTGACACTTATTCTTGGTAATAAATAGACGACGTTGTCACCTTTATAGGTACCTGCTGTAAAAATTTGAACGAAATCCGTTAAATATTTTTTGAGTTATGCTTGACGAAAGGTTTTAATATCCATCGTAGCTATATATGGGGCAAAGTAATACTGCGCTGTGTATGAGTCTTCGTTGCACTCAGACAATAATATTACAATTATAACATACATTAATACAATTATAACATATTAGGAAATTTAATATTTGATTGAACATTATATACACTTTGTATAGTATGTGATTGTGCGTTGCCGATCACACATGTTTAGGGTGTTATTAATGTGCTGTTTTCATACATTTATAATTTAACTTATACAATAACACATAAAATTATACATGGATAACATTGGTTATTATAACTCACAAACATATCTATTTACAATATATACAAATATATACCGGGTGTCCTAAAAAGGACTGACTGATTTTAAAATTCAATAACTTACAAACGGTGACAGATATTTAAAAAATTCTTGCAGGAGAGTAATGTACGATGTCAGGAGTTTTTTTACTGCGATTCCCAGTTTTAGTTTGAATTTTCATCAATAGATGGCGCTGAGAGCAATAGGCACTCAGTCGAGACCAAAACTGAAATCAGGAGGTTACATGTATGGAGTGGGTCCCTTTCACCAATACAATTTTTGTTAGGGCACGATTCTGAGCTCAGTCGTTATATTTTCGATGAAATGTGTTGTTGCCATGGAAATAAGGAATTCCTCAACATAACAACAGCGTTCAGAATTGGGCATGAATTTAATAAGCAGTATGTGAGAGAGCAGACGATTTTATATTTATGAAGTTTTATTTTCCTGGATTTAATTACTTTTTATCGTCTGATTTAAATAATATTTTGTGCATCGCATCTTAAAACTAGGAGAAGAGATTCAGTATTTTTTTTCCTTTTGTTGTTGTTAAAAATTTCATAAATTTTGTTAAATTCTAAGAAGATTTTAGATCTTTTAAGGAAGTTTTTCAGTATATTTTTATGCATGTTGAATCCAGTTTAAAAGAATCTTGGAAATGGTTTATACTTTGGAAGAAAGAATATTTATAATACTAGAGTACTACCGCTTGGATCAAAGCATAATAGCTACAAGAAGAAGTTTCCAAAAGAAATTTAACGTAAGGAATGCTCCGCATCCAAATACAATTAAACAATTGTATGAGAAATTTGTAAAAACCGGTAGTGTTGCCGACGATTTGGTAGACAAAGTTGGACGACATAAATCGGCCAAGACTGGATCTAACGTAGATGTTATTAAAAATGTTATTAATCAAGATTCGAGAATATCGGTCCGTAAAATTGCAGCTTCATGCTCAGTGAGTAAACCGCAACGCACAAAATTCTGCGAAAATGCTTGGAAATGTATCCTTACAAAGTACAAACGCAGGAACCACTTCCTATCATTATGAAAGAAAAAAGACTAACTTTTGCAAATGAAATGCTACAGTTGATAGATGAAGGGGGTATTGACGCAAACCAAATTTGGTTTTCTGACGAAGCGTATTTCCATCTGGATGGTTTCGTCAATAAACGGAATTGGAGGATATGGGGAACTGAGAACCCTCATGTGTGCGTGCCACGATCAGTCTACTCACAAAAAATTACTGTGTGGGCAGCCTTATCTAGCAGTGGAATTATTGGGCCTTTTTTTTTTGGAGGAAACTGTAAATTCAAGTCGATACATCGAAATATTGCACCAATTTGTGGCCATGTTGAATACCTTAGGTAATTTACAAATCCATGCGATTTCTTCCTATGGGGCTACGTAAAGGATGCAGTGCACAGACATAATCCCACCACTATTACTGAACTGCAACAAATCATTTCTCATGAATGCGAAGCTATTTCAGAAAGAACTTTGCAGAACGTATGTGGTAATTTTGTTCTCCGTTTAAGACATATGATTGTGTCGAATGGTGGGCATTTTGAGAATATCGTAATGTGATTGAACGCGTCTAATTTCTGGTTTTTACCCTTTTCTCCTTGGATTGAGGCATTCACATTCTTTTAAATATGAGTTATAAAGAGTTGATATGTTTATAGAATTTTACAAATTTGTATTTATCCCATGTAATTTTTTTTATCTGTTTGGTTAATTTTTTTAGCTATATAAGTTTAATGATCAGTTATTTTTTAGAAACATTTTTAACTGTTCGAAAATATTTGAAAATATTTATTTTGTTATTTTGCTTATTATTTCTTTATTAACTTTGTTATCATTATCAATTTCTCTATAAAAAATAGTGACACCGTCATTTATCAAATCGATATAGTCATTCTGATTTATTATTCATAAAACTTTCCTTTTACAGTATAATACACTTTCTGTATGCATATATTTATTTTGTAGTAATAATTTGTTATCTTCGGAAGAGCTTTGTATTTCTGGTAAATAAATGGTGAGAGAAACATTTGACAACGTATTATTTATATTTTGAATATCCATTTCATTTGCGACTTTTTGTGTAAGTTCTTGAAATTAAGGCAATAAATAAATAAATTCTTACAAGTGATGCTTTAAGAAGAAGTAATCAAAATCTTCTAAACAGGATTGTTACTCTCATAACAAGTGAGTAAGTGTGATCGAAGATCGCATAAAGGGTTTCGTTTAATATTCCTTTCAAAACACTTTATCCTTTCTTTAACAAATCCAAATAAATTTCATTTCCAAAAAAATAATAATAATAATAATAATAATGTTTTCTATAAAGTAAAAATTTGCCGGTCTATTTTTCTCGCTTTTTCGAATATCTGAACTGGCCCCCGATAGCGGGCTAGGCCCGCTATTATATTCTGTCATAATAATATCTGTCATCTGGACCAAATCCGATATAACAAAAATCAATTTCAAAATGAAACATGTGGTATAGAGACCTTCAAAATTTTAAAATATGCCAATATTCCATAATCGAGTTTTTATCATGATTCAATATGTTCCTCAAACTTATTTACTATTCTCTAATACTCATATTGATACTCTCTTTGTATTATTCTGAAACATTTGAAAATCCGTTATGACGTCAGATTAATTTTCATTTTAATTCTCTAATGACGTCATATTAAGCTGCTTTCTGTATTTACACATACTTACACTCCTTGTATTATTGAGAAATGTTTGAAAATTTCCTTTTAATTACCAATATCTCGTCATATTAATCTTTTTTTTCAACTGGTGGAACTTCTTATTTCATTTTCATTTTTCACGTGGAAATATTTTAATAGAAAATTAATTATTGTAGAAAGAATTTTTTTGTGGATTTTTAATTGTTGGCAACTGCTATAACGAAAAATGTTTAAATTTAATAGGTAAAGGCTGATAGGTTTTTGGTTTTTTATTTCTATATAAAATAATACGATTTTTCTTCAAATTTTATGATTTTGAACTTCATAGCAGGTATTCAGCTATAAGTACACAAAGCTTCAGATCTGTAAGTTAAATAGTTTCTGAGAACCGCCTCTGTGATGAACAAACAACGAAGCGGGAGTAATAAGGTTTCGTGAGATGAACGAAACCCTAAGAATGCAAAAGAAAATTGCCGCAACTCAAAATAATTCGTTCTAATTTTACTTCGCCATGCGTTAAAAACGCCACAATAAGTTCACCATTTCATGAGATGAAAGAATATATCTAATTAAACATTTTAGAAAACGCATAACACATTTTAAAACAAGATTTCAGTAATTACTACCTATAGCCAAAAAAGTACTCCACTTTTTTTGAAAGGCCCTGTATATGACCTATAAAACTGTACATATTCTACATAGTATTCTAAAGTTTAGTTTAATAAGTAAATACATAATGCAGTTGAAAATTCACCTTCAGAGGTTTCTAGTAATAGACGGAAACATATTAGAATTCTTTTGTACAGTCCTGTATATTACCTACAAATTTTTTACATGCCAAATATAAAACTAAATTTTAATTCAGGCAAAAAACACGGTAAAAATTACTGAAATAGCAATTCCAGAAATTATCATCCATCGGCGGCCCCATATTTAGTTCTTTGCGTGGCCCTGTAAATGATATCATTAAAATGCATAACATAGCTCGAATAAAAAACTCTTTTCTGGAATTCACGCTCATAGTTGGTAATGCTTACGAATTCTTTTGTGTAGCCCTGTATATGATCTATAGCATTATATACATCACGTAGTATGCAAAAATGTTTTTTTAACTGCTTACCATAATTGAAAGCGCACTTCCAGCAATTATCGCCTATAGACAGTATTCCTGATACAGTACTTCAAACGAAATCTTTCGCGTGTCCCTGTAAATGAACGAAAAATGTGCATCATATTATACAACAAGTATCTTTCAGTAAACCTCGGTAATGTATATCAGTTTCATTATATTAGAAATACTGTAACATAATTAAAATACGAATCAAACCGTTTTTCCCCGTAGGCCATTATGTAGCAGAATTAATTGCGTAGCCTTGTAAATGAATGATAAATGCTTTACACTCCATATTGTACAGAAAACATGTCCACTTCATAAATGTAAATCAATTTCATTATGTTTGTAACGGTGTAACATCATTAATATACACCGTAAACGATTTTTTCCCATGTACCACCATGCAATGAAACTATTTTGGGTGGCCTTGTAAACGAATTAAAAGTTCTACACATGCAATATTCGATTGCAAGCATCTTTTAGTGCACTTTAGTGCTATATATTATTTTCAATAAGTTTGAAATAGTGTAACATCATTAAAATACAGTGCAGAGGATTTATCCCCCTGACCACAATAAAACGGGCATGCTTTTAAGTGCCCCTGTAACCGAACTATAATTGTTACAAAATTCGTTTTCAATACAGAGCACTCCATGGTAAACCTCAATATACTATATCAGATACATACATGGCAATTTGAATATATTTACACAAGTTAGAGCATGGAAAGACCGGCCGAGAAACCAAGTGCATAAACACTTTTCAATTGTGCTGGAAAGTCTTAGAAAGAAAAAAAAATTGATGAATAAAGAAGACACTCATTTTTAAAAAACCTTATCCTTCTTGGAATGTAACAAGTTTAAAAAAAATTGATATTTTGAACATTGTCGTTATACATTTCTATTTGGTAGAAGTCGTTTTCGTGGAAACAATACTTTTTCCTATTGTTGCTCTGACTCTCCCTGCCTGCAATATTGAAGTCATACCGTCTCAGTTCAGAATCGTGCCCTAACAAAAATTGTATTGGTGAAAGAGACCCACTCCATACATGTAACCTCCTGATTTCAGTTTTGGTCTCGACTGAGTGCCTATTGCTCTCCGCGCCATCTATTGATGAAAATTCAAACTAAAACCGGGAATCGCAGTAAAAAAACTCCTGACATCGTACATCACTCTCCTGCAAGAATTTTTTAAATATCTGTCAACGTTTGTAAGTTATTGAATTTTAAAATCAGTCAGTCCTTTTTAGGACACCCGGTATATAGTTTATTATTTTTTAACTATGAAATATCAAATTTAACATGTATTTTAATTACTGCATTGCATTAATTTGATTGTAACACAGTAGTAATACATATAATTATCAATTTTATAAATTTTGAGATAATTTGAATTGTTTATGAATTATTTTATTTGATATTAAAATTAATCTATGAAATCTAAAATATAATTAAGTATTAGTATAAATAATACATTAATTATTTAATAACAAGTCTAAAATATATTTAAGTAGTAGTAACAATAACATTAATTATTTAATTATAAGTCTATAATATATATCAGTAGATTAATACAGCTGGCAGCAAAACACTTTTTTTTTTTTTTTTTAAATAATATCTATTTTACATAATATACTCTATTAAGTATATCTGAAATGCTGTGCAGGATGAATAAATTCTGTGTAGATTTATTCATATTGTAAGATTTTATTCGAATTTAATGTAAAACTATTAGGTAGTATAGTTTTTTTTTAAAAATTTATTTATATAATTAAATCTAATGAAATGTATATGTAACTAATAAAGTGGATATGCAAATAGATATTAATTATGAATAATTATAATACCAACAGATGGCGACACTTTACGTGTCAGGTAGATATGATAATATTATTAATATTATTTTTAATTTAACTATAGAGGGAGCTATTGCTTGTATATTAATTTTACTTTCAGGAATTAAAATTAGATGGAGTAATTATATATTCACGGATATAATTTTGTTATAAGTGTATTATCACCAGAATAATTTTGTGTGTTTTTGAATCATTTTGTGTTGGTGTGTCATCGATGGAGTTGTGTTTAAAAAAAATGTGCTCTCAACTTGTCTTTCAAATCACTTCTCTCAACTCGATTGTCAAAATTATGTGCGTGCCATGTGGACGTGGATATTATGCAGAAGTTTCTATATTTTGTGCATTCAGGATAATTATTGTGAGTAAAAATATTTTATCTACAATTTAAAGGTTCTAATTTCCAATATTATTTCAAAAATGATATCTAGTGGTAATTTAGTGAGGTGATTTATAATGTTTTTAGGATAATCGATGTAAGTGAATTATATTATATATTCTTAATGGTTTTTTATTTCCAATTTAAATATTTCCAATCTTATTTTTTCCAATTGTTATCTGGTAATAATTCAGTATACTTGGTTTATTCTACTGTTCTTAGCATCATGCCAGTAGAATTATGAAATACTGAATTGTTTTTTAAAACACATGTGGGTGCAACCAAGCTGACGAGTACATCTACATGTGTTTTTTCATATCCAATTCTTGTTTGTTCTCTTGTGGTCCAGTTTTCCATTGTATAATGTTCATATTTGATTTATTAATCCATTTGTGTTTACTTAATAGCAACTCCAATCTATAATTTTTTTTTCCCTTTCTCTCTCTTTCTTTTTTAAATATTATTCAGGTATGAGTAAATTTGGCCAATTACCATTGAAGCACATGCTATGGTAAAATTATGATTGCACATGTTAATTATTAGATATGTGGTATTCTGTTTACACAATATCATTATTTATCTCTTTGTAGATTAAAGTAGAATGATATTAGAACTTGATATGTATTTTGAAATTCATAGATATTATAATTATATATATATATATATATATATATATATATATATATATATATCAACATTTAAATCAACATTTGAACGGAGGGTGGTATGGGGTCTGGGAGTCATGATCGGTGAAAATATGCCAAAATTGTTTGGAATTGCGCTCCTCCGAACGGCTGCAATAGGTAGCTTTTTGTAACGAAAGCTACCTAAAACTGCAACAAAAATCGAGAAAGTACAAAGGAGCGTGCATAGAGATAGACCTCAGCTATCCAATGAAAAAAAAATCATTTAAAACTATTGAAATGCGAACGAGATATCGTAAATTATTTCCCCCATAGGATTAACATTAGCGAGCGGATGTCTTCGCCTGAGTGAAGTAGCCTCTTGAGGCTGTTCTCAAATCCAAACTGGCTACTTTCAGACAGATTTAATAATTCAATTTTTTTCGCAAACGCATGGAATTAACAGGTTTGCTTATCCAGAAACTATGTAATCGAATTACGTTTTTTCTTTTTTAGTAAAAGCAGAACATCTTTCAGAAAATACGGTCAAAGTGAGCGTTTTGAACCGAATTCTTGACGCGGCATTGCGAGAATGGGGGGGGGGGACACGTCGTCACGTGACACGAATCTGTTATAATTCGAAAAGTAATTTATTTATCAAAAACTCGAAAACTCATTTCGATTCCAAATCTCTTCAATTAGTCAGGCCTGTCAATTTTATTCTTTTGAGTTTAAAAGTGAGTCAAAAAGTGTGTCAGAAAGTTTTGCGTTATTGAGTTGGTCATTATAGAACCACCTTTTGGGCAGTTGCAATCAGCTGATCAACCATTGTATTCACTTAGAGGTAAGGGTAATTCCACCAATCAGAACTGCCTATTTATACTGTTTACCTCCAAGGTGACGTCAATTGCAACTGTCCTCGCTCCTGTGCTTGTGGGACTTCACAAGATCAGCAATCATTACGCAACGCCAGCTACGATTTCACATGGTTCAATATAGGGGTGATGATCTATGCTTACTGCGTTGTTTAAAAATTCGGTTGCGCTAATTTTACTAAGCCCCGGCTAGAATTTTTTGCCATACTGTCACAGAAGGAATGCCTTCAGGAATATTTTTCAAGGGAAAGTGGTTCGAATTCTTCTTTTCATGTAAGATGTAGTAAGTAGCCGTCATCACATTGGGTTCGTGGAAAATTTAACCTACTAACTGAATAAACTCGAGTAAAAACTAGTCATTGGTGGCCACCGTAATACTTACCCATCATGGATATGTATAATATAAAATATGAAAATAAAACTTGTGTAAACTATTTATAAAATGCATTGCAATTCGAATAAAATCGTGGCTTGATGACATCATAAACTTTAAATGCTCAATTACTGAGCTGCGTAAAAGAAACATCTTTATAACTCCAAAAATGATAATCATTATTAACTAACAGTTTACTGCGTCGGATTGAGCGTCTCATTTCCAATTAAAATATATCTTCGAATTGAAATTTGAATGAAATACAGTGTCATGAACAATCGAAGATTGTGGAAAATAGGATTGTAACTATCTCGGCAAACTAATTATCCTATTGACTTCATTCTTAATGCAAAATTTGTTTTTTTATTATCTTTTATATTCGCTCCTTAAAATAAACAATTTCGAAAATTTTTATTTACCTTTTATCAGAACGAATATTTCGAGAGTCCGAAAAAGATAGTTCCGGATAATCGAAGTTACTGAAATTGAATAGACTTCTTCTCATTATTACATACTAAGTTACATATCAAATTTCAAATCTATATCTCAATTTGTTCGGGAGATAGAGCGTTTACAAACACACAGACGGCATTTTTTTTTTTTTTTCTAAAAGTATGTTTTTCGGAATCTCCAGTGTCTAAAACGTGTAAATCCGTCATTTTTTTTTTCGATTTTTAAAACCATTACAAGACTTACCCTATACTACGTATGATGGGTAAGTAATAAAACCGAATTGAAGTTAATTCTTTGAGCATCTGCTTTTTTTCAGGGGCCGCTTCACTCAAACTCCGCGATTGCTAAATCCCATGTTAACCTATGTGAAAACTTAGAAGCGCGATGACTCATTACCTAATATAATTATTAAAATACGGTTTTCACCATCAACAAGTAGACGTCAGATACCGACGATGTGCGTTTTTAAAAATTGTCTCCGTAAATTTTAAGCATTTTAAAGAAAATAATAAAAAAAATTGCAGTGAAAATTTCAAAGTTTGTATAGGGATTTTTTAAATACTTATAAAGTTTAAGGATACAGTTTTTAATATCGCACATCGTCGGTATCTGACGGCTACTTGCTGATGGTGAAAGCTGTATTTTAATAATTATATTAGGTAATGAGTAATCGCGCTTCTAAGTTTTTCATAGGTTAAGATGGGATTTCGCGATCGGAGAATTTCGACGAGTTGGCTTTCCAACATAGTTGAAACGTGTTTATGAATGTGGTTTGTCTGTCTGTCCGTGCTCTAACTCTCGTAAATATACTTGGACTGCCGTGAAATTTATATATGTTATTGAGATTTACTGTAGAATGTTTTCTATTGCAAATGAACTGTGTAGCGTTTATAGTTTCTTTACAGGAACACATAAAATAATTCCGTTACATTATGGTCTATGTGGAAAAATCGTTTGCGGTGCATTTTATTGATATTGCGATGTTTACAAACATAATGAGATTGATATGCATCACTCAGATCAACTACAACACGCTTTCTCAAGGCTCAGGGGTATATTGAATACGGGTACGCACAAAAGAATTCCATTACATTATGATCTATAGATCATAATATAAAACCTAAAAAACAAAATTGATGTTAAATTAACAACAAAAAATTCTGAAAATGACAAATATTCTGTGTAACGTAAAAACAAAATTGATGTTAAATTTACAGCAAAAACTGCTGAAAATCTACAAAAGTTTTGAAACATCTAAAGAACCAAAATCCTGTTAAATTAACAGCAAAAAATGTTAAAAATTACAAACGTTTTGTAAAATCTAAAAAACAAAATTACTGTTAAATTAACAGCAAAAACTGCTGAAAATCTACAAAAGTTTCTAAAATCTAAAGAACCAAAATGCTGTTAAATTAACAGCAAAAAATGTTAAAAATTACAAAAGCTTTGTAAATCTAAAAAATAAAACTGCTGTTAAATTAACAGCAAAAAAATGCTGAAAATCTACATAAGTTTTGTAAAATATAAAAAACAAAAGTGCTGTAAAATTAACAGCAAAAAATGCTGAAATTGTACAAAAGTGCTGTAAAATCGAAAAACAAAAGTGCTATAAAATTAACAGCAAAAAATACTCAAAAATCTACAAAAGTTTTGTAAAATGTAAAAAACAAAAGTGTTGTTAAATTAACAGCAAAAAAAATGCTCAAAAAACTACAAAAGTTTTCTAAAATATAAAAAACAAAAGTGCTATAAAATTAACAGCAAAAAATGCTGAAAATCTACAAAAGTGCTGTAAAATCGAAAAACAAAAGTGCTATAAAATTAACAGCAAAAAATACTCAAAAATCTACAAAAGTTTTGTAAAATATAAAACACAAAAGTGCTGTTAATTTAACAGCAAAAAAATGCTCAAACATCTACAAAAGTTTTCTAAAATATAAAAAACAAATGTGCTATAAAATTAACAGCAAAAAATGCTGAAAATCTATTAAAGTTCTGTAAAATCTAAAATAACAAAAGTGCTGTAAATTTACAGCAAAATGTGCTGGTACCCATATTGCCAGCATCTTTTGCTGTAAAATAACTGTTTTTTTTTTTTTTTTTTTTTTTTTTTTTTTTTTTTTTTTTTACCGTGTATGAGGAAAATCGTTTGCGTTGCATTTAATGGATTATGATACTTTAAACATAGTGAAATCACTGAATTCTACTACAACATGTTTTCTATAGTTTTTGGAGTGCATAGCATTTATCGTTCATTTACAGAGACACACAAAAAATTCAGTTACAGGACTAAGATCGATAATTGGTGGAAGTGTGTTTTCCGCTATGATATGCATTTTTAAACTTGTCTAATTTCGAGTGTATTTTGTGGAGTGTATAAATTCTGTAGATCACATACAGGACTACACTAATGAGTTGGCACACCTTACCTGATATGGACAACAATTACTGAAAATGGATTTTTAAAAAGTTACGTGTTTTTTTTTTTCTTTCAGCTATTTATTTAGATATCTCATTTCATTCTAAGAAAAAAAAAAAAATTCTTAATAACATTCTGTTACTGTTGGAAAGTGTTTAATAATCTATGCTTTATGTATGATTTTACTACTTTTGTTTTTCTTTTACGACGAACACCCATAACAACGCAGCTTATCAGAAAAAAAAAATTCTCAAATTTCGAAGCTTCAAGAAATTATCCACTTCTGATACAGACGTAAAATATATCCATTCGAACTGGTTATATAGTCGAATAAAAACAACAACAACAACAGCAACAAAAAGCACTGTGACAAGATTCACGTTACATGTGCACGAAGGAGAGCACTCCATGTTTTCAAACAAAATGTCATTTTATCATCCAAAATTATCTACGCGTTCAAACTTGGCGAGCCACCATTTCTTCTCAAGTCACCTTGCACCTGGGGATTGCGTTCGTGACTTGCTTGCAAATGCACGCTTCAAGAGGAGGGTGGGGGGTAACCATTTCGAATTTGCACATACCATAGTAGAAAATCCTGTTTCAAAAGGCCCGATTAGGGGGCGATCGGTCGAATTCTTTGATAACGAGCAAGGGGAGAGAGAGAATGTCCTATGCCGTCCTAAGCGTTTTATCAGAGAGAAATGGCTTACAGGTTTTTAAAACAAGACCTTCCCAAAAGTAGTTACTTCATCTGATGGCGATAGCAGAAAAATTTGCGTAGAAAGAAATTTTTTAGCTTGAAAGACGTGATTATTGGATGAGGCCGCAAACTGCATTCGTCGGATGCTGGCGATATTTGTTGCTTTAAGGTAGAGAAGAAAGACATTAGAAAATAAAACAAAATAAAACAAAATAATACCTAATGCACAAATATGGGAAGTGAAAGCTAACGTAAAGAAAATAACAAGGATAACATACAAATACAATTGCTTCAAAGCTTCAAAAAGAAGCCGACTGAGAAGAAATTTACTGAAATATTTTATGAAGGTTTTGATGAACATTTAAAAAACGATTTTCCTTACTTACCTTACCTCAAATAGGTATGGATGACTTGGAAAGTTTCCAGCGGTTTAAAAGTACACATAGCAAATCTGACAGCCCACTGCAAAGCTAAATAGATGGTATCTCGATTACGGATGACTGCCACTGTCGTTGGGGTAACATCCGTAATCAGAATACCATTGATTTCTCTTTGTAGCGGGCAGTACAATGTTGCTAAGGACACTTTTAAATTGCTGGCGATCTACCAGATCAAGCATACCTGTATCAGGTATTCAAGATGAATCATTTTTTAAATGTTACAAGTTTCATCAAATACTAGAGAAAATTTATTCGCCCTCCTTCAATCTAAAGTACTTCCGCGTGACGCATAAGATGCTCAGAATCCTCCATTATTCCCACCAGTTAATTTTTATTGCAATCTTTGCCTTATTTAATGATAGAATTTCTGCGATTCAATTAGGCACAAATTTCTGTTTTGAAAAACCGGTGGTAAAAGATTAAAAATTCTGTAAAAGACGCTCGTCGCGAAAGGGTTAATGCAAAGTGAGAAACAGAAAAGAGACAACAAGTATCAGCAGATGAAAAACGTTCTGATTATGAAGGAAAAGCCGCCAGATGAAACGACTTTATTTTCATGGTATACCTGTTTCATTCAGCTTCAACTCCTTTATCTCTTCATTAAGCTCTGTTGCAGCTGTTGTTTTTCTATTCATATTTTCTTTCTTATTTAGAACTAAATGGCTTTGCCTGTGAAAAGAAGTACACATGCATGATGGTTGATGCATGCGTGATGGTTGATGCCTTTCCCTCTTCCCCTTTTCTTATTTAGAACCAAATAGTTTGTTTCTGCAGTAAGCAAGGTGTTTCCGCTGCTAATTGCTCCTGCTCTTTTTCTCAGTTTGCACTGAAGAAAAGGATCCCTTTTGAAGCCTGACGACAGTTGCATGTTATTTGCAGTACAGGTAAAATAGGGTGCTTTTGAAACAACTGATGGCTATTCCTCAAAATTTGGGAAGAACTTCGTTTTGACACTAGAATTTGTTGACTAGAATTCGTTTTAACACTAGAATTTAAGATCCGATGAGTCCACAAAAATAAAGTTGTTTTACCCTGTTTTTTGGGAGGGGGGGGGGAAATAGAGGGGAAACTTTAACTCAGGGAGGATGGGAAATCTTTTTTTTAAGTCGGTCAAGTGGGGTATCGTTAGTTATGCATTTTTTAATTCTGAGTCGAGCGACACCATCCGCAAGTCGATACGATGATTCGCTACAAAGTTACGCCAGGTTTTATAAATACAAAGTCGACGATTTACCTCAGTGCAGTTAATATAGGTTTTTACAGAAACAACTGAAGACCATTCACAAAAATTTGGGAACAACTTTGTTTTGGCACTAGAAAATAAAATCCGATGAGAGTCCCCCCCAAAATAAAGTTGTTTTACGGTGTTTAAGGGGGGGGGGGGAAGGAGGGAATTTTAACTCAGGGGGGAATAGTTAAAATTTTTTTAAAAATAAGTAAAGTAGGGCATCGTTTGCTATGTAATTTATAATTCTGAATCGAACCACACCGTCTGCAAGTCGATACAATGATTCGTTACAAAGTTACACCAGGTTTTACAAATACAAAGTCGACGATTTTACCTCAGTGCAGTTAATGTAGGTTTTTACAAAAACAATTGATGGCCATTCACGAAAATTTGGGAAGAACTTCGTTTTGGCAGTAGATAAAGTTGTTTTACGGTATTCAGGGGGGAAGGGGCAAAGGGGGGCATTTTAAGTCAGGGTGGTTAATTCAATTTTTTTTAAGTAAGTAAAGCAGGGTATCGTTTGTAATCATTTTTTAAATACTGAGTCGAACTACAGAATCCGCAAGTCGATACGATCTTTTGTTGCAAAGTTACGCCAGGTTTTAGGAATACGAAGTCGAAAACTTTACTTCAGTGCAGGTAAAATACACTCCCCCCCCCCCTCCTAAGCACCTTAAAACAACTTTATTTTGGGGGAATCATCGGACCTTCTTTTCTAGTGCCAAAACGAAGTTCTCCGCAAATTTTCGTGAATGCCCATCAGTTGTTTCTGTAAAAACCTATATTAACTGCATTGAAATAAAATTTTCGACTTTATATTCCTAAAACCTGGCGTAACTTTGCAACAAAAGATCGTATCGACTTTCAGATGGTATAGTTCGATTCAGAATTATAAAATACATAGTAAGCGATACCTCACTTTACTTATTAAAAAAAATGAATTATTCCCCCTGAGTTAAAATGCCGCCCTTTGCCACGCCCCCCTGAACACCGTAAAACAACTTTACTTTTTGGCCACTCACCGGATCTTATTTTCTAGTGCCAAAACAAAGTTTGTCTCAAATTTTCGTGAAGGGCCATCAGTTGTTTCTGTAAAAACCTATTGTTATGAATTTTGTAAATATTTCATTCTTTTTAATTTATTTTATTTTATTATTGTGAAAATTGCAGTATTATTAATGTATTTCCTATTGAGCATCATGTAACTCAATGCTAAAGGCCTCAGGTGCTTTGCAAGAAAAACAACCTTACACCCTCATCTTTATAATGGAAGTCTATGGAAAAATCGCCAAGGAATGGGTTTATAGCCAAGTTGGCGATGGTTTTGGCGACTTATTTTTGTCGCCAAATTTGGCGATATATCGCCAAATGTCGCCAAGCTGGCGACGGATTTGGCGACTTTTTGTGCTACCCCTCCTTATACATTTACATTGGGATCCTTTCACGTTTGGAGTACTCTATCGAGAGTTGAAGGACCTTCTGGTAATTTCTAGCATTAGAGAACCCTGGAATAATCTGGAAAGATCTCTGAAGTCTATATAAGGGACCTCCACCAGTTCAGTTAGTGAGTTGTCTGTCAACTGCGATTGAATTCATACGAGAGGCTTTGCATTGAGAACTGTGTTACTCAGATTGATTTTGTCGTTGATACGTCGTATTGAACACATTGTTTCTGTGTGAAATTTTGCTGCGCTTTTATTGGATTTGAAGATTACTGAATATCTTGTAATTTTCAGAAAATATTTGTGATCGTAGTGCACTGTTTATAGTGAATAAAGCCTTTTGATTGTTCTTATATATTGGCATCAGTCCTTTCGAACCCCGAACGCACAACATTTGGTGTCAGGAGTGGGGTTGAATGCCGATTACCAGAGCAATGGAGGCGCAACTGACTAAATTATTGGAGAAAATAAGAGAGATGGATGAGAAAATGACTGCGAATCAGGCTGAAATGAAGAAGGAAATGTCAGCGATGGATGAGAAAATGACTGCGAATCAGGCTGAAATGAAGAAGGAAATGTCAGCGATGGATGAGAAAATGACTGCAAACCAGGCTGAAATGAAGGAGATGTCGGAAGAAAAGAAGAAGGATGTGTCAACCAACCTTGGTGAGTTGAAAGAATTAATAGATAATAAAATAACATCTTTAAATGAAAGAATCGATAGCGTGGAAAACAAATTTGAAGGAAGATTTCAGGAAATAGAAGAAAATGTTCAAATGACAGCCAAAACCGTAGAAGAAAGGATAGAGAGTGTAGAAAAGGAGTTGGAAAATGTGAAGAAACAAAAGATAACTGCCGAAAACTATCCCGAAGATGTGAAGTATCAAGCTATGCTTCCTCAGGCTTCTATTAAACTCTCGACCTATGACGGAAAATCCTCATGGCCAGTTTTTAAGACACAATTTGGGATCGTAGCGGACGCCAATGGATGGGATTCCCAGACAAAGGCTTGCCAGTTAGCTGCTTCTCTACGAGCTGATGCTGCCGACGACGTCCTACAGACTTTGCCTGCAAATGAACCGCTGGATTTTGAAACGCTCATCAGCTCCTTAGAATTACGCTTTGGCGAGAAATGCATGAAGGAATATAGCAGTATCCAGCTCAAATCTCGACAGCAGAAATCCACTGAATCCCTGCAAGAGCTTGCTACGGATGTCTAGAGACTTTCACATCTTGCTTATCCTGACTGTCCGACTGAAATTAGAGAAAGCTTGGCTCTGCAGCATTTCATCGATAGTGTGCGTGACTTTGAGATCCAGAAACAACTCCGGATTGCAGATCTCAGTGACTTAAAAGGGGCTTTAGTTTATGCCCTGAAATTCGAGGCAGCCCAGCAAGCTACAAGGAAAGATAGGCACTTTGTGCGAGTAGCCAACATGCCTGAGACGTCGGATAGAGCTGTGGAATGCTTACAGCAGCAGATGAATGACATAATGAGAAAGATGAACTCCTTAATGGCCAACAAACCTTACAGGAAGATCAAGTGCTGGAAATGCGGTGGAGAAGGCCATATCCAAATCGACTGCCCAAGACGACCCAACACCGAAGGTAATAGCTCACCCGCTAACGCAGGAGCAGGAAAATTGATTAATGGCCATCTTGCGGGGCGGAGGTTTCCAGATCTTAAGAAGCCTCATTTTCAAGTATGTGAAATTTCTGCAAGAAGTTGCGGCGAGAACGGAGTTTTTCTAGTCGGAAGTGTGAATGATTTGCCCTGTAATATGATCATCGATACAGGAGCCAATGTGACCATCATTCGGAAAGATCTAGCTCAGCGGCTGAAAGAAAAACTCTCCTGGACCCCGCCACGTGTTATCCTTCAAACTGTGACCGGAGATAAGATCGACATACATGGAAGAATGACACTGAAAATAAAGTTTGGGAACGCCGCTTACCATCATACAGTCTATGTGGCCGATATTTCAGACCCTTTCATACTCGGACTGGACTTTTTAAAAGAGCATGGATTTACACTGGACTTTAAGAATAATGAGTTACGCTCTGCTCAAGAAGATGTCACTATTTTCAAACTTGGAAATGAGTCCGGGTCTATTCAACGGATCACAGCCAAGGCAGATGTTATCATCCCTCCTCGAACCGAAATGATGATACCTGGATTAACTGGAAACGAAAGAATTTTCCAGTATGGCTTGACTGGATATCCTGAGAAGAGCCCAAAAGGAGTGCTAATAGCATCAGCGCTGGTAGATCTGTCGAGAGATGTCATACCTGTGAGAATTGCGAACGTAAGTGAAAAATCTAGAATTATCCAGAAGGGTGAAGTGCTTGCAACCTGTGCTCCAGTCACCTGTGTTTGCAAAGACCCGAGCTTGACGTTGTCGGAGCCGCCTACAAGTTTAACACCTGAAATTGGACGAAATGAGAATTTATCTCCTGAGCAGAGACATGCCGCAGAAAGACTGTTCCAGGAATTTAAGGATGTGTTTTCACAAAACGAGAATGATATAGGTCGCACTTCTCTGACGCGTCATAGAATTGATACTGCCGACCATCCATCGATTAAACAGCATCCAAGACGGTTGCCGTTTGCAAAACAAGAAGAGGTTTCTAAGCTCTTACGAGAGATGCAGGATAGTGACATGATCGAACCGTCATCAAGTCCGTGGACCTCTCCCATCGTGTTGGTCCGTAAGAAAGATGGCTCCACAAGATTTTGTGTGGATTATCGTAAACTTAACGATATCACGAAGAAGGACAGCTATCCTCTACCAAGAATAGACGACACGCTAGATACTCTTTCAGGACATAAATGGTTTTCGACGCTGGATTTGAAGAGTGGATATTGGCAAGTAGAGATCCATCCTGATGACAAAGAGAAGACCGCATTTACTACTGGACAAGGACTTTGGCAATTTAAAGTTATGCCGTTCGGGCTCTGCAATGCACCAGCAACGTTCGAGCGTCTCATGGAGTCAGTGTTAAAAGGTCTGACTTTTGAAGCTTGTCTCATCTACCTAGATGACGTCATCATTGGTGACCGCACGTTTGAAGAACATCTTGGAAATATTCGAAAAGTGTTAACGAAGCTAAGAGCGGCGAATTTAAAGCTGAACCCTCTGAAATGCAAGTTCTTCCAACGCGAAGTAAATTATTTAGGACACATCATCTCAGCTGAAGGTGTTCGAACAGATCCTGAAAGAGTGTCTGCAGTAAAGAACTGGAAGCGTCCGGAAAACGTCCATCAGTTGCGAAGCTTTCTGGGACTATGCACTTATTACAGAAAGTTTGTACAGGGGTTCTCCAACATCGCAAGACCCTTGCATAGGCTCACTGAAAGCAAGCAGAAGTTTCTATGGACACAAGAATGCGAGAATTCCTTCCAGCAGCTGAAAGAAGCTCTCACATCCTCTCCAGTCCTAACCTATCCACACCCCGACAAACAATTCATTGTGGACACGGATGCTAGTCATGAAAGTGTCGGTGCTGTACTTTCCTAAGAAACAGATGGCCAAGAACGAGTCGTAGCATACTGGAGCAAATGTTTATCGAAACCAGAGCGGAATTATTGCGTCACTCGTAAGGAGTTATTAGCTATAGTAAAAGCCATAGAACACTTCCATCACTATCTCTATGGCAGGAAATTTCTCCTTCGTACTGATTACGCATCCCTAACATGGCTGATGAATTTTAAGAACCCAGAGGGCCAAGTAGCCAGATGGATACAACGACTCCAGGAATACGACTTTGACATCAGGCATCGTAAAGGCTCATCGCATGGAAATGCTGATGCCTTGTCAAGAAGACCGTGTCCCGAAAGTTGTCGCTATTGTTCCAGAGCGGAGAACAAGTATAATCCCGAACATGTCATACGCCAGACGAAGACTTCACTATCAACGCCACCAGATCCCTGGAGTGATGAGAAGATTCGAGAAGATCAAATGGCAGACTCTGACATCAAACCAATCTTGGAGTTATTAGAATCTTCTAGCACGAAGCCCAGCTGGAAAGACATCTCGACTTACAGTCCTACGACGAAGCAATATTGGGCTCTTTGGAACTCTCTCCACGTCAAGAATGGTGTCCTGTTCCGAAAATTCGAATCGGAAGATGGGAAAACATCTCGGTGGCAGTTGGTACTTCCTCGATCTCGAATCCCAGAGGTCCTCGAAGAATTACATGGCAGTCCCACTGGTGGCCATTTTGGAGTCATGAAAACATTACATAGAGTCCGAGAGCGCTTCTTCTGGGGAAAAGCGAGAGCTGACGTCGAACGATGGTGCAAATCTTGCGATGCATGTGCAACTCGAAAAGGACCAAAGAAACGTAGCCGAGGAAGACTACATCTCTACAATGTAGGAGCACCTTTCGAACGCATCGCCCTTGACATCCTAGGCCCTCTGCCAAGAAGTGCTGATGGCAACAAATACCTCCTTGTTGTCATGGACTACTTCACGAAATGGCCTGAAGTTTATGCCATCTCTGATCAAGAAGCTTCTACGGTTGCGGATGCCTTGGTACACCAGTAGATATCAAGGTATGGAGTCCCCCTTCAAATGCATTCTGACCAGGGGAGAAATTTTATCTCTGCTGTGATTGAGGGTCTCTGTCAACTTCTCGGAATGGACAAAACTAGGACGACGCCTTTACATCCACAATCGGATGGCATGGTTGAGAGATTTAATCGTACCATCCTCAACAATCTCTCACTGCTAGTCTCAAGAAACCAACAAGACTGGGACCAAAAACTTCCCTTGTTTCTTCTCGCCTATCGCAGCGCCGTCCATGAAACAACCGGCTATTCCCCGTCTCAGATGCTTTTCGGTCGTGATCTTCGTTTACCTTGTGATCTGCTGTTTGGTCACCCTCCAGATGCGCCTTCATCGCCAGAGGGATACGTGCAGAATCTCCAGGCACGATTTGAAGACGTCCACAACTTGGCTCGAGAGCGGATCAATATACAGAAGGAGAAGATGAAGACCAGGTACGACACGAAAGCCACAGGACATCAATTCAAAGAAGGTGGCAAGGTTTGGTTTTATAAACCGACTCGACACAAAGGACTTTCTCCCAAACTGCAATCACACTGGGACGGTCCTTATACAGTCCTAAACAGACTGAACGATGTCGTAATTCGGATCCGAAAGTCACCAAGTTCGAAGCCTAGAGTCGTTCATTACGACAGGCTGGCTCCATACTATGTCCATAGTACTTAGTTCATTGATTGTAAATAGTGTAATGTAAATAATGTAAATTAGTATGACCATGGTCTTGTATATAAATTAATGTAATTATTTATTTTGCTTAGCATTATCATTATTATTGTTATTATTATTTAAATACTTGCATGTAATGGTGTCTATGCTTTATAATTCGGCATTATGAATGTGTTTAATTGTTATTTTCCATATTTGCTTTAAGTGCTTTCCGATCAAAGGTTGAACTGCCCGGGATGTGCAGTCCTTGAGAGGGGAGCAATGTTATGAATTTTGTAAATATTTCATTCTTTTTAATTTATTTTATTTTATTATTGTGAAAATTGCAGTATTATTAATGCATTTCCTATTGAGCATCATGTAACTCGATGCTAAATGCCTCAGGTGCTTTGCAAGAAAAACAACCTTACACCCTCATCTTTATAATGGAAGTCTATGGAAAAATCGCCAAGGAGTGGGTTTATCGCCAAGTTGGCGATGGTTTTGGTGACTTATTATTGTCGCCAAATTTGGCGATATATCGCCAAATGTCGCCAAGTTGGCGACGGATTTGGCGACTTTTTGTGCTACCCCCCCCCCTTATACATTTACATTGGGATCCTTTCACGTTTGGAGTACTCTATCGAGAGTTGAAGGACCTTCTGGTAATTTCTAGCATTAGAGAGCCCTGGAATAATCTGGAAAGATCTCTGAAGTCTATATAAGGGACCTCCACCAGTTCAGTTAGTGAGTTGTCTGTCAACTGCGATTGAATTCATACGAGAGGCTGCATTGAGAACTGTGTTACTCAGATTGATTTTGTCGTTGATTCGTCGTATTGAACACATTGTTTCTGTGTGAAATTTTGCTGCGCTTTTATTGGATTTGAAGATTACTGAATATCTTGTAATTTTCAGAAGATATTTGTGATCGTAGTGCACTGTTTATAGTGAATAAAGCCTTTTGATTGTTCTTATATATTGGCATCAGTCCTTTCGAACCCCGAACGCACAACACTATATTAACTGCACTTATGTAAATCGTCGACTTTGTATTTGTAAAACCTGGCGTAACTTCGTGGCGAATCATCCTGTGGACTTGCGGATGATGTCTTCCGATTCAGAATTAAAAAATGCATAACTAACCATGCCGTACCTCACTTGACCTACTAAAAAATTTGATTTCCCACGTTCTCTGAGTTAAAATCACTCCTCCCCCCTCCCCCCCCAAAAAAAGGGTAAAACAACTTTATTTTTGGAGACTCATCGGATCTTCATTTGTAGTGCCAAAACGAAGTTTTAATTATAGCTAAAAAATAACAAACAGAGCAAATTTTGTTAGTAAAAACTTAAAAACTTTTAGGGATTTTAGACATTGTATGCCGAAGAGGGGGGGGGGGGGCTAGTTAAGGAAGCGTAAGTTTCTGTCAGAGATATGGGATATTTAGAGGAATAATTATTTATTTAATGTTACAAAAACAGTAACAAAGGAAGAATCTTTTCTTTTTATTGGAATTTCAAAAGGTATTGTGCATTGTGTGATAGATGGAGGCAAAATAGTGTGTGTTTGTGTGTGTGGGGGGGGGAGGGAATCGAAAATTTTAGAAAAAATCTAATTAATGAATTGGATGATTTATTATTAATTCACAGTAAATGCAAATGTCGAAAACTTAAAAAAAATAATAATAAATTTTTTTTATACTATAGAGGCAAATGGAAGAATGAGACATTTCGCATGTGTGTGTGTTTGAAATTTATCTAATTGATTATTTATATCCTATATTGTGTCCTTTATTTGCAGTAACAGTAAAAAAAGAGAAAAAATAAACTTTTTTAATGATTTTAAACTATATATTTTGAGAGGGGGGGGGGGTGTTTTAAAAAGAGTAATTAATCATCAGAATAAAAAAGTGGAAAATTATCATCCCTGTTTAAAAAAAATAATATTGTAGAAAAAGAAATTTATAATTTAATAAATACTTACCCTCTCTTTTGTCCCCTTCAGCCTATCCCCCGGCATCCCCCAATCACATTTAATTTGAATGTAATATCATTTAGAACATTTTAAAATAAAAAATGAATCATATACAACCAATAGGAAAGCCAGAAATGATTTTTGGCCACATGATCGCGATTTGGGCCCACTGTGCGGCGGTGGTTACTTTCTTTTAAGTAGGGGGTTCTATCCACTACGAGCTAACGCTCGCCAACCCCCGCTCAGACACCACAAACTCTAAAAACACGCTAATTTTATCAACTCTAAAAGGATTACGGAAGACTGAGTTATAATTAAGTGACCAGTGGCTGTCGTGATCTGTTGTAATCGGGTTTCCATTCCTTTTCCTTTCACTGAGGGATTTTAAGGCCGAATCAACTACTGTCGGAAGAGCTAAATACAGTTTTCGTGATTGATTAAATTAAACATTTGAAAATCAACTTGTGTAAAAATGCTAAATAAACAATGTCGCTGCAGCGGGGAATTTTATAATGATGTTATAAAAAAACTGGGTACTTATCCTTTATCCCGTTACCCCTATCCCGCTGTCCATTTATCCCACTATCCATAAAAGAAAAAAAACTGTCGCCAAAATATAGGATTTAATGCCAAAAGTGTGTTACCGTGGCGTCACATTCAATTGACATCAGATGCGTTACACGTGTTTCTTATGTCACCGAGATTTTTTCTTTACGTTTATCTGTATTTTTAATATATTTTATCAATCTATTATTTATTTCGCTAATTTAAATAATAATTACGACCTTAAACGCCGCCGCCATGATATTAAAAGAGAAAAGGCGTTGAAAAAATGTTGCTATACATAGTTACGCACAACAGATCCCTTTCAACTGACGTCATAAACAGAAAAATATTGTAAATCTACATATATAAAAGCCGTTCTTGGTATGTATGTTCCTTATACAAATCTACAGTTTTTGTCCGATTGGAACGAAACTCGATGTACATATACTTTAGAACACGAGTAAAATTACTGTCAACTTTAAAAATTTCTCAGACCATTCTTTACCACTTTTTTCAAACATTTCCTATAGTTTATCATTACAGAAATCTATTTTTTTTCCTCAATTTCTAATTCAATTTCTTTCCCGTTGCCATTCAAAGGAACTGCGTATGGACAATATTTTTATAAACCAATTTCAGATTAACTCGCTATAATTTGAAATCTGAAAGTGACGTCAATTTTGTCAGTTGTGATTTTTTTCGCATATTACAAAGATTACTATAAGTGCTTTAAACGACATAGTACATATATTTAAAAGTGTTTGGAGAAAAATAAATAACTTACCTCCTAATTTTACAAAGGCAAATTGTTTCCACTGGTTTGTTAATATTAAAGTAAATTTTCTAAGAAATAAAAACATTTTTTGCGCATTCAAACTTCATGATTCAATTTATTCAACATAATCAAAAATCGTCTGTCAATTATTGACATTTAGCAATCATTATATCGTAACTTTTTTCAGCTTGAGCCTCAACCAAGGAAGCATATTTAAATTCCTTGGATGTAGGTGGACAGTGGATGTCCTAAATTGAATTTAAAGAAAACAATACGGTATTTTCCAATATTTTTTCTTCGAAAATGGGTGTTAAAACAAATGGGATTAAAAGTAAAATGGTTTATCGGGAAAAAAATTTTTGGTACTTCTCTATTATCCCATCGAGCACTTTTCATAACAAAAAACTATCGCCAAACTGTAAGATTAAACGCCAAAAATGCAGTCCCATTTACTTGATGTCAGAAGCATTATACGTATTCGTTATGTCATCAAGTGGTTTTTAATGCGACATTTGCGTGTATTTTTCATTATGTTTTACTGATTTATTAGTTATTTCATTAATTAAAATAACAATTGTGTCCTTAAATTCTTATATTTATTTATTTATTCATTTTGATATTCCAATGGCAACGTTCTACCGTTTATTTGGCGTTACAGTTTAGCGATAATTTTTCGTTATGAAAAGTGGTCGACGGGATAATAGCGAAGCACCAAAATTTTAAATGCATTTTTTTAAAATATAAAACATTTATTTTAATAATAAAAAAAAATTATTTTTTAAACGTTCAACAACGTGGCGACATTTTTATTTCACCAGCTTCGAAATTATTATCCAATTCTTAAGAGAACACTAAATTAAAAAAAAATAATGTTTTGCATGAAAAATCACATAATTTCAAAACGCAATTTTAGCAAATTCTGTTCAAATTACATTGTAAATATAATTTCGGAGTTAAATTTAGTATTTAAGAGTATTGTTTAAAATTTTTCTATGAATACAGTAGTATTGGATTTCTTTAATCGCTTTCATGTTTTAAATACAAACGAGCATGTGACGTCACGCACTCAAGTAAAGTCGTTTTTCTCAATTAACTGTAGGCGAAAAGTAACAATTTTTGCGGAGTTAGTAATTCATAATTTATTATTTCCTACACATAATATAATGTATTTTAACTATTTGAAAATTACGAGAAACTTGACGAAACTTCAAGCAATTTAGCTCAACGTTTTCTCTACGTTAAGTTGACAAACGTGCACATTATCTATAAATATAAATACATATTTGTACATGATTCATGAAGTGAAAGAATTTGTTTTAACTAGACACGTATCGGTTCAGAGGAAAATCTACCCCGGTGAAAGTGTCGTCTTATTTTAAATCATGTGCCGGTTTTCATTCACAAAATATTAGTATTGTATAGCAATTACACAAAGTAGCGTAATTTCCACAGAATGTATTGGTCGCCAAAGTATAAGTTTAACATCCTTTTACCGTACAATTTTTCAGAATATTAAATTACTTTAAAATCCATAAGACATCAGTAAATTGAGATACGTTTTTCAAACGAATAACATTGAGAGTACATTTATTTTATTCGACCGCATAAAAATTGAATGTGCTATGTTTAGAAATAAATGTCTTTACTTTATAAAGATCAAACAAGTTAATCTTTCGTAATTGGATTGGACACAAATTTAAAAATATACATGCTTTAAAATTACTTTAAAATACATAAAAAATCAGTAAATTGAGATAAACTTTTCAAACTACAATTGAAAGTGCATTTTTTTCGAATTGATAGTTTAAAAAATGAAATTATGCCATATTTAGTAGTTACAAATATGCAGTTCAAGCAAAATTTAATGGTTAGGTCGGTGCTACCATCCATAAGATGCCGACATTACTCACGGATATGTTTTTGTTTTATAATTAAGCCTTGCGCGGTAGCGCAAGGCTTATTTATTTCTAGTGTGACATCCTAATATTAATTTAACACAGGAAATCCCATTGAACGAGTTAATTTACTAGAGTTTTTCCGACTTTTTGTACGCGCTTCCACAAATTTTCTTCCAAAACACCTAATTCTGTAAAAAAATAAATCCTCCAATCAAAAAACTCTAAATGTAGTAAACGTGGAGTCTTTAAATTAAAGTCCAAATACTGCTTAAAGTGATGAAAACATAACACGAAATATTTAAAATAATTAGTTAAAATTTGGCACGCGATGATCGATAGATTGAAGAAGCAATAAAAATAAAAACAAATAATAATTTTTCACGTTTCCCAGTTTTGGCCTATTTAAGCACCTGCTAGCCTTGGACATGCGATCTCGTGGTATATGTTTACTATTTCAAAAATATGCGAGAATATTGTATTTATCTTTAAGATCCGAAGATGTCACCAATAGTTGTGAACGATCTACATTAAAAAGGTATTTTAAATATTCCGCGTTATGTTTTTATCACTTTAAGCAGTATTTGGACTTTAATTTAGATGTTACTGTCTTTATCAAAATTGGATGAATGCTCGATATTTACTTATCTAGTGATCCTGTGATGTTACGAAATGCGTTTTTAAATTTCTCTCTTAATCGATGATTACTAAAATTCAACATGGTGAAAAAATGCAAATTTTCTGGTTGCAGGAGTGATGCACGATACTTTTACAAAGACTATATGCTGAGAGTTTTGTTTTTCCCTTTTCCTAAACCACAGAAAAACTTGAGTAAATGTAACGAATGGCTTTCTGCTTGTGGTATAACAAATACAGAAACGGTGACTAGAGACTGGTATGTTTGCTCTCGGCATTTCATTGATTTAAATGGCCCAATTGAAGAGTATCCTAACCCTATACAAAAAGTATCTCTGTCTGAACCGTTAAGTGATACATCAAATAAATATTCACGATATTATCGAGGAAATCGTGAAATTAAGTCAAGGAATGAGCCTGAATTGTGTAATGATTAACTTGGGTCCTAACATTTTTGAAAGTGGCATGTCTTATGCTGCTTTATCCAGAGTCACAAGTTTAGAAGGTTTACATCTTCTTAAATTTGATGCAAGTAAAGTTTATGCCTCACCAAATGCTATTAAGGAATATAATCGTCTTAGAAAGGAATACAGATCTGATTTGCCTCAATTAGCTGTATGTTCCAGAAAATACCCTGAGAGTAAAATGGTTGTTTCATCTGACATATCAGTAATTGTTAGTGAAAAAAATAATAAAAACCATATTACTGATTTAAATTACTTTGTCTTTAAAGGCTTTACAAATACAGATCGTTTGTGTTACGCAAATGCTATGTTGCAAACTCTCTTCTGTATCCCAGAATTAGTTAAAAAAATTCAGGAAAGAGTTATTGATCCTGGATCTACAACAAAAGCTTTGAAACAAATATTCACTACTTTGCAAAATCCACAGATTGAAACCGTAGATACACTTTAAGTCAGAAAAACACTTCATGTAAAGTTTCATGATGGTACTGATCAAGACCCGTTAGAATTTCTTGATTACCTACTGGAAAATTTGTCAAAACAAAAAGTCAATGCCATAGATCTTTTTCAACTGAAGCAAGATCTTTGGGAGAAATGTAGTAATTGCCCAAGTTATCGAGATATATGTATTAGTACAGAACCATTTAATGCATTTATTGTGAGATTTCCACATGACTTTAATAATAGGGAAGATGCAGTTGATTTCAATGATCTCCTAACACGATGGCAGACTGAAAACATTGCCTGTGTTCATTGCAAAAACATAACTAAAATGTGTCAAACTCGATTAAATTCTTGTGGAAAATATTTGTTTGTGCAACTAGCCAGATTTTCTTCAACAAATGTCTCTATGGGTCCGAATAAAACTTTTAAAATTACGTGCCCTATAACAGTATTTTCAAACCAAAAGGTTTTAATAAATAATATAACCTTTAAAACAAAATCTGCTATTTTGCATAACGGAAAGTTCATTGATTCAGGCCATTATATAACAATGGTGCATTCGGCATAGTCCTATTTCAAGCCACCATTTGGCGCTTTTTAAAAATGATGCCACATTGGCGATTTCTAAATTGTTTACACTGTTAAAACTACAGGTGACACTTGGCACCTCCTAGGGGTGAAAGTCTTGTCCGACTGGTGACACCCCTAGGGGAGCCAGAATGGCACCCTTAACTAGGGTGAAAGGATGGCGCCCTTAATACAGGGTGCCCCAAGGGGTGAAAGGATGGAACCCCAGGGGAAAATATTGGCACCTCTACTCCAAGGTGCCCAGCTGCACTCCACAAATGAAAGCCTCCACCCCGCCCGTTGTCTAGCAATTGTATTGAACAGAGTTTGTAAATTCTCATACTTGAAAAAGGAAAAAAAAAGCTAAACATATATAATTATAATGCAATGTTTAACTTTACCTGCAATAAATTGATCAATACTTCATTTTCTCTGTTAAATTTTAAACAAAGTTAAAAGTTGATCATATCATGTCAAGGGTCTATCCTGGCAAAATTTATTCAATAAAATTCCATTTTATTATATTTTAATTTATTCCACAAAAATCTATTTAATAAAATTGGCCCCTTCAGAAAAATCAATTTGATAAAATGATCCCTTCACAAAATTTCTTTTAATAAAACAAACGCCTTCACAAAATTCCTTTTAATAAAATAGGCCCTTTCACAAAATTTTATTCCATAAAACTTATTATTTTTATTAATTATTTATTATTTTGTTATGTTTTAAAATGTGTAATTTTTTAACAATCAAGTATACCAGAAGGGAAAACTTTAGCAAACAGGACTTTAAAATGTTTTTGTTATGTTAATAAATGTTTGGTTCGTAAAATTGTTTACAAATTACACATTTTAAAACATAACAAAATAATAAATAATTAATAAAAATAGTAAGTTTTTATGGTATAGAATTTTGTGAAAGGGCCTATTTTATTAAAAGGAATTTTGTGAAGGGACCCAGTTTATCAAATAGATTTTACCGAAAGGGCCCATTTTATTAAATTGATTTTTTGTGAAGGAGCCTGTTTTATTACATAGATCTTTGTGAAGGAGTTTTGAATAAGCCCCAGATTTTGCCTGGATCGGCCCTTGACATGAGAAGATCAACTTTTAACTTTGTATAAATTTCAGCAGAGAAAATGAAGTATTGATCAGTTTATTGCAGCTAAAGTTAAACATTGCATTATAATTATATATGTATAGCCCTTTTTTTTTCCTTTTTTAAGTATAAGAATTTTCAAATTCTTTTCAATACATAATACTTTAGAGATGTTAGAGAGGAGGGGGGGATTTTGTGAAAAAAATAATAAATTTCACAAAAGTAACTTTTATTTTTCACAAAATGCCCCCCCCCCCCCCCCAAAAAAAAAAAAAAAAAAAAAAAAAAAAAAAAAAAAAAAAAAAAAAACGCATTGCCCTTCTATGTGTAGGTTAATATATATGAGAAATGTATTATACATCATCAGGTGTAAATAGCCAATAGACACTATAGATAAATAAATGCCGATTAAGATGTTAGGTTTCGTTTAAGATTATTATTATTGTTATTTTAAGTTATATGTACTACAGAGATATTTATTTATCATTATTATTTTTAAGAGGGAAAAAATTATTTTAGCTATGCGAATTAAATATATTTACATAAATCACTCAATCATCCAAGTCATTCTTACATCCAGTCACACTGTGAAATGTTCCAGTGATTTATTATTATTAATATGTTATAGTACAAGAGACTCACAAAACATTTTTCAAGACACATGTATAAATGTCAAAATATCAATTCAGGACTTACGGTTTGTTTATTTTGTTAATAATTCATAATATATAATGAGGTATATTTTTAGTTCATTTCATGATCAAACACAAGCTCTAAAAATTTGGATAATAAAAAGTATTTGATTAATAAAAACATCTGCAGAAATATATATTTTATCAAGTATACTATTTCTTATGTTACAAAGTTTACTATTTCATATTATCAAATCAACTAATTTAAAATTGTCAAATATTCAAATTAATACGTTTCAAGTAAGTAAAAATCAATTCTCTTTAAAACTTGTAAATTCTTCAATTTTTTACAAATAGTTTGTTTAGATATCCGAAAAGTAAGAAATTAAACTATTTTTTTAAATATAATAACTTATGTTTCAACTTTATTATTATTATTATTATAATGCATCATTAAATTTATTTCTAGATGATAAGCAAGAAAAACTATGCGAGAAAATTCATTAGATAAAAATGTGAATAAAATGAAATTATTATATGCTCTACATAAATAACAATTTATACAAGCAAATAGGTGAGGCCACATCATTCTACTTTCACGAGATAAAAATTTCAACTTGCCACATCAAGATTATGACTTAAAATGTATTTGTCTTGAAAATAATGCAATGAGCCATTTGTAATACAACATGCCTAAAATTTATATAATAATAAAACATAATATACAAATACACTGAAACACTTCACATACCTGTATATAAATTGTGATTATTCTTGTTTACTCCCCTGGTTTATTTATTCCCAATGAATGACGTTATTTAGTTATTACTACAATTGAAATCTCGCGCGGAAGAAGCCGCGAAACACTCCAATTCAAAGGCAGCCATATTGTACGATCTCCCTTGTGAGTGACTTGCGAAAAGTGAAATACGTCACTGAGCATGCGCAAGATGAAAGTCGCCCGAAGGGGCTGCCAAAATTCCAGCAATAGGTTGCGAATGGCACCCAAATTAGCCTCAATCACCCAGTGAGTGGTCAAATGGCACCCCAGCCCCGTTTCCCAGCCTTAGGGTTCCAAAAGGTACCCCCTATTCACCCCGGGGAACCAAACGGCCCGGATTTGTCACTTTCAGTTTTAACAGTGTACTTACATTTATCATATTGTAACCCACAATAAGCAAGTGGTAAAATGTTGCCATTCTTAATTTTAAATAGTTACACATAGGAAAAGTAATGAATTTAGCGATAAAAACGTCACTGAAAAATATATTGCATTTATACGAGAGTAACAATGTAACGAATGTAAAATTTTATTCGTTCAAAACACTTTGGACAAAAGAATGATAATTTAAATACAGAATTATTAAATTATACCATACACAGTTGATTTTTTTTAGATACTGCATTTATGAGTGAAATAAAATATTTTATTTGACAAATTTAAAAAGATAGATATAGAAAAGATGATATGAGCAATAAAAAACAACATTTTATACACATTTCATCGATATTACGTAAAAGTTAACGATTAATGTGAAGTTGAAAAAACGAAAATACACGAAATTCGTTAATGCCGCCATCACTGTACCGCACGTATGATCGCTTCGCGAACACAAAACCGAAAAAAAAAACATCACTGGATACAGCAAACTCGTCGTATCAGAATCCCCAAAAATACACGAAATTAGTTAATGCCGCGATCACTGTACCGCACGTATGATCGCTTCGCGAACATGAAACCGAAAAAAAACATCACTGGATACAGCAACCTTTTCGCATCGGAATCCCAAAAAATACACGAAATTAGTTAATGCCGCGATCACTGTACCGCACATATGATCGCTTCGCGAACATGAAATCGAAAAAAAACATCACTGGACACAGCAACCTCGTCGTATCGGAATCCCCAAAAATATACGAAATTAGTTAATGCCGCGATCACTGTACCGCACGTATGATCGCTTCGCGAACATGAAACCGAAACAAAAACATCACTGGATACATCAACCTCGTCGTATCGGAATCCCCGAGAAATACACGAAATTCGTTAATTCCGCGATCACTGTACCGCACGTATGATCGCTTCGCGAACATGAAACCGAAAAAAAACATCACTGGATACAGCAACCTCGTTGTATAGAGATCACAAAAATACACGAAATTTTTAAATGCGGCGATCACTATACCGCATGTATGATCGCTTCGTGAACATGAGACTTCCATGAAAACTGCAATCAATTAATTTATACTGTTCTAAAGTAACAAGAGTAGCCACTCACATACATAAAAAAAAAAAATCAAACTTTAAATAAAGAAGCAGATGATGAAATTTTTTCAATGCTTTTTTTTCTTTTAATATCATATATCACATAACCATTTAATGACGTAAATGTTATTTAACTGTATTAAAAAAAACATGTTTTAAATAACTTATAAATCATTAAATATCATTAAAATACAAATAAACGTCGAATAAAGAATCACTTAATGACGTAACAAATACGTCATACGTAACAAACGCGTCATCACAAAAAATATCATTGCTCAGCCTTTCCAACAATAAAAGAGCTACATCTGGCTAACTATCGACGATTTGGCACGATTTCGCCAAATGGTGGTTCTCAAATAGGAACCAACCGGTGCATTCAAATGAAAACGAGATCAATAAATGGACTGTTTGTGACGATATGAAAATAACAGATCGTACACGTTTTGTAAAAAATCTTGCAGATGTTTACATTTTGCTTCTACAGAAATGTTAAATTAAGAAATTGTCAATATAAGGTAAAATATTTATTCAGCTACAAAAAGAAATATTTTGCTGAAAATTTCATCCTCCATAACTACACATTTTATATCAAAATCAGATTACAGTTGTTTCATATATACTCATTATTATTTTTATGCTTCTTATGTGATAAAACAACATAAGATTTTATTAATAGCTTTTACACACCGCTTACTAGTGTCTCTTTCCAAAGTGGTTGCAAATGTATTTTACACGATGGAATAAAATTATTTGCAAAAATGAACATGATTCGTTTATTATCATTATGAAGATGAGAAACAATCCGTTAAAGTCCGTTATAGACATTTTTTTGTTAAAAATTACTTTTATTATTTTAATTGTTTACAGAATAATCAATGTTTGAACTGTATATTTCATATTACCAATACTGATTTTGATATTTGCAGTCTTTCACATACTTGCCTCGTTTCAATCTTATCTGCTTCATATTAAATAGTTATTAAAAAACTTGAGATATTAAAAAAAAGGAACTTGCAAAGCAAATTAAAAAAATAAATTTATTTCCATATTGTTAAGCCCGAGAAGGGACAGATATTAAAATTATTTTATTTAGTCAATGTTACAATAATGTTGCATTTTTATATTAAATCTTGCTCAGTCTATTTAATCTTAAAAAATTAAATTTAAATTTGAAACATGATATTAAAGCAACTTTAAAACATTTCATTTAGAAATCTAAATAAATCTTCAACTTTTTAAATTATTTGAACTTCTCATGTTTCTTGTCTGTTAGAATTTGCTACAATGCAAATTTTGCATAATGCATGTAAAACGGAAAAAAAAGTTGAAGATTTATTTAGATTTCTAAATGAAATGTTTTAAAGTTGCTTTAATATCATGTTTCAAATTTAAATTTAATTTTTTTAAGATTAAATAGACTGAGCAAGATTTAATATAAAAATGCAACATTATTGTAGCATTGACTGAATAAAATAATTTTAATATCTGTCCCTTCTCGGGCTTAACAATATGGAAATAAATTTATTTTTTTAATTTGCTTTGCAAGTTCCTTTTTTTTAATATAGATAGATGCCATATGAAAGCGAATTTCGCAAAATATTACGACATTTGGTAATTTTTTTTTCAATGTCAGGATAATCGTATATTTTTATATTGTATGCGCAAAGAAAACGCGCATTCTCATTTATAAAGTTGAGAAATTTTACTATGGTTGAGTTAAAGTAACACTTTTTTTTCCTAATTGTCTTTTTTATCGATTTATGCTTGAGTATGCACAAATCATTTTGTCGTCATTGTTATTGTCGTATTATTGTATTTTAATTTATGTTAACCCGGGCAAAGCCGGGTGGTTCTGCTAGTAAATAAATATTTAAGATTACTTTTTTTTTCTCTTTTGATTAATGTATTATAAATTTTATTGTTTAAAGTTACTGATAGTTGACATTTAAATGAGTGAGCCTTTAGATTTCAAAGGCTACATTCTTCCAATGACTTTTTGGGCATAGGGTTTAGCGAATAGTTTGGCGATAGTTTTTTTTTTTTTTTACTGGAAAGTTGCAAACGGTATAAAGGAGAAGTACCAAAAATTGCTTTCAGTAGGACGTTTTAAATATGTCGTTTCCAATATGACGTAATTTTCAAAGTTTTCTTCGTATTATTAAACGTAAGGCACAAAATCTTCATTGACAGCGGCTGCTGCGGTGCTGGTTACTTTTTTTAATATAGAGAGGTATAGAGAAATTCCCAACACTTAATTTTACTTTTGATTTGGGATTTTGCGCCCAACCTCTGGGTCGCGTCTATATCTACCAACTAGATATTTTGGATAAATTCGTCACACCCCCCCCCCTCTCACGTAATCCCCAATTACCTTTTACTGTACATACTATAATTAATTAATTACATCTTTTATTCATTTTCAAAAATAAAAGCTCGTTTATAAATTAGTGACTTCCCAGGTGGTATTTTCCTGTTTTAACCATAAATCTACTGTTCTGATTTTTAGAGTCTATTACAGATAATTAATGATATAATGAATGAAAGTTATAGACTATTTCATTCTTTACAAAGTTTATTATGGAACTTTTGTCTCTAAAATGCTCTAAAAGTGGGTTATTAAGCTAACGTCATTTGCGATTTTTTGCACTTTATGCAAATTTTATCCTATTTTCCTAGCTCTGTATCTCCCCTCCTGTTTAGACAATTTACAAACATGAATAGGGAATATTATAGAAACCTCTACAAAATGGTGAAAACATTTTTTCTGTAAAATGCACTAAAACCGAGTTACTCAAGAAAAATTGGAAAAAATGCCGAAAATTTTTATTTTTTTTTTCGATTTGGTGTAAAACGCACAAGCTCTAGAAGGTCGAAAATTTGATTTTTTCACTAGAGGGTAAATCATAAATAAACAAATAACATGTAATTCACAAGTGCAGTCATTTTTAACACTTTCCAACCTAGTTGAAAAGTTTTTATGACTTCGGCTTGTCTGGCCGTCTGCCGTCTGGCAGTCTGCCGTCTGTCCGTGCTCTAACTCCCGTAAATATGCTCGGATTGCTCTGCAATTTTTATATGCTATTGTCGTTATCTATAGCATGTTCCCTATTTCAACGGAAGTGTGTAGCACTTATAGGTTTTTTACAGGGACACTCAAAAGAATTCCATTACATTGCGGTCTATGGGGAAAAATCATTTTCGGTTTATTTAAATAATGTTTCACTATTTTAAACGCATTGAAATATATATATATCACTAAGGTGCATTAGAAGAAGCTTAATATGGAATAGGATGTGCATAGCACTTATAGTTACTTTACAGGGACAGTCAAAAGAATTCCGTTACATTACGTCTATGGAGAAAAATCGTCTGCGGTTTATTTAAATAATGTTTCCCTATTTTAAACGCATTGAAATTTATATAAGGTGCATTACAAGAGGTTTACTACAGAATATTATGTGTATAGCAGTCATCGTTCATTTACAGGGACTCACAAAAGAATTCTCTACTGTATGTTAACAATAATTCCTGGAAGTGCGGTTTAAGTTACTGAACGCGATTTTAATTTTAACTCGCTTTTTGTCTATTACGTGGTATGTATAAATTCTGTAGATCCTATACAGGGAAGCACAAAAGTTCGCGAACACATTTCCGTAGTATTTAACTCCAGACAGAGAATTTTAAACTGTGCTACGCGTTTCCTAACTGAACTAAAATTTAGCATCCTATGTAGTATATATACAAATCTATAGATCCTATACAGGGCTGAATAAAAGTATTCGGATTACTTAGATGTTATCTTTTAGCTTATTAAACGGTATGATTTGTAAAATTATTTTGGAAGCGTTGGAAAGTGTTACATAATCTATGCTTGACGCATGATTTTTCGTTCTTGTTATAATTACATCTGCTAGTTTCTTCTGTAAGTCTCATGATGGAGGAGTTAGATAAAAATAAAAATTAAATTAAAAAATAGAACATATCAAAAACAAAACTTTATCTAATCAAATGTGGATTTTGTTTTCTTAAAATTTTTAAAGGAACGTTTATTTCTTGAATGTACATGTTATTCTTAGACAAATGCATACAGCCGTTACTCATGAAATCTTTATTACAGCTACGGGACAATTCGAGTTTTTCATGATACAGGGCGATCAAAATTTTTTTTATTCAATTTGTTGTTGGTTCCTTAATTGCTCTCGTGGCTGAATCTTCACTGTAAAATATGGGATCAAACTTGTTCTTTATATTCCGAAACTCAAGAACAGTTCGCCAGGTATTTCTCTGCTCGACAAAACGTTTAAAGTCAAAAGTGTTTATTGACTTTTCGCCGTATAAGCGTATTAGAGGTTGTAGGTTCGTCACATGAACATATTTATGATGCACATTAAAACCACCTCCACAACGGACATTCCCGAATAGCGGACACCTCAATTTAACGTTCACTTTTTTCAATCCACCACAGATACATATTTGTATATTTTTTATTCCTCTGAAAAGCGTACACTTCAGAATAGCGAACAAATTCCGCATTTCCGAGGAGTCCGCTATTGAGAGGTTTTACTGTTAAAACTATAATTTTAAAGCGTGTGTTCGAAATTAATTTATCTCAGTCCGTTTGAAGTAGGGTCATAATCTGTCAATTTATGCTTAACACAAATTATTTTTCCCATATTTCTCTATTTTCTTAATCGATGCCCCTAAGTCTTTTTTCACGAATTTCGTATCTGGGCGTATATTTGTGTTTGCGCAATTCTTTGATGCAGGCCGACGTATTCGTGATGCGATAACAAACAAGAAGAAAAAAAAGAAAAGAAAAGAAAAGAGAAAAGAAAACTGCGTTTCTTGAGAAATTCGAAACCAGGGACATGTCGCATGTGTAATAATCTACACTGACTGTTTCGCAAGGATGTGTTTAATTATTGTTAAATGAGTATAGATTTTTCTGTCAGCGTTAAATTTCAACAAAAGTATCGGATCGCGTCAGTGATGTTAGCGGATGTCATTCTGAAAACTTATTTAGCTCACAAAATGTTTAGAAATGAGATTATGCTTTATTTATAGTTATTAGACAAGAACGAAAAATCATGCATCAGGCATAGGTTATAAAATACTTTCTAGCACTAACAGAATATTATTAAGCTGTGTCATTTTTTCATACAATACAATGAGATATCTAAATAATTAAATTTAAAAAAACCCCTCAAAACTCAGTAAAATTTCATTTTTTGCAATTGATGCCCATATCCAGTAATGTGTACGATTTTTTTTTTGTGCAGCCCTCTATATAATCTATAGAATTTATACACATCAGGTAATACACTAAAAATTAGATAATTTTAAAAATGCATACCACAGCGTAAAATGCACTTCAAGCAATTATCGATCACAGTAAGTCCTCTAACCAATTTATTTTGTGCGTCTCTGTAAATGAACGGTAAATGCTTACACACTCCATGATCAGTACACCAAACCATGTTGCAGTTATACCTCAGTGATCCTTTTTTAATTTCATTATGTTTCAAGTATTGTGTTGTCCTCTTAAAAAAATAAAAAAATAAATAAATAAATAAATGTTCCCTATATATAAAGTCTTATAAAGAATATAAAGAAAACGAACCATTGCTAAATTTTTAGCAGCTTGTTCTGACTAAGATTTTAATGTTGAGCATTTTTGATTTTATCATTTTATTACAAAGTGGCAACCAATTAAGCGAAAAAAAAAAACACTTTTTCAAAAAATAACCCCTGTTACCTGAAAAAAAACACACACCTGACATACACTCAGCTGAAAATGAAATCCTTTTTCAAAAAATAACCCATGTTACCTGAAAAAAAAACCCACATCTGACATACAGTCCCTGGCCAAATTATTAGACGCAGTTGTTTTTATTATAATTTGTTAAATATATGGAAAGATACATGAGGAATTATCTTGAAACTTTAAGAGTGTAAACAACATGATCAACATCATATATTTCCTAGAAGATTTTTTCTTGAAACCCGATAAGGGGCCGTCAACAAATTGAAGAAAAACGAATGCGTTTTTGATAACCCTGTAAAAACCAATATCACAAAAGCGTTGAAACGGTATCACACGCTTAGGAGGCTTATTGTAATAATTTGGGTTCATTTTTATGAAGATAGCATGTATACTCGAAGAGAAATTCAGATTTTCATAAAAACAGTCCCAAATTTTACTAAGTTTTTTGCTTATAATTTGCAGAGTTTTTAATATAAAAACAAGTTATTTTCAGAAAATATGACAAACAAAATTATACACAATACCCTGCAATCAGAATTAAAAAATAATAAAAATTGCATGAAAAATGAGCAGGTTTACTAAATATTTTTTCACTGCGCATGCGCGAATTCAATCAAAATATACTGTGCATAATATATTAGCTAAATATATAGACCAACTTTTATGAAAGTCTCAAAAACATAGCTTGAAAATTCTGATAGTGATCGTCGATAGAATAAGCTCGAAATTCGCTGTTTCCAAAAGGAAGCAAATAGATGAGGGGTTGTATCAAATATAGAATGAGAGACGCTTCATTCTTATAATGTCAACTTTCAAAAGCTAGTATATTTGGATACAACCCCTCATCTTTTTGCTTCCTTTTGGGAACAGCGAATTTCGAGCTCATTCTATCGACGACTACTATCAGAATTTTCAAGCTATGTTTTTGAGACTTTCATAAAAGTTGGTCTATATATTTAGCTAATATATTATGCACAGTATATTTTGATTGAATTCGCGCATGCGCAGTGAAAAAATATTTAGTAAACCTGCTCATTTTTCATGCAATTATTATTATTTTTTAATTCTGATTACAGAGTATTGTGTATAATTTTGTTTGTCATATTTTCTGAAAATAACTTGTTTTTATATTAAAAACACTGCAAATTATAAGCAAAAAACTTGGTAAAATTTGGGACTGTTTTTATAAAAACCTGAATTTCTCTTCGAGTATACATGCTATCTTCATAAAAATGAACCCAAATTATTACAATAAGCCTCCTAAGCGTGTGATACCGTTTCAACGCTTTTGTGATATTGGTTTTTACAGGGTTATCAAAAACGTATTCGTTTTTCTTCAATTTGTTGACGGCCCCTTATGGGGTTTCAAGAAAAAATCTTCTCGGAAATATATGACGTTTATCATGTTGTTTACACTCCTAAAGTTTCAAGATAATTCCTCATGTATCTTTCCAGATATTTAACAAATCATAATAAAAACAACTGCGTCTAATAATTTGGCCAGGGACTGTTACTCAGCTGAAAATGAAGCATTTTTTCTTTAACATGTTAGTGGTTTGACATAAAAACAAACAAACAAAAAAATATATGTACATCATTCAAAAATTCTGTTATAACAAGAAAAACCATAAAAAGGAAGCTCATGTTTTGCCAGAATTCTGCAATTGTTAATTTAAAATATTTTAAAATTAAATAAGCATTCATTAGATATTTTTAAATATTTTTATTATTCTAAATGGCACATTAAAACAGGACGAAACAAAAAAGGTTCTTCCGGCCTGTACCGGGAGGAAAAGGTAGCTTTTTTATAGCTTTGTTTTAAAATTTTAGCTAATGTTACTCCAAAATAGCAAGCTAAAATGCAAAGAATCCAAATTAGTCAACTACAGTCAAGTTGGCTTCATTTATGGAGTCGTATTTTCGGTTGCCAAATTTGGCGATATGAAATGTCACCAAGTTTGGCGAAAATTGACGTTAACGGATGTGAATATAGTTTTATGCGTGATTGCGAAAATGATTACAACAATGAAAGATAATAATATGCGAGAAATCCCGTTCATTAAAACTCATAAATTAATCCCCGATTTGTTTTAATCCGCTGCCATGATTAAAAATGTCAGGCACCCTAAAATTTCAAACTGCGATATCGCAGCCATTTTTTAAGATAGAGGGAAAACAAAAAATGCTCCGGAATCCTTGTATCAAGGCCTAATACAGCAAAAACTAAATTTGAATTTCTAATTTTTTTCCATATATTTTTTAGTTTAAAATATTTTAGTGGCCGCCATTTTGAAACAAGATGACGGACCAAGCTGGCCAACGAACTCAGTCGAGATATTGGTGAGCTTAATACGCACGCTTGGTTACATCCAAAACGGTTTATAAATACGAGTGCTATCGTATGACATAGATCAGATATATATATGTATATATAAGTCACCATTTGAACGGAGTGTGGTTTTGGGGTCTGGGGGCCATGATCGGTGAAAATATACCAAAATTTTTCGGAATTGCTTTCCTCCGAACGGCTGCAATAAGTAGCTTTTTACATTTTGTAACGAAAGCTACCTAAAATCGACTTCAGGGAAATATTTGATGAAATACTACGGTTGGTTTTTTTAGGAAACATTTCACTCTGGGTTTTTTAGAGGATAGCATAATATCATAACATCATTAAAATGCACCGTAACCGATATATTTTTTAATATTATAATACAATGGAACTATTTTGTACGTCCCCGTAAACGAACGACAAATGCTACTTATTCTATGTTGCTGAGAAAATATGTTGTAGTCCACCTTGTAGTACATCTCAGTGATGTACAGGGTGGTCATAAAAAAAATTTGCCGATATATCGAACTCTAGCGGCCGGTCCGTTCAACCGATCGAGATGAGATTTCAAATATAGTTATTCACAGGCATGAGCTCAGTATTCTGTGAACGGCAACAAATTGGCGCTAATGGTTACGGTTATAGCTACAGAAACTCGAAATTTTCAAATGGAAATGCCCATTTTCTTTCATCGCAAAATGCTCAGCGCATGGGAAAACCCTTAAGAGCGTTGGAACGGTACGTGTATCGCAATAAACGGACGCGTTATACACGCATAAAAACAGCTATGCGAACGGCAAAAAAAAAACACGATCAGGGCGCACGAAGGAAATTTGCATATGACAGAGGCAAAACACCAATCACGGAATGCCGTTCGCCAGATAGTCAGCGTAGAAAACGGATAAAAAGTGGGGTGGGAATGTTAGTTCTTTAGTCGGGAGCTCGCACATGCCGACGAAATGACTCTTCCAGCGAAAGTTCGTGGTGAATTGGTAAAACGCTATTATCAAAATGGGATGAATGCTACGAAAACCTTGCGTGTTTACCGTCGAAACCATCGCCAAATAAGTGGCCCATGTAGCCCGCAAGCTCTTCGTGATTTAGTAAAGAAATTCGAAGAAACTGGCTGCACCTATGATAGACCGCGATCCGGACGACCAACTGTTCCTGAGGATACAGTTATGGAAGTGCATCACATAGTGACTACAGGACACATGCAAACTGCAAGAGGTGCATCTTGTGTATTGGATATACCGACATCAACGGTCCTAAAGCTACTGCGCTCTGTAATCCGCATGTTTCCTTACCGGTACCAGCGCGTCCAGATGTTGGAAGTGGGGACCATTAACAACGTATAGACTTTGCTAATGAATTTCTTATCCGATATGATGGAGATAACGACTGGCCTCTTTGCATATTATGGACGGACGAGGCACATTTCACCTTAACTGACAACGTCAACACCAAAAATTGTGTGCACTGGGCAGACATGAATCTGTACGCTGTGGCACCAGTACCTTTATACGACATCAAAGTTACTGTGTGATGCGGCATTGCAGGCACAATTATTCTCGGGCCGTACTTCTTTGAGGAAGCGACACCAGCGGGATTTGTAAGGTGTGTCCCACCGAAATAAAGCCACTATGATTGTGTGCCGTAACTAGACATGAAATAAGCCAATAAGAACGAAACAAATATATTAAGAAAGTCTATATACAAATACATATATACCAAGAGTAACTCACTCCCTGCCCCACTAGGGCAGAAAAAAATGAATGTTTTTAAAAAAAAGAGGGGGAAAAAGTGTCCCGCCGAAATAAAGCCACTACTTTTAATAGCCAATATATCCGACATGCTTATACATGACTTGGAATATACAATGTGGCGAACTATTTACCAGTCCTTGGAGGAAAGAGCATCAGTATTATCCCAGTCTTCAATTCTGCCACAGACTAAAACTGTCTGCCATTGGCATATGCAGCCCTACTGAGAATACCCCACACATTTTCTTGGGGATTAAGATCAGGGGAAAGGGCAGGCCATTTCATGACATGCATCCCATTATACAAAAAACATTGCCAAAAGGATTTTGCAACGTAAATGGGGGCGTTGTCCTGCTGGAAAATCCAAATTAGGCTGCCAATTCTCTCTGCAAAAGGCAGTAAATGGGTTTCTAGCATTTCTTGATAATCGGTAGCCTTCATGCGGCCTGAGGTTAAAGCCAGGTTAAGTTTACCACCATAGCCGAAGCCTCCCCACACCATTAATGAGCCTCCATCTTGCTGTCTTTTGGAGAAAATTTCCTCTTCTTTCCTCATGTCATGCCGACCGTCTGTGCCATCAAAATAATTTTTTTTCTCACCTGAGAATATAACACGATGCCACTGGTCCTTCCAGGTTTGATTATATTTGGCCCAATCGACTATTCTTTGCTTGTGGATAGCTTTCAACATGGGCTGTTGTTTCCTTTTTTTATATCGTAAGTTGCTTGTACGTTTTACAATCCGTGACAGGGTTGATTGTGTCACTGGGATGTTATCTTCTTTGGCCAATTGTCTTAAAAAAATACCACCTCGAAAAAAAATGGCGCACAACATCTCTTTCCTACCTGGAAGTCATTTTTCTGCATGCACACCTCCATTTTTTATACCCATACGCATTACCCTGATTCACAAAATTATCTATTATGGATTCAGATCTTTTGATTAGCTTAGATATTTGTCTACGGGAAAAACCTTGTTCCTTAAAAGCTGTTATCTGGCCTTTCTGGAACTCTGATAAATGGGTTACCTTTACCATTGCAATACTGCTTGAGAAATTGAAAATACAATCTTCTGAAGTCTGCACAAATTTCGACTGGCATAGAGCAGGTATTTGACAACTTCCTGACATCATAAACCTGTTGACCTGTAGCAGCTCGAATGTCGGGAATTCCCATAAATACTGATAAGGGTGGTGGCTTTATTTCAGCGGGACACTTTTCCCTCTCTTTTTTTACATTTCAAATTTTGTTTCCTTCCAAGGTGGGGCAGGGAGTGCGTTACTCCTTGTAAATATGCATTTGTATATGGACATTCTTAATATATTTGTTTCATTATCATTAGTTTGTTTCGTATCCAGTTACAGCACACAATCACGGTTGCTTTATTTCGGTGGGACACATCTTAACTTGCTCTGTAATAGGCTCCCGCTATACGGCAATGCTGCAAAATTACGTCATACCAGAATTGCTGCAGCGAAATGCATTGAATGACTTCGTTTGGATGCAAGATGGCGCACTTCCACATATAGCGAAGTCTGTTCGCAGGGTCCTGGGACAGCATTTTGGCGACCGTGTCATCTCACGCCATTTTCCATTTCCGTGGCCTCCGCGATCGCCCGACCTCACTCCTATGGATTTCTGGTTCTGGGGATATCTCAAATCTAGAGTGTACATGTGCAATCTGCAAACTTTGCCGGATTTAAAAGATTCTATCAAACGTGAGATTGCAAACATCCCTCATGCGATGTTACGTTCAGCTGTATTGTCCACAGTCGTCCGCATGCAATGTGTAATTGCCTGTGATGGCACCCATGGGAAAAATGTGTAATTAAAATAAAAGTTTTCTTTTCTCCGATCCGTGTTGTAATCAGTGATTGATGTACTGACTCTGTGTCATATGGCCGTTCGCAGAGCTGTTTTTTGTGCGTGCGAGTCCATTTCTTGCGATACACGCAAGGTTCCAATGCTCTTTAGGGTTTTCGCATGCGCTGAGCATTTTGCGAAGAAAAAAAATGGGCGTTGCCATTGGAAAATTTGGAGTTTCTGTACCTGTAACCGTAACCGTGAGCACCACTTTGTTGCCGTTCACAGAATCCCGAGCTCATACCTTTGAATAACTATATCTGAAATCTCACCTCGATCGGCTGAACGGACCGGCCGCTAGAGCTTCATATATCGGTAAAGTTTTTTTATGACCACCTGTATATCAATTTCAATATGCTTGAAACAGTGTAACATCATTAAAATTCATTGCAAACAATATTTCCATATAGACGATAATGTAACGGTATTTTTTTTTTCAGTATTCCTGTAAACGACTTAGTAATGCTACCCACTCCATTTTCAATAGCGAGCATGCCATAAGTAAACCTCAATATCGATAACATGGGAACCCGAGAATATTTCGGAAAGTTAGAGCACGGACAGACGGCCAGACCGACAGACAAACCAAATTCATAAGCTCTTTTCAACTACGTCGGTAAGTGGTAAAAAGAGCTTTCTTAACATCTGGAAGGGCGGTGAGATATATAGGGTGGTCATAAAGTCTTTCTCTGATTACAAAAAAAATATTACGAAATAACCATTGAATGCGATACTGTAAAATTTTTATTATGGAAAAGTCATGTTCTTAAGTTTTTTTCTTTTTAGTCCAGTTTCTATCGTCGTTCGCGAGTTTTTGGACGACAAATTCCCTGGAAGATGGATCGGTCGAGATGGACCAACTCCTCTAGATTTTTTCTTTTGGGTTACATAGACGGCAGAGTGCTTTCAACAGAAGTAAAAGATATTGAAACACTTAAGTTCAGCACCAGAGATGCTGTGTCTAGTGTGACAGCCCAAATGTTGGACAATACGTGGCCAGAAATGAAATACCGCCTTGACATTCTTCGAGCTACCAAGGATGCTCACATTGAAACTTACTGACGTAAGTACTTGTATTAAAAACTTCATAAGTGTCTTTACAATATATTGAAACAAGCATATGCCTAATTATATTAGTTTTTCTGTAATAAATTATTGTTATCGGTAAAAGACTTTATGACCACCCTACATTTTATACCACTTACCAGAATATCTGTTCCAGACTTTTTGAATTAAATTTTACTTTTATAACTTAGGTGGAAAAAAAAAGCTGTAAAACTGTATTTCCTTATTTTCAAATGGAATTTTCCCAAAATTCTAGTGTGAATTGAACATTACAAACACAATTACTTACCCCTGGAAATAAGGATTAATCGCCTGCAAAAAAGACGTGCAAGTTGCTGTTCGATTTGTTTATTATATGTTACGCACTTCCATATGTAACTCCATAAAACATAGACCGATTTTCGTAATTCTTTCCAATACGATACATCTTGAGAATCATAGCTGTACCTGTATCCAACCTGGTGATCATCTTTTTGTGATTTATGTATTTATAAAGAGAGGGTTTCGATGGGCTTGTGAAAACATTAACTCAAGCTAACAATAAATTCTTTAGCTGTATGCTTCTTCATGTAATAATTTTTGCAAACATTTTGAGATTCTCAGAAATTTTAATACGTATTGTTAAATTGTAAATCAGCATTTGAAATCCTTTTATTTAAAAAAGAAAAACTAGTCAGATGTGCCAATCCAAAACTTTCTCCTATCTCATCACTTCAAAATTCCTATATATCATTTCAAAATTCGCCATCACAGCGCCAATAAAATCAATATTTTTTGTCATTCTGCAGTACGTCAGCTGCTTGCGATTCGCTGGGTTACCTGGGTGAAAAATTGAGAAAATCACGCAAAAATCGCTATCGCAACAACCCCTTCCGTCGGAATATCCCCAATTTCAACTGGGACCTGTTGGCTATAACCAAATATATTATATGTAATTTGGGTCAATTCTATGCGTAACTTCATACACTTTTCCATGATAAAATAATAAAAATGGAACAAAAAACATTTAGGATTTCTAATTTTTTTTGTACATATTTGTGATTTTGAAATCTTTAAGTGGCTATCACAGCGCCCCATTCGAGCAGAATATCTCCAAATTCAACTTAAACCTGCAGGTCACAGTCAAAAACATACATATAAAATATCGTTCAATTCTATGCAAAATGTTATACACTTTTTGATGATACAACAATGGAAATGGAACAAAAATTGCTATCACAGTCCCCCATCTGACGTAATATCCCCAAATTCAATTGGGACCTGCTGACCATAGCCAAAAACACATGTATATGAAATTTGGTTCAATTCTATGCATCATTCATACACGTTTCAATGATATAATAATGAAAATGAAACAAATATTGGCATCGCAGCTTCCGCTGCCGGCGGAATATCCCCAAATTCAAGATCTGCTCGCCATAGCCAAAAATATATAAATGAAATTTGGTTCAATTCTATGCATCACTTCATACACTTTTCGATGATACAATAATGAAAATGGAATAAAAATCGGTATCGCAGCTCTCCAATCCAGCGAAATATCCCCAAATTCAACTTAAACCTGCAGGCCACAATCTAAAACATATAATATAAAATTTCATTCAATTCTATGCATAACATTATACAATTTTTGATGACACAATAATGAAAATAGAACAAAAATCGGTATCGCAGCGCTTCCAGCCGACGCAATATCCCCAAATTCAATTGAGACCTGCTGGCCATAGCCAAAAACATATAAATAGAATTTGATTCAGTTGTATGCATAACTTCATACACTTCTATGATACAAAGAGGGCACACAGACATTTTGTAAAAAAAAATGTTCTTCGGGATCTCTGACCCCTAAAATGTGTAAATCCGTCGAAAACCGGAAGTCGAAAAAAATTTCAATCACAGTACTTTCATTTATTATAGATATAGAAGAAAGTGAAAAAGGGGATATGTTAGGAATGTTAGACATCATTGACAGAATGGTGTCTGCCGTAAACACGTGTTTTGATCAATATGGAGCAGGCATGTCAAACTCGTTTACCGCCTCGGGCCAAATTAAGCATTATGTACAAAGCTGCGAGCCACACACAAAAAAAGTAGATAATATCATTACCATTGCACAGAACAAAATTTGTACGTACAAAACCCAGCCATGTTAAAGAAATTTTCACGCAAAGTTCCAAAGTTATTATATACGTAGATTATTTCATTTATTTTTCGAAAAAATACTCAAAATTTCTTTTCATCAAATAAATGTGTAAAATTTAAATGAATTTTTCAAATTGCATTTATTTTGAAAATTGATTGTACACGCTGGCCTGTTAATCTTGATCTAGCAAAGGCATAGCTGTCAATCTTCCGTGTTTTCTTCAAGTAAAAAATAAAAATAAACATATTTTGAATAAGAAAATTTATTTAAATTGTGTCTGGCAGATGTTGCAGTGGGCTATTTTTTTAAAATTCAGATTTCTTGATTGGCACCACTTTTTTTAAATGATATAATTCGCCTTGTTTTTGCCTTAGTTAATCTGGCATTATATAAGGGAATTTTACTTTATAAAAAAACTTGTGGGAATTAACATAACTGAATAAAATAAAAGTAGCCCACTGGCTACATTGGTATTGTGTATCTATACACTACTTATTTGATTTCTTTTATTAAATACATTTTCTGGTTCAAATTATGTCTATTTCACTTTAAAAATATAAAAATTTCGGCAACTACGCAAAGATGTCGTATAAAAGTGCGCTATCGAACAATACCTAAAATATGCCTAATTGTACACTATACTTTAAAAAAAAAATCGTTCGATTGTCGAGTAATTACAGAAATTTGAAAACTTCATATCATATATTTCCACTCTAATATAGAATCGTACTGAATTTTGATTAACCGCAGTAATCAATTCTGAAGAATAATTTTAACATCAATCATTAGAGGTGAAGTAAATAGATTAAACTGATTTTCACATTTCTTGGAATTCAAAAATCTTTTTTGAATTCATTTTTAAATATATTTTTAGTGTATTCTAAAAATTTCCACTCCGATGATTTTGTAATAATGCCTGGCAACATTTAAAATGAAATGCATTTTATTTTTAAAAATTGTTTCATCAAAGTAATAAATTGTACTTGAAAACGTTATACTATCAAATAACAAGATATCATTATGAAATTTGCCTCAAAGTTAAAGTTTTTTCATATGATTTGTAATTTCAAATGACAACTGCAAGTACTTTGCCTATTAATAGTCTTTTAATAATTAACATTCATAATTTGTCGACTTAAAATGAAAATTGTAACCTTTTTTAACAGTTCGAAATTAACAGTTAAAATTTTATGATGGAAAGCCATCAAATATCTGTATGAGAAGGTAGAAATGTTTACCTTCACTATCCATATTTCCAAGATATTTTCCAGATGGACGATGATTAAGCATGTGCGTGAGAATATAATGTACGTTTATAAGTACTATAAGTTTTTAAGCACATATCCGACTTTTATAAATCTATTCGTTATATACAAATATTTCTAGCAATGGTACTTATGCTTATAATATTTACAAATTTCTTTAACTGCTCTAGACCTCATGTCTTCAATTTCGTAGTGAATGATTTCGACTCCGGGGATATTTAATATAATAAAAACAAAATAATTAGTTTTTAAAGCAAATGTATTTTCTTCAATAGGCTTGGTGAAAGCACGTTGATTTTCTTTTAAGAAAGTATCTGTTTCAATTCTGGCAATTTATCTTTTCGATGTTCAAGCAGATTTTTTGTGAGATTTCTTTATACTCTGTGCTATAGCACCTCTTAATGTTACATCCTTTTCGAACTCCAACAGTGTCGACATATGAAACATAAAATTTCAGTTTCCTTTGAATATAATTTTATTGTAAATCACCTAAAAATTATCTGCGATGTTCATCTTCAGTTTATCATATTTATTCATGGTGGTAAAAAGCTTTAAAATAAGTTTTTTTTTATAAATCGTGGGATATATGAGAGTATGTCAATAAAATGTGTGTATATCAGGATTCTTTAACAATGGCAGAATTACTAATCTATGTAATATGAAAATAATTAAATAAAATCCCAAATCCATATGTTCGACTAAAGCTCAAGTGAAGAACCTGGGTGGCATAATCGGGGTTTTCTGTCAAGCACAAAATTGATAATTTGTGTCACTTTCAATGCGACAAATTAAAAGCTATTTAATTTTGTATTTTGATTTTTTAAAAATTTTAACTATTCTTAATTAGCATCGAATTTTATTAATTTTGCAATACATTTCTTAGTATTTAATAAATACGGCTTATTATTTGGTAAAATGGTGTAAAACCGAACAGAATAGTAAAATAAAGCATTAATTTCGACATAAAATAAATAAAACAGTAAAATAAGTAAAAAAGTAAAATACTGTACGAATTTTACGAATCTTTAAATTTCCAATCTCAAGATCTCACGCTTTGGTACTTTCCAATTAGTTATCTTTGTATCCTTAATTGTTTTGTGCTAAAATGTAAAATTGAGTTATGTCTGTCCATATACACCACTGTTGCCAGATTAGCGGGAGTTTTTTACTTCAGACTGCTTATCACATTCAGAAGAGAAGTATGACAAAATAAATAAGACAAATATTACTATTCAAAAATAATGATAGCATTCTGAACTAACTAACAACTAAAACAACTCTAACAACTAAATTAAACACAAGTAAAATACCAAAGGCTTCGCGGGCCACAGATAAGTTGTCGGCGGGCCAGTTGTGGCCCGCGGGGCCACGTGTTTGACATGCCTGATATAGAGCATGGAACCATGATATAGAGTATCCAAGATTTTGTTTTGGATGAGGCGTGCGGGTGTTCTGGGGGTGGGAGAACCTAAACCCCCATTGGCTACATCCCTACTGTTCCAGAATTTTTGATTTTCTTCTTTCTTTTCTTTTCTTTCTTTCTTTTTTTTTTTTTTTTTTTTTTTTTTTTTTTGGCAGTAGTAAAAACCTTTTAATGAAACCCTGAAGCAGCTGTATACGATTTTTTTTCGTCAATAATCAATTTTTTAGCTTTCACCTTATTTATTACGAAGTAAATAATCTATTTCCAAAGTAGATGTAAAATGTTTATGCTTTATTGTTTTCTATATTTGTCTGCCCATTCACATTCGAATTTTCGCAGAAAAGATCAGAATACTACTAAAATTCAATATGTATTTTAGAACAACGTTAATCTTATAAAGCACAAACGTCTGCGTCAGTAACGTGAGGTCATAAAGTTGGTGGCAACAACCTGCACCATCGCTTTCACTATTATCTTGCACAATAGTAATATTATAGCTTTTAAATATCACAAAATTTCGATTTTTACATCATCGAATGGAACTAAATGCAGACTTTCAAATAAAATTTGTTAGAAAATTGTAAACCAATTTACTTTTTTTTTTTTAATAATTTGAAAGCAAATTTTTTAAAATCAACCATCAATCTCATTAATATACACTTCTTTTCTACAATAATGTAAAGTAACATTTCAATAATAAACACGAAGGTAAAAACTGATGAGAAAGTGGCAGCGTTACCACAAATGGTATTTGATTGTAAATGTTTGGCATAACAATATATATATATATATATATATCTGTTGTATGGCAACAGGTGATGTTTTGTTGTGTCATTATACACGGCGTTTTCCAGTTTGTGTGTGTGGAGGTTCTCCTCACTTATATTTATATATTTTTCATTTCATTTTCATTTTATCTTATTTCTGTTTTGTTTTTTTAAATGTATGATAGCCCAAATTTTGTACAATTTTAACTTCATAGTTTGTACAAAGGTGAAATCATACATTTTTTTGTGGAATTTATGGTAATTTGGGCTTGAAAATTCTACCAAGGTTCCACAATAATTTAATTTTCATCTATTTCAAAATTTCACTTTTTTCTTTAATTGGTAATTTTGGATACATTTCATTAAAGATTTGTGTTTCATCGTCCGGGTTTTTAATTTTCTTTTCATTATTCCCTCCAATCTACATTACTATCTTTGTTTTAAATTCTATTCATTGTCTATCCTCTACATATTTATGGATATTGTTCATACTAGTACGTGTTCATTTTTCATATTTAATATATTTATTCCCCCCCCCCCACACACACATGTTGTATGATGTTTCTGTGTTGTTTTAATGGTTATTATATATATATATATATATATATATATACTCTTTTGTAAAATGGAAAAATTGTTGAACTAATTCCATTGAAAGTTTGTATTTAGATAGACTAGAAGACCCGACCGGCGTTGCCCGTGCTAATCTTAGGGATAGGGGAGTGGGAAATTCTGGGTAAAATAAACAAAAATGCTATAACTTAACAAATATGGGGAGGGGCTGGTAAACAATTTTCATTTTAGACAGGTTTTGGAATCAGCAGGTATACTTGCATGATTAACTTTCCGTCATCAGAACCATGAAATGTCTTCGTTTAAGAGAGTATTCCGTTTCCAGAGATTTTACTGTAATGCAGTAAAACCTGCCAAGAAGGAATCACAAAAGACTGGGAAAAATTTAGCCAATTTATACAGGTTTCCGTCCTAGTAGGTTGCAAATGTATGGTGTTTTTTAATTTGAATCATGAATTTTGTTCCGTCTGAGACAGGATTCCGTTATAATCAGGTTCCGTTTTTACAGGTATATGCCTATCACGAAGTGTACTATAGAGACAATAAGTTTTAACTGAATCGGTCTATTACAGAATCCCCTCTTAAACGGAGAAATTGCATGCTCTGCGCGAAAGAAACAGCTTGAAATTATATTTGTTAAAACGAAATCCTGTCTTAAACGGAATATTTCACCGATGTCTTGCGATTCTGTCCTAGCAATTTTGACTTAACAGATTTTACATCCACAATTCAGTAAAGCAGTTCCTCATTCGGTGGTAGCGGGGGTGGGGGGGATACCTTTGGCTACACCACTGATGTAAATATTGAGGCAATATATTAAACATGTAGTATTAATTTGCCAATAAGGCAGTTATTTTGTGGCGTGTGTGTATGCGTATGCGCGTATTTTTTTATTCTTATTTTTGTGAGACCTTACATGGAAGTCCAGTATGCCACAAGGCAGACTATTTTGTGCCCCCTTTTAGCAGGTTTCCAAAGTTAAGTCATAGTATCAACTTTCAGGTAATCATGTATAATTTTTCAGAGTTCATTAGACTTTAATCCATCGCTTGAACTTGTTAACGTGCTACATCACGTAATAATGTAAAAGCCTTAATAACCGGGCAATGCAATAAGCGCGGGAAAAATGATAAGATTTTTTTTTGTTTTACTTTTTTGATAAACGATCAGAGAAAACAGCGCTGTAGGCGCTAAACTTCTTCCTCAGACATCTTACTGCACAAACATCTTCTACATCCACATCCCAGACTTTCTCACTTGCATCGGAGCGGTCACCTGAACAGGTTGGGGGCCTTGCAAAATTCCGTTTGCCCGGGAAGGTCGGCAGAACAGGTTCTGGGCACCCCCTGAGGGAATCACTGTCAGGAAAGACAAATGCCCGCGCCGGGCAGCCCTGCAGAAAATATAAGAATAATAATAATAAAATGAGAATCAAGTGCAAGCGGGTCAGTCTGCGGGTTCAGGAATCTATACTCGTCTGCGCTAGGTATCTTCAGCCCCGATCCCCCCCTAACGCCCCGCTCCCCCCAGTAATCACGGTCGCATAATTTATGAGACGCCTGCAGGCTTTTCTATCTCTCCAAGAGACGTTGGAATTTTAAAGTTGGACCCCGGCTCTGCAAACAGCATCTCTCTTCAAATTTTTTTATTAGTTATTTACTTTCCTTCTAAGGTGGTTATAAAAATCGTGGCAGGTTAGCTAACATGGGTAAAAGTCAACGTACAGGTTCTTCTTGCGGCCCCCACGTTCAAAAGAATTCTTCAAGAGTTTGTTGAAGTTCGTTGTATTAGCCGGGACTTTCTTTTTTTTCTTCTTTTTTTATGAATGGAAAGAAGAAAAAATAAATTGATGGCACCAAAAAACAAGAAAACAAAAGCGAAAGATGCAAAGCAACTGTAGGATGGTAGTTTATATGAAGCTGTGATATGCTAATGCAGTGGCATAGGGTGGATTTTGAGAGTTCGGAGCAGTTCAAAATGTTATGTCGCTCTTTAGCATCTACTGGAGTTTTTTTTTATTCTACAGATTTTAAAAGAAAAAATAAAAAAATTTTTAGGTGCCCCTAAATTTGTTGTTTCTGGGGCATCGCCCCACTGCCCCTCCAGTGGTGTAGTCGAAGAGGGACGCGGGGGACGGCGTCCCCTCACTTTTTTATTTTATCTCAAGCGTCCCCCCACTTTTTATTTTCTAGGGGACGGTAGGGACGCGGGAGGACGCAGACTTTACAAACTTGTTAATTTTTTAAAGAGATAAGCACGCTAATGAATTAACAATTTTAAGAAATAAAGGACTGATTTTTAATACTTTTCGACAAAGTTGAAATGTGTTTATCACTTCGGATCGTCTGCCATGTCTGTCTATTTGTCTGTTCTCGCTCTAACTTCTGTAACTGTGTTTGAATTGTGGCAAAATTTATGTCTGTTTTTGAGTTTCTTTGCGTTATTATCACTACTGAAAATGATATAACTTAATTGTATAGCTTCAATCTAGAGATCTGCATGGACCGACATTTTCAGACACGAAATAAAGTTCTGAACTTTCTAATTAGGTACAAGCTATTTAAAACATTACAAGTAAAGAAACTTTAATTAAATTAAATTAAACTTCTTTAATTTTTGAATTACTTTTCTCTGCAGTTCAAAATGAAAAGTAACATTCAGTATCAAATGTTCTATCGGTGACACAGACCCTATGTTCGGAACTATGAGCGTCCCCCCATTTTTTTCCCTGGGCTACACCACTGTGCCCCTCCCCAAAGAAAGTAGAATTACTTCTATTTCTTTGCCCTCCCTACGCTGCGTGTCACTGTGACAGTAGTAGTTTTTAAATGTTCTGTAAAATTGTTCATCTTTTTCGTCTCAAACATATTTTTGAGCCCAAATTTCCTGTCACAATCACGAAATAATTTTTATTTCGACGTACATAAAATTTTTAGCTGTTCTAATTCAAATTCAGCGGCGTAATTAGAGCTTGGTATCCGAACCCTCTTGCAAACAGCGTCTCTCTTCATTTTTTTAAAATTTTTTTTTTTAGTTATTTACTTTCTTTCTAAGGTGGTATAAAAATCATGGCAGGTTAGTTAACATGGGTTAAAAGTCAATGTACAGGTTTTTCTTGCAGTGCCCTCCTTCAAAAGAATTCTCCTATAGTTTCCTGAAATTAGTGGTATTAGCCGGGCTGAAAAAAAAAAAAAATGTGTTGACTTTCATTTTTTTTTCTTTTTTATGAATGGAAAGAAGAAAAAATAAATTAATAGTGCCAAGGAAAAAAAAAAAGATAAGGAGAGAGGAGATATGCAAAACAACTGGGGATGGAACTCTGTATGAAGCTGTGATATGGTAGTGATTTCTTAGTATGCTGTTAAATTCATTTTCGCACCAGATTGCCTCAGACATATTTTTGAGCTTAAACTTTCCATCATAATCACGAAATAATTTTTATTCCTGCGAACATAAAATTTTTAGATAGTCTAATTCGAATGCAATTAGTGGTGTAGCTAGAACTTGGGTCTGGACCCGCTTGCAAAGAGAATCTCTCTTCAAATTTCTTTTTATTTACTAATTTACTTTCCTTCTGGTTATAAATATCAACCCGTAACAGGACGCGGCAACGGACAAAAATCCTTGGATAAAATCCCAAACGGACAAAAGCTCTACTGAGCAAAAGCCTTGCTCTGACGGGCAAAACCCCCATTTTGGAAGAAAAAAATCGTTGCAGAAAGTAACTTAAACTTTTGAATGCAGCATCTTTAAAATCTCATTAAAGCTTCGGTAATAAGATTTTTATAATAAAGGTCGTGTGCGTTTTCAGGACTAAAGCCCCACGGTCAAAAAGCTCCAAAGGCTGGAATACTCAACGGTCAAAAGGATGAAAGTCCCAAGTGTAATTGCAGTAGCAATTACGTTTTAAATATAAATTTATTGTTGCATGCTTGATACTTTACTAAATTTAAAATCAAAGCGAAAAATTTTGAGAATCTTATGTTAATCGTAGAAATTTTTTTAAACAAAAAACAAATAATTCATTCATACTTCGAAAAAGATTTAATTAAAGCGAAACACTTAGGTTACATATTAGTGCTGTTTACTAGGCATAAACTTTTGAACGGATCAATGCAGCACATATTCAAACTCTTAATTTTGAACCAACTCCAGATAAGAGACCTGCACCTGGATTGGCACCCCCAGAGGTAACGCTTATTCTAAACTTGGAGGACATTGGAGCCACGAACAGATTTTACGTGCTCCAGCTCCCATTAACGTACACGGTCCCACAGCAGCCTCAGCCGAGAGAGGTTGTCACCCTACCAAACAGTGATCACGGTCGATGCTGTTTCACTTTCGGTGATCTTACGGGAACCGAGCTTATTCGTCCGCGCCACTGCGGAACGCGTAAAAACTGACAGAGTGAAAAATGTTCAAGCCGGGAATCGAACCCGGACCCTTGGAATAACGCTCCAAGGCTCTACCACTGAGCTACGAGGACATTACCCAACTTGGCATCTCTCACTTACATATGTCAACTCAAGTATGTTTTAATTCTAATTTACTTATATGTATTGATCTATGCTAGACTTTGTATGGATTTATATGTCGTCTCAAATTTGCCACAGGGTTTGTGTGCTTATGATGACATTTCCATCTACCGTTGCGGTTGCAAACTTACCGACATATGTGAGTGAGAGATGCTAAGTTCGGTATCGTCCTGGCAGCTCAGTGGTAGAGCCTTTGAGCGTTGTTCCAAGGGCCCGGGTTTGATTTCCGGTTTGGACATTTTTCAGTCTGTCGGTTTTACGCTCAGTTTAGCAATGTAAAAATTCACATGTTTATTATTTAAATTTTCAAAACTTTGAAATTAGTTAAAGCATCCGAAACTTTCTTGAAACCAGACCCTTTAAAGAAAATGCCATGGCAACTCAAAATGCAATACAAAAATACTTTTGACAGTAGGATATTGTAATCTGCAACTATGGAAGATAATACAACTTTGCTGATGGGTAAAAGATGCCCTTTGAAAGGAGAAGAAGGGAGAGGGGAGAAAATTAAAGTTATTTTCTGGTTCTAGCTAAAATTAATTAAAAATGTATTACATTGATGTTCATTACTAAAGTATAACTCATTTCTAAAATTAATGTTTCATTATATCAATTAAGCCATAGTATTTGACAAAATTATGCTTTGTTTTTAAATATTTTATATAGTTAATTATTATTTTAATTTTGGAATCCTAATTTTTTATGTAATTTTTATGAATTTCTTCCAGTTTTTCCACTTTTAATATAAATTAATTTTCTCTCGAGAAAACCACTGACTTATAGAAAAGACCTGAACTTTTTGATTTTCAAAGGGGAGAGGGGATTAGCCGCTCAAGAATTTTATTAGCGAAGCCTTAATTGTGTTTAAAAGATTCTACATTGAGCTGCTCAAAATCTTAAGTTTACAGAAAGACTAATATATGACTTTTAGGTATAAATATGGCTCAAATGAAATTTTTATACAATTACGAATGAATTAACAATTTTTTTTCATATAAAAAATTGCACTATCAAAAAAATATTTCCCCCCTGATCAAGAGCGCAAAACTTTTTGACACATTTAGGGACCCGTTTTAAAAGGTAAAAGCATGTCACTTTTGCAGGCATGACCATTGAAGAAATTTGGAATCGAACAGTTTTTTTCCTTTTTTTTGATAAATCAATTACAATATCTTGAGCGATTGGTATCTCATAAGGGCAGTTTTTTCTTCATTGCGCCTGAAAATTCGAAATGCCCACTTTGACAGCATTGTTTGAAAGATTTAAAGCTTGTACCGAAAATGGAAAAACTGTTCGATTACATAATTTCTGAAAAAAAAGCACCTGCCAATTTCATGAGTTTGCGAACAAAAAATAATTCAAAAATGTGTCAGAAAGTAACTTGTTTTGATTTGAGAACGTCTTCTCTGGCAATGATATTACCTTGTACTATTGTCTTTTTCACAAATATTGTTTTCGTTATATTCTGTTGTTCTTTAACTCACCCTCTGTCGCTCTTACCGGCGAGCTCAGCTTCGACTGATTTCTTTATTTTTTTTATTTATATATATTTTTAATACCTCAATAAAGGAGACCGGGAGGAACATCTATACTCTGCAGACTTAGTTTCCTTGTCTTAGCAGTCCTTCTCGAGCAGTTAAATTCCTTCGCGACGAGTGTCAAGTATACGCGCCGTATATTAAGCACGAAATTCTTTAATTTCTTGCACCAGTAAATTTGTATATAAATTTTTGCCTGATGTAATCGCAGATTTTCCAAGATTCAATAAGACGAAAAATTCTATTCAGAAAAACTGGTGCCTAAAAATTAAAAGAAGTATAAAGGATTAAAATCAAAGATTCGCACAATTCTTCATTTGAACTAATTTTAATAAAATATCGAGCATGCAACAATCAATCTACATTTAAAACATTAATGCTACTGTAGGTACTCATGAGGCTTTTGTCCATTGGATCTTTTTCATGCGGAGCTTTTGTCCTGAATGAAAGTCAGCGTATTCAGTTCCCTCTTTCAAAAGAAATCTTCAAGAGTTGGCTGAAATTTATTGTATTAGTCTCGCTATAGAAATGCGTTGAGTTTCATTGGTAGTTTGTATAGAGCTGTTTTTATGGTAGTGGTTTTAAAGGGTCTTCTGATTTTTTTTTTTTTTCCTGAATCAATAGCACATCGATACATTCGTAAAGTTTATTTTACATTATTATATTTCACCAGCGGACCTGTGCGAAAATTTCGTACTGCAGTCTAATAGTTTTTAGAGATATCTAATATTTTTTAGATGCAGGTTTTTAAACTTCTAAAGGAAAATTAAGGACTAAAAATATCTGCAAACAACATATATCAAGCCAGAATATCATCTCATTTATACCATTAAAGCTACACTAAAAATTGATCTAAGATAGCAAAGAAAAAAAAATATATATATGTATATATCAATCGTATTTTAACTGCATTAGAAGATGATATCATCTGTTTTGGAAAAAAAACATGGAATAAAGAAAAATAAATTTCATTTCATTTCCAAGCGGGAAAAATTCTACCTTACGGCAGAATATAGATTGGCCACCCACGGCTTTTATCGTTGAGATTTTTTTCATCCAAGTGTTAACTCGCCAAAAAAAAAATACATAAAAAAACGTGTTTGTTATGTTAAAAATAGTTTAAAAGGTATCATTAAGAAAGCACATTTTTAAACAACATCTACCTCGCCACGTCTCAGCCCACTGGTGCCACATCTTTTCACTATTATATTTATTAAAAATATTAATTTTGCAAGTGAGGATTCATTTTAAAGGTCGCATAGAGCACTTGTGTTTTGTATAGCTCCCCTCATCCCTTTTCTCCCACTGCTCTCCAAGAGCCCGTCAATTAATGCCAACTCATCATTTGTTAAACAACTACTCTTAGCTGTATCCATCATAAAAGTTGCTATCATAGAACTTTTTATTACTTTTTTTAAGTTATTAAGTGTTAAAGTGTCTTGTCCGCCACCGCCAACTTTTCCACTTTAGAATTTAGTTAGCGTTCTAAGATTTTTTGTGAGGCTGGCGGAATATATTAGGAACGAACACACCAAGTTTTAAAAAGATTCGGTGACTAGAAATATTTTTAATAAATATAATAGTGAAAAGATGTGGCACCAGTGGGCTGAGACGTGGCGAGGTAGATGTTGTTTAAAAATGTGCTTTCTTAATGATACCTTTTAAACTATTTTTAATGGTTCAAGACACTTTAACACTTAATAACTTAAAAAAAGTAATAAAAAGTTCTATGATAGCAACTTTTATGATGGATACAGCTAAGAGTAGTTGTTTAACAAATGATGAGTTGGCATTAATTGACGGGCTCTTGGAGAGCAGTGGGAGAAAAGGGATGAGGGGAGCTATACAAAACACAAGTGCTCTATGCGACCTTTAAAATGAATCCTCACTTGCAATTGAGAGATGGGACTTTAAAAGGGATGCCCCTTTTGCGCCCCTCGAGAGATACGTGAAAACTGAGGGCGCCAAAAGAAGCGAGGGAAAATACCTTTAGGCGGTTTGCAGCTAATTTTAGTGAAATTTTGGAGCTATCCGGCCCATAGGAACAGAGAACAAGTTGGAAATTGTACGCCAAACGTGACAAATGAGGTGCGTTCGTACTATAAATAGTTATATAAATATTCAGATCTTGATGATTTTTAATTCTGTGAAATGAATTAAATCGTTTGCAGATTAATTTCTGTAATAAAATAAGTATCTCGATCGCTTGATGACTAAACCTCGGAAGCTCCTATAACAAGAAAGCACCGACTTTTTTTTAAAAATTCAAATTTCTTAATAAATATTTTTATTAATATCGTCTAAAGTTTTGATTCGATTTTCATAAAATTTGAAATGTCTCGACAAAATTCTGCAAAGATAATATATCTTAAATTTCAAACCATTCGTTTGGGTAGTTTTTGCGTTGTTATTTGAAGACAGACTGACGGACGGACGTACCAGACGACGACAGTAGGTGCTACGTATTTATATAATTACGAACGCACCTAAAAATGGGAAAAACTAAAATAACTATGAGAAATTGAAAAAATTAAATAAGAAAAGTGCTCCTGACGGGTTGGGGGGGGGGGGGAGAGAAGAGTAGGACCAGACAAAAGTTCTTGACGAGATCAAACTTTTGATATGTTACATGATGTTGTTTGAGCACCTTTTATGTCTCCACCACCCGGAGGGGGGGGGTATCTTCGTTCCTTTGGGAAGAGATAGGGCCTCAGGACCCTCTTAGAAATGCCGTCCTCGACGAGTTTAACTTCGTTGGATCCTTTACAAAAGGCTTACGCCCTCTGTGGGGTTTAAAGAGGCTGAGAAGGATGGGAAAAACTAAAATTTAAAAAGAGTTGAAACAGAGAAAAATGCTTCTTAAGGGAGGGGGGGGGGAGAGTAGGACCAGACCATAGTGCTTGACTAGATCTATCTATTGATATGTTACATGAAGGGGTTTGAGTATAAAAAAATGCCTTCCCCGGGGGGGTAACTTCGTTCTTATGAGAGATAGGGCCACGGGACCCCCTTAGAAATGTCCGCCACGACGAGTTTAACTTCGTTAGATCCTTTAAATGGGGTCTGCGCCCGCTGTAGGGCAATTAGGAACTGAGAAAGGAAATACAAGCGGAAGTATCGGCATAATAAAGAGAGACAATTTGATTTTTAATATCGTCAGTAACAACCATTTGTATAGCTATGTATAAAGGGGGTCCTCCTTTATATATGGAGTGGCTGTAACTTTTCATAAACATGAATTTTACTGTAGACTGAAAGAATTATCACTGTGTGTGGCTAATAATAATATGTAATGTAAAATTTTAATCGTGAAATAGTTGAATTTGTCGTATTTAAATAAGTAATTGTTATTAATAACAAATTTTACTTTTATGAAATATATTCCATTTATCATGAAAAATGCAAAACAATCGATAAAAAATTTTTAAATAAAAAAGTAGAAAAATAAAACAGAAATTTAGGGGAATCGAATTCGCAACCTCCAGAATCAAGAGCAGTGCTCTAACCATTCGGCCATCAAGTTCACTTCTAGACTTTAACAAAATATCATTAAAATACAAATTAGTCAAATCAATGTTTCGAACGCAGGCATTTCAATTTTCAATTCACAGTACAGACTCACTCCATATTTTAGTCTCCTTCGCCCGCACGCCGCCTGATCTTCGTCCGTGAACAGCCCCATTATCTTTTTACGCGTGAAGGTTTCGTTATGTTACTTCATTGTGAGGTTTGGTAATTTTTGAAATTCAATATTTGAAAAATGGCATAATTATTAGATTTGAAATTTATATCAAGAAAAATACAATTTTTTTAAATTCTAACGCAGTTTGGCTAACAATTTTGTGCCAAATACTTTTCGAGCTATTAATTTTTTCAGTAACTTCAAATGTTTCATTTTCCGAGATTAACCTGTGGAAACGATGGATGGCTGTGACTTTTCATAAACATTAATTTTACTGTTTCCTGGAAGCATAAGCCACCCTGTGTGTGTGTGTGGCTAATAAACCCCTGCAGCAGCAACGTCACACTTTATCTTTATTGTATTATTTTTTTTTCTTTATCATCGTTGAGCACAATATAATGCGGTATTTTATTTTTATAGCAACACTGATTTGAGAAAAACCTTTCATTTCATTTATGAAAACAATGCCGATTTAATTTTTAATTAACAGCATTTTTTAATCAAAAAACATTTTATAACGAAATGTAAGTGTACTCTGTCAGAAGCCTGTTCAAAATACTTTCATATGGTATCTCATTTACTGTTCTGCGTTTTGTATTTGCTTAGAAAAAGGGTTGTTGACAACATAAATAATATATAGGATTAGTTTTTAGTCTTTTTTTGTGTGCGTAGAAGTACGACATTTTTATTACTATTAGATATTAAAAATTTAAAGATATTAATCAGACACTGTTATTTAAATGCCACGCAATCGAAAAGTGTTTTTCATTTTTTTTTTACCTTATTTTTTGGCGTATAATCCGCGGCTCAAATAATTCAGTTTAGACCCAGACATTTAATTAAGTAATTGAAGTCAAGTGTATTCCGAGTACAAGAAAGTAGCATTTTATCAAATACAATTTCTGGGTCTAAAATGAATTTTTTGAGCCGCGGACATAGACCGAAAAATACAGTAAATGTGGTAAATCTTGAGTTGCATCGGATTGCTTCCCAATGACTACACTGCAAAAAATAATTGTTGATTTTACAGTATAAAACTGGCACCCCAGCTGCCAGTATTATACCGTAAAATTAACAGTATTAAACAGTAAAATAAGCAGTAATACGCTGCCGTGCAAGCAGTAATACGCATGCGCGGTAGCGTATTATTGCTTGCGCGGCAGCGTATTACTGCTTATTTTACTGTTTAATACTGTTAATTTTACGGTATAATACTGGCAGCTGGGGTGCCAGTTTTATACTGTAAAATCAACAATTATTTTTTGCAGTGTATCTTTTCCAGATACTTGTCAATCCTTTCAAAATGGACACTTTGAAAACATTTTCTGTAAAATCATTTGTCTTTCTAGAATAAAACAAGTTGGAAATTGTACGTTAAACGTGATATAGGAGTTGCGTTCATTTTATAACTAGTTTCACAATGTAAAAAAAAAAATCATATTTATTATTACAGTGAAATGAATTATATTGTCTGCTATGAGCGGAATGAGCATGCCTTTTTTTTCCCTTATTAAGTATGCCACGTTTGCAAATACGAAATTTCTTTCTACACCAGACAGCATGTAAAATTCACCATGGAGATCTTGCTTTGCGAATGATTACGTCCATGGTTTAATATTTTTATGACTCATAATGAACGAATCTCCTGTGTTTATTTACTCTAATGGATCAAGTTATTCAGCTGTTAACGTAATTTCCACTGAAGTTATCTCAGAATTTATACATTTTTTAATGTAACTCAGCTCTCAAACAAACAATTTTTTTCAACGATCTTTCTAAAAATGTAACTTTTATGCAATGTTATTCGACAAAATAATTTTGAATAAAAATGGCCGACTGGCATATGAAAAAAAGAAGTGGTTTGCCCGTATTTGTTTTCCTCAGTCACATGACTTGCGCTTTTATTATATAGATTACGTACGATAGGATTTAATAGAATGAAGGACACTTTTATTAATAACTTTTTAAGTTTTGATTCGATTTTCATAAAATTTGAAATGACTCGACAAAATTCAACAACGATAATATATATTAAATTTCAAACCATTCGGTTGGGTAGTTTTTGCTCTGTTATATGCGGACAAACGGACGGACGGACGGGACAAACGGACGGACGGACGGAACAAACGATGACTATAAGTGCTACGTATTTATGTAATTACAAATGCACCTAAAAATGAGGGAAGCTGTTCGATTTCTAGGCATACAACATGAATAACTGCAGATTTCGTGCGTTTATGAATGAAAATGATTTCGCGGATGTACCAGAAAGTAGCGAATAAGTACAGCTCTAAAGGTTGTTATAAAATTCCAGTTGCTCACGTTTTCGTCTTAAAAGCGTTTTTCAGTAAATATTTGTCATATAATTTTCATCCCTACATACATAAAAATTTTACATATTCTAATTTAACAATCCTTTGCAGTGTATAGTTACGTACAGTAATGCTTGCATTATGTATAGACATATACACACGTGCAGATTACACACAATCACATACGCACGCCTGCATACGTTTGTCGAATTATTGAAAAACTTGGGAATACTTATAAAAATATCGTTACATTTCGTGACAAAAATAAGTTTTCAAAAATAAAGTGAATTTCTCGCTGGTCAATTTAGCGAAAATTGCTCTGTAAAATATTTAAAGCTACATAATTGCGCGGTTTATCGTCCTTAGATTGGTGAAGGGACCTTCTTCTGCTTTTCTTATTGAATTAATTAACATGAATGATCAAATTTAGGACGGGACGGGAAAAATGCTGTACATTAAAGAGTGTAATCGCATATATTTTTAATTACCTATAAATCGTAACATTTAATATGTTAAATCTGGAGAAAATATAACAAATGAATTATATTTTTATCAGATATAAAAACTATCTTAAAATTTTCGTTTCTCAGAAATGCTTTTAAAACGTTAAAATAACGCCTGTGTTTAAATTGTTTCAATTATTGGATTTATATTTGACCTAACCCCTGGCTTTTCCAAAAATTACAAATCGTTTTCGAATTCTTAATGCCTACACGTGACAGTCGTGTAGGTGTAAGTGAAACATGTATAGAGCATGATAACTTACACACCTACGTAATATTAAATTTTGTTGTTGGCAACAGAATGAAACTTTGTAGAAGCAATTTATCAATCTAACGAAAGTAGGAGTTTTTACCGTTTGTATTTTAATTTCTAATGAAATGATCTTAAAATTAGATTGTCACATGACTGATAAATAACTATGCGGTTTTGTTTCCTTTAACATTTTCTTTTTTTTAATCCTTTCCGAAATAATTGAAATGTGTTTGTGACTTCGGTTCTTTTGTTTGTCCGCATGTCTTCTAAGTTTCATATATATACTTGAATCACCACTAAATTGATATGTTATTAAAGTACACTACAGCATGTTTCTTACTGCAAATCATACGCGTAAATTTTACCGTTCGTGTAAACAGACACACAAAAGTTTTCGAATACATTATAACCTATGGGCTGTAATTTTTTTAACTACATTTTATTGACTTTATACTCTTTCAATGGCAACAAAAGTTATAAATGTTATTGAGATGCACGAAATGTATTCTTTATAGAAATATGGTTTGCGTAGCATTTAACATTTCTTTTACAGAGAAACTCAAAAGAGTTTAAATACATTACGGTTTGAATATATTAAGTTGTAAAGACATTATTTTATTTCTAAGAAAAATAAACTGATATACCTTGCTGAGAATCACTATAACATATTCCATGTGGAAAATGATGCTTGAAAAAATATATACTTTACAGGGGCGCACACAAAGGAATTCAGGCCCATCGCCATCTATATATAGGTGGTAAATGATAAAAGTATGTTTTTCATTGTACACGTTTTTGAATTAAAATAAATTTTAGTATACCAAGGGGTGTGAATAAAGGATCATTTTTATACAGGGCTGTACAAAATATTCGAATACATTCAGTCTATAATTATTATCGCTCAAAATTCTTTTAGGGATGGTTATACCCCTTTTTTTTAACTGAACGAAATTTTCTTTTGATACAAAATGTTAAAAATGGTTTTCTCGTAATAAGCAGTTTTACAGGAACCGGTTGAAAAAGCAGTTTTACAGGCACACGTGAATAAAAAGTTTAATGTGTTGGCTAGAACAAATACCGACCTTGGTGATAATATTGAAAACTTTAACTACAAAATTTGGACCAATTACTTAATTATGAAATTCCAAAAAAGAACTTTTCCAACCAATAGGAAACGAATTATCGAATATTGTCACAAGTCTTTCTCGACAAAGTAAAGGTATAAATTTTGCTGATGCACAGTATGAGCCTACGCCTAGTTACCGGAAGATACTCACAATCTAATTTAAAACCAATGGCAACGTTCTTTTAAATTTTCTCGTGTACACTTCAATATCTTAATTTTTATTATTTTTTTTTTCTTTTGCATATTATAGCTGAGATCGATCTCTAACCGGTTACTTTTTTACTTTTTCGATTTTGGTTACTTTTTTTTATGAGGATACTTTTACTTTCGGAACCGGTTCCGAAATAGAAACTGATCTCATAAAATAAATCTACAACCTAAATCCGAAATCGTTTAATATTCCTTTCAAAACACTTTATCCCTTCTTTAATAAATCCAAATAAATTTCGTCCCCCCCCCCCCCACAAAAAAAAAACAACAAAAAAAGTCATGCTTTTTATAAAGTAAAAATTCACCGATCTATTTTTCTTATTTTTTCGAATATCTGAACCGGCCCGATAGCGATAATAATATCTGTCATGTGGACTAAATAATGCGATATTAAACGAAAATCAATTTCAAAATTAAACATGTTGTATAGAAATCTTCAAAATGTTAAAATATGCCAATATTTCCATAATAGGGTGTTTATCATGATTCAATACGTTCCTCAAACTTATATTTACTATTCTCTATTACTCATATTGATGCTCTCTTTGTATTATTCTCAAGCATTTGAAAAATCCGTTAAGACGTCAGATTAATTTTCATTTTAATGGGGAAATTGCACGTTTTTCAATTTAACTTGCATCTGATAGAGTGTAAAAATATGAACATTTTGATACCATTTTTACATATATTTGAAACTTGTATAATTCATTAAATTAACTTTTAAAACGCAGTTTTTGCCGTGGCGGAAAAAAGCCACGTCACGTGACAAAAGCTGTTCTGACGTCACTACACATGTAAACAAACCCTCGCTGTCTTTCTCCCTGTTATTTCCTATGGGGATGGTTTGCTTTACGCTGGACGATTTCTTTCTTTTCTTAAAAATGATTAGTATAACAAATTAAAAGTATTGTAAATTGCTGTAATGAATAAATAATACTGTGAATTCCAGATGATATTTTTATTCCATCGCATTTCTAAGAATTTTCATTTCCAGATCTCGATGTAGAAATAAAGTATCGGTACAAGTTAATACTCGTACTACAATATTGTATTTTATAGAATAAGGTACTTATAAATATATATATCTATGCATTGCACAATATAAAATAAACTGGTACAAATAAGATTTATTTCAGTAGGGAGGGTGGAGTCAACTTATAAAAGGGATTTTGTATTTATATTTTATACTTAAATTATGAATTTTGCTTGGTTAACACCATATGTTTTATCTCTTTAATTGTTAAATAAACTGTTTTGAATCTTTGAAAAACAGCTAAAGTTATTAGAAAGAGCGAAATGTGCTAAGATAGCTTTAAGACAGGCTTACAGAATTTTTATATAAATATACACGAGAAAAGTTTAATAATTTTTCAAAAAATGTTTCCAGGGACCTATTCAGACTTTTCTCACAGGGTTCTTTTTTTTTTTGTGAAATTGTGAAAAGTATTTCATTTTTGTGAAAAAACTAATTATAATTTTGTGAATTTGAAATAACTGTTATATTCAGTTTCTTGTTTATGAATTTTTGACAATATTCTTTATATATGTAAAAGCTGCATAAATAGATTCTTTGACGGCTTCAGTTGTTTTGTGTCAGGTCAGATTTTTCTTTTAAATAATTAAATTTGTAAAAGGTTTAGTTTGGAGATGGAAAAAAGTTATGAAAGGCCTATTTTTAAGACAAAAAAATTTGTGAAGGGTCTTGTTTTAAGGTGGAATGTATTGTGAAGGTTCCTGTTTTAATATGAAAAATTTTGTGAAGGGTCCTTTAAAGGACTCAATTTCTTCCTAAACAGATCTCTGGACTACACTACACACAGGCAAAACAATGAAGTAATTATTTTAAATACTGTCAGTTTTGTGAAATTTTCAGAATGTGGGATTGAAGGTTTTATGCTTTATAGAACTTTGCAGATTAGAAATGATGTTTAGTTAAAAAATTATCTGTTTTATTTTTGTTATAAATTAACAATATTTCTACGGAAGTTAAAAAGGCCAAAAGAGAAATATTATGCAGAAATACAGTGCTGGAAAGAATTATAAAGCCGATAGAAAAATTTACAAAATTCAAAAAGTAATGGAATTGTTGATAACGCAAATTCTATTTTCATTTGCATGATCAACATTGCAATAATACACATAAACTTTATTTGGTAAAACGGAAGGGGGAACATAAATTATGCTAATTTCTTACAACCAATGAAAAACAACTTGGAAAAAAGTATAAAGCCGATGGTTCTAGCCTCATTTGGCATAATGCCAGACTTAAGAAAATAGGTCGCCATGAAAGTTTAGGTAAATGTAAACGCGTTACGTGCATTCATTTTGTATTTGGTTTGTTTAATACAACGCCAAGAGGAAAAAAGTTATCCGATGGTCAACAAATTAAAATATTAACTTTAAATGAAGTTGGAATGTCTGGTTCTAATATTGCAAGAAAAATAGGAAGGTCCAAGGCTGCAGTAAGCAGTTTTCTCAGAAATCCCGAAGATTACGGCAGTAGCATACAGGAAGACCGAAATCCTTAACTGTAAGGCAATCAAGACAAATCCGGAAGCTAGTTTGCGGACAAATTCAAGAACAGTTACAATTACCATATACAAGCCGAACGGTAAGAAATGTTTTAAGTAACAATCCCATTGTTCAATTTAAAAAATTAAAGGAAAACCACCTCTTTCTAAGTACCACAAAAATGCTCGCTTAGACTTTGCACGAAAACATGTAACCGAAGGCACAAATTGGAGAGATGTTGTCTTTTCCGATGAAAAGAAATTTAATTTCGATGGACCCGACGGCTATAAATATTTTTGGCATGATTTACGACAGGAGCCTGATATTTTTTCAAAGCGTCAATTTGGAGGTAGCTCGGTAATGGTTTGGGCTGCATTAGTTGCCTGTGGAACCACTCCAATTGTTTTCATGCATAAAAAAAGAATTGGGTTATGTATCAAGAAATGTTAGGAGATAATTTATTACCCATTTGCTCCTCTTATAACTTCAGGAGACTGGACATTTCAGCAAGACAACGCTTCCGTTCATGTTTCGAAGTCAACTAAATCTTAGCTGGAAACTAATCAGGTGAAATGCCTTCAATGGCCAGCTCATAGACCCGATCTGAATGTAATAGAAAATCATTCGGGAATTTTAGCTCGAAATGTTTACAAAAATGGACGAAAATTCAATTTAAAGTTAGATTTGATGAATGCTTTTAAAAATTGCTGGAATAATACTGATGCAAGTACTTTGTGTGGTCTGATAGATTCAATGAACAAAAGACTAGTCAAAGTCATCGAAAAAAATGGGTCTCACATCGATTATTGATGAAATACATGTATCGACTTTATAATTATTTCCAACTTTCTTTGTACAGAAAATTTTCTTAAGTCTATTAATCTTTTATTAATGTAGCTATCAATGAATTTATTTTTTTCTTTACTTTCTTGTAGCATATAATATATATGTATGAAATTTTATAAATGTTCTATATTTTGTTTTTTAATTATATCATATTTTCAAGCGGCTTTATAATTTTTTCCACCACTGTATAATAACTCTAAATGTATTATAAGCAATGTTATGTATATTTAAATTTTATTGTTGTTATTAACATTTTAAACATTAAAAGAATGTTTGTAGGTAGTATGTTTGAATTTTCGTTCATGATCTATAAATGTTTTCTTTATTCTTTGGTTCTATGTTAAATTTTTGTTGCTAAATTAATATATAAGCCATACCTTCCAAATAATTAAAAAAATTAATCATGCAAATTCATGCCTTATCTGTGAATTGAATTTAAAAACCATTGTGATATTATAGCATAATATCTCTCAACATAATGCCCTGCCCTTATGATACTAATGCATTGTTCAAACAAAGAATTAACCTTGAATGATAATATATCTTGATTTCTTTATATGTCACTATAAAAAGTTTACGTGTAATGAGATGGCTGTTTTCAAAAGTGAAAATAGTAGGTTCTACTTCAACAACATATTCAAATTCTCAGCACATCTCGCTCTGTTTTAAACAAGCTTTGTGCGGTATAATGCTTATTTTCAAAATTAAGATACTGCTTTTTTTAACAAGCTTTTCAAATATTTTCATTATTTTTATTTTTTACGAAAGTTAGAACATTGAGGAAAATAAAGATATAAAATTTTTAGAACCTGATAAATCTAAAAATAGGACATTCTGAGAAACTATATTTCAAACAAACAAAAAGTACTGCATCCATTCAAAAATTATACGTAAGCAAATAATAATAAAAGATAATTAAATTATTTTTACACTTTTCTATATTAATTGAATTATGATTATACCTCGAGAAATCAATTTAGCAATCCTAAAAAGATAGTTTAAATAATGCTTTTTTTTCTTTCCTCTTTCCATACCTTAAAACAGAAAAAAAAAGCAAAGATTATACATTTATTTTAATAAATTTATTAGCTCTCATTTTCTACCACGCGAAAAAAAAAAAAAAAAAAAAAAAAAAAAAAAAAACGATGAATTTTCCCATTAAGCATCGGTGGCCACGCCACGCCAAATTATAGTATTATATTGGACATTTTTTGAAAAATCACGAATTCCAATCATAAAAGGAGGCGTGATTATCAAAATAAACATTGGATGCTTGTAAAAGATGTGTATTTAAAAAATATATTTAATTTAATACTTATTTTTAAGTAAGTACTAAAAAGAGAAAATAAAAGACAATAGTGATAAATTTACTCACGTATGTTGCAGTAATTTTTTTTTTTTTTCTGAAGAGTGAATACACAATTATTATTGTCAGTATTTAATTAAAATTTTTATTCAATAAATCAGTATTAAATAAAGCATTTTTTTTTGTTTCCTGCATTGTTGTTCAAAATTTCGTTTTCTCATAATTAATTTGAGTACATTTTTTTATCCGTAATATAACCTGCATAACACGAAATTATATTCAGAATAAAACGAATTATTAAGCATTAAACTAAATTAAGAAAATAATGCATTTCAAGAACTATATAAATGCGATTTTACTTACGATTTCTTTTGTAATAAAAGTATCATTCTTATTTCGTTTAAATAAATCAGAGTAAGTGAACTATATACGTGCCTTTTAGCTTTAGCTTCTTGTATTTTTACCCACATGAAATGCAGTTTTTCTGTCCTAAAAGCAAATTTGAATTAAAAAACTATTTCCAAAAGACATAATTTTGTATTTTTCGAATCCGACCAACTTCAACACTTTTCTAAATGAAAATTAATGCAAATGTATAAATTAATAGTGCATTATATTTAGATATGATAAAATAATCTTTTGACTTTAATTTTTGTTTTTGTTTTTGTGTAAACGAGTCTTTAAAAGATGTTTATAGTACATAGAAAGCAATATAAAACAGCCCGCGAGCACTCGGCTCTAAGCAGAATTGCCCGTTTCATGCGAGGCTAACGAAAAAGAAAGGCTACCGCGGTGCTTTACGCTTATCTTTTTTACAGACCGCGGGAGTCACGTGATGCTCGAATCCACCAATTGAGGTGTACGAAAAGAGCCACACGTCACTCTAGCGGTCTGTAAAAAAAGATAAGCGGAATGCACCGCGGTAGCCTGTCTTTTTCGTTAGCCTCGGTTTCATGTGTAGTGACGTCAAACCAATCCCGTCGCGTTTTCCGATCACGTGGTTTTGTTTTGTTTTTAACGCAGTTTAAAACTCCAATAACTAGTTAGTTTAAATTATTTTTGCGATTCCGAGTTAAGTCTTGAGGTATGTAAAGTTGTCTTCATCAATTAAACATAAAATAATGCATAATCTAAAGTGAGTGCAACTTCCCCATTCTCTAATGACGTCATATTAAGCTGCTTTCTGTATTTGCACATACTCATAATCCTTGTATTACTGAGAAATGTTTGAAAATTTACGTTTTATTACATTTATTAACGTCATATTAAACTTCTTTTTTTTTTTCTTTAATTGGTGAAACTTTTTATTTCATTTTCATATTTCACGTGGAAATCTTTCAATAGAAAATTAATTATTGTAGAAATAATTTTATTGTGGATTTTTAATTGTTGGCAACTGCTATAACGAAAAATGTTTAAATTTAATAGGAAAAGGTTGTTATATTTTTGTTTTTTATCACTCTATATTAAAATAATACGATTTTTAGCTTCATAGCAGGTATTCAGCTATAAGTACACAGAATTTCATGTCTGTAAGTCATATAGTTTCTGAGAACCGGCTCTGTGACGGACAGACAATGTAAGCGGGGCGAATAAGGTTTCGTGAGATGAACAAAACCCTAAAAATCGTCAAAATTTTAAAAATCGCTGTACGAATTCCGAATAAACTTTATTGAAAAGGCGACAAAATTTACTATAGTGGGCTAAAAGATCGGAACTGGATTCCTGTTACTAATGTTGGGAAAATTGCAGCAAAATGTGAAAAAAATGCTAAAAATCGCATAAAAAAATTAAATTTAAAAAAATCTAATCAAAAATTCCAAAATCGGACTTTCAGGTGCAACTGCATACATAGAAGTACCTTCCAACCAAATCTTATAGCTCTACGTGCAGCGGTCTCTTCAAAACACAGTAAACACACACACACATACTTCTTTCTTAGAGATAGTTAGAGATGCATTTTGGATTTGTTTAACAAAAAGTAAAGGCGCTGAAGACATAGATGGAAAATGAAACCTCTTTCCAAAAAAGCCGACTAATAAATGGGTCCAGAATTGTTTTGAAAGGAAACAAAATATAAAAAATCATTAAAATCTTAAAATGTTATTTTGCTCCATATTCAATCCACTTTTCTCAAAGCAGCGAGCGATTTTTAAATTAAATAGCGGCACATTTGAAACCAGCGGCTTCTTTGTTTGATTTAAAATACCGCTTCTTTGACTGTTTTTTTTTTTTTTCTAAAATTGCATCTTGAAAGATAAAAGTTTTACTTAACTTAACTTTTTTTTAAGGAAAAAGAAAAAAAATATATATATATGTACATGCATAATTTGCTTAGAACTTTTTAAAAATAAAATTTCTAGACGGATAGCCTTCTTTCTCGTTCTTTACTTTCCTCCTCAAAATTCCCAAATTTATCTCGAATGCATCGCAATTATTGCTTTCTCTGGTCTTTATAAAATATTTTACAAATCTCAACAGTGCCATACACCTTTGTTTTTAAGAAAGGTTATTTTTGACTAACTTAAAGAAAAGGAATAAAAACACACTGGCAGATTTTAGTGATGGGACATTTTAATTGAAATTAATAAATGCTTTTTAAATTTTTAATTTTGAGGCTCCTGTCAGCTACGAGACCAAGGCCGCAGCCTTGTCGGCCTATGTGGTGATTAGACCATGGACACACAAAAGAATTTCGTTAAATTATGCTCTATAATGGGAAAAATTATTCGCGGTACATTTTATTGATGTTACAATATTTGAAACACAATGAGATTGATATGCATCACTGAGGTGGACTAAAACATGTTTTTATAGGTTCTGCGTCAATTCGTCGCGCACAATTAATCGCGGAACAATTCGTCGCGGCGACAACTCATCGCAGCGTCAATTCGTCGTGACGTCAATTCGTCACAACGAAAATGTTTTCGGAGGCTTGTGATGATAAAATAAAGACAATTTAGTAAAAATGTTTAATGATAACTAGTTTTTTAGATATAGAGAATTATAACTAACAATTTACATGCGATTATATCTGAAAAACAAATTATCATTAAATAATTTTACTAAATTATCTTTATTTTATCATCATAGCCTTCAAAAACATTTTCATTGCGACGAATTGACGTCGCGACGAATTGACGCTGCGATGAGTTGTCGCCGCGACGAATTGCCGCCACGATGAATTGTGCGCGACGAATTGACGCGACACCGTTTTCTTAGGAGTATAGAATAAGTTGTATTTGTCGTTCGTTTACAGAGACGCACAAAAGAATGCCATTATATTATGGTCTATGAGGAAATATCGCTTGCAGTGTATTTATCATCAACCACGGTCGCATTTGCGCCTGCCAACCCCTTCCGTTGTGCCCAAAAAGCCTATGCAACTTCCCATGTATGAATACATACTATGCACTCATCGATTGCATTGTTGATCTGAACTGTATAAAAAGGTAAGGTTTTCAATCTGTACGGTATTCTTCCTAATGATAAGGTAAAGCTCGGAGAGTCTGCGCACAATACAAAAGAATAACAACAAAAAATCTAAATATTATTTTTTTGCTAAACTATCCATGAATAATTTTTACTTCATTTGTTTTTTATGCATTTCCAATGCTATTTTGTTGTTATGTTGTAATTTAATAGAACAGTTGTAATAAAACCAAGAAAATTATTTTGCGCAATCTCTCCTTACAGGGTTGGTGTGATTGCGCACATGGGTAGGAGAGATTGTTACTAATAATAACTACAATTAAATTGTTAACAATAATAATTACACTTAAATGACATTGTTGTAAAGTTTTTGTAAACAAATATTATTGTATTAGGAGTGAATAATTCAACCTAATGATTAAAGAATCAGAAAAAGGAAATAATTTAAAAAACGATTAAAAAATTTTAATTAAAGAATCAGAAAAAGCAAGCCCAGATAAGATTACAAAATAACATTAAGTTACTTGATAACACGTTTAACTTAAAATTAGTCCATTTTCATTTTTTCATGCAAATTTACCAAAAAGCTGCGTAATCTCTCCTAGCATGGAAACTAATGGGAACAATGCGCCATCTCTCCTAAGTAGCAGATGCGCCAATCTCTAATTTCGGTAGGAGAGATTGAGCGGCTTTTAATTTAAATATAGCCGCTACTAAAATGAACCGTTGGTGTTCACACTGTCTAGATTAGTAGCTTATGAGAAATCGTTTAAATTTAAAATATTTTGTACTTCTGACATTGTATAGAAATTCTGACGAATAGCTATGAAAAATTCAAGCATTGACTTTGGGAAAACAAAACAAAATAGCAATGCTTTATCTTAGACACTCAAAACAATCAACGTGCACTTTCAAGTAGACACTCCACTACTGCTGTTGTACAACTACCTGCAGTCGCTGCGCGCTCACTCTTCTCCATCCCCCCAAACCTCTATGTGCGCAATCTCTCCGACCGCGCCATCTCTCTTAGCTTTACCTTATCTGCTGTGAATAAAACATTGATCAAGGAAAAGTTGGTTTCGATCCAAAGGATGTTCTTGCTGCAAATGGTGAGAGGGTATAGAACAATCTCAACGGACGCACTCACAGTACTAACGGAGATCCCTCCAATCCTAATATCACTAGAATACGAGCACCAGAAAAACAGAATCCAACACCTAGAATATGAACCAACTACTACGCTACACTTCCCAAAAACAATAATACAGAGAAAAGTTCCAAGTTGGCACCTGCACCCCGCGGAGGAGACATCAATTACAGGTATGCATCGCCAAGAACAGTCACAGACCCTCGCAGCATCCAACCATCTACACTGATGGGTCGCGCACTGAAACTGGCGGGGCCGCAGCCTTCTGCGCCATGGTAAATGGAGTGCCGACCTATGAGTGGGCCTCCAGGATTGGAGACGATAACTCAGTATATCAAGCTGAACTGTTTGCAATTCTGAAGGCTTTGGAATGGATTGCTGCCTCCCCCAGGCAGGTAAATTTTAAAGTTTTCAGTGATAGTCTTTCTGGACTTCAAGCAATTTTTGCCCTACGGACAAAGCACCCTCTCATACTGGAAATTAAAATCAAACTTCACCAACTGTACAAAAATGTTACCCTTGGCCGCGTCACTGCACACATTGGTATCGCAGGCAATGAGCTGGCGGACAGCCTTGCAAAAGAAGCCACCAAACGCCAATCAATAGACTTCTCTCTTCCGGTACCACCATCTTTTATTCGCAGAAAACTCAAATCTAAAATACTCCCCAACTGGCAAATCTACTGGGACACCTCCACAAAAGGTAGACACACTTACAACCTAATTCCAAAAGTTTCCAGAGAGCTACTTAACCTCACTCCTTATACAAGTGCTTTCTTATCCGGGCATGGCCTGTTTGAAAATTATCTCTTCAAATTTAAAATTTCACGAACCAATGTGTGCGAGTGCGGCGATAGTGGTACCCCCATGCATTATTACTTTTCCTGCCCACTGACTGTTGCTTGGCATCTTAGGCCTGCTCCTTCTAACCCACCTCCTTCTTGGCTGCTGAACATAATTACGCGTCCCATCTTAACTCATAAGCTTTCAGAAATTTACAAATTACTAACACACCTATCTAACACACCTATCTAACATAACTTAATCATTCAAAGCAGTTTTCTTTCTCCATAATTTAATAATAATAACTCGCTTATTTTAATCATTAACATAATCATTCCATCATTTTTTTATCTGCTTAGCTTTCCTCATTTAGCTATTTTGCAGCTTAATTGTTTCTCTCATCCCAAGCAATGTTCTCTTCCTAGCAGGGGCTGAGTCCCCATTAATTAATTTATTCTTATCGGGAACCGCAAGTTTGGTCAGTAAGCAAAGTATCGTCACCCCTAATACAAAGTGCATCCAGCCTCCATCCAGTGTGAGGGTTCCAGCGCAATTGTGTGGCGCTCCTTGTCGCGTGAGAATCTCACACTGGCACCTCCACATCTCAAGTGCCGCCATTTACGAACTGTACAATTGGTACAGTCTTACCTAAGAACTGCACCCTTCTACTAAATTAGCGGACTGTACAACTGGTGCAGGCGCACCTGTGGACCTCGTCCACCCTGTCTGTCGCTCCTTGTCGCGTAGGAACGCTGGTTCCAGCAACAGACCCTGTATTAATTTTTTTTGTATGTCTTTAGTTCCTGCCACCTGTCGCGTGGGGCTTTGCCCGGCAGGACCAGCCATTGGCGAAGCTTGTTTAATCCCTGTTTAATCCCTGCGTGCCTGGGAGCTCGCCGGTGAAGACATTAAACGCTCAACGGCTGGGTTCGCCCTCAGCCGAGTGGTCTTCCTCAGGCATTAAAATTAAAATTAGAATAAAACATTGAAATATATGCTTGCACTGAAAAATACATTTATAGGCATTTCTTTTAGGCTTTTGTACTTGTAAAGAAGCTTTGTTCGCTTTGCATTTTTTTTTCAAATATAAATCTATATCCATCTGTATGTGTGATTATGCTTAAGCAATGTGAACCTTATTCACAAAAAGTAGTAAACATGCATGTGTTTGTGTGTCCGAAATGCGCCCGCGGAGATATTTCAAAAATTCAATTGCGCCCGTGATGGTATACGAGGTTGTATTGTTCTTTCTATCTCCGATGAGGCGTAAAATAAAGACAAGTGTGAATAAGAAAATGGTTTTATTACAGGGAGTTAAGTACCGTCAGTGCTACTTTTCGACATTGTCACCTTGAAAACATTTGTCATGCCGATGGACGATTTTTCCCAATACTCTCTTCATAGAAGGCTGCCGCCAGCGTGTTAGTTACGGGCCATTTTAATTAAAATTAATAAGTGCTTTTTTAAATTTTAAATTTAATACATTATCTCCATACATCCTAAATTCTAGGTCTCCATGGCGTCTTGAAGATTTTCGTTGGGGCGGAAGCGCTGTTCTCCCAGACTCTCTTTGAGCTCTCGAGAAAGGTGAATTAAGAAGAGTTTTCTGCCATCTTTTCTTTGCTTGTGATCATAAAATTTATATTTCCTTATACCCGGAATAATACATTATATAAATCTGAAAATTGAGAATCAAGGTAACTTCACATGCCTTATTATTGCAGAGAACCCTTCAATTTTTCCACTTGAACCCAGACATTCACGCTTTTCCCCTGTGCCTGTCTTATTAACAACTAGCAAGCTACGCCCGCTGCGCTGGTCTGTTTCTACAAATGAACCTTTAATCAAACGAAATATATCATTTAATTTGACCTTGTATTTGAAAGCAATCTGTATATTTATCTGGAATATCCTTCCACATTACTGAAAAAGGACGCCATTGCGCTATTATATTTTCTGATGTGCAGTCAAAATTTTAGCTGTTATAGACCAACTCTTTTATTTGGTCATTTACAGTTAGGGTTTGGTAAAGAACGATAAAACTACATGCAATATACTAAAACCATCACTAAAAATTATCGAACTAACAATACAAACAAATTAACTAACAAAATCCATCCATCAGAAGTTTTTATAATGGCTAATCTTTGATAATCGGGTTCATCTGATAATAGAACTTTTCCATATATTTCTAAAACTAACATAGAACGATATGAAATATACTAAAACCATCCTTAAAAAATATCTACTTAATAATGCAAGTCGAAAAAAATACGCCCAGTAAAATCTTTCAAAAAAGCTAATCTTTCGGAATCGGGTTCACCTGACTGTATAACCTTCACACATAACTGTTTGACTAAGCAACGAAGAACAATTTGTAGTACACTAAAACCATTCCTGAAATAGCATCTAACTAACAATACAATTATCATCAAAATTTGTCCAGTAGAATTTTTTAAAAAGGCTAATCTTTCATAATCGGGTTCACCTGATTATAGAACTTTCCCCCATAACTAAGCAAAGTAGAACGATATGTTATACAATAAAACCTTCCCTGAAAAATTATATATCTAACATAACTCTATGAAAATCCATTCAGCAGAACTCAATTTATAAGCAGCCGGAACGAAACTTCATATATAAGGTAGAAGTAAATAGAAGTATATTGCTATTAATATAATTTACATTTGAATAAAAAAAGGGTACTTTTCGGTTAGCCGGGCGCCAGTGATATATGTATATATATATATGTATATATATATATATGTGTAGATATATGTGTGTGTATATTTACATGTATATATATATATCACTGGCGCCCGGCTAACCGAAAAGTACCCCCCCCCCCAAAAAAAAAAAAAAAAAAAAAAACACTCCAAAAATGCTGTCGTACATTTGAAAAAAAAAAAAAAAAAAAAAAAAAAAAAAAAAAAAAAAAAAAAACCTTTCGGCTGAAAATCAAATTGTTTAGGGACAAAAGTAGAATAAAAATCGCCAAAAACAAAAGTTAAATCGGCCAAAATTGTTTCAATATCAGTCTTGCACATTGAATAATTTTTTAGGCATTACGAACTTTCTCAATCATGTTTAAATTAAATATTTTCGTTTTATAATATTATCTCTCCTCAAAAGTGTTTTTCTTTTCTTTCTATTTTTTCTTTTTTTAAAAAATAAAATTAGTAACAGTTTTTTCTTTAATTTTTCGAGATATATAGTCATTTCAATTCTTTCTGCAACCAAAAAAAAAAAAAAAACACCTTTAGGCTTAAAATCAAATTGTTTAGGGTCAAAAGTAGAATCAAAATCGCCAAAACAAAAGATAACTCACCAAATATTGTTTCAATAGAAATCTTCCCATTGAATAATTTTTTAAGCATTACGAACTTTCCCAATCATGTTTAAGTTAAATATTTTCGTTTTATAATATTATCTCTCATCAAAACTGTGTTCCTTTCTCTTTTTTTCTTTTTTAAAATAAAATTAGCAACAGTTTTTTCTTTTATTTTTCAAGATGTTTAGCCTTTTCGATTCTTTCTGCAAGTATAATGATCGCCAAAAAATTAGCAATGGTAACCTTTTCGGCCAAAATAACAGAACTTTCTATCATAATTCTATAACTAATGTACATAGAACGTTGTGTTATATACTAAAACCTTCCCTGAAACATTATCTATCGAACAGTACATGTTTTATTAAAATCCATTCAGCGGAACTCGAGTTATAAAGGAACGGAACGAAATTTCCGTTTGTGTTTTATATATATAGTAGATAGATAGATATTACCTGCTGTGACTTTAGATATAGAAAAAAACATGCCTTTCACAGCGTTTTATAATAACCAAATACGAATAATTCTCTTCGGAAAGTGTAAAAATAACACCTTAACACCTTCCATCCATCGGTTCTTTAAAAGTGCCATTTTGCAAGTAAACAAAAATTTCAGATGCCAGACGAGAATTTATATTTTCAAAAACATATTAGCTGTAAAATATAATTTCTCTATGCAGAATTCTTTTTCACACCAAAACAAACTCGTCTAAAAAATGGGCAAACAGCCTGTGTGTTTTATCACAAAATTTGCCAACTAAATAAAGCGACAATAATTATTTGGAAGTATTAGTGGCAAAATAAAAATTTTATGTGTTTTGGTCATGTCATACCTGTTCATGTGCTCTCAGGTAAAGTAAGATAAATTGCATATTTGGAAATCAACTTGTATGACATCACTAAAAAACGTCACTACCCCCCGGACTAACTTGTTTCGGTGAGTATTTTAATCTCTTCCTCTCCCCTAACAGATTTACAAACTCAATTACATTCCGTCAGGTGTGTGTGTATGTACAGGGTGGCCAGAATTAAAACACCCCTACTCCGACCTCTCTCTATATCGAACTGCTGAGTGTATAAGCTTCAAAATTTGTACACATACTATTCAAGACATGGAGAAACGGATTACGAGAAAAAAATTAGTTCCAGAAACACCGATGGATGGCGCTGTATAACAGACACTATGAAATAAACTTCCAATGGCTCTGTGACATGCACAGTGGCGGCCAACATCTACAAAACGATGCTCGAAACTTTTTTGTACCCCATTTGCAACAACGGCAATCTCTTGATTCAATTACCTTTATGCAAGATGGAGCGCCTCTACGCATTAGACTTTGGGTAAAGCAGTTTCTTCGGCAACAATTCACTAATGACAAAGTAATCTGTCTTTCATTTTCCACAATTTGGCCATCTCGTTCTCAGTATCTTAATCCGTGTGATTTTTGTCTATAGGGACATTTTAAAAGTTTTGTTTATCGAGGACGTCTGTTAACCACTGCAGATTTGAAAGAAGGTATCACTCTGCATGTGAGAAGCATCTCAGCCGATCAGTTACAATCTGCAATTGAACAAACTATCCACAGACAGCAGATTTTACATCTTCAAGAAAGATACCATATTGAACAGCATTGCTTGCGTTGGTAAGATCCTTGTCGCATGAATGTTTGGTATGTTCAAATAAATGTGTTTGCAATGTGTTTTTTTGCATATGTCCATTTGTACAGCGCCATCTATCGGTGATTTCTGAAACTATTTTTTTCGCGTAATTTATTTCCCCATGTCTTGTACGTGCACCTACACAAAGTATGAAGTTTATATACTCAGTAGTTCTCTATAGAGAGAGGTCGGTGTAGGGGTATTTTAAATGTGGCCATAATTAAAGTGCACGTGTTTGAAGGACTCTACAAGCTAAACTATTTGGAATATTTTAAAAAGATTTGGTATTTATAATGATTAGAACAGCGGAAACTTGTTCTGCAATAAAAAATAATTTTAAATTTTTCCGACAGACGGCGTTGTATATCATAAAAAAAATAGAAAATTTCTTTCTAGCTAATTTTAAAACTTTTTTATGGCACATTTCAATTGATTCTAGCTTAAGGTGTTAGCCATGTGCATTAATATTTTATCAAAACGCGCTCTCTTAATAAAAAGTTTTTATCAAAATGTCAGTAATTATTGAGCTGCTATGAAACAATATCGTCGTCTCAAAAGATATTGATTTAAAATGAGATGTTATTGCTAATATTTGTTAATAAAACATGTGTAACATTTAAACTCCATCTATAGATAAAATTCAAAACTAATCCTTTTAATTGCATAAGTCGTTTCTGCATGCTCTAAACATTATAAATACCAAATCTTTTAAAAATATTTCAAATAGTTTAACCTTCAAACACGTGCACTTTAATTATTGCCATCATGTATATCATATATATATAATAACCATAATATAGACGAAATTATAATTCCTCATACACAAATGGGAGGAATAAAGAGGAAAGGTGAAACTCATACCTATCATGATAAATTATCCAAAAATTAATATAGTGAAAAAAAATGAGAAATCTATAGTAGAATTATCAAGTCCAAATTACTATAGATTGCACAAAACATGTACGATTTCATCCTTGCACGAGCTATATACTTTTTTCAGTTTTTCTCCTTCAGGTTTGAAATAATCGTAATTTTGCTCAATTTTTTCTTACACATGTGATACATGATTTTTTATTATTCTCGATTGCTACATACCTAATAAAAACCTTTTCCAGGTTATGAAGCTTCCGAAAGTTGAAATTCAAAGCACCAACTTTGAAGCCAATCTCAGAAAAATGCTTTGCTTTTATAGAAATTCGGGAAAAACTGTTTTTTTTTTTCCCATAAGAATCTAAATAATTATGTACTGAATACATTTATATTCCGATTCCAAGGAATAAAACAACCCTTTTTTCCCCTGTAAAAGCAAAGCAGAAAATACCGGCGGTGGTATTACCAATTTTTGTAACACATCATGGCATACTCGAAAAGAAGGGTGTTAGGATTCGACAGTTGAGGCTTTAAACGTAGTTTATGGGAACGAAAAATCAGTGAACAATTAAATGTTAATTTAACACATTTTTTTTTGTAATTTTCTTTCCGTTTTATAAATGAAAATATAGGTTTATGATGTCACTTTTCACTAAGCTTTCCCCGTTCTGCATTTAGAACACATCATTTCTGGCGAAAGTGACAAATAATTCTACAAGCCAAGGCTATGCATTTATCTCGCGTAGCAGAAAAGAAAACGGCGATGTTTCAGATAGAGAAGATTGGCGGAAGAGCGTAATGGGTGAAAGAAACAACAAACAGATTTGTTTGATAATTAATATTTGAAATTACTCTTCAGGATGTGACGAACAGAAAATAGTCTTTATTAGAACCTGCTCCTTTACAATAATACATTACGTCAACCAAGTGTTAATATACTTCACTCTACAAAAAAATACTATTCATTTCTTTTCTTATTTCTTTTTTTCGATAATAAAAAGAACCTGTTACATTTAAGAAGTTTCCCACGCACTTTCTTTTCTTCGCACTTTTCTTTTTTATATCGTCTGCATCTCTCTCTCTCTCTCTCTCTCTTTAATTTCCATCTGTAACTTGTTATTGGAACTCAGTTGTTAAATCTAATAAAGAAATGTTATATGAAACGAATTACTATTTTCTTAATTCTGAAAAAAGGTTTTGAAAAACTCCACAGTGTTTTACGCTGCAGTTTATCGCTGTAAACATCTATTTTTTCGCATGAAGAATATCGAAACTCTTCTCAATTTCAAAGCCAAAAAACAGCGATGAATCTTTTAATGTGGAAGTCTTTATTAGATGTTTTAATACCTATTTTTACTTTACCTTAAAAGGAGTGGTTAAGAGATAGAGCATGCGCTTACCAACACACCTATCAAATCTCAAGAATGTCACGTCAATCAGGAGGTGGAACCGGAACGGGCAGGGAAAGTACATTTTAAGCGATGAATTTTGTTTTTTTATTTTTACTTTTCACGTCGTGGCATCCAAATGAAATAATCGTCTGCAATAAAAAATCGGAAATGGTAACCTATTCACAACCGCAGCGATTGATTCAGAGCAAAGGATAGAAATTGAGTCAGATGTGCTTCAGGGAATGAATGAAGTAAAAAGATTGGAATTCATGGTTTTTTGAAGTTGTGAAAAAAGATCGTCTGAATGAACGAAAGGAATTCTTTCGGTTGCGATTTCATTTCCACCGAATTAATCCCGATTATGTATTTTATCATTAGAATCTTCGCGCCAATGAAAATAACTCGTTTTATTTTATTGTTTTGCTTTTCTTTTTATATGAATAAAATAACAAGGAAGGAAAAATTATCTTTGAAAATCTTCTCATAATACCATTCTTATTTTATTTTTATTATTTTATTATTTTTCAAGAAAAAAAATGCATGCAAACAGGCAAAAACTGGGTATGCTGAACGACATTTTGACTGTTTAATGATGTGTGAGAGCTTATATTCCGATCTTTGCACAGTATTATACTTTCACTATTATAACGGTATTCTGATAGAACTAGTCGGATGTGCCAATCTTAAAACTTTCTTCTATCTCACACAGGTTTCGCGTACACTAAAAACAAATCTCTCTCAGCACCAACTTATATCAAGACCTATCTGAATCTAAAGTTTTATGAAATCCTGTGCATTAGTTCTTGAGATATGGCTATCGCTAAAATCATGTAAATCCTGAAAAATGTAGAATAGCAGCGCCATCTGTTAGAAAATTTACACCAAGACCTAATCAATAACAACTTATGTCAGAGTCTAACTGAATGTGAAGTTTGATAAAAATCCGTGCATTACTTCTTGAGATATGGTTATCGTGAAAATCATGAAAAAAGTAGCATAGCAGCGCCACCTGTTGATATATCTACACCAAAACATGATCAGCGTCTATTTATGTCAAGGTCTAATTGAATCTGAAGTTTGGTGAAAATCAGTGCCCTAGTTTTTGAGATAGAGCTATTTCAGAAATCGTGAAAGATGCCTCATAGCAGCGCCACCTGTTGGGCGATTTACAATAAAAACTAATCATCACCAATTTATATCAGGGACTAACTAAATCTAAAGTTTTATTAAATTTCGTGCATCAGTGTTTGAGATAGACCGCCCACAAAATTTCTGTCACATACAGACAGAGTCACAGACTCACATACAGACATTTTCTAAAAACATTCAAATCGGGTTCAGTATCTTCTAAAACGTATAAATCCGTCTAAAACCGGAAGTCGAAATTTTCATGAATCCAATACTTTCTTCTTGTAAAGATAGAATAAAGTAAAAAAGGATAAGACAATGTCCAATTTCGATGTTTTGCGAAAAAGCTTATTGAATATATACAGTGTCTCACATAAGTGATGGGACACTTGTGCTTTACAAAAGGAAACTAATCAAATAAATTAAAAAAACATGTACACATTTTTTTTGTGGGTGTGTTTCATACTTAAATTTAGTAAAGATTATTACATAACATACATTTTGTCAAAATATTAAAATATTAATTTAATAAAAATACAAATGTTTAGAACGGAGCAAAAAATAGCTCACATAAGTGATGGGACACCATTATATATGCAACAAAAATCGCCTGAAATAAGCAATAAAAATATTTTTTGGGGTTTTATTTTTACTTAAAAGCAATTGGCAATAATTTATAAAATCGTCTGCAGTATTTCTCTCCAGTTTGTTTTGGAATTTTTGTGTTTTTTAGCTCTGTGTAGTCATGAATGCTAAACGAAAAGAAACTTCGCCTGAAATTCGAAAATTAGTTATTAATTTGCATATTGAACGTGGAAAATCTATTAGAAAAACTGCTGAAACAGTTAACTTGAGTCGTTCAACAGTTTTCAATATCATTAAACGATATAAAAAGAATCATATGATTCAGGATAAAAGAAGACCTGGCTGACCATCAAAGCTATCCAATGGAATAAAGCGAATTATCGTTCGAAATATTAAAAAAAATCCAAGAATTAGTGCTTCAAAAGTTGCTGCTGATTTACAAGCATTATATGGAATAATTGTTAATCCTGAAACTATTAGAAGGGTAATTCGATCTGCTGGATATCACGGTAGAGTAGCCAGGAAAAAATTCTTCGTAAGTGAAAAGAATAGAAAACTCAGACTAGCTTTCGCAAAATCCAACATAAATAAGAATTCTGATTACTGGAATAAAGTTATATTTGCTGATGAGAGTAAATTTAATATATTTGGTTCTGACGGTAGAATCTTGGTGTGGAGAAAACCCAGGGAAGAACTTCGCAAACAGAACTTGGTACCAACAGTAAAACATGGTGGAGGAGGAGTTATGGTATGGGGGTGTATGTCGTCCGCTGGAGTTGGTAATTTTGTTTTTATTGACAGTATAATGGATCAGTACAAGTATATTGATATTTTAAAGCAAAATTTGAAATCTTCAGCACGAAAATTGAACCTTCATAACGATTTTAAATTCTACCAGGACAATGACCCCAAGCACACTGCTCTGAACGTTAGACTCTGGCTGCTATATAACTGTCCTGAAATAATAAAAACACCACCACAATCTCCAGACTTAAATCCCATAGAGAATATTTGGCAAGAATTGGAATCAAGAATTCGCAAACACACCATTTCTTCAAAACAACAACTAAAATCGGTGCTTCAAGAAGAATGGGGTAAAATCACTCCAGAAATCACAAAAAAAATAGTCGAATCCATCCCAAAAAGATTAAATCATGTTTTAAAAGTAAAAGGAAATCCAACAAAATATTAAAACCTTTTAAAAAGTAAAATTTGTGGATAAATATTTGATGGAAAAGTAAGTGTCCCATCACTTATGTGAGCCATTTTTTGCTCCGTTCTGAACAATTGTATTTTTACTAAATTAATATTTTAATATTTTGACAAAATGTATGTTATGTAATAATTGTTACTAACTTTAAATATGAAACACACCCAAAAAATTTTTGCACATGTTTGTTTATTTATTTTATTGCAGTTTCTTTTTATAAAGCACAAGTGTCCCATCACTTTTGTGAGACACTGTATATACAGTGGCTCACAAAAGTGTTCGTACACTTTAAAATTTTGCAGTAAAAAGGATTTTCCCTGGAATTGATTTATAATATGAAGTCCAATATTTTTTCACACCATCTCTGTGTTATTCCAAATAACACCCAGCATTTTTTTAAATATTAACTGTTTTCTTTTTTATCTAAAAATAAAAATAGAAGGAGGGAGAGAAAAAACACGCCACAAAAGTCTTCGCACACTGAAACATTTTCGCATAAATTCATAATTAAAATTATCGTCTGTCATTCTATTTTTATTTTTGCATTTTGGTGACATTAAAAAATAGTTTGGCTTTATATTTTGCTTGATTGGTCTGTAATATTCTATTTATTATGAAAAATGGCTCGTAATTGTAAAGAAACAACTAACAGCATTCGAAAATTAATTATCTCTCATCACAATAGTGGTAAATCAGTTAGAAATATTGCTAAATTAGTTAATTTATCAAATTCTACAGTGCAGTATGTGATAAAACGTTTTAAAGAAGAAAATCGGATCGAAAACAAAGTAAGAAAATGTCGTCCGTCAAAGTCAACGCAACGTGATCAAAGAATTATAATTAGAAAAATTGTAAAAAATCTACGTTTAAATGCTGTAAAAGTTCCTTCAGAATTTAATGAAAAATATTCTACTTCAATTTCACCTGAAACTGTTCGACGCGTTCTGAGATCAGCTGGATTAAATGGGTGTTCTGCCCGTAAAATTTTTTTTGTTAGTGCGAAAAACAGAAAGCTCAGGCTTTCCTTCGCAAAATCAATGATAAATAAACCCGAATCGTATTGGAATAATGCCTTATTTGCAGATGAAAGCAAATTTAACATTTTTGGCTCCTGTGGGCGTGTATAATTGTATGGAGAAGAAAAAATGAAGAATTTAATCCCAAGAACTTAGTTGGAACAGTTAAGCATGGTTGTGGAGGTGTCCTTGTGTGGGGGTGCATGGCAGCATCAGGACTGGATAATTTAGTATTTATGGTTGGCATAATGGATCATGCTCTTTATTTAAATACCAGAGGGCCCGTGCGAATATTTCGCACTGAAATCTAATATTTTTTAGGTACTTCTCTATTATCCTGTCGACCACTTTTCATAACAAAAAACTACCGCCAAACTGTATGATTAAACGCCAAAAATGCAGTCCCATTTACTTGATGTCAGAATCATTATGCGTTTTTTTTTACGTCATCTAGTGGTTTTACATTCAACATTTGCGTGTATTTTTCATTATGTTTTACTGATTTAGTAGTTATTTTATTAATTAAAATAATAATTGTGTCCTTAAATTCATATATTTTATTTATTTATTTATTTTTTGATATTCCAATGGCAACATTCTCCCGTTTATTTGGCGATAGTTTTTTGTTATGAAAAGTGGTCGACGGGATAATAGAGAAGTACCATTTTTTATCAATATGTAATATTTATTAGATGCAGGTTTAAACTTCTAAAGAAAAAGCAAGGATAAAAATATCTGCAAACAACATTTAGTTGTTAGTCAAGCCAGAATATCATCTAATTTATTCCATCAAAGTTAGACTAAAAACTGATCCAAGATTGCTAAAGGCACGCGCGAGAAAAAAAAAATTAACAATCGTATTTTGACTGCATTAAAAGATGACGTCATCCGCTTCGGGAAAACCATGGGACTTAGAAATATAAATCTAAACATTTCAATTTCAATTTCGTTTTTTAATCGTAAGTATAAAATAAATCCGTGCGGTGTTTTTTATTATAATTGCTATGAGCATCATATAATGTGGTATTTTATTTTTTTGGCAACAATAATTTCAGGAAAACCTTTTATTTCTTTTATGAAAACAATGCCGATTTAATTTTTAATTTTCAGCAAATTTTAATCAAAAACACGTTTTAACGAATTGTTAAGTGGGCTATGTCAGAAGCCGGTTCTAAAACCTTTCATATGGTATCTCATTCGTTGTTCTGCGTTTCATATTTTCTTAGAAAAAAGGATGTTGACAGGAGAAATAATATATATGATTTTAAAAGACAATTTAAAATTATCAGCCCAAAAATTGGGTATTGGAAACAACTTTGTTTTTTATCAGGATAACGATCCTAAGCACACGGCTCTCAACGTTTACCTCTGGTGTCTTTATAATTGTCCACAAGTTCTGAAAACACCACCTCAGTCGCCGGATTTGAACCCAATAAAACATATTTGGAGAGAACTGGAGGTTAGATTACGAAAACACGATATTAAAACGAAAAACGAACAAAAACTGTAATGATCGATGAATGGATGAACATTGATGCAGAAATTACAAAAAAAAAACTTGTGAAATCTATTCCCAGGCGTTTAAAAGCTGTTGTGGAGGCTAAAGGATACCCTACTAAGTACTAATTTAACAAAATGTTACAATAGTTATTAATATGTAGCGATTTCTTTAAAGTGTACGAAGACTTTTGTGAGGTAACTTTTTTGTTATTTTTTGATTATTGATTTCTACAAAATAAAGTTTTATCGTGTATTTAAAATATTTTATGTAGTTTTGTTAAGAATAAGTTATAGATCTTATTCTTAAATACCCATTCTGGAATATTAATTTTAATTAATGGATAGAGCACTATTTTATTGAAATATGTAAGTGTACGAACACTTTTGTGAGCCACTGTATTTATTTAAATCGTAAACTGCTATGAAAGCTTACTAAAAAATAATTTTCTTTATGGAGATGAAAGGGAAGACAACACATCGGAATTTTTTTACCGTTATTTCTATGACTATCATGAAAAAAATTGGTGGACATATACCAGAAAAGGATAATGATTATTGTGGAACATATAAAACGTTGGACACTAGCAATTTTCCTTTTATACCTAATGATTTCGGAATTGATTGGCGATCATAGACTAAAAATGGCGATCGGGGACATTGGTCCTCTTTTATACCAAGGTACAGGTATACAACAGCCCTTCGTTATATCGTGCCCCGTTACATCATTCATTCCGATATATACCATTTTTCACGTGCCTTCCTTAAAAATAATAAGTTCTACCTTAACCGAACTTTTTAAATAACATATATAATCCGATTAAAAGAAGTCTAAACAATTATAGTTATTTTATTATGAAAATTGTAATATGCTTGTCAACTCAACAATTCGAAAGTTCTAAATATTGTATTTTACTTAATGCATAATAAAGGTAACCGGTTACCTTTTCTGTTGTGTTGAACTAAATCTTGTTCCGTCGGGATGACCGTTGATTATACTAAACTGCAATCATTTTACACATTTAAACATAACTTTATTCGAAAACAATCACAATTTACGAACACAGCACATAACAAATATACAGAATTCATCAGACAATAAATAAACATAAATTCTTTATCTGACACGCGCATATCAATTCAATTCAGTTCATAGGAGATGTGACTTCCTCCAATCTTGCATTCTTAGAAAGGATGCAACCAAAGTCACACAGAACATTAAAGGTCTAGTCTTTTCACAGGTCTCATACCTCGGTCACATCTAGTTCTATATACTGACTTGTCTGGACAATCTTACTCAGTTTTTGGACAGTCCGGCAATTTCGTAATGAGTGGAAAATCTTTATTAGGTTTTGGACAGTCTGATAATTTGGTAGAATCAGCGCATTTTTTTTATAGTCAATGTCATGATCATTCGGGAGTAGAAGTGAACTGTCAGGTTTATCAGGAATGGATTTCTCAGGTAGTAAAATTCTCTGTTCATCTTGAACTTCAAGAGGGTAAAGTCTTTGGTACGGTCTTAGACATTCGCCATTCATAATCTTTACACGAGCTACTCGGGTGTTGCCATCTTTCCCATCTTTCTGTAAAGTTCAAGTATTTTGGCCATGGGACATTCTATGCGTTTTGTATTATCACTGGCAAGAAGAACAATTCGACCTACACTAAGAGTGGTTATGTTCAGAGGTTTTGAGTTGTACGAGGTATTCTATACGGAATTTTCCCATGATGTTTTGCTAAAGTTTCTGTCGATAACGAAATCTTTTGTTTAAATGAGTTGAATATATCTAATTCGGGTACAGACCCTGTCGTATCTCTCGTAGAAAAAAAGATGGTGTTAATGGTTGTAAGTCTCCGATATCCCCCGAAAGATAAGTCAAGGAACGTCTATCGATGATATTCTCAGCTTCGCACAAAATGGTAGTCAGTTCATCATAATTAAGTCGAGTTCTTCCAAATACTCTTCTTAGAGTTCTATTGGTCATTCCAATCAGCCGCACCAGGCAGCTGTAGGAGGGTTGAAAATCCATTGGACTCGTTTAACTGCAGCCATTTCTTCTACCTTTTTCCAGTCTAAGTTGTGTAGGATGTTATTGGTTCCAACTAGATTTGTTCCATCGTCAGAATATACATATGAAGGACTTCCTCTTCGTGACACAGATATTCTCAATGCTAAACAAAAGTTTTCGGTTGTCAGTGACTGATCTAACTCAGGATAGACTGCTCTAACCCCAGCACAAGTAAAAAGGACAAACAAAATTTTCTCTCCATTTCTTAAATACAATGGTCCTCCTAAATATACACCAGTTATCTCGAACGCTGCAGCATTCCTATTTATTTTTTCTAGCAAAGGTGCAGCTAAAATTTCGGCTTTACTCACATCAAATCTTCAGCAATTTATACAGTTTTTCAAAACTTGTCTAGCGATTCTCCTATTTTGCAAGATCCAGAAGTTTTCCCTCCGTTGAGATATTAAAGTATGAACTACTTCATGGCTTGAATGTTTATGATATGTTCCAAGGTAAATGAATGAACAACAGGTTGTTTACTAGACAGTACTATTGGACGTTTGAAGCCATCAGTATCTTCTCTTTGTATTAGATGTGTCGTCACACAAATTAAACCTTCTTCATCAAGTTGAGGACGTAAAGTTTTAAAGATAGTAATATTGATTGAAACAAAGACTTCACGTTGTATACTTTTAAGCAATATCAATTCCGCTCTTTAAATTTCTTCAACAGTAAAGTTAGAATAATAGCGTTCTAATTTAGTTTCCGTAGCATTTGTTAAGAAACGGTTCACCGAAGCAATAACTCGTACTAATTTCAAATGAGAAAATAATTTGTACCAAGTAGTACCATGGTGTTTCCTTTTCTGTATCGATCATTATTGTTGTTCTTTCTTGATTTAAAACTTCTTCATCAGCTGTATACATGGATTTTGGCCATTCTGACATAGACGATATCAACCATTCAGGACCTTGTAACCATTTCGTTTCAAGTAGATGTCGAACAGAACTTCCTCTGGAGGAAGTGTCAGCTGGATTGAAGCTACCTGGGAGATGGTGTCAAAGCAATCAGATGTCTTTGACTCTATTGGAAATAAATATTGCCCATTGTTCATCTATTTTTATCCAACTAAGAGCATTACTGGAATCAGTCCAATAATGTGTTTCAATATCTGGTCTCTTCATGTATTTCTTGACGTTAGCAGCTAGTCAAGCAGCGATCAAATACTCCAGGCGTTCCAGCCTGAGAATCATGATTGTCTTCAATGGGGTTATATTTTTAGCTCTAAAAAATATGAAAGACACAGATTCTTCAAGCTCAACTTTGATAAAAATACAAACTGCGTGAGCGTACGTACTGGCATCAGCAAACACATGTAAGCTATAATGTTTCAAGGGAGAAGTGCTCGCCAATATCCGTCTAGATATGTAAACATCTTTCAGAAGATTTGATTTTTCCAGTTCAGAAATCTTTTCGCTGTATCTTCAGGCATCCCATATATTTATTCCATAGTATTTTTTGTTTCCATCATTCTTGAAGCAATATTTTTGGCGGGCAACGTAAATGAACAAATAATTCCCAATGGTTCATAAATTTGTTGTGCAACATCTAATATTTTCTATTTTGTAATCGGAAAAATATCTGATGATTCATGGTAAGTGGAATTGCAGAACAATGTATATCTTTGTATGTCCCACATCAGTCCTAAGACAGATATCACTTCATCTTGTTTCTCTCCTTCAGTACTGGTTATATTTTATTCTTGAGAAGCACCTAAACTTGAATAACTACTTCGCCAGTCTCTTAAAACAAATTTTACTGAAAGTAATAATCTATTTGATTGTTCAACAAATGTATCACACTCTTCAATACTGTCAAAACTAGCAATTCAGTTGTCAACGTAAAAGGAATCTTGTAATACTGAAGCAGTATTTCTAAAGGAAGGAGTAGCGTTACTTAAATGGTATTTAAGAGTACCACTCAGTAAAAATGGACTGGATGTAAGCCCAAAGACAACACGACAATGTAGAAAAAATTTAATAATCGTGATCACCTTCTTTCATCCAAAGAAATTTGGTAATTTCTGTCACGTTCACAGATACTAATTTGAAAGAATCTATATATTTAAAACGCTAAGCGATTTCTTTCGACAATCCGTGAGAACAAACTACTGCATGAAATTACACCATTCTTTTTTTAAATGAAAGATATTTGGACACAGATTTGTTATCGCGCATTCCATTGTTCGAAAATTTAACTAATTAGCCGTAATTTTCAATTAAAATTTTACTGCTGCTTATGACGTCCTAAAGTCGGCAAATCCCACTGTTGCAAGGCATAGGGTTATTTTCTGAACTCTGTGGTTCGCCAATCTTTTGACATTAGCTAATATCAACTAGGTAATATTTTAAAATTGTAATATCTATATATTTTAAACGCTAAGCGATTTCTTTCGACAATCCGTGAGAACAAACTACTGCATGAAATTACACCATTCTTTTTTTTAAATGAAAGATATTTGGACACAGATTTGTTATCGCGCATTCGATTGTTCGAAAATTTAACTAATTAGCCGTAATTTTCAATTAAAATTTTACTGCTGCTTATGACGTCATAAAGTCGGCAAATCCCACTGTTGCAAGGCATAGGGTTATTTTCTGAACTCTGTGGTTCGCCAATCTTTTGACATTAGCTAATATCAACTAGGTAATATTTTAAAATTGTAATATTAAATTTAAAAAACTTACTTAAAATTAACTAAAATATAATCATAATAAAATGTCTAAACATAAACATATCAATATGAATAACAAATCTCACGTAAAATATTGCAATTTAAATTATTCCAATTGAAAGAAGATTTGGAGAGTTATCTTTGACGCCCAGCTAACATAAAAGTACCAATTTTATTTTATTTATTTACACACATATTCAATTTTATTATAAAGCACCAGGTTGCCAAACAAAGCAAAAATCGTCATTTAGGCGTCAAAAATTAACACCAGTTACAGCGCCTAGAATACATTATGTTTATAGAATGACATACATTTATATATATATACACATACTTCACTGGTGCCAGGCTAACCGAAAAGTATCCCAAATTATTCGCCAAACTGTAGCGCCAGAATGTTGCCATTAAATCTCAAAAATAAAAAAAAATAATAAAATAATAATTAGGAAAAGCCCCATTTACTAAAGTATCATTTATCAGTAACTTTAAACAATAAGATTTACAATACATTAATGAAAACAGAATAAAAAATAGTCTTGAATATTTATTTATTTATATTATTTCTCTTAATTATCCTTTTCGACGGTTGGATAAATGTTTGTGACGTCAGTTGAATTTTATCTTTTGTACGAAATTACGCATCACAACATTTTTTCAATGATTTTTCTATTTTAATATCATGGTTTCGAAGACGTAATTTTTATCCATATACTTAAAGCTAACCTGCTTTATAGTTTTTCGTGCAAAAATGCTATTTATACGCATGCGCGAGCATTCAGCTAATCAGCTAGAGGCTTTTACTATCTTCAGACGCGATGTTTCAGCCAATGAGGTGAAGGCTTTTTCCTCTCTCTAGAAGCGTATGTGTATTACGATTCCATTTGGTTGTTCGGTTGTTGAAACTTTATGGATTTCTTTTATTAAGGTATTTTTTCATTTTACCGTATTTATTTTCTTTTTAAGTCGTATGTATTTTACTACTTTGAAATTTTTTATAACTAACCCTTTTTTTGAGAGAGAGAGAGATTTCGTGGCACGAAATTCCGCGAATCGTTTCCGATGTAAACAAACTAAGATGCAACTGTAAAATTTCAGATGATTAAATTCAGGTTTTCTCAGCGACGATCACAGTATTTTTACCAAATAATTTTTGTATTAATCAAGCTTTTTTGGTTATTAAGCATAGCTAAACACGAAAGAAAACTTTGTTATTTTAAGATTTTGATGTGAATTATTTGCGTACATTTATAAGGCGAATTTCACTGAATAATTCAAGAAAAAAAAATCTCAGCTGAATGTAACTATTAAAACATTTGAAATACTGTATTCGTAAAATGAAATTTCAGCTTAAACACTCGATAATTACTTTTAGTTATGCATTATTAATTATTTACTTGGCCTTTACTTTTAATATTTCAAACTTACAGTTGAATGTAACTATTAAAACATTTGAAATACTGTATTCGTAAAATGAAATTTCAGCTTAAACACTCGACAATTACTTTTAGTTATGCATTATTAATTATTTACTTGGCCTTTACTTTTAATATTTCGAACTTACAGTTGAATGTAACTATTAAAACATTTGAAATACTTTATTCGTAAAATGAAATTTCAGCTTAAACACTCGACAATTACTTTTAGTTATGCATTATTAATTATTTACTTGGCCTTTACTTTTAATATTTCAAACTTACAGCTGAATGTAATTATTAAAACATTTGAAATACTGTATTCATAAAATGAAATTTCAGCTTAAACACTCGACAATTACTTTTAGGTTAAATTCAGGTTTTCTCAGTGACGATCACAGTATTTTTACCAAATAATTAAAAGTACTACATGCATGCATCTATCTATCTATATTTAGAAATTAAGCAGGTTTCTGGTCACTGTTTTGTTTACATATTTTAAACAAAAATTTCAATTTAATAATGCACTGAAAATTATAATGAATGCTTACAATTAAACACAACAACACAAAACAAAAAATTTCACAAAAACACATTATTTCCCCGATATTTTCCCACAACTAATCAATAAATTTCATGATATTTTATTGCGATTTTAAACCATGAACTTTAGTACTTTTCTGTTATATGGACACTATGCCAAAATGTATGTATGTATGTTTGGCGACAATGGTGTATGTATAACGGAAAAGTGCCTGAATTATTATATATATATATATATATATATATATATAATATAAACATAATTGGCGACACAGCAAGTTTTCTGGATTTCTCCCTGGCTCTCTAACCACATTGTTAACAAAACAAAAAATTCACGAAAAACACATTATTTCCCCGATATTTTCCCACAACTAATCAATAATTTTCATGATATTTTATTGTGATTTTAAACCATGAACTTTAGTACTTTTCTGTTATACGGACACTATGCCAAAATGTATGTATGTATGTATGTTTGGCGACAATGGTGTCCGTATAACGGAAAAGTGCCTGAATTATTATTTATATATATATATATATATAAAATATAAACATAATTGGCGACACAGCAAGTTTTCTGGATGTGAAAGGCGGAGATGAATTTCATTCATTCAATGACCTTTTTAAAAGTTTCAAGTTTGGATTGAGTGCACATGAACATAGAAACCGATACCTATTTCTATGTTCATGATTGAGTTATTTGGATATCTTTTCGTATAGCACAGAAAATCATTTCTCCCGCTTTCGTAATACAGATAAATTCTGGTGTATTTTTTTCTTCTTTTTATATCATAAGTACTTTTCTACTTTAAATTTTTTTAACCTAATAGTAATTGTCGCGTTTCTAAGCTGAAATTTCATTTTTCGAATGCAGTATTTCAAATGTTTTAATAATTACATTTAGCTGTAAGTTTGAAATATTTAAAATATTAAAAGTAAAGGTCAAGTAAATAATTAATAATGCATAACTAAATATGTATAATGATCAGAATGACATATTAAAATGTGTACAGAATGACATGAAAATTTTAAAAAACTGAAATTTTGCACTTGCAACTTAATTGTAAATTTCATTGTTTACATTGGAAACGATTTGTGGATTTTAAAAATTGCGGAACTTCGTGTCACCAAATTACTAAATCTCTCTCTCTCACTCTCCAAAAAAAAAAAAGGGTTAGTTTAAAAAAATTCAAAGTAGCAAAATACATACAACACAAAAAGAAAATAAATACGGTAAAATGAAAAAATTACTTTAGTAATAGAAATCCATAAATTTTCAACAACGACATCAAACGAACGTATCTCATCTTTCGTTTGTGATAAGGAACGCTCCTTTGGCCCCCTCCACTCATTGGCTGAATTGTAAAGGGCAAAATAGGGGGACAAAATGACTACAGCATTTCTGAGAAAAGAAAAAATCAGAAAATTCACAGAAAAGTTTCTGAAAAGTTTCAGCACAGGGAGAGAGGGTAAATGCTCTCTCGGCAATAATTATTTTTGTTGCAAGTTGGGTTAACTGTCTTTATGGTTCGAGTCGATTTCAGACTGAGTGTAGATTTCTGCAAGTTGGATTTGGGTTAACCCGATTTTTCAAAAGTTAGTTCAAGTTCAGTATATTATTTCAGATTAAAACTATATCTATCATGGCTTGAATTTCAGGGTGGGATTCGCGCCGAAAATTTTGAAATCCCGCCCAAAAAAAGACAATGAGTAGGAGCCTCTCGCCCAAAAAATTTCAGCATTTTTGGAGAAATTTGCATTATTTAATTTACCTGCAACCGAACGATAAATTTCGTGATTTTTTTTCCCCGCAACCGATTGACGGACTTTGTGTTTTTTCCGCGACTGATCGACGAACTTTGTGGCTTTTTCCATGATAGATCAACGAACTTTGAGTTTTTTCTGCGACAGATCGACGAACATTGCGTTTTTTAAGTGACTGATCGACGAACCTTGCGTTTTTTGGGGACATATCGACGAACTTTGCGTTTATTCCGCAATCTATCGACGAAATTTTTCTTTTTTCCCTGACTGATCAACGAACTTTGCATTTATTCCGCAATCGATCGACGAAATTTGCTTTTTTCCGCAACTGATCGACGAACTTTGTGTTTTTTCTGCGACAGATCAACGAACGTTGCATTTTTTTCTGCGACTGATCAACGAACTTTGTGTTTTTTCTGCGACAGATAGACGAACATTGCATTTTTTAAGCGACTGATCGACGAACCTTGCGTGTTTTGGGGACAGATCGACGAACTTTGTGTTTATTCTGCAATCGATCGACGAAATTTGCTTTTTTCCCCCGACTGATCGACGAACTTCGCGTTTTTTATGACAGATCGACGAACTTAGCGTTTTTTTCCGCGACAGATCGATGAACTTTGTGTCTTTTCCACGATCGATCGGTGAATCTCAATCAAGTAAAATCTAAAGTCAGAAATTTATTTAACAACCTAATTGTTAAGGGTCCCTAACACATTTAATGGAACTTGAAAAATACACTGCATATATAAAACTTAACTTTCTTCCCTTTTTTATAATAAAAATAAACATTTTACATAATCATTCTCAGTTGACTTAATTTTTTCAATGGTATTTTGTCATGTCTGCATTAATGTAATTCTTTAAATAGCACGTAAAATAATAGTGGGGTTTAAAGATTTTTTTTTTCTCCCTCCCAAAGATTATAACTCCCCTCCATTTAAAAATGTTGGTAGGGAGACTCCCCTCCTTGGAAAAATTGAATTTCAAGCCCTGCCTATAATATGTTTGTGTGTATTGAGGTTTGTATAGATGTTTGTGTGTGTGCTGTTTTTAATAAAGACAGTTTCATTTTTCACACGAACCTTTAAAAAAATTCACATTCTTTGCGCAATCCTTTAACAAAATTTCCATTTTTTTTTTTTTCGTGATTCTTTAATGAAATTCGCATTTTTTTCTGTATCTTTTTTTTGTCGAGATTCACAATTTTTTCAGCTATCCTATGACGTAATTTTTGTTTTTTTCAGCGATAATTTGACGAAATTTGTGTTTTTTCTGCGATTTTTTTTTTCACGAAATTTGCGTTATTTTCCATGATTCTTTTATGAAATTTGCGTTTTTCTGTGATCCTTAGACGAAATTTTCTTTTTTCGCAATGCTTTGATAATAATCACATTTTCTCTGCTGCCTTTTGATAAGATTCATGAATTTTCAGATCCTTCGATGAAATTCGCGTTTTTTCAGCAATCTTTGAAGAAATTCGCATTTTTCTCTCGATACTTTAACGAAATGTGCGTTTTCCAGCGATTTTTTGATAAAATACGTTTTATTCCGCAATTTTTAGACGAAATTTGGCAAGAAAGCGCTATCTTTTGGTGAAATTTCCTATTTTGCGATTCTTTGACAAAATTTGCTCATCTTTTGCGTAAATCGCGTTTTTCTGTGGCCTTTTAACAAAATTCACGTTTTACATGATCCTTTGATGAAATTAGTGTTTTTCCCGTGATCATTTGACGAAATCTAGGATTTTTTTCCCGCGAAGATTGATTATTTGTTTTTAGTCTGCAGGTGCCCTAAAAAGTTTGTGATGCCTGTCGCTGCATTGCCCGCATTCTGCCACGGTGTATCAAACAAACAAAATTCATCCTAAAGAATTATTGTTTCGTTTCTGGAAATGAACAACCGTCAACTCATTGGCTGAATTATAAAGCGTGAAATGTGTAGGCACTGAGTATCATCTATACTATTAATGTCGGTAAACGTCTGTCTCTGTGTGTGTTGTTGTGTCTGGCATCTGTAAGCACAAAACTCTGCATGCAAGTAGTAGGATAATGAGAGTTCACCGGCAGAAGGCGCAGCCCGCAGCTGAGCAACCGAGCAACCGATAGTGCATTGTTCAGAATCAACCCTCTTTTTCTCACTGTAATCTTTTCATCTCATTTTGTTGGTACATCTGATATTTTGTAGAAAGTTTTGTGTGTAAGAGTATGTTTTAAAAAGCATGTATGTCTTATAGTTATTATAAATAGTTCTATGTGTGTATATATATGTGTGTGTGTGTGTATGTATGCGGGAAAATAGTTCTCTTTGTGTGTGTGTGTGTGTGTGTGACTATCTGCTTGTTTATCAAAGTTTTAGAAATATTTTTCATGTTTTTATAACGAAAAAAAAATATGCGTTAGTTAGTTAAAAAGTTTCACAAATTAAAAAAAAATTATTTTAGAAAAAGTTTCACATTACTTAAAAAATTAAAAAAAAGTACTCAATAATAAAATCAACGATTTTTATTATAACAAAATAATTTACAGAAAGGTATTTACAGATCAAAATATACATCGCGATTTTGCGTTAGCAATACAAATCAACATTTTCTTCTTTATTACAAACGGTATTAATGTCATAATGGCCATATGCTAAACTGCTTATTCCATCATCCAATAAGTAACGCTTGTCGTCAAAGGGACTTAAGCTAATTTTATTTTGAGTTAATGTATATAGGCGATGGTCATCTTGGGCAATCCTTACCTGTTTCTCCATACTTGTTTTTTGTTGTTGAAGGCACTCCAAGTAGTCTTCATGTTTAATTTTCTGCCGAACAATCTGCGTAGATACGCCTTTTGCACGCTTCTTTTCATCTTTAACAGATTTTAGAGAATACATTTTTGATTTCAGTCCGACAAACTCAAGGGCTAATTCACCATTAAGTTCATCCTTAAACTTTCCGAGCGTCTTCTTATTATCCTCAGAGTATAGACGATGAGATTTCGGGTATTCAGAAAAGTCAAACAACTCACGATGCTGCTCCAGATCCTTATAAATATTATTGGTTTGAATATGATACGTTAGGGAATCTGTATCCGTAAAGAGTAAAACTGCACGATCTTTGTATGTTTTCTTTATAAAATTGTAATGGAAATCATACATACAAAGTTTAGATAGTTCGAGTATAGAAAATCCAACATAGATGGGTCGGTTCATATGTATGCTAGTTTTTAATCTCTCCACAGCAGTCAAGTCTTCATCATAAGTTTTAAACGATTTAAAAGTAGGCGATGCTACTAATTTTTTGGCTCTTTTTTCACCGTTACAAAGCACAATATTTCTTCTTTTTCGTAGATTTTCCATGGTTTTACCAAAAACAGAATTGTTCATTAACTTAAAAAAGTCTTTCTCAAAAGAAGATTTTGCTTCTTTCCTTTTTTCGGTGTTGAAATTAATATATTTCTGCAACCATGGTCCCTGTTTAAATTTTAAAGCTTTATGCACAGCTGTAATTTTTAAACCAAGTTCTAAATAAAATTTGAGATTACGATAATGGGTTATATAATTTCGTTTATTATTTAAATTTGGTATAAGTTTAGGAGTTCCCACGAATTTCCTATTGTTAAGCAAGCTTCTTGCATGAGAAGACAGCATCTGATCCTCCAAAGTTACTCTCTCAGGGGCGACAGGGTATTCATTATGCAAAGGATGTAAATGTTTCGGGTATTCCATGTCTACCTCGAAAAGATACCCAATTTCGGAGCTATCAGATAAAGATAGAACCCACTCTTCTGTGATATGACTTGTTTCACACCATTCAAAACCGCCATAAGGTAAAAATTGGCTCATAGCCCACCCGTATAAGTTATTGGCATCCCAATACATAATGTAGCTGGGTGCCTCATTTTTCTTATAATCGGGCGTACCAGGGATGTTTGCTCGGGCATATCTTTTACTTATCATGCTAATGCCGCCTCGTATTCCATTTTCAACCATAAGCAACATATCTATATCACTGAGTAACTCTAAAGGTGTATCAGACATCTTCAAACAAGCCTGCCATGCTAGCCCAGGTGCTGTAAACAGGTGAGCAGGGTCAATTTCATAATACTGCTGACATAATTTCCTAAAGTTTTGAAACACGTCAGCAAGTAGTAGAACATCTGTCTTCACATAAAGGTTGTGATAATCACCAAGAGTCTTGATATCAAATGTTTTCCATACATTCTGGGCATGTTGGTATTCCTTTTCACCTATAGGCTCATTGGTTAAACTATTAAAAAAGGCAGAAGGTGGAGGAAGCTGTTTCTCAGTAAATTTTTCAAAACAAGTAAAATAATCATAGGGGTAAACCCCTTTCCGTATAAGTAAAGATAAATTATTATTTTGGGGGAAATTTTCTTCAAGTACAGTGAATTGATCAGGTTGAAGGTTTTTAACAAGTTTTTCCAATGACGTAGGCAAAAATTGGAAAGAATCTATAAACACCATCTGAATAGGAGATGTAGGCTTTCTGATTTTAAAGGTGATATAGTTTTCCATAGAAATAGCAATAACATCGATTTCATGATCTTTGAATTTTCCAAGCTTTGTCATAATATGATGACCATCATAGTTTTTCAAGTTATGGAATATAACAGGAATTGTTTTACACTGCTTATAGTTCAAGTTGCATTCCACATGTGCAGCTCCTCTGTACGCACCTGACAGGTGATCATGGTCACGTGTACGTTTCTCATCTAAAGTTTTCTTACAAATATGACAAAACTCTGCTTCTCGAAATGCCTTTTCTTCCTTGGGAGAAAGCTTCATAGGTTTAATACTTTGTAACTTTTCTCCTAAAATTTCTTTTTCTTGCATCATTCGGTTTAAAAAATGATCAACACAGTTTCTACCACGATATACCTGTGCTTTCTTCACACACGTTCCATCGGGGCCAATAACCACATAGGCATAACCACATGGTAAGTGATAGGTTGTTTTCTCGGTATAGGATGCTTTAGAAGAGGGAGGGGCTGATGAAATAGGTATAAGGAGACTCTCAAAGTCCGCATAGATCGTATAGGCAACAGGATGTTGTAAATGAATACCTGTAAACTTTAATATATTATCCTTTTCATTAGGCATCTTTATAGCTTGCGCAACATGTTGAGAACAATATTCATTATGCTTATCCAATAGATCTTGTCTTGAAAATCGATGCAAACATCGATAACAATAGTGTTGTACACCATTATGCTTGGTAAGATCCCCTAAAAGTCTTGAAAAACTTCTTATCAAACAATAGTGCTGCTTTTCACCATCACCAACCAATAACAAATTAATCACATCATGATCTTTCTTTTCAGATATATACAGGGGGCAAACTTCATCCTCTTCATAACCAAACACATTAACCCGTAAATTGTTGAGTTGTTCAATAACAGGTATCTTCTGAAGAGGTACAGGGCATTCTACATTACCTAATTTAATATCATGTTCAAAAGGTCGATAATGTGAAACACGTTCAGGTTTTTTTGTATAATCCAAGTTCAGTTTAAAAGCCAAAAAACACCATACTAAACATTTCTTATCTTCGTTTTTTATATTCAACACTGCTTTTTTATCATCGAGTTTTTTAGACAAAGGAATATAGGAACTCGCAGCGAGGGGGTGATATTTAGCAATCTTGAGTTCTAAATGAAGAATTTTTCTAAGTTTCCAGCCAGAACCTCTTTGTACAAATTCTTCAAAGGATTTAATAATCTTCGAAAATCCTTCCTCAATATGTTGTGAGATAGTATCTTCTATAAGTTCGGTCATACACGAACATCGAAAATAACATTGAATTTCTTCAAACTCCTCATTATCAGTCAGACGTTCAAGTGATATTTTTTCTACCATATACCATTTAATTGCACCTTTTTCATGAATTTCACTTATTAAACGTTCTTGTATTTCAGTTTGTACATGTCTATGAAATACCTCTAAATCATTTTCATCACGTTCATCAGGATGCAAAATCACTGTTTTAAACACATTAAGTGCATCAGAATGCTTTATGTTTTTCGACTTTGCATTAGATAAGCTCATTTTACGTTTTACACTCACAAGAGGTGTGCGGGGGTGTTGAGTGCGTACATGTTGTCTCAGATCAAATTTTCTTCTAAACACTTTATCGCAATCACAGCAAGTAAATGTTGAATTCCGATGCGACTGTAAATGCTGCTTCAAATGATCCTTCCGGGTGAAAACTTGATCACATTCATCACACTTAAATGTAGACTGTCCATAGGCATTATGGATTTTCAGGTGTCTAATCAAGTCCGATTTCCTTCTAAAACACTTTCCGCAAGTTTCACAGGAAAACGACTTTTCATTAATATGAATCTTAGTATGTTGATGCAAATTAAAATATGTTGAAAAAACTTTGTCACAAGTGAGACAAACATGCTTTTTTTCCACATTCGTAGGAGTCACAGTCTTTAAAGAAACATCCTCTTCAACTTGCTGATTAAAATTAGAAGAACTTTGAGATATAGTATCTTTTTCTGTAAGAACTTCAGAGAATCCATCATGCTGTATCAATCCAACATTATCATGTGTTTTTAAATGTCTTTGTAGGTTTGATCTTCGTCCAAAAGGCATCAAACAGATATCACAAGTATATAATTTCTCGCCAGAATGAATTTTCATATGTTGGTTCAGATTAGAAGTGCTCGAAAAATCTTTACCGCAAGTAAGACAGCTAAACATCTTCTTAGCAGATACAGAATCTCCCGCAATCGAGGTTTCATCAATAGGCATATCAACATCCATAATATAAAATCAATAAAAAAAACTTTAACTCTTAATAGCAAACAACAGCGATTCGCACTGATAAAAAGCGGGAGCAATTTAAAACACGTTTAACCACTAGCGATATGAATCCTCAAATGATGAAAATCCTAATTTTTCCCCGTCTATTTATACCGACCCGAAGGCAAAGTTGAGTTGTAGTATTGCTTGATATGATTGTTATTAAAGCGCGTCATACGATTTCGGGGGCCTATAAGTTTCTTTCCCCTCTTTATAATATAACATAATTTAACAGATAAACCCGAATGTATACAAATTTAAATTCGTAAATTATATTATATCACAAAATATAAAAAATCCTACAAAATAAAAATAGAATTTAGCACTTACCCCAAAAACACATCCACTTTAGTTGTTAGTCTGCACTTAACTAATATTTCTTCCTTATCTATAGTAGGGGGTGCTGCCATCGCCGCGAGAGGCACTGCCCGTCTTCCGGTTTGTGACGTCATTTCCGGTTTGAGATAAGAATAAACCTTAAATACACGCACTTAGTCATTCTTCCTTCCCTCTTTCGCGCTAGTAGTTGTCAGTTTCTTGTTTAGACGTGTTGGGTGACGTCATTACATGTTTGCGATAAGAACAAGATTATCCCCTTATCAACAGGTAAAAAGCTGCACTTCAGTGACGTCACAAGTCATATGACATAGCTGATAACGGCACGATTAGCTGATAAAAATTTGTACTAATCATCTATTTCCCTTCAAGTCATTGCATGAGACGGTTGAGCTCCAATAGCTGTATATAAGGTAAGAGTAATTTATATATTATAATAGGATTTTAAATTAATTTAGTAGATGTTACAATTTGATATTTAAAAAATTTCATGCTAAACGATATGATTACATGTTGTTCATCATACTAAATCCACAAATTTTAATTCGAAAGAAATATTATTAAAATTATAATCTAAAATAAATTAGCGAAAATGCATAACAAATCTCAACAAAAACAAGCTAATTATAAAAGGAAATGTACAAAGTTTATAAATTTACACATGTGTTAAACGCGTTTACAAACCTTATCATAGGCACAAGTCTAATTCCACCAGACTATTTGTTATAAGTTTAACTATAAGTCAACATGTAAGATATTTGTGAAAAGGAATCTTATGATTTTTAATTTTCCAAGTTCAGTTTCAATCATATTGTAAAAGGATAATTCAAACTTTGAGATGAATCTATAGTAAAATACTTAAATTAAAATGTATTTTTGATAGTTTAAGAATTAGAAACTACAACTTTGACTACTTTTTAAAATGTTTGCCTGATAGAAAACTGTGATAACATGTCTATGTTTGAATTTTTCTGATAACATGCCAATGCCTGAATTTTTCTGACAACTTGTCTGTGTTTGAATTTTTCTGATAACATGTCTGTGCTTGAATTTTTTTGCTAACATGCCTGTGTTTAAATTTTTCTTATAACATGTCTATGTTTAATTTTTCTCTTCTTTTGAAATGTATAAACTTTTACTATACGTGTCTTTCGATTTCATTGAAGAAAAAAGTGATCGATCAACTTTATCAAACCATTTTAATGTTAATATTTTTAAACGAACGCGATAATCAGATAAAAATATATGTAGCTAATTCATATTATCCCACTAAACATTGCAAAACAATAAAACTCTTAGAAAAATTTTATACTTCAACATTCAAAAATTGACAATATTCACATCTTAATACTAAAAAACAATCCTTATCTTGAAGTATTTCCTGTAACAAAATCTAAAATTTTCATATCAACAAGACCCAAGTTAGAAACTTTACCTTTGAACTTAATACCAATCTTTAATCATAAAGTGATAAAACTGATAATTTTTTTTTAAAAGTTACTTCTAAAACATCTCATAGATGGCGCTGTTGAAAAAAATTAATTCAAAACTTGTTTAAAAGACTTAAAAAAATTAAATCTAACTTTAAACTAACAAAAACCTGTAGAACAATCACTTTCAGTTAGAAATATTTAAAAAATAATTGTTAATTCTAAAACCGCTCACAGAGGGCGTTGCTGAAAAAAATAAACTCAAAGTTGTTTAAAATATATTAAAAAATAAATCTAACTTTAAACTATCATCAAACTCCAGAAAAATTACTTTCAATTAGAAATATTTTAAAATAATTAAAACTTCTAAAATCGTTCATAGGGGGCGCTGCTGTGAAAAAATCATTTCGAAACTTGTAAAAAATTAATCCAAAACTTATTTAAAACACTTTTACAAAAAAATTGACCAAAATACCGATAAACATCAAGTAGATAATAATTGGGGGTTCTGCATCAGCGCAGTTCGCGCAGTTGACCTCAAGGTCGAAGGAAGGTCACTGGAAGTGGCAGGTGTGGACACCGGATGTAGCAAGTGCTGATAACAGACATGCTGGAACAGGAAGTGGGGCATGTTTAGACAGGAGTGATCCCGGAAGTAAGACCGGAAATACGACAGGAAGTCGAAGCTGGAACTTCCGGCTTCCACTTCCATCGCGTTTCCGGTCTTACTTCCGGAATCACTTCCTGTCTAAACATGCCCCACTTCCTGTTCCAACATGTCTGTTATCAGCACTTGCTACATCCGGTGTCCACACCTGCCACTTCCAGTGACCTTCCTTCGACCTTGAGGTCAACTGCGCGAACTGCGCTGATGCAGAACCCCCAATTATTATCTACTTGATGTTTATCGGTATTTTGGTCAATTTTTTTGTAAAAGTGTTTTAAATAAGTTTTGGATTAATTTTTTACAAGTTTCGAAATGATTTTTTCACAGCAGCGCCCCCTATGAACGATTTTAGAAGTTTTAATTATTTTAAAATATTTCTAATTGAAAGTAATTTTTCTGGAGTTTGATGATAGTTTAAAGTTAGATTTATTTTTTAATATATTTTAAACAACTTTGAGTTTATTTTTTTCAGCAACGCCCTCTGTGAGCGGTTTTAGAATTAACAATTATTTTTTAAATATTTCTAACTGAAAGTGATTGTTCTACAGGTTTTTGTTAGTTTAAAGTTAGATTTAATTTTTTTAAGTCTTTTAAACAAGTTTTGAATTAATTTTTTTCAACAGCGCCATCTATGAGATGTTTTAGAAGTAACTTTTAAAAAAAAATTATCAGTTTTATCACTTTATGATTAAAGATTGGTATTAAGTTCAAAGGTAAAGTTTCTAACTTGGGTCTTGTTGATATGAAAATTTTAGATTTTGTTACAGGAAATACTTCAAGATAAGGATTGTTTTTTAGTATTAAGATGTGAATATTGTCAATTTTTGAATGTTGAAGTATAAAATTTTTCTAAGAGTTTTATTGTTTTGCAATGTTTAGTGGGATAATATGAATTAGCTACATATATTTTTATCTGATTATCGCGTTCGTTTAAAAATATTAACATTAAAATGGTTTGATAAAGTTGATCGATCACTTTTTTCTTCAATGAAATCGAAAGACACGTATAGTAAAAGTTTATACATTTCAAAAGAAGAGAAAAATTAAACATAGACATGTTATAAGAAAAATTTAAACACAGGCATGTTAGCAAAAAAATTCAAGCACAGACATGTTATCAGAAAAATTCAAACACAGACAAGTTGTCAGAAAAATTCAGGCATTGGCATGTTATCAGAAAAATTCAAACATAGACATGTTATCACAGTTTTCTATCAGGCAAACATTTTAAAAAGTAGTCAAAATTGTAGTTTCTAATTCTTAAACTATCAAAAATACATTTTAATTTAAGTATTTTACTATAGATTCATCTCAAAGTTTGAATTATCCTTTTACAATATGATTGAAACTGAACTTGGAAAATTAAAAATCATAAGATTCCTTTTCACAAATATCTTACATGTTGACTTATAGTTAAACTTATAACAAATAGTCTGGTGGAATTAGACTTGTGCCTATGATAAGGTTTGTAAACGCGTTTAACACATGTGTAAATTTATAAACTTTGTACATTTCCTTTTATAATTAGCTTCTTTTTGTTGAGATTTGTTATGCATTTTCGCTAATTTATTTTAGATTATAATTTTAATAATATTTCTTTCGAATTAAAACTTGTGGATTTAGTATGATGAACAACATGTAATCATATCGTTTAGCATGAAATTTTTTAAATATCAAATTGTAGCATCTACTAAATTAATTTAAAATCCTATTATAATATATAAATTACTCTTACCTTATATACAGCTATTGGAGCTCAACCGTCTCATGCAATGACTTGAAGGGAAATAGATGATTAGTACAAATTTTTATCAGCTAATCGTGCCGTTATCAGCTATGTCATATGACTTGTGACGTCACTGAAGTGCAGCTTTTTACCTGTTGATAAGGGGATAATCTTGTTCTTATCGCAAACATGTAATGACGTCACCCAACACGTCTAAACGAGAAACTGACAACTACTAGCGCGAAAGAGGGAAGGAAGAATGACTAAGTGCGTGTATTTAAGGTTTATTCTTATCTCAAACCGGAAATGACGTCACAAACCGGAAGACGGGCAGTGCCTCTCGCGGCGATGGCAGCACCCCCTACTATAGATAAGGAAGAAAGATTAGTTAAGTGCAGACTAACAACTAAAGTGGATGTGTTTTTGGGGTAAGTGCTAAATTCTATTTTTATTTTGTAGGATTTTTTATATTTTGTGATATAATATAATTTACGAATTTAAATTTGTATACATTCGGGTTTATCTGTTAAATTATGTTATATTATAAAGAGGGGAAAGAAACTTATAGGCCCCCGAAATCGTATGACGCGCTTTAATAACAATCATATCAAGCAATACTAAAACTCAACTTTGCCTTCGGGTCGGTATAAATAGACGGGGAAAAATTAGGATTTTCATCATTTGAGGATTCATATCGCTAGTGGTTAAACGTGTTTTAAATTGCTCCCGCTTTTTATCAGTGCGAATCGCTGTTGTTTGCTATTAAGAGTTAAAGTTTTTTTTATTGATTTTATATTATGGATGGTGATATGCCTATTGATGAAACCTCGATTGTGGGAGATTCTGTATCTGCTAAGAAGATGTTTAGCTGTCTTACTTGCGGTAAAGATTTTTCGAGCACTTCTAATCTGAACCAACATATGAAAATTCATTCTGGCGAGAAATTATATACTTGTGATATCTGTTTGAAGCCTTTTGGACGAAGATCAAACCTACAAAGACATTTAAAAACACATGATAATGTTGGATTGATACAGCATGATGGATTCTCTGAAGTTCTTACAGAAAAAGATACTATATCTCAAAGTTCTTCTAATTTTAATCAGCAAGTTGAAGAGGATGTTTCTTTAAAGACTGTGACTCCTACGAATGTGGAAAAAAAGCATGTTTGTCTCACTTGTGACAAAGTTTTTTCAACATATTTTAATTTGCATCAACATACTAAGATTCATATTAATGAAAAGTCGTTTTCCTGTGAAACTTGCGGAAAGTGTTTTAGAAGGAAATCGGACTTGATTAGACACCTGAAAATCCATAATGCCTATGGACAGTCTACATTTAAGTGTGATGAATGTGATCAAGTTTTCACCCGGAAGGATCATTTGAAGCAGCATTTACAGTCGCATCGGAATTCAACATTTACTTGCTGTGATTGCGATAAAGTGTTTAGAAGAAAATTTGATCTGAGACAACATGTACGCACTCAACACCCCCGCACACCTCTTGTGAGTGTAAAACGTAAAATGAGCTTATCTAATGCAAAGTCGAAAAACATAAAGCATTCTGATGCACTTAATGTGTTTAAAACAGTGATTTTGCATCCTGATGAACGTGATGAAAATGATTTAGAGGTATTTCATAGACATGTACAAACTGAAATACAAGAACGTTTAATAAGTGAAATTCATGAAAAAGGTGCAATTAAATGGTATATGGTAGAAAAAATATCACTTGAACGTCTGACTGATAATGAGGAGTTTGAAGAAATTCAATGTTATTTTCGATGTTCGTGTATGACCGAACTTATAGAAGATACTATCTCACAACATATTGAGGAAGGATTTTCGAAGATTATTAAATCCTTTGAAGAATTTGTACAAAGAGGTTCTGGCTGGAAACTTAGAAAAATTCTTCATTTAGAACTCAAGATTGCTAAATATCACCCCCTCGCTGCGAGTTCCTATATTCCTTTGTCTAAAAAACTCGATGATAAAAAAGCAGTGTTGAATATAAAAAACGAAGATAAGAAATGTTTAGTATGGTGTTTTTTGGCTTTTAAACTGAACTTGGATTATACAAAAAAACCTGAACGTGTTTCACATTATCGACCTTTTGAACATGATATTAAATTAGGTAATGTAGAATGCCCTGTACCTCTTCAGAAGATACCTGTTATTGAACAACTCAACAATTTACGGGTTAATGTGTTTGGTTATGAAGAGGATGAAGTTTGCCCCCTGTATATATCTGAAAAGAAAGATCATGATGTGATTAATTTGTTATTGGTTGGTGATGGTGAAAAGCAGCACTATTGTTTGATAAGAAGTTTTTCAAGACTTTTAGGGGATCTTACCAAGCATAATGGTGTACAACACTATTGTTATCGATGTTTGCATCGATTTTCAAGACAAGATCTATTGGATAAGCATAATGAATATTGTTCTCAACATGTTGCGCAAGCTATAAAGATGCCTAATGAAAAGGATAATATATTAAAGTTTACAGGTATTCATTTACAACATCCTGTTGCCTATACGATCTATGCGGACTTTGAGAGTCTCCTTATACCTATTTCATCAGCCCCTCCCTCTTCTAAAGCATCCTATACCGAGAAAACAACCTATCACTTACCATGTGGTTATGCCTATGTGGTTATTGGTCCCGATGGAACGTGTGTGAAGAAAGCACAGGTATATCGTGGTAGAAACTGTGTTGATCATTTTTTAAACCGAATGATGCAAGAAAAAGAAATTTTAGGAGAAAAGTTACAAAGTATTAAACCTATGAAGCTTTCTCCCAAGGAAGAAAAGGCATTTCGAGAAGCAGAGTTTTGTCATATTTGTAAGAAAACTTTAGATGAGAAACGTACACGTGACTATGATCACCTGTCAGGTGCGTACAGAGGAGCTGCACATGTGGAATGCAACTTGAACTATAAGCAGTGTAAAACAATTCCTGTTATATTCCATAACTTGAAAAACTATGATGGTCATCATATTATGACAAAGCTTGGAAAATTCAAAGATCATGAAATCGATGTTATTGCTATTTCTATGGAAAACTATATCACCTTTAAAATCAGAAAGCCTACATCTCCTATTCAGATGGTGTTTATAGATTCTTTCCAATTTTTGCCTACGTCATTGGAAAAACTTGTTAAAAACCTCCAACCTGATCAATTCACTGTACTTGAAGAAAATTTCCCCCAAAATAATAATTTATCTTTACTTATACGGAAAGGGGTTTACCCCTATGATTATTTTACTTGTTTTGAAAAATTTACTGAGAAACAGCTTCCTCCACCTTCTGCCTTTTTTAATAGTTTAACCAATGAGCCTATAGGTGAAAAGGAATACCAACATGCCCAGAATGTATGGAAAACATTTGATATCTACTTTGATAAGACTCTTGGTGATTATCACAACCTTTATGTGAAGACAGATGTTCTACTACTTGCTGACGTGTTTCAAAACTTTAGGAAATTATGTCAGCAGTATTATGAAATTGACCCTGCTCACCTGTTTACAGCACCTGGGCTAGCATGGCAGGCTTGTTTGAAGATGTCTGATACACCTTTAGAGTTACTCAGTGATATAGATATGTTGCTTATGGTTGAAAATGGAATACGAGGCGGCATTAGCATGATAAGTAAAAGATATGCCCGAGCAAACATCCCTGGTACGCCCGATTATAAGAAAAATGAGGCACCCAGCTACATTATGTATTGGGATGCCAATAACTTATACGGGTGGGCTATGAGCCAATTTTTACCTTATGGCGGTTTTGAATGGTGTGAAACAAGTCATATCACAGAAGAGTGGGTTCTATCTTTATCTGATAGCTCCGAAATTGGGTATCTTTTCGAGGTAGACATGGAATACCCGAAACATTTACATCCTTTGCATAATGAATACCCTGTCGCCCCTGAGAGAGTAACTTTGGAGGATCAGATGCTGTCTTCTCATGCAAGAAGCTTGCTTAACAATAGGAAATTCGTGGGAACTCCTAAACTTATACCAAATTTAAATAATAAACGAAATTATATAACCCATTATCGTAATCTCAAATTTTATTTAGAACTTGGTTTAAAAATTACAGCTGTGCATAAAGCTTTAAAATTTAAACAGGGACCATGGTTGCAGAAATATATTAATTTCAACACCGAAAAAAGGAAAGAAGCAAAATCTTCTTTTGAGAAAGACTTTTTTAAGTTAATGAACAATTCTGTTTTTGGTAAAACCATGGAAAATCTACGAAAAAGAAGAAATATTGTGCTTTGTAACGGTGAAAAAAGAGCCAAAAAATTAGTAGCATCGCCTACTTTTAAATCGTTTAAAACTTATGATGAAGACTTGACTGCTGTGGAGAGATTAAAAACTAGCATACATATGAACCGACCCATCTATGTTGGATTTTCTATACTCGAACTATCTAAACTTTGTATGTATGATTTCCATTACAATTTTATAAAGAAAACATACAAAGATCGTGCAGTTTTACTCTTTACGGATACAGATTCCCTAACGTATCATATTCAAACCAATAATATTTATAAGGATCTGGAGCAGCATCGTGAGTTGTTTGACTTTTCTGAATACCCGAAATCTCATCGTCTATACTCTGAGGATAATAAGAAGACGCTCGGAAAGTTTAAGGATGAACTTAATGGTGAATTAGCCCTTGAGTTTGTCGGACTGAAATCAAAAATGTATTCTCTAAAATCTGTTAAAGATGAAAAGAAGCGTGCAAAAGGCGAATCTACGCAGATTGTTCGGCAGAAAATTAAACATGAAGACTACTTGGAGTGCCTTCAACAACAAAAAACAAGTATGGAGAAACAGGTAAGGATTGCCCAAGATGACCATCGCCTATATACATTAACTCAAAATAAAATTAGCTTAAGTCCCTTTGACGACAAGCGTTACTTATTGGATGATGGAATAAGCAGTTTAGCATATGGCCATTATGATATTAATACCGTTTGTAATAAAGAAGAAAATGTTGATTTGTATTGCTAACGCAAAATCGCGATGTATATTTTGATCTGTAAATACCTTTCTGTAAATTATTTTGTTATAATAAAAATCGTTGATTTTATTATTGAGTACTTTTTTTTAATTTTTTAAGTAATGTGAAACTTTTTCTAAAATAATTTTTTTTTAATTTGTGAAACTTTTTAACTAACTAACGCATATTTTTTTTTCGTTATAAAAACATGAAAAATATTTCTAAAACTTTGATAAACAAGCAGATAGTCACACACACACACACACACACAAAGAGAACTATTTTCCCGAATACATACACACACACACACATATATATACACACATAGAACTATTTATAATAACTATAAGACATACATGCTTTTTAAAACATACTCTTACACACAAAACTTTCTACAAAATATCAGATGTACCAACAAAATGAGATGAAAAGATTACAGTGAGAAAAAGAGGGTTGATTCTGAACAATGCACTATCGGTTGCTCGGTTGCTCAGCTGCGGGCTGCGCCTTCTGCCGGTGAACTCTCATTATCCTACTACTCATGCAGACGACGGACATAAATGCTTTTGGTATAAAAAAATTCGGAAGGGGAGTTTTTAAAAATTCACAACATTTTGCGGGAGAAGAGGGGTGCGAACGAATTTAAAAAATGAGTCCGCATCAATAATTATGGCAGCGGGGGTAGTATGTTTTGCCCACACGGGGTGGAGACTTTTCTTTGCTGACACCACTCATATGATATATCGTTTGAAAGGCCTGCGACTGCCTTTTCATGTTATGCATCTGTGTGGTCCATCCCACCCCCCCTTCCCCGCCAATTGGGGCGCTTTTCTAAATTTTGCACATACCACTCATGTTATGTATCGTTAAAAAGGTCTGTGACCGCTTAATCATATTATGCATCTCCGATGTCCATCCCCCCACTTTGCCCCCCCCCAAGGGGGTACTTTTGTAAATTTTGCACAAACCCTTCATGTTATGTATTGTTGGAAAGGTTTTTGACTGCTTATTCATGTTATGCATCTCTGGGGTCCATCCCGCCACTCCCCCCCCCCTTAAGGGGGCACTTTTCTAAATTTTGTTGACATCCCTCATGTCATATATTGTTGGAAAGATCTGTGACCGCTTAATCATATGCATCTCCAATGTCCATCTCCCCAATTTGCCCCCCCCAAGGGGGCAATTTTCTAAATTTTGTTGACACCCCTCATGTCATATATTGTTGGAAAGGTCTGTGACCGCTTAATGATATTATGCATCTCCAATGTCCATCTCCCCACTTTGCCCCCCCCTCCCCCAAGTGGGTACTTTTCTAAATTTTGCAGACAACCCTCATGTCATATATCGTTGGAAAGGTCTGTGACTGCTTAATCATATGCATATCTCCAATGTCCATTTCCCCACTTTGCCCCCCCCCTCCCCCAAGGGGGTACTTTTCTAAATTTTGCAGACAACCCTCATGTCATATATCGTTGGAAAGGTCTGTGACTGCTTAATCATATGCATATCTCTGATGTCCATCTCCCCACTTTGCCCCCCCCCCCCCAAAGAGGTACTTTTCTAAATTTTGCACACAACTGTCATGTTATATATCGTTGGAAAGGTCTGTGACCACTTAATCATATTATGCATGTTCCGTGTCCATCCCCTACTTTACCCCCCCCCAAGGGGGTACTTTTTTAAATTTTGCACACACCCCTCATGTTACATATCGTTTGAAAGGTCTTTGACTGCTTATTCATGTTATGCATCTCCTTGGTCCATCCCGCCATTTCCCCCTCCCCAAGGGGGAACTTACCATTTACTTGCACAACAGCGCTAAATGTGTCAGATGAAAGAAATTCCGCGAGTGCATGTGCCAGTGAAACTTAGCCAATTGCTGTTTTTCAACCTAGCTTTAATTCAAAGTGGGTTTTTTATTTATTTGAATTATTCTGCAAAAGTTTCAAACATTTTAAAGCAGCTATGAATTTTATTTTTATGGTACTATCAAGTTTTTTGCCGTCAAATTTTGACGGGTTCCATCTAGTTTTAATTAATGTAATAACTAATAAATCAGTAAAACATCATTATAAATACATTTAACGTCGAATTAAAAATCACTTGATGAGAACTTTTAAGCCGAATTTTTTAATTTGCAAATTAAATTTCGGTGAAAATATTTATCCGCGTGTTTTATAAGCGAATAATAATTCATATTTATTGTGACATCACTGGAATATTGTCCATTAGGTTTATTTTATCATTATGCATTATAACTTTGTTGATGTCATTTTTTCATTACAATTAAATACAAAATATATTTTTTAATTGTAACATGGTGTTTAAGCATAAAAGTAACTTATACAAAGTACGTGTGAAAAGTTTGCGCCGGGGAAAATGACGTTATGCTTAGCTTGAAATGCATTTTAACATTGATAAAACTAAAAAGAAAAATTAATTGTGTCAACATGACATAATTTTAACTGATTTTTCAATTTTTAATTTTAAAGGCCAGAATTTAATCCTTTATTGGTTGCTTCATCTTGATTGCATACCTTGATTACATGTTACCAGTTACTTATTTTTTTAAATTATAGGTAAGAAGATTTCATTTTTTTATAAAAAAAAAATCACAATAGTAAAGAATTTCAGGAAAATTAAAATTATTAAAAATAGTGTTATGGGAAAAAAAATTGAAATAATGATTGTATTTGTAGCTGGAATAAATAATGTAAGGCTAATATTTTATAGGAATTATTTTGGTAGGTTTGTTATAAGTTCATTTAACAGTTCCTTATTAGTGGCAAAGTCCTATTTCTTCCACTGTGAATTTCTCTTTCGATGTCAAAAAATGATAGTCTACTTTTGGACGCCAGCCAAAACACAGTGGCAATTTTTAGAAATGTATAATGGTTGTGACAACAAACGGCCCTATCGCTTTAGCTTTCATCGCGCTTACATCACTTCTAAATACAACAAATTTCAATTTTTTACTACATTTTACTACATTTTACAATTTTAGTTCTTACATCACCAATTAGAAAAATATTAGCTTTCGATTGAAATTTATTTGAAAACTGCCGCTTAATTTAACGACTTTTTAAATAATTTTCAAGCATGAAACATTTTTCAATTTTATCTCAACAATGATCATCAGTTTGCTTTAATAATGTAACATATTCCCTGGGAAAGTTGCCCCAATTGAAAATAGATTTTCTTAACCATCATAAAAACTGAAAAAGAAAAATAATAAAAACCTCTGATAAATCATAAGATCAGATTATCTAAAAGAAAGAGCATTTTGGCGCTAAACTAAAATCTGTCAAGAAAAAAAAAACTATTTATAGTTTATGATTAACATAAAATTGATATGCTGAATTCGTTGATGTATATGTTGCATCAGAATATTCTAAGAACTGTATTTTATTATTTTTTTAAAGATTCATTGATATTTAACTGTATAAGAAGGTAAAGATCCCCGACTGTGATGGAAAAGGAATAATCATCCTGATTATGTAAAGGAACCGAAAAAACCATACAAATAAATTACACTTGAAAACATTAAAAATCTCCCTTATCTGCAGATTGATTTATTATTGTAAAAAAAAAAAAAAATTCTTCATCTTTACATAGAAATTGATTAGCTTAAAACAATGGGTGCGTTTCAGAAGATATGGATTTGAAACGAACAATGATTAAAGAAGATATTTTAAAACTTTTAATTTAAACATTTTAAAACTTTTTTTTTAACGTCGAATTTTGACGGTGCCTTTGGTGAGATGCAATACACATGCGCATAGCAGCTCATTCGGTTGCATTATCACAGGGGGGGGGGAGATGTGTGCTTTATTTACTATGTTCTTTTATTGACTGAATATGAGATGAACGTAGGGATATACTATTTGTATGATACTTCATAGGTCCAGGAAATTTTTTTCTTGCCGTGGGGAATATGGCGGTAATGTAAAACTGATTTGCATTACACAGTTGTTTACGGATTGTTTGTTTGGAGTTTGCTTCGGAATTAGTACTGTAATTCACTGGGGGGGGGGGACTTTTAAAATAAAATATTTGAAAGATTGTTTCATACGCACCCCTCTTATGTAATAAATAAGCTTATTTTACTAATATTGTTATTGTAATTTTTTTCCGTCAAGTTTTGACGGGTTCCATCTAGTGCTTGTTTAATATCGGATGTAACAGCAAATTCTTTTATACGAAATCGAGCTAAATTGCTGGAATAAGTTCGGGAAGATTTGAACCTTTAGCTAAATATTCATTTAAGGAAGGGTAATTTTTCGTGTGTGCGAAAGCATCAAAAACTGGTCTGATTTTTGTAGTGGCTGAGTTCGTCACTACTGCACTATGCGGCAAATAGTGTCCAGGTTTTTATAAGTTATCGTTCTTCACTTCTTCGATTATTCCGTCTTTCAACAATTTTGTAAAACATCTTAATAAGCTACGAAAATATCAGCTGCGTTCAATTTCTCAGTGGTAGCTCGTAATCTTCTTTCGGCCAATTCTCTTCCTTCAGGAAGTGCAGGATGTAACGTGAGCCAAGGTAATGTTATTTCATATCTTCCCGCATTGTTAATTTTCCAGTTACGTTGAAAATGCTCATACGCACCTTCACGTATTTCCATCATATTTTGGCTTTCAACGGGATGTAGAATTCCTATACGGTCTAAACTCTACATATCGGGAAGATTAATGTCACTAGTGAGTAAAGATATGATCGAAAAATAAGATTCAGCTACTTGTAAAACTTGTGGAATTTTTCCCATTAACGTCCATTCCAATTGCAACAGGTCCACTTGGTAAATATTGAATCTTCTCATTTAACAATTTTCCTGCAACATTTTCTCCTATTAATAGATGAATTTCTGATACGTATGTCTGTGAGATGCGATTATTACAATCAGTCCGTTTTATACTTCTTTTACTGAGATCTTTCATCCACTGTTCTCGAGGCATCTTGGATATTTCACCGCATATTTTCTATTGTTCTAGAACTTCAAATTACAATTATATTCTTTATCTAAGTTAGTTAAATATATCTTAAAACGAGGATGTTTCTGTTGAGGTATTCAAGAAAACCAAATAAATTATGAAGTACTGGGATTTCTCCTAAACTTTCATACTTTAACAATCTAACAGCTTTGAAAGCTATATACGATTGCTGACAACCAGTATCAATCAAGGCTCTTGTGATGTTTTCCATTATGACCCCTCATATACACTTAGAGTGTCTGTAACAGTACCCCATATGAACTAGACTGACTAGTCAGTGTTTGATCTTTTGATTGTACACAATTAAAATTTTCTACAGGTTTAGGAGTCTTTTCTAATCTAAACAAATTTTAGATTCAAGTGAAGAATTCGGGCGCATGGTTGTGCAGTGAAATTTATCACACATGGAATGGAATATTTTATTTTACTGTGATGCTGTTTAGCAACATGGCCCCTCTTAAGACATAGGAAACAACCGGCCTTTTTTGCACTTTCACGTTTGTCATCAATACTTATTTTCTTAGCTTTATAGCAATCTTGAGAAATATGTTTTTTCTCACAAAAAATACATTTCTTCTCATGAATTAAATTTGTGTTTAAAAGTCCTGCAGTCGTTGAAAATTCCCTTTTATTTTCAGTAAAATATTATTTATTCAATTTCTTATGTGAATCTCTCCCAACATCAAAAGTATTTCTGGCGATCACCAATCTTTCTTCTCCTTCAACCTCTGACTCCAAAAAGTCCATTAAACAACTGAATTTATTAATTTCTTATTTTGCTTTATCTTTTAACAAAAAAGAACTAATATACCTTTCCCATATTTTAAAAATTTCTTCTGGCAAACAATTCTCAAAAGAGGATATAACATTGCTGCATAGTTATGTGAAGCAACATCATCCAATGTACCCAAAGATCTTAAATACGATTCAATCTTATCGTTTAATTTTACAATATTACTCTTATTATGATTTAATACCAAATTTAACAACTCTCGCACGAATATTTCAATCAAAAGTTCGTTTTTACCAAAGCGAGATTTAAGACAATCAATCACTAAAGGGTAATATTCTGCTGTTGGTGGAAAACTCTCTACAAGATCACGGGCCCTACATTTTTCTGTAATAATTTGAATAAGATAAACAAATTTATCTTCATCAGATAATTCTGGATCTTCATATATCTTTTTAAAAATAGACCAGAATTTCAGCTAATTTTTTATCGATCCATCAAATTTTTCTAATTCTAATTTTGGTAATATCACGGTTTTATTATTTACCGTTTCATTTTTTGAATTATTCAATGAATTCTGCATTCGTTCAGTCTTTATTTTTAAAGTGATGCACTTATACGTATACGAAGTTATATTTTCATGTTCTTTATTATAAAGGCTTTGATTTATTTCATCATCTTTAGAAAGTAAACCTAATATCTCATTTATCTGCAGCCTGCAGATTCTTGCATTTATCTCTCAAAAGCGTAAAATAAATTTCTATTTCTTCAAAATCAACTGGATTAGATTATAATGCTTCCTCAAGCCTATTTTCAGTTTTCGTAAAATTGGTTCGCAATGAAGTTTTAACTTTAAATATATTACTAACAATAATAGTTCGATATTTCAAAAAAATAATCACGATGTTTTTATAAACCGAGGTCCTTGTTCACGGGCGCCATAAATGTTAACTCAAAAATTCGAAATTTCTAAAAGTTGTATTTTACTTAATACATAATAAAGGTAATAGCTTACCCTTTCTGTTGTGTTGAAGGAACTAAATATTGTTCCGTCGTTGATTATACTAAACTGCAATCATTTAACACATTTAAACATAAATTTATTCGAAAACAATCACAATTTACGAACACAGCACATAACAAGTACACAGAATTCATCAGACGATAATTAAACATAAATACTTTATCTGACACGCGCATGTCATTTTACTTCAATTCATAGGTGATGTGGCAATGCCCACAGAGTAAGGAAATTTAAACAGTCCCAACTTCGCCTGAAAAGAGCGACTGCAGCGCATAGGCGTAGCGTGACCGAAATTTTTTTTTTTTTTTTGGGGGGGGGGGGGGGGGCACAAATGTTTATTAAACACACACGCGCGCACGCACACATTCCTATATATATACAGTAATCTTCGTTAAAAACAGCCACGTAGAAATTTTTCACATTGGGTAAAAGGAATTCAGTTTCGAACTTCTAGCCCCCTAGACCTAAAAATTTATTTTTCTTAAACATTCGTCGTACAGTAATTTTTGAATTTTTTGCGAAATGTTTATGTGATTTTTAGCGTTTTTTCGCGTTTTGCGACAATTGCTTAACATTTGTGTTAGGAATTAAGTTTCAATCTTTTAACACAATATAGTAAAATTTGTCCTCACCCTTTTCTTAATTTTTCGCGAAATTTTTATGTGATTTTTAGCGTTTTTTATCTTTCCGAGGCAATTTTTTAAACATTCGTACGAGAAATCTGGTTTTATTTTTTCAGCCGATAAAGTACATTTTCTACTCTGCGATTTTTTAATTTTTTTGAAACTTTACCATGCGATTTTTCGGGTTTCACGGCGATTTTTTTTTTACATCTGTAAACGGAATCCAACTTCAATCTTTTAGTCCAATATAGCAAATTTTGTGATCTGCGATTTTTAGATTTTTCACGAATTTTGTATGCAATTTTAAGCGTTCCGCGGCGATTTTCTTAAACATTCGTAAAATACATCTGGTTTCAATTTTTCCGCCCGATACAGTAAATTTTGTCCTCAGTGATTTCTAAATTTTTCATAATTTTTTATGTGATTTTTAGTGTTTTTCCGCGTTTTATGGCAATTTTTTAACATTTATGATGCGAATCTGGTTTCAACCCTTTAACCCATTATTGTAAAATTTGTCCTCTGCGATTTTTAAATTTTTCATGAATTTTTTATGAGATATTTTGTGCGTTCTGTTGCGATTTTTAAACATTCGTAAAAGGAGTCCAGTTTAAATCTTTCAGCCCATTGTACTAAATTTTGAACTCTGCGATTACATTTTGTACTCAATTTTGTACTAACTGATTTTAATCGCGAATTTTTCATACGACTTTTTGCGAGTTTTTTTTTCGCGTTTCGTGGTAGTTCTTAACATCTGTAACAGGAATCCAATTATAACTTTTTAGCCCAAATTACTTTAGCCTAATATAGTAAATGTTGGCTTCTTTTCAATAATGTTTATTGGGAACTCGTTATAGCGAATTTGAATTTGTTCGCGAATTTTTATGTGGGGTTTAGCGTTTTTTCGCGCTTTGCGACGATTTTTTTGGCATTCGTTAAATGAATCCAGCTACAATCTTTTAACCCAATATAATAAATTTGGTTCTCTGCAATTTTAAAGTTTTTCGTGGATTTCTTTTCAGTTTTTACGCATTTTGAAGCGATTTTTCTATCATTCGTAAAATAAATCCGGTTGCAGTCTTTAAATACAATACCGTTAATTTTGTCCTCTGCGATTTTTTAATTTTTCGTGATTTTTTTTATGTGACTTTTTTTATGTATTTTTTTTTTTTTTTTTTTTTTTTTTTTTTTTTTTTTTTACGTTTTGTGGAGATACTTTCACATTCGTAAAAAGAATCCGGTTTTAAACTTTTAGGCCAATAAAATAATTTTTTTGCTCTTTCAATAAAGTTTATTCGGAGTCCGTATTATGATTTTTATTTTTCCATGCTATTTTAACGCTTTTTCGCGTTCGGCGGCGATTTTTTGACATTCGTAAAAGGAATCCAGCTACAATTTTTTAACCTAATGTAATAAATTTTGTTCTCTGAGATTTTTAAGTTGTTCCCAATAATTTTTTGCAAATTTTACGTTTTTATGTGTTTTGCAGCGATTTTTCTACATTCGCAAAGGAAATCTGGTTTCAATCTTTGAACACAATATAGTAAATTTTGTCTTCTGTGGTGTTTCAATTTTTCGTGGAATTTTTTTTTACGTTTTGTGGAGATATTTTCACAATCATGAAAAGAATCCACTTTCAATCTTTTAACCCAATACAGTATTTTTTTTTTTTATCTTTTCAATAAAGTTTATTCATAATCCGTACAATGATTTTAATTTATCATGCGAGTTAAACTTTTTTTTTTTTTTTTTTTTTTTTTTTTTTGCGTTTTGCGTTTTGCAGCAATTTTTTAACATTTGTTACAAGAATCGGGTTTCAATCTTTTAGCCCAATATAGTAAATTTTTTCCTCTGCAATTAAAAAAGAGAGAGAGAGAGAGATTTTTAGCGTTTCATTGCATTCTGCGGCGAAAGGAATCCGGGAGGGATCGATCGTAAAAGGAATCCGGTTTATATATATTGTATTAAAATCGTGTACATAAAAAATTGTACGCGATTTTCTGCGGTTTTTCGCGGTTAGCGGCAATTTTTTAACACTTGTAAAATGAATTCGTTTTCAAGCTTTTAGACCAATATAGTATATTTTGTCCTCTGCAAGTTTTGAATTGCTCGCGAATTTTTTAGTGTTTTTTCGCTTTTTCGGCAAATTTTTTACCTTTTTTTTTCGAAACGGAAAGAACTAACTCTGTTAAATTTTCCTTCCTTTCCTGCGATTAAATTAAAGTTGGAAGAATACAAATCGTCGTAACGTGAACTACGATAGTCAAAATATTAAACTAATTTGGGTCGAAATAAAAAATTAAAAAAATTCACGATTAGTTCGATTTGAGACCAGATCAGGCATAGCCTGCACTGGTGTATGCTGTTGACAGCAGTTGGACCCTACTACCAGGTTCATTTAATTCGAGGTTCACAAGGAAATAAAACGACCAAGTAAATGAGGAAAGCTCCGCGAGATCATTTTATTGAAATTAATATTTTTGTAACAAATATAATAAATAGCACCACAACAACTGTATCTGGCGCATGGTGTGGAGGGGGGGGGGGGGGAAGGCACCGCCCGTGATACGGCCCTGATAATAAATAAAAGACATTTATCAAATTTTTAAGACATTTGAAATAAGTTTAAATAGCACTTTTAAGAAGTAACTAATCATTTAACACTTTCAGGGGCAAAGTACTTTCAGTACTAAAATGTTGAAATAAATGACTGGCACCGGAATTTACGAAAACATTTATTTGGAAATACGAAAAAGGCTATATTTCACATACATATTAAATGGGAAAGATTTTAGCGAAATTCTGGTGCCATTGTGGCATTTAGGAATTAAACTTAAGTGGTTTCATAAACATACCACTGCCCCTGAAAGGGTTAAGATATGTGCGCCTGAAAAATTGTATGGAAAATTGCACCTTCGATAGCAACGGTTTTGCTTAACAACGGTATTTCTGGAACGGATTACCATTGTTTACCAAGGTACAGCTGTATATTAACTTTAAAACAGCTCATTCAAGAAGGCTTACATTTAAAAAAAAAAAAATCATAACCATTGCATCTCAAAAATGCCAAGGTATAGTAGAAGATTAAGTGCTGTCAAAAAAAAAAATAATAATAAGTAAGAGAGAGGAACATATAATAACTAAATGAAGAAAATATTAATTATTTTTTATAATCTTAGTGATGTGTGGTTGCATTCCATTGGTAAATAACTCTAGCGACACAGCTTGGAAAAGCAGGATATTTATGACTTGATTAAATTATAATTAAAGTTACAACAAATTAAATGAAATATATATTGCGGGGAAACAGAACTCCCTCTCTGATAAACACAACTACCTTTTTTAAAGTCTACAGACGGAATGAGAAGGAAAAAAAAGTACATGTAGATATTAACCGCAAACAGCGGAAAAAACAGCTGACACATTGAAATTGTCCGCAGCTATAAGAGAGTGATAGTTCAAACTTTCGTTTAATGAATGTTCGTATCAAGGTTTGTATTGCACAACACAATTTTTGCTACCAAATTCATTACTTCAAAGAAAAAGAGCTGAGCTATCTATACTGATCTGACATCTGATTAAGTAAAAAAATGAAGAAATATAAAATGAAAATTAAAGTAGTTATTTCATTTCCATTTTGGGTCAATACAAGACAAGTCTTAATTGACTGTATCATATTTTAGAAATTGATGTTCAGAAAGTTGGGGGGGGGGGGCACGTGCCCCCCCGAGACTACGCCTATGCTGCAGCGGATGACTTAAAAACTAAATCATCGCTTTGGCAATTTTTATCTTCGTGATTTCCCTTTAATTGTAACCCTATTCTGCTTGGCGTTTTTTGCTGTTGTCATTTGCAAATGTGCAAATTTTCGGCGTTCGCTATTTGATTTTTAAATCTTGATTAATATTCATTATTAAAATTATTCTTATCTGAATTACTCTTATCTTATTCTGAAAATCAAATAGGTCATTATAATTCTTCAAAATGCTACGAAGATATACGTTTATTGTTTGTAAGAACAAGACTTAAAAGTTATTTTTCAGTCCCAAGGATCGGTAAGTTGTGATTTATTTTCATGTGTTATTTTTGTTCTTTTTTAGGTCATAATGCTTTCCTATGGGGATGCAGACGATTTAAAAGTGTTTATTTTTACTTTCCACTTTAATTTATTCGCTGCTTATTAACCGTATTTCAAAGAGTATATAAAATAATAAAATTCAAGGAACTCGCAGTATTTCGGTGAAATAACTTTTTATTTATTTACTTTTAAAATCAAAGGAATGTAAATTTAATGAGACTACGGTGGGATGAATACCTGTTTATTTAAAAAAATTAAAAGAATAAGCAGATCATTAGAATTTCAGAATATCATTGTATAACACTGTGTTTAATTTAATGATTCTAATTTCTGCAACATTTTATATGCTTATAAATATGCATGCAATTGAAAAAAATAATAATTGTGGATTGTACTATGTTAAATTATATGAAAATGAGGTTTAAAAAACAAGCAGCAACAAGCTATCGCCGTTTTTTTTTTCCTTCCCTCATTTGTCGCCAAGAAAGCGATATATCGCCGTATTAGCAACCATGCTTCTGTTATGGCCGTAGTTTCCGCGTCATCCGCAGATATCGCTACTGTCTATGTGTAATCCCATGTTAAAGAAGTTGCCATTGCAGTGTATGAGAGTTTATTCTCTGTTTAAATCTCCTTACTCTGTGGCAATGCCTATAAACTATTATTTTGGAGACAAATGTAGAACATTTTCTTGTTTTTCTCACCTTTCTTGATATATAGCGCTTTTTTAAAAAAAATGTCTTTCGGAATGCGCAATGTAAAGAGCATGCTCATTCTTCGCACATATTCAGCGCATTTGCGTAGAATCGCTGATTTAGCGTACTTTAAATAGGATAAAAAACGCAATATATAATTTATGAATATTGTTCGACTAAGGAGTAGGAGTTCACAAGTATATCACAAGGTACTTACATTCAGTGCAAAAAGTCCATGAGTGTTTTCGATTTATTATTATTATTTTGGATTTATGAGACTGTAGCCTACATGGTCATGAGAAACTCGTTAATTTTATTGAAATTTAATTTAATTAGTTGTTATGGCAACAGAATAAAAATTTCATGGAATTGTAGAAAAAGAGACATGTAGTTTGGTGAATTTAAAAAGAATGTCTTTTTTCTTATTTAAGTTATTATATATTTTAGTTAAAAAGTCTATTATTATGTTGTGATGTAAAATACCGAAAAGAATTACAATTCTCATCCCAACAAACTGGTGACCCGGATTTAATTCTATAAACGAACTGATAATGACTGAAAATCAAGACAAGAAAGCGGACATTTTAAATTGTGAAGCCAACGAGGTAAGCATTAAAATTTCTCCATTTTGGGAAGAAAAACCTGACATTTGGTTTTATCAAATTGACGCACAATTTGCTATTGCAACTATAACAAATGAACAAACAAAAGTTAACTATCTAGTAACTCGGTTAGAACCCAATTATATTGAAAATATATGGGATATTATTCCAAATGAACAGGATGATAAATATACTGCTGCTAAAGATAGATTGTTAAGTACATTTAAAGAGAATGAGGAAAAATGAATCGAAAAATTGATTACGGAAATTTCATTGGGAGATTTGAAACCTAGTCAGTTACTGCTCTAAATGAAATCGCTTAGTGGAAATAATATGACGGATAAGGTTTTGAGAACACTGTGGCTCGATAAATTACCAGAGTCAATAAAAAATATTCTAGTTGTAAGCAATGAAGATTTGGATAATTTGTCATTAATGGCAGATAAAATTTTAAATGACAATTCCTCAACAGAAATTTATTCTACGAATTCAGATACTTCTGTAATGAGTAAAGTTCTCGAAAAAATTACTATATTTTAAAACCAAATTTCAGAGCTAAAAATTCAAAGGCAATCAAGAAAAGAGTTCCGACTATTTAGTTAAAAACGAAATAAGAATAAATAATGAATGAAATCAGTCAAAAAGGCGATTTAATCCTGAAGGGAAATTATTGTTATTACCATTTTAAGTTTGGTAATCAGTGTTATCCTAATAAATGCAAAAGTCCGTGCAGCTGGAAAGCATCGGAAAACTCAAATCAGCAGTCGATTTAGATTTATAAATTCTGTTGCTGAAAAATTTAAAGATTGCCGTAAAAGATAAAACAACTGGTTTACGCTTTCTTGTGGACTGTGGAGCTGATTTATCAATAATCCCTGCTTCATCCAGCTATAAAATATGTAATTTTTTTTAAACTATATGCTGTAAATGGTACAAATATTCCTACATTTGGGTTTCAAAATTTTAACAATAGATTTAGGCCTACGTAGGCAATTTCAATTTCCTTTTATAATAGCCAAAATAGATACAGCTATTTTAGGAGCAGATTTCCTTAATAAGTTTAAATTGCTTATTGATAAGCACAATAGAAAATTAATAGATAGTGTTACAAACATTTCTATTCAAAGTGATGTTACGTGTTTATCAAATAAGGATAGTAAAAGTAGTAAAAGTACAACTGACAAAAATTCTCAATAGACACATTTGTTATTACAATATCCTAATTTAACGAAACCCAATCTTTTAATTAGCAACTCCAAACACAACGTAAAGCATTAATATAGCTACTAAAGACCCACCTGTTATTTCTAAAGCTCGTCAATTAAACTCGAAAAAATTAAATTTAACAAAGCAATAATTCAAGTTTATGCTAGATAATGATATAATTCGACCTTCAAAATCACCATGGGCTAGTCCACTTCCATTTAGTCTTCAAGAAAGATGGGACTTTACTACCGTGCGTGGATTATAGATGCCTAAATGCTCAGCCATTCCCGATCGTTATCCTATTCCAAGATTAGAAGATTTTGAGCAAAAATTGATTTATTTAAGGTCTATTTACAAATTTCAGTTGTTTAATTTTTTTTCTCAACATATAATCATAATTTAATTAATATGAAAATGTAATGGATAAAAGCGCATATATATATTTAATCTTTATTTTTTATTGATATTTTTTTCTACTTTTTAGTGTTTAAAATAATTCATTGTTGCAGTTTTACAACCAGTTAGCATATTTTAGAGAGCGTGATTTGGGGCATAATTAACTCCATTGTTGTTGAAACTCGTATACAGTTGTAACTATAAAGCATACTAGCAAGCTTCGCCCGCTACGCTGGTCGGTTTCTCCAAACGCATTTTGAATCAAACTAAATATACCGGTGAATTGCATTCATCCAACAATGTACGCTTTTGGTCAGACAGCTACAGGAAAATGTAAAAAGGGATCGCATATCAATTTATTGCCTTGGACTGTCTTTTTGGAACTTTTGTCTGTCTTTAATTATGATCCTCATATTGATTATTCCAGGAATAAGGCTGTTGATCTCGGATCTCAGTTACCCTGCACATCGTGCCGTGCCTTGAAGTGGCAGGATGAGACTCCCTGGATATGTTGCAGTGGCGGTAGTAAAGAAGATATAGTAATGGATGCATTTTTAGAAATTATAACTTGTAATGTTAGAAATATTGATGAGTTGGCGCTAAAGGCATCACCAAATTATAGAAAATGTGCAATATCGAAACCGTACAGACACTCGAAACTTTACTTCAGCAAGCATATTTCATTTACAAATCACAATTACATAAATATCCGTAAGAATAATTGGTACTTTTATATTGCTGGGCGCCAGTAAAAACTCACCAAATCTTGTTTCAATTGGCATCATTTGAATTGAAACATTTTGCGTGACATTTTATTTGTATTGATATGTTTGTGTTTATGTATTTTATTATGATTATATTTTAGTTATTTGAAATAAGTTTTTTTAGATATTATATCGCAATATTAAAATAATGGCTAGTTGTTATTAGCTAACGTTAAAAAATTAGCAAAAAAAAAAAAAAAAAAAAAAAAAAAAAAAAAAAAAAAAAAAAGATTGGCGAGATTAAAAAAAATTTCGGAAAATTTCGGACCCAGCTAACATAAAAACTACCGAATAATATTCAATTCCAAATTCCCGAAGCAAACAAAAAGCTAAAACAAAGAGCCCGAGAACTGGCATTATTGAGATTTCATCTAATCAAAATATCAGATGATTTTTTTCTTATTCAGTATCTTATAAATCGCCAAGTATTGTTTGATCTTTAACAATGACGAATGTATTTTAGAAAATATCACTTGGCGATCAATGCAATAAATTTTAAGGTTTTGTCGCCAAAGGCAATGCCAAATACGAAAATGTGCAATATCTCACGAATTGTTGGAGTTAGAATATTTTTATTTGGTACCATTCGATTCAGCATGCAAAAATACATTGAAATATGTTATCATTTGACAAATAAATATAAAACCCGATTTTTAAGAAATTTTGTTATTGTTTGTTCCCATTTTAACCCCTTTAGGGATGGAATTTCTGAAAAACTTTCTTATTGTGCCTCTACATCCGAAGAAGTTTTTTCCCCGCAAATTTCGTGTTTGTAGCTTCAGTAGTTTGGACTGTGCGTTCATGATCTCCCAAGTCAGGACTTCCTTTTACATAATATAGAATTTTATATACAGATAAAATTAACCATTATTATTACCTAGCAGGCTTTGCTCGCTACGCTGGTCGGTTTCTCCAAAAAAACTTGAATCAAACGAAATATATCGATGAATTTGATTGTGTGTTTTAAAGAAACATGAACTTTTACCGTCATGTCCTTCCGCATTGTGTAAAACGATACGAAAGCCATTACGCTGTTATATTTTCTAATGTGTTACACGAAATTTAGGCTGTTAAAGACCAACTCGTTTATTTAATCGTTTACAGTATGATTTTCTAAAGAACGATATAACGATATGCAATATACTAAAACTATTCCTGGAAAATTAACAATGCAAGTTCCATAGAAATCCATTCATCAGAATCTTTAAAAAAGTCTAATGTTTCCTAATTGTGTTCAACTGATTATAGAAATGCCCCCCACCCACTAATTCTTTAACTAAGCAACATAGAACGATATGTTATGCACTAAAACTTCCCCTCAAAATTTAGCTAACTAACAGTGCAAATTCCAGCATAATCCATTCAGCAGAATTTAAGGTATAAGCGGCAGGATCGAAATTCCTTTTGCATTATACATATACAGTAGACAGATAAATGTATCTTTCATAATCATCTTCACCTGTTGATAGAACTCTCAGGGATTTTGTAGAAAGGATATGCTGGTATACGCCGTCAACCTTCTGGAATTTTTAAGACGAAATTCTGCACACCGTCCGTAGCTATAATATATACTCTCTAGTATATATCCTCTGTCTATAGAGTATATGCACTGTTTTTTTTTACGACTACACCACTGACAACTTTCTCCCATAGCTCCATAACTAAACAATGTACATAATCAATTCCTGAATATTATCACACTGCGAAACTCCCATGAAAATCCGTTCATTAGAACTTTAAAAAAGGTAATCTTTCATAATCGGGTTCACCTAATTTTATCTATAACTTCCTCCCGTGACTCTATAAATAAGCAATGTAGAACAATGTACTTTATTTTAAAACCTTTCTAAAACAAATTACCTAACTAACAGTGAAATCATATAAAAATCTGTTCGGTAGAACCTGAGTTTTAACCGATCGGAATGGAATGAGAATTTGCGTTTTATAAATATTATAGATGAATATGATATGATTTTTGTAATCGGATTCGTTGTCAAGCTTTCGTTTCAGAAAACACAACGCAGACGAAAACTTTGCTCCAGAGAAGTACCAACCACCCCCACAAAATTGCCTAACTAACAGTCAGGGATGAGATTTCTCCGCTTTTTTGCATACCAGTATAATCTTACAGAAAATGCTTTTTTATTTAATCGGAACATTCTGCGATTTAAAAGAACAACGTTTTCTCTAAGATTATACTGGTATGCAAAAAAGCGGAGAAATCTCATTCCTGCTAACAATGTAAATCGCACCAAAGTCCGTACAGCAGAACTCAAATTATAAACGGTCGGAATGAAATACGAATTTGCATTTTAAATACATAGTAGATATATCTTTCATAATTGCATTCACCTTTCCCAATCACTTTCCCATTAGCTCTATCACTAAGCAACATAGAATATGTTATAGGGTCATTAAACATACCTGAAAAATCATTTCCATTTAAAATTTGTTCAGTAGAATTTTTTTAAATAATCTTTAATAATCGGGTTCACATAATTTTAGAGCTTTCCTCTTTAGCTCTATAACAAAGCAACGTAGAATAGCTATACGCTAAAACCTTTCAAAAAACATTACCTGATTAAAATGTAAATATGCGGTTTATACTCATAGTAGATGATGATATGATTTTCTGTAACAGAATTCATCATGAAGATTTCACTTCAAACATAAATGTTGCTTTCAACATTGTGGCTAATACGCCAATTGGCGAGGTATCCGATTGCGGAAAATTAGCCCGAAATCGTATGAATAACTACCGAAAGAAAAAGAGAAACATGGCTGAAGGCTGAAAACAAATAAAGAAGTAATACATAATACCAATCAGACTTTCGACACTTTATTTGGTACTTCTCCATTATCCCGTCGACCACTTTTCATAAAAAAAAAAAACTATCGCCAAACTATAAGATTTAACGCCAAAAATGCAGTCCCTTTCACTTGACGTCAGAAGTATTAAACGTGTTGGTTATGTCATAAAGCGGTTTTTAATTCGACATTTACCTGTATTTTTCATTTTGTTTTTCTGATATTTTAGTTATTTCGTTAATTAAAATAAAACTTGCGTCCTTAACGGCTGTGCCATGACATTAAAAGAGAAAATGCATTGTAAAAATGTTGCGTTTCATAGTTAAGTGCATAGTTCCATAGATCAATTTCAACTGACGTCACAAACATTTATTCACCAGCCGAGAAGGATAAATTAAGAAAAATAATATAAATAAATAAATATCCAAGATTTTTTTTTCTATTTTCATTAATATATTGTAATTTTTTTGTGTTAAAACTTACTGGAAACTGGTGAGTGGGGCTTTTCCGAATTTATTTTATTTTATTTATTTATTTTGATGTTCCAATGGCAACATTCTTCCATTTGTTTATTTAGAGTTCATGTTTGGCGATGATTTTTTTTTTTTTTTTAATGAAAAGTGGTCGACGGTATAATTGAGATGTACCCTTTATTTTAGCAATCACATTTTATTTTAAATCGTGGCGATTGTAGAAATAATAATAATACACAATTACATAAATGTCCGTAAAAATAATATTCAATTCCCAATTGAGCACTTAATGTTTCTATCTGCAAAAATAAACAAAAAGATTTAATTTGAATTTCTTCCATTGCTATAGTAACGGACGTATTTTTAGAAATTATCACTTGTATTGTTAGAATTGTTAGATTTTGACGTCAAAGAGTTCTCTAAATTAGAAAAAAGTGCAATATCTCACGAACTATTTGACTTATGAGTATTTAATTGGTACCATTTCATTCAGCACACAAAAATACATTAAAATATGTTATCATTTGTCACGTAACTATAATACCCGATTTTTAAGGAATTTTTTTAAAGTTTGTTCCCCTTTTTACCCCCCTTAGGGGTGGAGTTTTTGAAAATCCCGCCTTAGTGCGCCTGTACATACTAAGAAGTATTTTTCCTGCAAGTTTGGTCTTTGTATGTTCAGTAGTTTTGGCTGTGCGTTGATCATCTAGCCAGAAAGGACTTTCTTTTATATATATAGATTTATCATCTGCGGCTGGCTAACGAAAAAAGGCCTTAAAATTCATATATCAATTTATAATTAAGTTCTAAAAATATTAAAATGTTGTATTGCCATCGGAAACACATCTGTGTACATATTTTTTATAATTTTAGCATATCAGGAAATTTGTGAAAACTCGATTACAAAATTTCATCTTTACGTACATGAAACAAGTTAAGTTAAATAAAATAGGGTAAAAATATAGAAAAAATATTAAAATTTCATTAGACTTTTAAGTTTAAATTGAGATAATCCATCAGTCTAGCTCTAGATTATTCATCAAAAGAAAGTGTAAGCCAAAGATTGATTTTGGGAAGAATTTTTTACCTTCGCATTCTTTCTTCTTCAATTTTTATCTTCCAATTTTATCCTAATATTTTTTGTTTGTTTGTTTGTTTTTGCAATTTTTTTTCCTTTACAACTTCCTTTAAGCTATGTTTAAACTTCATATTCTAAATATTTATCACAAATTCTTTTAATAATAACATGCACAAAAAGAAATATGAATCGTGGACGGCTGAACAGCTAGAAAAACAATCATATGTGCCCTAATACGTTTGCTTGCTAACGGGAGGGAAGAAAAACGTTTATTAAAATTTATGTATTTCATTTTATTTTCTACAACATAGCTATGGAATAAAAAACAAACAAACGAATAAAGTAGGGATTCTTAACATATTTTTAATATCTTTTCTTATTTTTAACTGAATGCTAGTATGAAAAAAGAAAAGCCTATAGCATTTTTAGATAGTTCTAATATGAGATAAAATTCGTTAATAAGAATTTCTGAAATTCAAGGAAAAAACAATGTAAGTTTCTTTAACGTAATAAAAAATGTTATGAATTTCCTTTTCGATCTTTCCCGATTCTTATCCTTAAAAGAGAACAAAAACAAGTATGGAATGCTGTTTACATCCTTACATACATCTCTCTGATTTTTTTTTTTTTTTTTTTTTTTTTTTTTGTAAACATTTTTTACAAACAATGCAAGTGAAAAATAGACGAACTCAATTAAAATAAATGTAAATAGCGCACATACATTTCATCTTATTATTTTAATAAAACTTTCATATTGAGATAATGTTGTTTGCCGAATGATTAATTTTTAATTACAGACTTCTAAACATAAATTAGTATGTTGAATAGAGTGTGCGTATAGTTTGTCCGCAAAATAAATAAATAAATTATATGTGTAAATTTTATATATATACTAGCTAACACGCTCGGCGTTGCCCGGGACCGAGATAATTACAATCTCAGAGAAAGGCGTTAACCCCCTCCCTCCCCATACACGCAAATATAATGAATAATTTGTTCAAGAGAACCACTGTCACCTACATTAACGCGATCATTAAAAAAATAATTACATTTTTCTGATAATTAGAACATTACGAAGACGCTACGCTAAAATAGCCGGCAGATGACACCCCTTCACGACCTCAATTTCAAATCTATATTTTAATTAGTTTTACCTAAATTTTTGTTCATTAGTAAAAATTGGCAATTATTTCCTTTCATTTTCGCAAACTAAATGGAGGGATCGGCCAGAGAAACAGATCTCTTTGTAGTTCAGTTTTTAATGAAAGCAGATCCCTGTCTGAAACTTTCTCAGGTTGTTTTCACTGGCGCCGGCAGATTTTTGCATAAATTAAGAAAAATTACCGACCGTTTTTTTCGAAAATCACATAGTCAGATGCAGAATTTTTTTTTTTACATATGCTCAGAAATTTTCAAATTGATATCTCAATTAGTTTTCTTAAAATTCGCTAATTAGTAAAATAATTTCGAATTCATTCATTGCCGCTTGCAAATCCAATGCACCTGTTCGTTTCTTTCGCCATTTTGATTTAAAAGATGTCATTTTAAAAGCGATGGTTAGTGAGAATCTAATAAAAGATGTCATTTTAAAAGCGATGATTAATGAGAGTATAATTAATATCTTGGGTAATTATCAAAATAATAAAATTCTGAGACTCAGGTGGACTGCACATGGCCAGACCTTGGACTATCCACACCTAAATTTACAGACTTCTAGGTAGGCTAGATTTTGCTTGCCATCGCAGACAGACAAACAAAAACACACACACAGAGCGAAACTTTCTTTTATTAATATATATATATATATATATATATATATATATATATATATATATATATATATATATATGAAATATTTGTAGCACTTTAGCAGAATCATCAGGCCCAAATTACTACAGATACCACAAAAAATGTACGATTTCATCCATGTCTAAGCCTATAATTAGCTAAAATAATACATGATTCGGGAAATCGTACATTAATAAACCAGAATTTGAATGAAATTACAAAAGGAAAAAGATATATGTGAGGATAATTTCCCCGTAAAAAGCCAGGACAAACGTGCTTACATGCATGAATGCCATGAATCAACAAATCTTCACCTGTTGCCTAAAAACATTTACTAATTCAGTAGATGAATTACAAAATAAGTGAATGATTCATATATATTCAAGCTAAATGATTCAAACCATGACAAAATGAAGTTCAAACTACGTGTTAAAACCAGAATTAAGTATAACATTAAGGAACATTGCTGCCATCTTTTGACTGTTCAAGAAAGAGTTTCAGAATTATGCAAGACTGGTGAATAATAAATACAGATACAGAACTACCATCTAATGTCAGTTTAAGAAACAACATCAGAGTAGTTATTAGAAGTGGAATTTGAAAATTTAAAGAAAGTGCCTAATTTGAAGTTAATAAATTGCGAAATTTTAATGCAAATAATGAAAAGTTAAGAAGGAGGTGAAAACATTAATTAAATTAATAATTAAAAAAATATGTAAAAAATTAATAAAAGAAAATTAAATAACTGAATTAATACGATGCGAGTGCATAACAGTATATATATATATATATATATATATATACCGCGCATGCGCGGTAACGTATTACTGCTTATTTTACTGTTTATTACTGTTAATTTGAGGGTATAATACAAGCATATATAAGAGGGTATAATATAATAGCAGCTGGGGTGCCAGTATTATACTGTAAAATTAACAATTTTATTTTTGAAGTGTAGAGTGCTATTGATATTAGAATCCCGACAAAATTTATTCTAAGGTAGTAAAAGATAAAAAGATGGATAGATAAACCGAAAGATTCGTCACATCAACAGTTTTGGAAAAGCATATAAAAATTTCATTTAGTTTGAATTCATATAACACCTTCAAATATCATGCTAATTTTTCATAATCGGGCTTTGGCGAGCAATGTTGGCTTCAAATATGATCGAATAAATGATAGTCTACGGAAACATTATTATTTAAACGTTTCTCAGACAACAACAACAATAAAAGAAAAACATACACGTTTGCTACAATGTAATTAGTTTAATTTGCCAATGGAATGTGTTACGGAACTATGGACAAATCAGCACCCCCTGTTTGAAGAGTTTAAAAATAGTTAATATAATGTTTCAGATTTTTCTGGTTAATTGTGCTACAAAACCTACTTACTTGTCAAATTTCACGATTCTTCGACTGTTAGAAATTAGAAGTACCTTAATTATTTGATGATCACCCGTGAGTCAGAGACAAAAAAATCTCTTTTTCAGAATCGCATATTTCGAAAAATATTAAATACAGAAACATGAAATCGTGGAACCTAGTTCAGTTTGATTTATACTAATAGTAAAAAGGGAAAACTCTGTAGCTCTCCTCAAAACGAAGTTATGAGGGGTAAAAAGTATGCTGAATTTGTTCAAGAAAAGGTAGCTACGGCTGTGTGAACTTGGCGGACGCACTGCCACACAGTGGAGTATTTGATGTAAAATCCTGGCCAAAAAGGCAGAAATTAAAATTTGCTCAACAAGTTTAAAAAGCATATTTTATAATAGCTGACTAACTGGTGCATCGATCTATGTGTATTTCAGGAGTCTGAGTCATATCCGGCGGCTCCTAGCCTCAATTGAAGTGAAAGTTTCTTTGTGAGAAGACTTGCTTTTTGTCATGTTTCAACTTTGTTATTATGTTTAAATGTATACTTTTACATGTGTATTTAATTAATTTTACTTTTCATATGATAAAAAATAATTTAAATTGAAAATGGGTTAATATTAAGCGATTTTAGATCTAATTTATTGAAATATATTTATTGAAATATATTATCTAATATATTCACAGCTTTTTAAAGCTGTGTCGATGATTGTCGGACCATTTTTTAATAATAATCGTATGGGTTATAGTTCTGAAGGCAAATAATAATAATAAAAAAATCCCTATATTGTTGCCATTTTTAGATTTCAACGTTTTTTCGGAGGATTTCAAACATATTAAAAACACTCAAAAAACCAGCATCTCTATACTATAGAGACTCAACTTTGGTAAATACTAAATGTAAGTCATATAAATATTATATGCATTGATTTTTATAAATAATTAAACATTTATGTGTAGTAAAATTAACCACATTTAATTAAACATTACTTGTAAATAAAACAAACCTATGAACGCTTAATTTTCTCTGATAAACAATAAATAATTAAATAAACATCTATATAAATAAAAATGTAAATGTTCGTTTGTTCAAAATTGCAAATCTCCAAAAGTTCTTCACCGTTTGCTTTGAAATTTTGACACAACGTTGCATTCGAATACGAGCGTGTTTTATTTTCCTACTATTCACCCCCCCCCCCAAAAAAAAAAAAAATTACCCCCCCCGTGGGCCTTTTTTTCACTTTTTCCGACACCCATCATGTGATATATCATTAGAAAGCCCTGGGGCCACTCTTTTTGACACAACGTTGCATTCTAATACGGATTTTATTTCATAGATTTTAATCCTGAAACTGGCGCTATGAAAAATAAATGAAAATTACGTCATTTCGACTTAATTGTAGTGAAATGTTCCAATCTATATAAGTAAAAATGTAAATGTTCGTTTGTTCTCAATCTTAAACCTCCGAAAGTTCTTCACCGTTTGCCTGGAAATTTTGACACAACGTTACATTCAAATACGTGCGTGTTTTTATAAACCTACTATTCCCCATACCTCCAATTTCCCCTTCTGAAGCAATTTTTAAACTTTTTCCGACACCCATCATGTGATATATCATTAGAAAGTCCTTGGACCACTTTTTCATATTATGAACCTCGCTCCCTCCTCCCCCTAATTTGCCCCTCCGAGGGGTACTTTTTTATTTTTTTCGACACCCATCATGTGATATAACGTTAGAAAGCCCTTTGACCACCCTTTCATATTATGCACCGCCCGGTCAGAAAATCAGCGTCAAACACAACTTTGTGCTCAGCAATCACGCGATTATAATCGCACTGCATTCCAGTACAACCCAGCTGATGATTATAGTTTGAGCGGGCATGTTCTCATCGGCACTGTAACTGAAGTGTGTCCATATTGCAAGGCTCTAAAATTTAATGGAGAAACAAAAAGAATGTGCTGCGCCTCCGGAAAAATTAAACTGCCTCAACTTGCAGAACTGCCAGAACCATTACAAACTTCGCTTGCCGGATACACTGCCAGCATTTCCTATCTAACATCAGGAAATACAAGCAGAAATCGCAACAGCTCAATTAATGCCATCTTTCAAAGTTAAAGGACAAATTTATCATAAAGACGGCTCCCTACATCCGTTCTTAGATGGTCAACATAAATTCCAACAAATGTATTCCATCGGTCATGGCAGTAATTATTTAAATGCGTTATTTCTACTGGCATAAAAAGGTCCATCGTTTCCCAACTGCAAGAGCTTCTTCACGAAAAAAACAATTTAGTGCATTTGTTCAAAACAGCAATTTACAACTGAAACACATAAAATTGTTATTCATGCTGACAAAACGCCTGCTTTTGAACATGTGCAAAGATTCAATGTTCCAACTATAGACTATGTGGCAATTGTTATAGTCGGAGATCAATTCGAACCTAGATATATTGTTCTTCAGCGTAGAAACAGTCAATTAACAAAAGTTGTAGAAACTCATCGATGCTACGATGCACTGCAATATCCAATCATTTTTTGGGAGGGAGCCGATGGATGTCACTTCAACGTTAATATTATAAATCCAGTCAGTGGCGAAGAAACAAATAAAAAATGCAGTGCAATGAACTATTATTCATACCGATTAATGAATCGAGAGAATGAAGACAATCACATTTTGGAATGCCGTCAACTGTTTCACCAATACATCGCAGATATGTATGCAAAAATCGAAACAGAAAGTTTGATATTCATCTGTTTGAATCAGACCAACCTTCGCTCTGAAGAATACGTTCATTTGCGAGATGCAGTTGTAAATGACGGTAATACAACTGACGTCGGAAGACTACCGATATTGCAATTTTCATATACACGTCATATGCATGAGTACGCTCAAGATGTAACTGCGTGTGTTCATCACATTCACATGCAATCCAGCTTGGGACGATATACAACAGCTCTTACTTCCTGGTAAATCACAGGTGGATAGGCATGACATCACAGCAGGTGTTTTCAGACAGAAGCTGAAATCGCTGATGGATTTCATGATAAAACATCAAGTATTTGGGCCTGTGCGCTGCTGGATGTATTCACAGTGTAATGGCAAAAGAGAGGATTGCCACGCGCACAAATATTAATCTGGCCCTATAACAAAATTACATCAAACGAAATTGATGGTATATAATATGCGCTGAAATACCCGATGCCGACGTCGATAAGTATTTGCATGAAGTTGTAAAGAAATATATGATGCATGCACCTTGCGGTACACTGAATCCAAATTCACCATGCATGATAGAGGGCAAATGCTTTAAGCGATATCCTCGAGCATTAGTATCGAACACAGTTACAGGAAACGATCGATATCCTTTATACAGAAGAAGATCAGTGGAAAATGGCGCTAAATTAGCAACCAAACAAATGCAAAACGAGAAGTAGATAACCCGTGGGTTATTTCATATTCGCCTTTGCTATCAAAAACATACAAAGCGTACATAAACGTGGAATACTGTAACTCTGTTAAATTGATGAAATACATTTGTAAGTATGTGAATAAAGGCAGCGACATGGCAGTTTTTGGCGTGCAACCAGAAAGAAGTGATAGGAATGCGGCCATACATATCGATGAAATCGCAACGTATCAGGTTGGAAGATACATAAGCAGCAATGAAGCTGTATGGCGAATTCTTTCATTTCCCATACATGAACGAAGTCCAGCTGTTGTTCACTTAGCAGTGCATCTAGAAAATGGACAACACGTGTATTTTACTGCTGCAAATGTGCAATAAATAGCCCTGAATCCAACGGCTGCAACGTTAACTGCTTTCATCACGTTATGTCAAAATGTCGCGTTTGCCGAAAACACTGCTGTATTCGGACTTGCCTACGTATTACACATGGAATTCAAGTAGAAAATCATTTGAACGACGCAAACGAGGAGAGCGAGTCGATGGACAACCTGACATACTGAAAGAAACTACGATAGGGAGACTACACCGTGCATCTCAATCAATATGAATGCTTCTTTCTTCGCATGCTGTTGGTAAATGTGCCCGGTTCAACGTCTTTCCAGCAATTGAGAATTGTCAACGGCGTTACATATGCCCCTTTCCGCAGTGCATGTCAAGCTCTGAATTTAATGGAGAACGACCGACACTGGGATGTATGCATTAATGACACGTGCAACACGTCATATCCAAATCAAATTCGTGCATTGTTTGCAATCAAATTGACTGTCGGCTGTCCTTCATGTCCAACAGAGTTATGGGAGAAGATAAGTTGCACATAGCTGAAGTTATTTTTCGTCGAAATTCAATTACGAACATGTATTTCACAGCAGAAATCTACAACGAAGCGTTCATAATTATTGAAGATTTATGCTTAGAAATCGCAAACAAAGTTCTCAATGAATTGGGAATGTCATCAAAGAATCGATATACTGCTGCTTCGTTCGATGTATAATTACGCCGTGAACAAAATTACAACACGGGAGATCTTTTGTCGTATGTGCAATCAAATATTTATAAGCTAAGGCTTGAGCAAAAAGACACTTACGATTAATTAATGCAAACCGTCAATAACGAGGTTGGAGAAATCTTCTTAGATGCGCCAGGAGGAACTGGTAAAACATTCCGATTTAGATTGATTCTGTCAGCAATTCGATCCCAAAAATGGCATACCCTTAGCTCTTTTGTCATTCAAAAAAGCTGCGACAGTGCTACCAGGTGGAGGAACTGTTCATTCTGCTTTGGAATTACCATTGAACATGCAATTTATTTAAACTCCCACGTGCAACATTTCCAGAGCACCAGGCATGGGGAAAAGTATTGCAGAAATGCAAATTTATTGTTTAAGATTAATGCACATTGACGCACAAAAAATCGCTCGAGGCTCTTGATGGATGACTGCAAGATTTGCGTAGAAACATCAGACCATTTTGGAACGCATTAATATTGCTTTCAGGAGATTTCAGGGAAACATTACCTGTAATTCCTCGATCGATATGAGTGGACGAAATAAATCCTTGCATGAAATTCTCTGCTTTGTGGCGACATGTAAAGGCGTTAAAATTAACTACAAATATGCGTCTCCAGCTACAAAACGATCGATCAGCTTCTTACATCAAGTGCTGGAAATTGGGAACGGAAAGGTGCCGGTTGATCGGACCTCAGGATGAATTGCATTACTTCATGACTTCTGCAATTTAGTGACATCAAAAGAAGAATTGGTTGGAAAAGTAATTCCCAATATTCAAGCGAATTACAAGAATCACGATTGGCTGAGTGAACAAGCTATTATTGCAGCCAAGAACATAGACGTCTACGAACTTAACAATATTATTCAGTCTAACATTCAACGCGAGGCAGTCACATACATACAAGTCCGTCGATACTGTTGTGGAAGCAGATGAAGCGGTTAGTTATCCAACAGAGTTTTTGATTTCACTTGACCTTCCAAGGATGCCACCGTAATTACTGCAATTGAAAATCGGCGTGCCAATTATCATGCTGGGAAATATCAACCATCCAAAGCTTTGCAACGACACGCGGCTTGCAGTAAAAAAAAATGAATGAGAACGTCGTAGAAGCAACAATCTTGACAGGACCTTTCAAAGGTAAAGATGTCCTCATTCCTCGCATCCCTATGATTCCAACGAATACGCTATTCCAATTTAAGAGTTGCGAAATATCAACAAGCCAAAGCTTTGCAACGGCACGCGGCTTGCAGTAAAAAAATTAATGATAACGTCGTAAGAAGCAACAATCTTGACAGGACCTTTCAAAAATAAAGATGTCTTCATTCCTCGCATACCTATGATTCCAACGGATATACCATTTCAATTTAAGAGATTGCACTAACCAATTCGATTGTTGATTGTAATCACCACCAACAAAAGCTCAGGCCCATCGTCAGAATTGTGCGGTTTAGATTTAGACACGGATTGCTTCTAATACGGACAATTATATGTTGTGTGTTCTAGAGTCGGCAAACCAGGTAATCTCTATATCTGCACAGGTAATGAAACAACAAAAAATGTTGTATACCCACAAAGCATTGTGAAATTAAACATGTTAGAAACGTGCGCTTTCTCTTTTCTTTCTTTTCCATTTAACTAGACACAGCCACAGCAACGCGTGGCCGGGTACAGCTAGTATGTATATATAAAGAAAATTAACGATCGTATTTTACGGTTTAGAGCAAAATTTAAATTGATTAAAAATACTTTAAACTGAAAATTGAAGTCCGATTCTGAGCAACTCATATTTTGACTTCGATATTGTTAGCGTCATAGAGACAACAAGAGAAAAATTTTGTTGCTACGGAAACAACGATTTATTCAATATCAAAATTTATAATGAGAACTTTCTTAATCAAGCAGTTACTGTTAAAATACACTTAAAACTTATCCAGTCGGTGAAACCGCGTAAAATTAAATAACTTCAGCAACACACAACTTGTACATATTTTATATAAGCTTATTATACAAAAAATAATAAACTGTTTAATCATTCAACATAAAGTACTGAGCATTTAAACACTTATTTAACGAGGAATTTCCAAATGTATTAAAATCGCTTCCATTTGGCGCGGAAAAAGCGAAATCGCTAAATCGAGTCTTTTTGCGCCAAATACTCGAAAATATTTTAATGTTTTTGCAGATTTTCTACTGGGATTCCACAGTTAAATTTGGCTGATCCTTTATTACGTAATGAGTAGTTTCATTAGGATTTTTTTTTTTTCAAAATATTCTGATCAGAGTATGCGCTTTAAGGAGACCGTCCTTGTAAGTGCAATCTCCCGTAATTGGACTGCACCGATAGAGACTTCTTAAAAAAATCATGCTTGAATTTTATTTTAAAAACCATACAAAATTAGCAAATTGCGATACAATTTTCAGACAAATTGTATTTGAATGTATACCCCCCCCCCCTATTTGACGGTGTAAAAATTGAAATTCTTCGATGTTTAAAAGTTAATAAATTTGCGATAAAAATAAACTGCTGACTCAGGTTGTTGTCACCGGCGATATGACGTCAAAGTTACTCACAGACACGGTTCCATTTTTAATATAGATACACTGAAAAAAAAAATGAAATAATCAAAAATGAGTAAGTCCATGTACTCATTTCGAAATGAGTATTTTTGATTAAAAAATGAACATGTGCATTCTCAAAAATGAGTAAATTCATGTACTCATATCGAAATGAGTATTTTTGGATCAAAAATGAACATGTGCATTCTCAAAAATGAGTAAGTTCATGTACTCATATCGAAATGAGTATGTTTGGATCAAAAATGAACATATGTATTCTCAAAAAGGAGTAAGTTCATGTACTCATTTCGAAATGAGTATTTTTGGATCAAAAATGAACATGTGATCAAACCCAACATACTTGTATATTTCAGAATGTGTAATGACGAAATTTCGGAGCCTAAAAAACTATTATTTGAAGGAAAAACGAAGAATAAGAGAAATGAAAAGTGGATCTGGTTGTTCGGGATTTTCATCAAAGTGGATCCACTACAACACATTTAATACTCTCTTTTTTTTCTCACATTTTACACATCTACATTTTTTTTCTTGATAGTACTTCAAAATTATGATTTTTTTTCCCACTAATTTTTTAAAAATTTATTTTAACTTTTTTAACGTGAGGCAATATTGTGTTATTTAAAAGTTTCATAACATAATATCTTTGCAAATTATAGCTATGCAAATTGGTATTAAACTAAACTGATTTGGCTTACAAATTTATGAATTACGCTAAAATTTATTATTTTATAAATTATAATTTTACAAAGTTTATAATTTTTTCCTTAAATTTATAAAATTAGTTAATATTTTTCCTTTACTTTTATAAAAATAAAGTTTTTAACTTTATAACGTTTTTAATTTATTTCTTTAGCTTATATTTTTATAAATTAAACTAATTTAATTTAAATTAAATCAATAAGTCCAGATTTAAACCTACCTATCTCAAGGTCATTAATTTCAAATTTGTCTCTAAAAATCATTTTTTTAACTATTTAGTTTAACAGAACCGTACGCAAAAGCTTTCAGCATAGATGAAATATAATAATTTAATTTATTATAAAAAAATTTATTTACATAATTTTTTTTTAAATAAGACATTTAAAAAAAATATTTTAATAGCATGTAATAAACACGTCTGATTAAGATAAATGTTGTTTTTATTGGAATTGATAAATAGATAATCAGGCAAATAATTTATAAAAAAGTATATGTTCGAATAAAGAAATTGTTGGTACTGTTGCAAAAAGAAGCAATCAGCATTCTTAATACAATGTTTTACGCATATAATACATAATAAATTGAAATTTATCTGTTATAAGGCACCAAATAATACAGCAAAATATTGAAAATTATGAAAAGAAAATATTAAAAACACTGGAACTGAAAAAATCCATTTACAGATGAAACCTCAAGTTATTGCTTCATAAAATAACTAACAACATTTGAGAAAGAGGCGTGACGACTCATGGCGCGTTGGTCTCTGTCATCAGGTTAGTATACAGGAGATCACGGATTCGATTCCTCTCATGGCAAGGGTTGGTTAATTACTATAAACTCACGCAGGGATGAAAAAAATGAGCAGAAATGTATGTATCCCTTATAAGGTTGTCCTCGCAAAGTAACTTTTTTTTTTATTCCTGTAAATTTTATTTTAACGACATAAAAATTTCTAAATTTGAATACATCCATGGGATCAAAAATGAGTACATAGCAGTTCATATTTGAATACTTCCATGGGATCAAAAATGAGTACATAGCAGTTCATATTTGAATACATCCATGGGATCAAAAATGAGTATACGTTTTTCTCAATTTTGAGTACATTTGGATCGGAGCTATTTTGAGTATGTGACGTATTCAAAATTGAGTTATTTTTATTCAATTTTGAGTACCCATTTTTTTCAGTGTAGTAGTAGTAGATAACCACTCTGAAGGAAGTGGTTATCTAGTGGTGGTAAGCTGTCCTCAGAAATACGTCATATTCCTTTATAGGATATGTTACTTCATGGAAGGACATTTGAAGGAAAAGTGCCCAAATTGCAAGGAAGTTATGAAAATCAAATAGATCTACAACGCTCGAGTAGTGCAGTTTCGAAACCCCAATTCTAGATTCCTAAGTGAAGTAGGTCTTCATTGGAAAATTGAAAACGATGTTTAAGAGGCTACTTCACTCACGGGAAAACACCCGCTCGCTAATGTTAATCCTATAGGAGAAAAAAATTTAATTTTTTTTTTTTTTTTTTTTTTTTTTTTTTGTATTTCAGTACTTTTAAATGATTCTTTTTTTCATTGGATAGCTGATGTTGATTTCTACGCAGGCCGTTTTTTACTTTTTCAATTTTGTTTGCAGGTTTTAATTTTATGAGGATATATCACTTTCGAAATCTGTCCCGAAAGTGAAAGTATCCTGATAAATATAAACCTGTAAACAAAATCGAAAAATTAAAAAACGGCTAACCTCAACTATCCACCGCAAAAAAATCATTTAAAAGTCTTAAAATATAAACGAGATATTTTCAAAAATTTCTCCCATAAGATTAACATTAGCGAGCGGGTGTTTTCGCCTAAATGAAGTAGCCTCTTAAGGGGTTACATAGGTTCTCAACTTTCAAAAAACCGATTTTTTTAAAAAGAAAAGCCTCTTAAGAAATACGTTTGTAAGTTGATATGAACGCTCACGCTCGCAGATGATGTAACTATATGGCGGACACGAAATTTTTTGTTTGAGAACTTATATTTGCAGATACAGACAGACATGTGGTCAGCGAGATCGGAAAGTATGTGTGTGTGTTTGGAGTGCATGAGAGGTGACAATATAGCATATTGTTCGCTTACTCATAAAAATGTAAAAGTGTGGGTGTAAAATTTAAACGTTGCTGAAATAATCCCACCTGACGGACTTGCTATAAAAGCAAAACCGGTCTTACAGGAATGCTGCTTGTTGAACAGAAGAAGCATTTGCATGTCATGATCCATCCTCTTCGATACATACTTCTAATCTTTTATTATGCACCTGCATCTTCTGGGATTTACTCTCTCCAGTTATCATCCTTTTCACTGCTAAAAGCACGCAATGAAATATTGGAAGAGAAAATTTCTTTAATATATTTTTTTTTTTGCATGGGATGCCTGCGTTGATATTCTGGTTGGGTTTGGTTAGAAGGAAAATGACTAACCGGTTTCTCTTGGGTAATGTAAATGCAAAGCAATTTTCCAGAAATGAATATACTCCCCACTGAGGAGAACAGTTCAATTTCCTTTTAAAGCTAGAGGGTGGTCCATGCACTATACATTTTTGAGTAAACATTGCAGGTTAATTCGAGATATCTTCAAAATTGCTATTTCGGCTTATTTGGTCTTTCACAAAAGAATTTCCTGTTAGCGCATTAAGGAGGCACTAGAAATATACTTCTCCTTTTCTTTTGAGATATTACATTTGTTACCAAAAATTCTGCTAAATATAATGTTAGTTTAAGAACAAGTATAAAAGTAAAAATAGTTTAACAGTAGCTCCTAATTTGATGGGTGCAATTGAAATTGTTAAAAAATAATAATATATACATACAATACGTTAATTTGCGTGGATTCCGATTATGAAAAATTAACCGCTTTGATTTACGCTTAGTAGAAAGCACAAACTAATGTATTTATTAAAAAATTGTAATTTTTGCTCTGTTTTTTCTTTAACATAGGGCAACAGAAAAGGTAAAACTAGGTTGCACCGCCAGGCTCCTGTGGAGCGCCCGGCGCGACTTCGACCACCGGACCCAGGTCCTCAAGGACCTATCACGCGCACATCAGATTTGTTTCTCCGAGTGCGCTCCGGCCAGTCCGGATGACCGCCATTAGCGGAACCTCCGAACTCTATTACTCGAGTTGCGACGACATAGGCGTTACGGTGCGCGGAGGATCCCACATCTCAGAGGAGACCTCCACACAGACACTCGATGAACCGTCGAGACAACCCAGCGATCTCGTCACCGAAACCCCATAAGGAGAGCCGGTCCCTCAGTCGTGTGCCAGCTTCCCGACGGCCCTTGCTTTCCCACGGCTTCCGATCATCGAGCGCATGGAAGGGCGAACGACTTGTTCTTCTTCCGTGGCAACAGAAAAGGTAAAAAAAAAAACTTTATTCAAACTATCTATTTAGGATTACTAAATTGTTTTCTAAACGTATAATTATAATTTAATATTAAACAGTTAATTGATTAAAGCGATTAAGAGTAAGTATTTCCTTTTATTAAACGAAAACATAATTTGCCGAACAAATTCAAAAAACAGTTTCCCACAATGTTTAGGTCCGAGAAGGGGCTGATATTAAGATATTTCATTCAGTTGGTTTTGCATTAGATGTTAAATTTTTGGTAATAATAATGTTCAACCAATTGAGTTTTAAAAAATAAGAAAATTAATCAATATGATATTTAATCCACACCTGTGAAACTTAGATCTGTTCGAATGAAATTGAAATAAACCATGAATGCAAAAGTAAAATGTGTTGAATTTTTAGAGCTTGCTTACTTAACAATATAGCTGCCATACAATAAAACATAAAAAAAAAAAAACAGTTTTACTTTTTTAAAGGTTTATATTTTACATGTACCTCGTCATACACCCATCATAAACATCTTAAAGTTTAATATGTAATACAAATGTTTACAGCTTGTGAAGCTTAGAAATGAAAAAAGTCAAAGATTTATTTCAATTTCATTCGAACAGATCTAAGTTTTACGGGTGGATTAAATATCATATTGATTGACTCTCTTTTTAAAGTTCAATTGGTTGAACCTTATTTATTACCAAAAATTTAACATCTAATGTAAAACCAACTGAATGAAATATCTTAATATCAGCCCCTTCTCGGGCCTAAACATTGTGCGAAAAAATTGTTTTTTTTTTATTATTTGTTCGGCAAATTATGTTTTCGTTTAATATGCCAAGTTTTTTAATAACTACGAACTCATTTCAAAATTAGTAGAGCGTACCATCATCAAGGTTTCGTTTATGCGGTATGGCATCACTATTTGTGATGTAAATTTAGTAATGATTAATCCAAAATTCTTCACCAGTGCAGTAATGCAGGTTGTTGTAGTTTGGACAAAAACTTGCAATCTGAAGATAAAAAATCAATAATAAAAACATGTAAAATCAATTTTACTTAAATTTAGTTATCCAATTTACCACCAGGGGATGTTATGAATGCAAAAGTAAATTGTGTTGAATTTTTAGAGCTTACTTAACAATATAGCTGCCATACAATAAAACATTAAAAAAACAGTTTTACTTGAATTTGGATACCCATGTTTCTTCAAAGGGGGAGATATAAACGCAAGAAAAAAGTGTTCCCTAAGTTTAACTTGGGGTATGGTTCCCATATTGGAAAACGTAAAAAAATCAATTTCAAAGTTTTAGTTAAGCATTTTCACACCAGGAGCGCTACGAGAGTAAATAAAACCTATCATGTGAAAATTTTTATCAAAATATAAACCTTACCGAGGCAAGAGCTTTTTCTGAAAACTTATTTGAAAAAGGAAAACAAATAAATTTTATTAATATTTGGTTACCTTATTTCCTCTCAGGGGGTGCTTTAAACGCAAAAGAAATATTTTTTGATGTATATGTGTATAACATATTTTAACTTGGCGTATGGTTGTCATATGAGAAAACATAAAACAGTGATTTTAAAGTTTTAGTTATGTAACTTCCCAACGCTGGTTATTCAAGAATAAAAAAAAAAAAAAGATACCATGTGAAAATTTCAAACAAAACATCAATTTCAGCCTTTCAGAAGTTTATTATGAAGTTTATTCTAAAATAAATAAATAAATAAATATTCATTTACCCTATTTCCTTCTAGGAGGCTTTTTAAATGCGAAAGAAAATTATGTTGTATCTGTACTACGCATTTTTAACTTCAGTATAGCTGTCATAGAGTGAAACAATCAATGTAACCTGATTGGTTGAATTCTGTTTTCGAAAACGTTCTATGAACTCTGATTGGTTGAATCATGTATCTGAGCTCCTATTGGGAATTTCTAGAAAATTCTTTCAGATTCTGAATGGCAATTTTTTTGCCAAATTTTACCAATATTTGACGAAAACTCACCATCTTGGCGACACTCTTTCATTTGTCGCCAATCATGTGTTTTGGTATTGGTAATCTTGAAAGTCATTTTCCCACCAAAAATCGGCAATGTCGCCAAATTTGCCAACTTTGCGAAAAAAATATTGCAAACTTTGCGAATTTGTTTACTGCCAACTGTTCAGAAACTGTTTCAACTTTCATTTCCATTGAAATGCATTGACACGTAGAGTCCACAACATGACCCACTAATCAAATTTTTCCGAACATGTGATCGAGTCCAATGGTTTTCTCGTACCCCAAAACTGTAGGATACAAAATTATTCTAAATAGTTAGAGCCATTTTTTAGATAAAATTTGCATATATACAAACACATACACAAGATTTGCTCGTATTATCATGTATGATTTGGTTACGCTATTTCTACCCAGGGGGTGCTATACATGCAAGAATAAATTTTGTTGAATCTGTATTACCTAATTTTAACTTGGAGCATGGGTGGCATATGAGAAAATTAAAAAAAAATATATTTTAAAGTTTTATTCAGACAATGTTCCACCATAAGCGCTACCAGCATAAAAAATCATGTGAAATTTTTTATTAAATATAAATTTGATCATGGCAGAACATTATTCAAATAATTTTTACAAACCCGTAAAAAATCAATTTTTTAAAAATTTAGTTACCCTATTTCTCGCCAGGAGACGCTATAAACACAAAAGAAAATTACAAACACATACACAAGATTTGCTCGTATTATCATGTATGATTTGGTTACGCTATTTCTACCCAGGGGGTGCTATACATGCAAGAATAAATTTTGTTGAATCTGTATTACCTAATTTTAACTTGGAGCATGGGTGGCATATGAGAAAATTAAAAAAAAATATATTTTAAAGTTTTATTCAGACAATGTTCCACCATAAGCGCTACCAGCATAAAAAATCATGTGAAATTTTTTATTAAATATAAATTTGATCATGGCAGAACATTATTCAAATAATTTTTACAAACCCGTAAAAAATCAATTTTTTAAAAATTTAGTTACCCTATTTCTCGCCAGGAGACGCTATAAACACAAAAGAAAATTGTGTTTAATCTGTGCCAACTACTTTTATTTTCAATATATCTATTATACAATGAAACATAAAAAAAAATCAATTTTATTTAAATTTGGTTACATTATTTCTTCCCAGGGGAATATTATTAACGAAAAAGTAAATTGTGTTGAACCACTACAACCTATTTCATAATAATCACCTACGCCATTAATATATTATAAGACTTGAATTTTCTCTCCAGCGAAATCTCTTATAAACTATTAAAATAAATGATCAACGTAAAAGTAGCACAAATAAAAATACATAAAAATAGCAAACAACTGTTTCGGAGCTTCTAAAGCTCCATCATCAGTGCCAAATTTAAAAAGATTAAAAACTGATTCAAAAGTTTAAGCCATGTAAATATGCTTGCGTCTCCGCACGCGACCAAGATATAATGGCGGTGAGTCTTTAAAAACAACAGCGGAGTCAGGAGTCACATGTGACGTAGGAGACCAATAGAAGCGCTCGGCCAGACTGGAAGAGTTTAAGAACGGAGGAGAAAAAGGGGAGGAGGGGGAAGTGAAGAGAATAAATTGAATGAAAGATAGCCAGATATTTGAAAAATTTGGTGTACTGGACATATTATTAACTAAGTTACTGCCTGAATTTTTCCATATATGATAAGTTTCCCAAAAATCAAGGTCGTAAATTAATGAGCACTTCTGAATTATTGAACCTTCTGAAAAATGAAAACTGTGATTGCAAGACCAGCAATGGTTATCAATCGCAGAGCATTTAGTGTCACAATTTTTAACATTGTTTTTATGTTCCCCCAAGCGGATCTTAAGGGATGCTTAGTTTGACCTATGTATATTCTATGACACTCGCAAAATATCTTAGAAATTCCCCAATGTGAAAATCTGACAATTGGATGTTTGAGATATGTACATTTGATTTTGTTAAATGGTGCATAAATGACTTTAAAATGGAATCTTTTCAAATTTCTGGAGATTTTATGGCTAATTTTCGGAAAATATGGAAGTCTAATTAAATTTTCATTGCAAACATTGTTAACGTTGGAATTTGTACATTTAATTAGTTTATTATGAATTGAATCAACGATTTCAACAGGATAACCCCGGTCAATGGCAATTGATTTAATGTGGTCTAATTTTGCTTTGAGTAAACTCCCAGATGAACAAATTTTTAAGGTGCGATGAACATGGGTATTAAAAGCAGCCAATGTTTAATTAGGAGAGTGAGATGAAAACTTTTTCTGCAATCTGTTCTGCCACTTTAGAACGACCACTTCGAGACAGTATCCGTTTCTGTAAATTGCTTCACCAAATTTAGATCCCATCATCTTCATTAGCATATGGTTTGGAATTTGCAAACTCACTAAGCACTTCAACTAAGATGAAGTTTTTAAATAATTTCCCACAATAAAGCATCTTTTCTCTAATGACAGCGACATGGCAGAACTAACCGAATGTGCCAATCCCAAAACTTTTTTTTTTATCTCATACATGTCTCATAATAGATTCATTTTTGTCCAAAATCGCCTTAACCAATAAAACTGTATTTCCTGTTTGTCGCTATTATTTTATACAGGCACCCTAGCTCAAAGGACTGCAAATTACACTAAGGATAGTTGGGATTTAGTGCCTAGAAGTGGCAATCGGCCAACCAAAAAGTGCTAAAAATGTATCCCATAAATGTTGACCGATAATCTGATACATGTGTGCAGCAACATCTGGTAGTTCAAATGTAAACATTGTATAAGGATTCAATGGAGAAAGCGTTTTGGACAATTAGGAGCTAGCAGATGTCGCTGCGATCGACATTTGTCATTCAGCATCGATCAAGATTTATGGGATTCAATTTTTTGGCACTTTTTAAAGCATTACTGGAATAGCCATTTGCCACACTATATCTTCTAGACACTATAGTTGGAGGTAGGGTGTCTTGTTTTTATATAAAACATAGTGACAACATACGGACAAGAAAATTTGGTTGGTTGAAAGAGTTTTGAACAAAAAACTTGCGGGGATTTGAACCAAAGACCCTCTATCCTTAAAAAAAAAAACATAGATAAAGGCATTACAGAAATCAATTTAAATAGACTAAATTTGATTGCTTAGCAGGGTTCTCCCGTCTTGAAACAGTACAACGTGAATCACCCAATCGTTTTAAAAATCCATCATTTACACATGAAAAAACACAAGATCAAAAGAATTGACCCATATCACGGAAATCTAAAATAAGTATCTACCTCTCCCAGCCCATCTTTACCGTGCTTTGAATGACCTATTCTTGTCTACTTTAGTAATTACTAAGTTCTTAAAAAGTTAAAATATCAAAAGAAGTGAAATCATCGAATGAAATTAAAGAACACCACCTTTTGGATGCAACACACTGATCACCAAGAATTTCTTTGGTTGTCTCGCCTTTTTATCTCTAACAGTAGTTAATCATTCTGTGATAAAGTTTTTAGAATTGTTTGTCTTTTAAAGAGAACAAAAAAGAAAAAATACTTCATTGGAGTCATTGTATTTTTCGAATAGGGGTTCTGGCTGATCGTCGCACCGTTAACTTTCTGCATCACGGACGGGTCTCTTCCGTTAATAAATAATTCATGCCCGCATCAGCAGACGCCTTCAACCGAATAAATGATATTAGCCTGATTGTTAGCCCCTATCTTTTGAACATCTAGTACGGCTTCATTGGCGTGACGGAGTTGATGCCTCCTTCGCGCGACATGCTACACTGGCTGAAATCTTACCCTAAACAATTGCTCCGAGATTTTTTATTATGTCTCTGTAGATACTAATGATTTGGTGAAAGTTAAAGATTGTGAGAAGGGCTTTTGGAAGTTGATTTTTTGACCATTGATACGTAATGGATTAATACTTTCGTACTTCTGTTTCCTGTGAATTAGACCGGAATCGAAGGAGAGTTTCAAAATTTTAGTACAAGCGAAATAATTTCATTTTCAAAATTGGTATTCAAATACACTTAACTGATTCCAATGCGTGATTCAAGGGTTGTAAGACGAAGTAAAATTTAATGAAAATTTTACATTTTCGAAAATTATTGCAGCAGTTTGCGTTGGGTCACTTTGTTGCGTTGGGGCATCGTTCAAGAGTGCGTCTAAAATCTATAAGTCATATCAGAGATAGTGGTGACATTATCCCTGATTATTTCCTGACATTAATAGACATTCTCATTGAAAATTTCAAATATAATTTCCAATGGAAATCTGTACTTTCAAAGTGATGTCATCGATGATCTGACCATCGATGATCTCCAGATGTACTTCTGAATTCTACTAACTATTTGTTATAAATTACTTTACCTTTTTGAATGTATATGAGCTAGCGAGGACAAAATGTAGTCATAGTCTCTGAATTAAGTAATTTAATTGTTTTGAAAGTATAAATTGGTAGTTTCGAAATGAAGTATTGAATTTAATTCAGGATCAATTCTAAACATCATGAATAAAATTTCGACAGTGTAAAATAACGTTGGTATCTCCAACAATAATGCTTCTTCTATGTCTTTTTTTAATTAAATTCCTACTATTAGCTCACTCTCTATATATATCTTGTTGGAATTTTCAATCGTTAATAAAATATTTTCTATTCATCCATTCAAGTTCAAATAAATTTTTTTAAACTTGTAGTGGAGGACAATTGATGTTAATACAGTTTTTCAAATATTAATTCATTAATTAAATTTAATTAATTAATTTTAATTTTTATATGGGAGAAAAAAATTTCTCCCATTGTTTTCATAAATGAAATGAAAGATTTATCTCAAATGAGTGATGTCAACAAAAAATAAAATACCGCAACGATGATTATAAAATAATGTTCAATAAAGATAACGTGGGACATTAATGCTGCACGGGTTTATTTTATATATTTATGATTAAAAAGTAGGAATTGACTTAATTTTTTTAAAAATATTACTTGTTATTCTCTAAACCTTTTTTTATTGTCAAATACATAGCCAGTGTTCAAAGCAATATCCATAATGGCATATTTATACTGTGGTTTAACTTTAATAAGCATTATCATTTTGCATTAGATTTTATCCAATCGCAACTTCAGTAATTGTTTCAGATGTTGTGTTGTTAACAGCAATTGCTTAGATGGGATAAAATAACTAAATATGTATCTAAATTAAACGAGTGAAAACGCACTTTTAGAGCACGGTTGCATAAGACTTTATTCACAGCATTCCAAACCATAACTGATATTCCTTTATTTTGACGGCTCTGTGCAACGGTTCTGTTCCTCACAACTCGTGCCAGTATTGTAGTATAACTTCGGTTGGATGAAACAGTTCACTTTGATAAGCCGAAATTTATACATTAATCTAAATTTGTTGGGGAATAGAAACGTTGCATGGAGCCGTCAAAATAAAAAAGTATCAGTCATGGTTAGTGATGCTGTGTCAGCTTAAGGCATGAGGGTTCGACTAATTTAGTTATTGTTTCTAAAAAGATGAACTCAAAAGTGTACACCTGCACAATGGTGGAATTTGCTTCAACGTTTTTACCAGAAAATCTTGAAAGTATCGCAAGGTAAAACTGTAGACATTTAAATATATCAAATATTTGTTATTTAGGCTACTTTGAAACTAAAATATTTCAGTACACCAGCTTGAAATCTTATTTTTGTGTTTGTTCCAGATATGGAACAAAGAGCATAGAATTCATAGTACATTCGAGTATCAGAAAACGCTTTATGCAAGTTAATATGAGTGTTTGTCAATAGATAAACAAATTTGCGCAATAAAGTCTCGAAGCATTTTGAAACAACATTTGCTTAAGAAACCACATAAATAGGTCTTTGATTTTTTTTTGTTTTAGGAACAGATGTACCATCTTCCCGGAGTCCGCCATCTTGTTTTTTTTTTCCTTGGTGATATTTTTTGAAAATAAATATCAAAAATAGGAAAATATCAAACACCATTATATTTTGAAATTAAATATCATATATATATCATTACGTCAAGAAAAATAAATAAATAAATAAAAAACAAAACAAGATGGAGGATTTTGGGCAGATAGTGCATCTAAGCCTTGTTTTAAGTGGTATAAATGATATATGATCTTATGATTTCGAATTATATAGTGGTCAGGAAAAGGGTGCGATACGACCGCCTAATGAGCCAGATTTAGGGACTGCATCAAATGTTGTTGTGCGCCTCAGAAGGTTAATTCCACGAAATCAAAACACTAAGTTGTTTTTTGATAATTACTAGAATTCATTACCCTTACTTGAATTTTTATCACAGAACGGAATACTTTTATTGGGCACAGTGAGACGCAATAGAATTCCCAATTGTAAGCTTCTTTTATAATCTGAGATGAAAAAAGAAAAAAGTGGATATAGTTTATAACAAGTAGCATGCATTAACAGTGCAGAAATATCATGTGTTACATGGTTGGATAATAAGCCAATTAATTTCTTGTCAACATTTGTTTGGAGTCTCCCTATAAAAAATATTCCTCGATTTAATAAAAAAACTTAATCAAAAGAATGATATATCTTGTCCTTTCGTGGTAAAGCAATACAATAAACACATGGGTGGGGGTAGACTTACTAGAATGCCTTTTATGAATATATACAAATAAAATGAGATCTAAAAAGTACTACTTTCGAGTTTTCTACCATCTACTGTATGGTGTTATGATAAACTCTATGGATCTTATATAAAAAAGGGTGAAAGCAAATAAAACCTTAACAAAAATTCATTTGGCTAAATTCAGGGAAGAGGTACCAATCTGCCTTTGTAAGATTAGAAGCGAAACACCAAATGCAAAAAGAGGACTCCAAGTAGGTCTGAAATAGATAGGTAAATTATAGCCAAGAAACATAAAGGTCCAGTAGTAGCAATGCCAGTCAAAGATGTAAGATTAGATAAAGTATGCTATTGGCCGAAATACATGTAAAACACACAACGATGCAAACTTCCAAACTCTACTCGCAAAACTTTCATAAAGAGTTCAAAGTGTTCAAAGTGTGGAGTGTGGCTTTATGCATAAATTGAAATTGTTACTTTGAATTTCACCAGAAATTAACTTATGGGACTTTTTTGCTCTTAAAGCAATTCTTTTACACTCCTTATATGACATTTCTTTTGCTTTACCTTCTGATGATGCTTTATTGTATTATAAAATGATTTTTCTATACGTATTTTCCCTTCATATCTTTTTAGAATCTGTATTTTGAAATTTGAAACATTAAATTTTAATTTTTGCACATTTTAAATACCTGCCAAAGCATTTGTCTACATATTATACTCTTTTTGTATATCTAATATACAAGTATTCTGGGATTTGTGCCACATTTGGCACAAAAAGGTAAATATCTAATGTGTGCTTTGGGACACATATGAGGGGGTTGGAATGACAGTGGAGTAAGTCAATATTTAGTAATTTGAGAAATGAAGGATTTTGTGAAAATATGTTATTTTAACACCTCAGCTGTCTAAAAGATAATGCGGACCGGACGCCAATTATTAACTTAAAGCATATAGAAAGAAGTCAATTAACCTCTTAAGCTTTCAAAATACTAATTATTTATTCAACGGTAAAAATTTCTACCTTATTCCATAAAAATATTTAAAACAGTAGCAGACATTTCTAATTCACGTTACATATTACAAAAAATGCATCACGAGAATAATAGATGAGAGGATAAAAAAGGAAATAAATAAAACATGGACAATAGATTTAACATTAAGAGCCTACACTAGTCATGCGAAAAAACGCGCAAGCGAATGTTAAGTCTATGGGAAGGTTCTTGGCAGATTTATCGCTCGCATTTTAATATTTTTAAATGATGTTTCTTGCATAGGATAGCTGAGGTCGATCTCTAACGTTGTTAGTTTTTACTTTTTCGATTTTGGTTCCAGTTTTTTTTATATAAGGGTACTTTCAATTTCAGAACCGGTTCCAACCTGTTCCAAAATTGAAAATGTCCGCTTATAAAAGAAAATTGTAACCAAAATCAAAAAAGTAAAAACTAACAACGTTAGAGATCGACCTCAGCTATTCTATGTAAAAAAAAATATATATATTTAAAAATATTATGTGAGCGAGAAATCTGCCAAGAACCTTCCCATAGACTTAACATTTAGCTTGAGCGTTTCTTCGTGTGACTAGCGTAGGCTCTTAACAATTTCCTGACAAAATGGTATATAAAATTTAAATTTTTTGTCAATTCTAATCTTAATTGTCATTGAATAATAACTTCTTTAAATATCAGCGTTTAAAATATCTGCATTATGGAGGCAGAAGATTTTAAAAGAAATTTGAAAATCGGGCTTGAAAGACAAAAATGTGTCTCGAAGATTTTTGTGTGTAGGATGAGTCAAAAGTCTTTCTACACCCTTTTACATCGGAAACAGCCTAAAAGATTGTTTCTATCATCTTTGCTGAGGTAATCAGATATTTCATCTTCTTTTCTATGTCCGGAGTCTGGCAATCATCTTGATATCCACCATATCAGTATCAGGGGCAATTTTTCTGAAGCAGAAAGGGTGTCATATTGCATATCAAACATACCATCATGTTCTCAGAAATTCATTGACTTAATCAGATTTTGCATATTCTCAAACGTTTAATAGTTATGAGTGCCAAAATTTAACGAGCTTTTTTTTTTTTTTTTTTTTTTTTTTTTTTTAACTAGGTGAGTGAAGATGGTATGAACGAAAGAGGAAAAAGCTGTATTGACATAGCTGCCAACTTTTACATTTTTTTCCTACCACTAAAATTTTATAGTCAATTTTACCTTATTAAATTGCCGAAATCATGTGATTCAATAACACAAAAAATTTCTATTAATTTTTAGTGGTAACAAAATAGCGTAAAAGTTGGCAGCTATGAATTGATCCTAATATTTGAGGGACGCAGCTCCATGACCATAACCGCTGATTAATAGCCACCGAAAAATAAAAGTAATATAGACAGCACTGTCGCATACATGATATAAAAATTCCGTGGAACTGGTACGGTTAGAGAACAAACTTTACAGCAGTTTGCCAAAAGTTGTGACTTACGAAAAAGCTCTAACAGCAGTTTTAACATGCATTCTATGAATTCCCTTACGAACCACATGATGTCGTTTAGCAAAGTGTGATATCAGTAATACATCGACTGTACGAATACTTTTTTCCTATTAGTACCCTTTTAAGATCCAAATGCTGCAAAATGTATAGGATAATGGACCTGACAAATGTTCTAAGTTTTGTACTTAACCCTTCACTGCACGACGTTTTACTTTTTTTATTTTAGTTACAGTTTTTTTATAAGCGGACATTTTCAATTTCAGAACCGGTTGGAACCGGTTCTGAAAGTGAAAGTAGCCTTATATAAAAAAAACTGGAATCAAAATCGAAAAAGTAAAAACTAACAAAGTTAGGAATCGGCCTTAGCTATCCTATGGGGGAAAAATCATTTAAAAATATTAAAATGAGAGCGAGAAATCTGTCAAGAACCTTCCCATAGACTTAACATTAGCTTGAGTGTTTCTTCCCGTGACTCTTATATACTGCGTGATACTCTTATATAGTTATATACTCTTAATGCCTAAAACGGCACGATACGAATTACAAGTTCTGATCTGAAACGCAATAAAGGTCTAGGTTTGAGTTCTATTTCTCTATCACGCGTATAATTAAAGATCAATTTTCAAATGTAATACTAAACTTTCATTTTTTATGGTCACAAAAAGATTTTTCTCAGCAGTATTTGACATGAGTTGGCTTTAAGGGTATCTAAAACTTGTACAGGGAGATTTGTTTGCTAATGGGAAAATATTTAAATAAAAACCACATAAGTCTGGGAAGATGAACCCGGAAAAAGAATATAAATTATATATTAACCAATAATAACGTTATTTTTTATGACAAGCTTTTTAAGAAATGGTGAAGGGAAATTGCCTATGTAGTAATACGCGCTTCGGCATAAATGCTAAAATGAATACGGTAGGAAAAAAATAAAAAAGAAAAGAAAAATAACAAAAAGAAAAATCATGCTTCAAGCATAGATTATCAAACACTTTCCAACACATTCAGAACACTTTAACAAAAATTTCTCCGTTTAATAAGGTGTGATATTTAAATAAACAATTTAAAAAACGCATAACACATTTGAAAACCCATTTTCAGCAATTACCGGCCAGAAAGATATCCGAATTCTTTTGTGCAACTCTACATATGATCTATAGATTTGTATATGTGCTACATTGCAAAAATTTAGTTCAGTTAGGAGACGCATAGTAGTTGAAAATTTCCCTTCTGTAATTTCCGCCAATAAGCGGAAATGTACTCGAATTCTTTTGTGCAGCCCTGTATATGAACTATAGAATTTATATGCACTAAGTAACATGCAAAAAATTAGTTACATTTAAAAACGCATGCCACAATTGAAAAAGCACTTCCAACAATTATTGCTCATAGACAGTACTGTAACCGAATTATTTTGTGTGTCCCTGTAAATGAACGATAAATGCTATATGCACACCATATTCTCCAGTAAGCATCTTCTAGTGCTTCTCAGCGATATATCAATTTCAATACTTTGAAATAGTGTAGCATCATTAAAATACACTGCAAACGATTTTTCCATTAAACCATAATGTAACGCAATTCTTTTGAGTGCACCTGTAGACGAATTATAAATGCTACACAATTCCTGTCCAATACCGAACATGCCATGGTAAACCTTAATAACATATGTTAATTACATGGCAATCCGACTATGCACTAATTACAGTGTAGACAGACCGAATTTATAAACCCTTTTCAACTATGTTCGGAACTGTTATAAAGTAACAATTCATGCGTTACCACATTAATCGTCCGCATTTTCCAACTAGACTTCTCCATTGAAGCAGTTTAAGATCTGTAATTGTTAAGTAATTGTTAACCCCGACTGTAATTGTTAAGTATATACAGGGTGTCCGAAAAGTCTGGAAACGGTCGAATAACTCGAAAATTATACATCGGATTAAAAAACGGGGAATTGCATGTTCAATATTCTTGAAAAATCTATTTAGGGATATCAAAGTTGCCCCCCCCCAACTCTGCCTCCCTGGAGGAAAGGGGGCAACTTTAAATCTTAAATGGCACCCCCCCCCCCCTTTCTTTTAATTCCAGATTCGGATTCTACGGGGAAAAAATAAGTAGCTTTTGTATTGAACATTTTCTTCGAAAAATCGTAGATGGCACTGTAATCGAGTAAAATGCAATGAGAATCGTTTCCATTGAAAAGTACGGAAACGGGCGAATAACTCGAGAAATAAACATCGGATTGTAAAAACGGAAAAATACGTGTTCAATGTTTTAGAAAAAATTTAGGAACTTTTATATCCCTAAATAGATTTTTCTAAAATATTGAACACGTATTTTTTCGTTTTTCGATCCAAAGTATATTTCTCGAGTTATTCACCCGTTTCCATACTTTTCAATAGAAACGATTCTAATTGCATTTTACTCGATTACAGTGGCATCTACGATTTTCCGAAGAAAATGTTAAATACAAAAGTTACGTATTTTTCCTGTAGAATCCGAATCTGTAATAAAAAAGGGGGATTATCATTTAAGATTTCAAAGTTGCCCCATTTTCCCCCAGGGGAGCAGGGATGGAGGGGGCAATTTTGATATCCCTAAATAGATTTTTCAAATATATTGAACATGCATTTTTCCGCTTTTCTTTCAATCCGATGCATATTTCTCGAGTTATTGGACCGTTTCTAGACTTTTCGGACACCCTATATATATATATATATATATATATATATAGCCATTAATGAAACATTACCGAAACACCAAAAAAAAAATTATGAAACTATGAATTAGTATGTAATTATTAATTGACAATGATAGTGTTCCCCAACACTCTGAATATAGATACCATATACTTATTTAAAAGAAGAAATTAAATTAAAAATTGAAAAAATGAAATTTGTGGAGTTTAGACAGAATCTTCAGGTCCCAAATGCCTAAATACCACAAATAAAATGTGTGGTTCCATCATCATATTAGCCATAACATTGCTAAAGAATATGATTTTGGGACTACCACATCACAATAGAGAAAAAATCTGGGAAAAAATCATACAGTTCAAAAAATAAAAACAATATTAAAAAGGAAAGAAACCTTACCCATAAAAAAGAGAAAAAACAATGAAATTTAATCATAAAGTTCGAAATACAACAGGATTAAAAAGGATATAGGGAAAAGAGCACAGCAGTTACCACATATACAGGAGTCATCACTAAACACAGGCTATGAGTTGCAAAAAAATCATTACATGTTGCCAAAATAAATTTTAAAAGAGAATTGACTATGGAATATTAATGTACAGCAACACAAACCATGGTGCTGCCATCTATGAGAGAAATAGTGAATATTCTATGATTTAATAAAAGCAGGGGATTAAAATTAATATAATAAATTATTATAGGCAAAATTTTGTAATGATTATTGTTGGCTTGCTATCAGAAAACATGTTTTTAGTATTAAAAAGAAATATCTAAACCAATATTTCAAGGTATTTAATAAGAATCAATATTCTCCACATTTTTGTGATATTTTTTATGATATTCTTCATTATAGAGCAAATCTATTAAATACATGTCTTTCTAATAAACCTAAATATAAAACTAATAATACATAACTTATTATAAATTTTTCCAATCATGTATTTAATAATATCAATTTACACAATATCATAAACAACACTACTAATAATTTTCCAAAAAAGTACATAAATACAACACATGGTCATATCCTTACTGGTGATCTTAATATTATAGAACAACCTATTTTACAAAAATTAATGCATAATGGAACAAAATTTCGCCTTCCATATAGGTGTAATATCAAATCTATAATATTGCAGTTTATTCAAGATATTGATTTATTTATATATAAAATTGCTATTGATTACAATAAACCAATCAAGTATTTTAGTGAATGGATATTTTCTGTTATAGATAAATTAAAAAATGAAATTATAAAAAATTATCAACATATTACACATGCAGCTTTTAAAAATATAAATAAACATATATCAGAATTACAAAACAAATTTATAATTACATATGTAGATAAATCTCCAAATAATTATGCTATCATTTGTAAAGAGTACTATAAGGAGTTAATTCACAATGCAATTAACACAAGTAATATTTTTAATAAAACTAAATTAAATATTGAAATTAATAATAGAAAATTATTAAATTATCATAAATTACTAAAAATCAAATGTAATAATTTAAATTATCCTTATCTTGTTATAATTCCAAAATTTCATAAAAATCCAATTAAATTTCGCACAGTTACCATCGGGTGTAACACATATAATAATAATGCAAGCAATTTACTACTTAATATTTTAAAGCAGATTTATGAGATAACGATAAAACATAATAACCAACATTGCCTAAAAAACAGTTTTCAACTTATTAATAAAATACATAATATCAATCCGGTAAAATTCATAAAAACATTGGATTTTAATGATTTATTTAATAACATTGATATAAAAGACTTACATAAAACAATGTGTATATTATTTAAAGAATTTAAATCTCAATTAAAATTAAAAGATCATATTTCAGTTAATTATTTTAAAACTTTACTTAATTTTACATTGCAAAATAATTACATCATATATGACAATATTATTTATAAACAATGCCAGGGAATTCCGCAGGGTGGGACCGCTTCTAGTATATTGTCTGACCTTTATTTATATTATTATGAAAGAAATATTGCTCCGAACAATGATTATGTATTTTATCGCTATATTGATGACATTATCATTTTTTATTTCAATGATAATAATTGCACATCACTACTCAATTTTTATCCTAATCAGCTTAAATTAAGTGAAAATGATTTGATTAATAATAATATAAATTTTCTTGACTTAAAAATTAAAATTAATGATAATTATAAATTAAGTTTTGATATTTATGATAAAAGATTTGATTTTCCATTTAAAGTAAATATTTTTACCAATTTTGCTTCTTGTTTACATAAATCAGTTTATAAAAATATAATTATAAATTATCTTCATCGTATAAAATACCTATGCTCAGATATAAATAAAAACAAAAATATTAGATTTATTCGTGATCATGCACAAAAATATGGTTATCCCATTTTTTTGATAAATTCAATCATCAACTCTTTTAAATAACAATTATTACATCATATAAATATAAACATGGTATGAAATAATTTATTGTTTTAGTGTGAGATAACATATAGCAAATGATATAGCAATTTACAATTAAAACATACATCAATAATATTAAAACATATTAGGACAATAATTAAATGATTGAACATTATATACACTTTATATTGTTTCTGTGATTGTGCGTTACCGATCACCTATATTTTAAGTGATACTGGTGTTCAGTTTTTAATATTTATAAATTATAACATATAACATATAAGAACAATTCTTAAGTTGGTTGTACATTATTTACACTTTATACAGTTATTGTGATTGTGCGTTTAGTCGATCACTTTTTATTAAGTGTTTATAATGATCTGTTAAAAATGTCTATAACATATAAAAATTCTGTAAAAATGTCAAAAATACTGTAAAAATTACTTATACAAAAACACATAAAATTATACATGGATGACATTGTTAACCATAAATCATAAACATCACTATGTGTAATATATAAATATATATATAGTTTATTTTTATTATTTATTTATTTATTATTATTATTATTATTATATAATTTTTTTTGCATGATGTTTAATTTTAATTAGTCTTTTAAATACTGCATTGCATTAAAAAGTTTGAAACACATTAGTAATCTAATTATTATTTATTATTTATTACAATTTTTATAAGTTTGAAATATTTTAAATTGTTTTTGATATATTAAATTTGATATTTAAATCAATCTCTATCTTTTTCAAATTTTCTATATATATATAGATGGCAGCACCAGCACTTTGTATTAAAAGAAATATCTCTTTTACATAATATATACTGTTGTTAAGAGTCTATGAAATACTATGTAAGATAAAAGTAATTCTGTATAACTTTATTCATATAATAGTATTTTGTACGATTTTAATGTAAAACTACAATGATAATAATATTTTCTAAAATTTATGTATCATATTAAATCTAATATAATTAATATATAACTCAAACTTAATTTTGAATAATTGTAATTCCAATAGAGGGAAGCACTTTACATGTCATATAAATGTTAATAATATTGTTAATAGTAATTTTAATTTATATATAGAGGGCGCTTAACGCTTCTGTGTTAATTTTACTTTTAAAGATTAAAATTAAATGGAAAATTTGTAATTTCACAAATATAAATTTGTTTTTAAGTGTATTATCACAAAAATAAATTTGTGTGTGTTTAAATCAATTTGTGTTATGGTGTAATAATTAAGGTGTTATTTCAAAAAAAATGCACTCTCAACTTAACTTTCAAATAATTTCTCTGAACTTCACTATTATAATCATGTATGAGTTATTTCATGATAATCGCCATGTGGACGTGTTGGGATCATGAAAACATTGTAATAGTTAAGGTTTTTTGGAAGGGAGTTGTGAGTAAAATATTTCATCTACTCTTTACAGTTTATTTATTTCCAATTTTAAAATTTAAACTGTTATCTGGTAATAATTTAGTATTGTGTTGTATAAGGTTTTATGGATAATTACTGTGAGTAAAATATTTTATCTATTCTTTACGGATTCTATTTCACATTTTATTATTTCTAATTGTTTTCTGGTAATAATTCAGTATACCTGGGTGATTCTACTGATCTTAGCATGTATGCCAATAGAATTATGAAATACTGAATTATTTTTTAAAAACACATGTGGGTACATCCAGGCTGAAGATTATATCTACATGTGTTTTCTTCATATCCAATTCTGATTTTATTCTCTTGTCAAATTTTCCATTGTATATGGTTCATATTTCATTTCTTAATCCATTTTTATTCAATTGATAGCAACTCCAAATTATTATTTATTTTTTTATCTTTCTCTCTCTCTTTTTTTTTACATTTTCTTCATGTTTTCAGTATTTTTGGCCAATTACCATTGAAGCATAAGCTATGGTAATATTATGATTGCACTAGTTAAACTATTAGCTATGTGGTATTCCGTCTTCACATTATCATTAATTATCTCTTTCGAGATTTAAGAAGAACTTGATATGTTTTTTGAAATTCATAGAAGTAGTAGGAAAAGGAGAGTTCTGGCTCAGCCGGAGGCACTGAGGCACCGTGCCTCCGGCCGGAGGCACGCAGCTGCAGCACTGAGGATCCGCTCCTCCGGCCGGAGGCACCGCTCCTCCGGCTGCACCGATCCTCCGGTGGGGAAAAATAATTTTCTACTGTAACACGAGGGGTGAAAATAAGAACTCTAAGAAGAAGTTAAATGAACAAGATTATCATACTATAAGATGAATATTGATTTTATATACTAATTTTGAAAGACAAACACCTTATAATGAGTATCACTAATTAAGCGAAACAATGGAAAAATATTAATTTTAACGAAAAAAGCTGATTTCGTAAGAATTTTTCAACTATAAGACGAGGATATCAACTTATAAGAAGAAATTTAAACTTACATTTTAGTTTTTGAACAATCATTACATTAATGAATACTGATAATTAGACAAAATATTCATTTTTAACGAAAAAAGCTGATTTCTTACAAATGTTTCAACTATAAAACGAGGATACCAAACCACAAACCGAAGATTAAACATATATATTAATTTCGAATAACAAACATCTTAATGAGTATTACTAATTACACGAAACAATGAAAAAAAATATCAAATTTTAACGAAAAAGCTGATTTTTTATAAATTTTTCAACTATCAGATGAGAACATCAAACTATAAGATAGATTTTAAACTTATATTATAGTTTCTGAACAATAGACACCTTAATGAGTATAATAATTAAGCAAAAGAAAATATTACTTTTAACGAAAATGATGATTTCCTATGAATTTTTTCAACTATAAGATGTGGATATCAAATCATAAGCCGTAGAATAAACATATATAATTATTTTAAATGACGAACATTTTAATGAGTATTACTAATTAGACGAAACAATTGAAAAATATCAATTGTAAGGTATAAAGCTGATTTTTTAAGAATTTTTCAAGTATAAGATGAGAATATCAACTTATAAGAGGAAATTACACTTTTTTAGTTTTTCAACCGTAATACACAGAAAATATTCAAAATTTGAATGAATTTTATACCTAATCAATTGATTTTCCGCACAATAATAGGAGTTTTAGCAACCATTATCTAATTTTACTGTGTATACTTGATTTAATTCTGTTTAGACGTACGTAATATAATCTTTTTATATCATTTAGACTTGAAATAAGAACCATATTTAAATAAAAACCAGTTGTTTATTTATTCTTAATACGCAAACTTTTTTTCTTTCCTAAAATGTAGCATTTCTGAGGAGGGATAATAATTCCACCCCACATTCTAAGGAAAAGGGGAGTCTAACAATGACCGTCTAGGTCACAACTTTTACTATAATATAAATATTATTCGCTATCAATATGTTTACAAAAAATCCATGTTGGGAGATAGATATGAGTTATATTTTAATAAAGTTTACCCTCCTCCATCTTCTACACGATGCTAACAATTATACAAAACAAAAGAAATACCGATTTTTAACGAAAAAGGGTGAATTTTAATGAATTTTTACACAAGTTTTCGGTATTATTGTACACTAACAGGTATGATATTATTTCTTAGGTGATTACAATACAGAGAAAATTATTCACCTTTAGATTACTTTTCGTGAAATATTTAACAGTAATTATATAAACTCCTGTTTACATCACTAATTTACATTTGAAAATAAGGATTTATAGGATAAAATAAATAATCTTAACTTATACTTAGTAAATTTTACACAATTCCAATTATTTTATACCGTGTTTTTCACGAGTTTTATATTAATTAGTAATTTTATATTAATTAACTTTGAATATTTTCTATGATATGGTTAATCCATTTTTATCACAGAAATACCAGTACCTAAAATTTCACTTAAACTCATATTCTAAGTATTAATATTCACTTATAACTTTACTTTTAGTTATACTTTTACTTGAAACCATGTGAACTTGTAGAACCCTGCTTACACATATGGAGTTTAGTACATCACACTGTTATCTAAATGAATATGAATACCTTATTGTTTTAAATTTTCCAATTTTAACAGAATATGCACGAATATAAACTTTAATTTTATCTAAACATTTTATTTCAAATACCCTAGTTTATGAAAACGATACATATTACCAAATATTAGACAACATTTTAACATGAACTTAGATACTGATCACATACCTATTTTAGCATAATTTATTAGCATACATAGCATTTCTTCCATTTCTTTCAGAAATATACATATAAAATTATGGATTTACCGAGTATATATCCAATTTTAGCTTTCACTTACCAATTTTTACACCATTTCAATGATTTCAATGATTTCAAGCTATTTTATATTACAGAAACGAAAAAATAATTGAATACAGACGCGAGTAAATAATATTTGTATTGTATTTTCCATTCAAAGATTTGAAACTCAAGTTAAAATTTATGTTATAAGTATTGATATCCACTTTTAGTTATACTTTTACTTGAAACCATATGAACTTGTAGAACCTTGCTTACGCATATGAGTTTAGTACACACTGTTATCTAAATGAATATGAATACCTTATTGTTTTAAATTTTCCAATTTTAACAGAATATGCACGAATATAACCTTTAAGTTTATCTAAACATTTTATTTCAAATACCCTAGTTTATGAAAACGATACATATTACCAAATATTAGACATTTTAACATAAACTTAGATACTGATCACATACCTATTTTAGCATAACTTATTAACATGCAATAGCATTTTATCCATTCCTTTCAGAAATATACATATAAATATATGGATTTAACGAGTAAATATCCAATTTTAGCTTGCATTTAGTGATTTTTTACACCAATCCAATGATTTCGAGCTATTTTATATCACAGAAACGAAAACATATTTGAACATAAACGCCTGTAAAATAATATTTGAACTGTGTTTCCTATTCAAAAATTCAAATCTCAAATTAAAATTTATGTTCTATCACTTATCAACTATTTATCCCACATAACTTTTACCATAAAAACATCGTAGAAATTAAATATACGTTAAATGAAAATAATAAATTGTAAGTACCTAAAAATATCAAACACAAAATCTATTAATCAAAACTTAAAAAAATGAAAAAAAAAAATTTACAAATGAAAAAAAAAAATTTACAAATGAAAAAAAAAATTTACAAATAAAAAAAAAAATTTACAAATGAAAAAAAAATTTACAAATGAAAAAAAAAATTTACAAATGAAAAAAAAAATTTACAAATGAAAAAAAAATTTTACAAATGAAAAAAAAAATTACAAATGAAAAAAAAAATTACAAAATTAAAAAAAAAAGTTTTTACAAAAAAGTTAAAAAAAAAGTATTTTACAAAATTAAAAAAAAAAGTTTTTTACATAAAAAAAAGGAAAAAAATTACGAAGGTTTAATATATTACAAAAAGTACCCATTTTTTACAAATTTTTTTAAAAATTAGAAGTTTAATTGCTATTATTACCACTATCACTTCTCAGAATTTAGCAGCCTAGACTTTTGTACACTATATATTTTTAATACTATAAAGAAAATTTCAACTGCAATTGTACCAACACTATTATTAAGTTCGCATAAACCAAATTTCATACTGTATTTAGCAAATTTCCAATTAACATCTTCCGTGTAGAGTAACCTTTTCCTCTAACATTTGAAATCGTGTATATCTGCTACTTTCATATTTATAATTAATATTTCAGAATTAAGACCATACTAACCATTTTAATATAAGACCATATTTAAGCAAGATTCCATGATAAAGCTTATTATACTGATTATTTTTATTTAGTACGCATGCGCAGTTTTGTCACATGATCACTTTAACTGATGATAATATAAAATTTTGAAAAGTGATGCAGAGGTTCTCATTTCCCAAGTCAAATTCTTGCAGATGACTGTATAATGTATAGCTCCAGTAAATTTCCTGATTTTAACCCAGTTGGGGAAACAATTTATCTGTTAACGAATAAAGTAAGTTGTACTATATCATTGTAAAACATCAATAAATGATTATTTATCTATTAAATTTTTTCTAAGTATATAATTATATTTCTTTTATTGTATAGATGTTACACCAAGATGAATCAAAACAGCAGAAACTCTCTTTACCAGAAATGGATACCCCGGATGATTCATCGTCAACACATATAGAGTTAAAGAATAATATACATGTGAGTACTTATATGTGATATATTAGAATACATATATTAAACATAATTAGAGTGAATTTACAATAAAATATTGTACCAGATGTTCTATAAAATGTGATGTTTTTTCGTCTATAGTGTTAGAAGGAATTCTAAATATATGCATTTATTTCTCTTGCAGATGTGTTTCACCTGTAACAAATACTTTTCAAGTAAATGGAATTTAAAAGAACATATACAAATCCATACTAGTGAAAAACCATATACTTGTAATCATCGTCAAAAATCATCTACAAGAAAGCGTGAATTATCTTTTACTAGAAAATACAGACCATCAGTTCATATGAAAACACATCCTGTTAAAAAATTGTTTCAGTGTGAAAAGTGTGAGAAAATATTCGTTATTCGTAATAAACTGAATAGACATATGACTGTTATGTTGAACTTGTCGAAGACAATATCCCAAATCATATTGAAGATGGATATTCAAAAATTAACCAGTAGTTTGAAGAATTTAACAGTCAAAGATCAGATTGGATACTTCGAAAAATTGACTGTATAGAACATAAACCAACATAACATTTACCCAAACTACTCATGCAGCATTATTGATTTGACATATGATATCCAAAAAGTGAAATTTGTAAAGAAAAATCCAAAGTGTTGTAAAGAATTTTATTGATATAATTGATAAAATGTATTGAAGAGAAAATGATATAAATGTAGACAATATTCACAATGTATTGTTTAAATACCCATAATAATAAAAAATGTATCTATACACATCTGTGTTTATTTTTATAAAACATATTTCATTGTTAAAATATATTGTATGATTTTTAACATGAAATTTCTACATGACAGTAAATAACTAATTTTGCTTTACGTAAGACTTGAGATTTATCATAACTTGTTCAACGAAACAACATTTTTCCCCAATGAATATCCAGTTTACACACATACATATGAAAATCAACTTTTGATAATGCTATACATCAGATTAATGAAAAATATATAAAATTCATTAAAAAAATGTTTTTACAAATAAAAAATTAAAAATTTTTTACAAATTTTAAAAAAAAGTTTCTTTACAATTAAAAAAAGTTTTTACAAATTAAAAAAAAAAGTTTTTACGTATATAAAAAATGTTTCTACAAAGTTAAAAAAAAGTTATAAAAAAAGTTTACAAAACTAAAAAAAAAATAAAAATTTAACAAAAAATAAATAAATATTTCAAGTTTTTCTAAAAATATTTACATATTAACAAAAATTTACTCAAAAGTCAGAACCAGACCTATGTCTAACATAGCATTTTTTCGACTTCAGTTGTTAAAATCATAGCGTTAGCGCTGTGAAAATACAAAATAATACCTTCAAATGGTAATCTATCTTGGATCCAATATATGGTATATTAAGAATCATTTGTGATTTCAACAAATTAAATATGCATGAGAAAACCATTAATGTATCAGCAACTGATGGGACTCATTTTGCTGATGTTATATCAATCTATAAATCTGGAAGTTACCGACAGTAACAGTAACCAAAGACTAACAGATAGAGATGCTTTAAGGGTGTTGACATTACAGACAGATACAAGAAACAATTTATATCAGTCTTAATCAAATAAAAAATCTTCAGAGTTTCCTTTAGATTTACCTATTGAAGTGTAGATAACTGAAAACATATCTATCGGTCCAGAAGTGACTAATATAACAGCAAAGCATACAGATAATGGGTATCGCGGACTTTTAGTTTATGTTATCACTTCAAGTGATAAATACTGCTGATTTCGGATAGATATGCATACAAGTAAATTATATGATGAGTCGAAAATGAACCGAGAATTCATATCGGAGTATAACTTAAACATGTGTACCTGCTTATGACTTGAAAAATTCACGACATTCTACAACGATTGATTTCAAATTACACAACCAATAAAATATTTACCTTCAAGGAAAGAAAATGAAACCCTATTCAACTGTTTCAGATATCCAAATTGATCACGTGATCGATGTTGAACAGCAGGATCAGGCCTGAATCTAACATCCCATTTTTTCTCGATTTCGCTTGTTTAAAGTTCTTATTTTAAAGAAATGTACAATGGTTAGGCAACCATTATACTACTCTTTAAAATAACACTTTAAACAATCGAAATCGAGAAAAAATGGGATGTTAGATTCAGGCCTGATCCTGCTGTTCAACATCGATCACGTGATCAATTTGGATATCTGAAACAGTTGAATAGGGTTTCATTTTCTTTCCTTGAAGGTAAATATTTTATTGTTTGTGTAATTTGAAATCAGTCGTTGTAGAATGTCGTGAATTTTTCAAGTCATAAGCAGGTACACATGTTTAAGTTATACTCCGATATGAATTCTCGGTTCATTTTCGACTCATCATATAATTTACTTGTATGCATATCTATCCGAAATCAGCAGTATTTATCACTTGAAGTGATAACATAAACTAAAAGTCCGCGATACCCATTATCTGTATGCTTTGCTGTTATATTAGTCACTTCTGGACCGATAGATATGTTTTCAGTTATCTACACTTCAATAGGTAAATCTAAAGGAAACTCTGAAGATTTTTTATTTGATTAAGACTGATATAAATTGTTTCTTGTATCTGTCTGTAATGTCAACACCCTTAAAGCATCTCTATCTGTTAGTCTTTGGTTACTGTTACTGTCGGTAACTTCCAGATTTATAGATTGATATAACATCAGCAAAATGAGTCCCATCAGTTGCTGATACATTAATGGTTTTCTCATGCATATTTAATTTGTTGAAATCACAAATGATTCTTAATATACCATATATTGGATCCAAGATAGATTACCATTTGAAGGTATTATTTTGTATTTTCACAGCGCTAACGCTATGATTTTAACAACTGAAGTCGAAAAAATGCTATGTTAGACATAGGTCTGGTTCTGACTTTTGAGTAAATTTTTGTTAATATGTAAATATTTTTAGAAAAACTTGAAATATTTATTTATTTTTTGTTAAATTTTTATTTTTTTTTTAGTTTTGTAAACTTTTTTTATAACTTTTTTTTAACTTTGTAGAAACATTTTTTATATACGTAAAAACTTTTTTTTTAATTTGTAAAAACTTTTTTTAATTGTAAAGAAACTTTTTTTTAAAATTTGTAAAAAATTTTTAATTTTTTATTTGTAAAAACATTTTTTTAATGAATTTTATATATTTTTCATTAATCTGATGTATAGCATTATCAAAAGTTGATTTTCATATGTATGTGTGTAAACTGGATATTCATTGGGGAAAAATGTTGTTTCGTTGAACAAGTTATGATAAATCTCAAGTCTTACGTAAAGCAAAATTAGTTATTTACTGTCATGTAGAAATTTCATGTTAAAAATCATACAATATATTTTAACAATGAAATATGTTTTATAAAAATAAACACAGATGTGTATAGATACATTTTTTATTATTATGGGTATTTAAACAATACATTGTGAATATTGTCTACATTTATATCATTTTCTCTTCAATACATTTTATCAATTATATCAATAAAATTCTTTACAACACTTTGGATTTTTCTTTACAAATTTCACTTTTTGGATATCATATGTCAAATCAATAATGCTGCATGAGTAGTTTGGGTAAATGTTATGTTGGTTTATGTTCTATACAGTCAATTTTTCGAAGTATCCAATCTGATCTTTGACTGTTAAATTCTTCAAACTACTGGTTAATTTTTGAATATCCATCTTCAATATGATTTGGGATATTGTCTTCGACAAGTTCAACATAACAGTCATATGTCTATTCAGTTTATTACGAATAACGAATATTTTCTCACACTTTTCACACTGAAACAATTTTTTAACAGGATGTGTTTTCATATGAACTGATGGTCTGTATTTTCTAGTAAAAGATAATTCACGCTTTCTTGTAGATGATTTTTGACGATGATTACAAGTATATGGTTTTTCACTAGTATGGATTTGTATATGTTCTTTTAAATTCCATTTACTTGAAAAGTATTTGTTACAGGTGAAACACATCTGCAAGAGAAATAAATGCATATATTTAGAATTCCTTCTAACACTATAGACGAAAAAACATCACATTTTATAGAACATCTGGTACAATATTTTATTGTAAATTCACTCTAATTATGTTTAATATATGTATTCTAATATATCACATATAAGTACTCACATGTATATTATTCTTTAACTCTATATGTGTTGACGATGAATCATCCGGGGTATCCATTTCTGGTAAAGAGAGTTTCTGCTGTTTTGATTCATCTTGGTGTAACATCTATACAATAAAAGAAATATAATTATATACTTAGAAAAAATTTAATAGATAAATAATCATTTATTGATGTTTTACAATGATATAGTACAACTTACTTTATTCGTTAACAGATAAATTGTTTCCCCAACTGGGTTAAAATCAGGAAATTTACTGGAGCTATACATTATACAGTCATCTGCAAGAATTTGACTTGGGAAATGAGAACCTCTGCATCACTTTTCAAAATTTTATATTATCATCAGTTAAAGTGATCATGTGACAAAACTGCGCATGCGTACTAAATAAAAATAATCAGTATAATAAGCTTTATCATGGAATCTTGCTTAAATATGGTCTTATATTAAAATGGTTAGTATGGTCTTAATTCTGAAATATTAATTATAAATATGAAAGTAGCAGATATACACGATTTCAAATGTTAGAGGAAAAGGTTACTCTACACGGAAGATGTTAATTGGAAATTTGCTAAATACAGTATGAAATTTGGTTTATGCGAACTTAATAATAGTGTTGGTACAATTGCAGTTGAAATTTTCTTTATAGTATTAAAAATATATAGTGTACAAAAGTCTAGGCTGCTAAATTCTGAGAAGTGATAGTGGTAATAATAGCAATTAAACTTCTAATTTTTAAAAAAATTTGTAAAAAATGGGTACTTTTTGTAATATATTAAACCTTCGTAATTTTTTTCCTTTTTTTTATGTAAAAAACTTTTTTTTTTAATTTTGTAAAATACTTTTTTTTTAACTTTTTTGTAAAAACTTTTTTTTTTAATTTTGTAATTTTTTTTTTCATTTGTAATTTTTTTTTTCATTTGTAAAATTTTTTTTTCATTTGTAAATTTTTTTTTTCATTTGTAAATTTTTTTTTTCATTTGTAAATTTTTTTTTCATTTGTAAATTTTTTTTTTTATTTGTAAATTTTTTTTTTCATTTGTAAATTTTTTTTTTTCATTTGTAAATTTTTTTTTTTCATTTTTTTAAGTTTTGATTAATAGATTTTGTGTTTGATATTTTTAGGTACTTACAATTTATTATTTTCATTTAACGTATATTTAATTTCTACGATGTTTTTATGGTAAAAGTTATGTGGGATAAATAGTTGATAAGTGATAGAACATAAATTTTAATTTGAGATTTGAATTTTTGAATAGGAAACACAGTTCAAATATTATTTTACAGGCGTTTATGTTCAAATATGTTTTCGTTTCTGTGATATAAAATAGCTCGAAATCATTGGATTGGTGTAAAAAATCACTAAATGCAAGCTAAAATTGGATATTTACTCGTTAAATCCATATATTTATATGTATATTTCTGAAAGGAATGGATAAAATGCTATTGCATGTTAATAAGTTATGCTAAAATAGGTATGTGATCAGTATCTAAGTTTATGTTAAAATGTCTAATATTTGGTAATATGTATCGTTTTCATAAACTAGGGTATTTGAAATAAAATGTTTAGATAAACTTAAAGGTTATATTCGTGCATATTCTGTTAAAATTGGAAAATTTAAAACAATAAGGTATTCATATTCATTTAGATAACAGTGTGTACTAAACTCATATGCGTAAGCAAGGTTCTACAAGTTCATATGGTTTCAAGTAAAAGTATAACTAAAAGTGGATATCAATACTTATAACATAAATTTTAACTTGAGTTTCAAATCTTTGAATGGAAAATACAATACAAATATTATTTACTCGCGTCTGTATTCAATTATTTTTTCGTTTCTGTAATATAAAATAGCTTGAAATCATTGAAATCATTGAAATGGTGTAAAAATTGGTAAGTGAAAGCTAAAATTGGATATATACTCGTGAAATCCATAATTTTATATGTATATTTCTGAAAGAAATGGAAGAAATGCTATGTATGCTAATAAATTATGCTAAAATAGGTATGTGATCAGTATCTAAGTTCATGTTAAAATGTTGTCTAATATTTGGTAATATGTATCGTTTTCATAAACTAGGGTATTTGAAATAAAATGTTTAGATAAAATTAAAGTTTATATTCGTGCATATTCTGTTAAAATTGGAAAATTTAAAACAATAAGGTATTCATATTCATTTAGATAACAGTGTGATGTACTAAACTCCATATGTGTAAGCAGGGTTCTACAAGTTCACATGGTTTCAAGTAAAAGTATAACTAAAAGTAAAGTTATAAGTGAATATTAATACTTAGAATATGAGTTTAAGTGAAATTTTAGGTACTGGTATTTCTGTGATAAAAATGGATTAACCATATCATAGAAAATATTCAAAGTTAATTAATATAAAATTACTAATTAATATAAAACTCGTGAAAAACACGGTATAAAATAATTGGAATTGTGTAAAATTTACTAAGTATAAGTTAAGATTATTTATTTTATCCTATAAATCCTTATTTTCAAATGTAAATTAGTGATGTAAACAGGAGTTTATATAATTACTGTTAAATATTTCACGAAAAGTAATCTAAAGGTGAATAATTTTCTCTGTATTGTAATCACCTAAGAAATAATATCATACCTGTTAGTGTACAATAATACCGAAAACTTGTGTAAAAATTCATTAAAATTCACCCTTTTTCGTTAAAAATCGGTATTTCTTTTGTTTTGTATAATTGTTAGCATCGTGTAGAAGATGGAGGAGGGTAAACTTTATTAAAATATAACTCATATCTATCTCCCAACATGGATTTTTTGTAAACATATTGATAGCGAATAATATTTATATTATAGTAAAAGTTGTGACCTAGACGGTCATTGTTAGACTCCCCTTTTCCTTAGAATGTGGGGTGGAATTATTATCCCTCCTCAGAAATGCTACATTTTAGGAAAGAAAAAAAGTTTGCGTATTAAGAATAAATAAACAACTGGTTTTTATTTAAATATGGTTCTTATTTCAAGTCTAAATGATATAAAAAGATTATATTACGTACGTCTAAACAGAATTAAATCAAGTATACACAGTAAAATTAGATAATGGTTGCTAAAACTCCTATTATTGTGCGGAAAATCAATTGATTAGGTATAAAATTCATTCAAATTTTGAATATTTTCTGTGTATTACGGTTGAAAAACTAAAAAAGTGTAATTTCCTCTTATAAGTTGATATTCTCATCTTATACTTGAAAAATTCTTAAAAAATCAGCTTTATACCTTACAATTGATATTTTTCAATTGTTTCGTCTAATTAGTAATACTCATTAAAATGTTCGTCATTTAAAATAATTATATATGTTTATTCTACGGCTTATGATTTGATATCCACATCTTATAGTTGAAAAAATTCATAGGAAATCATCATTTTCGTTAAAAGTAATATTTTCTTTTGCTTAATTATTATACTCATTAAGGTGTCTATTGTTCAGAAACTATAATATAAGTTTAAAATCTATCTTATAGTTTGATGTTCTCATCTGATAGTTGAAAAATTTATAAAAAATCAGCTTTTTCGTTAAAATTTGATATTTTTTTTCATTGTTTCGTGTAATTAGTAATACTCATTAAGATGTTTGTTATTCGAAATTAATATATATGTTTAATCTTCGGTTTGTGGTTTGGTATCCTCGTTTTATAGTTGAAACATTTGTAAGAAATCAGCTTTTTTCGTTAAAAATGAATATTTTGTCTAATTATCAGTATTCATTAATGTAATGATTGTTCAAAAACTAAAATGTAAGTTTAAATTTCTTCTTATAAGTTGATATCCTCGTCTTATAGTTGAAAAATTCTTACGAAATCAGCTTTTTTCGTTAAAATTAATATTTTTCCATTGTTTCGCTTAATTAGTGATACTCATTATAAGGTGTTTGTCTTTCAAAATTAGTATATAAAATCAATATTCATCTTATAGTATGATAATCTTGTTCATTTAACTTCTTCTTAGAGTTCTTATTTTCACCCCTCGTGTTACAGTAGAAAATTATTTTTCCCCACCGGAGGATCGGTGCAGCCGGAGGAGCGGTGCCTCCGGCCGGAGGAGCGGATCCTCAGTGCTGCAGCTGCGTGCCTCCGGCCGGAGGCACGGTGCCTCAGTGCCTCCGGCTGAGCCAGAACTCTCCTTTTCCTACTACTCATAGATATTATAATTATATATATATATATATATATATATATATACTAGTATTAAAAAATGCTCTGAAGAGCACCAAAAAAGGTTAATATGTTTAAGTATGAAAAAGGGTTGGACAAGTGCTTCTAATTGAGCATGAGAAAGGAAAGGGGTTCCTTCTTGGCTGCAGCTCACTGTCAATGCCAACTTTTGAAAAAATCATATTCGCGCTTTTTCATATAAAAGAAATTTGCGGTACTGTAGTAAAACTTTCCATCGTGCTTTACATGTCAACTGCACTTAGAGTTGCAAAGGCTAGAAAAAACCCGGTTTAAACCTGAGAATAAACCGGGTTTTTTGGGAATAAACAGGGTTTTTTGGGAATAAACCAGGTCTTTTGGGAATAAACTTGGGAATAAACCGGGTCTATTGGAAATAAACCCGGGAATAAACCGGTTCTTTGCAACTCTAACTGCACTGTTCTACTGTTGTACTGTGCGTGCGTCTGCAATGCAACTTTGTACAGTGCACTGTGTACCATTATTGATCTACAGACTATACTACACTGTACACTTCTATTATACTTTTGAGCCTCAGTGCACATCCGCACTGTTTCTTTGTACTTCCGTATTAAAGGTATATGCGCCTAATGTTCGTTTATAACTTACATATGCATTGCTGTACTGCATATTGCATTGTGGAGCCACAGCCACTTGCATATAATTTCAATCAATGAATGCATTATTCTGTAATGCGTGCATATGTGAAATTGTTCCTGTTCAGAATGCAGCAACACTCTGCACTGCAATACAAATCAATTTTCTGCACAGTTCTATACTGCAGGCATGCTTGGTAGCACTGCATGAGTGTGATACGCTGCAGGAACTAAGGTTTTTGGTACTATGTCGCCTTACATTCATGTCTAATCAAGCTGCGTCTTTACTGGCTACGTTTTTAAACTATACATTTTTATCGTAACTGTGAGTGATTTCATTTATATGAAAAAATTGCGAATATGATTTTTTCAAAAGTTGACATTGACAGTGAGCTGCAGCCAAGAAGGAACCCCTTTCCTTTCTCATGCTCAATTAGAAGCGCTTGTCCAACCTTTTTCATACTTAAACATATTAACCTTTTTTGGTGCCCTTCAGAGCATTTTTTAATACTAGTCATTTAAATTTTTTGATAAAAACTAAAGATTTTTTAATATCTTGAAAAGCAAAAAATTTTGCTATTGTCAAAATTTTATTGTTACATTGTTTTTACAACACTCGCCAAATCATTGACTGTTCATCGCGAAAGTAGCATTTTTCATGTCTACCTGCTCTCTCAAATGCCAGGGAACCGTCACATCAATAATTAAATGGTGGTTTTCCATAGCTATTACCTCATAAAATAACTGGATTCTATAATTGTCTCGGTCGTATCCATGGACTGTTTCTGCTGCACTGAAGTCGCCTGCTGTAGGCTGAGTTGTTCTTTGAGTGGTATCTTTCCTTACTACTCTTCTTAGTCTTTCTTAAAATCGCTGAATGGGACCGAATATTAGGTTCTGATAATTATACTACGATCAGTTCAGTGATGATGCTATAAAAATTGAGTTTTGATTTTGCATCGTTATTTGGTGCATGAGACTGTTATTTAAGAAAGTTATGCCGCGATATATATTTTTTATGTATATAACACAATGTTCATTGTTAGCTCACTGTATTCAAATTCGTACCAAAAGTTGAATGTACCAACACCACCAAACAATTATTTCACTTTGTTTAAAGGCAGTTCCTGAAATCAAAATTGGACCTTTACGGGTGCTAGCTGCAATAAATCCCCAAACAAAATAATTTTTTTGCCACCAAAACAGTAATCTCGCTTGTTTTTACAACATTCGCCATATCGTTAGCTGATCATCGCTAAAGTACATTCGAAACCATACTGTACTCATCGATAATTACTAAATCCAATGATTTCCATTGTTGCTTAAATAATTTCAAATCGTCAGAATCAAGCTTAAATTATTCTGCTTCATTCGTACGTTGGACGGGCAATTTGAAAAACGTGTGAATTGTACTTCTTCCAATGCTAAAAGTAGCAATTCTCGTTGGTGCTAGTACTGCAGCCAGCATCATTATTGTGATTACTCATTAAACGAACTTTTTGACTGAGTAATTAAATTAGAAAGCTTTTTCCTCTAACAGCAACTACGCGTACAATCAGATTTATGGGTGGAATAGAAGGGTCTTTCTTTTGTTCTTCTATGTGCTTTATAATTGATTAGAGTATTTTCCTTTGGTCAGCATTCATTTTTTTTTGTTCAATTTATCTTCATTAATAACAATTTCCTGGTGAGTTTCAGTGTTATCAGAATTTGCGGCTATCATATCAACGTCTTCATTTGGTTCTTCGATATTTTAAAGCTGGTTGTGCAAATCACTTTCTTGTTGCAACTTTTCAGCCAAGTCGATTGCAGCTTGTAATCGTTGTTTTGTTTCGCGACATTCTTCCATCTCTGAAATTTTTTTCACATTGTGCTCAAAGGATTCACGGTAGAGTTTAAATTCTCCCAATAGGTCTTCTTCGTTTCGCCAAGGCTTGAACAACATCAGCAATGATAGTACAACTCAATTCCTGCGTCCGTTTTCGTGTTATGATAGGCAGGGTCTGCTTAAGACTTCTAAGTCGGGGAAGCCTAACGTCACGCAGGGGGCGCCCTCTCTACTAATCATGCTTCAACAATTTGAAATTTTACCATCAAACTTTTGAGTAAACAACACTTCTAAAATTAAATTAAAACTAACTACCTATATACTTATGAAAAAATATTTATTATATACATAATTAAACAAAATAACAAATTAATTTTGTAAATGAATTTGTAAATATGGAACAGGTGTGAATATTTGAGCTTCAAAATATATTTTATGCTTTACAAATGGCAGGATTTGCCAGTGCTAAGAACAGTGCAGGGACAACAAATATTTGACATAAATTTATGCTTAGCTGCAACACAATTTTGCTTGTTGCTTCTATTTTATAAACAGAAATTTGATATCACCTGAATGCTTATTACTTTCCCCTTTATTTAAATAACCTATTCTCCATATTTTATATCATTTCTCCACTATGAATTTAAACGAAATATAATACAGATTAAATTTTATGTTCTTTTTAGCACACATTACAGTCTTAAACATTTGAAATTAAAATGTGAAACATAAGAAAAATGAAAATAAGTTGCATTTAATCACTGTTTTTATACCATTTATTATATCAACAGAAAAAAAAGAGTATACATATGTCAGTAATAGTCCCAGGTAAAATTTAGTAACTACAATTAAGAAAAAATTATATATATTTTTTACCCTTGCTGAATTTTTTTTCTTAAAAATTAGTTCTGAAAAGTAAATTTTGGGGCCCCTTTGTATTTCAGTGGATAAGCACGGGCTTCATGGGCCTATTCGGTAAACAGGCCCTGATGATAGGAGTTTTCAAAACAACTGGTTTCAAACGTTTTCTGAACCAACTGTGGTTCTTTTTTAATTCGTAATATTCTACAGACTTTGGTTTATTTCGTTCGTATTAGTACCTAGTGGCCAATTCGTAATAAACACATGTTTTCCAATTTGTCATGTTGATTCATGTAATAATCATCAATAAAATTTCGACAGTAAATTTCAGTAGATCGTTCATCCTCTTTTGCCAATAAAACCAAATCATGGTGACTTTCAGTTTTCTTCGTCGGTCTTTTTTCATGCTGGTATTTAAGTATTGCACAGCATCCCATGAATAGAAACATTTATGGCCAAGAATTTTGTCTACGGCTTCGTAACTTCCAGTTTCTCGACTAATCAAATTTTATCTGGCAAAAGCGCGTAATCTGGCACCGAGACTTTTGTTTTCGTCAATGGTCTTCCAAATCTCTTCCTTACGATTTTTTTTCCGGTTTGGTTACATAACGCGTAATGTAACGATTTAACACCAAACTGGGTTCTCCAACAAACTGGATGTCAATATTGGCGGCTCACATGAATAAAATCGCGGGATTATAATCATTGATCCAAGTTTGTTTTTCTGATCGTTTCAAACCACATAACTTTGTAATATGGTGTCCACCTTTTTCGAGATAAAATGCAGTCTTTAACAGAATTTAAAGTTCAATGTTTCACCAAATCATACATGAAAATTATGTGTAATAATATGCAGCCTGATTATGGCACATTATCCATGACCGTTTAGATGATAATAATGATAGATTTTCTAATATTCCGTAATCGAGTCTACAGACAATGTTAGCGAGAAACAAAAAAATTAGGTACTTTTCGGCTAGTCGGGAGTCAGTGAAACATATATATATGTATGCATATATATATGTGTGTGTGTATATATATACTTCACTGGCAGCTGGTTAACCGAAAAGCACCAAAAGATACTATAGCAACAATATGGATACAGTGTAAATGTGGATATGATTGAAGGTTTTTCACAAGATCGCAACAACCACATCAAACATTTATCGCCAATAAGAGCCCACTAAATTTACCGGCACAGGATTTTTCCTTTTATTGTATAACAATTATTTGTTTTCTTATTTTAAGTATATATTTGTGTTTTAATTTTAATAAAATAGTGCTTAAAAGTCTGTAATTTTCAAATGTTATATTTTTCAAATGCTCACTTTCGTTTCAACATAGTTGTTTTTTTTTTCAAGTGTTTTGATTCACGGGAATTTCATTTTGCGTTTACTATTACGCTTGGCGACAATGGTTTTTGTATAACGGAAAAGTAGCGAAAAATGTTTTACATTCAATAGAACAAATCAAAATGTTTAGCACGGTTTGCATGACAATACGATTTATAGACAACATCTGCTCGGTCAGGGTTGAAATAATTGGCGCATTAGCAAACATTTTGGCATGGTGTTAGTATAACGGAAAAGTACCAAAATAAAAGATACAGCACAAGCTGTACAGGAACGACTTAATAACGACGACATTGAAAATTGAGTACTTCTCTATCATCCCGTCGACCACTTTTCATAACAAAATACTATTGCCAACTCAAAGATTAAACGCCAAAAATGCAGTCCCATTTACTTGATGTCAGAAGCATTATAGGTGTTTGTTATGTCATCAAGTGGTTTTTAATTCGACATTTGCGTGTATTATTCATTATGTTTTACTGACTTATTAGTTATTTCATTAATTAAAATAACAATTGTGTCCGTAAATTCTTATATTTTATTTATTTATTTATTTTGATATTCCAATGGCAACGTTCTCCCTTTTATTTGGCGTTACAGTTTGGCGATAGATTTTTGTTATAAAAAGTGGTCGAAGGGATAATAGTACCGAAAATTGTTTGCCGCATATTTTATGTGAATTAGATGAAATTATGAAACACAATTCTTTTACATAAGCATATAAAATGCTTAGTGAGTTTGAACGTGAATAGCAGGAGCCTGTTAGGCGATATAATTTTCCAATACATATATTTCCTCATTGTCGATGAATAGTGTATGAGTATTATTTCAAGTTTAATGTGAAAACCTAGATTTCTACCAATGACTACTGTCCTATAACGGGCATTTACGCTAGTATGAAAATAAAAACAAATAAGCATGTTTGTCACGTGATTTAATTAATTTGAATGAATTCTGTTACATACATAATAATAATATTTATTTAAACTTTCGTGCAAACGCGCGCTTTTGCTACGATAAAAAAAGAAAAGAAAAACCAATGTTCAACCGAAGCTTTACAACATAAATTCGATTTTCTCAGCGACCGTCAAACATACAAAGATAAAAAAAAAACCCTATTTTAAGTTTTACCAAGAGGAAGAAAATAAAACAAAAACGAAGTTAATCCAGCCAGTGGAAGTTTTGCTACAGTTTGTTGAACTTTTCGTCTTCATTTTTTCGTTTAAAGCTAAATAATTAACTACAATAAGCTACAATAATTTTTTTAATGCTATCATTTTATTCGTCTCGTCGAGTTCTATCTTTCAAAGAAAAAATCATTGTCGTATGTCAATTGATTTTTTTTATACGGTTTATGTCGTGTTTCAGCACATACGTCAAGTAAATCTCATATCTCAACTGAGGACCTGTTTTTGTTCCTTACAAATCAACTAACCACTGCAATGAAAATCTGAGATTTTATAACAGTTCATTCAACTTCAACTGAATGCCTATTACTAGAGCCATGGAGGGCCAACTCAAAACGATAATGGAATCCATCACATCTGTGTAAGCTGATAAGGCTGTGAAATGAAAAGAATAAACGCCGAAATGATAGGAGAACTAAAAACTAGACAAGGCAAGCTAAAAGAGAAACAACACGAATTGAGAAATTTGAAGGTAAGCAAAAGGAATGGAAAACAAATATGGACGATATCGAAACTCAGATTCCAGAAGTGAAAATAATTATGCAAAATACCAGATTAGAGAAGTAAAAGAAGTTGTACAACAACAGATAAATGAAGTAAAAGCAGATTTTAAAGAAATGAAAGTTGACGTCTAAGTACCGAAATAAGATAAAATTCAAAATCCTTTAGAAACAGAAAAGTATATTTTCTTTTTGAAGGCACTGCACTTGAAGAGACTCAGGGGTCGGAAAAACTACTTTTTCACTGTGGCGAACTACAACTACAACTACTTTATCAAAAATGCAGTTAACTACAATACAACTACAGCTACTTGTTTTAAAAAGTTAGTGACTACAAACTATTTTCCAAAGGTAGCCACTACTTCGCTACTTTCAAATTTTGTCAAGGGATTCAATTTATATTCGAAACTGAAGATCTGAATTAAATAATACAGCGACCCCTCGTTATATCGCGTCTGCTAGGATACAATTAAATTAATGCGACACAACCGAGGGCATTAAAAAATTAAGAAAGATAACATACAAGAAAATGTTTATACACTTATTACACATTTCGTAGAAAAATTAAGAGATATATTATAATCTAGAAAATTAGAGAAAAACAACTCTGAATGCAAACAATAAATAAATCTGTAAATAAATCAATTCCGAATAATAAGAAACCCGACATTAAAACATGAAACCTAATAATGAATAAATAGACAAGTGTTGCCAGCAATAAAACTATGTTTTTGGTGGGTTAGTAGTATTTGATTTTAGCAGCAAGTGTCAATGGAAAAAATGTATGACTTCATGCGATGCGTTTCTATAAACTGCAGCTGAGATTCGCAAATTGTAGAGCAGAACAAAATTTGCACAAAAGAAGCAGTAATACGCTGCTGCGCATGCGCGGAGTGTATTACTGCTTATTTTACTGTTTATTACTATTAATTTTACGGTATAATACTGGCAGCTGGGGTGCCAGTATTATACTGTAAAATCAACACTTTTTTTTGCAGTGTAGTTGAAGTGCAGATACAGTTTAAAGAGAGTTTGAAAACAGATCCTCCTGCGCGACGTACAGCCACTAGAATTAGAGATACGTTTGAGGCAGATGGAACTGTTCAAAATGTTCACAAGCAACGTTTAGGAAGACTGTGGTCATCAACAAACCCCGCAAATGAAAAAAGGCTGGCAGATCTGTTAGGTAAACGACTGGATTCCCAAAGCCAAATGTCGATCGCATTTCAAACCGTACGTTAGAAAACTTATATTCCAAGAGTAGTCTGCAATCTCAATGAAGGTGATCCGGAGAGTTATAATAAGTAACGTTATAATAATTTTAATTGTGTTGTATACATATTTTTTAAACATCCTGTATACGGATTGATGCAAGAAGCACAGACTCCAAATTGAAACATTTAAAATTATTCTTTGACTTCAACTAGAGCTTTCTATTATGCCAAACTAATTTTCAACTCTATTGTCATGCACATTTTTATGGAAGAAAATATTTCGAAATTTTAAATTAAAAAAAATTATAACCCTCAAAAAAATATTAGTAATTAGTAATAATCTTGGATAACTACTTTAAATGTAAATAAATAATTCAGAATAGTGAACTGAAAACTGAATTAGACTATCTCATAACTTCGAACCTTCAGGTACCCAGAAAATCTATTTAATAATATATGTCATTTTTTCTGTATGGTCCCTTTTTGATTTTTTTGATTTAGTAAAATTTCTTGCCTTAAAAAAATTCCAAAAGTTTGGTAGTTCTATCTGAAACTTCTACGAGGTTATAACTGGAAATTTTTTCATGACTAAAATAAAAGACTACAACTAAAATAAAAGAAAGAAAAATAAAGTATTTAAAAAATATATGCTTAACGTAACTAAATTTTTAAAAAAAATGGCACTCCGGGAGTTCCGACAGAAGTGAAAACTTGAACAATTACGTGTGTATTTTATGAATCGTCAGGAAATGTTTTATTGTGCAGGAAATACTTTTAAATGAAGTGTTTTTTTTATTCATTATTATAAACTACTACTACAAAAATTATATTACAATTTTCATTTAATGCACTATTGTACATGAAAAATAATGCATATTATTTTACATACAAAAATTGCAATCTATTGCTTAAAACGTAAATTTACAAATACATAAAATATGAAATTTAATTAATTGGTATTCTTTGAAATGAATGACAATGAAACTTATGAATTTTCATCCACAATTTTAACAACTCTCAATACATTCATCATTTCTTCCATGAGATGTAGTTTCATATCTTTTGTGATAACATTTATCTGCAAAATAGGGTTCCCGCTTCCTATCACTCCAAAAATTATGACTTCTTTGCTGCCTGTCTTGTTTACGGTATTCGTGAACATTGTGCTTTTTTCTATCTTCATACTGCGCGTATTGTTTGCGGTATCTATAATTTCTATCAACAAACTTTTCTTTTCTATAAAATGATTTCACTTCATTTCCATATCAGTAACCACGTTTCTTAAAACTTTCGTGAAATATTTCCTTATTTTAATTTTTTCTTTTTATATTACTTCCGTCTATTTTTTTTTCTCGTGCTAGTTAAATTATAATATTTTCCGTGTTTTGCTATTTCATTTTCATCTTTTGATTTGGTCTCGCGATTTGAGTCACTTTTATCTGTTTTCACCGCGCGTGCTAATTTATCTTGAAATAATTTTCTGAATTATTTTTATTCATAATACCAATCATTTCGTTTTCTGCACGTGAACTATTTCCTTTTGATACTTTCGCTTCATTGTATGAATTGGCAACATAATTTAATTTGGTGTCGGTAACAGTAACGATAACGGTGTCGCGAATTCAATGGTTTTTTCCCATCTCAAAAAATGCCCAACGCGCCGAAAGAAGTTTTCACTTCAAAAATTCACTGTAATCCAAAACCCGATTCATAATATGATGGGGGGAGAGAGAGTGTCTGAAAAATGAGAGTTTTAAAGCATGTTTTCACTTTACCTTCATGTTAAGTTCTCTCTCCTCTCAAAAACCACCCCACCTCCCGGAAGTAAGTGAAAAAAAGTTCAGCGGCTTACAATTTTAAGAAAGTCGACATTGAAGGGCAAAGCTGTCACGGATCTTGAAAATTTCATCCCTAGATCTTTTTTTTTTCTTTTGGATTTGTCTAAATGTGCATAGAAGTACAACAGAAAGTAATATATGTAATAAAAATAATAATATTTTTAAGCCCCATTCTTTTTAAATTTATCAAATAACATACACCTACATTGATTAATGCTAGATTTGACTTCATTTTACATATTTCATTTTCTTTTTAATAACATTGGATTAAAGTATCCTAAACATAAAAAAACGAAATTTTTTGCCACGATTTTTTTGTTTAAGGAGATTTAATTTACGCAAGAGTGACTAAAATTAATAAAAGCAATTTAATTTTTAAACTAACTTGTTGCTAAATTAATACTATTGATTCTTCTTAGAAGTCGACAATAATTTAACTTCTTCGTGAAGAGCGTCGCCTCTTTTATTTTCTTGGCAGCACTTTTTCGGAGAAGAATTTTTTGTCGTATACAGGGAAGTCACAAAGTCTTTCCCTGATTTATTGCAGAAAAACTAATATAATTAGGCATATGCTTGTTTCAATATATTGTAAAGACATTTATGAAGTTTTTAATACAAGTACTTACGTCAGTAAATTTTGATGCGAGCACCCTTGGTAGCTCGAAGAATGTCAGGCCGGTATTCCATTTCCCGCCACGTATTTCCCAACATTTGGGCTGTCACACTAGACACAACCTCTGTGATCCTGACCTTGAGTGTTTCAATATATTTTACTGGTGTTGCAAACACTCTGTCTTTTATGTACTCCCAAAAGAAAAAAATCTAGAGGAGTTGGTCCATCTTCCAGGAAATTTGTCACTAAGGAACTTACGAACGACGGTAGAGACTGGACTAAAAAAAAACTTAAGAAAATGACTTTTCCATAGTAAAAATTTTACAGTATTGCATTTGATGGTTATTTCGTAATATTTTTTTGTAATCAGGGAAAGACTTTATGACCACCCTATAAGACCTATATGATATATATTAAACCCTATATGATATATATTAAACGAACAAGCCATTTTCCTGATTACAGATGATTTCGAAAATGGCTGGAACGATTTTCGTGAAACTTACTTCCTATACTAAATCAAGCACGAGAAAGCGATTCAACTAAGGCCCGAATTCAAGAATATTCGTGTTACAGGTTAAAACAAATTCAACGCTGAAAATACTGCCTGATATAAATCGCAAAATGCTCAAATGATTTACTATATTAATTCTTCTATATTAATTCGAGCTCACGAAAACGATCTAGATTCTAGACGAAAACGTCCTGAATTCTGGAAAGTTCGTTTTGACAGACTAAAACAAACTCAGCACTGAAATTGCTGCTATATATCGAAAACGGCTCGAACGATTTCCACAAAACTTGGCTCCTATACTAATTCAAGCACGAGAAATCTATCTAGCTAGGTCGCTAATTAAGGAAAATTCTTTTTACATGGTTAAAACAAACTCAGTACTGAAAATGATGGTATAAATTGAAAATATTTCTGACCATTTTCACGAAATAAGTCTTATTGGAATACGAGAAAACAACTAAATAGATCTTGACTTCGGCAAAATCTGTTTTCATAGTTTCAAGAATTTTTTTTAATTAATCTTCAGTAATCGGAATTCTCGCCAATACTATTTGTCATTGGTCAGCAACAAGATTATAAACGATATCGAAGACGGCCGGCGGCGGCGTAGGGATTTTCAGGAAATTTACCTTCTACATTAAATCGAGCAGAAGAAAATAATATAGCTAGATCTAGCTTAAATGTTGAATACCTCGACAATAAACCAATTTAGTATTTTACAACTTCAGAAATATATAATAAATAATTATAACTGTTATCTTAATAACATGGATAAATTGGATATAGTGTAATACATACACACACACAAAAAAAATGAACTGACAGCATTCGTTATTATATCTTTTAAGAACTAGAATTTATAATTTTATATAAAAATGAATAATAAAAAATTGTCTTTACTCAAATACAGTATGAATTATGTAGAAATAAATAATACAGTTTTGTCTTTACTTAAATGCAGTTCTCTCGGTTGAAAGTACTACCGAGAGAAGCTCGGTCTACCAGGTACTATTATTTAATCTCCGAAATGCTGCGTTTTGATAAGGTAAAGTTTTCTGTGCAAAAATACTGGTGTCCAAATTCAAGGATTTTGCACACCCTTATACGAATGCTACTATATACGTATCGCGTGTCGCAGCGGGTTAAAATGTACTCTATTTTCAGGAAAAGGAATGCGTTGTTCCATACTTTGAGCTTATAGCTGTGCAGATTAGAGTGTTTTAAAATGGGTTGAATGTTTTTAATATTAAAACTAGTCGGATATGCCAACCTCAAAACTTTCTTCTATCTCATACATGTTAATACTTCAAAATGCGTAATGAATTTAATTATGCATTTTAGAATTTTAAAAAATGCAGCCTAGCAGCGCCACCTATTATATGATTTACACTATAATCTAATCAACTCCAACATGTCAAGGTCGATTAGAATATGAAGTTTGATGATGTTGTAATTGGGAATTCATTTCCTGTTGCATCATCCAAAACCCCCTTCTCTTCTCAAAGTTTTGAAACGTAAAAAGCATCTGCGCAATGTAGAGTTAGGAATGTGCTCTGATTAGCTGAAAAGAGACAATGAAACTGGCGAATGCGCGCAACATTATGTTTTTCTTCTCTCCTGTAACTGTTCAAGAACATTTTTTATTAGAACTTTAGTTTGAACTCTAAGTTTTAGTTTAGTTTACTTTTTGTGATTATGATTTTTGAGAGCGTGTCGCTCCTCTAAAAAGCTGTAAATAATGCTTCTGTGTTTTTCGTCGTGTGAAGTGTCATTAAATTGTGATGTTTACTAATATCGTGAATTTTATTTGAGTCAAGATTATTCTCTCGTGAAAGTTTTGTTTACTGAAAGATGTTCTCTGTTGAAGAACCGGAGCACCGATGTCCCGTTTTGGAACTTAGAGGTAAGAAAATTTGTTTCTTACTAATTTTATTAGAAATCAATTTAGATTAAAATTGATTATTTATATGTCGGCAGCTTAGACTGCATTTTAATATAGGCAGTCGGAGTTGCCACATAATTGTGGCATCCCTTCCCGGGATCGGGTGCTCCGTAGATGATTGGAATTAGAAAGTTAATTAAAAGACATTTAGAAAGTTAATTAGAAGTTAGTTAACTAGAATTGAGCATTAAGTATGGATAAATTAAAGAAATCAAGGACGCCAGTGCGTTCCAACTTCACAAAGTTGATAAAAGAAATAGAAGATACTTTGCAGGCTAAATGTGATGATATCGATAGTCTGTCGTCTCTTTTAGATAGGTTAGAATCAAAACATGAAGAGCTCTTATTAATCGATAAACAAATCTTAGATAATTTATCTGAAGATAAAAGTTGTTAACAAGACGCCTTCGATTCGGAATATGAGCAAATAGACAAGTATAATATAAATTACTGGGAAAATAAAAATAAACTATCTAGATACATCAAAAAATTAGAAAAAGAGAGCAGTCAGGATACCTCGTTGTCATCAGATAGTATGACCACTAGAAGAAAGTTTAAACTGCCAAAATTGGAACTTAAGCCCTTTAATGGCGACATAAAAAATTGGCTATCTTTTTGGGGGCAATTTGAAAAATTCCACGAAGATCCCGATATAGTAAACGAAGATAAAATTCAGTATCTAATTCAGGCTACCCAAAAGGGATCTAGAGCTCGGTAAATCGTGGATTCTTTCCCCCCTACAGCCGATAGCTATCCAGAGGCGATACAATCGTTGAAGGCACGGTTCGGTAGAACAGATATTTTAATTGAAGTATACATACGCAAAGTGCTAGGATTAATAATAAATAATTCTTTGGGACAAGGCCAGAGACTGTCCCTTGTTAAGTTGTATGATAAAATAGAAACATACCTTCGGTCATTAAAAATGTTAGACGTATCGAGCGAAAACTATTCTTCGATTTCATATCCATTGGTCGAATCAGCATTGCCTTCAGATATTCTTAAATTATGGGAAAGACATCTTGGCACTTTATCTGTTAATGATAAAGATAAAGATCAGGGAATTAATAAATTAGATACTTTAATGAAATTTTTACAAATTGAAGTTGAAATGGAGCAAAATGTCAAATTGGCTAAGAGTGGGTTTTCTTTCGATAAAGATGTCTCAGTAAACAGAGAACTTAGATTCGATCGTAAGGATAAAAATTTTTCCCTTCCTACGGCGGTCGAACTGTATAATGCAGATGATAAAAAATTGGAAGAACAGTGTGTCTTTTGCGAAAATAAACACCGTAGTCAAAATTGTAGAGCGGTATGGAAAATGACACTCGCGAAGAGAAAAGATGCTTTATTAAAAAAAGGAGCTTGCTTTCGATGCTTCAATGCCAACCACTTGGCTAAAGCTTGTAAAATTAAAACTAATTGTACTCATTGTGGGAAAAATCACCACCAGTTCATGTGCATAGAAAAGAATAAAATTAATTTAGGCGATAATTCTAAAGAGGATTCTACTCCTAATAAAGATTGTATGCTTGCGAATACAACTTCTAGAAAAAGGGTTTTGCTCCAAACATTGGTTGTACGCATATACAATGGGGATATCGTACGAAATGTTAGAATTTTATATGACACGGGGTCGCAACGGTCGTATATATCAAAATTTGCTGCTAACATGTTAGGATATAATAGTATAAGTAAAGAAAGAATAGTGCATAGTTTATTTGGGGGTCGACAATGTGAAGAACTACACGACAGATATTTAATTAATTTAGGAAATATGGATAATAGTTATCGATGTAAACTTGAGGTATTAGACCAACAAAAGATTTGCTCTGAAATTTCACCTATACCGGAAGGATCCTTTATTAATGAAATAAAACGGTACGGAATTTTATTGACTGATAGAGTCACTAAAACTAATGATTTACTATACGAATTTTCTCCTGATGAAATTCATGTGTTAATTGGTGCAGATGTCGCCGGAAAATTATTTACCGGAAATTTAAAACAATTACAGGGCGGATTAGTTTGCATGGGAACTCGTTTAGGTTGGACAATTCTCGGGAAAACTGAAGGTTATGAAAATAAAAATATGAACAATTTAGTTTTCTCGCTGCATGTCAAAGAGGCAAAAATTTCCGAGTTATGGCACCTTGACACTTTAGGAATTCGAGATCCTGGGGAGAAAAAGGGTAGAGCAGAGATTGAGTTAGCCACTAAAGAACATTTTCTTAGTAATATAAGAGTAGATGACGAGGGTAGATATGAAGTTAGTCTTCCATGGATACAGGGCCACCCTAGACTACCCAGTTACGAAAATAGCGCTCGACGTAGATTAAAAACATGTGTCGATTCATTAAAAAAGATAGGAAAATTAGGTGATTATAATCAAATATTTAATGAATGGTTAGACGAGAAAATAATTGAAAAGGTTGATCAGAGGAAAACGTTAGGTAGTGAGCATTTCCTTCCTCATAGAGCAGTGTTTAAAGAAAACTCCACTACAAAGGTGCGGCCGGTTTTTGATGGTTCAGCTCGGGAAAAGGACTCACCATCGATAAATGATTGTATTGAAAAGGGACCTAACCTCGTAGAACTGATTCCTTCTGTTTTAAACAGATTTACATTGGGGAAAATAGGGGTAATTGCTGACATAAAAAAGGCTTTTTTACAGATTGGCATTACAGAAAAAGATCGATCATTCTTGAAATTTCTATGGTATGAAGAAGGGAACCCTCAAAAATTGATAACGCTTCAACATAGAAGAATAGTATTTGGCATTTCATGTAGCCCCTACCTTCTAGGTGCCACGTTAGAATATCATTTAAAAAATGCGCTTGAACAATTTAAAAACACTGCGTTAAAATTGTTAGAGTCATTTTATGTAGACAACTGTGTTACGAGTGTTGATAGTAAGGAACAGCTGAACAGATTTATCGAAGAGTAAAAAACTCTTCTTAACAATGCTAAATTCGAGCTTCGCGGGTGGGAGCATAGTTTTCGAGAAGTTTTTACAGGGGAAAATGTCCCTGTTTTAGGGCTAATGTGGGATTTTAGAAGGGATACACTAGCAGTTGATTTAAAAGAAATTTCAGAGGATGATCGCCTTGTAACTAAAAGAAACATTTTATCGTCTGTACACAGAATTTTTGATCCTATCGGATACACATGTCCTGTAACATTAGAACCTAAAATATTATTACAGGAGTGTTGGAAAGCTAAAGTGACATGGGACACGGAATTACCTGTTTCTATCAAGAAAAAATTTGAAAAATGGAAAAAACAATTAGGAAAATTAGAGACTATTGAAATACCTAGGTGTTTTTCTCGAGATGCAGATAAGTTGCATTCCTTGCACGTTTTTTGCGACGCTAGTAAAGTAGCGTATGCTACGTGTATATTTATACGGACTGAAAATGAGAACGGTGGTTTCTGTCAGTTGGTTCAAGCAAGAAGCCGAGTTGCTCCTATGAAAACAATTTCCATCCCGCGGTTAGAATTATTGGCTTGTAATATTGGGGCTATATTAGCAAATAGTGTTAAAACTGATTTGAAATTGGATAACATCGCCATTTTTTATTGGACTGATTCGGCCAATGCGTTTTACTGGATAAAAAGAAATGAAAACTGGGCACCTTTTGTTACAGTCGAGTGTCCGAAATTCGCTCATTAAGTGATCCTTCAAAATGGCACTTTATTCCTGGCCAATTGAATCCTGCTGACCTGCCTTCAAGGGGTTGTACCGCTGAGGTTTTAGCCCGAGATAAATGGTGGGAGGGACCGCAGTGGTTGAGAAAACCAATGGACGAGTGGCCAAAATCCGAAATGTTTCCTGATTTCGAAACTTTCGATGCAGAAAGAAGAAAAACAATTATTAGTACTACAAATGTAGATGTTCACAGTGAACAATTTTACACTAGAATTTCTTCCTATGATAAATTAGTAAAAGTAATCGCGTGGATATACAGATTTTACAAAAATTGTAAGAAAGCTAAAGAAGAGAGAGAATTTAAAAATTTAACTGTAGAAGAGCAGAATGAAGCTGAAAATATATTATTGAAATTAGTTCAAAAATCGTTTACTGGTCCTCAAGATAAACGTCTAAAGGCATTTCAGACCATGACAGATTCGGCTGGAGTTCTGCGGCTGAAATCACGCATACATTTAAGAGAGGATCTTATGAATTTCAGATTTCCTGTTATCCTTCCACATGACCATCCTGTAGTTGAAAAATTAATTAGATCTAGACACTTGAAACTAGGTCATGCCGGGGTACAAATTATGATGTCTAATTTAAGGGAAGATTTTTGGATCTTAAAATTCCGAAAAACTGTCAGAAAAATTATTAGAACCTGTGTAAGATGTAGACGACACGATTTTAAACTAGTAGAAATTTCCACTCCTCCCTTACCTGAAGATAGAGTAAGAGAAGCTGCCATTTTCCAAATTCTTGGTCTGGATTATGCCGGTCCGCTTATTCTTAAAGAAAATAGGAAAATCTGGCTACTAATATACACTTGTGCTGTTTTTCGAGCAGTTCATTTTGAATTAGCTACCTCATTATCAACTGAAGTGTTTTTACTGACGTTGAGAAGATTCATAGCCCGTAGAGGCAGACCTTCTATTATCTATACAGATAATGGTAAAAATTTTATAATGCTTCTGTGTTTTTCGTCGTGTGAAGTGTCATTAAATTGTGATGTTTACTAATATCGTGAATTTTATTTGAGTCAAGATTATTCTCTCGTGAAAGTTTTGTTTACTGAAAGATGTTCTCTTTTGAAGAACCGGAGCACCGATGTCCCGTTTTGGAACTTAGAGGTAAGAAAGTTTGTTTCTTACTAATTTTATTAGAAATCAATTTATATTAAAATTGATTATTTATATGTCGGCAGCTTAGACTGCATTTTAATATAGGCAGTCGGAGTTGCCACAGATGAAATTCCGTACATTAGTTCTTGAGATATGACTATTGCTAAAATCGTGTAAATCCTAGAAAATGCAGCATAATTGCGCCATCTCTAAGGATGATTTACACCAAGATCTAATCAACAACAACTTATGTCAACATCTAACTGATTCTGAAGTTTCATGAAAATCCGTGCATTGTTAAGTATATACAGGGTGTCCGAAAAGTCTGGAAACGGTCGAATAACTCGAAAATTATACATCGGATTAAAAAACGGGGAATTGCATGTTCAATATTCTTGAAAAATCTATTTAGGGATATCAAAGTTGCCCCCCCCCCAACTCTGCCTCCCTGGAGGAAAGGGGGCAACTTTAAATCTTAAATGGCACCCCCCCCCTTTCTTTTAATTCCAGATTCGGATTCTACGGGGAAAAAATAAGTAGCTTTTGTATTGAACATTTTCTTCGAAAAATCGTAGATGGCACTGTAATCGAGTAAAATGCAATGAGAATCGTTTCCATTGAAAAGTACGGAAACGGGCGAATAACTCGAGAAATAAACATCGGATTGTAAAAACGGAAAAATACGTGTTCAATGTTTTAGAAAAAATTTAGGAACTTTTATATCCCTAAATAGATTTTTCTAAAATATTGAACACGTATTTTTTCGTTTTTCGATCCAAAGTATATTTCTCGAGTTATTCACCCGTTTCCATACTTTTCAATAGAAACGATTCTAATTGCATTTTACTCGATTACAGTGGCATCTACGATTTTCCGAAGAAAATGTTAAATACAAAAGTTACGTATTTTTCCTGTAGAATCCGAATCTGTAATAAAAAAGGGGGATTATCATTTAAGATTTCAAAGTTGCCCCATTTTCCCCCAGGGGAGCAGGGATGGAGGGGGCAATTTTGATATCCCTAAATAGATTTTTCAAAAATATTGAACATGCATTTTTCCGCTTTTCTTTCAATCCGATGCATATTTCTCGAGTTATTGGACCGTTTCTAGACTTTTCGGACACCCTATATATATATATATATATATATATATATATAGCCATTAATGAAACATTACCGAAACACCAAAAAAAATTATGAAACTATGAATTAGTATGTAATTATTAATTGACAATGATAGTGTTCCCCAACACTCTGAATATAGATACCATATACTTATTTAAAAGAAGAAATTAAATTAAAAATTGAAAAAATGAAATTTGTGGAGTTTAGACAGAATCTTCAGGTCCCAAATGCCTAAATACCACAAATAAAATGTGTGGTTCCATCATCATATTAGCCATAACATTGCTAAAGAATATGATTTTGGGACTACCACATCACAATAGAGAAAAAATCTGGGAAAAAATCATACAGTTCAAAAAATAAAAACAATATTAAAAAGGAAAGAAACCTTACCCATAAAAAAGAGAAAAAACAATGAAATTTAATCATAAAGTTCGAAATACAACAGGATTAAAAAGGATATAGGGAAAAGAGCACAGCAGTTACCACATATACAGGAGTCATCACTAAACACAGGCTATGAGTTGCAAAAAAATCATTACATGTTGCCAAAATAAATTTTAAAAGAGAATTGACTATGGAATATTAATGTACAGCAACACAAACCATGGTGCTGCCATCTATGAGAGAAATAGTGAATATTCTATGATTTAATAAAAGCAGGGGATTAAAATTAATATAATAAATTATTATAGGCAAAATTTTGTAATGATTATTGTTGGCTTGCTATCAGAAAACATGTTTTTAGTATTAAAAAGAAATATCTAAACCAATATTTCAAGGTATTTAATAAGAATCAATATTCTCCACATTTTTGTGATATTTTTTATGATATTCTTCATTATAGAGCAAATCTATTAAATACATGTCTTTCTAATAAACCTAAATATAAAACTAATAATACATAACTTATTATAAATTTTTCCAATCATGTATTTAATAATATCAATTTACACAATATCATAAACAACACTACTAATAATTTTCCAATAAAAAATTTTACCATTCACAAGGCATATAAATATAATCGCACACTTGGACGGAAAATTTTTAATTACAATTCTTTTGCAAAACAATTGGTCTCTTCAAATAATTACCCTTGTTATTGTAATGACCCAAAATTTCAAAAGTACATAAATACAACACATGGTCATATCCTTACTGGTGATCTTAATATTATAGAACAACCTATTTTACAAAAATTAATGCATAATGGAACAAAATTTCGCCTTCCATATAGGTGTAATATCAAATCTATAATATTGCAGTTTATTCAAGATATTGATTTATTTATATATAAAATTGCTATTGATTACAATAAACCAATCAAGTATTTTAGTGAATGGATATTTTCTGTTATAGATAAATTAAAAAATGAAATTATAAAAAATTATCAACATATTACACATGCAGCTTTTAAAAATATAAATAAACATATATCAGAATTACAAAACAAATTTATAATTACATATGTAGATAAATCTCCAAATAATTATGCTATCATTTGTAAAGAGTACTATAAGGAGTTAATTCACAATGCAATTAACACAAGTAATATTTTTAATAAAACTAAATTAAATATTGAAATTAATAATAGAAAATTATTAAATTATCATAAATTACTAAAAATCAAATGTAATAATTTAAATTATCCTTATCTTGTTATAATTCCAAAATTTCATAAAAATCCAATTAAATTTCGCACAGTTACCATCGGGTGTAACACATATAATAATAATGCAAGCAATTTACTACTTAATATTTTAAAGCAGATTTATGAGATAACGATAAAACATAATAACCAACATTGCCTAAAAAACAGTTTTCAACTTATTAATAAAATACATAATATCAATCCGGTAAAATTCATAAAAACATTGGATTTTAATGATTTATTTAATAACATTGATATAAAAGACTTACATAAAACAATGTGTATATTATTTAAAGAATTTAAATCTCAATTAAAATTAAAAGATCATATTTCAGTTAATTATTTTAAAACTTTACTTAATTTTACATTGCAAAATAATTACATCATATATGACAATATTATTTATAAACAATGCCAGGGAATTCCGCAGGGTGGGACCGCTTCTAGTATATTGTCTGACCTTTATTTATATTATTATGAAAGAAATATTGCTCCGAACAATGATTATGTATTTTATCGCTATATTGATGACATTATCATTTTTTATTTCAATGATAATAATTGCACATCACTACTCAATTTTTATCCTAATCAGCTTAAATTAAGTGAAAATGATTTGATTAATAATAATATAAATTTTCTTGACTTAAAAATTAAAATTAATGATAATTATAAATTAAGTTTTGATATTTATGATAAAAGATTTGATTTTCCATTTAAAGTAAATATTTTTACCAATTTTGCTTCTTGTTTACATAAATCAGTTTATAAAAATATAATTATAAATTATCTTCATCGTATAAAATACCTATGCTCAGATATAAATAAAAACAAAAATATTAGATTTATTCGTGATCATGCACAAAAATATGGTTATCCCATTTTTTTGATAAATTCAATCATCAACTCTTTTAAATAACAATTATTACATCATATAAATATAAACATGGTATGAAATAATTTATTGTTTTAGTGTGAGATAACATATAGCAAATGATATAGCAATTTACAATTAAAACATACATCAATAATATTAAAACATATTAGGACAATAATTAAATGATTGAACATTATATACACTTTATATTGTTTCTGTGATTGTGCGTTACCGATCACCTACATTTTAAGTGATACTGGTGTTCAGTTTTTAATATTTATAAATTATAACATATAACATATAAGAACAATTCTTAAGTTGGTTGTACATTATTTACACTTTATACAGTTATTGTGATTGTGCGTTTAGTCGATCACTTTTTATTAAGTGTTTATAATGATCTGTTAAAAATGTCTATAACATATAAAAATTCTGTAAAAATGTCAAAAATACTGTAAAAATTACTTATACAAAAACACATAAAATTATACATGGATGACATTGTTAACCATAAATCATAAACATCACTATGTGTAATATATAAATATATATATAGTTTATTTTTATTATTTATTTATTTATTATTATTATTATTATTATATAATTTTTTTTGCATGATGTTTAATTTTAATTAGTCTTTTAAATACTGCATTGCATTAAAAAGTTTGAAACACATTAGTAATCTAATTATTATTTATTATTTATTACAATTTTTATAAGTTTGAAATATTTTAAATTGTTTTTGATATATTAAATTTGATATTTAAATCAATCTCTATCTTTTTCAAATTTTCTATATATATATAGATGGCAGCACCAGCACTTTGTATTAAAAGAAATATCTCTTTTACATAATATATACTGTTGTTAAGAGTCTATGAAATACTATGTAAGATAAAATTAATTCTGTATAACTTTATTCATATAATAGTATTTTGTACGATTTTAATGTAAAACTACAATGATAATAATATTTTCTAAAATTTATGTATCATATTAAATCTAATATAATTAATATATAACTCAAACTTAATTTTGAATAATTGTAATTCCAATAGAGGGAAGCACTTTACATGTCATATAAATGTTAATAATATTGTTAATAGTAATTTTAATTTATATATAGAGGGCGCTTAACGCTTCTGTGTTAATTTTACTTTTAAAGATTAAAATTAAATGGAAAATTTGTAATTTCACAAATATAAATTTGTTTTTAAGTGTATTATCACAAAAATAAATTTGTGTGTGTTTAAATCAATTTGTGTTATGGTGTAATAATTAAGGTGTTATTTCAAAAAAATGCACTCTCAACTTAACTTTCAAATAATTTCTCTGAACTTCACTATTATAATCATGTATGAGTTATTTCATGATAATCGCCATGTGGACGTGTTGGGATCATGAAAACATTGTAATAGTTAAGGTTTTTTGGAAGGGAGTTGTGAGTAAAATATTTCATCTACTCTTTACAGTTTATTTATTTCCAATTTTAAAATTTAAACTGTTATCTGGTAATAATTTAGTATTGTGTTGTATAAGGTTTTATGGATAATTACTGTGAGTAAAATATTTTATCTATTCTTTACGGATTCTATTTCACATTTTATTATTTCTAATTGTTTTCTGGTAATAATTCAGTATACCTGGGTGATTCTACTGATCTTAGCATGTATGCCAATAGAATTATGAAATACTGAATTATTTTTTAAAAACACATGTGGGTACATCCAGGCTGAAGATTATATCTACATGTGTTTTCTTCATATCCAATTCTGATTTTATTCTCTTGTCAAATTTTCCATTGTATATGGTTCATATTTCATTTCTTAATCCATTTTTATTCAATTGATAGCAACTCCAAATTATTATTTATTTTTTTATCTTTCTCTCTCTCTTTTTTTTTACATTTTCTTCATGTTTTCAGTATTTTTGGCCAATTACCATTGAAGCATAAGCTATGGTAATATTATGATTGCACTAGTTAAACTATTAGCTATGTGGTATTCCGTCTTCACATTATCATTAATTATCTCTTTCGAGATTTAAGAAGAACTTGATATGTTTTTTGAAATTCATAGATATTATAATTATATATATATATATATATATATATATATATATACTAGTATTAAAAAATGCTCTGAAGAGCACCAAAAAAGGTTAATATGTTTAAGTATGAAAAAGGGTTGGACAAGTGCTTCTAATTGAGCATGAGAAAGGAAAGGGGTTCCTTCTTGGCTGCAGCTCACTGTCAATGCCAACTTTTGAAAAAATCATATTCGCGCTTTTTCATATAAAAGAAATTTGCGGTACTGTAGTAAAACTTTCCATCGTGCTTTACATGTCAACTGCACTTAGAGTTGCAAAGGCTAGAAAAAACCCGGTTTAAACCTGAGAATAAACCGGGTTTTTTGGGAATAAACAGGGTTTTTTGGGAATAAACCAGGTCTTTTGGGAATAAACCTGGGAATAAACCGGGTCTATTGGAAATAAACCCGGGAATAAACCGGTTCTTTGCAACTCTAACTGCACTGTTCTACTGTTGTACTGTGCGTGCGTCTGCAATGCAACTTTGTACAGTGCACTGTGTACCATTATTGATCTACAGACTATACTACACTGTACACTTCTATTATACTTTTGAGCCTCAGTGCACATCCGCACTGTTTCTTTGTACTTCCGTATTAAAGGTATATGCGCCTAATGTTCGTTTATAACTTACATATGCATTGCTGTACTGCATATTGCATTGTGGAGCCACAGCCACTTGCATATAATTTCAATCAATGAATGCATTATTCTGTAATGCGTGCATATGTGAAATTGTTCCTGTTCAGAATGCAGCAACACTCTGCACTGCAATACAAATCAATTTTCTGCACAGTTCTATACTGCAGGCATGCTTGGTAGCACTGCATGAGTGTGATACGCTGCAGGAACTAAGGTTTTTGGTACTATGTCGCCTTACATTCATGTCTAATCAAGCTGCGTCTTTACTGGCTACGTTTTTAAACTATACATTTTTATCGTAACTGTGAGTGATTTCATTTATATGAAAAAATTGCGAATATGATTTTTTCAAAAGTTGACATTGACAGTGAGCTGCAGCCAAGAAGGAACCCCTTTCCTTTCTCATGCTCAATTAGAAGCGCTTGTCCAACCTTTTTCATACTTAAACATATTAACCTTTTTTGGTGCCCTTCAGAGCATTTTTTAATACTAGTCATTTAAATTTTTTGATAAAAACTAAAGATTTTTTAATATCTTGAAAAGCAAAAAATTTTGCTATTGTCAAAATTTTATTGTTACATTGTTTTTACAACACTCGCCAAATCATTGACTGTTCATCGCGAAAGTAGCATTTTTCATGTCTACCTGCTCTCTCAAATGCCAGGGAACCGTCACATCAATAATTAAATGGTGGTTTTCCATAGCTATTACCTCATAAAATAACTGGATTCTATAATTGTCTCGGTCGTATCCATGGACTGTTTCTGCTGCACTGAAGTCGCCTGCTGTAGGCTGAGTTGTTCTTTGAGTGGTATCTTTCCTTACTACTCTTCTTAGTCTTTCTTAAAATCGCTGAATGGGACCGAATATTAGGTTCTGATAATTATACTACGATCAGTTCAGTGATGATGCTATAAAAATTGAGTTTTGATTTTGCATCGTTATTTGGTGCATGAGACTGTTATTTAAGAAAGTTATGCCGCGATATATATTTTTTATGTATATAACACAATGTTCATTGTTAGCTCACTGTATTCAAATTCGTACCAAAAGTTGAATGTACCAACACCACCAAACAATTATTTCACTTTGTTTAAAGGCAGTTCCTGAAATCAAAATTGGACCTTTACGGGTGCTAGCTGCAATAAATCCCCAAACAAAATAATTTTTTTGCCACCAAAACAGTAATCTCGCTTGTTTTTACAACATTCGCCATATCGTTAGCTGATCATCGCTAAAGTACATTCGAAACCATACTGTACTCATCGATAATTACTAAATCCAATGATTTCCATTGTTGCTTAAATAATTTCAAATCGTCAGAATCAAGCTTAAATTATTCTGCTTCATTCGTACGTTGGACGGGCAATTTGAAAAACGTGTGAATTGTACTTCTTCCAATGCTAAAAGTAGCAATTCTCGTTGGTGCTAGTACTGCAGCCAGCATCATTATTGTGATTACTCATTAAACGAACTTTTTGACTGAGTAATTAAATTAGAAAGCTTTTTCCTCTAACAGCAACTACGCGTACAATCAGATTTATGGGTGGAATAGAAGGGTCTTTCTTTTGTTCTTCTATGTGCTTTATAATTGATTAGAGTATTTTCCTTTGGTCAGCATTCATTTTTTTTTGTTCAATTTATCTTCATTAATAACAATTTCCTGGTGAGTTTCAGTGTTATCAGAATTTGCGGCTATCATATCAACGTCTTCATTTGGTTCTTCGATATTTTAAAGCTGGTTGTGCAAATCACTTTCTTGTTGCAACTTTTCAGCCAAGTCGATTGCAGCTTGTAATCGTTGTTTTGTTTCGCGACATTCTTCCATCTCTGAAATTTTTTTCACATTGTGCTCAAAGGATTCACGGTAGAGTTTAAATTCTCCCAATAGGTCTTCTTCGTTTCGCCAAGGCTTGAACAACATCAGCAATGATAGTACAACTCAATTCCTGCGTCCGTTTTCGTGTTATGATAGGCAGGGTCTGCTTAAGACTTCTAAGTCGGGGAAGCCTAACGTCACGCAGGGGGCGCCCTCTCTACTAATCATGCTTCAACAATTTGAAATTTTACCATCAAACTTTTGAGTAAACAACACTTCTAAAATTAAATTAAAACTAACTACCTATATACTTATGAAAAAATATTTATTATATACATAATTAAACAAAATAACAAATTAATTTTGTAAATGAATTTGTAAATATGGAACAGGTGTGAATATTTGAGCTTCAAAATATATTTTATGCTTTACAAATGGCAGGATTTGCCAGTGCTAAGAACAGTGCAGGGACAACAAATATTTGACATAAATTTATGCTTAGCTGCAACACAATTTTGCTTGTTGCTTCTATTTTATAAACAGAAATTTGATATCACCTGAATGCTTATTACTTTCCCCTTTATTTAAATAACCTATTCTCCATATTTTATATCATTTCTCCACTATGAATTTAAACGAAATATAATACAGATTAAATTTTATGTTCTTTTTAGCACACATTACAGTCTTAAACATTTGAAATTAAAATGTGAAACATAAGAAAAATGAAAATAAGTTGCATTTAATCACTGTTTTTATACCATTTATTATATCAACAGAAAAAAAAGAGTATACATATGTCAGTAATAGTCCCAGGTAAAATTTAGTAACTACAATTAAGAAAAAATTATATATATTTTTTACCCTTGCTGAATTTTTTTTCTTAAAAATTAGTTCTGAAAAGTAAATTTTGGGGCCCCTTTGTATTTCAGTGGATAAGCACGGGCTTCATGGGCCTATTCGGTAAACAGGCCCTGATGATAGGAGTTTTCAAAACAACTGGTTTCAAACGTTTTCTGAACCAACTGTGGTTCTTTTTTAATTCGTAATATTCTACAGACTTTGGTTTATTTCGTTCGTATTAGTACCTAGTGGCCAATTCGTAATAAACACATGTTTTCCAATTTGTCATGTTGATTCATGTAATAATCATCAATAAAATTTCGACAGTAAATTTCAGTAGATCGTTCATCCTCTTTTGCCAATAAAACCAAATCATGGTGACTTTCAGTTTTCTTCGTCGGTCTTTTTTCATGCTGGTATTTAAGTATTGCACAGCATCCCATGAATAGAAACATTTATGGCCAAGAATTTTGTCTACGGCTTCGTAACTTCCAGTTTCTCGACTAATCAAATTTTATCTGGCAAAAGCGCGTAATCTGGCACCGAGACTTTTGTTTTCGTCAATGGTCTTCCAAATCTCTTCCTTACGATTTTTTTTCCGGTTTGGTTACATAACGCGTAATGTAACGATTTAACACCAAACTGGGTTCTCCAACAAACTGGATGTCAATATTGGCGGCTCACATGAATAAAATCGCGGGATTATAATCATTGATCCAAGTTTGTTTTTCTGATCGTTTCAAACCACATAACTTTGTAATATGGTGTCCACCTTTTTCGAGATAAAATGCAGTCTTTAACAGAATTTAAAGTTCAATGTTTCACCAAATCATACATGAAAATTATGTGTAATAATATGCAGCCTGATTATGGCACATTATCCATGACCGTTTAGATGATAATAATGATAGATTTTCTAATATTCCGTAATCGAGTCTACAGACAATGTTAGCGAGAAACAAAAAAATTAGGTACTTTTCGGCTAGTCGGGAGTCAGTGAAACATATATATATGTATGCATATATATATGTGTGTGTGTATATATATACTTCACTGGCAGCTGGTTAACCGAAAAGCACCAAAAGATACTATAGCAACAATATGGATACAGTGTAAATGTGGATATGATTGAAGGTTTTTCACAAGATCGCAACAACCACATCAAACATTTATCGCCAATAAGAGCCCACTAAATTTACCGGCACAGGATTTTTCCTTTTATTGTATAACAATTATTTGTTTTCTTATTTTAAGTATATATTTGTGTTTTAATTTTAATAAAATAGTGCTTAAAAGTCTGTAATTTTCAAATGTTATATTTTTCAAATGCTCACTTTCGTTTCAACATAGTTGTTTTTTTTTTCAAGTGTTTTGATTCACGGGAATTTCATTTTGCGTTTACTATTACGCTTGGCGACAATGGTTTTTGTATAACGGAAAAGTAGCGAAAAATGTTTTACATTCAATAGAACAAATCAAAATGTTTAGCACGGTTTGCATGACAATACGATTTATAGACAACATCTGCTCGGTCAGGGTTGAAATAATTGGCGCATTAGCAAACATTTTGGCATGGTGTTAGTATAACGGAAAAGTACCAAAATAAAAGATACAGCACAAGCTGTACAGGAACGACTTAATAACGACGACATTGAAAATTGAGTACTTCTCTATCATCCCGTCGACCACTTTTCATAACAAAATACTATTGCCAACTCAAAGATTAAACGCCAAAAATGCAGTCCCATTTACTTGATGTCAGAAGCATTATAGGTGTTTGTTATGTCATCAAGTGGTTTTTAATTCGACATTTGCGTGTATTATTCATTATGTTTTACTGACTTATTAGTTATTTCATTAATTAAAATAACAATTGTGTCCGTAAATTCTTATATTTTATTTATTTATTTATTTTGATATTCCAATGGCAACGTTCTCCCTTTTATTTGGCGTTACAGTTTGGCGATAGATTTTTGTTATAAAAAGTGGTCGAAGGGATAATAGTACCGAAAATTGTTTGCCGCATATTTTATGTGAATTAGATGAAATTATGAAACACAATTCTTTTACATAAGCATATAAAATGCTTAGTGAGTTTGAACGTGAATAGCAGGAGCCTGTTAGGCGATATAATTTTCCAATACATATATTTCCTCATTGTCGATGAATAGTGTATGAGTATTATTTCAAATTTAATGTGAAAACCTAGATTTCTACCAATGACTACTGTCCTATAACGGGCATTTACGCTAGTATGAAAATAAAAACAAATAAGCATGTTTGTCACGTGATTTAATTAATTTGAATGAATTCTGTTACATACATAATAATAATATTTATTTAAACTTTCGTGCAAACGCGCGCTTTTGCTACGATAAAAAAAGAAAAGAAAAACCAATGTTCAACCGAAGCTTTACAACATAAATTCGATTTTCTCAGCGACCGTCAAACATACAAAGATAAAAAAAAAAACCCTATTTTAAGTTTTACCAAGAGGAAGAAAATAAAACAAAAACGAAGTTAATCCAGCCAGTGGAAGTTTTGCTACAGTTTGTTGAACTTTTCGTCTTCATTTTTTCGTTTAAAGCTAAATAATTAACTACAATAAGCTACAATAATTTTTTTAATGCTATCATTTTATTCGTCTCGTCGAGTTCTATCTTTCAAAGAAAAAATCATTGTCGTATGTCAATTGATTTTTTTTATACGGTTTATGTCGTGTTTCAGCACATACGTCAAGTAAATCTCATATCTCAACTGAGGACCTGTTTTTGTTCCTTACAAATCAACTAACCACTGCAATGAAAATCTGAGATTTTATAACAGTTCATTCAACTTCAACTGAATGCCTATTACTAGAGCCATGGAGGGCCAACTCAAAACGATAATGGAATCCATCACATCTGTGTAAGCTGATAAGGCTGTGAAATGAAAAGAATAAACGCCGAAATGATAGGAGAACTAAAAACTAGACAAGGCAAGCTAAAAGAGAAACAACACGAATTGAGAAATTTGAAGGTAAGCAAAAGGAATGGAAAACAAATATGGACGATATCGAAACTCAGATTCCAGAAGTGAAAATAATTATGCAAAATACCAGATTAGAGAAGTAAAAGAAGTTGTACAACAACAGATAAATGAAGTAAAAGCAGATTTTAAAGAAATGAAAGTTGACGTCTAAGTACCGAAATAAGCTGACCGAAATAAGATAAAATTCAAAATCCTTTAGAAACAGAAAAGTATATTTTCTTTTTGAAGGCACTGCACTTGAAGAGACTCAGGGGTCGGAAAAACTACTTTTTCACTGTGGCGAACTACAACTACAACTACTTTATCAAAAATGCAGTTAACTACAATACAACTACAGCTACTTGTTTTAAAAAGTTAGTGACTACAAACTATTTTCCAAAGGTAGCCACTACTTCGCTACTTTCAAATTTTGTCAAGGGATTCAATTTATATTCGAAACTGAAGATCTGAATTAAATAATACAGCGACCCCTCGTTATATCGCGTCTGCTAGGATACAATTAAATTAATGCGACACAACCGAGGGCATTAAAAAATTAAGAAAGATAACATACAAGAAAATGTTTATACACTTATTACACATTTCGTAGAAAAATTAAGAGATATATTATAATCTAGAAAATTAGAGAAAAACAACTCTGAATGCAAACAATAAATAAATCTGTAAATAAATCAATTCCGAATAATAAGAAACCCGACATTAAAACATGAAACCTAATAATGAATAAATAGACAAGTGTTGCCAGCAATAAAACTATGTTTTTGGTGGGTTAGTAGTATTTGATTTTAGCAGCAAGTGTCAATGGAAAAAATGTATGACTTCATGCGATGCGTTTCTATAAACTGCAGCTGAGATTCGCAAATTGTAGAGCAGAACAAAATTTGCACAAAAGAAGCAGTAATACGCTGCTGCGCATGCGCGGAGTGTATTACTGCTTATTTTACTGTTTATTACTATTAATTTTACGGTATAATACTGGCAGCTGGGGTGCCAGTATTATACTGTAAAATCAACACTTTTTTTTGCAGTGTAGTTGAAGTGCAGATACAGTTTAAAGAGAGTTTGAAAACAGATCCTCCTGCGCGACGTACAGCCACTAGAATTAGAGATACGTTTGAGGCAGATGGAACTGTTCAAAATGTTCACAAGCAACGTTTAGGAAGACTGTGGTCATCAACAAACCCCGCAAATGAAAAAAGGCTGGCAGATCTGTTAGGTAAACGACTGGATTCCCAAAGCCAAATGTCGATCGCATTTCAAACCGTACGTTAGAAAACTTATATTCCAAGAGTAGTCTGCAATCTCAATGAAGGTGATCCGGAGAGTTATAATAAGTAACGTTATAATAATTTTAATTGTGTTGTATACATATTTTTTAAACATCCTGTATACGGATTGATGCAAGAAGCACAGACTCCAAATTGAAACATTTAAAATTATTCTTTGACTTCAACTAGAGCTTTCTATTATGCCAAACTAATTTTCAACTCTATTGTCATGCACATTTTTATGGAAGAAAATATTTCGAAATTTTAAATTAAAAAAAATTATAACCCTCAAAAAAATATTAGTAATTAGTAATAATCTTGGATAACTACTTTAAATGTAAATAAATAATTCAGAATAGTGAACTGAAAACTGAATTAGACTATCTCATAACTTCGAACCTTCAGGTACCCAGAAAATCTATTTAATAATATATGTCATTTTTTCTGTATGGTCCCTTTTTGATTTTTTTGATTTAGTAAAATTTCTTGCCTTAAAAAAATTCCAAAAGTTTGGTAGTTCTATCTGAAACTTCTACGAGGTTATAACTGGAAATTTTTTCATGACTAAAATAAAAGACTACAACTAAAATAAAAGAAAGAAAAATAAAGTATTTAAAAAATATATGCTTAACGTAACTAAATTTTTAAAAAAAATGGCACTCCGGGAGTTCCGACAGAAGTGAAAACTTGAACAATTACGTGTGTATTTTATGAATCGTCAGGAAATGTTTTATTGTGCAGGAAATACTTTTAAATGAAGTGTTTTTTTTATTCATTATTATAAACTACTACTACAAAAATTATATTACAATTTTCATTTAATGCACTATTGTACATGAAAAATAATGCATATTATTTTACATACAAAAATTGCAATCTATTGCTTAAAACGTAAATTTACAAATACATAAAATATGAAATTTAATTAATTGGTATTCTTTGAAATGAATGACAATGAAACTTATGAATTTTCATCCACAATTTTAACAACTCTCAATACATTCATCATTTCTTCCATGAGATGTAGTTTCATATCTTTTGTGATAACATTTATCTGCAAAATAGGGTTCCCGCTTCCTATCACTCCAAAAATTATGACTTCTTTGCTGCCTGTCTTGTTTACGGTATTCGTGAACATTGTGCTTTTTTCTATCTTCATACTGCGCGTATTGTTTGCGGTATCTATAATTTCTATCAACAAACTTTTCTTTTCTATAAAATGATTTCACTTCATTTCCATATCAGTAACCACGTTTCTTAAAACTTTCGTGAAATATTTCCTTATTTTAATTTTTTCTTTTTATATTACTTCCGTCTATTTTTTTTCTCGTGCTAGTTAAATTATAATATTTTCCGTGTTTTGCTATTTCATTTTCATCTTTTGATTTGGTCTCGCGATTTGAGTCACTTTTATCTGTTTTCACCGCGCGTGCTAATTTATCTTGAAATAATTTTCTGAATTATTTTTATTCATAATACCAATCATTTCGTTTTCTGCACGTGAACTATTTCCTTTTGATACTTTCGCTTCATTGTATGAATTGGCAACATAATTTAATTTGGTGTCGGTAACAGTAACGATAACGGTGTCGCGAATTCAATGGTTTTTTCCCATCTCAAAAAATGCCCAACGCGCCGAAAGAAGTTTTCACTTCAAAAATTCACTGTAATCCAAAACCCGATTCATAATATGATGGGGGGAGAGAGAGTGTCTGAAAAATGAGAGTTTTAAAGCATGTTTTCACTTTACCTTCATGTTAAGTTCTCTCTCCTCTCAAAAACCACCCCACCTCCCGGAAGTAAGTGAAAAAAAGTTCAGCGGCTTACAATTTTAAGAAAGTCGACATTGAAGGGCAAAGCTGTCACGGATCTTGAAAATTTCATCCCTAGATCTTTTTTTTTTCTTTTGGATTTGTCTAAATGTGCATAGAAGTACAACAGAAAGTAATATATGTAATAAAAATAATAATATTTTTAAGCCCCATTCTTTTTAAATTTATCAAATAACATACACCTACATTGATTAATGCTAGATTTGACTTCATTTTACATATTTCATTTTCTTTTTAATAACATTGGATTAAAGTATCCTAAACATAAAAAAACGAAATTTTTTGCCACGATTTTTTTGTTTAAGGAGATTTAATTTACGCAAGAGTGACTAAAATTAATAAAAGCAATTTAATTTTTAAACTAACTTGTTGCTAAATTAATACTATTGATTCTTCTTAGAAGTCGACAATAATTTAACTTCTTCGTGAAGAGCGTCGCCTCTTTTATTTTCTTGGCAGCACTTTTTCGGAGAAGAATTTTTTGTCGTATACAGGGAAGTCACAAAGTCTTTCCCTGATTTATTGCAGAAAAACTAATATAATTAGGCATATGCTTGTTTCAATATATTGTAAAGACATTTATGAAGTTTTTAATACAAGTACTTACGTCAGTAAATTTTGATGCGAGCACCCTTGGTAGCTCGAAGAATGTCAGGCCGGTATTCCATTTCCCGCCACGTATTTCCCAACATTTGGGCTGTCACACTAGACACAACCTCTGTGATCCTGACCTTGAGTGTTTCAATATATTTTACTGGTGTTGCAAACACTCTGTCTTTTATGTACTCCCAAAAGAAAAAAATCTAGAGGAGTTGGTCCATCTTCCAGGAAATTTGTCACTAAGGAACTCACGAACGACGGTAGAGACTGGACTAAAAAAAAACTTAAGAAAATGACTTTTCCATAGTAAAAATTTTACAGTATTGCATTTGATGGTTATTTCGTAATATTTTTTTGTAATCAGGGAAAGACTTTATGACCACCCTATAAGACCTATATGATATATATTAAACCCTATATGATATATATTAAACGAACAAGCCATTTTCCTGATTACAGATGATTTCGAAAATGGCTGGAACGATTTTCGTGAAACTTGCTTCCTATACTAAATCAAGCACGAGAAAGCGATTCAACTAAGGCCCGAATTCAAGAATATTCGTGTTACAGGTTAAAACAAATTCAACGCTGAAAATACTGCCTGATATAAATCGCAAAATGCTCAAATGATTTACTATATTAATTCTTCTATATTAATTCGAGCTCACGAAAACGATCTAGATTCTAGACGAAAACGTCCTGAATTCTGGAAAGTTCGTTTTGACAGACTAAAACAAACTCAGCACTGAAATTGCTGCTATATATCGAAAACGGCTCGAACGATTTCCACAAAACTTGGCTCCTATACTAATTCAAGCACGAGAAATCTATCTAGCTAGGTCGCTAATTAAGGAAAATTCTTTTTACATGGTTAAAACAAACTCAGTACTGAAAATGATGGTATAAATTGAAAATATTTCTGACCATTTTCACGAAATAAGTCTTATTGGAATACGAGAAAACAACTAAATAGATCTTGACTTCGGCAAAATCTGTTTTCATAGTTTCAAGAATTTTTTTTAATTAATCTTCAGTAATCGGAATTCTCGCCAATACTATTTGTCATTGGTCAGCAACAAGATTATAAACGATATCGAAGACGGCCGGCGGCGGCGTAGGGATTTTCAGGAAATTTACCTTCTACATTAAATCGAGCAGAAGAAAATAATATAGCTAGATCTAGCTTAAATGTTGAATACCTCGACAATAAACCAATTTAGTATTTTACAACTTCAGAAATATATAATAAATAATTATAACTGTTATCTTAATAACATGGATAAATTGGATATAGTTGAATACATACACACACACAAAAAAAATGAACTGACAGCATTCGTTATTATATCTTTTAAGAACTAGAATTTATAATTTTATATAAAAATGAATAATAAAAAATTGTCTTTACTCAAATACAGTATGAATTATGTAGAAATAAATAATACAGTTTTGTCTTTACTTAAATGCAGTTCTCTCGGTTGAAAGTACTACCGAGAGAAGCTCGGTCTACCAGGTACTATTATTTAATCTCCGAAATGCTGCGTTTTGATAAGGTAAAGTTTTCTGTGCAAAAATACTGGTGTCCAAATTCAAGGATTTTGCACACCCTTATACGAATGCTACTATATACGTATCGCGTGTCGCAGCGGGTTAAAATGTACTCTATTTTCAGGAAAAGGAATGCGTTGTTCCATACTTTGAGCTTATAGCTGTGCAGATTAGAGTGTTTTAAAATGGGTTGAATGTTTTTAATATTAAAACTAGTCGGATATGCCAACCTCAAAACTTTCTTCTATCTCATACATGTTAATACTTCAAAATGCGTAATGAATTTAATTATGCATTTTAGAATTTTAAAAAATGCAGCCTAGCAGCGCCACCTATTATATGATTTACACTATAATCTAATCAACTCCAACATGTCAAGGTCGATTAGAATATGAAGTTTGATGATGTTGTAATTGGGAATTCATTTCCTGTTGCATCATCCAAAACCCCCTTCTCTTCTCAAAGTTTTGAAACGTAAAAAGCATCTGCGCAATGTAGAGTTAGGAATGTGCTCTGATTAGCTGAAAAGAGACAATGAAACTGGCGAATGCGCGCAACATTATGTTTTTCTTCTCTCCTGTAACTGTTCAAGAACATTTTTTATTAGAACTTTAGTTTGAACTCTAAGTTTTAGTTTAGTTTACTTTTTGTGATTATGATTTTTGAGAGCGTGTCGCTCCTCTAAAAAGCTGTAAATAATGCTTCTGTGTTTTTCGTCGTGTGAAGTGTCATTAAATTGTGATGTTTACTAATATCGTGAATTTTATTTGAGTCAAGATTATTCTCTCGTGAAAGTTTTGTTTACTGAAAGATGTTCTCTGTTGAAGAACCGGAGCACCGATGTCCCGTTTTGGAACTTAGAGGTAAGAAAATTTGTTTCTTACTAATTTTATTAGAAATCAATTTAGATTAAAATTGATTATTTATATGTCGGCAGCTTAGACTGCATTTTAATATAGGCAGTCGGAGTTGCCACATAATTGTGGCATCCCTTCCCGGGATCGGGTGCTCCGTAGATGATTGGAATTAGAAAGTTAATTAAAAGACATTTAGAAAGTTAATTAGAAGTTAGTTAACTAGAATTGAGCATTAAGTATGGATAAATTAAAGAAATCAAGGACGCCAGTGCGTTCCAACTTCACAAAGTTGATAAAAGAAATAGAAGATACTTTGCAGGCTAAATGTGATGATATCGATAGTCTGTCGTCTCTTTTAGATAGGTTAGAATCAAAACATGAAGAGCTCTTATTAATCGATAAACAAATCTTAGATAATTTATCTGAAGATAAAAGTTGTTAACAAGACGCCTTCGATTCGGAATATGAGCAAATAGACAAGTATAATATAAATTACTGGGAAAATAAAAATAAACTATCTAGATACATCAAAAAATTAGAAAAAGAGAGCAGTCAGGATACCTCGTTGTCATCAGATAGTATGACCACTAGAAGAAAGTTTAAACTGCCAAAATTGGAACTTAAGCCCTTTAATGGCGACATAAAAAATTGGCTATCTTTTTGGGGGCAATTTGAAAAATTCCACGAAGATCCCGATATAGTAAACGAAGATAAAATTCAGTATCTAATTCAGGCTACCCAAAAGGGATCTAGAGCTCGGTAAATCGTGGATTCTTTCCCCCCTACAGCCGATAGCTATCCAGAGGCGATACAATCGTTGAAGGCACGGTTCGGTAGAACAGATATTTTAATTGAAGTATACATACGCAAAGTGCTAGGATTAATAATAAATAATTCTTTGGGACAAGGCCAGAGACTGTCCCTTGTTAAGTTGTATGATAAAATAGAAACATACCTTCGGTCATTAAAAATGTTAGACGTATCGAGCGAAAACTATTCTTCGATTTCATATCCATTGGTCGAATCAGCATTGCCTTCAGATATTCTTAAATTATGGGAAAGACATCTTGGCACTTTATCTGTTAATGATAAAGATAAAGATCAGGGAATTAATAAATTAGATACTTTAATGAAATTTTTACAAATTGAAGTTGAAATGGAGCAAAATGTCAAATTGGCTAAGAGTGGGTTTTCTTTCGATAAAGATGTCTCAGTAAACAGAGAACTTAGATTCGATCGTAAGGATAAAAATTTTTCCCTTCCTACGGCGGTCGAACTGTATAATGCAGATGATAAAAAATTGGAAGAACAGTGTGTCTTTTGCGAAAATAAACACCGTAGTCAAAATTGTAGAGCGGTATGGAAAATGACACTCGCGAAGAGAAAAGATGCTTTATTAAAAAAAGGAGCTTGCTTTCGATGCTTCAATGCCAACCACTTGGCTAAAGCTTGTAAAATTAAAACTAATTGTACTCATTGTGGGAAAAATCACCACCAGTTCATGTGCATAGAAAAGAATAAAATTAATTTAGGCGATAATTCTAAAGAGGATTCTACTCCTAATAAAGATTGTATGCTTGCGAATACAACTTCTAGAAAAAGGGTTTTGCTCCAAACATTGGTTGTACGCATATACAATGGGGATATCGTACGAAATGTTAGAATTTTATATGACACGGGGTCGCAACGGTCGTATATATCAAAATTTGCTGCTAACATGTTAGGATATAATAGTATAAGTAAAGAAAGAATAGTGCATAGTTTATTTGGGGGTCGACAATGTGAAGAACTACACGACAGATATTTAATTAATTTAGGAAATATGGATAATAGTTATCGATGTAAACTTGAGGTATTAGACCAACAAAAGATTTGCTCTGAAATTTCACCTATACCGGAAGGATCCTTTATTAATGAAATAAAACGGTACGGAATTTTATTGACTGATAGAGTCACTAAAACTAATGATTTACTATACGAATTTTCTCCTGATGAAATTCATGTGTTAATTGGTGCAGATGTCGCCGGAAAATTATTTACCGGAAATTTAAAACAATTACAGGGCGGATTAGTTTGCATGGGAACTCGTTTAGGTTGGACAATTCTCGGGAAAACTGAAGGTTATGAAAATAAAAATATGAACAATTTAGTTTTCTCGCTGCATGTCAAAGAGGCAAAAATTTCCGAGTTATGGCACCTTGACACTTTAGGAATTCGAGATCCTGGGGAGAAAAAGGGTAGAGCAGAGATTGAGTTAGCCACTAAAGAACATTTTCTTAGTAATATAAGAGTAGATGACGAGGGTAGATATGAAGTTAGTCTTCCATGGATACAGGGCCACCCTAGACTACCCAGTTACGAAAATAGCGCTCGACGTAGATTAAAAACATGTGTCGATTCATTAAAAAAGATAGGAAAATTAGGTGATTATAATCAAATATTTAATGAATGGTTAGACGAGAAAATAATTGAAAAGGTTGATCAGAGGAAAACGTTAGGTAGTGAGCATTTCCTTCCTCATAGAGCAGTGTTTAAAGAAAACTCCACTACAAAGGTGCGGCCGGTTTTTGATGGTTCAGCTCGGGAAAAGGACTCACCATCGATAAATGATTGTATTGAAAAGGGACCTAACCTCGTAGAACTGATTCCTTCTGTTTTAAACAGATTTACATTGGGGAAAATAGGGGTAATTGCTGACATAAAAAAGGCTTTTTTACAGATTGGCATTACAGAAAAAGATCGATCATTCTTGAAATTTCTATGGTATGAAGAAGGGAACCCTCAAAAATTGATAACGCTTCAACATAGAAGAATAGTATTTGGCATTTCATGTAGCCCCTACCTTCTAGGTGCCACGTTAGAATATCATTTAAAAAATGCGCTTGAACAATTTAAAAACACTGCGTTAAAATTGTTAGAGTCATTTTATGTAGACAACTGTGTTACGAGTGTTGATAGTAAGGAACAGCTGAACAGATTTATCGAAGAGTAAAAAACTCTTCTTAACAATGCTAAATTCGAGCTTCGCGGGTGGGAGCATAGTTTTCGAGAAGTTTTTACAGGGGAAAATGTCCCTGTTTTAGGGCTAATGTGGGATTTTAGAAGGGATACACTAGCAGTTGATTTAAAAGAAATTTCAGAGGATGATCGCCTTGTAACTAAAAGAAACATTTTATCGTCTGTACACAGAATTTTTGATCCTATCGGATACACATGTCCTGTAACATTAGAACCTAAAATATTATTACAGGAGTGTTGGAAAGCTAAAGTGACATGGGACACGGAATTACCTGTTTCTATCAAGAAAAAATTTGAAAAATGGAAAAAACAATTAGGAAAATTAGAGACTATTGAAATACCTAGGTGTTTTTCTCGAGATGCAGATAAGTTGCATTCCTTGCACGTTTTTTGCGACGCTAGTAAAGTAGCGTATGCTACGTGTATATTTATACGGACTGAAAATGAGAACGGTGGTTTCTGTCAGTTGGTTCAAGCAAGAAGCCGAGTTGCTCCTATGAAAACAATTTCCATCCCGCGGTTAGAATTATTGGCTTGTAATATTGGGGCTATATTAGCAAGTAGTGTTAAAACTGATTTGAAATTGGATAACATCGCCATTTTTTATTGGACTGATTCGGCCAATGCGTTTTACTGGATAAAAAGAAATGAAAACTGGGCACCTTTTGTTACAGTCGAGTGTCCGAAATTCGCTCATTAAGTGATCCTTCAAAATGGCACTTTATTCCTGGCCAATTGAATCCTGCTGACCTGCCTTCAAGGGGTTGTACCGCTGAGGTTTTAGCCCGAGATAAATGGTGGGAGGGACCGCAGTGGTTGAGAAAACCAATGGACGAGTGGCCAAAATCCGAAATGTTTCCTGATTTCGAAACTTTCGATGCAGAAAGAAGAAAAACAATTATTAGTACTACAAATGTAGATGTTCACAGTGAACAATTTTACACTAGAATTTCTTCCTATGATAAATTAGTAAAAGTAATCGCGTGGATATACAGATTTTACAAAAATTGTAAGAAAGCTAAAGAAGAGAGAGAATTTAAAATTTTAACTGTAGAAGAGCAGAATGAAGCTGAAAATATATTATTGAAATTAGTTCAAAAATCGTTTACTGGTCCTCAAGATAAACGTCTAAAGGCATTTCAGACCATGACAGATTCGGCTGGAGTTCTGCGGCTGAAATCACGCATACATTTAAGAGAGGATCTTATGAATTTCAGATTTCCTGTTATCCTTCCACATGACCATCCTGTAGTTGAAAAATTAATTAGATCTAGACACTTGAAACTAGGTCATGCCGGGGTACAAATTATGATGTCTAATTTAAGGGAAGATTTTTGGATCTTAAAATTCCGAAAAACTGTCAGAAAAATTATTAGAACCTGTGTAAGATGTAGACGACACGATTTTAAACTAGTAGAAATTTCCACTCCTCCCTTACCTGAAGATAGAGTAAGAGAAGCTGCCATTTTCCAAATTCTTGGTCTGGATTATGCCGGTCCGCTTATTCTTAAAGAAAATAGGAAAATCTGGCTACTAATATACACTTGTGCTGTTTTTCGAGCAGTTCATTTTGAATTAGCTACCTCATTATCAACTGAAGTGTTTTTACTGACGTTGAGAAGATTCATAGCCCGTAGAGGCAGACCTTCTATTATCTATACAGATAATGGTAAAAATTTTATAATGCTTCTGTGTTTTTCGTCGTGTGAAGTGTCATTAAATTGTGATGTTTACTAATATCGTGAATTTTATTTGAGTCAAGATTATTCTCTCGTGAAAGTTTTGTTTACTGAAAGATGTTCTCTTTTGAAGAACCGGAGCACCGATGTCCCGTTTTGGAACTTAGAGGTAAGAAAGTTTGTTTCTTACTAATTTTATTAGAAATCAATTTATATTAAAATTGATTATTTATATGTCGGCAGCTTAGACTGCATTTTAATATAGGCAGTCGGAGTTGCCACAGATGAAATTCCGTACATTAGTTCTTGAGATATGACTATTGCTAAAATCGTGTAAATCCTAGAAAATGCAGCATAATTGCGCCATCTCTAAGGATGATTTACACCAAGATCTAATCAACAACAACTTATGTCAACATCTAACTGATTCTGAAGTTTCATGAAAATCCGTGCATTGTTAAGTATATACAGGGTGTCCGAAAAGTCTGGAAACGGTCGAATAACTCGAAAATTATACATCGGATTAAAAAACGGGGAATTGCATGTTCAATATTCTTGAAAAATCTATTTAGGGATATCAAATTTGCCCCCCCCCCAACTCTGCCTCCCTGGAGGAAAGGGGGCAACTTTAAATCTTAAATGGCACCCCCCCCCCTTTCTTTTAATTCCAGATTCGGATTCTACGGGGAAAAAATAAGTAGCTTTTGTATTGAACATTTTCTTCGAAAAATCGTAGATGGCACTGTAATCGAGTAAAATGCAATGAGAATCGTTTCCATTGAAAAGTACGGAAACGGGCGAATAACTCGAGAAATAAACATCGGATTGTAAAAACGGAAAAATACGTGTTCAATGTTTTAGAAAAAATTTAGGAACTTTTATATCCCTAAATAGATTTTTCTAAAATATTGAACACGTATTTTTTCGTTTTTCGATCCAAAGTATATTTCTCGAGTTATTCACCCGTTTCCATACTTTTCAATAGAAACGATTCTAATTGCATTTTACTCGATTACAGTGGCATCTACGATTTTCCGAAGAAAATGTTAAATACAAAAGTTACGTATTTTTCCTGTAGAATCCGAATCTGTAATAAAAAAGGGGGATTATCATTTAAGATTTCAAAGTTGCCCCATTTTCCCCCAGGGGAGCAGGGATGGAGGGGGCAATTTTGATATCCCTAAATAGATTTTTCAAAAATATTGAACATGCATTTTTCCGCTTTTCTTTCAATCCGATGCATATTTCTCGAGTTATTGGACCGTTTCTAGACTTTTCGGACACCCTATATATATATATATATATATATATATAGCCATTAATGAAACATTACCGAAACACCAAAAAAAATTATGAAACTATGAATTAGTATGTAATTATTAATTGACAATGATAGTGTTCCCCAACACTCTGAATATAGATACCATATACTTATTTAAAAGAAGAAATTAAATTAAAAATTGAAAAAATGAAATTTGTGGAGTTTAGACAGAATCTTCAGGTCCCAAATGCCTAAATACCACAAATAAAATGTGTGGTTCCATCATCATATTAGCCATAACATTGCTAAAGAATATGATTTTGGGACTACCACATCACAATAGAGAAAAAATCTGGGAAAAAATCATACAGTTCAAAAAATAAAAACAATATTAAAAAGGAAAGAAACCTTACCCATAAAAAAGAGAAAAAACAATGAAATTTAATCATAAAGTTCGAAATACAACAGGATTAAAAAGGATATAGGGAAAAGAGCACAGCAGTTACCACATATACAGGAGTCATCACTAAACACAGGCTATGAGTTGCAAAAAAATCATTACATGTTGCCAAAATAAATTTTAAAAGAGAATTGACTATGGAATATTAATGTACAGCAACACAAACCATGGTGCTGCCATCTATGAGAGAAATAGTGAATATTCTATGATTTAATAAAAGCAGGGGATTAAAATTAATATAATAAATTATTATAGGCAAAATTTTGTAATGATTATTGTTGGCTTGCTATCAGAAAACATGTTTTTAGTATTAAAAAGAAATATCTAAACCAATATTTCAAGGTATTTAATAAGAATCAATATTCTCCACATTTTTGTGATATTTTTTATGATATTCTTCATTATAGAGCAAATCTATTAAATACATGTCTTTCTAATAAACCTAAATATAAAACTAATAATACATAACTTATTATAAATTTTTCCAATCATGTATTTAATAATATCAATTTACACAATATCATAAACAACACTACTAATAATTTTCCAATAAAAAATTTTACCATTCACAAGGCATATAAATATAATCGCACACTTGGACGGAAAATTTTTAATTACAATTCTTTTGCAAAACAATTGGTCTCTTCAAATAATTACCCTTGTTATTGTAATGACCCAAAATTTCAAAAGTACATAAATACAACACATGGTCATATCCTTACTGGTGATCTTAATATTATAGAACAACCTATTTTACAAAAATTAATGCATAATGGAACAAAATTTCGCCTTCCATATAGGTGTAATATCAAATCTATAATATTGCAGTTTATTCAAGATATTGATTTATTTATATATAAAATTGCTATTGATTACAATAAACCAATCAAGTATTTTAGTGAATGGATATTTTCTGTTATAGATAAATTAAAAAATGAAATTATAAAAAATTATCAACATATTACACATGCAGCTTTTAAAAATATAAATAAACATATATCAGAATTACAAAACAAATTTATAATTACATATGTAGATAAATCTCCAAATAATTATGCTATCATTTGTAAAGAGTACTATAAGGAGTTAATTCACAATGCAATTAACACAAGTAATATTTTTAATAAAACTAAATTAAATATTGAAATTAATAATAGAAAATTATTAAATTATCATAAATTACTAAAAATCAAATGTAATAATTTAAATTATCCTTATCTTGTTATAATTCCAAAATTTCATAAAAATCCAATTAAATTTCGCACAGTTACCATCGGGTGTAACACATATAATAATAATGCAAGCAATTTACTACTTAATATTTTAAAGCAGATTTATGAGATAACGATAAAACATAATAACCAACATTGCCTAAAAAACAGTTTTCAACTTATTAATAAAATACATAATATCAATCCGGTAAAATTCATAAAAACATTGGATTTTAATGATTTATTTAATAACATTGATATAAAAGACTTACATAAAACAATGTGTATATTATTTAAAGAATTTAAATCTCAATTAAAATTAAAAGATCATATTTCAGTTAATTATTTTAAAACTTTACTTAATTTTACATTGCAAAATAATTACATCATATATGACAATATTATTTATAAACAATGCCAGGGAATTCCGCAGGGTGGGACCGCTTCTAGTATATTGTCTGACCTTTATTTATATTATTATGAAAGAAATATTGCTCCGAACAATGATTATGTATTTTATCGCTATATTGATGACATTATCATTTTTTATTTCAATGATAATAATTGCACATCACTACTCAATTTTTATCCTAATCAGCTTAAATTAAGTGAAAATGATTTGATTAATAATAATATAAATTTTCTTGACTTAAAAATTAAAATTAATGATAATTATAAATTAAGTTTTGATATTTATGATAAAAGATTTGATTTTCCATTTAAAGTAAATATTTTTACCAATTTTGCTTCTTGTTTACATAAATCAGTTTATAAAAATATAATTATAAATTATCTTCATCGTATAAAATACCTATGCTCAGATATAAATAAAAACAAAAATATTAGATTTATTCGTGATCATGCACAAAAATATGGTTATCCCATTTTTTTGATAAATTCAATCATCAACTCTTTTAAATAACAATTATTACATCATATAAATATAAACATGGTATGAAATAATTTATTGTTTTAGTGTGAGATAACATATAGCAAATGATATAGCAATTTACAATTAAAACATACATCAATAATATTAAAACATATTAGGACAATAATTAAATGATTGAACATTATATACACTTTATATTGTTTCTGTGATTGTGCGTTACCGATCACCTATATTTTAAGTGATACTGGTGTTCAGTTTTTAATATTTATAAATTATAACATATAACATATAAGAACAATTCTTAAGTTGGTTGTACATTATTTACACTTTATACAGTTATTGTGATTGTGCGTTTAGTCGATCACTTTTTATTAAGTGTTTATAATGATCTGTTAAAAATGTCTATAACATATAAAAATTCTGTAAAAATGTCAAAAATACTGTAAAAATTACTTATACAAAAACACATAAAATTATACATGGATGACATTGTTAACCATAAATCATAAACATCACTATGTGTAATATATAAATATATATATAGTTTATTTTTATTATTTATTTATTTATTATTATTATTATTATTATATAATTTTTTTTGCATGATGTTTAATTTTAATTAGTCTTTTAAATACTGCATTGCATTAAAAAGTTTGAAACACATTAGTAATCTAATTATTATTTATTATTTATTACAATTTTTATAAGTTTGAAATATTTTAAATTGTTTTTGATATATTAAATTTGATATTTAAATCAATCTCTATCTTTTTCAAATTTTCTATATATATATAGATGGCAGCACCAGCACTTTGTATTAAAAGAAATATCTCTTTTACATAATATATACTGTTGTTAAGAGTCTATGAAATACTATGTAAGATAAAATTAATTCTGTATAACTTTATTCATATAATAGTATTTTGTACGATTTTAATGTAAAACTACAATGATAATAATATTTTCTAAAATTTATGTATCATATTAAATCTAATATAATTAATATATAACTCAAACTTAATTTTGAATAATTGTAATTCCAATAGAGGGAAGCACTTTACATGTCATATAAATGTTAATAATATTGTTAATAGTAATTTTAATTTATATATAGAGGGCGCTTAACGCTTCTGTGTTAATTTTACTTTTAAAGATTAAAATTAAATGGAAAATTTGTAATTTCACAAATATAAATTTGTTTTTAAGTGTATTATCACAAAAATAAATTTGTGTGTGTTTAAATCAATTTGTGTTATGGTGTAATAATTAAGGTGTTATTTCAAAAAAATGCACTCTCAACTTAACTTTCAAATAATTTCTCTGAACTTCACTATTATAATCATGTATGAGTTATTTCATGATAATCGCCATGTGGACGTGTTGGGATCATGAAAACATTGTAATAGTTAAGGTTTTTTGGAAGAGAGTTGTGAGTAAAATATTTCATCTACTCTTTACAGTTTATTTATTTCCAATTTTAAAATTTAAACTGTTATCTGGTAATAATTTAGTATTGTGTTGTATAAGGTTTTATGGATAATTACTGTGAGTAAAATATTTTATCTATTCTTTACGGATTCTATTTCACATTTTATTATTTCTAATTGTTTTCTGGTAATAATTCAGTATACCTGGGTGATTCTACTGATCTTAGCATGTATGCCAATAGAATTATGAAATACTGAATTATTTTTTAAAAACACATGTGGGTACATCCAGGCTGAAGATTATATCTACATGTGTTTTCTTCATATCCAATTCTGATTTTATTCTCTTGTCAAATTTTCCATTGTATATGGTTCATATTTCATTTCTTAATCCATTTTTATTCAATTGATAGCAACTCCAAATTATTATTTATTTTTTTATCTTTCTCTCTCTCTTTTTTTTTACATTTTCTTCATGTTTTCAGTATTTTTGGCCAATTACCATTGAAGCATAAGCTATGGTAATATTATGATTGCACTAGTTAAACTATTAGCTATGTGGTATTCCGTCTTCACATTATCATTAATTATCTCTTTCGAGATTTAAGAAGAACTTGATATGTTTTTTGAAATTCATAGATATTATAATTATATATATATATATATATATATATATATATATACTAGTATTAAAAAATGCTCTGAAGAGCACCAAAAAAGGTTAATATGTTTAAGTATGAAAAAGGGTTGGACAAGTGCTTCTAATTGAGCATGAGAAAGGAAAGGGGTTCCTTCTTGGCTGCAGCTCACTGTCAATGCCAACTTTTGAAAAAATCATATTCGCGCTTTTTCATATAAAAGAAATTTGCGGTACTGTAGTAAAACTTTCCATCGTGCTTTACATGTCAACTGCACTTAGAGTTGCAAAGGCTAGAAAAAACCCGGTTTAAACCTGAGAATAAACCGGGTTTTTTGGGAATAAACAGGGTTTTTTGGGAATAAACCAGGTCTTTTGGGAATAAACCTGGGAATAAACCGGGTCTATTGGAAATAAACCCGGGAATAAACCGGTTCTTTGCAACTCTAACTGCACTGTTCTACTGTTGTACTGTGCGTGCGTCTGCAATGCAACTTTGTACAGTGCACTGTGTACCATTATTGATCTACAGACTATACTACACTGTACACTTCTATTATACTTTTGAGCCTCAGTGCACATCCGCACTGTTTCTTTGTACTTCCGTATTAAAGGTATATGCGCCTAATGTTCGTTTATAACTTACATATGCATTGCTGTACTGCATATTGCATTGTGGAGCCACAGCCACTTGCATATAATTTCAATCAATGAATGCATTATTCTGTAATGCGTGCATATGTGAAATTGTTCCTGTTCAGAATGCAGCAACACTCTGCACTGCAATACAAATCAATTTTCTGCACAGTTCTATACTGCAGGCATGCTTGGTAGCACTGCATGAGTGTGATACGCTGCAGGAACTAAGGTTTTTGGTACTATGTCGCCTTACATTCATGTCTAATCAAGCTGCGTCTTTACTGGCTACGTTTTTAAACTATACATTTTTATCGTAACTGTGAGTGATTTCATTTATATGAAAAAATTGCGAATATGATTTTTTCAAAAGTTGACATTGACAGTGAGCTGCAGCCAAGAAGGAACCCCTTTCCTTTCTCATGCTCAATTAGAAGCGCTTGTCCAACCTTTTTCATACTTAAACATATTAACCTTTTTTGGTGCCCTTCAGAGCATTTTTTAATACTAGTCATTTAAATTTTTTGATAAAAACTAAAGATTTTTTAATATCTTGAAAAGCAAAAAATTTTGCTATTGTCAAAATTTTATTGTTACATTGTTTTTACAACACTCGCCAAATCATTGACTGTTCATCGCGAAAGTAGCATTTTTCATGTCTACCTGCTCTCTCAAATGCCAGGGAACCGTCACATCAATAATTAAATGGTGGTTTTCCATAGCTATTACCTCATAAAATAACTGGATTCTATAATTGTCTCGGTCGTATCCATGGACTGTTTCTGCTGCACTGAAGTCGCCTGCTGTAGGCTGAGTTGTTCTTTGAGTGGTATCTTTCCTTACTACTCTTCTTAGTCTTTCTTAAAATCGCTGAATGGGACCGAATATTAGGTTCTGATAATTATACTACGATCAGTTCAGTGATGATGCTATAAAAATTGAGTTTTGATTTTGCATCGTTATTTGGTGCATGAGACTGTTATTTAAGAAAGTTATGCCGCGATATATATTTTTTATGTATATAACACAATGTTCATTGTTAGCTCACTGTATTCAAATTCGTACCAAAAGTTGAATGTACCAACACCACCAAACAATTATTTCACTTTGTTTAAAGGCAGTTCCTGAAATCAAAATTGGACCTTTACGGGTGCTAGCTGCAATAAATCCCCAAACAAAATAATTTTTTTGCCACCAAAACAGTAATCTCGCTTGTTTTTACAACATTCGCCATATCGTTAGCTGATCATCGCTAAAGTACATTCGAAACCATACTGTACTCATCGATAATTACTAAATCCAATGATTTCCATTGTTGCTTAAATAATTTCAAATCGTCAGAATCAAGCTTAAATTATTCTGCTTCATTCGTACGTTGGACGGGCAATTTGAAAAACGTGTGAATTGTACTTCTTCCAATGCTAAAAGTAGCAATTCTCGTTGGTGCTAGTACTGCAGCCAGCATCATTATTGTGATTACTCATTAAACGAACTTTTTGACTGAGTAATTAAATTAGAAAGCTTTTTCCTCTAACAGCAACTACGCGTACAATCAGATTTATGGGTGGAATAGAAGGGTCTTTCTTTTGTTCTTCTATGTGCTTTATAATTGATTAGAGTATTTTCCTTTGGTCAGCATTCATTTTTTTTTGTTCAATTTATCTTCATTAATAACAATTTCCTGGTGAGTTTCAGTGTTATCAGAATTTGCGGCTATCATATCAACGTCTTCATTTGGTTCTTCGATATTTTAAAGCTGGTTGTGCAAATCACTTTCTTGTTGCAACTTTTCAGCCAAGTCGATTGCAGCTTGTAATCGTTGTTTTGTTTCGCGACATTCTTCCATCTCTGAAATTTTTTTCACATTGTGCTCAAAGGATTCACGGTAGAGTTTAAATTCTCCCAATAGGTCTTCTTCGTTTCGCCAAGGCTTGAACAACATCAGCAATGATAGTACAACTCAATTCCTGCGTCCGTTTTCGTGTTATGATAGGCAGGGTCTGCTTAAGACTTCTAAGTCGGGGAAGCCTAACGTCACGCAGGGGGCGCCCTCTCTACTAATCATGCTTCAACAATTTGAAATTTTACCATCAAACTTTTGAGTAAACAACACTTCTAAAATTAAATTAAAACTAACTACCTATATACTTATGAAAAAATATTTATTATATACATAATTAAACAAAATAACAAATTAATTTTGTAAATGAATTTGTAAATATGGAACAGGTGTGAATATTTGAGCTTCAAAATATATTTTATGCTTTACAAATGGCAGGATTTGCCAGTGCTAAGAACAGTGCAGGGACAACAAATATTTGACATAAATTTATGCTTAGCTGCAACACAATTTTGCTTGTTGCTTCTATTTTATAAACAGAAATTTGATATCACCTGAATGCTTATTACTTTCCCCTTTATTTAAATAACCTATTCTCCATATTTTATATCATTTCTCCACTATGAATTTAAACGAAATATAATACAGATTAAATTTTATGTTCTTTTTAGCACACATTACAGTCTTAAACATTTGAAATTAAAATGTGAAACATAAGAAAAATGAAAATAAGTTGCATTTAATCACTGTTTTTATACCATTTATTATATCAACAGAAAAAAAAGAGTATACATATGTCAGTAATAGTCCCAGGTAAAATTTAGTAACTACAATTAAGAAAAAATTATATATATTTTTTACCCTTGCTGAATTTTTTTTCTTAAAAATTAGTTCTGAAAAGTAAATTTTGGGGCCCCTTTGTATTTCAGTGGATAAGCACGGGCTTCATGGGCCTATTCGGTAAACAGGCCCTGATGATAGGAGTTTTCAAAACAACTGGTTTCAAACGTTTTCTGAACCAACTGTGGTTCTTTTTTAATTCGTAATATTCTACAGACTTTGGTTTATTTCGTTCGTATTAGTACCTAGTGGCCAATTCGTAATAAACACATGTTTTCCAATTTGTCATGTTGATTCATGTAATAATCATCAATAAAATTTCGACAGTAAATTTCAGTAGATCGTTCATCCTCTTTTGCCAATAAAACCAAATCATGGTGACTTTCAGTTTTCTTCGTCGGTCTTTTTTCATGCTGGTATTTAAGTATTGCACAGCATCCCATGAATAGAAACATTTATGGCCAAGAATTTTGTCTACGGCTTCGTAACTTCCAGTTTCTCGACTAATCAAATTTTATCTGGCAAAAGCGCGTAATCTGGCACCGAGACTTTTGTTTTCGTCAATGGTCTTCCAAATCTCTTCCTTACGATTTTTTTTCCGGTTTGGTTACATAACGCGTAATGTAACGATTTAACACCAAACTGGGTTCTCCAACAAACTGGATGTCAATATTGGCGGCTCACATGAATAAAATCGCGGGATTATAATCATTGATCCAAGTTTGTTTTTCTGATCGTTTCAAACCACATAACTTTGTAATATGGTGTCCACCTTTTTCGAGATAAAATGCAGTCTTTAACAGAATTTAAAGTTCAATGTTTCACCAAATCATACATGAAAATTATGTGTAATAATATGCAGCCTGATTATGGCACATTATCCATGACCGTTTAGATGATAATAATGATAGATTTTCTAATATTCCGTAATCGAGTCTACAGACAATGTTAGCGAGAAACAAAAAAATTAGGTACTTTTCGGCTAGTCGGGAGTCAGTGAAACATATATATATGTATGCATATATATATGTGTGTGTGTATATATATACTTCACTGGCAGCTGGTTAACCGAAAAGCACCAAAAGATACTATAGCAACAATATGGATACAGTGTAAATGTGGATATGATTGAAGGTTTTTCACAAGATCGCAACAACCACATCAAACATTTATCGCCAATAAGAGCCCACTAAATTTACCGGCACAGGATTTTTCCTTTTATTGTATAACAATTATTTGTTTTCTTATTTTAAGTATATATTTGTGTTTTAATTTTAATAAAATAGTGCTTAAAAGTCTGTAATTTTCAAATGTTATATTTTTCAAATGCTCACTTTCGTTTCAACATAGTTGTTTTTTTTTTCAAGTGTTTTGATTCACGGGAATTTCATTTTGCGTTTACTATTACGCTTGGCGACAATGGTTTTTGTATAACGGAAAAGTAGCGAAAAATGTTTTACATTCAATAGAACAAATCAAAATGTTTAGCACGGTTTGCATGACAATACGATTTATAGACAACATCTGCTCGGTCAGGGTTGAAATAATTGGCGCATTAGCAAACATTTTGGCATGGTGTTAGTATAACGGAAAAGTACCAAAATAAAAGATACAGCACAAGCTGTACAGGAACGACTTAATAACGACGACATTGAAAATTGAGTACTTCTCTATCATCCCGTCGACCACTTTTCATAACAAAATACTATTGCCAACTCAAAGATTAAACGCCAAAAATGCAGTCCCATTTACTTGATGTCAGAAGCATTATAGGTGTTTGTTATGTCATCAAGTGGTTTTTAATTCGACATTTGCGTGTATTATTCATTATGTTTTACTGACTTATTAGTTATTTCATTAATTAAAATAACAATTGTGTCCGTAAATTCTTATATTTTATTTATTTATTTATTTTGATATTCCAATGGCAACGTTCTCCCTTTTATTTGGCGTTACAGTTTGGCGATAGATTTTTGTTATAAAAAGTGGTCGAAGGGATAATAGTACCGAAAATTGTTTGCCGCATATTTTATGTGAATTAGATGAAATTATGAAACACAATTCTTTTACATAAGCATATAAAATGCTTAGTGAGTTTGAACGTGAATAGCAGGAGCCTGTTAGGCGATATAATTTTCCAATACATATATTTCCTCATTGTCGATGAATAGTGTATGAGTATTATTTCAAATTTAATGTGAAAACCTAGATTTCTACCAATGACTACTGTCCTATAACGGGCATTTACGCTAGTATGAAAATAAAAACAAATAAGCATGTTTGTCACGTGATTTAATTAATTTGAATGAATTCTGTTACATACATAATAATAATATTTATTTAAACTTTCGTGCAAACGCGCGCTTTTGCTACGATAAAAAAAGAAAAGAAAAACCAATGTTCAACCGAAGCTTTACAACATAAATTCGATTTTCTCAGCGACCGTCAAACATACAAAGATAAAAAAAAAAACCCTATTTTAAGTTTTACCAAGAGGAAGAAAATAAAACAAAAACGAAGTTAATCCAGCCAGTGGAAGTTTTGCTACAGTTTGTTGAACTTTTCGTCTTCATTTTTTCGTTTAAAGCTAAATAATTAACTACAATAAGCTACAATAATTTTTTTAATGCTATCATTTTATTCGTCTCGTCGAGTTCTATCTTTCAAAGAAAAAATCATTGTCGTATGTCAATTGATTTTTTTTATACGGTTTATGTCGTGTTTCAGCACATACGTCAAGTAAATCTCATATCTCAACTGAGGACCTGTTTTTGTTCCTTACAAATCAACTAACCACTGCAATGAAAATCTGAGATTTTATAACAGTTCATTCAACTTCAACTGAATGCCTATTACTAGAGCCATGGAGGGCCAACTCAAAACGATAATGGAATCCATCACATCTGTGTAAGCTGATAAGGCTGTGAAATGAAAAGAATAAACGCCGAAATGATAGGAGAACTAAAAACTAGACAAGGCAAGCTAAAAGAGAAACAACACGAATTGAGAAATTTGAAGGTAAGCAAAAGGAATGGAAAACAAATATGGACGATATCGAAACTCAGATTCCAGAAGTGAAAATAATTATGCAAAATACCAGATTAGAGAAGTAAAAGAAGTTGTACAACAACAGATAAATGAAGTAAAAGCAGATTTTAAAGAAATGAAAGTTGACGTCTAAGTACCGAAATAAGCTGACCGAAATAAGATAAAATTCAAAATCCTTTAGAAACAGAAAAGTATATTTTCTTTTTGAAGGCACTGCACTTGAAGAGACTCAGGGGTCGGAAAAACTACTTTTTCACTGTGGCGAACTACAACTACAACTACTTTATCAAAAATGCAGTTAACTACAATACAACTACAGCTACTTGTTTTAAAAAGTTAGTGACTACAAACTATTTTCCAAAGGTAGCCACTACTTCGCTACTTTCAAATTTTGTCAAGGGATTCAATTTATATTCGAAACTGAAGATCTGAATTAAATAATACAGCGACCCCTCGTTATATCGCGTCTGCTAGGATACAATTAAATTAATGCGACACAACCGAGGGCATTAAAAAATTAAGAAAGATAACATACAAGAAAATGTTTATACACTTATTACACATTTCGTAGAAAAATTAAGAGATATATTATAATCTAGAAAATTAGAGAAAAACAACTCTGAATGCAAACAATAAATAAATCTGTAAATAAATCAATTCCGAATAATAAGAAACCCGACATTAAAACATGAAACCTAATAATGAATAAATAGACAAGTGTTGCCAGCAATAAAACTATGTTTTTGGTGGGTTAGTAGTATTTGATTTTAGCAGCAAGTGTCAATGGAAAAAATGTATGACTTCATGCGATGCGTTTCTATAAACTGCAGCTGAGATTCGCAAATTGTAGAGCAGAACAAAATTTGCACAAAAGAAGCAGTAATACGCTGCTGCGCATGCGCGGAGTGTATTACTGCTTATTTTACTGTTTATTACTATTAATTTTACGGTATAATACTGGCAGCTGGGGTGCCAGTATTATACTGTAAAATCAACACTTTTTTTTGCAGTGTAGTTGAAGTGCAGATACAGTTTAAAGAGAGTTTGAAAACAGATCCTCCTGCGCGACGTACAGCCACTAGAATTAGAGATACGTTTGAGGCAGATGGAACTGTTCAAAATGTTCACAAGCAACGTTTAGGAAGACTGTGGTCATCAACAAACCCCGCAAATGAAAAAAGGCTGGCAGATCTGTTAGGTAAACGACTGGATTCCCAAAGCCAAATGTCGATCGCATTTCAAACCGTACGTTAGAAAACTTATATTCCAAGAGTAGTCTGCAATCTCAATGAAGGTGATCCGGAGAGTTATAATAAGTAACGTTATAATAATTTTAATTGTGTTGTATACATATTTTTTAAACATCCTGTATACGGATTGATGCAAGAAGCACAGACTCCAAATTGAAACATTTAAAATTATTCTTTGACTTCAACTAGAGCTTTCTATTATGCCAAACTAATTTTCAACTCTATTGTCATGCACATTTTTATGGAAGAAAATATTTCGAAATTTTAAATTAAAAAAAATTATAACCCTCAAAAAAATATTAGTAATTAGTAATAATCTTGGATAACTACTTTAAATGTAAATAAATAATTCAGAATAGTGAACTGAAAACTGAATTAGACTATCTCATAACTTCGAACCTTCAGGTACCCAGAAAATCTATTTAATAATATATGTCATTTTTTCTGTATGGTCCCTTTTTGATTTTTTTGATTTAGTAAAATTTCTTGCCTTAAAAAAATTCCAAAAGTTTGGTAGTTCTATCTGAAACTTCTACGAGGTTATAACTGGAAATTTTTTCATGACTAAAATAAAAGACTACAACTAAAATAAAAGAAAGAAAAATAAAGTATTTAAAAAATATATGCTTAACGTAACTAAATTTTTAAAAAAAATGGCACTCCGGGAGTTCCGACAGAAGTGAAAACTTGAACAATTACGTGTGTATTTTATGAATCGTCAGGAAATGTTTTATTGTGCAGGAAATACTTTTAAATGAAGTGTTTTTTTTATTCATTATTATAAACTACTACTACAAAAATTATATTACAATTTTCATTTAATGCACTATTGTACATGAAAAATAATGCATATTATTTTACATACAAAAATTGCAATCTATTGCTTAAAACGTAAATTTACAAATACATAAAATATGAAATTTAATTAATTGGTATTCTTTGAAATGAATGACAATGAAACTTATGAATTTTCATCCACAATTTTAACAACTCTCAATACATTCATCATTTCTTCCATGAGATGTAGTTTCATATCTTTTGTGATAACATTTATCTGCAAAATAGGGTTCCCGCTTCCTATCACTCCAAAAATTATGACTTCTTTGCTGCCTGTCTTGTTTACGGTATTCGTGAACATTGTGCTTTTTTCTATCTTCATACTGCGCGTATTGTTTGCGGTATCTATAATTTCTATCAACAAACTTTTCTTTTCTATAAAATGATTTCACTTCATTTCCATATCAGTAACCACGTTTCTTAAAACTTTCGTGAAATATTTCCTTATTTTAATTTTTTCTTTTTATATTACTTCCGTCTATTTTTTTTCTCGTGCTAGTTAAATTATAATATTTTCCGTGTTTTGCTATTTCATTTTCATCTTTTGATTTGGTCTCGCGATTTGAGTCACTTTTATCTGTTTTCACCGCGCGTGCTAATTTATCTTGAAATAATTTTCTGAATTATTTTTATTCATAATACCAATCATTTCGTTTTCTGCACGTGAACTATTTCCTTTTGATACTTTCGCTTCATTGTATGAATTGGCAACATAATTTAATTTGGTGTCGGTAACAGTAACGATAACGGTGTCGCGAATTCAATGGTTTTTTCCCATCTCAAAAAATGCCCAACGCGCCGAAAGAAGTTTTCACTTCAAAAATTCACTGTAATCCAAAACCCGATTCATAATATGATGGGGGGAGAGAGAGTGTCTGAAAAATGAGAGTTTTAAAGCATGTTTTCACTTTACCTTCATGTTAAGTTCTCTCTCCTCTCAAAAACCACCCCACCTCCCGGAAGTAAGTGAAAAAAAGTTCAGCGGCTTACAATTTTAAGAAAGTCGACATTGAAGGGCAAAGCTGTCACGGATCTTGAAAATTTCATCCCTAGATCTTTTTTTTTTCTTTTGGATTTGTCTAAATGTGCATAGAAGTACAACAGAAAGTAATATATGTAATAAAAATAATAATATTTTTAAGCCCCATTCTTTTTAAATTTATCAAATAACATACACCTACATTGATTAATGCTAGATTTGACTTCATTTTACATATTTCATTTTCTTTTTAATAACATTGGATTAAAGTATCCTAAACATAAAAAAACGAAATTTTTTGCCACGATTTTTTTGTTTAAGGAGATTTAATTTACGCAAGAGTGACTAAAATTAATAAAAGCAATTTAATTTTTAAACTAACTTGTTGCTAAATTAATACTATTGATTCTTCTTAGAAGTCGACAATAATTTAACTTCTTCGTGAAGAGCGTCGCCTCTTTTATTTTCTTGGCAGCACTTTTTCGGAGAAGAATTTTTTGTCGTATACAGGGAAGTCACAAAGTCTTTCCCTGATTTATTGCAGAAAAACTAATATAATTAGGCATATGCTTGTTTCAATATATTGTAAAGACATTTATGAAGTTTTTAATACAAGTACTTACGTCAGTAAATTTTGATGCGAGCACCCTTGGTAGCTCGAAGAATGTCAGGCCGGTATTCCATTTCCCGCCACGTATTTCCCAACATTTGGGCTGTCACACTAGACACAACCTCTGTGATCCTGACCTTGAGTGTTTCAATATATTTTACTGGTGTTGCAAACACTCTGTCTTTTATGTACTCCCAAAAGAAAAAAATCTAGAGGAGTTGGTCCATCTTCCAGGAAATTTGTCACTAAGGAACTCACGAACGACGGTAGAGACTGGACTAAAAAAAAACTTAAGAAAATGACTTTTCCATAGTAAAAATTTTACAGTATTGCATTTGATGGTTATTTCGTAATATTTTTTTGTAATCAGGGAAAGACTTTATGACCACCCTATAAGACCTATATGATATATATTAAACCCTATATGATATATATTAAACGAACAAGCCATTTTCCTGATTACAGATGATTTCGAAAATGGCTGGAACGATTTTCGTGAAACTTGCTTCCTATACTAAATCAAGCACGAGAAAGCGATTCAACTAAGGCCCGAATTCAAGAATATTCGTGTTACAGGTTAAAACAAATTCAACGCTGAAAATACTGCCTGATATAAATCGCAAAATGCTCAAATGATTTACTATATTAATTCTTCTATATTAATTCGAGCTCACGAAAACGATCTAGATTCTAGACGAAAACGTCCTGAATTCTGGAAAGTTCGTTTTGACAGACTAAAACAAACTCAGCACTGAAATTGCTGCTATATATCGAAAACGGCTCGAACGATTTCCACAAAACTTGGCTCCTATACTAATTCAAGCACGAGAAATCTATCTAGCTAGGTCGCTAATTAAGGAAAATTCTTTTTACATGGTTAAAACAAACTCAGTACTGAAAATGATGGTATAAATTGAAAATATTTCTGACCATTTTCACGAAATAAGTCTTATTGGAATACGAGAAAACAACTAAATAGATCTTGACTTCGGCAAAATCTGTTTTCATAGTTTCAAGAATTTTTTTTAATTAATCTTCAGTAATCGGAATTCTCGCCAATACTATTTGTCATTGGTCAGCAACAAGATTATAAACGATATCGAAGACGGCCGGCGGCGGCGTAGGGATTTTCAGGAAATTTACCTTCTACATTAAATCGAGCAGAAGAAAATAATATAGCTAGATCTAGCTTAAATGTTGAATACCTCGACAATAAACCAATTTAGTATTTTACAACTTCAGAAATATATAATAAATAATTATAACTGTTATCTTAATAACATGGATAAATTGGATATAGTTGAATACATACACACACACAAAAAAAATGAACTGACAGCATTCGTTATTATATCTTTTAAGAACTAGAATTTATAATTTTATATAAAAATGAATAATAAAAAATTGTCTTTACTCAAATACAGTATGAATTATGTAGAAATAAATAATACAGTTTTGTCTTTACTTAAATGCAGTTCTCTCGGTTGAAAGTACTACCGAGAGAAGCTCGGTCTACCAGGTACTATTATTTAATCTCCGAAATGCTGCGTTTTGATAAGGTAAAGTTTTCTGTGCAAAAATACTGGTGTCCAAATTCAAGGATTTTGCACACCCTTATACGAATGCTACTATATACGTATCGCGTGTCGCAGCGGGTTAAAATGTACTCTATTTTCAGGAAAAGGAATGCGTTGTTCCATACTTTGAGCTTATAGCTGTGCAGATTAGAGTGTTTTAAAATGGGTTGAATGTTTTTAATATTAAAACTAGTCGGATATGCCAACCTCAAAACTTTCTTCTATCTCATACATGTTAATACTTCAAAATGCGTAATGAATTTAATTATGCATTTTAGAATTTTAAAAAATGCAGCCTAGCAGCGCCACCTATTATATGATTTACACTATAATCTAATCAACTCCAACATGTCAAGGTCGATTAGAATATGAAGTTTGATGATGTTGTAATTGGGAATTCATTTCCTGTTGCATCATCCAAAACCCCCTTCTCTTCTCAAAGTTTTGAAACGTAAAAAGCATCTGCGCAATGTAGAGTTAGGAATGTGCTCTGATTAGCTGAAAAGAGACAATGAAACTGGCGAATGCGCGCAACATTATGTTTTTCTTCTCTCCTGTAACTGTTCAAGAACATTTTTTATTAGAACTTTAGTTTGAACTCTAAGTTTTAGTTTAGTTTACTTTTTGTGATTATGATTTTTGAGAGCGTGTCGCTCCTCTAAAAAGCTGTAAATAATGCTTCTGTGTTTTTCGTCGTGTGAAGTGTCATTAAATTGTGATGTTTACTAATATCGTGAATTTTATTTGAGTCAAGATTATTCTCTCGTGAAAGTTTTGTTTACTGAAAGATGTTCTCTGTTGAAGAACCGGAGCACCGATGTCCCGTTTTGGAACTTAGAGGTAAGAAAATTTGTTTCTTACTAATTTTATTAGAAATCAATTTAGATTAAAATTGATTATTTATATGTCGGCAGCTTAGACTGCATTTTAATATAGGCAGTCGGAGTTGCCACATAATTGTGGCATCCCTTCCCGGGATCGGGTGCTCCGTAGATGATTGGAATTAGAAAGTTAATTAAAAGACATTTAGAAAGTTAATTAGAAGTTAGTTAACTAGAATTGAGCATTAAGTATGGATAAATTAAAGAAATCAAGGACGCCAGTGCGTTCCAACTTCACAAAGTTGATAAAAGAAATAGAAGATACTTTGCAGGCTAAATGTGATGATATCGATAGTCTGTCGTCTCTTTTAGATAGGTTAGAATCAAAACATGAAGAGCTCTTATTAATCGATAAACAAATCTTAGATAATTTATCTGAAGATAAAAGTTGTTAACAAGACGCCTTCGATTCGGAATATGAGCAAATAGACAAGTATAATATAAATTACTGGGAAAATAAAAATAAACTATCTAGATACATCAAAAAATTAGAAAAAGAGAGCAGTCAGGATACCTCGTTGTCATCAGATAGTATGACCACTAGAAGAAAGTTTAAACTGCCAAAATTGGAACTTAAGCCCTTTAATGGCGACATAAAAAATTGGCTATCTTTTTGGGGGCAATTTGAAAAATTCCACGAAGATCCCGATATAGTAAACGAAGATAAAATTCAGTATCTAATTCAGGCTACCCAAAAGGGATCTAGAGCTCGGTAAATCGTGGATTCTTTCCCCCCTACAGCCGATAGCTATCCAGAGGCGATACAATCGTTGAAGGCACGGTTCGGTAGAACAGATATTTTAATTGAAGTATACATACGCAAAGTGCTAGGATTAATAATAAATAATTCTTTGGGACAAGGCCAGAGACTGTCCCTTGTTAAGTTGTATGATAAAATAGAAACATACCTTCGGTCATTAAAAATGTTAGACGTATCGAGCGAAAACTATTCTTCGATTTCATATCCATTGGTCGAATCAGCATTGCCTTCAGATATTCTTAAATTATGGGAAAGACATCTTGGCACTTTATCTGTTAATGATAAAGATAAAGATCAGGGAATTAATAAATTAGATACTTTAATGAAATTTTTACAAATTGAAGTTGAAATGGAGCAAAATGTCAAATTGGCTAAGAGTGGGTTTTCTTTCGATAAAGATGTCTCAGTAAACAGAGAACTTAGATTCGATCGTAAGGATAAAAATTTTTCCCTTCCTACGGCGGTCGAACTGTATAATGCAGATGATAAAAAATTGGAAGAACAGTGTGTCTTTTGCGAAAATAAACACCGTAGTCAAAATTGTAGAGCGGTATGGAAAATGACACTCGCGAAGAGAAAAGATGCTTTATTAAAAAAAGGAGCTTGCTTTCGATGCTTCAATGCCAACCACTTGGCTAAAGCTTGTAAAATTAAAACTAATTGTACTCATTGTGGGAAAAATCACCACCAGTTCATGTGCATAGAAAAGAATAAAATTAATTTAGGCGATAATTCTAAAGAGGATTCTACTCCTAATAAAGATTGTATGCTTGCGAATACAACTTCTAGAAAAAGGGTTTTGCTCCAAACATTGGTTGTACGCATATACAATGGGGATATCGTACGAAATGTTAGAATTTTATATGACACGGGGTCGCAACGGTCGTATATATCAAAATTTGCTGCTAACATGTTAGGATATAATAGTATAAGTAAAGAAAGAATAGTGCATAGTTTATTTGGGGGTCGACAATGTGAAGAACTACACGACAGATATTTAATTAATTTAGGAAATATGGATAATAGTTATCGATGTAAACTTGAGGTATTAGACCAACAAAAGATTTGCTCTGAAATTTCACCTATACCGGAAGGATCCCTTATTAATGAAATAAAACGGTACGGAATTTTATTGACTGATAGAGTCACTAAAACTAATGATTTACTATACGAATTTTCTCCTGATGAAATTCATGTGTTAATTGGTGCAGATGTCGCCGGAAAATTATTTACCGGAAATTTAAAACAATTACAGGGCGGATTAGTTTGCATGGGAACTCGTTTAGGTTGGACAATTCTCGGGAAAACTGAAGGTTATGAAAATAAAAATATGAACAATTTAGTTTTCTCGCTGCATGTCAAAGAGGCAAAAATTTCCGAGTTATGGCACCTTGACACTTTAGGAATTCGAGATCCTGGGGAGAAAAAGGGTAGAGCAGAGATTGAGTTAGCCACTAAAGAACATTTTCTTAGTAATATAAGAGTAGATGACGAGGGTAGATATGAAGTTAGTCTTCCATGGATACAGGGCCACCCTAGACTACCCAGTTACGAAAATAGCGCTCGACGTAGATTAAAAACATGTGTCGATTCATTAAAAAAGATAGGAAAATTAGGTGATTATAATCAAATATTTAATGAATGGTTAGACGAGAAAATAATTGAAAAGGTTGATCAGAGGAAAACGTTAGGTAGTGAGCATTTCCTTCCTCATAGAGCAGTGTTTAAAGAAAACTCCACTACAAAGGTGCGGCCGGTTTTTGATGGTTCAGCTCGGGAAAAGGACTCACCATCGATAAATGATTGTATTGAAAAGGGACCTAACCTCGTAGAACTGATTCCTTCTGTTTTAAACAGATTTACATTGGGGAAAATAGGGGTAATTGCTGACATAAAAAAGGCTTTTTTACAGATTGGCATTACAGAAAAAGATCGATCATTCTTGAAATTTCTATGGTATGAAGAAGGGAACCCTCAAAAATTGATAACGCTTCAACATAGAAGAATAGTATTTGGCATTTCATGTAGCCCCTACCTTCTAGGTGCCACGTTAGAATATCATTTAAAAAATGCGCTTGAACAATTTAAAAACACTGCGTTAAAATTGTTAGAGTCATTTTATGTAGACAACTGTGTTACGAGTGTTGATAGTAAGGAACAGCTGAACAGATTTATCGAAGAGTAAAAAACTCTTCTTAACAATGCTAAATTCGAGCTTCGCGGGTGGGAGCATAGTTTTCGAGAAGTTTTTACAGGGGAAAATGTCCCTGTTTTAGGGCTAATGTGGGATTTTAGAAGGGATACACTAGCAGTTGATTTAAAAGAAATTTCAGAGGATGATCGCCTTGTAACTAAAAGAAACATTTTATCGTCTGTACACAGAATTTTTGATCCTATCGGATACACATGTCCTGTAACATTAGAACCTAAAATATTATTACAGGAGTGTTGGAAAGCTAAAGTGACATGGGACACGGAATTACCTGTTTCTATCAAGAAAAAATTTGAAAAATGGAAAAAACAATTAGGAAAATTAGAGACTATTGAAATACCTAGGTGTTTTTCTCGAGATGCAGATAAGTTGCATTCCTTGCACGTTTTTTGCGACGCTAGTAAAGTAGCGTATGCTACGTGTATATTTATACGGACTGAAAATGAGAACGGTGGTTTCTGTCAGTTGGTTCAAGCAAGAAGCCGAGTTGCTCCTATGAAAACAATTTCCATCCCGCGGTTAGAATTATTGGCTTGTAATATTGGGGCTATATTAGCAAGTAGTGTTAAAACTGATTTGAAATTGGATAACATCGCCATTTTTTATTGGACTGATTCGGCCAATGCGTTTTACTGGATAAAAAGAAATGAAAACTGGGCACCTTTTGTTACAGTCGAGTGTCCGAAATTCGCTCATTAAGTGATCCTTCAAAATGGCACTTTATTCCTGGCCAATTGAATCCTGCTGACCTGCCTTCAAGGGGTTGTACCGCTGAGGTTTTAGCCCGAGATAAATGGTGGGAGGGACCGCAGTGGTTGAGAAAACCAATGGACGAGTGGCCAAAATCCGAAATGTTTCCTGATTTCGAAACTTTCGATGCAGAAAGAAGAAAAACAATTATTAGTACTACAAATGTAGATGTTCACAGTGAACAATTTTACACTAGAATTTCTTCCTATGATAAATTAGTAAAAGTAATCGCGTGGATATACAGATTTTACAAAAATTGTAAGAAAGCTAAAGAAGAGAGAGAATTTAAAATTTTAACTGTAGAAGAGCAGAATGAAGCTGAAAATATATTATTGAAATTAGTTCAAAAATCGTTTACTGGTCCTCAAGATAAACGTCTAAAGGCATTTCAGACCATGACAGATTCGGCTGGAGTTCTGCGGCTGAAATCACGCATACATTTAAGAGAGGATCTTATGAATTTCAGATTTCCTGTTATCCTTCCACATGACCATCCTGTAGTTGAAAAATTAATTAGATCTAGACACTTGAAACTAGGTCATGCCGGGGTACAAATTATGATGTCTAATTTAAGGGAAGATTTTTGGATCTTAAAATTCCGAAAAACTGTCAGAAAAATTATTAGAACCTGTGTAAGATGTAGACGACACGATTTTAAACTAGTAGAAATTTCCACTCCTCCCTTACCTGAAGATAGAGTAAGAGAAGCTGCCATTTTCCAAATTCTTGGTCTGGATTATGCCGGTCCGCTTATTCTTAAAGAAAATAGGAAAATCTGGCTACTAATATACACTTGTGCTGTTTTTCGAGCAGTTCATTTTGAATTAGCTACCTCATTATCAACTGAAGTGTTTTTACTGACGTTGAGAAGATTCATAGCCCGTAGAGGCAGACCTTCTATTATCTATACAGATAATGGTAAAAATTTTATAATGCTTCTGTGTTTTTCGTCGTGTGAAGTGTCATTAAATTGTGATGTTTACTAATATCGTGAATTTTATTTGAGTCAAGATTATTCTCTCGTGAAAGTTTTGTTTACTGAAAGATGTTCTCTTTTGAAGAACCGGAGCACCGATGTCCCGTTTTGGAACTTAGAGGTAAGAAAGTTTGTTTCTTACTAATTTTATTAGAAATCAATTTATATTAAAATTGATTATTTATATGTCGGCAGCTTAGACTGCATTTTAATATAGGCAGTCGGAGTTGCCACAGATGAAATTCCGTACATTAGTTCTTGAGATATGACTATTGCTAAAATCGTGTAAATCCTAGAAAATGCAGCATAATTGCGCCATCTCTAAGGATGATTTACACCAAGATCTAATCAACAACAACTTATGTCAACATCTAACTGATTCTGAAGTTTCATGAAAATCCGTGCATTAATTCTTGAGAAAGAGCTATTGCGGGAATCGTGCAAAATGCAGCATAGCAGCGCCATCTGTTAGGCGATGTACATCAAAAACTAACAATCACCAACTTATGTCAACGTCTAACTAAAAGTAAAGTTTTGTTAAATTCCGTGCATTAGCTCTTGAGATTGAGCGCCCACAAATTGTTTGTCACATACAGACAGACAGGCTCAGACAGACATTTTCTAAAAACAGTCAAATCGTATTCAGGACCTTCTAAAACGTATAAATCCATTGAAAGCCGGAAGTCGAAAATTTTCATGAATACAATACTTTCTTCTTGTACAGATAGAAGAAAGTAAAAATAACTGATAACGGACTTGCAAATTTAACACAAAAATGTTTTTTAAAAATCTAGTGTTAATGTAGCACAGTTTTTATTGATTCCGGAAAAAAATTGAATCCGTGAAATAGGAGATACACTGCAAAAAAAAAAAGTGTTGATTTTATAGTATAGCACTGGCATCCCAGCTGCCAGTAATACACTACAACGCTGCAGTAATACACTACAACGCATGCGCGGCAGTGTATTACTGCTTATTTTAATGTTTATTACTGTTAATTTTACGGTATAATACTGGCAGCTGGGATGCCAGTATTAAACTGTAAAATCAACACTTTTTTTGCAGTGTAAAAATGAATTAAATATGAAATTATTTTAATGACAGATTCAGTTTTAATTGCCATCTTTTTTTTTATCTTAAACGTTTTAATTTCGCTTATTAAGTCCATCGTCCGCTCAACATATAGCAGGCATTTTATGTATACTCACTATCGCTTCTTAGCGACTTCCTATTCTGTGAAAAACTTAATATTACACGGTGCATGTCTAATCTAAATCATTATATTAGTAATGCAGCGGAAAATCCCCTCGAACTGACCGCAAACTGCATTACAGTGTAATAACAGGTATCCGGCCTTTGTTTTCTCCAATAAAATATCAGTGGTCAGACAAATAGGATAAAGCAGAATAAGAATTGTTCGAATCCATGAGAAACAAATGTGCTGAATGCAGATCGAAATATTAGTTCAGGGATAAGCGTTCAGATAAAGTAACCATTCTAATTTTATTTTCTGATTTCTTCTTACGTAATTTTTATTTCAGAAAAAAAAAAAGAAAAGCAAATATGCTTTACGCAGGTGTATGTAAGTCTGGAGCATTTGCATTTCAAAGAAGAAGAAAATAAAATGGGATTTTCCTAGAAGTAGACACTTTTCTGACAATATGAGACAATCATTTATTAAAAAAAAGAAAGAAAAATCATGCATCAATATAGGAAACAATCAAAACACTCAAAGCACTGTAACAAAATTTCACCGTTTATTAAGGTAAACAAAATCAAAGTCAAAGTCAAAGTCAAACCGGGTGGGGAAGTCTACCTCTCGGCTTAAGCTCAACTAGCCCCGCCCAGCAGGTTTGTATACTATGCGGCAAAGGCAAATCAGGTTATATTATTAAAGTTGATAGAAAACAATATATGCAAAACAATACTAATAGCTCACTTATTGAACGATAAACAATTAATTAATACGATATTGACAAAGAAAAGAATCACAGTTTGAATAGTAGAATCGAGTGTATGAAAAAACTTATATGGGGAAAAACGTGAAGGGGTATTTACAGTGAACAGTTAACGCAATTTAAGTACAGCAATGTAACTAGTACTAAGAATAATAGGGAATAACATAAGTGATTGTATATATAGTGATTGTATATAACATAAGTGATTGCATAATGTTTGGAATATGTACATGTAGTGAAAACGATAAACACAAATCAAATACCACCATGACACATAGAGAAGTAGTACTGAAATACAAATTCCAAAATTTCAAATTTTGATGATACAGTAACTGAGAAAACAATTTACTAATTATATTGAACAATACTAAATAATACTTTGTGATATTGAGCAATAATCATACTATGTAATACTGAAATATGAATTCTGAAATTACAAAATTCCGAAAATACAAATTCTGAAAATACAATTTGCCAATCATACTGAGCAGTACCAAATGATACTATAATACTATGTGATACTGAGCAATAATACTACCATGTAATAATACTGTATGATGATGAAGTAGATTATAATATTGGATAGAAGTAAGTATTAAATGAACAATATGTCTAAGTAAATAATTCGGAAAACGTATAACACATTTCAAAACCCAATTTCAGCAAATACCATCTATAGTCGAAAAAATGCCCGAATTTTTTTCTACAGCCCTGTATATGATCTATAGATTTGTATGTATACTACATAGTAAACAAAAATTTAGAACAGTTAGCAAACACAACAGTTTAGAACAGTTAGCAACACAATAAAAAATTTCCTTTGAGAAGTTTCCGTCAATAAGCGGAAATGAACTCGAATTATTTTGTGCAGTCCTAATATGATCTATAGAATTTATACAAACTAAGAAATATGGGGGAAAAAAGTTTGAAAACACATACCAGAATTGAAAACGCATTTCCAGCAATTATTGGTGATACTCATAGACGGTAACAGTATATTATTCGATAACAGTACTCATAGACGATACTGTTATACTGTATTCTATACGATACTGTATTCTATAGTAAGCAACTTGTAGTACATCTCGATGATGTATATCAATTTCAATATGTTTGAAATAGTGTAACATCATTAAAATACAGCACAAACTATTTCCCCCCATAGGCACCATAATGTAACGGAATACTTTTTGTGTATCCTGTTAACGAACTATAAATGAAACATCATGTCCATCTATATATTTCATTTTCAATACCGAACATGCCATAGTAAACCTCAATAAAATATATCAATTACATGACAATCCGGATATATTTACGCGAATTAGAGCACGGACAGACACAAACGACCGAATTCATAAACACTTTTCAACTATGTTGAAATAAATAAACATATAAATATATAAAAAAAACTGCATTTATTTACACGGTGGTATTTTGTTTTTTGAACACAATTCTTTAAAAAAAAAAAAACTGCTTGAGAAATAAATTGCTCGAGAATCGAATAAAATTTCATCATAACGTATAATAAAGATACGTGTCACTGATTCTCACGACCTTCTAAGCTACTCCCTATATTTATCTGTCTCAAGCAATACACTGTTGGAGTACAATGCAGTAAAATAGAAAAACAGTATTGTACATTAAATGAGACAATAACAATTTTACAATATTTTAATAGAAACTTAACAACAACCGTATACATACCAACATTGGTGAAAATTTGGATGACTTGAAATTGAGTAGGATTTGCACTCTTATTTTTTAAGATCGCTAAGATAACTTGCAATTGTTTTTTATAATCGGAAAAATATTCGAATTCTTTTGTGCATTCCTGTTTATCATTTATAGGTTTGTATACATATTACACAGTATGCAAAAATTTATTTCAGTTAAGAAACACATCCCACAGTTAAAAATTCACCTTGAGTAATTTCCGTCAATAAGCGGAAATGTACTCGAATTCTTTTGTGCTGTCCTGTATACGATCCATAAAATTTATACACACCACGTACTCTACAAACATATAGTTAAACTTAATGCTTTTACTTTTTTCAGTGAAACAGGAGCCGGTAAGTATGTACCCACGGCAATCTACTTTGATTTGGAACCTACAGATAATGCATGAAGTTCGAACAGGAACATATCGTCAACTTTTTTATCCTGAACAGCTGATAATTGGCAAAGAAGATGCAGCGATAACTACGCCAGAGGGCATTATACTATTGGAAAGGTGTTAATTGATTTAGTTATCGATAAAAGTCGTATATTGGCAGAGCAAAGTACCGGTTTGCAATGATTTCTCATCTTTCACAGTTTTAGAGGAGGAACCGGATAAGGAATCACCTCTCCTTTGATGGAAAGATTGTCTCTAGATTATGGCAAGAAGTCAAAACTGGAGTTTGCATTTTATCCTGCACCACAGGTCTCAACCACCGTAATGGAGACCTATAAATCAATTTTGACGACTCGTACTACATTGGAGCATTCTGATTGCACTTTCATGGTTGTTAATGAAAGTATATATGATATTAGAAGAAGAAATCTTGATATTGAAAGACCAACATGCACAAATTTGAACAGAATCAGTGATCAGATTGTATATTTTCTATTACAGCATCACTCCGCTTCGATGGCGCATTGAGTGTAGATTTAACAGAATTTCAAACAAACTTTGTACCATAACCTCGTATCCACTTTTCTGTGGTCACTTATACTCCAGTGATTTCCGTTGAGAAAGCTTACTATTAACAGACGACGGTAGCCGAATTTACCAGTGCCTGCTGCGAACCAGCTAACCAGATGGTCAAATGTGATCCACGACATGGAATATATATGACCTGTTGTTTGCTGAACAGAGGAGATGTGGTCACTAAAGATGTCAATGTCGCCATAGTTGCAATTGAAAGTAGAAGATCAATCCAGTTTGTTGATTGGTGTTCTACAGGGATTTAAAGTAGGCATCAATTACCAGCCTCCTACATTTGTTCCAGGCGATAATCTTGCTAAAGTTCAGAGAGCTGTTTGCATGCTTGCTAATACTACAGCTATTGCAGAAGCTTGGTCAAGATTGGATCACAAGTTTGACTTGATGTGTGCCAAACGCGCTTTTGTATACTGGTACGTTGGCGAAGGTATGGAAGAGGGTGAATTTTTGAAGGCAAGAGAGGATACGGCAGCCCTTGGAAAAGATTACGAAGAAGTTGGATTAGATTCAACTGAAGGTGGTGAAGAAGAAGGAGAGAAAGATTATCAGTTAGGCATGTGTTCATTTAATATAATCTTCACATGTTCTAAATTTATTTTGCTAATTAGGTATATGTTCATTTATTCTAAAGGGTCTAGCTGGATAAGCAAAGCATAGCGAAATGGCCCCACATGGCCGATGTTTGAAATAACATATCTGGTAATAAGGCTTACCATGAGAATATAATATAGAGTGTTTTTAGTCCCTGACCTTGAACTGTGCTGCGTCAGTAATTGGAACTGAACTGAAGGGAAGTTATGTCGTCTTTCACGAACAAGAACTAATACTTTTTTAGTAGTTATCGTATGTGTATTCCATGTTGTAATGTGGTGTTTTTGTGTGATCGTAAATTAAATGTTCTTTAGTTAAAAGTGAATGTATTTATTATTTAACGACTGTATATTAACGACTGTTATTATTTAACGCTGTAATATCATTGGGTAGATTTCCGTTACACGGCTCGCAGCGTTCCTAGATTTTTATACATTTCCTATCACAATTTCAAATCAAAAATCTTCGTAGTAGATTCCTTTATCATCTGTAATATAAGTCTAGAATAAAGATTATCGTTTGAAAATAGCGGTAGCAAAATGAGAAAATTTTAGGAACGCTGCGAACCCTGCCGTCAGTGTATCCCTATCCTATTTTGAATACAATATTATTATTTTCGACCCATGAAGCGGTGTTTAACATTGTTTTCGGTTGTTCACGCAACAATATCTGGCGCCCAACGTGGGGCACGACGGATTACAGCTGAATAGAAGAAATAGATCACGAGAACTTTTAAAATGGAGCTATTGAAGGCTAAAAGAAAATATTTGAGAATTTCGTTTGGTACTAGTGTTAATAGAATAGAAACCAAATTAGAAAAAAGTGATCCGTACTTGAAGGTTATTTCTGTATTAGAAGTTCAACTGAAAGACAAGCTTAAACGACTTGAATATATCCAAAAGGAAATAGAAGATGATCTCTTGCAAACAGAAGATACTGGAAAGGAATATGAAGAAGATTTTATTGCTACAGAAGAGCATCGTGATCGATATTCTGAAGTAATAACGAAGATTGAAAGTTTAAAGACAGAAACGAAATTACTTGAGACGATAATTCCGGAAAAGAGGAAATTTAAATTGCCTATCTTAGAGCTGAAGAAGTTCAATGGCGATGTGAAAAATTATCTAGCCTTTTGGTCACAATTCGAGAAAATTCATTTGGATGAAACTTTGCCGGACGAAGATAAGTTCCAGTACTTATTTTCAGCGATCGTACCTCAGTTGAACGCTGCAAAGGTAGTAGAAAGATTCCCTCAATAGCAGCAAATTACCCTAAAGCCATTGAGCAGCTGAAAAATAGATTTGGAAGAGAGGATCTCCTGATACAAATTTACGTTATAGAACTTTTATCAATGATTATGAAAAATGCAATTTCGAATAGGACAAGGACTGACTTGGTTGCATTGTATGATGAACTGGAATCTAAGCTGAGAGCGTTAGGAAGTTTAGGATGCACCCAAGAAAGATATGGTGATTTTTTGACTCCTCTAGTTGAATCATGTTTACCTGAAGGAACTTTGATCACTTGGAAAAGACAGCGCAGTGCTGAAATTTCGGAAAACGCTCGTTAGAAAAACTTATGATTTTTCTTCAAAAAGAAGTACAAGGTTAGGGAATAGTTGTGTTAGCTCGTACTGGTTTTGGAATTACACAAAAGAAAGACTCTTGTAAAAAAATAGAAATTTCCACAGCTATTGCCCTTGTAAGTACGGCGAATGAAAACAGCAGACAAGGTAAGAGAATATTACATTGTTTATTTTGTGAGGGACGGAATTGGAAGTCAAGACTGTTTTTCACCTAATAAGATGCCTTTAGCTGACAAGAGGAATATTTTACTTAAGAAAGGAGCTTGTTTTTGTTGTCTGAAATTGGGACACACATCTGTATTTTGTAAGTTTAAGTCTAAGTGCAATTTATGTGATAGAAATCAATACTTGTTGATGTATGTGTCCAGATCGAGATAACATCTCGAAAAAGGAAAGCCAACCTAATGCAGAGACTTGCAATGCCTTGGGAAACAGTTGTAAAATTGATAATGTATATTTGATGACATTAATTATTAAGATGAAAGAGTTGTTTTGGATACAGGTTCTCAGAACTCATATTTGAGTAGTAGTGTTATTAAGATTTGAATTTGCAACGTAAGCGTAAACTAAAACTGATTCATGGACTCTTTGGGGGTAGAATAACCGAACCCCGTACACATGAAGCTATTGACATAAACATTTGTAATTTGAAAGATACATTTTCCTTTTCAATTGAAGTGTTGTCTGAAGATAAAATTGGTGTTTAATACCAAGAGTATCTGACAGTACGACAGTATAGGATTTAGGGGAATTGGGAATTGAGATAGACGATTTCAAAATACCTGATTATGAAATAGATTTGCTCCTAGGAGCTGAGGTAGCAGGACATTTACTCACTGGGAAATCAACTAAATTGAAATCGGGTTTGGAGGTAATAGAAACACCGTTCGGCTACTTCTTGACAGGAAGGGAAAGAGGACATAATGAAGGTTGGGATGATAATGACTCTGTACATAGCGATTCTATATTAACTACTTTGGCACTGCATGTTAACAATTCATCTAACAAACAACTATGGAACTTAGAGTCTATCAAAATTTCCGATTCTATTGAAAGAGTCCTCAGCGATATTGAAACAGCTGAAATTCTTAACCGATTTAATAAGGATTTGAAGATATTTGAGAATAGGAAGCAGGGCATAAAATAACATATAAAGTAGGCGACACTAGTGTCGCCCAGTGGGAAATTATTGTCGCCCAGTGACAGGAAATGGTGCCGGAAATTTTTGAAATAAAAAATTTTGAATAACAAAAGCTGTCTTTGTGCTTCGGATATTATAACTGTCGACATTTGTTATAGCAGATACCGAGTGTAGGCAGGGGCAGTACGATACAATATGAGGCAGGCTGGGATGGCGGGAAGTGCCGTGTGACCTATGGCCTATGGGAAACATGTCGTTGTTGTGATCTTTGTGTTTCTGCTTGAAAGATTTATTTTCCGACAATCCATCTAGTGATGGGATTCAAATAACATAACAACCGGTTCGCTTCACGAATGATTTTTGATGCATTAACAATATGGGAAAATTAAGCATCACACATATATTATGAAACACTTTACATTAAAATAACAACATAAACTTTGAATTTTAAGTATAATGGGGAAAAAAATATCCTGAAACATGCTTTCCTATAAGGACGTAATTTGTTTAATAAATATTAGGCAATCATGAAATCCTGATCAAAATTTCTAACAGAAAATGAATCAAAACCTAATACTACAATAACGATAATGCAAGAATAGCAGAAATTTAAGAAATGTTGAATAAGCATGCTATATAACCAGGGAGTTATCCTAGATTGCCGATTTAGGTACCCAAATTCATCAAATCTTCAATATTTTAATGTTTTTTGTTAAGTTAAATTGGATTCTCACAGGAATGAAGAATTTTTTTTTTTCAAACTAAACATTATTTTATTAAATGAATCAATTTACAAAATGCCACAGTGTTATATTTTAAAAATGCTGTTGTGCAGATGCACATTAAGAAAAAGTAAATTAATGTAAATACGATTTTCGCATTTGAAGTATTTTAAGAACCAGTTCGCCGAACTCCACACAAATTAACAACTGGTGCAAAACAGCTGAATCCCACCACTGAATCCATCCACCTTCATCCAGTGCATCCTGGCCTCAAGAAGAACTTAGAGTTGGAGCCCCACTGTCTTCGGCAGCGTATTAAAAAAATGGATGGCACAATCTCATTAGCATTCTTGGATAAAAACTTTAAAATCACACAATGCAGAAAAAATAAAATTGCTAATAGAGCTTGCACTGGATGTTTATAATGATAGCCGACAGTTGACTCTCTCTGCTCATTTTTGGCTTTCGCGGTTTTTAACGAAAATTCACATTGACTCACAAATTGCCTCTTACATGGACAATGGTTTAGAGTGTGACTTTTCTTCTTTTAATACATCTCCAGCACTGTTGCGGTATAGAAATCCAGTAATGTATCGCGAGATGCTTGATATTGTTGGTGACCAAGTAAAAGAAAATACAGACACGCAGTTGCAAAAGGCTGATTGTTTTTCTATCCAGATAGATGGTTCCGTTGATAAATATGGAGTTGATAATAAATTTGTTACAGCACGATTTATTACAGAAGAATAAGAAATGAAATCAGTTTTTCTAGGAGAATGTAAATTGAGTAAGCGAGTAGCAGAAGGCCTCATGGATTCTGTCAAAATCGTATTTGAGAACTTGGGCATCTCCAACAGGATAGATGCTTTCTTAAAAGCAAGAAGACCAACAGAGGTTGTTAGTGCAGCCTGCCTTGATGTTGGGAACCTTTTTGATAAAGACAAAATTGCCGATTTTACCGATGATGTGGTTGCTTTTTACGCGGCTGAAAAACTGCCTCCTCCATCAGATATGACCTCATCAACAGCAAGACTCTATCATTACTTTAAAGCGTCTCAACCCCACTCAGGTTTTAACAAATTGGTACAATCATATGTTTCTTTAACACCTCACAGCGCTGGCCCATACATACAACGCTTAAATCTAACAAACAGTCGGGACTATCAAAAGAAGCATTAAACTCAAGAACATTTATTGCTCTTAATGGAATTGGAACAGCTTTTTATGATCCAAGACCTGCTGTTGCAAGGTTCCTAGAAAGCAAAGAAAGAAAGAGAAAACTTCCAGACAAAGAATTCTAACAAACACAAGAGTTTGTCAACAAATTCTTTGCAATTGATAATAACTTGTAAGAAAAAATTTAAAGATTTTAACTATTATTGTAACATTTTAAAACCATTATAAAAATATTAAAAATTTTAACTCATTAAAATATAAATAACGAATCAATCTCTTGTTTAATTCCATTATTTCAATAAGAAAGTCCTTTGTATAAAAAATTTAAACTATTGTAAATATTTCTGTAGTATTTTGGAAATATTTTACAGTTAGAATTTGATTCTTTTAAACATGAAGAGTAAAATCGATTTCCTTGTTTAGTTCTACTCTTTTCAAAATACAGTAATTTCTGAAAGGCTAAAGATGTTTAAACACTTTAATTATCGACATTTGGCATTTTGGAAACATGTTATAAAATTTAACATGGTATTTTTATATTTAATATTTTTAAAGAGCAAGAGGAAAATCTTTTTGATTAGTTCCACTTTGAGTCTAAAACTATAGTTACGAGAAATTAAAAACAAATATTTAATGATTCAGATCAAATTTGCTTTTCAATTTAATAATTTATTCCAGGCTCCAAATACCAAATTGGTAGATGTAATACTGTTATGTACAAAAGTCAAGTGTAGAAACAGTAAAAAGTAAGCAGCATTTTAACATAATTTTAGCGATAAATTTCATACATAAATTTTTAATTAGATTCAGAAATTTGGTAGGTCGAATGTTATGTTTGACTATATATATGACTAACATAACAATGGTTAACAATTAGTATGAACTGTGAATGTAGACTTTCTTTAATGCTACATAGCTATAAATGAACGGGTTTACATGATTAAATGAAAACATCATTATTTACTTACCAGGTGCAGAAGAAGTAAAATAGACAGAATTAATAAAACAGAATTATAAAAATCGATATTCTAATTATTTGGTTTGCAGTTATCAGGGGGGGGGGCTGAATTTATAGATATATGCTTGGGACAACAGATCAAACCTATTGTCGCCCAGTGAAAATTCCTTAAAATATGCTCTGATAGGAAGTATGAATTATGCATGCCCTTTAAAGATAATCCTATCGAACTGCTTTCAAATAGAGAATTGACTTTGAAAAGGCATCAGAAAATGTGCAAACGCGCCGAAGAGAAAAGGCTTTCTAAGAGAATATCAAGCAGTATTCAAGGATTGGGAATATTTAAATATTATTGAACGAGTAATACAGGATGAAATTGAAACGAAAGAACTTGCCATTATTTGCTCCATAGACCTGTTATTAAAAGTGATAGTGCCACTACTAAGATGAGGCCACTACTAGGATAAATGTTTGATGCCTCATCAAAACAGAATGGTTTACTTTCTTTGAATGATTATTTGTATAAAGGACCGAATTTTATAGAATTGTTTTTTGATATATTTAGAATTCACCCTATCGGTTTATCAGTCGATATCGAGAAGGCATTTCTTCAATTAGCTATACCCCCTAAACATCGAGATTGTTTTAGGTTTTTCTACCCCTCAGTGGATGAAGAAATTATATTTATCTAGACTGCCGAGTGGTTTTTGGTGTGGCAACGAGCTCTTTCTTATTGGCTGCTTCTCTAACTCATCTTCTTGATAAGGTACCGGCAGAATATAGTGAATTATCTCAGAATTAAAACATTCATTTTATGTGGTCAATTGTGCTATAGGTATAAGCAACATTGAGGAGGTCAAAAATTTCATTGGAAAAGCATTATTTTAATTTAAGACTATGGGAAAGTAATGTAAAATGTAAAAATATATCTACAACTACAGGTATTACTAATGTTTTGGGTTTACCGTGGGACCTAGATAAGGATACGTTAAAATGTAATATAAATTATGATTCCCTAAAATGTTATGAGCAATCAACAAAATATTTATTTTGTCCCCTATTCGAAAGATATATGGGTCGCCGAAATGAAAGTGGCACTACAGTCGGTTTGAGAAATGGTTTAATGGTATTAATATAAATTAGTATACAGAAGAAAGAAGTAATACAGACGTAACAGATACGCTAGGAAAAGTCACCTTGTAGGTTGTCACCATGTAGGTCCTTGGTCATAACCACATGCGCTTGACCAGGTCGTGACCTGTCGTCAGTACTGCTTCTTCCACTACGAAAATCCCTACACCATCGGAATACCAATCTGTGTGACATACACTCCGTGCCATACATATTTTGCATTCGACTATAGATTTCACTAGCAGTCACATTTTCCGCTGTTAAAAATTGCACGACCGCGCGTTGACACCGTTTGGAGGCATCCATGATGCGAACGATGCCTTTTAACGTACTCCCACGTTATCACACACGCATCTGGTGGTATCTGACGATATCGCATGCATTCCCAGCACTTTGCGCCCTCTATAGGAGCATGCGCAGTCATTTTCCTTTTCAAATGGCGGAGTTGTTACAGCAATGTCACTTTCAGTTGGGCGACCTTTATATTTCATCTAATTGGTTTCTTATCTCCAACGACGGTACCTATCAAAATCATGTTACAAGAGACTTGGAAATCTAAGATAGCTTGGGACACGCCACTTCTTAACGATATTCAACAAAAGGTTCAAAAATGAATAGATGGTATTAAATTATTGAAAGATCTTGATATTAAGCAATAAGTTAAAATAAACAGTAACTCAGAAATGCACATTTTTGTTGATGCCTTAAAATCTGCCTATGGTGTGTGCATATTTTTAAGAACCGTTACTGATGTGGGATTTAAAGTACATTTATTAAGAGCAAAGGCAGAGTACCTTCCTGAAACCAATGTATATACCCAGGTTGAAATTCATGGCGTGCTGTATAGGAGTTAGGCTGGCACGTTTTGTTCAAACTGCGTTAAATTTACCTAACATAGCAAACATATATTGGAGTGATTCCATGGTGGCACTAAGGGGAATAAAACTGTGTAGATTGGACAATTTTTGTGGTAAACAGGGTGGAGCAGATAAATCAGTTAGCACCCACTTCACATTGGAGACACATTCCTGGGAACTTAAACACTGCTAATCTTCTTTCTCGTGGCTGCACTCCTCGACAATCATACGAGTCACAGTGGTGGGAGGGACCAACCTGGCTGAAAGAATATTGTGAAAGTTGGCTTGTCAATGAACTGAGGTGTTCATCAGAGGTAGAAATAGAAAGAAGGTTCGACTATGCAATATCGACGTGCAAAAAGATTTACCCTGGTACTGTGCGAAATTTTCCAATTTTCAATCTATAGTTAGACTCATTGCATGGATCTTGGATCTTGCGCTTTATCAACAATGCACAAAAAGAATGTATGTTACGAAAAGATGGGGAGCTTTCTACGGAAGAAATATAATTTGTTGAAAAGGTTTTGATTCGACAGGAACAGTTTTGATTCTTTCCTGAACATAACGCTGTACTGATTCCAACTATTTTTTGTCATTCCGGCGACCAAGCCCCTACCTGCCAGGTTTCCCTAGATTAAACGGGTTTAGTGCTTGGCACCAGGGCGCGTAGCGCTACTGAATGGATGCCGCATATCGGCTGGCCATTGCTGGCAAGGCGGCTAGGTTATACCTCTGGATAATTTTCTGCTAATTGATGTTATTCTTTTTGTGTGGACCTGGACTTGGCCTCACACCCATACGTCATGCCATCGCTATGCGAGTAATTTCTCGCGTTTAATGTCTCGTAATGTCGTTTAATGTCTCGTTTAATGTCTCGTAATTTAGAACCTTGATCATGTGACGAGACTTTGACCTGACTAGGCACCTCCAGAGGTATAATTCACAGGGAACTTACAGGACTTTGCACCCACGGCGTATTTTACATGCACCGGGCTACATTAACGTACATGATGAAAAATAAAAAATAAATAATAAATAAAAAAAGGGGATTAATACATGTTTATGTAACTTTACATTAAAAGACAGAAAAAATGATTACTTTTACCTGTGTTGGATTCTTTTTACCTTTTTTCTAGTGTACTTACGGTTACCTGTTGTTTTTCTTTTGTTTTTTTTATTTTTGTTGCATTTTTCCTCGTCGTATTCAGGTTTCTCTCGTTGCTCTTTGGTTTCTAATTTGTTGCAGTTGTTTCTGGTTTCTCATTTGTTGCATTTGATTTAGTTTCTCATTGTGATTTCGGTTAATTATTTTCGCTGTTGATTTTATACTCTGTTGATTCACTGGTGACCGTTGAATTTGTTATCATGCATGCGCTCTAATGGCGATCAGTCCATAGATACCTTATGGCTGTTATCATAAACTCGATGAAGCTATTTGAAGACTGTTGCGTTGTGGGGTGGGGCATATTCCTTGGGCATTAGTCCGTTAATTAGTTCATTAACTTCCACCTTCTTAGACGCTGAAAGATCGATTTTTGTCGCAGGAAAGAAGATTCCGACTACTTTTACATGTGAAGAAGGTATTATTCATGTTAGAACTACAATAACTGAGCGCATTGAAAACCTTCATTCATTTCTCCGATTTTGTTGTAATACAAAAACATTTTTACTGAAAGATTGGTCGAGTATTTTGATCAAATTTTCTGTCCTGCAGGAACCTAGATTTTACTCAGCATCTTACGTGAGAAATTCAGAATATTCAGAGGAACAATGTCCGTTATAAATATCTTTAAAAATTGTATCAAATGCAAGTGTTACAATGCAAAACTACACACCAGTGACTGATGTTTCGTTGTCCACAGATAGAGTAGAAGATACGTCTGTTTTTGAAGTGATTGATATGGGGGAGCCTTACACTGAAGCATGGAGATAAAGCCTGGATGGCCTTATATACTTGTGGTATATGTAGAGCCGTACACACTGAACTGATCTCCTCATTATCTACTGAAACTTTTCTGATGTCTTTACGACGCTTTATTGCCAGAAGATATCATCCTCGAGTTATAAACTCGAATAATGGTTCTAACTTCTGAGGTACCTTTAATGAACTTTGCAGTCTGGACTGGGCTAAAATTGTTTGTGAAACGTCTCTTCAATGAATTTTCTGGAAGTTGAACCCACCCACTGCAGCCTGGTGGATGAGACTTGCAAGAATTGTCAAATATCGCCTTAAAAGAACTCTTGAAAATGCTGATTTGACTTATGAAGAGTTACTTACTATTTTGTGTGATTGCGAGTGCATAATAAATTCTCGTCCGCTCACTTACATGTCTGAAGATCCCTTAGAATTGAGTCCAATAACTCCTGCCATGTTTTTTTTAGAAAATTCCAATACAACTGTAGCTGACTTCGATCAAATAGAATCCAAACATTTTCGTATCAGAATTAAATATCGAGTTAAGCTTATGGAAGACTTAAGATCGCGTTTTAGAAAAGAATACTTGAGTCAGCTGCTCCAGAGACAGAATCAAAATACTAGATCACCTACAGTGAAATTAGGTGATACTGTGTCTGTCCATATCGGAGACGACGTTAAAAAGAGATTGGATTGTCCTCTAGCTAGAGTGATACAACTGCTCCCTGGTAAAGATGGTAAGGTTCGAGCAGTAAAGTTGAAAACTCAATCCGGGGTCTTACTTCAACCAGTACAGAGGGTTTATCCATTAGAACTTCAAACTGCTCATCTTCCTGATATCCATAGCGAAGCGATACAACCAGAAGTTGTTGAGAGTGATCCATTCCCTACTTCTGATAATGTGAAGACCTCTGGTTCGAGTCCACTACCGAATGATTTCTTCCGTGTCAAGAGAATCTATACATTTTTTAATGTAGCTCATCTCTCAAACAAACATTTTTTTCAACGATCTTTCTAAAAATGTATCTTTTATGTAATTTTATTCGAAAAAACATTTTGAATAAAAATGGCCGCCTGACATATGGAAAAAAGAAGTGGTTTGCCCGTATTTGTTTTTCTCAGTCACATGACTTCCACTTTTATTACATAGATTACGTACAATAGGATTTAATAGAATAAAGAAAACTTTTATTAATATCATTTTAAGTTTTGATTCGATTTTCATAAAATTTTATATGACTCGACAAAATTCTACAACGATAATATATATTAAATTTCAAAGCATTCGGTTGGGTAGTTTTTACGCTGTTACATGCGGACAGACGGGCGGACCAGACGACGACTATAGGTGCTATGTATTTATATAATTACGAACGCACTTGAAAATTCACGAAAAAATATTGATATTTAATGGTGAGAGTGTTCGTAAGAAGACATTTTATTGTTTTTTCACCTAGGATCATTTCACGGTTAAAAAAAGTTCTTGATGAAATTCTTTAAAAATTTTATCGGTTACAAATATAACGGTTTTACAGGCCGTGTAAAAATTTCTTGAAGAAAATATTGTTATTTTTTTGTGCGTAATTACATGCCTTTTTTTATATTTAAATATTTTAATACAAATGTTTTTTATTTATATTTATAATACAATTTTTAATTTGTAAAAATATTGTTGGGTGTTAAATTTTATTTAATTAAAAAGCATTTGTATTAAAAAAAATACAAAGCATATAACTTACTTTATATAAAATACTTTATTGTATAAATATTTAATAAAACATTCACCGGAAACCCATCATGTGAGGCGACGGTTAGTAGGAACGTCTATGCCAAGATAAAAGCCAAGTTTTCACCAATATCGGTGGGGTTGCGAGCATTCTGTTTGAACACCTTCCCATAACCCCCGTTGCAATTGATGGGCGAAAACACCCCTCATCTTCCTTCTATCTTATATTTCCTTCTTCTATGACGATGACAGCGTTTGAGTGTTCCTTAAAACTAAATAGGTTTTCTTTATAATATCACGCATGCGCAAAAACGTCGAATTTGCCAGACAATTAAGATTTTAGCTTGGGGTTTTAATATATAGGATGCTCCAAAATGTTCATTGCGTTATCTTCTGTAACCATCGTATCTCCTGCTAAATGACATGCATATATTAACAAGTGTGATTGTTACAATAGAGAAATTCTGAACTTTTCTGACAGTTCTTTAATAGTATCTACAATCATTTGAAACTACATTTTTGCTATAGCATCGTTCATGTTTGATGCTAACCTTGTTCGTTGATTCGATTACAGAGGATTAACTGTTTTATAATTTATATAAAAAAAAATTCCCCAAATGTTTCGTAATCAGGAAAATTACAACAATGAATTATTTTAATAAATTTTCTTTTCTGTTATGAAGTAGAGTTGCTAGGCAACTGGTAAATTAAATAGAAAAAATAATTACTTGTGATAACAAAAATATAAAATAGAAAAGTTAAAATGATTTATATTTTTCGAACGGCTGCACAAAATTCCGTAAGAAAATACATTGAAAATGTAGAATGCATATATATTATTATGACATATGTATTATTGACAAAATTTCAAACTAATTTGAGTAAATCATTAAATGCGCCATTTTCTTCTCAATTAATGGTAAATTTTGAAATCATTTGAATTGTCAAAGAAAAGCAGTATGACGTAAAAGAAAATGGCTTCAATATTTTCGAATGAATGGACTAAAATTAACCAAAAACTAAACAGTTAATTCCGGGTACCTCACTAACATATAGGGGTGTAGTCCGCGTATACCCTCTGGAATAATAATAATAATAATAATAATAAACAGTATATCCTCTTTTTCTGTAACGTTACTATAATTTGTTATTCAAAAAGAAAAAGAAAAAAAAATTCTTGCAAAATTCCGAAGGTTAAAATAATAATAATAATAATAAAATCACAAAAGCGTTTAGGAAAACACTTTACGAAAATTGATATTTTATTCACATTCATAATATATTTTACGTTTTAATTAATGTTTAAGAACTATTTATATGATTTTCTTAGTAACTTAATTCCTGTATGTCATTGTTTTAATATAAACAATTAAGTGCAATACAGAGATAGATTACATCATGATTTCCGCGAAGAGGAAAACAAATTAAAAATAATCCCTGACGGCTCGGCCTACAGGTACAGGTAGATTTCGAAGACACACACCGTGGGACGCCTGTTTATTGCGAATTGCAGAAGAAAGATTTAGTTGCCATGATGCCGCAGTAAGGACCACCCACTTCTAAATATACCTCTGCCTGTAGGCGGAGCCAGCAGGCATTTATTTATTTATTTTGATGTAAGAGTTGGTCCTATAAAAAACTTGTCAGTATAAAAGCTGCAGATAATATTAAGAAGATTTATAATAAATTTAATCGGATTTGATATCTTGTGAATTGACGGAGTTATTAATTTTATTCTTCTGAAACCCCTATTCCCCGCCCCCCCCCTTTCCTTGGGGGCATTTTTAATGAAATCAAAAATCTGTCATGCATAAATTTTTGGCCCTTTTCCTAGAAATAATAATAACTTTAAAGGGATTCGATATGTATCAAAACTAAGAAGTTATGGGGTTTTCTGTTTTCACAAAAGCACCCCCCCCCCATTTGCCCCCCTTGGTTCGATTTTGCCGATTTTGCCCATTAACGAACTTGACCGAGATTCGCTTGATTTCATGTATCAGTTTAGAAGAGATTTGTGCAGAATTATTCAAGTTATCGTGTCCATAAAAAAGTTATATAGATAGATAGATAGATAGATAGATAAAGTTTTGAACTGTGGATGGTTTTGGGTTCTAGGCGTCATGATCGGTGTAGATCTGCAAAATTTTTTCAGGAATTCCAACTTAGGGGAGAATGAAATAGGTCGTATTTCTTACGAAATCTACCTAAAAAAAAAAAAATGCATTTATGTTTAAGACCTATTTTTATGATTTTCTTAGTAGCTTAATTCTTGTATGGCATTTTTTTATATAAATAATTAAAGTGCAATACAGAGATAGGTTACGTGATGATTTCCGCAAAGAAGAAAAAAATAATGTTTTGATTTGATATTAACAGAAAAAGAGAAGCAAAACAGTAATACGCTTTGTATATTTTATTTGGAAAATTCACATCGTTCATCTAACTGTAATTTTGTATTCTCAATGACTCAACGAAAAATGAAATATATAATCATGAAAATTGATTCCTGTTTTAAATTAATTTCATTTTCAGAATTCTTCTCAGAAATCATTTCGCCAAGGACTATAAAGTTAAAATGGTTTGTAAAGTTAAAGTGGAAAAAAAAAATTACAATTAATTTTATAATATGGATCATTAGTTAAAATATCATTCATTTCAAAAAAAAAAAAAAAAAAAAAAAAAAAAGAGGAAGAAAAGAAAAAAAAGATTTTTATGAAAAAAAAAAAAAAAAAAAAAAAACATTCAAGATAGAATGAAAAGTTTAATGTTTTATTTTTAAGTAAAAACATTTCCAGTAAAACATTCCAGTAAACATTTTCAGTAAAACTTTTTTTTTTTTTTTTTTTTTTTTTTTTACACCACGCATTAAACAGAGGTGTAGGGACGCTGTACGTGTTTGCCTTATATTAATGGGAATAATATGTATTTCGGAAAATTCGTTTTATTGTTTTCCTTAAAATATCCATAGAACTACGATGAAAATATCTTATATTTAAACATAAAGCTTTTTTTTTTTTTTCAAAAAGAGGAGGAGGGAGGAGGGGGATGCATCGGTATTATTAATTGACGTGACTTTTCAATTTTCGGTAAATTTATACAGAAAAATTTTATGTTATAAAAATTTGTGTAAAGCAGCACCAGGAATAGAAAGTAGAATATGATAGTTCGGAGTTAATAGCACACCTAACCAGAGCCGTCCTTAGCGAAAGCGAGGCTGGGTGCAAGAACTTTTGCGATGCCCTTCACTTCCAAACAATAGTTATAATCCCTCAAATTCTTACCAATATTGATCATTTAGCTCTTTTTTTAATTCTTTTTTTTTTCTTTATTTAATGGCAGACCATCCGTGATTAAATTGTGTAAAGAATATCTAATAGAAAGAATGTCTAATTCGGAAATTCTGTTAAATATGTTGAATAAAAAAATTCACTAAATTGGCAACACTTCCTGCCACAACGCAATCGCCATGAAGATATAAATAAGATATCTCTATCTTCTTCATGACAATCGTCTTTTGAAAAAGCTTGCATGACATACATAGTGGCGCACCAAGGATTATGCATTTTTGGGGAGAGGGGATAGTATGTTTTAGCAAAGTAGAGATTTATACAAACTCGGGCCAATTTTCTTTCGTAATACTCGGACTGGAATAAAATCATATTAAAAATTTCTTGAATTATCGGCATTAATTTGCATAGAAAACGAACCATAATTGTGACAAACATGGGTATTCACAACTCATTCCAATCATTAGTTTCGAGATATAGATAAATTTTAATTTTGATGACCTAATGAGACTGGTTCCTGTTATCACCAAACCATTCACAGAAAAAAAAAAAATAGAGATTAACTGGAAAAAAATATATTATGGTATTTTATTACATATAAAGTGAGTTTAGTGTACACTAAAAAATTCGGTATAATTTTTCTGGTAACTAATTGAATGTTCTCACAACATTTCCTTTTCCTTATAAGATATTTTTCTTTTTTCTAAATTTATGGATAATCTCATAACTCGTTTTCTTTTATAATTTAATGAAGATTTCAGAAAAAGTATATAAAGAATACTTTCTTTCGGGCTGCCTTAATTAAAAAAAATATGATATCAAAAGTGGGTGTTACGATTTGACAATTTAAAGTTGGCGCACTTTTTAATATGTAGACACGGCCTTTAATTCATTATTTATATTCCTATTCGGAAAATAGACAAAATTCCGAATCGGAAGGTACTCCTTGCATCTCTTCTCCGCAATTTGGCCATTAAAAAATATGGGGGTGCCCTCTCCCCCTCCCCTCCCCCCTCTCCTTTTTTTCTTTTTTACGAAATCTGTAGAAATTTATTTTGGCTTAATAAATTAAAAAGAAATAGTTTTAAAAATCTATTTTTCTTTCCTTTAGGGATATAGAGTCTTCCTTTATAGAGCGTTTCAAAATTATGACTTTTTTAATCATCCTTTTTAACTATTTAATTTAAATGAGTCTTCAATCGAATGTCTTATGTGCTCATTAATATTGTAATTCCGTATCCGTATAACACAGCTTTCGGTCATATAATCTAAAAAACTCTATACTTTAAAATATTTGCTTAAATATGTATGCAATATTATTTTAAAGAATTTTAATTGTAGGATAATACTGGCTAACATATATCGGAAATATTTGTAGGAATTGAGTTGGGTCGGGTCTGATTTTAATGATTTTTGCTCATCTCAGTTGAGCTGTTAACTTTTATATTGGATCAGAATAGTTTCCTCTGGACCGGGGTGGAACTCGATCTGAAAGTTTCGGCCTATCCAGACCTCTAACGTGGCATTTGTTAGCAGGCGATCAGTGATCAACCAAATGGCAATGAACATTATGCAAAAATCAAGCAATCATTAAAACAATTTGATGGAGAAAAAAGTTAATTCGTTTCTGGTGATTTAAACATAAATATAAATAAAAAATAATATCCGTAATTTTTTTTTTCGATTTTCAAAACGATTACAAGACTTCCCCTATACTACTTATGATGGGTAAGTAATAAATTCTTTCGGAGATTAGATCAATTAGATAAGATCGTTCAGTCTCTCCTCCCGTTTTTTTTTTTTTTTTTTTTTTTTTTTTTTTTCCCCCCACAGAATTCCTGACTGTTGTGATTGTGAAAAAAAGGTATGAAAACACCTATCGTTTACACCAAGAGAAATTGATTGCTTATTTGTTAGTCATTTCATTGTTTATACGTTTCACCCATGGAGCGTATAAACAGCGCTTTTACTGGTTTTATAATTTTCAGTTGCGCATGACAAAATATCCACTACTCAACTATTAAAAAAAACTAAATTTTCCAAACATCAGCGCAGCAACGAACGAGGAAAAACAGTTCGAAAACTATTCGAAGCCAAGCTAGCCGGTGCCCCTTACCTGCCTCGCCGTGCATTCAAAACAAGAAAAAGAAAAAAGGCGCCAGGTAGAGAAGAAAAAAATCTCCCGCGGTTTGCCTAAAGTGAAGCCAAGGACCTTTTTCCTCTCCCGTTCCGAACAAGTCTCGAACCGGACCCTACTTAATTGGTCTCTTGGAATATTCCATCCTTACCCTCCCTCCCTTCCCTAGCATCATCTGAAGACAGGTATGAAAGAAAAGAACGTAGGAACTTGAAGGAGTAGGTTCGAACTTTCCCGAGGTGAAGAGAAACACCTACGCTACGCGCAGCCGCAGTGCGCGCCTCATTCTGTTCGGTGTCTCGGCTAGAGGTGGTTTCTTCGAAAAGTGCCCAGGTAAAAAGTTTACGGAGAGGGAGGTTTAACAGGTGCGAAATCAGGTAGGAATTTTTTCTCTTTCCTTCAAATATTAAACAACTTTCACGGCTTCTTTGCTTTTCTGAATGTAGAAAAAAATTAGGTTATGTTGTTCAGTTCTGTCTGGCTTTAAAAAAATAATGGTAAATTTAGAAAAATGAGTGTAGAAGGCGGTTTCTGTCATAATTATAAGTGACGCATTACTTCGTAATCAAAGTAATTCCAAATGCCCATTTGCCTAATTTATTATTTTTTATTTTGTTTGGCAGAAGGGGAAAAAAAGTTAAAAATTAGAAAATGTGTTCGTTGTAGGCGGTTTCTTAAATGTTACTAAAACAACTTAGGATATTTTTTTTCTCATTGCTTGAAATATTTAAAAACCACGGCTTCTTTGCTTTTCTAAAGGTAGAAAGAAATAGGTTATGTTGTTCAATTTGTTTGACTTAAAAAAAATGTCAAATTTAGAAAAAATGTCTATAGAAGGCGGTTTCTGTTATAATTATAATTGACGTATTACTTTGTAATCAAAATAATTCTATATGCCTATTTCTGTACTTTATTATTTATAATTTTATTTGGCTGAAAAAAAAAAATTGATACTCAGAAAAGGCGTTTGCTGTAGGTGGTTTCTTAAATGTTTCTAAAACAATTTAGGAATTTCTTCTCATTCCTTTAAATATTAAAAAAACACGGCTTCTTTGCTTTTCTAAAGGTAGGAAAATTAGGTTATGTTGTTCAATTTGCTCGACTGAAAAAAAAAAATGTTAAATTTAGAAAAATGTCTATAGAAGGCAGTTTTTGTCATAATTAAAGAGACGCATTACTTTATAATCAAAATAATTATATGTGCTTATTTGTGTAATTTATTATTTTTTATTTTGTTTGGCATGTCAAAAAAAAAAAAAGTTGAAAATTAGAAAATGTGTTTGCTGTAGGCGGTTTCTCAAATGTTACTAAAACAATATATGAAATTTCTCTCTTTCTTTGAAATATTAAAATATTTTGACGGGTTCTTTGCTTTTCTCAAGGTAGAAAAAAAAAGTAGTTATTTTTACTCAGTTATGTCTGGAAAAATATAGTGATAAAAATTTGGGACTGTAGAAGGTGATTTCTGTCATAATTATAAGTGATGCATTAGTTTTAAATTATAATTTATACAATTATTTATACGTGCTCACTTATGTAATATGTTATTTTTAATTTTGTTTGAATAATAGAAAAAATAGGTGCTTGTTGTAGGGGGTTCTAAAATGTTACTATAACAATTTAATTATTTTTTCTTTTTCTTGAAATATTAAAAAACGCTCATGGCTTCTTTGCTTTTGATAGAAAAAAATTAGCAATAAAAATAATTTTAACATAAAGCGCAAAATAATTAAATTGCTGGCGAGATTAAAAACTTTTTCTAAGATTGACTATATTTCATATTTAAAAAATATCTTCTTTATTTTTTATAAATAAATTGCATAGAATGTATAAAATCAAACAATATCTGAATATGTAAATATACGAATGAATTTTTCTAAAACGTTTGAAGTTATGATTGAGCAATTTAAACGTAAAAAAGTAGGTTTTAGATAGGATATAATGTACTTAAAAATTAAATCGGTTTTATTAATTTAATACTTACTTTCATTTTCTTTAATATTGATTTAAAAAAAAGTATTTTGAGTAAATATAGTCTAAAAATATATGTATACTTACAAATTAAATAAATAAATAGTAAAAAAAAAAATTGCCTTGAGTATGAAATTAATCATCATAAAAAAATGTATGTTTCATATCAATCATCGTGCACTCTTTGCAAGTGTTATCAATTCTTTACAAAAAAAATTTTAAAAATCCTATTTCCTCTAATTTGTCAAAAAAGCACGCAATTTATCCAATTCACGCGTTATTAAACAACAAATCATTAACAAAAACAACAACAACAAAAAAAGACAATGTATGAGTTAATGATTTTTTTTTTTTTTTTTTCTTAGACGGATATTTCGGAAAATCTTGTTTTTTACAGTTTCTTTCCTTTTTCTCATTTTGATTTTCTCCCGTTGCTAAGATGCATCAGAAAGAATGTAACGAGAATGCGTCATCCATTAAACGATTGCCATTTTATTGTAATAAAGATTTTTTTTTTTTTTTTTTTTTTTTTAACAATAAAGCGAATAAAAGTTTCTTATTGTGCAATCTACTTTAAATTACATTTTACAAAACAGTTAAATGCGTCACACGTGTGAATATAATCAATATCCTGCTATTATAGAAGGTAAAATATATTTATATTTGATTTTATTTCAAGAATTTTGCAATAACTATAATATCATTTTCCAATTTAGTTTGATGTTTTGTGGTAACATTTTTTTTTTTTTTTTTTTTTTTTTTTTTAACAATAAGTCATGTGTATTTTGAGTTTCATCATTGGTTTTATTAACTATTGATGTTGATGTAACCCTAGATGAAATTCAGGAGAAAATTAGAGAGGGAAGGGAGATTTCTTTTTTGGAAGCTTTAATGATACGACGTTTCCTATCATAACGAATAAAATCATTTTTACCATTTTAATATTTGATTATTTTAAGTCACCTGGAGAAATAAATGTTATTATTTTTAACAATCATCAAAAATGTACTCGACAAGTATTTAATTCAAAGTACATTCATTACATTTTTTTGTCAATAATTTCATCTGATTTTTTTCTAAAGATGTGAAAACATTTGTCAATTAAAATACTCATTAATAAAAAAAAATGACTATGATTTTTATAAAACTTCCCATTCTACATTTCTTTTGAACACAGAATTATTTTTAATTATTTATCTCTGTTATAGCTTATATGTAACGCATTTTTAAAACTCTATATAAGTAAAAGAAAAATATACGCAAATGGAGGCAGGAACTTCGAGAGATTTATGTATATATGTGTGTGTGTACTTTTTTTTTTTTTTTTTTTTTCATAATATACTTTTTTTTTTGTTAAACAGATTTAATTTTGAAAATTAATTGAAGAAGCTCTGACAATTGTTTATTATTACAAAAAATTGTTAATAGTATTTCTTTTAGGATAATTATCTCATTTAAAGACTGTCTTAAAATATTTCTGTTAATAGTTCATTTATTTTTGCGTTTTTTAATGCAATGGGTGCTACCTATATGAATTTAAAGAGTTAAATGACTTAGAATAAAACAGGCACCGTAATCTTATTTATGCCATATAATGGAATCAGCTATTTAATTGTAGCAAATTCTGATTAGCAAAGGAGATCCATATAAACAGTACTTACTGTATTTTCATATCAACTTTTAATTCCATTTATATATATAAATTAAAAATAACTTAATTTTGTTGATTGAAAGTTTAAATTCGTTATAGTTTATATTTTAATTAAGTTAACCCCCTCGTGACGAGCGTATCTTTCAATTTTCGGTCATCACTTTTTCCAAACAGTAATTTTCGCCTTATTTAATTGATGAAATTGTGCAATTAGATAAGATGAAAATTACTGTTCGAAAATAGTGGTTTTCAAATTCAAAAATTTCGTGCTTCCTATACTGCACGTATATGCACAGCTTGTAACGATTAATGACTACATTTAATACTTCGTTATGCATTACTGCCTTTTATAGAAATTACTACATTATTACTTATTACAAACAATCGTTATCTTTAATCAAATGCTTGAGAACAAAACAAGAATCATAATGTTATTTTTGTCGTGTATTAGAATCAGCCGCTTTGATGAATCAAGTTATGTGGAATAAAACATAATTCATACAAGCAGCATCTTATATCAAATTAATTGAATGAATAATTAATTAATATAGTGTTTTTTTTTCATGCTATATGGTGAACAAAACATTAAAAAATAATATGTGCTTCTACATATTAACAGCATTTAGTATGTAAAAATAAAAAATAAAATAAAAATAAATATTATATAATTTTTTATTTGTTTTGGTTATTACTATTTTAATTCTAAAATAAATAATCAGCTTAATGAAAAAAAAATCATAAATTAGTTTTCCCAAAACGGTTTAAAAATCCATTTCTGACACAATTTTTAAAATATAGAAGTATGTATTTTATTTTTTAAAGTATTTTTCATAAATTTTGTATGTGTTCACCAGTCACATAGTCATCAAAGTTAACTGTCTGATTTTGTTTAGTGGTATTAGCTTACGAGAAAAAAAAAGACTAACTAAACAACAGGAAATATAATTGCCTTTTATTTATTTGTTATTTTCTTTAATGAATTTACGAGATATTTCAAATCTGATACTTATAGTATATTTCCAATAATACATTGTTCAAATAGGGGAAAAAAAATAAAAAGAAAGAAAAGAAAAGAAAAAAATATCACATGTTTTCGTAAATAATTGACGGGGCCTTGCCAGTAACCTTGTTAAATAAGTGATTTTAAAAAAATTATTTTAAAAATAAATATTTCTTTAGTAACAGGAAATATACTACACGTGATAAATGTCTTTAACATGAATCTATAGGATAGATATTCCATTACCATGGTATTTAAAATAGAGGAAGGTCTGTATCTCTATTTGAAGGTATACATATAAAGTTTTAGAGTTAACTCATGCGTAAATTTAGCATGAACTACTTTTGCTTAAAAAAGAAAAGACAAATAAAAAGATATACATCTATTTATTGAAAACGTATAAGGGGTACTTTTTCGGTAGAAACTTAAAATGATTCATCCGCTATCTATTGCAAATGCATAGCAGATATAAACGCACTCAGAAGTACAGCCTATGGGAAAGCAATGCAGTGAAAACAACAGAATAATCTGCACTGAGAAAGTGTATGCGTTCCACGGTTCCACCCAAATGTAGGAGCGAATGAGCATATGCACAGGATGGTCGGATAAAAGCATCATTTAAGTCCAGTTTAACTCTTTATGCACTAAATTAGTAATTTAAAAATATATCTCCTCAAAACTTTTTTCTATTATAATATCTTTTTGACTAAATTTAAAATTTATCAATCCGAAATTCTGATGTTTTTATGACTAAATTTATAATTTACCAATCGGACAGAACTTCTCGATTTGTGTGAAAACCGTACACTGTGCGTGATAGAATTTTTCGAGTATTTATTTTTCTAGACATAGGCATAAAAAAAATACATATGGAACGCCCTTCATTTTAAAAGGAAAAATTCATTGCAGGACTGTGTTATTCTTCTATTTCAAAGCTAAAAGTAAAAAGTACAACTTCAAAAATTACTTTATCAAATAATTTTATGTCCCAGACTTTAAACAATAAGAAAAAAATATATACATTGGATTTATTTATTAATGTTTAGATGTTTTACAGCAGAAACTTATTACCGCACAAAACACAATAAGATAGATGCTGAAATGAGATACAGAGGCGGGAAAATATTCTTCTCAAGCATCTTTTGCTTCACAATACAGTGATACCTCGGTTTTCGTCGATAATCCGTCCGAAAACAATCGGCGAAATCCGAAACCGACGAAAACCGAAGCAATTATTTCCATATGAATCTATGTAAATCCAATTAATTCGTTCTAAACACTCCGAAAAAAGTACAAAAAATACATTTTATATGAAATAAGTATAGCGTTTAATATTAAAAACCTTAAGAAATGTTCTTGTCATATGGTATTAAGGCACTGTATATGGGGCTACTTTCTTTTTGGACTTTTGGCAGTAGGATTAGATTCAGAATCAGAGAACCAATGTCCAGGGGTATAAAAACTGGGCGCCACCGTGCCGATAGCCACCACTAAATTTTCTATATTATTCACCTAATAAGAATACTAATACAATTTAGGTGAACTACACTAATAAAAATGTAGGCGAAGAATACTAATAAAATTTAGTGGTGACAATCGACCCATTTACGTACAGTTTTTATATCCCTGCCTATGTCGCTCAAAAAGCTGTCTAAAATGATCTGTTTCTGCCGTCTTTTTAAGATTTGCCTAAAATGAGGCCAGAAATTATCATTAAACAAGTTGCTTACAAGAAACGTTCTTTAATCCCATGATGGAGCACTCGCAATCAGTAAAAAAAGCACAAAAATACACTGGAAATAAACGAAATCCGAGGCAACCGACAAAAACCGAAACAATTTTTTCAAGGAAAAAATCGACGAAAACCGAAACCGACGATAATTGAAGTCAACGAAAACCGAGGTATTACTGTACTACTAGTAATGCTATCTATTGTTGATTAGGTGAAGTATTTAACATTGATCTTTGTAGCGTGAAGTTAATAATAGATGAATCAATTCTTTTTTATAACGGTATTCTTCAACTGGTACTTTAAAGTACAATAGGATGATAAAGGATTAAACAAATCCAAGGGGGAGGTCACGGGGGTCATGACCCCCCTTTGAACGAAGAAAGTTTTCATACAACAATGCATTTTTAATGTACATTAAGAGTCTAGTAGATGAAAAAAGAAAAATCCCTGCTCAACAGTGCAAATATTTCTGATATTCGCTGAGTCCAGGGGTCGGAAGTAGCGCGCTACAAGTAGCGAAACTACTGTAGTCGCTACTTTTTACAGTAGTTTGTAGAGTAGCGCGCTATATTTTGAATAATGTAGTGTAGCGAGTAGCGCGATACAAAAAATCAGTAGTTTGTAGCGAGAACCGACGCTACTTTTAACTCTACTTCAGGGAGGAAAAAGTGCCATTCTGCAAATCACGTGGTCGAAGTTGCTCCTTTTGTGCAGAATTTGTTCTGCTCAACAATTTCCGAATCGCATTGGCAAATCTCAGCTATGCATCTCATGAAGTCATAGATATTTTAAATTGACACTTGCTGCTGAAATCAAGTATGTACCCTCCAAAATGAATTAATTTTCTTGTTGGCAACACTTGTATATTTATTCGTTAATAAGCCTTCATGTTTTAAAGCTTTTTTTTTATTATTCGGAATTGCTCAATTTACAGATTTATTTATTGTTTTCATTTAGGGTAGTATTTTTGAAATTTTCTAGCTTATAATATCTTTCTAAATTTTCCTACGAAATTTGTTAAGTGTGTATAAACTAACATTTTGGAGACAAATACAAAACAAATTTCTTATATGTTATCTTTATTATTATTTTTTTAATGCCCTCGGTTATGTCACATTGATTTAATTGTATCCTGGCAGACACGATATAACGAGGGGTCACTTTATTATTTAATCCGTATCTTCAATTCCTAATGTAAATTAAACACTTTGACAAAATCTGAAAGTAGCGAAGTATAAGTGACTACTTTTGAAAAGTAGTTTGTAGTCGCTACTTTTTAAAACAAGTAGTTGTAGCTGTAGTTAACTACATTTTCGACAAAGTACTTGTAGTTCGCTACAATAAAAAAGTAGTTTTTCCGACCCCTGACTGAGTCATTTAACCCTTTAACGGGCGGTGGTCACAAAAAAAGACACCTAAGTTTAATTCCAAAACTGACAAACGGCACCAAGAATATTTAATTATTTTTTTTCTTTTATTCAGTACCGGAAAATAAGCAAGTTTTTATTTTCAAATAAATTCGTTTGTAAATTCCGGTGTCAGTCCATTATTTTATCATTTTGCAAACATATTTACTCCGCGCCGGAAAGGGTTAAACGAAAATGTATGAAATGTGCAGGCATTTCTTTTTAAGCACCAAAAAATCCAACAGCGTCTTTCATTTCCTTATATATCGATACATCTTCAATTATAGCCAATTTATCCCTGATCATGATCTTTTTGGGACTATCAAGTACAGAAAATCGGCTTAAATTTGCCAACTTTGATAACATTTTCTGAAAAATGATTTGCTTTTATAAAAAAAATGCGAAAATCTGTTCAATTTCTTGGCATCTGAATGGAAAGAGCCCATTTTATGCATAAGGGTGATCCCGAATTCATGGTAAAAACTATGAGTTTTTACCTATGAGTCGGTTATTTAAACTATGAGTCGGTACAGGACACTGGAACAATCATTTATTGTATAGGAAGCAAGGGTCAAAAATCCATTTATTTAGTCAAAAATACAGGGCGTCTCACTCCAATCCCAAGTCGCGTTTTCCTTCATAACTTTAACTGTAGTAAAGATATTTTTACAAAATTCGCAACAAACTCATCTTTGTATGTGAAGGAATGTATTAAAATATCTTCACTTCTGTTAAAGTTATGAATTAAAACGCGACTTCGTATCGGGGTGAGACGCCCTGTAATTTTGACTAAATAAATGAATTTCTGACTCTGGTTTCCTATATTGCCATGAATTCGGTACTTTGAATTGCAGATAAAATTTATATATAAAAATTCCACATGAAGAAATGTGACCCCCCTCCTTTCTTTTTTAAAAAAAAGAGACATGACCCCCCCCCTTTCTTTTAAAAAAAAAGAGACATGACCCCCTCTAAATGGAGAGCTGGATCCGCACCTGAAGAAATCATACACGTATGATAGTATATAGTATAGGGCGATTCCACCGTTACGTGTGTGACTTTTAGAGAGTTTTTTTTTTTTTTTTCAAATTGAAACACATTTGGTAGTGAAATTATTTAGATAACGTTTTACTTTTTTTATTGCTGTTACAGGACACGTACAGAATCATTTTTGTAGTGACACCTTTAGTCTAAAGTAATATCTTTTTTTTTTTTTTTTTTTTTTTTTTTGTAAAGTTGTTACGTGCATGATTTTTCCGAGTCACACATGTAACAACGATTTTACTATTTAAAAAAATATATATATTACTTTAGACTAAAGATGTCACTACAAAAATGATTCTGTATGTGTCCTGTAATAGCAATTAAAAAAAAGTAAGACGTTATCTAAATAATTTAACTTCCAAATGTGTCTCAATTTGCAAAAAAACCCTCTCTAAAAGTCTCACACTTAACGGTGGAATCGCCCTATAATGTCTATCCAAAAATTTTCAACTACAATTCAAAATTATAACAGCTGCACAAATCACATTCTAAAGCATCTTTTATATTCATATTAACCTTTTCAAATCCGTTTTTTTTTTCTTTTAATTTTGAAGGAAAATTCTTTTAGGCTAAAAAAAAATAATCCAAATGACAAAAACTAAAGTTTACTGAAATTACCGACCATATCATTTATTGAAATCTAACCAATATAGTTATTTTGCATTTTATTAGCATGACAATAGGCTATGAAAGAGTTTTTGAAAACATTACATTTGGAACAGAATTAAATTAAATAGCGATAAAAACGTTCCGGCGTATTTTCGTTTTTCATCATAAATTATTGATTCCGACAAGTAGCCCTTATTTTTAAATTTGAAGAGTAAAACATATGTTTAAAATAAAGTCTTATAGTAACTGTGGAGAGTTTTAAGAGGCTACTTCACTCAGACGAAAACACCCGCTCGCTAATGTTAATCCTATGGAGGAAATATTTTAAGGTATCTCGTTCGCATTTCAATATTTTTAAATGATTTTTTTTTTCATTGGATAGCTAAAGTTAATCTCTATGCACGCTCCTTTGTACTTTTTCAATTTTTGTTGCAGTTTTTTTTAATGAGGATACTTTTACTTTCAAAACCGGTTCCGAAAATGAAAGTATCTTAATAAAAAAAACTTGTAATCAAAATCGAAAAAGTACAAAGAAGCGTCCATAAAGATTGACCTCAGATATTCAATGCAAAAAAAAAAAAAAAAAAAAAAAAAAAAAAATCATTTAAAAATATTGAAATGCGAACAAGATATCTTAAAATATTTCCTCCATAGGATTAACATTAGCAAGCGGGTGTTTTCTTCTGAGTGAAGTAGCCTCTTAAGCGAACTTTTCTTTTTCTTTCTTTTCTTTTCCTTTCTTTTTTAGTTCTATTACTAAATACTGAAACATAAATTAAGTGATAATCGTAATTTAATGACGTATACAAAGGTCGATGCAGAGTGCTTTTCTTGGAGCCTATTTTGGAAAATTTATTATATTTTTTGTGAAAAATAACATTTTGTAACAAAAGATGAAATCCATTACTCAAATTCGAACCAATCATTTATTAATTAATAACTTCTGTAAGTCCTTCTGCTAAAGTTTTTCTTTCTGGTAAACTTATTTTGTCTCCAAATTACACATTTTAAAACCTAACAAAATAAAAATAATTAAGAATATATTTTTATGGAATGGAATTTTGTGAAGGGTAATATTGTAAATGGTCTTTTTTTTTTTCTTTTAAGAGAAATTTTGTGAAGAGCTCTGTTTTATTAAAAGGAATTTTGGAATGAATGGAATTTTTGTGTAGGTTTTTTTAAGAGGAATTTTGTGAAGAAGCCTGTCTTATTAAAAGGAATTTTGTGAAGTGGACCTGTTTTATTAAATTAATTTTTGTGAAGGGGTATTTTATTAAATGAATTTTTGTGAAGGGTGTGTACCTAAATAGACCCCAACTTTTACTCCGGATCGACCCCTTTGTACTATCATTACTACATGCAGATAATTAAAAAAATAAATGCAAAGACAAATTAATATTAAATGTATGTCCTATTGTTAGGACGTCAGATCCGAAAGGGTTAACGACATACTAAAACCTTTGTTTAGTTCTTGAAAACATAACATTATTAAATTGCGTTCGAAAAATAAACATGCGTTAAATATTTTTTCTATATTTATTTATTTTAGTGAAGTAAATACCAATTCAATATAAATTCCAAAGTAAACTCAATAACATTCATTCTTTTCCAGTAGAATAAATAATTTTATTTCCTTAAATAGAATAAACAATTAGTTTCTAATATTCCTTTTACATTGCACTGATTTTTTGACTAGTCTCAAGGGACATTTTCACTTCCTCATTTCCATTGAAATAGATTTAACTTTTATTATAAGCGTCATATGACGAATTTTCAGTGGAATAAATAAATATTGGATTACGTCAGTAGAACAATAATATTAATAATTGAAAATTCAGCCAAAATTTATATTCTTTATAAATATATCATAACTAAGGATTTTAACAGAATTTTCCTTATTTCATAACACAAGTTTTGAGGCTTCTATTGTAAGAAGAAGCGACCCTAATGAGAAAAATATGCAAGTATGTATTGTATTCTACACATAGTTTATGTTTAAACCTAATATTTGAAGTTTCATTTTGTCATGGTTTTCCTAGTGTTCACAAACATTTATTTTCACGAAATACTCAGGGTTTTTTTTTTATTTTTTTATTTATTTATTTTTTTTTTTTTTTTTAAAGTAAACTTAATAACACAGGGCTCATAGTATATAGGAAAACTTTTATTGTTCCAACCAGTATCCGTAATCAATAGTCCTCAGCACATGCAATAAAGATTTAGCAAATCATGAAGATAATTATTTCAAAATAGTGCTAGGAACAATAAAAGTTTTCCTATATACTATGAGCCCTGTAACATGATGAGGAGTAGCAAATTTAAACAGTTTATTATTTTTTAAGCGATAGAGTTGGTTATCGCTGACAAATGCAGGAATAAGTACATAGATCAATTAAAATAAGAAATAAAAAATGAATACATAAGTAAATTCCTTACTTTCATAAAACTTTACTTTAAAAAAAAAAAACTTTTTAAAAAGTGATTTTTAAAATTGCTTGCAACTTTAAAATATAAATTAAAATAAACTATAGATAGCTTAATAAAATAAATACTGAACAAATATTCTTTACAGCGAGGGGGTAACAACATGGTCTCAGATTTCAAAACACCGCTATTAGTAACTATTATATTCCACGCCGCTATTAGTAAATATTATTCTACTATTTTAGGGGCGCGAAATCAAAGTCTTGTCCTGGTAGCATGATTCTAGTTACGATACGGATTCTTCACTTAATTTTTTATTATTTTAACATTAAACAAATAAGATTTTTGCTATAAAAATGTGAAAATTGAGAATATATTTATATTATTTGTAACTATATAACATATGTTTAAAGATTTTATGTTCTCTCTAAAACATAAAGCACGATTTTTATGCATCACCCTTCCTCAAAATTGTAGAAAAGCAAGATTTCGCAATGTCTTGCCCTGGGTAGCATGATTCTAGTTACAATAATGATTTTTCACTTAATTTTTATTATTTTAGCATTAAACAAATAAGATTTTTGCGATAAAAATGTGAAAATTTATATAGAATATATTTATATTCTTTGAAAATGTATAACATATGCTTAAAGTTTTTATGTTCTATATAAAACATAAAGTACGATTTTTATGCATCACCCCTACTCAGAATTGCAGAAAAGCAAGATTTCGGCCCCCCCCCCCCCCATCATAGACCTATACTTTTGAGATCAATGACTTCTTTATCATTGAAATATTTTGATGATTAGTCAATAGCTGTTTATATATTAAAAAAAGAACATTCACCAGTTAACAATATTGGGCACACATAAACGTTAATGTTTTGTCAAGTTGTAGAAAAATTGTAGAAAAGCAAGATTTCGCAATGTCTTGCCCTGGGTAGCATGATTCTAGTTACAATAATGATTCTTCACTTAATTTTTATTATTTTAGCATTAAACAAATAAGATTTTTGCGATAAAAATGTGGAAATTTATATAGAATATATTTATATTCTTTGAAAATGTATAACATATGCTTAAAGTTTTTATGTTCTATATAAAACATAAAGTACGATTTTTATGCATCACCCCTACTCAGAATTGCAGAAAAGCAAGATTTCGCCCCCCCCCCCAATCATAGACCTATACTTTTCAGATCAATGACTTCTTTATCATTGAAATATTTTGATGATTGGTCAATAGCTGTTTGTATATTAAAAAAAAAGAACATTAATTGACATACACCAGTTAACAATATTGGGCACACATAAACGTTAATGTTTTGTCAAGTTGTAGAAAAATTGTAGAAAAGCAAGATTTCGCAATGTCTTGCCCTGGGTAGCATGATTCTAGTTACAATAATGATTCTTCACTTAATTTTTATTATTTTAGCATTAAACAAATAAGATTTTTGCGATAAAAATGTGGAAATTTATATAGAATATATTTATATTCTTTGTAAATGTATAACATATGCTTAAAGTTTTTATGTTCTATATAAAACATAAAGTACGATTTTTATGCATCACCCCTACTCAGAATTGCAGAAAAGCAAGATTTCGCACCCCCCCCCCCCCATCATAGACCTATACTTTTCAGATCAATGACTTCTTTATCATTGAAATATTTTGATGATTGGTCAATAGCTGTTTATATATTAAAAAAAGAACATTCACCAGTTAACAATATTGGGCACACATAAACGTTAATGTTTTGTCAAGTTGGTTAAAAAAATATCGAATGATTCACAAAAGGCATTAAAAAACTAATAATATTATTGTCTCTTTAAAATGTAATAACAATATATATATATATATATATATATATATATGTAATAAAAAATAACTTAAAAATTGTATAAACATTATAAAACAAAAATTAATATAAAAAAAAATTCCACAATATTATAAAAGAAAAATGGTAGGTGGGGAGGAGGGGGGGGGGGGAGTTCAGATTAAAATATTTAAATTTTGATTTTGCAGCTCTACAAACTACGCTAGTACATAATATTAGTATTTTCAGCTGCAAGTGCAATATTTTGAAGTATGGTGTAATTAGTTAATGAGCTTTCGAGTGATGAAGATTGATTGATTTTACAACCCCCCCTCCCATCCCCCCCCCACACACACCTGTTTTCTCAAAAACTATTTCAGCTATCGTAATGCCACCAACTGCAGATCGTAACCAGAAACTTCCTCTATCTATCCCTCATAAGTTTAGTGTTAGTTATGTAACCGTTCGTTAACCTATCGAACAAACAGACAGACAAAAAAAAAAATGTATATGTTATTTTTGACTATACGCCGATAGATAATCGAATGAATTTAGAAATAGGTGTTCTGAAAATCGTAGACAGACACTCCATTTTTTTTTTATATATGTATATATTATAAATTATATAATATTAATCCATACATGACTGAAAAATGATCTGTTCATATAGAATTAAACCCCCAATAGAAAGAAAAAGTCATATTAAGTATTAAATACGGTAAAATTTTAATCTTATTTGTGACTATTCCAGCATACAGTAAATTCAGAAATTGTAACTTTAAAAAGAGTATAAAAAAAAATGGAAGAGTAAACCAACACGTAACCACTTATTTATTGATTTTTTTTTTTTCAAGATTTAGGTATTGTATGATAAAGCCTCTCCAGATCAGCACGCGTTGTACTAAAATTTAAATTCATTTGTTTTCATTAAAAAAATAATTATAAATAAATAAATTAATTAATAAAGTCAGTAAGTTGTAAAGTCTTATGATGATCTTGATGATACGCTAATACAACAGTAAATTTTGATTAAGAGTATTTCAAAACCCGTACTCTTTTCATTATTCAGAATCTCTAAAGTTTGTATTATAGATTACATAATATTCTTATTATTATTATAAGAAAATGAGGTAAATGGTGCATAAAAATGAAAATTATTATTATTATTTTATTTTTTTTAACTTCATGTGTGTTTTGCAAATATACATAAATTTCAAAAAAGTTTTATTCCGTCTTCATTATTCACACGCATTTTGTTTGTCTTTTAGTGGTGAGTTTTTATTTAACAGAAGTAATATTTTCTCTTTAAGATTATACAATTTTCAAAGTTAATATATGCTGAAATGAATGATTCTTATTGTTCGTGTAATCGTTTTTTTCACTTTAATATATATATTTTTTCATATCTTCTATGACGATCAAGGAAAATACTTTGTCAAAAAATCATCAAATTGCAGCTTTAAAGATCTGACAGCTGTTTTGTTTGATAGATAGCTGTAGTCGATCTACGTCTTATATTTCTCCCTCCATGCTGCATTTCTTTTGATTTTTTACTCCCTGTCAAGTGATTAAAATGTAAGATGATACTATTAAAAACAAAAGTCTTGTCTTATATTTTTGCATTTAATTTGTTAAAGAAATCGGCATTTTAACATTTCACGATAAACATAGAATTCCCGAGCTATTCGAAGGATTATTTATGAAACTTTGATAAATATATACACTCTGTAAGAGAGAGAGAAATAAAAAACTAATAAACATACATCCTTTGAAATATTTGTAAAATATGTTTAGAGGAAGTATTCCAAATAGTTAATTTTAATAAAATAGTGCTTGTATGGTATGTCGCATATTATGAAGGTTCTGGACATATTACCATTTTTTATGCCGCTTCTTTTAAATTGCTTAAGGATATCATTCAACAAAACATTTATTTCTATAACTTATTTTCTTACTTTTAAATTATTTTATCTTTTAGCGGTGGTAATTTTTTTTTCTAAACAAAACAAAGCGCAGAAATATTAAAGAAAAAACTGTTTACTTAGAGTGGTTAATATTCATAACTATTACTTTAATTTTTAATTTTCCATCATACTTTTAATATTTTTTATTTCCATACTTAATACATTAGCTCTATACTTCCATATACCCTTACTTAAAATTGTAAATACAACCATTTTATGTACTTAAATACATGTTATCTTACACAAATGCATTTTGAAATACATAAAACATATTTGCAATACATACAAAATACAGCCTGTCCCTTCTTATTGTTGAACAATAACTAATTCCTAAATCGTTAGTTTTAAAGAAACAGCTACAATTAAAAAAAATGCTTTAAATGCTGTTCTCTATTATATTAAAAACTGTTTTTTATTTTTATTCAAGTTATGAAATATAAATTGTTATACGGTCCCTAACTTATATTTAGCAAGGAGTCTATTTACCGGATAACCTGGTCAGAGAAATTTACCATTCCTGAAGAAAAGTCAGGGAATTTTGCAATTTCTGGGAAAAAGTCGGAGAAATTTGAAACTTCCTAGAAAAATTCAGGAAAATGTTTCTAATTATAAAACTAAGGATTTGAAATTGCAGTGCCAGATAAATCTAATTTTGATCTTCATAAGTATTTTAAAGAATATTTCAACCTCTCATGCAATTTCTTTTTTCTACCCCCTTTCAGTTCTTCCTTGTAACTCACAGAGTTTTAATACCAGCTTCACTGAAACTTTGTACCTACACTGTACAGTTTTGTAATATTGGTTAGTTTTTTTATTAAAATACATGTGATGTCAAATCATTCTGCATTTAACTGCGACTGATATGATAAAGAATTTCATCCTGATTGGACAAAATGGATAGAGCCCGATGCTAAAAGTGTGTAATCTGCAAAATGTTTATCATATAAAAAAGTATTCTCATCAAGAAATATATAGGGGCGCCAACCAATGAAATAAATATCTTCGTGTTGAACAGTTTGTAAATATTTAAAAAAATCAGTGCAATTTGTGTTTCAGAATCAGTTGCTTTGTTTTTTAAAGTTCCACTCTCAAATTCCCAACTTTTAAGATTTTTTGTATGTAACATCACAAAATCTCGATACCTGGAAATTTTTTGTTATTGGTATGGAAAACCTGGAAAAGTCAGGAAAATTTGTAGATGAGCTAGGAATAGACATTCTGATTTAGAAAACTTTTTCCCTCCCCCAACAAGTAAAACTTAAAAAAAAAAAAAAAAAAAAAAGACTAAAACTTATTGAATTATCGTACTTTGAATTTTATCACTTTTCAGCGTTTTTTGACAATATACGCATTTTTAGATCTGGAAACGCTGAAATTTCATTTATTTTCTTGTTTCTTTCATTTGTTGTATGTAATGCATGATATTATATGTATTTTAAATATGTTATACGTTGTATGTTTCGTAAGATTTGTTCAATGTAAGTATGTACGCACGCTTTAAGCATGAACGTATAAAGGGGTAATTAAAATTGAAAAGTATTTATTAATCTTATGCAATCTGGGAAGTAAAGAAAATCTGGCGTTAAAACGGTTTTTCTGGGGGAAGGGGGGGGGTATTTATTATTATTATTAGTAGTAGTAGTATAGTAACCCTTCGTTATTTCGCACATTCGGATATATACTAGCTCTTTTTCGGAGTCTATGAAAAATAAGAAAAAAATAGCTATAATTTTGTACATTCGTTCAGTATCGACATGCGAGTAACAATAAATACCATTTTCTAATATTAATGTTACTTTTAAAAAATTGCTAATGTGCGTAAGAACTAACTTTTGGTGATACTACATATAAAACCGTTATTTGAAATTTATAATCCTTCTTGATTTTCTCAACGGTTTCTCTCAGTTCCTTTTCTGCATAAATCGAAGTAAGGCAAAATTATACCTGAGGGAGGAAAAAAAAAGAAAAAATGAAACTTCCAAGTGGGAAGTGAAAACAGCGACGAAATATTCTTTTTGACGCAGTACGTAATTCAACCCTTCCGTACGTCGATATTCGAGGTCACTCGATGTAGGGGAAACAATACGAATGGTGGCTGCAAAAATCGAGTCCTGCTGAAGAAAAATTCTTTACGGGTCAATAGACCTACAGAAATATAATCATAAAAACAAAATAGGCAAAGCCGTGTAGTGGCGAAGCTTTTCCATTGAAACAGATACGTTTTTGGATAGATTTCCATACAATAGGCACTTTCTCAGGAGAGGGGGGGAGGGAAGAGTGTGAAGCATTCCATCTTTTATATCTGTGCAAATGTATGTCCATTCATAGAAGACAGGTCTCTAGCGTATGATGATCTACGCTTATGTGAAAAACATGAAGGTTCTTTCTGTAGTGTGGGGAAATGATAAGAGATTTATGTTTGGTTACAAACCCTAAGACATAGTTTAATTAAATAATTTGCTTAATATGTAGTACTATTCACAGCATTAAATAGTAACAATTTTATTTTATTTTTATTAGAAATATAATTTTTATTATATTGTTGGTGTACAATTTTTATTATATTTTACTTGTCGACCATTATCTAGATGTCATATATTATAAGATAAGTATGTGATTATTTAAAAATAAATAAATAAAAATAAAAGGAGAGAAAACAAAAGGAAGGAAAAATATTTATACAGGAACTCTAAATTATCTTGCTATCCATGATTTAACAATTAAACAATGTGTGAAAATGTAAAATAAAAATTAAAGTAATTAAAAAATATGCATTATAATTCGTTATCTGCAAACAACAAAATTTAAATTCAGGGTTTTAGAATCAGACTGATAAAAATTAATTTAATGAAAAAATTTAAAGGTCGTGTAATTAGAAAAAAAAAATCAAAAATATCAAATAATGTTATTTTTTCAAAATATTGGGACTGTGGTAAGCAAAATTTAACAACCGACAATATTTTTTTAATTACTTATTTTATATTATACATATTTAAATTAAAAGATTTTGCATGTAGTTATCGATTAAATAAAGTTATCTAAACTTTTATCTATATTTTATATAGCCATTATCATTAAGATATATTTGTATAACTAAGAAAAGTGTATGATTATTCTCCTTAGGAAAAGATTAAAAAAAAAAAAAGAAAGAAGCAAAAATATTCATATAAGAATTATAAAAGACACCTTGATATCCATGGTTTATGTGGGTTTTAGAGTAAGGCTGATAAAAATAAAATTAATGACAAATTTTAAAGTCGTGTGATTTAAAAAAAAAAATTTGAAAATACTAAATATTGATATATATATATTTTTTAAATTTTAAGACTGTAGTAAGTAAAAATAAATCATTCAATTAATATTTTTAGTTACATTCTTGCTAAATTAATTCAAGTATAATAGAATGTAAATTACGAGCTTAAAATTATTTCACTTCATTAGTTGAGTAGGTTGGACTGACAACACAATCTATTATCTTATAGCTATAAGAATCGCTTACACAATATAACAATTTATAAAATTTTCAATACTTAATAAATTTAAAACCAGGTAATTAAAAATAAAGGCATATTTCTAAAGGAACTTTCAAGTTATTTACCGTCAAATCTTGACAGGTACTATCCAGTAAATATTTATATTTGGTTTGTGGCAGAAATCTCAAATCAATTGTTTAATTAAATAATTTGTTAATAATAATAATTATTATTATTATATAATTAACTGGCTATCTAAAATTAGTGTGTATGAAATACCTTTATTTAACTTGAAGTAGTTTTGCGTAAAGTTTTTAAAATGAATTATTCATAAAAATATCTACGAAAATTTGCAGAAATTACATTAAAAATAGTTTGTTCATCGTCTGCAATAAAAATCTTCTTAGTAATTAAAGAGCTAGACATTTTCACATAAGTATGTTTAAATTACAATTAAATAAATAAATTTGAATAGATGAAGATATATTTACAAAACGTGCGATATACGTTTATGAAAGTTCTATATTTAGTGTTTAGAAATTATATATATTCATGTTTCGTTCGACAAAATCTATCGCTATAACTGCTTAATTACAAATCATTTAAGTTAATATTTTGGCAAAATCCCAACCCCTAGACTTTTTTTGAGAAAGTACATTAACATTTCCTTGAAATTTTCTGTTCGAAAAATAAAAGTGTTTTTAAACTTTAATTTCTTTAAGGTATTTCGTCTTTTTGTCTAAATTACATGCGACTTATTCGGTTTTCCTCATATTTTGTAAATAGCCCTTAAAAACAACGATGTATATATTTTTTTAAATAAAAATGTTTTTTAGACAAATACAAAATAATAGCTACTGCTACTCTGTCGCTAATAATAATAATAATAATAGTAATTTTGTGGTTGCTATTATTATAAAACATAATTATATATTATTATAAACTATTATTATAAACATAATTATTAATATCTAGTTCATTAATTTAAAAATATCCCATAGATTAATTATATTAGTATAACATTGCAGAATATAGCATGAAACTTTATGAAGATATTATTAAAAATATTATTAATTAAAATGTTTTAAAATACAGTTGAAGAAAGGATAAATGATATAAAAATTATTTATTTACCGTTTGCGATAATAATTGTAATTAACTGTAACTACCCTAAAGCTAACAAAATATTTAAAAAAGAAAAAAAATATTTTTTAATTTTATAGTCAACTCATTTATTCATCTCTACAGACTTTCTTTATTAAAATATACTTGAACAAATGATATTTAAAAAGAATTAAATTATCGTTTACAATACAGTGACTATAATTAACTATTGTTATACCATAAAGACAATAAATACCTAACAAAGTAAGAAAAAATGTGGTTCTTCTTTTCTTACTTCACATTTAATTTATTTATCTAGATCTACAAGCTTTCTTCATATTACTTAAGAAACATGCTAGAAAACAGTAGTGATATAACGATATACCCTTTGAGGTATCCATATACTGTATCATAAATACAACAATTAACAAAATAAAACAAAATTCTGAACAACAATATCATTTATTAAGTTTCTAATTATCTTTCTTTTTCTCTATAGAAAGCATTGAAAGTTCTCACATACTCATTAGAAAACTTCCAAGCAATCTCGATTTATTATTATTATTTTTTTTATCTTTTGGAATTAACATTTATCTTATAGCTTTTTTTTTCTTATGAATTATGCATGGGTAAAATGTTTTCTTGAAATATAACGACAACAACAACAATAATAACAACACTCCCCGCTTATAAAAATTTAATATTTTAATTTAATATTTTTAAATTAATATCGTCATTTATATGATTTTTTAAAATCATTTTAATGTTCTATATTGTTTATATTAAATATGAAAAAGAAGTGCATTAAAAGTAACTAATATTGCGCTTGAAAAATTCGTTTATAATGCATTTTTACCCTTATAATGTCTATATATATTTTTTATAATAAAAGTAAAAAATGAATTAAATAATAATTTTGATGTTTTATTTTGTTTGTATATTATTATCATATAAATGTTGTTTTATATTATTTATATTATTAAAAGTAAAATACGGTTGTTTTTATATTTTAAAAAACGATAAAATTAATTTATATAAAACGATTATAAAAATTCAGTTTTATTTTCATTTCGATAAAATACTAATTTCACTAAAATGTTAATATTCCATGTTATTTTTATATTAAAGGTTGAAACGAAGAACATTAAAAATAAACAAAGCTGTTCCGATAAAAATTCATCTGTTCGTTAAAATTATATTTATTGTTCCATTTATAAGTTTGTTGTTCTTTTAGGTAGCTTTCAATACAAAAAAGTTTAAAGCTACCTATTGCAGGCGTTCGGAGGAAAGCAATTCCGGAAAATTTCCCTGTATTTTCACCGATCATGACCCCAAAACCACCCTCTGTTCAAATGTTGATTTATATATATATATATATATATATGTGTGTGTGTGTATATATATGTTAATATTTTTTATTTAAATAGACTTTTGTTGAATTTTGACGTTTTATACTGTTTTATATTAAAAACAAAACACGGTTGTCTTTATATTAAGAATAACAATAAAATTAACTTATATATATATATAAATAATATATAATATATAAATATCCTTTTTTTCCGTCAAAATATTAATTGTACTTTTTGTCTTAATATACCAGGTTACTTAAACGTTAAGGGCTGGAACGTCGAAATAATCAAAACTATTTCAATAAAAATCGTCTACCGCGCTAAAATATATATTTATTGCCATTTGATAATTATGATATTTAAAAAGAATTAAATTATCGTTTACAATACAGTGACTATAATTAACTATTGTTATACCATAAAGACAATAAATACCTAACAAAGTAAGAAAAAATGTGGTTCTTCTTTTCTTACTTCACATTTAATTTATTTATCTAGATCTACAAGCTTTCTTCATATTACTTAAGAAACATGCTAGAAAACAGTAGTGATATAACGATATACCCTTTGAGGTATCCATATACTGTATCATAAATACAACAATTAACAAAATAAAACAAAATGCTGAACAACAATATCATTTATTAAGTTTCTAATTATCTTTCTTTTTCTTTATAGAAAGCATTGAAAGTTCTCACATACTCATTGGAAAACTTCCAAGCAATCTCGATTTATAATTATTATTATTTTATCTGTTGGAATTAACATTTATCTTATAGCTTATTTTTTTTTCCTTATGAATTATGCATGGGTAAAATGTTTTCTTGAAATACAACGACAACAACAACAACAATAATAACAACACTCCCCGCCTATAAAAATTTAATATTTTAATTTAATATTTTAAAATTAATATCGTCATTTATATGATTTTTTAAAATCATTTTAATGTTCTATATTGTTTATATTAAATATGAAAAAGAAGTGCATTAAAAGTAACTAATATTGCGCTTGAAAAATTCGTTTATAATGCATTTTTACCCTTATAATGTCTATATATATTTTTTATAATAAAAGTAAAAAATAAATTAAATAATAATTTTGATGTTTTATTTTGTTTGTATATTATTATCATATAAATCTTTTTTCATTTTATACTCATATAAAAAAAATAAATGGCCATTAAAAATAAGGGAACAATTAAAACAATAATAATAAAAAAATCTTATTGCAGTTATATTCATCGCATATATAACATCATCTGCATTTTTCTGAAAATTATGAAAAACTAGTTATAACCTGAAATAATAGACGTCTATATCATCACAAATAAAAATAATGGAATCGTTCAGCAGTATTCTTTATTAAAAGGCAAAAGTAATTTACGTAAAGCCCTTTAATAATTGTACTGAAGTCATCTGAGCATGAAAATAATGCAGCAGAAAGAAAAAAACAGTATTCTCAGTAACAGTTTCCCATGTAATGTTTCATTTTATTAGTGTTTTTTTTTTTTTTTTTGCTTGTGTATATATAGTGTTGCCAAAATTAAAGCAAGAAATTTTCTTTTTTTCCCCAGGCGGCTCCCATTTGCTTAAAGATAATGACATGTACTTTTATAAAGGTAAGCTTTAATTTATTTCACATTTAGTAGATTATAAATGATGTATGACTGTATTTTCAGACAAAATTCTCGTTTTGTAATCGAAAACTTTATCACTTAGTAAATGACAATATGTTTGCGAGGATTCATTTGTCATTATTTACTTATTTATTTATCTGTCTTAGTTCAAATAAATTTGTTTTTGATTTAAAAAAAAAAAGTTGAAAAGTATTCAGATACGAGGGTAAGTCATTAAGTAAGTCACAAAAGATAATTAAATAATAACTTACAATGATATTTACTTCAAAACTGTTTTTATTTCTCATCATATTCTCCACCAGTATTTATGCACTTATATCACCGTTTTATCAGTGCCCCAACATCAGCTGCATACAATTCTTTGGGTTGCTGTGTCCACATTAGGACTTCAAGTTGAACCTTTTCATCATCTGTGAACATCATCTTGCTTCCAAGGTGGTTTTTTAGTGGACTAAACAGATGAAAATCGCTTGGGGCTAAGTCGAAGCTGTATAGTGGATGTTGAAGAAGTTGCAAGATGATGTTCACAGATGATGAAAAGGTTCAACTTGAATTCCTAATGTGGCTGAGACAGCAACCCAAAGAATTGTATGCAGCTGGTGTTGGGGCACTGATAAAACGGAGATATAAGTGCATAAATATTAGTGGAGAATATGTTGAGAAATAAAAATAGTTTTGAAGTGAATATCATTGTAAGTTATAATTTAATTATCTTTTGTGACTTACTTAATGACTTACCCTCGTATATTTAAATTCAATTAGATTGATTTTGTTGTATATTATCGAATTGCAAAACAATGTAGGAATAAATAATGGCTATATTACATTCATAATATCGGCCATTTTCCCCTATAATATTGCGTAATATTTTGTGTTAACATTTTAAAAATACATAACCAATAATGTTCCCGAATATTTTCTCAGTTTGGTATAACATTTGAAATACTTCTAATGAGTACTAATTCCCAAAAATCTTGTAGAGAGATTATGACGTTATTTTAGTCGATTGAATTAGTTAAATCATGACGTCATTCTGGTAGAAGCTACCTATAGCCCGCTGAATACTAGGCCTACGTGATGACAAAAGATGGTGGCTGTTGAAAGAGGATTTTTCTCGGCGTTCATATGGTCATTTGAATTTGAGTAGTAGTTGAGTTTGAATAGTAGTATTCACCTTATTTAATCGCAGAAAAACAAGGTGAATATTATTATTTGAAAATAGAGGTACTAAATTTCAAGAAACCGCACGAACCTTGAGAAAAGTTCGCCTTCGACTGCCGTCTTCTTTTGAGTCATCGCGTAGGCTTAATATTCTGGGGGCTGTGTAGCAGCAGTTGATTGAGTGGAATGCAATGAAACCACAAAACCACATCCCACTGATTCGTGTCATAATTATGTTCAAGACATATCTAATCAGATTTTATTTAACGCTGTGGAAAGCGAACTGTTTCATATTGAGTCAGTTATGTTTACATTATACCTCTATTAACTGATAAACGATGCGGCTGAAATAAGATATTTAAAGGGGGCTGGTTTATTTTGTAACATTTTTACAACATTTTTATATTATTCAATTTTAAATCCATTTCAGTATCTTATTTAACTAGGACTCCAAACAGATATAAATGGAAATGGAAGTAGTGAAAATGATTTCAGTATGTAAGGTTTTAAAATGAATCACTGCGTTGAATCATTTAAGCTAGCATTGAGTGCTGTAGCAACAATATTTGGCGCCTAATGCGAAAATGTTTACTTTTCTATGGATCATAGGTGCATCAGCAGTGCTAACTGACAGTGTTGATGAAGCACACCTAAGACTTGACTCCTGGTGTCTGAGCGTGATCACTGACCTTACCATCCTTGCTGCAGCTTCCAATTAACCCATTTTATCCCCTTACCAAGATTTTTTTGCCAACTAGCTTACCTACCTATGGCAGAATCTCAAGAAATAATTCTGGGAAAACCTAGTAAAATAGTCAATCAATATGAAGTCACAGCAACGCCCCAAAGTAAACAAATTACGACTTCTTTAGTTAGTCACATATTGATTCTCACCTTATCGTCCACCAACGTGAAGTTGGTGTGACAATTTCTTCGTGACGAATCATCATGTAACGCTACATGAGAGTCACAGACTGGGCGCTTTAAATTTAGAAAACGGTTAAAAGTACTAATTAAATAATGCTGCAATAATATTGTTACTTTTTATTACGCCTGTTTTGACTCGTCACAAAATGTGACATAATGATGCCACAGTGACTTTAGATTCGACTAATGTTGAACATCACGTGACGATATATTCTTAGCACGGTGCTACGTAATAAATGTTCGTCATAATATGAACATATGAGCAGTTATTATTTTTTCAAATTACGTTTTAACTGTAGATTTGTTTTGCAAATATAGATTAGATAGCTAGCTAATATAGATTTGTTTTGCAATGCTATCGGGGTAGTTTTTTCAGCAGAAAAATCTGTATAAGCAGTCAAAATTAATATGTTCATAATGTAACAGGAAAGTAAACAGGCATATGAAGCCAATTAAGCTTGTAACAGCTTGCCAGAATTGAGACTACGATCGATAAAATGTAGAGGTTAATGGCCAACGAACAATGGTTACCATGAGTTATGGAGGATGGTGCAATAGTTGTCAGTGAGCAACCGATCGGGGCAAAGACTTTACACGTTATGACTATATCTCGGTTTACGTAGTAAACGTCTTTACCACTCAAATATTCTGCAAGTTACATTTTAAGAAATAATATGTGTCTGTTGTATAGAAATTTTAACTCATTATTGAAGTACATTTTTATACAGAAATAAAGCAAAAACAGTTAATATTAATTTCACATGCCGATATTTTTTTAAATCAGTCATCCAATTTAAGGGATCTTTAAGGCGAATAATTTTCTAAATTACATCTTAACAGCTCTTGAATTAAATAAATTATGATTATGTCTATATCAGTTATAGATGAGAGGGACGTAGAATTTTGAACAAACACAAGCGTAAGCACTGAAAATTAATGTAACACGACTATAACGAATCTAGAAATATGAGCCATAATCAGTGCCAGGAGTGTAAGATTTGTCTAATATTAGATTTTAGATTTGTCTAATTGAAATTTAGATTTGTCTAATATTAATTATTCAAAATATCTACCACTTTTTCTAACTTGTAATCTTCGTTTTATTTAACCCTATCGCACGACCGTCGCGTATATGTGATGTATAAATTGCATACAGTCCTCAATTTTTTCTACCAGTATATTTTAATAATAAATTCAGCCTTATTTAATCACAAAATATGTGCGATAAAATAAGGCAAAGATTTCTATTTAGAATTGTTGGCGCAAAATGGTTAAGAATTGTATACTGGACGCTCATTGGGAAGGGGTTAATCGCTGAAATATGCGATTAAACAAGGTAAAGATAACTATTAGAAAAAAGTGGTAGATATTTTGAATAAATGAATTCCCCGAACAGACAACACCACTTTCATCCGTCGCTCTCTCCAAGTGGCGGAGGGACAAAAATTAGAGCAAATATACAATGAGATTTTTTTTTCTTTTGTCTGACATAGTTACTGAAATAAACCAGGCACATTTCGTAAAATCTCTTTAATAATAAATCACAATGTCATACTTTGCGAAAGTTTTCATGAAAGTTAAAAAAATATATAGATTTAGACAACTTAATTATTAAAATCCAATTAACCCATTCGCTGAAGTTACCAAAAATTATCTTTCAGAATTTTTGGTACAAACGAATTTCATTAAAAATATCGAAGACTCCGCCCACATAGTTTTGGCAGTTAATGGATTCATATGTCTAAGTTTTCCAATTAATTAATCTATGTAAACTATTTAACTTTTTAATTTATAACTAATTGTTTCCAGCTCAAGTGGATTTTTCCACTCTCCAAGAATGGAAAATTTGTGTTTTATATTGAGTTACGCGTTACGCCCCTTTTGCTAAATTATCGATAATTGGGCGGATTCATTTTGCAAAATACGAATTTGAGAGTATAACTAAGTTTTTGGGGAATGAGTTTGAATTTAAATTAGTGCCCTTTTTTATGAATCTTTCACAACACTGCTTAGAGTTGATAGTGACGTAGGATTTTGAACAAAAGTAGGCATAAGCAGTGAAAATATAACACTACTATAATGCTGAAAAGTTAGCCATAGTCTTTTGCATGATTTCCCCCACTTTTTTGTTTCGTCTGGCAATGCACTATTCCTGGCTTTCAACTAACCTTAAAATGTGATTTTGAAGGCCATGTTGTGACAGAAATAGGGAAAGTATGTAATATATTGCGAAGTTTTTTTTTTTTTATCTCTCTGCTTGAAGAAAGAATTTTAACAGCTTTTGAGCTTTATTAAAGTTATTTAAGAGCTCTTGAGCTCTTAAATAAGTTATGTTTGCGCCTAAGTCAGTTATAGTTGATAGTGACGTAGATTTTTGAATCACTATAATGTTGAAAGTGAGCCATATCCTATGCCTATTGCTTGATTTTCCTTAGTATGTTTCGTCCTCAATGCGCTATTCCCTGCTTTTTAACTAATCTTAAAATGTAAATATAATTTTGAATGCTTGGTTTTTTTAGGCAGGACGGGAAAGAATTAAGTAAATAATATATTTTGCAAAGGTCTTTTTTAACCTCTCTGCCAGAAGAAAAATAGTATCCGTGAGAGCCTGGCCAGACAAGACAGATGTTGAAAAATATACAGAATTAAGCAAAAGAGGTGAAAATTAATTACATATGTCGATAATTTTCAAATTCAGTCAACGTATGTGAGGGATCTTGAAAGTGAATAATTTTTCTAATTATATTTTAACAGCTCTTGAGTTATAATTGCACCTGTTACAGTTGATAGTAACTGAGACTTAACCAGGGCCGCTTCTAGGTGTTCTTAGATGTTTTTCATCCCTGGGCGAAAACTGAAAAGGTCATTCTTTTCCTTTTATTGTCATCGTTATTTCATTTTAATAATTTTTTTTCGATATTTTGCCGCTCATAAGATTTTTCTACCTTGAGTAGCCGCCTAGTCTTATGCTTTATGTAGAAACGGCCCTGGATGTAACAGTGCACTGTTACATGTTACTGGTACTTAAGCAGTAAAAAATGAATGTAACAGGATTATAATTTTGGAAAGTGAATCATAATCAGTGCATGATTTTTCTTTTTTGTTTCGTCTGGCAATGGTCTTTTCAACTAACCTTAAAATGTGATTTTGAAGGCCAGGTTGTGGCAGGCAAGAGGAGGGGGAAAATAAATAATATATAGCGAAGGCCTTTTTTACCTCTCTGCCAGAAGAAATATAGTGTCCGTGGGAGTCTGGCCAGACAAGACAGACGTTGGGAAAAGGGTGAGGTCCGGGGCCTGGCATGGAATGCAGTCCCTCCAGCATACCTGTTTGTCTTCTTGATACCGGTTGTGTGGGGAGATAGCATCTCTATACCTGCCCCCCTAAGGTTGCCACGGCTTCACCTGAAGAAGCTGCACGTGTTCGCTTCGTGAAGTAAAAGCAACTTCAAAGACGACATGACCCGACATAGAGGGTCACGTCGGCGTCATGTCTTAGCAAATTCTGGGCGGAACTGGTATTCGTGGGGAGTCAGCAACAAGTGGTTCTTTTGGGAAGAAAGATTAGTGCAGGTTAGTTACGCCGAGAGAGCTAGAGATTAAAGTTCTCCCCTCAAAAATTAATTGGATCTACGTTGCCTTTTTTTTATGCACGCGAGGGGAAATATTTCCGTTTTTTGCTGGTTGGGGAAAGTTGAAGAGGGAAAGTTGGGAAGTTGATGAAAAATCTAATTAGAATTTCAGCTCCATTCAAGATTTCGTTTCTTCCCATGAAACGTTATTATACAAAAAATGAATAATAATAATAATTATTATTATTATTATTACAGAGTACTAGTTAGAAATACTATAATTATTATTAATGTAATTTCGAAGTATTAGTTAGATATTTTCTTGAGAACCAAGACAACGGCTCCCCTTTCACTTAATTTCCTATGCCCCTCCTATTGAAGAAGAAAATGGGTGGGACGGAATTAATACTCAGTCTTGTGGAGCAACTGACAATATATTTTATTTATTTGTTTATTTTGTTTTTTGTTTGTGATATCGTTATTTATTATCAAATAGTTATTAAGAAGTCAGTAGGATAGCGCAGGTTAGTCTTGCAAAAAGACCTGGAAATTAAAATTCTACGATAAATAATTAATTGAAACGGTGCATGATTCTTTTTCTTTTCTTTTTTTTTTTTTTTTGTTTCTTTCTTTCCTTCTTGGTTCTTTTTTGTACACAAGGGGGATTTTTTAATTTTTTGCTAGATGTTGGGGGAGGGAAACATGGGAAGTTTCTGAAAAATCTTAATTACAGCTTCAGATTCAACCACGATTCTCCCTCCTCTAACCCAGGATACGTTATTATTCGAAAATTGTAATAGTACTGATTATTATTACTGGGAACTAGTAGTTATATATTTATTTGCGTATATGCGAATCTATTTCTGAATTTTGCTTACACAATTTCTTCAAGACAAAAAATTTCCGTTATATCACCAAGTTTCTTATGCCCCGCCCCCATTGAGAAAATAGGGGCGAAGCGACACCCATACATAGCTGCCAAAATGTACGATTTTTTCTTATCACTAAACTTTAATAGAAAATTTTCTCTAATTCAATCGCGGAAACCTAGCGATTTTTAACGATTAAATAAAGCAAAAATTTCTATGAAATTGTAATGGTAACAAAAAACAGTACAAGTTTGTAGCTATGCCATATAATTGGTACTTCTGTATTCTGTTTAAACACAAGATAGTTATTCTCAAATTTTTCATTAAAGAAAGGAAAAAATACACTTTATAATAACTTTTTAACAAATTGGAAACAAAATTATTACGACTATTATTATTTTTTCATCAGTGGTAATGTTTTTGTGCAAAAAATTCCCCTTTGACGACTTGATTGTCATATTTTATTTATTTGAATATATCTATTATATAATTGAAATCTATACAATATTTCAGGGTTCGTACGATTTTACCACAATTTTTAATAGAATTTTTTGCCTTATGTAAATGCAGAAAAGTATTATAAATCCTATAATTAAACGATGTGTTTATAATTTCTGCTATTTAAATATTAAATAGAACAATTCTATTCAAAATTGTGGTAACAGCGTACAAACCTTGTATTTTTATTTAATAAAATATCAATAATAGAAATACAAATAAAATTGTTAAAAATAAATACTACAAATATTTTTGCAGTTCTTCATAAAGATCTACATTTCATATGGTTAATAACTCTATCTTTATATTTATTAACAATATTTTTTACCGCAGCGAAAAAAGTTGCATTGATGTAAATGTTATAATTACGATTTTACTTTTTAATACTTTATCATAAAAAAAGAAAACAAGTTAGAAGCTTTTATGCAAGCCATTATTTCCCATATCTAAATCCAACCTCTATCCGGTCTTCAGGCGCAGGCCCAAACAGGCCTAAGACGACGGCATAAATAGATATTTTTACTCCGCCTACAACATATTTTTGTCTCAAAATACCCATTATGTACGTCTAATGATTAAATTAAATTATAAATAATGCGATATTAGTAAGTAGAACGACCGATTTGAATTATTAGTCATACTACTCTTTCAACCTTTCCTGCAAAAAAATAAAAATCTTGTGAAAAGCCCTAATTTGGATACAGATATGTTATACTAAGTAACATCAAACACTTTTACATGCAAATGAAAAAGTTCTTTAGACCTCCGATTTTTCTTACATGGACACACGAATCTAATTCATTCTCCAAACTAACGGGGGGAAAAAAAAGAAAAAAGATAATAAACATTATACAAAGACACGCCCATAAAGTTTAGTTGTCAGTATAAAAATTTTATTAGAGAAACAACACATTTGCATATTTGTGTGTGCATCTATTTTCGTACTAATACTCACACACACACACACACAAAATAAATAAACAAATATATAATTTATATGTGATGAAGATATTAAATATAAATATAAATTTTAATAATAATAATAAAACGAAATAAACTATTGTATTTAATAACTGTCGCAAAGCAGTCTGCTCTAAAATAAATTTTTGAGAGAATAATATAAGTAAATAAATAAACTGATTTCAATATGCGAGACAATTGAACTTTTATACCTGATTAGAAAAGAAAAATCCTTCTTTGTATAATTAGAATGTTAATGACATACCTTCAGTATCTTGTATCATACTAACACGATAACAGGAAATTGGTGGATAAATAATAAGTTTCCAATGCACTCATTTACAATGTTGTATAAATTATTCCTTAAATAAATAAATAAATAAATCTTCCATAATTCGAAAAATTTCATACTGTTCGGCGGAACGCACAGACTACCAACTTACTTCTTCTTCTTTTTTTTTTTTTTTTTTTTTTTTTTTTCCATCCCAAATTCAGATAGAACCAGAAGATTTATTCAAAGCTGTTCTCAAATCCAAATCGCCTACTTTCTGACACATTTTTTGTTTCATTTTTGTTCGCATTCGTATCAAATTAACATGTGCTCTTATTAAGAAGCTAATCGAACATTTTTTTTTTCGTTTTTCGGTAAAAGCAGAAGATTTTCCGGAAAATGCTATCAAAGTTGGCGTTTTGAACCGAGTTTTCGGATGCGACAGCGCAGAAAGAGAAAAAGAGTTTATAATTCAAATTGTAATTCATTTTTTGAAAAACGAAAAAAAAAAAAAAAAAAAAAAAAAAAAAAAGAAGAAGAACTGTTCGATTACAAATCACTTAAAAAATCCTACCTGCAAGTACCATGCTTTTATGTTTAAAAATGAGTCAGAAAATGTGTCGGAAAGTTTCTTGTTGTTGAGTGAGGAAACATTTTTTTTTGAGAACCGCTTTAAGAAAAACGTTTCTTCTTTCTATGCGGTACTAATATTACTAATTTGTTAAATACAATTTCTGCTTCAAAATATGTTTATATAAAAATCTTGATGGTTAGCAGCTATGCACTAATCTACATTGTACTCAACTGATTTTTATAAAATTCTATAAAGACAGAGATCGTTAGCCATGCACTGGAAGCGCGCTTGAGCCCAACAGGGTCGCACGACAGGAAGGGGCGCAACCTCTCCCCATTCTGTTTCAAAGACATTTTTTTTTTGTCTTACATTTTTAATAATTCATCTCTTAAAATACAGACTGGTACATCTCTGTATTTAAAGAAGCACTATCAATATTGATTATATTTTTAGTGTCTAAATCTGCAGGCCAGGACCTCAATGTCAGCTCCATATTATTTAATATTTTAAACTTTCAACCCTTTTCTTTTATATTACTATACTAAGTTGTTTCAAGAGATTGAATTTTTTCGAATTGTAACACTAACTGAAATTAGCTAATTCGAATTAAAATACTGTTACATATGCACTAATACAGTATTGCCAGTCCATTACTTTAAAAAAAATCCAGATTGCTTGCTTGCCACCACTTTTTTGAAATAGTTATATTCGCCGTAATTTCATCCTTATTTAACCTGTTATTAAATAAAGCACGAGCATTAATATTTCAAAAACCTAGTAACAATCAAGCAATTTGAATTAAAAAAAGTAGCGGACTGGTAATAACGCACTAATAAGTCCAGTACTGCTTATTTTCTGTGATTTTTTTAAATTATATCAGGGGTATTCTGCCCCCGTGAACCCCTCATTGTTTCAATACTTTGATAATAGTTAATTCTACGGAATTCAGTATCTTAAATCTTCTATATAAAGTAATTTATATTCATTGTAAAGTATTGATTTTGTGACAGTGGCATTAGTAATTAATTTGAACGATTAATTATTCTTATAAATATTTCATTATAATTATTGATAATCCTAATTGTTTAATTTATTTGAAAATTCTCTCTTGAGTTACTCCAGTAATTTTCGAATTGCTATGCCACTGGTGCTCATTGATATCTTTTTTATGGATACGAATTTTTGATAAATTTATGTGAATAAATGCATAATTTGTGATCGTGGAAAAGTATAAGTATTGAATTTGATAGAAGAAAAGGAAATATTCTATATCCGTACATTTTTTCTTAGAACGAATCTGTTATGAATAAAAAAATTGAAAGATTCCTCGTACTGATGAAAATGAACGCACTTGTGAAAATTGTATCATTGGCAATAAAAAAAAAAAAAATAGACGGGCTTAATAAAAGCATTGGCCGACTGGATCGTGAACCTGAGCCTCCTGATTTTGAGGCATTTAAATTTCGTATGCATTTAAAAATAATAATAAATAGTTTAATTTAAAAAATCTACAAGTGTTTCATGGTTATGTGTTAAAATATTAAGAAAGTTGCTTATTTCACTTAATGCGCATTCTATTTATTTATTTTCTAGACTCCAAATATTTTTTGCATTTGCTATAATATTTTTTCTAATAATAAACATGTCTGTCGAAAACCTGCAAAATTGGCAAAATCATAACTGCTTAATTTATATTACGATAACATCTATCTGTGCCCAATCCTATCATGGAAATATTTTCCTTTTGTCTTTTTTCTTAGTAGATCGTTATTTTATTGATTATATCGCTGTATGTGATATATGTTTTTCAGCTAAATATCAGTTTTTTTTTTTTTTTTTTTTGCTTCATCTTCATTATGAGATTTTATGTGCTGAATTTTTAATCATTTTTTAACCCTTTACTGATTATAATCAGTATTTTGTATTTTTTGACTAGGATGAGATTAGAACAAAATATATTAATCTAAAAATGTTTTTATATGTTCATATATGAGTATTTTTCTAATGATATATTATATCATCCAAATGAATGAATCTATATTTCTAATGATCTATGATCTAATGAATAGATTTAATGTTTGCGGTGGTATAGAAAGGAGGCCCCCAAATGAAATCAGGCCCTGGTACCTACTTTGCCTTTGATCGGGACTTCGTTTGTTAGACTTTGTATTAGTAGATTTTCGTAAATTTACATCTTGTTCATCCCAAATTTTGTGTATGTCTATGTAATATTCACCATACACACGCAAACATATAAATATGCCGTTATGGGAGATGGTGATGGGTAGGCCACGAAGATGGTTAGACAATTCAATTGCGGCCGTGATAACATAAAGGTTGATGACCCTTGCTATAAGAAAAAAAATAATAAGTTCAGTATAAGGGTTGTATCGACAGACATTCTAAATATTTTTTTATATTTTTTTTAAAAGAAAAAACCTGATAATTGACAAGAATCAGTGATTATGTATTACTCTAAGAATGAAGAAATTGGCCAGCATCGCACTTTAGTGTTGATATAATGACACTCTAAAGCAGCCATACTCAACCTGCGGCCTGCGGGCCGCATGTGGCCCGGCGACCTTTTATGTGCGGCCCGAAACACAATCATTAATCCTTATTTATAAAATTAATTGACATATGCATAAAAAGTACTTTAATTGATCTTCACTGTGGTTTTATATATTTTCGTGGAAGACAAAATATCTCCTACTATTTATAATTAAATAAAAATTACGTTAAAATATCTTAAATGCATTTTCTTAGTCAAAAGTTCTTTTGACATGCACTCCTATTTGTGCTGAAAATTTATACATTTCGTAATTTTCAATACTAATCAAACGTTATTTGAAATTGATTAAAATTTTATTATATATTTCTACGATTAAAAGAAAAGAAAATTTTTGCATTGAGCAAAGGCTAGAAATTCTGCATTGTTATTTTTATAACGTTTTATACTTGTTATATATATAGTACTGCTTTTCAGGGTTCAGCGCTTGTCGCAGAAAAAATTGGCACCAAAAAATGTTACACTATTAATATTTCTAAACAACATGTCTACGATTTTTGTTATAGAAACGAGGTTTTTTGTTTGGAAATAGTAGTGTTAAACTTTGCAAACATTCAACCTTACTGATAATATTAGCTTTTTTATATTGCTTTGTTATATTACTTTTATTATCTAACAAATTTAATCACCCCCTTTTTATTATTTTTTAAGTGTGATGCGGCCCGCCTAACGTAGTAAACATATGTTTGCGGCTCGTGAGAAAAAATGGTTGAGTATGTTTGCTCTAAAGAGTTTGAAATTAATAAAAACACATTTAAAAAAATCAATTGCATTCTTCAATGTTTAATTTATTTAAATAATGGAAACAATCTTGTGCGATTTTTCTGCGAAAATCAGCTTTTCTGTATCTGTACGATCAAAGGTTATGAACCGCATTGCACTGATGAATGAATAAGACAACACTTGTGGTCATGGCCAATATTTGTGGCCTTTGTAACACCTCCCCTCCCTTCTTTATAATAGCGAAAAAGCTTTGGTAGTTTTTGTACTTGAAAATTTTCGTAAATTTTCATCTGTGTCTATTCAAGTTCTACATATCCTCAGAGCAAAGATAGTGTAGAAGGATTAATAGAAGATTATTATTAGAAGATCTATGTACATACCTTAGAATGTGTGTGTTTATGCAGTCATCAAGCAAAAGGAATACGAGGCATACAGGGTGTTCTTTGTTATCGCTTAAAAATGGCTTATTCTTAAACTAACAGTTTTAGAGGTATAGTTCTAATTACAGAAATGTTTCAAATGTTGTTTTTCATCATATAAAAACCCATTTAGGTCAATTTTTTTTTAATTACGAAATTCAATTTTTATACAGTCCCTGGATCCTATAAGTTATATAACTTTCTCCATGCTCTAACAAGTAAAACAATTAAAATTCCATTTTTGCACGCCCAAAATTTCCCAAGTCATGTTACTTTGAATTTTACGAATTTTCACTGTTTTCTGGCACTAAGAACGCTTATTTCCATAGTTACTGCCAGAAAACTTCGAAAATTCAAAGTATATCTCGGAAGATTTTAATCGTACAAAAATGGATTTTTTATTGTTTTACCTGGAGAAAGTTTTTCTAAATATTACTTATAGGACCCGGAAAAATTATTCCATATTTCTTTTTATAATTATTTTTGAATAATTATTTTGACGTAAATGGATTTTCATAGGACGAACAACATTTCAAACATTTTTGCAGCTGGAACTTATCTCTTAAACTAGCGGTTTAGGAGTTAGTTATTCGTCAACGATAAAAAGGGATACCTTGTATAAGGCTACCAAGAATATTTACAAAATGTTGATATTTCAAATCCCATAATGCATAAAATATAAAATACTGTCTATTAAAGGGCAAAACTGGGAAATTTCACTGATGGCCAATGGCCAGCAGTAGCAGTTTTATAAGCGGCCACTTTCTTTTAACTAGTGGCCACTTTTTTATTTAAAAGTTATAAAAAGTAAACTTTTGTTAAAATTTTAATTAGTATTAATTTAAAATTAAATAGCCCAAATAAATGTGTTAATATATACACATATTTCAAACAACAAAAGTAGAATCTTTGATGAAAACTCTTTCCTTGTAGGAAAGTGGCCATAATGTGGCCACTGAAAGACAATTTTTTAATAGCCACTTTTTTTTTAATGACCCTGTGGCCAGTGAGTGGCTAGTGCTAATTTTGCCCTATTGTCTATCTAAAACTCTGCACGATATTGCCAAGATTCAGCTAATCGTTACCGATTAGAAAATAAGGACATTGGCCCGCATTTCACCTTAAACCTGTGAAGAAGCAAAGGCAACTGAAATCATCTTAATAAGAAAACCCACCGTTCAAAACGATAAATGGCAGTCAATGGCCCGTAATCACCATTAGAAACAATTAATGTACAGTCACGTATACTTCATTGCTAGAATTGACTCTGCGACATTGCCGCTATCTTTTTCTTAGAATAAGGGTACATGTTTTAGTTTACAGGCGCATTACTTGATTATTTAGGAGCAAAATATAATCAATGTGTTAGATAAAGACATAACTTATCATATGGTTCATATTATATTTTATTTTTATATAGAATAATAAAGTAATTGATAATAAATGGTAATAAAGTGAACTGTAATTAATTATTCTTTTTTTTTTCGTCAGTTTGACGTAAACGTTGAAAAACAATTAGAAATTTATTGTCCTGCGTTTATTTTTTGTTTCTTTTCGAAGTAGTGCAGATTATGATGTAGAGAGAGAAATTCCTTATAGTAATATAATTTAATTAAAAAAAAAATTATACAGTCAAACCTCTGAAAACGTAACCTGTCCGTAATAGAATCCTGCGTTAAAGGTTAAATTGCATGGTCCCGACAAAAAGTATACATTATATTTATAACAGGCGATGTACCTGCTAAGGCAGAAACCTGTTTGAAATGGATTTTTTTTTTCTGATTCCGTCTTAACAGGTTTCATTATATTTGATTACTTATCTGATACTAGTGAATCAACAGGAAACTGTTCTGTATATGCATATTTTTAAATTTGACTTTTATAAATAAAAGGCTGAAGGAAAAGAGTACTCCGCTCTTGTGAATAAATGATATTGAAATAATCAGAGTTCATTGATGAACATGTTGTAACATTTATAAATTTTTATTTAAACATAAAACCTTTCCTTTTTACATATTTCTAACCCGATTTTAATGAGGAGGTAAAAACATTCGAATACATGATTTTTTACGTTGTTGAAGTCGTTTGGAGTGATTTATTTTGTTGAAATATCAAAATCATATAATGAGTAACTTTCAGATAGGAAAAGTAAATGTAATTGAATAAAATATACATGCTTTTGATAACGGTAATATTTATAACTGTACGAGATATATTATTGTTATAATATTACAACTTTTCCTACATTGAGCCAGTGAGATTAAGTTAAAATAAAATCCATTTTATATTTTACAGCCATTTTAATAAACGTAGTGGTATCCGACCGCCGCAATCAAAATCCTCAAATTGAGGGGGTCGGGGAAAGAAAGTGCCAAGCCACATTTTCGGTGAAATAAATCTAACACTGTAATCTGTTGCTTAATATTGTAAATTATAATACCCTACATATAATTTGTTCCTAATGTCACTTGGTGGCAGCGTATGTCCCAGGTTTCGTTTTCCCCCCAGATGTTTATGCCCCCAATGAAGATAGCTAATTTACAAAAAACGTAATGGTAATATCATTAAAGTAATGCCATATTAAAGTAATGCCATATTGTTACTCAGAATATCTCAAATGTTACTAAGACATTGGCGAGAAAACTTTATGTTATAGATCTTGATTTGAGTATTGGATCAAATTTTCAAGTTGAAAAATCTCAGAAGTTCAAAAATGTGGTTTAGCACTCTCTTGCCCCGACCCCCTCAATTGTATTGTATGTGTATGCTTTATGAGTTGGCAACTACTATTTGAGGTCGTAGCTAATGAATGTGAAGCAAAATAAATTACTCTGTGTTGGTCTCTTCAACGAAGTAAACTGTAATTTCATCTATTCGACGTAGGATGAAGCGCAATGAACAGTTGGTGAGATAGCTTTCAGATTGAAAAAGAGAAAAAAGGGAAGTTGTGCCGTACAGGTCTCTGATTAAGGTACTTCGGGGCCTTCGTCCACCTGTAAACGGAATTACAGACGGCCAGAACATTTTTTGCTTCCATCTTTGAAAAATACATGAATAATTCTGTTATTCGTTATGAGCTAATGGTAGACTTTTTTCAAGTTTTATAATGATGAACAGTTCGAAAATTTCAGCATAAATTTAATTTATATTAGAAATATTTTAATCTGGCTTTTCTTTATTTTAAAGAAAATTACAAAGGAGGCTTTGCCTCCTATGATGAGCCGCTCCTCTCAGACAGCGGTAACAAGAACATTTTTGCCAATTTCTGTACAGACGAATCTCTCGGCACATTGACAGTTGGAGCTATTTTGCATTATTTTTAAACTTATAAATCTCTTTCTAATTTGGTAAATAAATATATAGTATTTTAATGTATTTTTGCAGAACGCTCAGCTTTGCAGCGAAATTGAGCATCTGCCGCCCCAACAAGTTAAAAATCCTATTATCTATAATTTCATTATTTTATTTATTACAAAAATCTAACTTTTTCTCGGGAAACCCAGAAAAATTGAGCTTCCCATTGTAAATATATTGTATTCATATTGTATTTAATATTTAAATTCTCAATCGGCTTTCCCTATACGGGCCCTTTAGATGCAATCCGCTGGATGGGGCTTGTGAGTGCTTAAGCCGTTTGGTAGGCCTACCACATCCAGCGGACTCTCTTGACAGTTGGAGCTGTGGCATGCGAGAATCCTCGTTATCCTTCTTAATTAATGCGTTTCATCGGGGGATTTTTTTTCGCGTTCGAATTCTTGACTCGGGACTCCCCACCCTCAGAGGTCGAGACGGGCGTTTACGTGATAATGACCCCGAACTACCAAAGACAATGGACCTTGTGACAAAACTTCATTAAATGTTTCTGCATCACCGCAGGCTGGCCCGCAGTTCCACATGGTCTGCCAACCTGCAAGTTGGAATTCGAAGATGTTTAACTTCACTTTGTATCTGCAAGTGTTAATCCATTAAACCGTTGGTAACGAGTAGTAGAATTTGTGGCCATAGGGAAAACCCCTATTCGAACGGAAGAGTAATAAAAAAGCGGTACAAGATAAAAAAAAGATCGGTCAACTCGCAGGTGTATTCGCTTACGGATTTGAGGTATGACAAATAATTTTTACTCGAATTTGTTTTCATTTGTTACTTTACAGATTTGTGGTTAATGTCTCCTGTTTTTAATCGGAGGACCTTTATTTTGGTACCTTGCTTTGTTCTAATGTTTAGTATCTCTTGGTGGTAATCAGAAGATTGTATAGGCGTCTCGTTGTAGTCTTGTCCGTGTCCGTGTCCGTTAAAGATTGCTATGTACAACTTAAAGACGTCCACATTAACTATCTCCGAATCCTTAAATTCTCTAACCAAGGAGTGTTAGACTATAAAGGAATAAGGAACCATAAGCTGTAATATTGAATACAATTTTGGATCGCGGGAATTAGGATTGGTATACCCGTGGGTGCCATTTAAATAAAATGGCCAATAGTGATGTAATTAGTGCATGTAAAGGCAGATGTCTACAAACAAGCAGTGTGTCTCCAATTTGATATAATAATAATAATAATAATAATAATAATAATAATAATAATAATTATTATTATTATTATTATTATTATTATTATTATTATTGAATACATGTGTATGTATTACAGTGAAGTTTAGGTACAGTATTCTGAAACTGTTGGAGAGTATTTCATAATCTGTGCTTGACGCATGATTTTTCTTTGTTGTTTAAGGTTGTATTCAGTGCACTTATATATAAAAAAAATATTTAGTCCATCGTTCTTTTATGTGTTTGTCTATGCAGTGTTATTTCGAGAGATCGAAAGAGAGGCCACATTACGTTAAAAGTTTTTTTTTTAAATTCCATATTTTTCATCTTAAACTCTTGACTACGTCGCCATCTAAACCCATGTCATTTTTAATGGTATGTCGTACGTGGCCATGTACGTACGTACGTGGCCATAATTAGGGGGTTTACGATATTCTTCAAATTTTATTTTTTCTCCCGCTGAATTACGCGAATCTGTCTGACTCTGTCATAATTTCATTTTCATTCCTATTTGGCGGGAGATTTCAGATATTAACATTCAGGTTCCTAATAATTGTATGGGATTTCTAATTTTCCGATAATATTGATGCATTTTAAATTATAGTCAATTGCTCTCCGATGGCCACCGTTACGTAAGTCAGGTCTAATACTTTGGCCTAATACTCTGGATTTGGTCTGACACTTTGGATGGATTGAAATTAACAAATTAAGAAATAGCGTTAATATAAAATTAAGTACATCTATTTAGATCTCTGCGTAACGCATGATTTGCCTTTTTTGTTTCCTTTCAAACATTAGAGAATTTTTTTAACGACTCGTTTGTCAGTCCAGTTTTCAAATTCAACAGACGCATTTCGGACAATAAAAAGCAGGGTCCGATACTCTGCCATTGTTTCATAGAGTCAGTCATCTGTGGCCGGCGCTTTTGAGTGTACTGGCTACTTATTTCCTTCCCGAAACTTCTGGAGGACAATTTTCTTTTTTTCTTTTGCTCTTTTAAGTCTTTTGATAAAGTAGATGCCGACTTCGTCTGCAGTTTCATACAGGGGATGAATCGATAGATAAAGTTATCAAATTACGTTGCTGAGATTTAAAAAGAAAGATAGAAAGAGTTACTGTGAATTTATGATTTGTTGCATTTAGTTTGGCCAGCGTCTGCGTTAAGTAAATTGCAACAACAGGTGCATGTATTCGCGGAAGAGGAAAAACAAAACAAAACAAATTAGCCAAAATTAGGAAGCTTATCTCTCTGTTCATATGAAATATTTATAGAAATTGCAAGGTCGTAATTGAAAAAAAAAAAAAAAGAATTTCGTGGCGTTACAGTCAGGGATGTAGTGGAGGATATACAGTGGTATAAGCCGTATACCTTCTGGATAACTCCATATACCCTACGTAGCTATAGCGTATACTCTCTGAATTTATACCCTCTGCCTACAGCGTTATTTAGTATACTTTCTGTTTAGACTACACCATTGATTACAGTTACTTGTAGTTCACAATGAGGAGGGGCGAATCCAATCTTCGATTTTATAAGGTAATTCTTACCACTTTTTTAGGGAGGAAAGCCGAAAGGGCTTGTTGCATCTTTTAATAAATCATTTTTAATGTTACTTTCATACATCAAAATGTATCATTTTGTGGAATTTATATTGGATCAGGAGTTACAGGTCGCTGCCCTCATCGCCACTTCCTTGAATATAAACTCTTGCATAAGGGCAAGAGCAAGCAAATCAAAGCCTACCGTTTAAGGGGTTACATACGTTTTCAATTTTCATTTTTTTTTCTTTTTTTTTTATTGGACGGAAATTAAATCTTTATAGTGTATTGAATTATAGGCAAAAATATTTAAAGTGATATCTCTTTTATTAAGAAAGATATGAGCAAAAATGTGAGCACACGCACGATCGATAAAACCGACCTAGCTGAAAAGATTGTACTAAAGATTACACTCCCTTATTGAAGCTTCCGGCGTCACAGAAGGGTCCACAGTATGGCGCAAGAATAGCAAATTAAGTGCAAGTTGAAAAATATATATATATCAGCATATTTCTTTCTTCTACAACTTTAAACGCGATTTTCTAGAAACTGCATTTTTCAACATGGGCAGCAACTTGAACGATTTTGGATAAAATTTGCGCTTATCTACGCACAATTATATTGTCTAACGGCCATTAAGCCATTTTTTTTTTTAAAAATATTGTTTTTAATAAGTTTAAAGGTCAAGGTTTTAGACGAAAAATGATTTTCTTTTTCTTTTTTTTACAAAATAGCGCAATTTTATTATTTTTCAAAAATAAAAAAATTTAGCCGATGGCTCTTATCTAAAACTGAGAAACTGAGATTTTAATAATTTTTTGTTTCTACAGGAAGTCAAGATACTACCCATCGAGCCAGGATCTTTTGGTAAAGAGGGCTTCACTCACTCGGAAATACCCGCTCGCTAATGTAAATCATATAGGGGAAATATTTTAAGCTATCTCGTTCGCATTTCAATATTTTTAAATGATTTTTTTTTTTTTTTTTTTTTTTTTTTTTGGATAGCTGAGGTGCTCTATGCAGGCCCTTTTTTACTTTTTCGATTTTGGTTGCAGTTTTTTTTTTTTAAATTGAGGATACTTTTCACTTTTGAAACCGGTTCTGAAAGTGAAAGTATCTTAATAATAATAATAATAAATTTGTAATCAAAATCGAAAAAGTACAAAAGGACCTGCATAGAGATTGACCATGGCTATCCAATGCAAAAAAAAATCATTTAAAAATATTAAAATGCGAACGAGATATCTTAAAATATTGCCCTCCATAGGATTAACATTAGCAAGCGTGAGTGAAATCCTCATAAGGAATGGTTCGGATTTGTTTGAAAAACATGTAAAAATTGCCATTCCTCACCTTATTAAAATTTCAATTACACTCGATCATTTAAGATAACTTTTTATTACAAAATGTATCAACTTTTTCCCTTTGGATGTTTGGGCAATTAAGTATCAAAAGGAGCAATTCAAACTATCAAATTAATAGCTTATATTAACAGATGCATACTAACCAAGTCTAACTCTTCAATATTCTCTATTGGTCTGTAGCCGTAAAAATAACAGCAGAAAATAGATATCTCTTTACTTCTTGAAGGACGCTTAATGCAAATTCCGTGTTTTAACAACACTAGACTGTTCGACATTTCAGGGTCGGAATTAAATAAACGTGACATGAAGCACATTTTCCTCCAATGGTTCATTAGTTCTGCAGACATGCACTAAATTTTTCATTTGTTTGAATTATTGAAAAATTAAACATTTTAGTCGTATTATAGAACAACTTTATTTCTCAATCTACATAGTAAAAGAGTTTTCTTGTTTGTTGTTTCTATGTTTGTTTTTACAATTGCACGGAGACCGCCGAACTAAGATATAACAAATTTGGCTTAATTTTGGCTTCTTAACATTTATTTTAAAACCTAAAATTCTAACTTTAAATTTTCAATTACATTTTTTACTAATTTTTTACTTTTTTTTAGCCTGCCCATCGCAAAATATTCGCGTGTATTGGGACCTAAGAGATGAAACATCGCTGTATAATGAATCTCGAGATTAGAATCCGGCACGGGTCGGGTAGTACTCGAACCAAACCCGAAAATTCTGCTTAAAGTCAACCCGAAACCCGATCCGAACCGAACAAAAAAAAAATATCTACAACCCGAACCCACACATTCCAACCCGAAACCGACCCAAACGTGAAATGTTCAAACCCGAAGCCGAAGTGAAAGAAAATTGTTCCATATTTTAATACAACGATTTTACTCTTTTTCTTTTGTTTTTTTTTTTGTTTTTAATGAATATTCAAATATATAATTTTTTCCTTCGAAAAATATTCAGGACTTTCTTTTGAAAAATCGTGTCAACCCGACCAGAGAGAGTCAAAACTCAGTCCGAACCCGAAACGTTTAAAGTTAATCGGACCCATAACGAAAAATATTACCGTGAATCCGACCAAACCCGAACCGCGAGTCGGGTCGGGTTTGGTAAAATCGGTTTACCCGACTCGATTCAAAACTCTACTCGAGAATGGCAGGAATAAATACAAAGTTTCATTTTCATCACCTCCTGAATGTGTGTGTGTTGAAGGGAGGGGGGGGGGGTGTTTTCATCGGAATTTAAAGACAAGAAAATTCATAAGATAATTATTGACATTGGGAAGTAAGCAGAGGATAACTGTTTTTTGATATTCTGACTCCCCGATTTTGCTCTCAAAGCTTGTAAACGGGATGTGCTGGATTCGAACCCATGTCGCTTTCGTTGGCCTAACCGTAACCGTTCCGAGTTTTATCCGGTTTTTTCTTCTAATTTTACGTATATAAGGGTTAGGTAAACCTTGGAAAGATGACGCGGAGGGCAATGCTCCAATCGACCTGTATTTTTCATTCGATAATCGACCGTAATAAACCACCACCCATAACTTTCTGACTCCTTACAAATCAGAGGTTTAAAAACCGAATGTGTCAAAGCGAAATATAAAAAATTCGCAAGATATGTTAGAACATAGGCACTGAATAACGCAGATTTCAACGCAATGTATCCTTTTTTTCAACAAACGATCTTGAAGTTCCTGTACATTTTATCCCGTACTCTATCTAGAGATGAATGAATGAAAATTCGCAGGCCTAGGGATATAGTCAAAAGTTAACGAAGAATTTTTCGATATTATTTTCAACCTCCCTCCAAATTTGATTTCATCCATATTTAAATTTTAATTGTCCATTTTCTATGTCGTCACAAATTGATTATTTTTATGACATGTAACAATATTAAAATATCCGAAAAAGTTTTTATTTTTTTATTTCAATGTGCTATTTACATATTCTTTCAACGTTGCCAAGTTGGAGAAATTTATTTTATGCAAAATATCTATTATTATTTCAGAATAGTAATCTTCGCTTTATTTAATGAAAGATATTCCGTGATTAAATAAAGCAAAGATTAGTTGGAAAGAGTGATAGTAGTTATTTTGAATAAAAAAATTCCCCAATCCTGTAACACTGTTACTGATTCTACTGTATATATATATACTTTATATTTTCCTTGTGGGAGTTGGGGGGAGGGGGGGTCAGATTTTTATTTACTGTAACTCAGTCTAAAATGATATAATTATTATTTTGTTCTTACTAACTTTGGCTATATCTCAATATCTCTTATTATATATGATCAGTACTTCCCTGAAATTTCTAATGTGTGTAATTTGTATTTTCAGTTACACTTTTAATAATGTATTTTTCCAAACAATAAATTAATAATTTGTATTTTTTTTCCTTTTTCAGAATTTGTGGAATCTGAAATTCGCAAAAGAATGAAATTGTTTCTTCAAGAAGACATGAAAATATATGTGTGACGTTGGTATTTTCTTTGGTTATCTAGCTGTATGAGTATGTTTTACGTCATAAAGCTAGGTTACCAAAGTTAAGAACAACGGATGTGAATCTTCAAGGAAAAACCGATGCCCGGACAGACATGTAAAAGCAAGGTTGTGACTTCAAATAATTTTGATTCATGAGCAAAGTTTTCATTGAAGAACAGTGACTGAGATGTGCAAACATGGAAGAACAAAGAGGAACCAAAAGAAGGAAAAACAGACGAGGATATGCAGAAATGAACAGATATTTGGAAAAAAATGCGGCCAGTGCAAGTTTAATTATCCTATTTAACTAAGTGTGCGAATTTTTCCCGGATATGGAAACTGGATATTGAGGTAGGTAATGTCAAATTACCAAAATAAGAAACAAAAGTTGTAAATCTTCCCAAAGAGCTGACTTGGACAAAGTATGTAACTATTAAATCTGCAGGCTATTTACTAAATCTGGAGCTACTACTAAATTTGCAGGCTATCTATTATATTTGGGGCTTAACTACTAAATCTGCAAATTAGCCCATTAACTGACAAAACTATGTGGGCGGAGTCTTCGATATTTTTACTGAAATTCGTTTCTCGCCAAAAATTCTGAAAGAAAATATTTGGTAACTTTAATGGCAAAGTTAATTCAAAGCTTTTAATAAAGTTATTTTTACATGTAAGACCCAATTTCCTACTAAATCGTGGACGCTTTTCAACTTTATGGTTGTTTTTACCCTCCACATCTCGTACCGTTTTCGAGATAGGAACGCTAACTCCGCAGTTTGCCACTAAAGGACGCATACCTGTTTTACCTTACCTAGATATCACGTTCATGGCTGTAGCTAAACCAATTCATCAGTTATTTGAGGCAAAACGGAATTAAAGAATCACCTTGTATAAGCTGGGCTTAATTTCTAACAAAAGAAGTACCAGAGCTCTAAAATTCTGCAGTAATAAAGACAACAGTGTATTCTCCCGCCTCCTCTATTTGCCTATTTATATTTCATACATTATTTGGAAAATTTAAAGCAAATATATATATATATATATATATATATATATCAGGAGTGGGGAATTTTCAGAAAATCCTACTCGGCAAGAATTGTTTTGGTAACAACTAGCAAAACAAAACAGACAGCGCTGTTCCAGTGGGTTCTGAGCTACGGCTCAAATTAAGCACTGGCTATACAACAGTGGGAAAAAAAAGTATAAGGAAAAACCATAATATTTGTATAAAAGTATACATATTTTTTTATCCGAAATGAGTAAAAGTTTAACATAACATATTACTTCGGTTTAGAAAAAAATAATTACCTTTAATGTATCACAGCAGCAACTTGAAGTTTATGCAACTTCATTTGAAATGCAATGCACTAAACAAAAACTGGAAAAAAAATACAGGGTAAAGCCTTTATTATGGCTCCCAAAACACACTATTAATCAACAAATTCTCTTTTTTCTCCTATGATGTGAATGTGCCTTGATATCATAGATCCACAAAATTCTGCTAGCGTGTTTTGGGGGATATTATTCCAAATCTGATGAATGGAAGAAATATGATCCTCCTTCTTTTAGAATTGTGCCCCACTTTTTGTATATTTCTCTGGCACAATACCACACAGATTTTCCGTGGAGTTGGTATCTGGACTATTGGTTGGCCAGTCAAGCAGTTCAATAAAAATTCTTTCAAACTTTACGAGCTGGCTTGCTCCCGCTAGCGGATCCTGAGTTCTTGATAGAAAACTGCCCTAGTACTTCGTGAACACCAGGCAGACTGCAAAGCATATTTTTAAGCGACACTAAAAAAAAAAACACAAAATACATATTTTACAACATAAATTTCAAGTAATTTCGCCAATCTACGTCATTTTGATCTTTTAAAGTGCCCTGCTACCAAAGTAAACATTTCATTTTTCAAATTCCGATTTCACAACTGTATAAAACTGTAATAAATTTCAACCGTTAAAAAACATTTTTTCTTTTATTTCATAACTAAATTGTAACTATTAATTGCATTAATATGACTGATCATTTTTTTCTTTACAAAGTTACTGTACTAAAATTCAAAATTTTATCTGCATTGATATAACTAATACATGTTGTACTAGAGTATTACATAATATTCCTTATATTTTAATTATATTTGATATGAAATATTAATATTATTTACAATGCAAGCAAAATTGATAAAATGCAGAACATATGCAGTATAATTTCAAGAGAAAGTTTATTTGTTTATAATAATTGCTGGTGCCAAAATAATAATTATGTAACTTAAATTTTAAAAAAGTTTCTCAAATTAGATCCTCATTTTTTAAAAACATGTGTAAAGAAAAAAACCTGTAATAAATTAGATCATTAAAAATCATCTTTTATTGCATAAGTAAATTGTAACTATTAATTGCATTAATATGACTGATTTTTTGTTTCAAGTTGTCTTATTAAATTACAAATTTATTTTCACTACAAAGTTTCTAGTATGTTATTATTATTTTTTTTTTGCATTGATATAATTAGTATGTGTAGTACACGGCATTATATATTCTTAATTATATTTTATAAGAAACATTCACTTTATTTGCAATGTCTTCAGAACTGATAGCATGCATAACAAAGTATAATTTCGAAAGAAAACTTCTTTGTTTATATTAATTACCGATAGATGGCACCAAAATAATATTTAGAAACGAAGCGTAATCAATGTATGGAAGCTTTAGAATCGATTCCCGCAATGATCGCTGCGAAAAAATGCTGCGGTTGATTGGTTGAAGGAAGTGTTTGTTTATTGATTTAATGCCTGAGGGAGGCCACTCGGCTTAGCGAACCATGCCGTTGAGCGTTACAGCCTTCCCCAGAAATTGATTGGAGAATTTGCTTTTTGAATTATCTATTTAATATTTTAAACTTTCATAACGAATGCTATTTATTTTTTCGACACTAGGCTACATCGCCAAGCCCCATCAAGTATTCGCTTTGCGAACGATTACCTCCATGCTTTAATATTTTAAACGTTCACGACGATTGAATCTCTTATTTGCTGTTTACTTTCCTGGAGCAAGATATTGAACTGCCAACCTAATTTCAACTGAAGTTATCTCAGGATATATACATAACTGAATGTTAGTCATCTTTCAAACATTAATTTATTTTGAACGATCTTTCAAAAAATGTAACTTTTATGCAATTTTATCTGAAAAAAAAATTTTTGAATGAAAATGGCCGCTTGGCATATAAAAAAGCGAAGCGGCTATCCCGTAACTGTTGATGACAGTGAAATGCTTTGCGCTTTTATTATTTACGTGTATGGTCACATTGATTTGTTGCAGCAAAATGTCCCCACGAATTGTGTGGTTTTCGTTCAACGGGTTTACATAAGCCTCCGTATTCATTCTAACTTGAATGACGGTAATTAGGGTTGTTCTTTGACTGAAAAACGGCCCATACGATGACAGAACCACCTCCAAATTGTCATTTGAAGAAAATGTCCTTGGGAAGATTATACCAAATATATCTAAAACCAACTTAGTACGTCCAAGTTGATTTTTTTTTTTCGTCGGAAAAGACGTTTTCCCAATCTGAACTTATAGTAATGTGATGTTTTAGCATAGTCTGCTCTAAATTTCTTATACTTGATTGAAAACAGAGGACCAGACATTATTTTTCACACCGAAGGCTTGGATTTTTGTTGTTGTTGTTGTTGTTAAACACTGCGAATAGTTGTACTAGTGCACGATGAATTTGAAACTGTGGATTTTTTAGATGTTATTTTTATCGTGCATGCAAGTCGGGTTTATCAGTCTTTTTTTTTTGTTAACTTTTGGCGAGCATTAAGGCATTTTGGTATACCTTTTCGTTTCTGCTTACAATAATTTCAAAGACTTTTCAAAAAAATTTAAATTACTGCCCGTTAAGCTTCTTGCAATATCACGCACATTTAGTCCACAACTTCAAAATGCCAATGTCAGAAAAATGTGTGCCTCGTAGCTTGTTGAACTCGATAGGATTTATGCAAACAACTGTGTAAACACTCCAGTTTCATTCATGTTTATCGCCTGTCTTGAAAGATAAATTGTTGTTTTAAATGTAAGGTTGTTGTTTTAAATATTAAAAGTCTCTATATTTCTTTCCAACTTAATATACGGGGTCCCTAAAATGTTCTGATTGATTTTAAAATTCAATAACTTGCAAACGGTGACAGATATTTTTTAAAAATTGAAGGAGGGTTATGTAAAATGCCAGGAGGTTTTTTTTACTGCGATTCCTAATTTTAGTTCGAATTATCAGCAATAGATGACGCTGCGACCAATAGACGTCCAATCGAGGTAGAAGCAGAAATCACCCAGCATTGATGCGAAGGAAGGAGGTTAAATAGATGGTGTGGGTGTCATTCACCTATACATTCTTGTTCTTGGTGCCCGATTCTGAACAAGATTTTATTGGCGAATCAGGCCCGCTCCATATATTTAACCTTCTTCCTTCGCATCAATGTCGGGTGATTTTAGTTTCGGTCTCGATTGAGCGCCTATTGCTTTCAGCGCCATCTATCGTTGCTATTTTAAACTATGAATCGCATAAAGGAAAAAAAAAACTCCTGACATCATACATAACCCTCCTGCAAGAATTTTTTTAATATCTGTCACCGTTTGCAAGTTATTGAATTTTTAAACCGAGCAAGCTGTCTATTTTAGGGCACCCGGTATTAAAAAAATAATTAAACATTTTTCTGCACGTACTTTGTAAAAAAAAATTACACTAAGTATACACTTAAAATGTTTGTTTTAGTCTATATTTGCTATTGAAAAGATTGCAAGATTTTCCAGCCAAACGTTTTTCCCATCACTGTATGAAAATTTTGTTATCCTTGCTCATTATGATGTAAAACAATAAACGTTCGTTGTAGAATAGCGATAGACCGGTTACCGGTTGTTTTGATGTAAGGAATTGATGGAACCTTGACCTTATTATTATTATTTTTTTAAAATCTCATTACATGGTAAGTTGGTGTTTTATCTCTTCATGACATTGGACAATTGGCATGCTTAAAAACTTTCTGAAAATGGTAAATATCTGACTTGTAAGTGAAGTTCAATGGTAAATGAAAGTCAGTAGTTAAATCAAACATTAAACGTCCTACTTCCCAAGGTTGTCCACAGGGTTCGTGTCTCGGCCCTCTCCTGTGGCTCCTTGTGGCCAATCAAATACTAAAAATATTCTACACTAAATTCACTAATCTTTATGCCTTTTGCGATGATTTCAATCTTATTATACGCGCAAACAATAGAAGAGATTTAGAATCGCAGGCGAATGAAAGAATTGCCCTTTTTGCCCAAATATGTGAAGAACTCTCTCTAAAAATATCATCAGATAAAACATCGTACATTCTGTTGGGTAAAAATGCCTTGGTGAGTCGTCCACCAATCTTTAAATTAAAACAATCCAATATAAAAGGTGTCACCGACTTAAATATCTTAGGTATAACATTCCAATCAAATCTTAAATGGGATAAACACATCCAAAAAATTAAAAACAAAATAGTATTATTAACATCTTCAATAAAACGCGTTTTTTCAGCCACATGGGGAGTGGATAGATCACGCCTTAGAACCTGGTACATCACAGTCTTAGAGAAAATAATAGTTTACGGCTCGGAGGTATGGTTCGACGATTTAAGAGTTATTGACAAACGTAACCTCCAGAGCATACAAAGATTATGTTTAATATCAATAACAAAAACATATAAAAATAATTCAACTCACACATTACAGACACTACTGGGTATTCCACCACTATTACTAACGTTAGAACATAAAAACTTAAAATATAAAATATTAAACAACACAGAGATATTATTAAAAGATAATAAGGTGATAACTAAAAATGACATAGAAGAAAAGCTTTACAAATACACAATTAACCCAGAAAACTTTTTAAATAATCTAATAACAATAGACAAAATCTTAAATAACATAGATATTATACACATATACACAGACGGTTCTAAGGTGGATTCTAATACAGCTTTCTCATTGGTGATTTTTCAGAACAACATAAAAATAGACGAAAAAACTACTAAAATTCAACCAGAAAACACAGTCTACCAAGCAGAGCTGCACGCGGCCATAACAGCAATAGAATGGGCAATAAATTCTAACTTTAATAAATTTCAAATTTTATCAGATAGTCAATCAACAATCCTTTCATTAACAAATCAATTTCCAACACTTAAAGCAATTTATGATATACAGCAACTAATACATCAAAATAAAAACAAAATATTTTATCTAACATGGGTTAAAGGACACGCGGGTACAATAGGCAACGAACTGGCGGACAAGCTGGCTAATGATGCTGCTCAGTACTCCAACCTTCCAGTAGAGCGCGGAATAAAATTTCCACGCTCATATTTAAATAAATGTATCAAAGATCAATTACTGGAAAGGTGGCAGTACAACTGGGATAACTCAGGGAGCGGCAGATTTACGTATCAGCTTGTGCCAGAAGTCAACACTAAATTAATTACTAAAGATAAAGTCTCAATATATTTTTTCACGGGCTGCGGCAGTTTTCCTACATTCTTAAATAAAATCGGTAAAATGGATAATGATCTATGTGTTTGTGGCCAGAGAGGTGATCCTATCCATTATGTCTTCGGGAAGTGTAGATTTATGAAATATAAATTTCATAGGAAGTTTCCAACACTCCTCGAGGACATGATGGATATTATTAATAATAATGAATCACTAGGCAAATTATATCAAAATTACAATATCTTAAATGAGAAATATTCTTTTATAAAATACAAATTTTATTTTTAAATCTAAAATATTTTTTAATCCTGCTATTGCTCGTCCTGTGAAGGTTATTTCGCTTCATGGAGACGGTTGTCCTCTTAATTTGCGGTGTTATGTATCTTTAACTATATTTTCTGTTTATAAGTGTTTATTCATCAAGTATATTACTCTAGTTTTATTCATTGTATATAAGTGATTATTATTCAAATATAAATTTTCTATTGTTTTATTCATCGTGTATATTTGTATATTATTCGAGTGTAGTATTCATTGCATTACTCATTATAATTAAGTGTATAAATGTTCGGAAAATCTTGCTAACAATTAAATAGTTAAAATAATCAATATAATTGATTATCTAGTAAAATGTAAATATATCAAGTGTACTACCTGTAAATACATAATTGTTACTTTACAATTCATATATTCATTCATCTACTTCTTGCATGGTTAATCATGAGGGCAGACATTTCTTAGGGTTGTCTTTTAAAGAATGGAAAATGTTGTTAAACTTAGAAAATTACTGTTATCATCTTGCAAAGAGCTATTATGTATAATGTGTAAATATTGAAATTTGTAAAACATGTAACTTATATAATTATTGTGTATACATTTTTTTTTTTTTTTTTTTTTTTTTTTTTTTTTTTTTTATTTTAAATCTACTTACCTGTAAAAAACTGTAGCTTTAAATATTGTGTATATAATCTATAATATTCAAACATTGTATAAAATCAGGCACGCCCTGAATAAATAGGGCTGCCATTTGTGAATTAGAGTTTGTATAATTTACTATAATTTACTTTTCAATTTGTAAATGTTTTCCCATGGCACGCCCTGATAAATAGGGCTGCCACTTATGATTGATGGTGTAAGAAATTTTAGTTAATCCGGAGACGGTAGTGTCGTTTGGACGGTGGAGACCTTCCTGCCTTGAGCTTGGGGCTTGTCCCGATCATATGCCAAAAGCGGATCCTCAAGGCGGGTGACAGCCAGACAGCCAGTTAAGGAGTCGATATCTTTAACACGTCAGAAGTTAGCGAAACGATTAAGCTTTAAAGATTACTAGATAGTACGCGTCAAGATTTGACGGTGAACAACTTGAAAGTTTCATAAGAAAAATGTTTGAATTTTTATTTTGTTTTTAAATTTATTAAGTATTGAAAACTTAAAGGATTGCGGTGTTGTATGAGCGATTCTTATAGATATAAGGCGATAGATGTTGCTCTCAGCCCAAGATACTCAATTAATGAATAGAAAGAACTTTAAACTTGTAATTTATAACATATTATGCTTGTTTTTCAGCAGAATTTTAACTAAAAATATTAATTGAATGGTAGGGCATTTATTTTTACTTATTACAGTCTCAATTTTTTCAAAAATAACAATATTTAGTATTTTCTAATTTTTTAAAACTACGCGACATTTAAAAATTTTCAATAATTTTATTTTTAGCAATCTCATTCTAAAACGCCGAAATTAAAATTTGCTGCTAGCAGCTAACGTTTTATAATATATATATTTTTAATTACTCGAATTTAATTAACATTTTCATACATTATTTAATTATTCAACCATGGATATGTAGAAAATTTTTATACTTCTTAGAATTTTCCTTCTTTCTATTTTCTCTTCTTTTTTACGGAACATGATCACATATTTTTCTTAGTATACATATAAATATATTCTTGATAATGGTCATACAAAATATAGCAAAAATTGTAGATCAATTCAATTTATTTAATCGATAATAATTACAAGCAATTTTTTAAAATTTAAATATCTTTAATACACATATTTTTAATACAATTTTTAATTTGTATAAATATTGTTGGGCGTTACTCTCTGACAGTCCAGCAAAAATGCTAAATTATACTGTTGTTTTCTCTGTACTTTATTTTAAATGCTAAAAAAAAGGTGTTTATTCCAAAATTACATAAAAAACTTAATTACTTATATGAATGTAAACCTTGAGGCTATCAATCATTACTCAATGTATTAAAACTGCATTATATTTGTCGAATTGTATTAATTTTCAAATTGCTTGTATTGCAGTGAAACCTGGAGCTTAGTGAACGCATTAACACGGGCTTGTCAGTGAGAGGGTTGGATCTTACTTAATTAAAAAGCGCATAAAAAAAATTACAAATTATATACGTAACTTTTTTTTCCTGAAAATATGACAGTAATTGAGAAATGAATTATAGCCAAAAGTAAGGCAGCAATAATTCTGTCGGAAGCGGGATTAGAACTTTCGAACCCACTTTGTTTGCAGAGAGCCAGAGCTTAAATTACCGCCTTAAACCACTCAGCTACGACGACCGCGCTCAAGTGTACCTTAAAACTGAACAGATTTTAGATTTAATCTCACGCATGCGCACAAGCATCGAATTTGCACTGAAAATTTTAGCTTGTCGTTTTAATATATAGGATTATTTAAGGCTGTTCTCAAATCCAAAGGGGCGACTTTCAGACACATTTTTAAATTCATTTTTGTTCAGAAACGCATGAAATGAGCAGGTGTTGTTGTACACAAACTTTGTAATCGAAACACGTTTTCCATTTTTTGGTAAAGGCAGAAGATCTTTCAGAAAACACTGTCAAAGTCGACGTTTTGAACCAAATTCCCGATTCTTCAGCGCCAGAAAGGGGAAAAACGTGTTGTCACATGACATAAATCACTTATAACTCAATAAGTAATTTATTTATCAAAAAATTGAAAACTTATTTCGATTTCAAATCGCTTCAACAGTCAGGTTTGAAAATTTTATGCCTTTGCGTTTAAAAATGAGTCAAGAATTGTGTCAGAAAGTTTTTGCGTTGTTCAGCAGATCATTTGAGTTTGAGAACCACCTTAAAAAAATATATTAAACTCACTAGCACGAAAGTTTAAAGTAATATTTAAAACTCTTCTCTTAAAATGTTTACTTTTTTTTTAAAAATCAAAAATTCTTTTAATATTTATTCATTTTTAGTTATAAATAATTGCATACTTTTTCAAGAATTGAAGCACTGCAAAGTAATATCCACAAAACTCAACCGTATAAGTTCTTTCTCTCTCTCTTTTCAGTATATAAGCAAACAAGTTGGAAATTGTACGTCAAACGTGACAAATGAGGTGCGTTCATACTATAACTAGTTTTATAAATATTTATATCGTCTGTTATTATGATACGATTAATTTCCGTAATAAAATAAGTACATTTTAAGTTGGCAACATTTAATCTTTTGTTGACATTTACTGAAAATTCCAATGACCTAGTTATATGTGAATTGAAAAAGAAAGAAACTTTAAAATTATTACGCGCGGAAAGCATTTAATGGAGAAAATTACGTCATATTTAAAACAATATATTTAAAATGATTTTCTTAAAGCGTCTAAAGAAAAACTTTTCTTGTAGACGTTATTAATATAAAATAATATTAACATCCAGAATGCACCGACATTTTTTACTGAACCATTTTATGCAGACTGATTTTTAAATGTGAAGTTGATCTTTCTTAATCACGAAAACAGCCGTCAGCTGTCGTGTCAACGGTGGATGCAGACTTGGGCAGTCAGATTACAGAAGAACGCCACTGGTCGTGATAATGTCGTTTAATCTTCGTATTCGGGTAATAAAATCAGAGGCAAAATTTTAGAGCCTGAGGGGTCTTAGACGGGGGTTGGCGAACGTAGCTCGTAGGGAGCAGAGCCCTCTAGTAAAGTAAATGCACTGAGTGGCCAAAAAATTAGAGACACCTTCTAATAACGAATCAGTTCACCTTTTGCTCTGATCACAAACGATATTCTTCTTGTCATGGACTCTATATCTTAGGAAGCTGAGTGTTCCTTATATAAGCAACTCTACGTTATTCCGACATTCTACGTCACTGTTGGACTGGTTTATTTTCAGAGGGGTGTCTAATTTTTTGGCCACTCAGTGTATGTAAATGAAATGATCTAAGCTTTTGATCCTTCAGTTAACATTCGTAATTTTTTTTTAATGTTTCCGAATTTTTGACTTTTATAAAATATTTCTTTTTAATTTTGGAAGACACGGTGTAAGGAAAGTATCATCGTAATCATGATGTGTGTGCGTATGCGTGTAAGTGAACACGATAACTCCCAATCGATAGTTCTGATTGAGGCCCCACTTGGCGAATAAATCATAAACCATCCTGTATAGATTTTCCTAGAAATCGGCCGACGAATTAGGTTTTTAATCCATTTTTAATCCCTTTTCGAACCATTTTCGACCGATCCTATACGAAAGGGGCAGAGCATGTGATAAATATTGCGACGATGTAATCAAGCATGAGTAGCGCTCATCTTCATTTTCAAAACGGGAGGGTCAGCGTTAGAATCTATCCGATTACGTATTTTATTTTTATTTTCTGGACACGGACACAAGAATTCGAAAAGTCACTCCAGTTTTTTTTTCCTTAAAAAATAGAGAATAGACATTTTTGTTTCGTTAAAGTGAAATTCATATGATTTTTATGATTACAAAGAAAAGAGAAATCATCTTTGTACTTTTTGCATTATATTTAATGAAATTTCACTTATGCATTTCAATTTTTGTGTATAAAATAATAATAATAATAATAATAATAATAATAATAATAATACGCTTTGTGCGACCTGCAGGTGCTTCCAACCGGGCAACTGTTTTTCTCCGGTCACAAGCATCTGAAACAAATTTAATTGCCAAATTATGAAAGGACATTAAATTCTCTGGAGCTCATATCAACATTTAGTTTAAAAAGTTGATTTTTGACAAAATGGCGGTCGTTTAAACAAAAAATATCCCTTTTTCTGCCTTTTTTTTTTTAACCTTTTGCGACTTTGAAAAAACAATCATTGAAAATAATACTTTTCGGTGGTAGAAGCTCCAGCAAAAACGATTACATAAAAAAAAAATGGAGAAAATCGGTCGAATAGTTCTCGATGAAAATGGTTGTTTAGATTGAAAGAATTTCGAAATGGTATCGAAACGCATTTTCGTCATGGTTTCGAGAGAGTTTTTTTAAACATGTTTTCGACATGGTTTCGAAACGCAATAAACTTTGAGTGTATAAAGCTATATGGCTGTGTGATGCATTCGTACTTTTAAAATATCTCCTCAGTAAATTAATATTTTTTTCCTTTTTTTTCTTTTTTTTTTCTGTATGCTCTTTTTGAAGAATGTCTCCCTTTTATTTTTTTAAATTGTCAAAATATTTCTAAATTATGTAATTAATTTTATGTGAAGTGTTAAAATCTTATTCAGTTTCACTAAGATTTTAACATATAAAATTATAAATTAAGTATATATTTTAGATATATTTTGACGACTGAGAAAGGAAGAGACACATTTCAAGAGAAGTACAGAGAAAAAATAAGTTTAAAATATTAATATCCTAAGGAGATATTTTAAAAATATGCATGCATCAAACGCCCATACGTTTAACATTAGCGAGGGGTATTTGAAATCTCACTGATGAGGAGCCTTAAGTTCAACGAGCAAAAAAGATTGTAAGGAATTGCAATATCACAAAAACCGCTTTAAGGCAACAATCTACACACTTAAGGAATGCAAAAAAAAATAAAAAAAGTAAATCGAAAATTTTGATACAAAGAACTATAGAACCTCACCTTGATAGATTCTTTTAATTAGAGAATATTATGTGCGTTCGTAATTATAGAAATACGTAGCATCTATAGTCGTCGTCTGGTCCGTCTGTCTGTCTGCATATAACAGCGCAAAAACTACCCAACCGAATTATTTGTAATTTACTAGATATATAATCGTTTCAGAATTTTGTCGAGTCATTTCAAATTTTATGAAAATCGAATCAAAACTTAAAAAGATATAAATAAAAGTTTTCTTCATTCTACTAAATCCTATCATACGTAATTAATTCAGTGATATCCCATGATAGGTAATGATTGTAGGTTACCATGGTCGTATTTAAGATGGAGTCATATTATTTCCGTATTACTGAATTTAAAAACCGAATTTGTATACTAAAATTGTTTAATTACAACAATCCTATAATCAACCGACAGTTTTTTGGATAGATGTTTCCGGAGAAATAGATCCCATCAAAAAACTTTCTGTAAAAAAAAAAAGCGCCAAGTTCTCCTTAATGTTTCGGCCGTAAAAAGTACTGATATCTGATGTTCGCCCAAGTTAAAAGTCAAACATCCGAAATCTTTCATTCAAAATGGCTTCCTGCGACTTGGCCGTTAATGCATTCTAGGTTAAAAACATTAGAAGAATGTAATACTGAGAAAAATAAATTAGAATACATAATACACCCTGATTGATGTTAAACATGCCATATCTTTCATTTGAAATAAATAATTAATACGTCGATAAATCATTTCAAAATTAATGATTGGAAATTATGCATTTAAAAGTAATATCGGAATGCAAATAGGCAAATTCGTATGATGACATTGTAATTAAAAGCTTTGTGATACATACCATTGAGTTTCAAGAAACATTAGTTTTGATTAACCATCATTTAATTTTACTATGGTTTAATGACCATTTTGTACGGTCTATTGTCATTAACACGAATTCCAATGAATATTTTTTTCATCAAATTTCACATTGTGTTACATTATATGAGACGTTGAGAACCAGAGTGGACCATTCTCGACAGCTGTGATCTCGAAATTATGTTTTTAAAAATGTGTATTATATTTTAGTACTTTGCACAACAAAATGCGTAAAATGTTCAAAAAAATGTAGTAGACATGTAGATCATTATACATTCTTTAGAATTTGAAAAACCTTCTAAAATGCATTAACGGCCAAGTCGCAGGAAGCCATTTTGAATGAAAGATTTCGGATGTTTGACTTTTAACTTGGGCGAACATCAGATATCAGTACTTTTTACGGCCGAAACATTAAGGAGAACTTGGCGCTTTTTTTTTTTACAGAAAGTTTTTTGATGGGATATCACTGCTTTTTGTAGGTTTTATCAAATGTATAAAGGATATAAATATAATAAATGTATAAATGTCAAAGAATTTTAAAATTATTTTATTATGCTTTGCAAATCTATATTTTTATTTGTATTTTACATCAAAATACTAGCCGTCTCAGGAGAACAATATATTCTTTCTAATATGTATGCTAAGCACTTCATCATATTACTTTTATTCATAACTAGCCGAAGTACTTGGTGCTGTTCGAGATTTTTAAGAATGTTTGTGGAGAAAAATCAATTTCAAAATTAAACATGTTGTATAGATAACTTCAAAATGTTAAAGTATGCCAATATTTCTATAATCATATTTTTATCATGATTCAATACGTTCCTCAAACTCGTATGACGTTGTACTCACCTGCTGACATCTTACCTACTTGCTTTCACTATTACTCATATTGATACTCTCTTTCTATAATTCCCAAACATTTGAAAAAGTCCGTTAAACTTCCAATGTGACGTTGTATTAATTTTCTTTTTTAATTATCGAATGACGTCATATTAACCTGCTTTCTGTATTTACACATACTCATACTCCTTGTATTATTGAGAAATGTTTGAAAATTTCCGTTATATTACCAATATGACGTCATATTAATCTTTTTTTTTTTCCATTGCTGAAACTTCTTATTTTTATTTTCATTTTTCACGTGGAAATCTTTCAATAGAAAATTAATTATTGTAGAAAGAATTTCATTGTGGATTTTTAATTGTTGGCAACTGCTATAACGAAAAATGTTCAAATTTAATAGGAAGAGGCGGGAAGAGTTCAATATCCTGTGTTGGTAGGTTTGGCGAGTTGTTTTTGGCGATAAATGCTTGATTTGGTTGTTGCGATATTCAGTCTTTGGAGTTTTAACTTAACAACTGGAATTGACCTTATCTACGTGACATCACACCTCTTTTGGCAGCAGTTTGGATTTTTTTGCCAATCGCGCGAACCAGCACAGGATATGGAAGCTGATAGATTTTTGGTTTTTTATTATTTAAAAATTAACTCTGCATTATATTTCGATTCCGGATTACTTTAGTTGCCTCGGCCGTGTTTTAATACACCTACACGTAGCATTTCACAATTCTGGCTTTCAAACTGGTGATTTGTATAGAAGTGCAGACAGACAAACAGATTTTCATTTTCATGTATTAGATTTACTTGCTCATTGCTCAATCCTTCGCCAAATCGGAAGTTTCTGTTAGAGAAATTCTCTTTGCGATCATTGGCAGCATATCTTATATTTTGTGTTGTTATCCATTTCATCTTTACTGACAACTAGCTGTTACCCGTGACTTCGTGCACGCAACATTAAAAGAAGAATAAATACACTAATTAAGCAAACTATTTCACTTCCTATAAGTAAGAACGTTAATAATTAACTTACTATTTAGCACATTTCATAGGAGACAATACGGTATTTTTTGTTATAGGGACCTTGACATAACTCCGTCTTAAAAATGTGAAATTTTGTGCCAAATAATCATGAAAATGAAATTACAACCAATGCAAAAAAGAGGGCCAAATAAAATCGTGGAAATTGAAGACGAATTGAATAAAAACAAATGTCAATTTTACCTGATAAACAATTTTACTTTTAACGCCTTTGTGAAACGTTTTAACAGCACATCCTTCAAAAAAACATTAATTGGAAATAGTATATGCTCTTTCTTTAAATTCAAATCTGCCTCGTTGGTTTAATGTATAGCTGAAACAAATCTTGTTTTCAAAATGACAGTATGTTGACAGGCAATTTTTGTTCTCCAGAATAAATTGATTTATGAAGTTTGAATATGTGAAAATATGTTTTTATTTTTCGGATAATTTACTGAAATCCAGATTTTGTTTTCACCATCTATTCAAAATGAAAATAAATTCTGTTTTTCCGTTTTAATGAGAAAATGGTGTAAAAAATATACTGATCTGTTTTATTTCTCCTTTTTTATACACAAATATGGAGTAATTTACTTTCAGTTTTTAGAAAAACTTCGTTAAAATTATATAAAAAAAAAAATCTTGGCATCTAATTTAATTTTTTAAATTCTGAGAGTTTATGTGACAATAGTCTAGGAATAGTTTCGAAATACGAACACACGGTCAGATTTTAATATAATATATTCTTATGGTGTGATTTTTAGCAGAAAACTCTCATCTGTATATAACGGATACTCATGCTTAATAATCAGTATAGATTAAAAAAAAAAAAAACATTTAAATTTTTCGTTATAAATATGGCGTGAAACTCATCTACTTTCTATACTTACTGATCCTTGTATTATTAATGTAAGGAGTTAATTTACACTCATTTTAAAACTTAAAGGAAAATTCCCGTTTTAATACAAATATGACGTTTCTTTTTCCCCAGAGAAATCCCTTTTTAATGACATAATTCTTGTTATTTTTCTTTTCCGGGCAATTAATTTCAATACTGGCATAGGGGAAATTATGTTACTTCAACGAAATAACATTAAATCTTTAGGTTTTATCAACAAAAATGGAACTGTTAACATTGGTCATTTTTTTTTAGGTAATCGAGTTATTTCTTTTAGTTTTAAGAATGAAAAAAACTTTCTCGCTATCCATGACATCATTTTCGACATGGATAATTTTGCGGAGAATATTATTGACATTTGCTAGCCATTTTCTATTGAAACTTCTTTTTACTTTTTTAAAAATTAAATTAAAAAATACGGCATAGTTATATTAGCCATGCGCAGACGGTAAAACGCAAAGTATTGTTACCATACAAAAGAAAAAGAAAAGTGAAGAAAAAAACCAAGATCGTTTTATTTCACCAATCAAAGCATATCCGCTTTATTGTAGATGTATCACGTCATATTCGCCTGTTTCCTAATGGTTACGCATATTGAAACCTTATATTATTATCAAAAACTAAAAAAAGTACATTTTATTTCTAATAATAATATTTAATCTTCTTTTTAATTCTTTAATTTTTTTATTTCATTTTCATTTTTCACGTGAAAATTTTCAATTGTAACCAAATTGTTGGTTAAAAATTATTATTTCGGGTTTTGAATTAGTTTTGGCAACGATAAATTATTAGCAACGGTAAAGTAAATTTAACCATTTTAAAATATTATACGAAAAAATGTCCATTTATTCTCTATGAAAATAAAGAAATTTTGAATTATTAAGAAAAATATTTGAATAAAACAAACAAAAACCAGCCTATGTTCATATGAGGGTTATAATTAACCTATATGCAAAGATACAGGATCATTAAATGCTCCATTTTGACGCTGGCTTCAGCCTAACATTTGCACACAATGAGATTTATAATATGTTTAGGATTATTAGGATTACCGCTTAATTTACTTAGGAATTTACGCTTCATGTCCGTTTGCATCGTTACACTCTCTAATACGGAGATTTTTAATCCTGTTAAGTAATCTTCTGTAATTTACACTGAAGTGAAGTGGTTCTTGTTAAACGCCTGTTAAGCTATCCATATTTACAGTAAACCATATTGATGCTAATTTTTTTTTCACTTTCATTCTAACATTGGAACGATTAAGGAAGATTAGAAAATCTACGGACGCACTGCCGTTCTTCCATTAGAAAATCTACCATTATTCTCCTCTAATCGTCTTAGATAATATGTCAATATGTCTTGGTTTTAAGATGTTAGCTAAATTTACTCGAAAACCTGAAGCTAAAATGCGAGGCCCCATTATAGAAGATTCATTCTAACGTACATATTGATAAACTGGATATATGTTATAAAATTATAATAGTCCAGAACTGGCAGTTTCGATGCTTTAATTCTGAAAATTCTCTTTCTATAATAAACTTTTAAGAGAGTAAAGACTAACAATATAGTAAGAGTAAGTATAATAACAGTACAATATAATAGCAACAGCAGAGGTCTTGTGTAGTGACGAAAGATTGAAACTTTATTAACATTCGTGCGTTATGCCATTTAATTAACCGCATAATATTAATAGATGATTAATCGCTCTAAAAGTTCGCAATGAAAAATAGCCTCTAGCGTCAAATTCTCTCCAAGCGACACTTAACGAAATATCGCCAAATTTGGCGACAAAAATACCCTGTTTATGTGGACGTCATAATGATGCATATGTATTATATATGTGATGCATATGCATATATATATATATATATACTAGCAAGCTACGCCCGCTACGCTGGTCAATTTCTCTTAACGAATTTTTAATCATTGACATTTCATAGTTCACTTTTATATTTTAACAGAATAATAAGACTACTATAATTTGTGACTCGTGCTATAGCCAATATAAACGTCAGGACACGTCGCCCTTATCATTATCTTTTTGCTATGGTACTCCATTGTGAAATTTGGTAATTTTTAAAATTCAATATTTGAAAAATGGCATAATCATTAGATTTGAAATTTATATTAAGAAATATACATTTTTTTACTTTTCAAACGCAGTTTCAAAAACAATTTTTTGACAAATACTTTTCGAGCTATTATTTTTTTCAGTAACTTCAAATGTTTCATTTTCCGAGTTTAATCTGTGGCAAAGATTAGCGAAAAACCCAGTCGTCAGCAACGCATAGCTTTATATTAAAGATTATGTTGGAGAAGGGATTGTCACCATCACTTTTGAAATCGGTTCTGTAGTTCCAGAGATTCCATAGAAATTGTAATTTAGAATGATTTTAGAACGCTTTTCGCTCATTTCACCCTTTTAAATTTCGATTTTTTAAAAAATTTATTCTTAGAGAGTAACTACCATGCCATATTTCAAGTTTCTAGCTCCTTTATTTAAAAAAAAAGTCGCAATTTTCGAAAATTTTTCACTCCTGCACCCCCTTGGGATTAGTGGCACCGACATAAATTATAGCCTATGTTGGAGCAGGAAGTGTCACCAGCAATTTGCCTCCATCACTTTTGAAATGAGTTCTATAATTCCAGAGATTCCACAAAAATTGTAATTTAGAATGTTTTTAGAATGCTTTTCGCTTTATCTCACACCTTTTAAATTTCGAATTTTTTTAGAATGTGTTCTTAGAGAGCATTTACATCTTATAAGTAACTACCATGCCAAATTTCATGTTTCTAACACCTTCAGTACAAAAAAATCGAAATTTTAGAATGTCTTTCGCTCATGCACTCCCGGGGGGGGGGGGGCAGTGGCACCGGCATGAAATATAGCCTATGTTGGAGCAGGAACTGTGACCATCAATTTGCCACAATCACTTTTGAAAACAGTTCTGTAGTTCCAGATATTCCATTGAAATTGTAATTTAGAATGTTTCTAGAATGCTTTTCGCTTTATCTCACACCTTTTAAATTTCGAATTTTTTTAGAATGTGTTCTTAGAGAGCATTTACATCTTATATGTAACTACCAGGCCAAATTTCATGTTTCTAGCTTCTTCAGTATAATTAAAAAGGGAATTTTAGAACGTTTTTTGCTCCTGCACCTACCTGGGGGTAGTGGCACCGACATAAAATATAGCCTATGTTGGAGCAGGGACTGTCACCATCAATTTGCCACAATCACTTTTGAAAACGGTTCTGTAGTTCCAGATATTCCCTATAGAAATTGTAATTTAGAATGTTTTTAGAACGCTTTTCGCTCATCTCACCCTTTTAAATTTTGAATTTTATTAGAATTTGTTCTTAGAGAGCATTTACATCTTATAAGTAACTACCATGCCAAATTTCATGTTCCTAGCTCGTCCAGTATAAAAAAAATCGAAAATTTTAGAACGTTTTTCGCTTTTGCAGCCCCTTGGGGGTAGTGGCACCGACATAAAATATAGCCTATGTTGGAGCAGGGATTGTCACCATCAATTTGCCACCATCACTTTTGAAATCTCTTCAGTAGTTACAGAGATTACCCCCTACAAACAAACGAACAAACAAACAAACAATCTTTACTACTTTATAATATTAGTATAGATATATATATTTCAAATAAAATCCAGTGTGCATATATATATATATATATATATATATATATATACATATATATATACATAAAGTTTATTAACATCATTAAAATGCACTTAAAGAACTAACAACCCACTGGAATTTTGCCAGATTGACTGAGTGCTATTGCGATTAGAATACCGACATTTATAATAAAATGTATTTTAAGGAAGTAAAAAATAGAAAAACGGACAGATAAACTAAAAGATTTGCCTTCCCAACATTTTCGGAAAAGAATATAAAAAATTCATTCTGCTTGAAACCATGTAACACCTTTAAACTCAGGCTAATTTTCTGTAATCAGGCTTTGGCGACCAACTCTGGCGTCAAATATGAGCAAGGAAATTATTGTCCAGGCAACTATCTATATATATATTTCTCTTACGTGGCGCGGAAATAAGGCTGAATTTCTAGCTTATCGATGGCAACAGCCGTAGTTTCCAGCTCCAATATGGCGGCCATTGTGACAGCAGTGAAACTTAAACTAGCAATTATTAAAAATAAAATAACATGTACGTAATCTAAAGTGTTTGAGATGATTCCTCATTTTAATTATGAGTAATATCGTTAATTCCAAATGAATTCTCAACTCTTATTTAGAATTTATTTACGAATTTCTCTTGCACAAAAACCGGAGAGAATGAAAATATCAACTGTTTAGATTGCACATGCTGCCATCTGTTACTGTCTTGAAAAAGTAAAAAATAATTTATTTTTCATATTATAGAAGCAATGAGTTTTAAACTAATTGTTTTTCCGAGATCTTTTTTCATAGTATTTAAATGATTTATGTCCATTGGTAGCACCAATATAAATGCATTTTTAATTGTATTTTCAATTACTTTTTTTAAATTTGAAAAAAAATTGCCAATTTCATATGTTAAAATGATTTATGGTAGTACTCATTCCAGCTAGAATTGTTTGGGACCGCTTAGCAGTCTTAATATGAATTGCTTTGCAATTCACGGGGGTTGGCGAGCGTTAGCGAGTAGGGGGCTGAGCTCCCTAGTTATTACTTAAATGTTTATCGTACAACAAAAAACACAAATGATTGCAACAATGCAATTAATTTAATTTGCCAATTGAATGTGTTACGAACTGTATATAGCCAAATCAGCACCCCCTATTTGAAGGGTTTAAAGGCAGAAAGTCTATGTTTTCAGACTTTTCTGGTTAATTGTGTGACAAAACCTACTTACTTGTCAAATTTTATGATTCTACGACTGTTAGAAGTACCTTAGTTATTTGATGATCACCAACTTTTTAGTTATTTGATGATCCCCTGTGAGTCAGTTACAAAAAAGCCCTTTTTCGGAATCTCATATTTCGAAAAATATTAAATACAGAAATAAGAAATCTTGGAACCTAGTTCAGTTTTATTATATTAATGTGTGTTAAAAAGGAAAACTCTCTAGCTCTCACCAAAACGCAGTTATGAGGGGGTGAAAAGTAGGCCGAAATGGTCAGGGAAAAGGTAGCTTACGGCCTGTGCGAACTTGGCGGACGCACTGCCGTGCTCCCAGATATTAAATGGAAAAAGAGTCTAAAAATGGGTTTCAAGTTCTGAAATTTTGAAAGCTAGGGAAAAGTGAAAAGGTTGAGAAAGTGAAAAGGTCACGATAAATTCAATTGCGGCAGCAGCATTAGTTACTACTTTTTAGAATAGAGACTTAAAATTTTATGAAAATCTCGTTAAACAATTTTCTCAAAATTGCGTGCGCAAGTTACGAAATAACCATTTTGGGGAAAGTAACGTAAAACCGCATACCTTATGACTATATTACTAGTTGCTTCTTGAAGCCAGAATTTAGTGTAATTTTGCGTACACATTCTGCAGTTAACCTAGTACCGTAATATCATTTGAAACATATGATTATCTCATCACATTTTTATTAATAAATGGTTATATATACAGGGTGGTCATAAAAAAAACTTTGCCGATATTTGGAGCTCTAGCGGCCGGTTCGTTCAACCGATCGAGGTAAGATTTCAGATATAGTTATTCAGAGGTATGAGCTCGGCATTCTGTGAACGGCAAGAAAGTGGTGCTCACAGTTACGGTTGTAGATACAGAAACTCGAAATTTTCCAATGTGAAAACCCTAAAGAACGTTGGAACCGTACGTGTATCGTAAGAAACGGACTCTTTATGCACGCACAAAAAAAAAAGTTCTGCAAACGGCCAAAAGGAAAAAAAACACGATCGGGGCGCACGGAGGAAATTTGCATATGACACAGAGTCGGTACACTAATCACTGATTACAACACAGATCGGAAAAAAGAAAACTTTTATTTTGATTACTCATTTTTCACATGGGTGCCATCACAGGCAATGACACATTGCATGCGGGCGTAACATCGCATGAGGGATGTTTGCAGTCTCACGTTTGATAGAATCTTTCAAATCCGGCAAAGTTTGCGGATTGCACATGTACACTCTAGATTTGAGATATTCCTAGAACTAGAAATCCATAGGAGTTAGGTCGACAGATCGCGGAGGCCACAGAAATGGAAAATGGCGTGAGATGACACGGTCGCCAAAATGCTGTTCTAGGACCCTGCGAACAGATTTCGCTATATGTGGAGGTGCACCATCTTGTATCCAAATGAAGTCATTCAGTGCATTTTGTTGCAGCACTTCTGGTATGACGTAATTTTGCAACATTGCCGAATAGCGGGAGCCTGTTATACAGAGCAAGTTACAAATCCCGTTGGTGTCGCTTCCTCAAAGAAGTACGGCCCGAGAATAATTGTGCCTGCAATGCCGCACCACACAGTAACTTTGACGTCATATAAAGCTACTGGTGTCACAGCGTGCGGATTCATGTCTGCCCAGTGCACACATTTTTTGGTGTTGACGTTGCCAGTCAAGGTGAAATGTGCCTCGTCCGTCCATAATATGCGAAGAGGCCAGTCGTTATCTCCATCATATCGGATAAGAAATTCATTAGCAAAGTCTATACGTTGTTCATGGACCCCCACTTCCAACATCTAGACGCGTTGGTATCGGTAAGGAAACATGCGGATTACAGAGCGAAGTAGCTTTAGGATCGTTGATTTCGGTATATCCAATACACGAGATGCACCTCTTGCCGTTTGCATGTGTCCTGTAGTCACTGTGTGATGCACTTCCATAACAGTATCCTTAGGAACAGTTGGTGGTCCGGATCGCGGTCTATCACAGGTGCAGCCAGTTTCTTCAAATTTCTTTACTAAATCCCGAAGAGCTTGCGGGCTACATATGGGCCACGTATTTGGCGATGGTTTCGATGGTAAGCACGCAAGGTTTTCGCAGCATTCATCCCATTTTGATAATAGAGTTTTAAAAATTCACCACGAACTGTCGCTGGAAAAGTCATTTCTTCGGCATATGCGTGCTCTCGACTAAAGAACTAACATTCCCACCCCACTTTTTATCCGTTTTCTACGCTGACTATCTGGCGAACGGCGTTCCGTGATTGGTGTTTTGTCTCTGTCATATGCAAATATCCTTCGTGCGGCCCTGATCGTGTTTTTTTTTGGCCGTTTGCAGAGCTGTTTTTGTGCGTGCATAACGCGTCCGTTTATTGCGATACACGTACCGATCCAACGCTCTTTAGGGTTTTCGCATGCGCTGAGCATTTTGCGATGAAAAAAAATGGGCGTTGCTATTTGAAAATTTCGAGTTGCTGTAGCTATAACCGTAACCGTGAGCGCCAATTTGTTGCCGTTCACAGAATACCGATCTCATACCTGTAAATAACTATATCTGAAATCTCATCTCGATCGGTTGAACGGACCGGCCGCTAGAGTTCGATATATCGGCAAAGTTTTTTTATGACCACCCTGTATATACAGGGTGAGTCTAAAATCATGGGACAAACTTTGAGGGGTGGTAGAGCTCACTATAACAAACAGTTATTGTATAGGAATATATGACTGGAAGTGACGCGTTGAAGCACTAACACATTAACCGAATCATAAAATGTTCATTAGCAGGAAACTTAACCAGTGATTCCGTACAGAAAATGTTTAAAACAGTTGCTGGAAATTGCATCCAACAGCAGTCACACATGCTTGGCAACCTCTATGGCGTGATTGGCTGACATAATTGGCAATATTTGAGGGCAGTACAGCGGTGCGCCAGTATTGTTAACAAAATGTATTTTCTAATTCAAGGTGCTGCCATCTATTTGACATTTTCACTTTTAATACAAACATAGAATACTACAGAGATGGAAAAAAAAAAAAAAGGGGGGGGGGTGATTTAATTAAAATAAATCAATACACCAAACTATTTAATCGAAATTTAATTAAAGCACCCAATTTGTTAATCAACAAAGTAATCCAAAATATATTATTAAGAAAGAATAAATATGTTAAGTTTTGGAAAATATTATTAGCTAAATTAAACTTCTTTACAGTGCTGCCATCTCTTTCCTATTATGAAAATTAAAATAAATATTTTTTTTGCCATAACATCTATGCATCAAGACTATTCGATTGATCACTGTCGATTGAAGGTAAGCGAAGTCAGTGCGAACTTCGTCGGCACTTCAGAATTCTGCATTGGAACATTGGATCAAAACAAATATTAAAAACCACAATTATTTCGTCATAATTTAATAAATAAACAAAGATTAAAATAAATATAATATACAGGGTGGTTATAATATAAGTATCTCTATTTGATGCTGTCAGTAACTTGAAGGAATAACCCGAATGAAACCAAAATCGGTACACTTACTATTCAAGAAGGGTGAAGAAGAATGGAACAATAAAAAATAGTTGCAATAATCGCTAACAGATGACGCTACGGGGCCTCTCGGTGCAAACGCCGTTGTGTACCATAGAGGTGTCGCAAATCTCAATGGCTTAAAAGATGGCATATCGCAACATGTGGGAAACACCACTCCTGATGCGTTACACTCCTCAGTTGAACACGTCGTGCACCGCCTTGATTGTGTCCTCCAGCACAATCGCCATGTGGAACCTGAACTTGATGGGCACCGCTATGCAAAAATGTAACCACATTCACTGTGACACTTTCAAATAAATTACGTTTGCCATCCGGTTTTTCGTCTTAACTCTTTGGTCTTGTACCACATTATATTTCACACTCAAAAACGCCATCTGTCGGCGATTATTGCAACTATTTTTTATTATTCCATTCCTCTTCCCCCTTCCCGAATAGTAAGTTTACCGATTTTGGTTTCTCCAAATAGAGATACTTATATTATAACCACCCGGTACATATAACATTAACTTCATTTTAACATCAAAGACATGGTTTATTAATAATTACCTTAATTACTGGTATAATATTATATTCATAATTAATGTGTAATTTCAACATTTGATTACATGATTTATATACAAAAAACATTTTAATCTAACTGTAACTAATACACCAAATTCCTATACAGCATCTAATTATTCTAAATTCTTATTAAAATAATAAAGTATAAATATGTAAGTTATGGAGTTATAAAATTCTCGATTTATTATAGTATACCACTCATATACCAATAACATCTAAATAAAGTTTATAGAAATTACATTGCAATGACCACCGTACATATTAAAATTTGTTCTTATATGTGTTTTGTTATGTATAAACACCAAAATTTACCATGTAATTATTTTTATCTAATAATAAATAATTAATATTAAGTTTACTGTAATTGACCACACATATAAAGTTATAGAAATTACATAGTAATTGCAATATTGTGTATCTCATTTGTTACTTGTATGTGTCATGTTACGTATTATATAAAAGCACCAAAGAATAGTTGAAAATAATTAAAAATTTAATGTACCATGTAATTAGTATATCTATTAAGTTTTGCTAAATTATATACTTATTTTTATGTACATAAAATGCATTTTATTTATAATTGATTAGTCATATAGCAATAACTTTAAAATAATAAAATCTCTAGAAATTTCATATAAATAACTACATTGTATATTTAATGTTTTTGTATTTGTTTTTTTATTTTGTGATGTGTTATAATGTTCATATAAAATTCAATTTATTATAAGTGACCATTATAAAATAATATAATCCATTATAAATCATTGACCACAGTGTATGTTAATGTGTTTTTTGAAAATAACAATATCATCAATATAGCGATAGAATACATAATCATTATTAACTAATGACATACATACATACACATATACCCGCAGACATACATACATGCATGTACATATAATTTTGCGTGTTTGTGTAATATTATGTAATACGTATAAACATCAAAGATTTATTTAAAAGAGTTGATAATTGAATTTACCATGTAATTAGGATATCCGTTTAATTTTGCTTGATTATGTATAAATTTAATTTTTTTTTTTTCATGTCTGAGCATAAATATTTTATTCTGTGTAGATAATTGAGTATTAAATTTTTATAAACTGATTTATGCAGAATTGGTAAAAATGTTTACATGAAATGGAAAGTCAAATCTTTTATCGTGAATGTCAAATATTAATTTATTATTATCATTAATATTAATTTTTAATTCAAGAAAATTTACATTATTATCGATCACATAAGTTTGACTTAATGTAAGCTGATTGGGATAAAAATTGAGCGATGATGTGCAATTAGAGTCATTGAAATAAAAAATAACAATATCATCAATATAGCGATAGAATACATAATCATTATTAACTAATGAATTTCTTTCATGGTAGTATAAATAAAGGTCAGAGAGAATACTTGAAGCCGTTCCTCCTTGGGGAATTCCCTGGCATTGTTTATAAATTATATCGCTATATATATGATATAATTATTATGCAAAGTAAAATTTAATAAAGTTTTTAAAAACTAACAGAAATATAATCTTTTAAATTTAATTGAGATTTGTATTCTTTAAAAAGTATACATATTGTTTTGTGTATATCTTTGATATCAATATTATTAAATAAATCATTAAAATCCAATGTTTTGATGAATTTGATTTATATTTTGTGATTTATTTATAAGCTGAAAACTGTTTTTTAAACAATGTCGATTATTATGTTTTATCGTTATATTATATATCTGCGTCTGCATATGTATATTTAGAAGTAAATTGCTAGCAGTATTATTATATGCACTACAGCCTATAGTAACCGTGCGAAATTTAGTTGTATTTTTATTAAATTTTGGAATGTTAACAAGATAAGCATAATTTACATTTTTTCATTTGATTTTTAGTAATTTGTGAAAATTTAATAATTTTCTATTATTAATTTCAATTTGTAATGAAGTTTTATTAAAAATATTACTTGTGTTAATAGGAATTACTTGTGAATTAAGTGTTTATAGTATTCTTTACATATAACAGCATAATTGTTTGGAGATTTATCTACATGAGTGATAATAAATTTATTTTGTAGTTTTTTGTATGGTTGTTTATGTTTTTAAAAGCTACATATATAATATGTTGATTATTTTTAATAATTTCAATTTTGAATTTATCTATAATATTAAATCTTCATTCATTAAAAAACTCAATTGGTTTATTATAATTAATAGCAATTTTATATATAAATAAGTCTAGATATCTTGAATAAATTGCATTATAATAGATTTAGTATTACACATGTATGGAAGGCGAAATTTTGTACCATAATAGCATTAATGTTTGTTAATTATGTTGTGCAATGATACTGAGATCACCAGTAATAATATGTTCATGTGTAGTGCTAATATATTTTTTACACTGTGGATTATTACAAAAACAAGGTTAATTTGTTGAAGAGTCTAATTGTTTTGCAAAAAAAAATTATAATTAAAAATTTTACGTCCTAGTGTGCGATTATATTTATAAGTCTTGTGAATAATAACATTTTTTTTTTTTTTTGTAAAAGTTTTACAGTCGTTGTTAATGACATATTGTAAATTGATTTTATTCAAAACAGGATTAGAAAAATGTATAAGTAGTTGTGTATTGTTAGTTTTGTATTTAGGTTTTGTAGAAAGACTTGCATTTAATAGGTTGGCCCTATAATGAAGAATATCATAAAAAATATCACAAAAATTTGGAGAATATTGATAATTGTTAAATACTTTGAAATATTGATTCAAATATAATTCTGAAAATGTGTTTTCTTATTGCAAACCAATTATAATCAATACTAAATTGTGCCTCAAGATCATCAATCTCCTGTTTTATCACAATATTATCGATATATTTTTTGTTATTATGTTTACCTTTAACAGATCTAGAAGGGGTTTTTTATGTTTGAGAAATTTAATCCTGAATAAATATTTTTATAATTTTCATAATTAGTTAAATCTGAAAAAACAGTATGTGATTTTTTGTAAACTGATTGATTTAGTCCATAAGGATTAGTAGTATTAAAATATCTTATATATTTAGATTCTAGAAAAAGTCGTTCATTTAAATTTTTTTGTATTTTAAGTATTTTAATAGTAATATTACAAAAGTTATGTTTTTTAAATGAATATATTCAATATTATGAGTAGTCTGAAATTTGGATTTTTTAAATTTATCAATATGAGAACGATGTAAATTTAGCCGCTTATGAAAATTATTACAAGTTTGACCTATATATTAAATATTACACGAATTGCGTTTCAGTGAATAAATCACGTTGTACGCTTTACAAGATTTTACCATATTACAATTGTAATTATTTGATATATGTGACTTTATAATCAAATCATATGTTCTTACTCCACTGGTGGGGGTTAAACCGCATGTTAGTTTTACAAGAAATGAAAAGGTTTTGACTTTCTTTTAAAAAGGAGCAATATATTTTTATTTTACACCTTTAACTAAGTAAGTAAAATTGTAATATATTGGCCTCCAAAAGTTAAGGTACAACCTGTCTTTTGTGTCTAATTTGAAAACAAATTAAGATAAAAACATCAAATTTAGAAGAATTGTGCTTTAAACAGTTATTTATCGAATTTTAGTTCATTTTAAGATCAAGCATGATTTACAAATAAAAAAATCAATTTTTGCAAAAATCCACTGTTTGATTAAATAAAAAAAAGCTTTTTTTGTAAATAAATAAATAAATAAATAAACGGATTTTAATAAGGCATGTGTCCGGCTCTATTTGTAATGAATTTGTGGCATCGACTTTCCATACTGTTAATTGCCCCACCAGTTGCTGAGAGGTTGTGCTCTCGAAGCTGGTAGACGGAGGTGCTGGGTTCGATCCCAATCGCGCCCGTCGGCCTAATCGTTCGGAGTTTTCGTGGTTTTCTTCGAGCCGTGGATTTATTCATGCGTGAATACGGATTAGGTTCCCTTAGAAAGACCCACACGAAGGGCACTCCCCCCGGGCCTATATCCCTAGTGTAGATAATTGGCCATCAATAATCAACCCAACCCAACCATACTGTTAATTAAGTTGACAGACACTGGAAAGGGAAACAACTCCCATGCATAGAGCAACGCTTGTTTCAGCTTATTTAACGACTTTGGAGGAGGACTTACGGCAGCCACCTGTCTGCTGAGATAGTACCAAAGATGCTCTATAGGATCAAAGTCCGAAGATCGCGTTGGCCATTCCATTTGCTCCAAACCTTGATCCTCTAGATATTCATCAACAACTCTAGCTCAATTCGATCGGGCATTATCAACCATTCAGAGTAATTCATCACCAATAGCACCACCATACGGTGTGACAAACGATGCAAGGATCTCGTCCCGATATTTCACAGCAGTCAGAATTCTTCCATGGCACACATGGAAGTTACTGTGACCAAAAGAGAGATTCCAGCCCAAACCATGATTCCACCTTCTCTATAATTGTGTCTTTCATCAATGTTACATAGGTAGAATCTGATGCCTTGTTCTTTCCAGATTAGCATACGAACTGAATCACTCTCCAAAGCAAACCGGGACTCATATGTGAACAGTGCGGAAGGCCATTGTTGTGTGTTCCAGGTAACGTGCTCTCTTGGCCAACATAAACGGGCACTTCTGTGTTGTGGATTAAGAGGGCCACACACAACGGGTCGTCTTGCATAGAGTCCTTAATTATGAAGACGTCTATGCATCGTAATCGCAGGTATTGTCATCCCTGTTGCATTATGATGATCTGAAATGAGCTGAGCCACAGTAGTGATGCTCCTCCTTCGGACCAAAAGAGCTAGAAAGTGATCTTGAATAGGGGTTGTAACCTGTTGTAACCTATGAGCGGTCTGGAACAAGTCTTCTTGATACTGGAGTTTTGGATTAAAATTGATCTGAGAGCTTTGGACCACACTACGAGACACATTAAGACGTCTAGCACCACCAGCTTGTGATAACCCCATTTCCATCCATCAGATTGCCCGCCATATTAACAAATCAAGTAAACGACATCTCCTAGACATGGACAACACTATTTTAGTACCAACAATTCAAGATCATCAACCATAAAAAAAAAAATCACACAAATTCCCAAAGTGGGATATTTGCAGTTCCTCATGACAAACATATAAGTATCCAATACATTAAAATAATTGAGATGGGTATAATTTTTTCATAAGATTTTATTGAAGTTACTTATGATCATTCATATAAACCATATTTTTTATCTTTATTTTCATACTTTTATTAGTGAGGGTCAAAAAACTGTTTGTACCTTCACTTTTGGAGGCCAGCGTATTTCAATTATAAGTGTAATGATTTAATATTTAAATATGAAAGTATAATTATCTTCTTTAAAATTTGAGAAATTGAAGGAAAAAAGTTCATTTCTTTAACAATTTTATATAAATTATAATCACTCTTGTCTATGCAGACTGTACTTTCTTCCAACATTGTTTACGGGCACTTCAATTATTGCTTTACAGTATCCTTTTTAACACTTTACATCATGGTTGAAAAATGTTTATGACTTCGGTTTCTGGCCGTCTGTCCGATCTCTAACGCTCCTAACGTACTCAGATGGTCCTGTAATTTTTATGTGTTATTTACATTTACTATAGCATGATCGTTATTGAAAATGTAGTGTGTAGCACTTATAGTTCTTTTACAGGGACAGTCAAAAATAATCTGTTACACGGTCGATGGGAAAAAATCGTTTCAAGTGCATTTTAATGATGTTACACAATATCAAACTTAAGTAAATTGATATATATTTATGAAGTGCATTAAAACATGCTTTCTGTAGAATATGAAGGGAAAAGCATTTATTATTCATTTACAAGGCCACACAAAAGAATTCCGTTACATAATGGTCTAGACTTTAGGGGAAGAACTGTTTACAGCGTATTTTAATTATGTTACAGTATTTCAAATATAATGAAATTGATGTACATTAATGAGGTTTACTATACAAGATACTTGCTGTCGCATAAGATGTGCATAGTATTTATCGTTCATTTACAGGGAAAAACAAAAGATTTCGGATACAATATGTAGCCGAAGTACTGCGTCTGTTAGCGATAATTGCAGTTATATTTTCAGTTATGGTATGCGTATTTAAGTTTAACTAATATTTTCCATACTAAGTGGTTATATAAATAAAACAGATCATATACAAGGTTACACAAAAGAATTCGTAAGCATTATTGAATATAAGCGTGAATTGCTCAAAGGTGATTTTTAAATGAACTATGCGTTTTCAGGCTGAACTATATTTAGTATACTAAGAGATGTTTGTAATATATATATGTAAAATCATATACAGGGCTACGTAAAGAACTTGATAGTACATAGCCGCCTATGGATGATAATTTCTGGAATTGTGATTTCAGTAGTTTTACGTGTGCTGTAACCTGAATGAATTAAATTTAGTTTGTATGTGGAGTATATAAAAATATGTAGGTAATATACGGGGTTGCTCAAAAGAATTCAAGTATGTTTCCGTCTATCCGTAGAAATTGCTCAAGTTGAATTTTCAACCTATTACTAAGCTAAGTTTTAGTATGCTATATGTGGAATATATGTTACCGTGAAAGACCGAAATTGGAGAATGTCGACTTTCACCGGTGAATGCCAACAAACACCAAATACGTCGGTGAAAGATCGAATATTTCATTACATTCTTGTACATTCGGACCCTCACCGGTGTATGTCGACAATCACAGCATGGTGAATGTCGACATTTACCGGTGTAAGTCAGAAATAAGGGTATTTAGCAAATATTTCGGACATACACCAAACGACTATGTGTTTGTTGACATTCAACGGTGAAAGTCGACATTCTCCAGATTTCGGTGTTTCACCGTAACATATACACAAACAAAGGTCGATCTAGACAAAATTTGGGGCCTATTTAGGGTCCCTTCACAAAATTCTATTTAATAAAATGAACCCCTTCACAAAAATCAATTTGATAAATGGGACCCTTTACAAAATTCTTTATAATAAAACAGTCCCTTCACAAAATTCCTTTTGCTAAAATAGTCCTTCACAAAATTCTATTCCATAAGAACTTACTATTTATTAATTATTTATTATTTTGTGATGTTTTAAAATGTGCAATTTGTAAACAAACAAGTTCACCAGAAAGGAAAACTTCAGCAGAAGGATTTTAAAAAGTTTTTGTTCATAAATGCTTGGTTCGAATTTGAGTAACTGGATTTCAACTTTCGTTACAAAATGTTGTTTTTCACAAAAATATAATAAATTTCACAAAAATAACCTTTACTTTTCACAAAATGGGCCCCAAGAAAAGAAACATGCATCGACCCATGACAAATCTATACATCAAACACAGGGCTGCACAAAAGAATTGGAATACTTTTCGACTATAGATAGTAATTACTGAAATCTGGCTTTCAAATGTGTTACTTGTTTTCTAAGATGTTTTCTTAGATATGTTATTGACATTATGAAACAGCAAAGTTTTGTTAAAATATCCTGGAAGTATTGGAAAGTGTTTCATAATCTATGCTTTGCGCATGATTTTTCTTTTTTTGTTTATCCTAGGTAAGATATCCGTTTTCACTCCAAGAGAATGTGGGTCACAAAGCAAGTCATAAAATGGCACCTATAAATACTGGCAGTAGTTGCATTTTGAGAAATTGTTTTAAGAATTTAAAAAGTAGCAAACATTAAAACAAAAAATAGAAATTAAATTTCCAACGCAGAAACTACACAAATGCCAGTATGGCGATACCTGAATGGCTTCATCTTCTTGCCTAGAGCTAAGTATTTCCACCGTTATCTAACTAGTGCAGGGGTTCCCAAACTTTTAGACCGACGTACCACTAAATCGAAGTTTATACTTACCACCAGGTAACAAAATGTAAAGCTAATATAGAAAAACCTGTAAAAAGGAACTTGTCTAAAACGAAACATATATATCCTGTCTTTTGTGTTTCCGTCATAGCAGGTTTTATTGTATTTAAATATGAATATACATTACTAAATTGGTACTTAGATTGACTGCTTTATAATAACATTCAAGTAAAAAGTAGTATGAGATTAAATTTTAATAATGCATACAATATCAAAATACAGTATTTTGGTATAAGAAAAAAGCCACAATACTTAATGAAATATTGGCGCACACTGATTCACATATTGTTGTAGTAGGCTGATTGCAGTAATATGCTTCTATCACTAATGAAAGTGGTGGACTTGTTTTATCAAGCACAGCTTCCTCATGTCTGACTCAATATTAGGTAGTTTTAGTCATAAATCAGATTCGATGTTTAGTTTGTTCCTGTATTTGTTTTTCATATAACGAAGGGGAGGAAAGCACATTCACAGAGATATGTTGTGCTGAACACAAGCAGACTTTGACGATATCAGATGGTACTCTGATATTCTAGCCAATGAAAATTCTGTTGCATTCATCCTTTTGAATGTGGACCCCATTGATCTGTCACAGGAGAGCTGAATAATAAGTTCACTTCTTTCCTTTCTCGTGAGATACAGTGGCAGGGTGTCTCAAATGAGAAACGAATTTCTTATCCAAAGCTTAGTTAGCACATTTAAAATAGGCTCAATACAACTAACTGTATTAATAATCTACATACCTTTTAAATGCGACAATAATGTCGCGCAGTAGGCAAACACTTGCAAGTTTCTTCACACATTTATGTATATATCACCTCAATACATATGTACAATGTTTTACCTCAAATCCGCACTTCTATATGACCATAGTTTTTGTTTGATTTCAGATAACCATTTTAAATAAACTTACTCTGTTAAAAACTGATTTCCATGAAATAGAAAGAAACAATACACATTTTGTACAAGAGAAAAAAATATTTCATTCAACAGAATGAATTAATTTATGAATTATGTTTGAAATAAAACTTTTATTCCAACACCTCATAGAAGTTCTTCTAGTACGAAGAGAACAATGGGTTATATACTGTGAAACATCGTGAAAACAACTTTCATCTTTCTACGGGCCTGATTTGAGCTTTCAAACACGTGACCTGACGTCACAGATAGGATCTGATTCTTCTCGTCTAGTTGAATTTTCGCCATATATTTTGCTTTGTAATTTCAGATAAATTTTATATAAAAATGGTTTCTAAAATGCGAATTTTTTAAAAGTATATTATCTGAATTATTTGGATAAAGAATTTAAGTAAGTACCCTTTTTTTTTAATCTCATTATTTAAAACGCAATATATATATCTATACCGTTTTTCAATTCCAGAATTAGAATGTTGTTAAAGTTATATTGTATTTAATACTTTAATAAAGGTAATCGCTTACACTTTCTGTTGTGTTGAAATAAATCTGGTTTCGCTGGGATGACCGTGCATATTCTACTATTATAATACTGTTAATACTATTACTACTATTTTAAACATTTAATATCACTTTATTAAAACAATCGCAATGGCGAATACGCACATAAAAATATACACAGAATGTCAACAGACGATAATTAACCATTATTTTTTTCTGACTTCATTCTGCTTTTATTTTCACCTAGAGTAATAAATAGTTTAGAATCATCAAATAGATAAAACAGTAATACGAAAGCCTCTGTTGTCCTGATTTTACTAAGAATTTCTCTTTTAAATATAATTTACGTAAATTGAGAACATTTAAAACATTAATTAATAATATTGAGTTCTTATGCATATCTGTTTTAAAAAATCAAACGCTTTTCGTAAAGGATTTGTAAAACTACTCGTGCTTTCAATTATTAAAATATAATTTTAATTTAAATAAATATTTATATGTATCTGAGGTCGATGCAGGATTTTTTTTTCCCTTGTGGGTTATTAAGTGAAAAGTAAAAGTTTCTTAAAATAGCTTATTATATTTTTGTTTATGTGTTGATGATTGTTTATGTGTTATTATCCAAGTTTTAAACTAAGCCTAAAAGCAGTATAGTTTTTTATACAAGTAGTTTAAGATAAAATAAAGTAGTGTGGAAGAATGGAACTTGTCTCATTCCTCCTATTTAATAAGATGGGTGAAAATTGCTGCTTATATGAAAATTAATATGAAAATAGAGCACACTATAGTATGTTTGTTTTTTAATGGAATTTGCTCCTTTAATAGTAAACCATTCACTAACGATGATTTTTTTTAATTATTCAGAAATATGAAAATACTTTCCTAAAATTTCCAGAGCCCAAAAAGCTTATTATACAACTCACTACTAAAAAAACTGAAATTTTAGGTCTGGCTTTCACAATTAAATTCAAATGTGGAAATGAACTTTCATATCTATTTAGACTGTTTGTCAGGAATTGCTAATATATTGCTAAATACAAAAGTAAAAAATGACAATAGAAAAATCACTTGTAACAAAAGAAAATTATCTACATTAACCAGTATGTAAGTCTCATTAATAAGTTTGATATTTCCACTTAGTTAATATTGTATATTTAAGTGAGATTATTTTCTCTGAGAGAATATTAGATGTCATAATTGTTGTAAATTATTTGAAAGTACATATTCTGCTTGATGTTCTTGAATAGAATACTTTTCTTTTTATAAATATTGAATATTAATTTATTGAAATAACAACTTGAGAATCTGTATATCTACTAGATGGATGAGGATTTTTCTGTTTAAATTAATTTTCCCTTTTAAGTAAATATTAAATTTATAATCGAAGTAAAAATGTGTGTGGAATTCGGAAATAGTGACATTTTCTCTTATCCTTTAAAAGAAATATTCATAAAAATATAAAATGCACATTATAATTAGCAATTAAAATACCATGTTTTGTCAGATAAGAGTGTTTGAAAGATAGTGATTTCTTAGTTGTAATACCTAGTAACAGAATATGTATTTTAAATTATTCATACGTCATAAAATCTAAATTGAATTTTTGTTTCAATTGTTTAAAAAAATTTCAAATTTTTATTTATGAATCTGTTTATGTAATAACAATCCTTTTATTAACAATCGTAAAATTAAGTCTTGCTGAACCTTTATTGTTCATTTACTGTATGTATAATTCAAACGCATCTAAAATAAGCCAGAAATTACCCAAGAAAATATTACAAAACTGGATTTTATAGCATTGTTTTGATGTACTGATACGCGTTTTCAACCATACTTGTCTGCTACTCAGATCTCTTCTGTGACGTCATCCACGACTTGAATCAGGCCGTTGAAAGAGGAAAGTTGTTTTCACGATGGCCCCGTTATATACTACACTTGGAATTTTATTTTGTTTTAACTCCTCTTACTCACGCAAGCTCCTCCTACTTCCAAGCATCCAGACTTTACAATCAGAAATTCAATGGATAAAACATTTTTAAATACAGTTCTTCCGCTAATTAAAAATACTTCATTCATTAATTTTAAAATTAGGTCTTTATTGAAAAAATCAATTTTTATCCATATAAATCTAATAATTATGTTTTTAATTCTGGAAAACTGATTGTATATATTAACAGTGTGTGCGAATTTTAGCAAGTCTGTTATAACAAACATTTATCGTAGCAAAAAATTAAAAATAAAAATAGAAAAAGCTTTTACAGATCCTAAATCATATTCGAAATTTTTGAAAATTTATAAGTTAACTAGGGGGCCTACCCCCTGCGAGCTACGCTCGCCAACCCCCGCTCAGAATTCGTGGCCTCTAAAAACATGACAGCGTGCTTTATTTTAAAAATATTAGTAAATCTGTAATTGGGTTGCCATGCTTTTAACGTTTTAATGGGGCATTTTTTTATTATCATGGCCTCATACACAGCTGTTGCGACAACTGACGACTGTTTTCGGGATTGATAAATAAAATCAATTACAATTTGAAAACCAGCTTGTATAAAATGGTTAGGTTTAAATTGTGGCTACCTCTCGGACTTTTATAACAACGATCTGTATTCTATTCTTCCGTTGCGTTTAAGGATGAGAAAAATTCCATCTGCTTGTGAATAACATTAAGAACAACGGTATTGAAAAGTACTATGTTATAGACATTTTCAGTAACAGGTTTTAATTTACTCTCTATTTTAGTGCACCATCATGCATATTTTCATGTTATTTAAAATATGTAAATTATTTATTTTAATTAATATGTATATACGAATTTTCTAATTATTTATCATACAAAATTAATTAAATATTTTGTGCATGCATGCCTGCATTTATTCGGCATCAATTGATGAGATATTTAAACAAATTTGCTATCCGCGATAATTTTACACCATGTTATGTCACTTGAATATTGTCCATAAGAAAATCGGGTACTTTTCCAGTATAGTATCCTTTGCTTTTAGGTTTGGCGTAATTCGAGCTTCAAAATGTGATACATTCGTTAATATACATAGATTTGTTGCCAAAAGTTATGAAAACAAACCCTATGAACGTTTGGTGCTTTTCTATTATAGAGTTCTTGACGCTTTTTTAAAAAGTTTGGCGGAAAAAAACCAAGCAGGATATTTTATTCTCCTTCCGTTCAGTTGGGCAATTATTATTTTATATATTCGTTTCAAATATCCGAATTAGTAATTTTATAAATTCGTTTAATTAAATTTTACAAAAAAATAACAAAATGATATCAATAAATAATAATTACTATTAATTCCTTTTCCCCCCCTTTCTTTTGCGTTTAGATAAATGACGTCATTTGGACGAATTTATTCAAAATTTTTTCAGTTTGTAAATTAAATTAAATGCTGACAGACGATTGAATCCTGACGATAGAAATGTGATTTTTTTTTTTCAAATTTTCCTGAAAAACATAATTTAATCACAATCTTGTCTTCATTATCGATTGAAATAAAAGATAAATTCAATTTCAATTTGAAAATGACGAATAAAAAGAAATCAATAATCCCTATCGGGATCCTTTTAAATTTTTTTCCCTTTTTGTCACAAAAAAACTGAGTAATTAGTTGCCATTATTACAGAAATGTCATTAAAATTAGAAAAAAATTAATATCTCGAAAATTAATTAGTTGCCATTATTACAGAAATGTCATTAAAATTAGAAAAAAATTAATATCTCGAAAATTAATTCCAATTTCAAAATTCTATTACCAGTTTTGACATCCGCGGATTTTTATGGACAATTGGTATTAATTTCACCATCAAGCGTTTAATATTTTATTAAAAATAGCCCTGAAACATAATCAGTTGTTTAATCAGTTGTTTCATAAAATCGTTTCATAAATTCGTTTCATTAGGATTATATATATATAGGGTAGAAAAAGACAAGCCGTTCCATAATAATATGCTGCATTCTGAATTTTATTTCAAGTACCTGCATCGGAATTCTGCGTACCAGTAGCCAGAGCTTCGCGTACTAGTACTGGTACGCGTACTATAGTTTGGGAACCCCTGTACTAGTGGGTTGCTCAAATGGAATAAAACTGAGATATTCGGTTTTCACCAAACTATACGGTTTTAGCCTACTTTCTTTTAATTAAAATTACTTTAAAAATAACATTACCTATGAAGTTTTAGGTAGCTTTCATTACAAAAAGCTACCTATTGCAGCCGTTCGGAGGAAAGCAATTCCAAAAATTGTAGGTATATTTTCACCGATCATGAATCCCAAACCAAACCTCCGTTCAAATGTTGATTTATATATATATATTTATGACGTATGTCATGCTGTAACTGTCTTATTTATGAATCAATTCGGATGTGACTGAGTATGTGTATAGGACTAACCAATGTCTCGACCGAGTTCGTTGGCCAGCTTCATGCGCCATCTTGTTTTAAAATGGCGGCCAATTAAAATTTTTAAAAATTCAAAAAGATGTAGAAAAAATTTATAAATTGAAAACATTGTTTCTGTTAAGTGTTAGAACGTAATATATGGATTCCGGAACATTTTTTGTTTTGGCTATATCTTAAATAATTTGTTCTAATGATCAGATTTTGACGAAATTGAAATGGGACCACCTTGGACCCTTGCTCTTTCAAACAAAATAAAAATTATCAAAATCGATGCACATTTACGAGAGTTATGCGTGAACAACAAAATACATACATACGGGTCGAATTGATAACCTCCTCCTTTTTTTAAGTCGGTTAAAAATGACTGAGCTATGGCGTTTGAAATTCTAGTGTGGCTGAGATTTTGAAACAATCTGATATTTGTTATGCTGTAACTCTCGCATTTATGAATGTGACTGATCATGTGTACAGAACATACTAAGGTCTCGACCGAGTTCGTTGGCCAGCTTCATGTGGCATCTTGTTTCAAAATGGTGGCACGTTTATTTTTTATAAAAAAATTCAAAAATATGTACAAAATAAATTATAAATTGAAAAATGTGTTTCTGTTTAGTGTTAGAACGCGATACAAGGATTCCGAAACATTTTTGGTTTTGACTTTATCTCAAAAAATGGCTGAGATATAGCAGTTTGAAATTCTAGGATGTCTGACATTTTGAAATAATATAATTTTTGTTATACTGTAACTCTCAGGCTGAAATTCGCATTCAAATTCAGTATTAACAAAAACCGGGATTGAATCTTCTATAATCAGATTCTAAGCATTTTAGCTTCGGTTTTTTGAGTAAAATGAGTTGAATTTTTAAAAACAAGGACTATGAATGAAAGCTACCTTTTCCTCCCGGTACAGGCCAGAAGGACTTTTTGAATGTGATTTTGTTTAAAATGTTACAAATTAACTAAATTTTAATACGAGTCTATAATAATAATAATAATAATCTGTCGATTGTTTAGTCTGTTTAAAAGTGTGTGAATCTTTCAATCTGTTGTTTTTCGATAGTGTCGATTTTTAAGAGATGATAGTACCTCTACAATCGACTCTCCTGCTGTGGAACATTGACAATTATAACTAAAATCTCATAAAAGGAAGAATACCAACGTTATAAATGCACAAATAATACACAAAAAAGCAGCAAAAATAGCTATTTCTCACTCCTTAATCAATGACTTATCTAGTACTCCTGATTTTCCAAGTATTTGGAAAACATTATTTTAATTTCCCTTTTTTTGTTCTCCGGTAGATGTCTCTACTTGTCCACTCAGTTGTTTTATGCTGCTTTCTTCTCATTGGTATGCTTTTGGCGCGTTCTCTACCTGCATGGGGTATATAAGCCACCGCCCCTCTGTCGCTTTACCAGTCTTGCTTTTTCTAGCACGCGGTGCTTTGCTCTTTGTCGCACTGAAGAAGAATCTCGCTCGTAGATTCGAAATAGCTATTTGCTGCTTTTTTGTGTATTATTTGTGCATTTATAACGTTGGTATTCTTCCTTTTATTATTGCACAAAGGTTTTATTTGCTATTTTTATAAAAATTTATAGTTTGATCTTTCATTTCTTTTAAATTATTTTTAAAGTATGTACAATTTCACTCATTTTGTGATAATTAAATAACATGATTTCAGCAGAATTTTGGACAGTTCACAACAATTGTTAATATAGGTGAAAATATATTGTTGTTTGAAATACAAAATGCTTTTCTTCCTTCTCCAAAAAAACATTTTTCCCCGCTCACCAATGCAAAACTTCCTGACTCTTTTATTACATATACGTTCGTAATTATATAAATGCATAGCGCTTGTAATAGTCGTCTGGTCCGTCCGTCTGTCCTCATATAACAGCGCATAAACTACCCAACCGAATGGTTTGAAACTTAATAGATATAATCGTTTCAGAATTTTGTCGAGTCATTTCAAATTTTATGAAAATCGAATCAAAACTTAAAAAGATATTAATAAATGTTTTTTTCATTCTGTTAAATCATATCATAAAAAATTAATTCAATGATATCCCATGATAGCTGATGATTCTAGGTTGCCATGGTGATTACGTCCTATTTAAGATGGAGTCATATTATTTCCGCATTATTGAATTTAAAAACCGATTTTGTCTATACTAGAATTGTTTAATTATAAAAATCATATAATATCACGATGATTGGATAGATGTTTCCGGAGAAATAAATAGATATTAAATGGAGAAAGAGTCTAAATATGGATTTCAAGTTCTGATATTTTTAAATAGAATTTTCAGCAAATCTCAACAAAAGATAAAATGTTGCCAACTTAAAATGTACTTATTTTATTACGGAAATGAATCATATCATAATAACAGACGATATAATTCATTTCACGGAAATAATAACGATGATTTTTTTACATTGTATTGTATTGGATATTTGCGCGTAGTATAATTTTAATGTAACAGAACTGTAATTAATTGTTTGTAAAAAGGTATTAAAACTTAATTTCATAAAATAAATTACTATCTATAATATGAAAAATTGCACATAAAATAAATTATGTATTCATGCATTTTTACATAAGAGTGCAACAGCTATTGCACCAAGACCTGAATATTTATAAAACTAGTTATAGTACAAACGCACATTATTTGTCCCGTTTGACGTACAATTTCCAACTTGTTAAACAGAAAAGCATAAAACTTGTAGACATGATTAATGAAGTGATTTGTAATCGAGAATTACATCTTGAGTTAAAAGCGATTATTATCTCAGGATGGCAGTTTTTTCCCCTTCCTGAGCTGTCGCCTCCAGAAATTCGGTTCAAAACACTAACTTTAACAGTATTTTCTGAAAAATCATTTGTCTTTACCGAAAAACAGAAGATAACAGTTCGAATGCACAGTTTCTTAATAAAATTACCTGCCAATTTGATACGTTTGCGAACAAAAATTAATTAAAAAATGTGTAGAAAAATAGCCAGTTTTTATTTGAGAACAGCCTTAACACTTTGCCGCCCGGCGACACCACAGTAGTGTCGTACGTAAAGTAATTTAATTTTAATCCTTAAAAGCTACATTGGGACCAGAATTTTGGAATGAAAAATTCCCTTTTATCAAGTATATGAGGAAAAGATTTTACTTATTTTCGAATAAATTTGTTCCTAAATTCTGGTGTCAATCAATCATTTCAACATTTTACGAATAGAAGTATTTTTACGAGACATGCGGACGGCAAAGCGTTAAAAGGCAACTTGACTCACACGAAAACACCTGCTCGCTAATGTTAATCCTATGGGAGAATTTTTTTTAAATATCTCGTTTGCATTTCCTTATTTTAAAATGATTTTTTTGTATTGGATAGTTGAGGTTGATCTCTACAAAGACCATTTTTTACTTTTTCGATTTTGTTTGCAGGGTTTTTTCATGAGGATACTTTCACATTCGAAACCGGTTCTGAACATGAAAGTATCCTAATAAAAAAAAAAAGTAAACAAAGTCGAAAAAGTAAAAAACGGCCTTTGTAGAGATCAACCTCAGCCATCTAATACAAAAAAAAAAAAAAAAAAAAAAAAAAAAAAATACAAAATAAATAAATAAATATCATTTGCAAATATTGAATGCAAACGAGTTACTTTAAAAAATTTCTCCCATAGGATTAACATTAGTGAGCAGGTGTTTTCGCGTGAGTGAAGTAGCCTTTTAAGGATTAAACTCCTCCTCTTGAACTTTTTGTTGTCTCAAAAACCTAATTTAATCCTGCCCAACCAGTGGCCGAGAGGTTCTGTGTTCGAACCCAATCGCGCTCGTCGGCCTAATCGTTCGGAGTTTTCCGTGGTTTTCTTCGAACCTTGGATAACCATGCGTAAATACGGGTTAGGTTCCCTTAGAAAAACCCCCACGAAGGGCACTCCCCTTTAGGGCCTATATCTCTCGTGTAGATAATCGGCCGTCATAAATCAACCAACTAACTAACCTAATTTAATCCTAATTTAACCATGAATAAATTGTAGTATTTTGACGAGATATCAATAAATATTCAAATGCTGTATATTAAACTAAATACAGTTTGCTTTTCTCTAAAAATCCCTTTGGCAAAAATAATGGAAATTTTCTAATTAAAATGGGCTAATTGATGCTAAAGAATGAAGGAACGCATTTAAAGTATAGCCTAAATTCTCAGACTTTACGTTTGTAAGGAAAATAATTTGAGCGGACGTTCTTATATAATTTTAATCAGTATTCTACAGGTTATTAAGATTCGGAATTTTTGTAATCACTATTTTCGAATTGTACTGTTCACATTATGAATTCTGTGAATAAATGAAGCAAAGTTGGCAATTCGGAAATAGTGGTTATAAAAATCCTGAACGCAATTTCCCTAGAATTATATTTGAAACAGGTATGAAGTATGTAGGTAGTAGGCATTAATGAGAAAGTAGTTGAGATTGAGAACATACTTTTTTATTATTGAGCAAAAAAAATTACTATATTTACATTACATTTATACATTTTTAGTCTGTATTCAATTTAGATTTTTCGTTGTTATAAGTGTTTAAGGGTTAAACAACATTGATTTAGTATTAATAAATGAATAGATTATGTCGTTTTGTTTGATCGTAGCTCCGCACCACGAAATAAAATCTCCGAGACATAACTTGTGAAAATAAACGGGTAGAGTAACAGTATATTATAATATATGTCAACAGATGGCAGCACTATTAAATTCCTAGCTAAAGGAAAAAATAAGGTTAAATCCCAGTTAAGGAGAGAATTCTAAAGTTCTTTTTTTTTTTTTTTTTTTTTTTTTTTTTTTTTAAAGGAGAGAAAAATATTAATAACGCGCTTTTAACTTTTGAAAAATAAATTTGAAATTACCTTAGATGTTGATGTTTACATTATATGTGCTGATTTTTTATGGAGAAGTAGTTTTTTCAAAAATGAACATGATTATTTTGTTTGATTAAATTCAGTCAAAATTGCATCTCATTCATCTGTAAAGCTGTTCAGCTTTACGGTACTTCAATTAGACTATTTGAAAATTTCATACATGTACGATAGAAATTGTTTTTCTAAATTAAGTGCATCAGGAAAACTATTCCTATGCAGCCACCGAATAAAGTATGTATGAAAATGAAAGATAATAGAAACCGACAGTTTCCAAAATAAACCACCAGTATACATTTAGTGCTGCCATCTGTTACTGGATATTACAAATAATATTATGTTAATAATATTTTGAAAGAATTTTAACCGATATTTTTGGAGTAAAAACATTTCATATCATAATCAATTTCTGTATAAAATCAGCGCCTTTTGAAAGGAGAAGAAATATAATAGTTTCTTAATATAAGCAAGGAATCATGCAATTACTTTAAATTAATTAATTTGAGGCTTTCTTGTAGAACTGAGCTGCTTATTTTCGTTTTAAAGTGGTTCTCAAATTACCTGCCCAACGACGCGAAACATTCTGACACATTTTCTGATTCATTTTTAAACGCAGATGCATCAAATTGGCAGTCCTGACTAGGTATAAAATTTGGAATCGAAATGAATTTTCCATTTTTTCATAAATAAATTACTTGTCGAGTTATAAGCGATTCTGGCAACGTTTTTCGTACTTCTCGTGGTGCCGCTTCAGGAATTCGGTTCAAAACGCTGACTTTGGCAGTATTTTCTGAAAGATCTTCTGCCATTACCAAAAAAATGGTAAACGTGTTTCGATTACATAGTTTTTTAATAAGAACACCTGCCAGTTTGATGTATTTACGAACAAAAATGAATAAAACTGAAGAAAGTAGCCTGTTTGGATTAGAGAACAGCAATAAGATCAAATCTTTATTTTTTACAGCACAAATCTCTTTTTTTTTTTAAATTACAAAATCATTACAGAAAATATACATAATAGAAAAATAATGTAACATTAAAAATATACTAACATGTTTAATATTTATATAATATCGTTACAAATTATGTAAATTTTGTGTGTGTTCGAAACTTCCCTAAGCTTTCGTTCAGAATCGAACAACGTCTCTCCCTTTATAAATATCATATACTGTTTATTACAGTCAATTTCTATTTGAAGACCATCTTCTCATGATTGTGGGATCCCCAAAAATGAATTCAAAATACCAACCATGCTAACATTGTCTAAAAATTTTGAAGCAGTAAAACCAGAAACGTTGTTTGATTTCTTGAAATATAAATAAACAAGTTGAAAATTGTACGTTAAACGTGACATAGGAGTTATAACTAGTTTCACAATGTAAAAAAGAATCATCGTTATTATTTCAATGAAATGAATTATATCGTCTGCTATGAGCGAAATGAGCATGCCTTTTTTTTTTATTATTATGTATGCCACGTTTACAAATGCGAATTTTTTTTTCTACACCAGACAGCACAGGAAAATTCACCATGGAGATCTTGCTTTGCGAATGATTACGTCCGTGTAATATTCTTATTACTCATAATGAGCTAATCTCCTGTGTTTATTTACTCTAATGGATTGAGATATTCTGCTGTTAACCTAATTTCCGCTGAAGTTATCTCAGAATCTATACATTTTTTAACGTATCTCATCTCTCAAACAAACAATTTTTTTCAACGATCTTTCTAAAAATGTAACTTTTATGCAATCCTATTCGAAAAAAATATTTTGAATAAAAATGGCCGGCTGGCATATGAAAAAAGAAGTGGTTTGCCCGTATTTGTTTTCCTCAGTCACATGACTTGCGCTTTTATTATATAGGTTACGGTACGATAGCATTTAATAGAATAAAGAAAACTTTTATTAATATCTTTTCAAGTTTTGATTCGATTTTCATAAAATTTGAAATGGCTCGACAGCATTTTGCAACGATAATATATATTAAATTTCAAACCATTCGGTTGGGTAGTTTTTGCGCTGTAATATGCGAACATACGTACGGACCAGACGACGACTATAGGTGCTACGTATTTATATAATTGCGAACGCACCTAAAAAAAATGTTTTTGTGCATTTACGAATAAAAATATTCTCGTAACTGTATCAGAAAGCAGGCTGGAATTGTGAGCTAAAGGTCTGAAAGGGCCGAAATTTTCTTGCCCCGCCCGGATGAAATTTATCCAGGCCGGGCTATATTTATACAGGGTGTCCCAAAAACATTGACCTCGTATTTTATTCCTTAAATATTGACATAAATATTATATTATAAATTACAAAGTTATGTAAAAAATGGTACAGAATTTTATGAAATCGATTAAAATTTTCCGAGGATTAAATTTGAAGAAATACAAAATTTAAATGTTCATACTGCCCCCGTACAAAAAAATTCACCAATGAGTAAAATGTGCCGCATACACTAGTAAGGTCATGTACAGAATTTCACCATTTTATCATAAAAAGTCGCAGAGATATGAAAATACATAAATGCCAACTTATAACCGAATGGTTTGAAATTTAATATATATAATGGTTTCAGAATTTTGTCGAGTCATTTCAAATTTTATGAAAATCGAATCAAAACTTTAAAAGATATTAATAAAAGTTTTCCTCATTCTATTAAATCCTATCAAACGTAAGTGTATAATAAATGTGCAAGTCATGTGACTGAGGAAAATAAATACGGGCTGAGCTCTTCGCATTTCACATGCTAAGCGGCCATTTTTATTCAAAATTATTTTTTGAATAAAAGTTCATAAAAGTTACATCTTTAGTAAGATCGTTCAAAAAAATTGCAGGTTTGAGAGTGAGTTACATTCAAATGTGTGCAGATTCAGAGATAATTTCAGTTGAAATTAGGTTGACAGCCCAAAATCTCACTTCATTAAAGAAAATAAACACAGGAGATTCGTTCATCGTGAGTCATAACATATTAAACCATGAAGGTAAATCACTGGTAAAGCAAGTTCTCCATAATAAATTTCGCAGCGCTGTCTAGCGTCAAGAAAAAACAATTTGCGCCTGTAAGCGTGGCTTACGCAACAACAGAAAAACATGCTCAATTTTATGAAAACTTCTGAAAAAGCGCAGCCAGATTCAGTACGTACCCTAAACCAAAATTCTCATTGGATCAGCGTGATATTTGTAATAATAGATTTTAAGATCTCTGTATTAGCGAACGTGTTGAAACTGGCAAGCAAAGGGACATGAAGCATAAATGCCTAAGCGAGTTAATGCTTTAGTTAACTTAAAATGTTCTTATTTCATTACAGAAATTAATCATATCATAATAACAGACGATATAATTCATTTCACTGAAATAAAGATCACCAAGATCTGAATATTTATAAAATTGGTATAGTACAAACGCACCTCATTTGTCACGTTTGACGTACAATTTCCAACTCTTTGTTTTTCTTGTCTCCTAAAAAGCGCAATAACGAGGTGCTACTCAAATGATCACTATGATTTTTTTATATATGATTTTTTTATATATTTTCTACATTTTAAAATATAAAAATAGCTGCAAAGTTTCGGTAAATTCTGATATGTTTAGACTGGTCGTTCATTACACTCAAAGCATCACATAAATAGTAGACGATCAGCCTTATATAAATACAGTCAAACCTCGTTAACACGAACACGCTTAACGCGAATTACTTTTAGCACGAACTGTTTCCGATTGCCCCATCCAGTTCTATGTAATGTATTTAAGTTCGGATAATACGAACTACTTTTAACACGAACAAAAAAAGTTTCCCCTTGAGTGTTCGCGTTAACGAGGTTCGACTGTATAACAAATTTATTTAATATAAATCCTTTTTCTTAATTGATTTTCATATAAATCCTGTTTTCTAGAAAACACATATAAAATATTTCTGGTAGATTTTCGGCTATAAAAATTTTATTTCTCAAAATATACTAATCCCTAATATTAAGCGCGGTAAACGTCTGTGTGTGTGTCTGTGCACTCCGCCTTTGTACCCGCAAAGGCTCCTGGACTAATCAACGCACCGACGGCGGACGCGGACCGAAAAATTCGCAAAAAAGGCGCGACGCTCAAGTTTCGATCGGGTCGGGATTCCGACCCGGACCCGGGGAGTTATTAATGAGCGAAAGTGTTTTAATTACCGACCGAAACCGAAGTTGGAAGAGAAGTCAAAACAGCGAAAAGTTCGCCTTCCGTTTTGATAATCGCAGACATCCAAATCGTCGCTTTTTAACGCATCATCGAATAAAAAAAAATGTACCGGAGGTATCGATCCAAAAATCGGGGTACACACGCGGCCAATTTTTGTCGTTGCAAAACGTCAAATTTTTTGAAATTCGGACCGTAACTTTTCTTTATTTCGGCCAAAAACTGACCAGACATCCAACATCGACCCCAGACGTAAAAAGAGGTTGCCGTAAAGAATGCAGGTCGACAGATCCGAGATCGAATCGCCCCAGTCCTTTTTGAAACAAGTGGAAATAATGACTCTACATTCGCGAAAATTTGCTAACACGTGTATAAAAAAATCGCGAATTCAACAAAAAAAAATTCGTAAAAATCGACCAGTAATTTTTGAAGATATCAATTAAAACTCATTAATGACACGGCAAATGAATTTATTTCTATTCCGAAGAGACAGCTTCTTTTTTATTTCAACATTCAACGGAGACAAATCGTCTGTGGATAAGTCATTTCTGAAAGAGATAAAATAGTCAACTGCGTTTTTTCAGAGGGGGGGGGGGGGCATTTCCGAATCTAAGGGGCGCATTAATTTCAAACTTTGACAGGGCGACTCAAAATGGATTCTGCTTTCAGAATATCTAAAAATTATTCTCATATCTTCATTAGGAGCCGATATATTATTTTATTGTATAATTAATCATCGTTATTTGTATAATTAAAGCAAAAGAAAGATTTCTATTACAGTGCCGGCTAGATATTACGATTTTAAGAAGTAGGCCGCGTCTAAAAACTGCCATAACGAGTATCTTAAGTTTTTGTTTTAGAGTGGCAACCAGATATTATGATAGGAAAAAGCGGGATTTTTTTTTTTTTTTTTTAGTTTTAAGTTTTTCTACAGCTCACTGTCTTTGAACTAGAACACAGGTAGTCTACATAAGTTGTTTGAGGAAAAGCAGTGTCATCGCCAACCCCCCCCCCCCCCCCCGCTTTTTTCTTTTAACTGTGGTCCGTTTCTATAACTAAGAAACTATGTTACGGATGTCCACCAAACTGATTCCAAACATCATAATTAAAGTAATAAGGACCCCCTATCCAGATATTATGATAGGGAAAATCGGGCTTCGCCCGTTATCGATTTTTTTTTTTTTTTAAGTTTTAAGTTTTTCTACAGGTCCCTGTCTTTGAACTAGAACTCAGGTAGTCTAAATAAATTCGACTCGACATCGATAGAGCTTACCGATTTTATTTCGTTTTTTCACCACTAGGGGGCGCTTTCCTATCTTCGGTTCTACGGGCATGAAAACGACGGGGTATGGCTCATTCGACTCGACATCGAAAGTCTTAACGATTTCAGTTATGATCATATAAACAGATTGCGCCACCTGGTGGCGGAAGGTGGAACTAACGTATACTGCAGCGCGTGCGCAGCACGACTGCTATACGGTGCCGCAGGCAGCGGGTACCCGAGCCGCAGGTTTTCGTTCAGTTAGAGGTTTATACTATTCCATGCGCAATTTAAGGGATTATCCGGTGCATGCGTAGCACGACCGTCATACGGTGCCGAAGGAAGCGGGGACCAGGGTCGGAACGACTGCTATACGGTGCCGCAGGCAGCGGGGACCCGAGCCGGAGGTTCGTTCAGTTAGAGGTTTATACTATTCTATGTGCAATTTAAGGGATTATCCGGTGCCGAAGGCAGCGGGGACCAGGGTCGGAGGTTCGTTCGGTTAGAGGTTTGTACAATTCAATGTGCTAATTAAGGGATTACCCGGTGCGTGCGTAGCACGACCGGTATACGGTGCCGAAGGCAGCGTGGACCCGGGTCGGCGGTTCGTCCGGTTTGAGGTTTTACAAGATTCGAGATTTTCTACAATTCGAGGCACCGATGTAAATTAGGGGCCCGCTGGCGGGCGAAGCCAGCTAGTTATTGAATAAGCAACAAGCGAGACAGCGAGAAAAAAAGAGGTGAAGGTATAGATTCGTTAAAATACTGCCTTTATAAATCGTCTGGATCACCAAAGAACAGGTGAGCGGACTTGAAGTCACCTAGGATCATCTAAGACTCCTATAAGGGTCCTCACGCATATCCATTTTGTTGCCCAAAATAACCACCATATTACAACCCAGCTCAGCATTAGGAAACCGCCCGAGCAGGTGTTTGCCGCCCCTGACACTGTCACTCGCCGTCCACTACTATAGTAAGCTACCCGTTTTCAGCTTGATTTTAAGGTCCGTTGGGTTATTAAATGGCGGTATGATTCAGCCTGTAGTATAGGAGCTCTAGGATCATCCAGCGGGGAAGGCAAGGCACCAAGTTGCGGTAACAAGAGAGTCTCCCATCAAATGAGAATCAGGGTTAAAGATGACATAATCGAAACGAAAAGCGATTCGACGTTTTCGACCTCCCTTTTACTTCCGAAGAAGAGAAAAAAGAAAAAGGAGATTCACGAGTAGACAGATTTGGAGAGAGAGAAGAGATGTGTCTGTATTGAGAGTGGAAGGAGACCAACTCCTGAGCTCGCACAGAACGCAAAATTTATAGTGAGAATACCATCCGGATATTTCAATTCGGATAATATATTTCCGGATATTTCAATTCGGACGTTCGTCCTCAGCCGAGTGGTCTTCCTCAGGCATTAAAATATATCTATTCTGCTGTAAGAGACACAAGGGACGTCCCTTGTGTCTCTTACAGCAGAATAGATACAGTCCCTCATTATTAATCCTAAAGCGGCCATATTGGAACCAATGCTATCTCTACCAGGAAGTACGCAGAGGGCGGGAGGCGGTATAACCTAGTTATGTAAGAAGAAAAGGTAAGAGTAAGTCCATCTCCACCTGAATTATTAATTACCAATCAATCTAAAACAAGAGATGAATAAATTATAAAGCAAAGCTATACTCACACGCCCTGCCTCCTAAGCACAATAGAGAACAAACGTATAAGAGCTCTGTATGCGAGAGAGAACCCCCCCGTGGGGTGTCCACAGGGGGCCGCCACCCCCGCTCTCATTGGCCATGCGAGCGTAGCCCCCTCCCCCCCCCCCCCCCCCCCACAAAAAAACCCTAAAAAAACGAGTTTAGGAAAAAGGAGAGGCAGTGAAGAGTAGCAACTAAATACATTAGCATTCTCATCGCGTAGCGCTCTACCGCTTTGCACACAGCGCCACCTACATTTTTACATATATAGAGAGCCATCGAAAGCCGCTACATCACTTTATCAACACGCAGACTCCGAAAAACATAAAACCCGAACAGTACAGGCCCCACCAGTAGCTGAGAGGGTCTGCTCTCAAAGCTGGTAGACGGGAGGTGCTGGGTTCAAACCCCTGTCGCGCTCGTCAACCTAACCGTTCGGAGTTTTCTTCAAACCTTGCCGTAAATACGGGTTAGGATCCCTTAGAAAGACGCCCATGGAGGGCACTCCCCCCCCCTCCTAGGGCCTATATCCCTCTTGTAGGTATATCTACAGACTCCCTCCCAGCACTAAGCAATACGTGATAAAAAAAAAAGCAGAGGCAGGGGTGTGTACCAGCTATCTCTCAGTAACATTACGTAACGATTTTGCATTTTGCATACAGCGCCATCTACATATATATATACGAATACGTAAACATACTATACGGTTACTTTCATTCCGGCACTCACTCGAAGTAGTCGGACTCACAAGGTAAGTCTAAACATACATACGCTCTCCGTTTTATACATAAATCAATTTACTTCTTAATCACATTATACTTTGTTTAACATTATATAATATTCAAAAATTGTATTTTATGGAAAGTAATCTAACATTAGCTAAATTAAACCCCCAACTTTGTTCAGGCTTGTATACTTTTCAGAAATTACATTTAGTATTAAAGTTATATAACTTTATACTAACCCCCGCTATCCCTTTAATACCTAACTAAAATATAAATATAATGATCTTTAACCTGCGCATCAGTGCTGTGCACCCATAAGCCCTCAAAATAATGAATATTTTCTTGATGTACGCCACAGCGGTACAAAAAAGCATATACCATGATTTTCTTCTCCAGATTATCATACTCTAAAACTGTTATATATGTATATCTGTATAACGAAAAAAAAAAAGATAATTAAATACAAAACTTGTGATAATTAAAAAATAAAAGAAAAAAAAACTCAATTTTTCGAATGTACGAGGGCCGATTTTTTTTTTTCAATCTCCGATCGAGCCGCTAAAACAAATAAAATAAAATAAACTCAATTTCGAATGTACGAGGGCCGTTTTTTTTTTTAACCTCCGATCGAGCCGCTATATAAAATAAATAAATAAATAAATAAATAAATAAAAAACCCTCAATTTCAAATGTACGAGGGCTGTTTTTTTTTTTTTTTCAACCTCCGATCAAGCCGCTAAAAAAAAAAAAAAAAAAAAAAAAAAAAAACTGAGCTGTAGGCACGTAACGACTGGTAGGATTGATGCTCCCGCCAAGTGCGAGTTGCGTAGTGTTATCCTGTTTCTTCAAGCAGAAGGGAATAGTGCAGCAGAAATTCACCCAAGAATGACCCAAGTGTATGAGGAAAACTGTCTGAGTGATGGTGTTGTGGATGAATGGTGTCGGAAATTTAAAGACGGGCGAACTGACGTTTAAATGGGACGTGTTTGACCACCCGCCGTATAGCCCCAACTTAGCGCCGAGTGATTTCCATCTCTTCCCAGAATTAAAGAAATGGCTAGGAGGCAAAAACTTCCAAACGGAAGATGAACTTCAAGCCACCGTTCAGGCTCATCTCACATCACTGGCGGCAACGTTCTTCGAAGAGGGGATCGGAAAGCTCGCCCACCGATATGACAAATGCCTCAATCTTCACGGCGATTATGTAGAAAAGTAACCATTCTTGTACATAACGTTTGGTAATACATTCCTTTTGTTCTTTACTTTTGTCTTTTTTTTATGGTCCATCGGAGGTTGAAAAAAAAACTGGCCCTCGTATATAAAAGGTAAAATGATAAATTGTTAATATTAAAAAAGAAAAAAAAACACAATTTTTGATATATACGAAAGTTAAAATGATAACGTAATGAAAATTAAAATAATAATAATAAAAACTCTATTTCATGAATGAACATGAAAATTGAATCTGTAAAAAAAAAAAAAAAAAAGAAAAAAAAAGTATAAATAAAAAAAAATTAAATTAAAATAATTAAAAAGTACAATGGGTGATCGGTTAACGAACTGTTCGGTTTACGAACAGATCGGTTAACGAACACTTTCGCGAGAGATTCTTATGTTCGGATAACGAACACATGTTCGGTTAACGAACACCTCACAAAACAGAGCCAAGAAGAAGCAATGCTGTGTTTCAGATTTGCAGAGCTGTATTTAGTTGCATCGACTATTATCGACTTGGAGAACATTTTAACAGTTGTATACTTATGGCCTAATTAATTCAGAGGGTACCGGGGGTTCGGTCCCTATGCATTTTAGGTCCCTAAAATAGAATGAACAGTAGAAAAACATTAATTTTTATATTTTGTGGTCACTTTTTAAAGAAATATTTTTAACTGGAAGTTAATTATTTTAACTTAAATTTAGCTCCTAAATTATTAATAGGCTCTAGGCTCCACCTGGGCTTTACCGGGCTCTGCAATAAACACGATCTTTTAGAGAACTAATGAAGTTTTTGATAGGTCAAAGTGATAAACTGATATGATTTAATGCTGTAGTCAATGAATGTGATCCTAAAAGTTTTTACAAAGGGCATGTCATTTATTTTTTTAAAGTACGACATGACACGGACAAAGCTATGAAACTGCGATCTGTCCATATTAAATACGGACGTATATTAACCCTATTAATATGGAAATATTGAAAACTCCAGAAAGAAAAATTTGCTTTTGTCAAATATTTAATGCTCCACAAACTCAAAAAAAGCATGACTGAAGGAAGGACAAGACTATATGTATATTATGTATGTTTTATTAATACTACATTTAAATAAATTTAAGGGGAATTTATATTAATTTTTATATATTATTTAGCTTTTAAGAACGAATTAATTGAATTCCCATACAAATCTATACTAAATCTATGATCGGTTAACGAACAATTCGGTTAGCGAACATTATTTTGGAACGGATTAAGTTCGTTAACCGATCATCCACTGTATTAAATAAAGCATTATATAATATAATGTTATAACGAGAAAATATTAAAAACTAGAAAAACAGGTTATGAATAAAAAATAAATAAAAAAAAATAAAGGTATACCACACTACCTGCCTAAGAAATATGCTATGATTTTTTATATAATTCTCTTGGTGACTGGTACCCCGACAGGGGCTACTTCCTAATACCTGGTCTCAACCATCACCTGTGCATAGAGAATACATTCTGTTTGCTGTCAGAGACACAAGGGGGAAGTCCCCCTTGTGTTGTTCATGTTGTTCGAAATTCTTTTAAAAACTATAACTTTTGTTGTTGTTTTTTTTTTAAGAAATGGCAACAGGAAAGAAAAAAAAATATTTAAACTATATATCCAGGATTTCTAAAGTGTTTTCTCAACGTATAATCGTAATTTAATTAATTTTAAACTATTAATTGGTAAAAGGGCTTTAAAAAATACATTACATTTTTCATTTTTATTTTATTTTCTACTTTTAGAGTTTAAAATATTTCACTCTTGCAGTGTAACTTGCCAGTTGGCATATTTTCACAGCCAGCTGGCATATTTTAGCGAGTGTAATTTGGCGCATAATTAACTCCATTATTGTTGTAACTTATATACATTTGCAAGAAAAAAGAACATTTGGCGATTTGTCATCTGCGATTGGATAACGGTACAATGTTTTAAAATTAATTTATTCATTTATACAGTCCCTGGCCAAATTATTAGACGCAGTTGTTTTTATTATAATTTATTAAATATCTAGAAAGATACATGAGGAATTATCCTGCAACTTCAGCAGTGTAAACAACATGATAAACGTCATACATTTCCGTGAAGATTTTTTTCCGAAACCCCATAAGGGGCCGTCAACAAATTGAAGAAAAACGAATATCTTTTGGATAACCCTGTAAAAACTAATGTTGCAAAAAGCATTCAAACTGTAGATTATGATTAAGTGGCTTATTGTAATAATGTGGGTTCATTTTTATGAAGATAGCATGTATAATCAAAGAGAAATTCACGTTTTTATAAAAACAGTCCCAAATTTTACCAAGTTTTTTGCTTATAATTTACAGAGTTTTTAATATAAAAACAAGTTATTTTCAGAAAATATGACAAACAAAATTATACACAATACCCTGTAATCAGAATTAAAAAATAATAAAAATTGTATGAAAAATGAGCAGATTTACTAAATATTGTTTCACTGCGCATGCGCGAATTCAATCAAATTATACTGTGCATAATATATTAGCTTAATGTATAGACCAACTTTTATGAAAGTCTCAAAAACATAGCTTGAAAATTCTGATAGTAGTCGTCGATAGAATAAGCTCGAAATTCGCTGTTCCCAAAAGGAAGCAAAAAGATAAGGGGCTGTGTCCAAATATACTAGCTTATGAAAGTTGACATAATAAGAATGAAGTGTCTCTCATTGTATATTTGGATACAACCCCTTATCTTTTTGGTTCCTTTTGGGAACAGCGAATTTCGAGCTTATTCTATCGACGACTACTATCAGAATTTTCAAGCTATGTTTTTGAGACTTTCATAAAAGTTGGTCTATACATTAAGCTAATATATTATCTACAGTATATTTTGATTGAATTCGCGCATGCGCAGTGAAACAATATTTAGTAAATCTGCTCATTTTTCATACAATTTTTATTATTTTTTAATTCTGATTGCAGGGTATTGTGTATAATTTTGTTTGTCATATTTTCTGAAAATAACTTGTTTTTATATTAAAAACTCTGCAAATTATAAGCAAAAAACTTGGTAAAATTTGGGACTGTTTTTATAAAAACGTGAATTTCTCTTTGATTATACATGCTATCTTCATAAAAATGAACCCACATTATTACAATAAGCCACTTAATCATAATCTACAGTTTGAATGCTTTTTGCAACATTAGTTTTTACAGGGTTATCCAAAAGATATTCGTTTTTCTTCAATTTGTTGACGACCCCTTATGGGGTTTCGGGAAAAAATCTTCACGGAAATGTATGACGTTTATCATGTTGTTTACACTCCTGAAGTTGCAGGATAATTCCTCATGTATCTTTCCAGATATTTAATAAATTATAATAAAAACAACTGCGTCTAATAATTTGGCCAGGGACTGTAATTAAGTTCTAAAAATATAAAAATGTCGTATTTTTATTGGAAACACAACTATGTATATATTTTTTATAATTCTAGCATATCAGGAATTGTATAAAAAATCGATTACAAAATTCCATCTTTACATATATGAACCAAGTTAAATAAACAACTAGTTGTTAATTTATTAATTTATAACTGAGTTCTCAAAATATTAAAATGTTGTATTGTTATGAGAAACACACCTATTACATAATTCTAGCATATCATGAATTGGATGAAAAATCGATTACGAAATTCCATCTTTACATACATGAACCAAGTTAAATAAACAACTAGTCTGATGTGGCAGTCCCAAAACTTTCTTCTATCTCATACATGTTTCACATACACCAAAAACGAATGAATCTCTCTCTCTCTCAGCACCAATTTATATCAAGCTCTAACAGAATCTAAAGTTTTATTAAATTCCGTGCATTAGTTCTTGAGATATGACTATAGCTAAAATCGTGTAAATCCTGAAAAATGCAACATAGCAGCGGCACCTGTTGGGAGATTTACACCAAAACCTAATCAACAACAACTTATGGCAACGTCTAACTGAATCTGAAATTTGATGAAATTATGTACATTAGTTCTTGAGACATAGCTATCGCGAAAATCATGAAAAAAGTAGCATGGCAGCGTCACCTGTTGGGCTATTTACACCAAAACGTAATCAGCATCTATTTATGTCAAGGTTTAACAGAATTTGAAGTTTAATGAAATTCTGTGCATTAGTTCTTGAGATATAGCTATCGTGAAAAATGTACCATTTGAAAATATGAATATGCATCGTGAAAAATCATGCCACCTGTTGGGCGATTTACACCAAAAACTAATCAGCACCAATTTATATGAAGGTATAACTGAATCTAAAGTTTTATTAATTTCCGTTTATTAGTCCTTGAGATAAAGCGACCACAAAATTTTTGTTACATACAGACAGCATTTTCTAAAAACAGTCAAATCGTGATCAGGATCTTCTGAAACACATAAACCCGTCGAAAAGCGGAAGTCAAAAATTTTTATGAATCCAATGCTTTCTTCTTGTAAATATAGAATAAAGTGAAAAAAAAAAGTGTAAAAAAAGCCCTTATCTATCCTTCACCCTTAAAAAATCTCAAAAAGTAGAACTTTCAAAGCTTAAAATTTTTTTTAAAGTACTATAAATAACATTCCATTAATTTTAAACTTTTAATGTACCTTTTATGAGAATGTGACGTCATATAAAGAGCTTTAAATTTCATTTACAAAACACGAGTTTGAAAATTGACGTAAATTTTACTTTTACGTACGCTAATAAAAGTGCGTTTTTAAAGAACTATTTCACGTTTATTGATTGCTTAACTTTCTAAAACATGATTATTTAAATTTTTTGAAAGCCGCAGCAAAAACATAGATTTAGATAAATTCGAAAAAAAAATAATAATACAGCTAAATCAATGTTTTTCCAGTACATTTGGATAAAGAAAATGTTTTGTTTTGTTGCTATAGAAATATAATATTTCAAATCGATTGTTAACTCAAGTTCTTATGTGCAGGAAAATAAAGTAAAACAAATACGTTTCTGTCAAACACAGATCTGATAAAATAATACAATAGTAGTAAACATAGTTCTCATGTGTAGCTTAGTAACTCAATGAGTTTGCAAGTTGAAGTTCTTCAAAAATATTTTGTTTCAACGAGATGGTGGACATCAAAATGAGCAAAAATCGACCAAAATACGAAGTTTCATTTTGTGTTATCAATTTTTCAAAATTAAAAAAAAAATACATATCAACATATTGAATGAAAATAGCGTATCATAATGTGTTTCAAATGCACTTTTCTCAAAACAAATTTTCTCGTTTTTTAATTTTCATCTTTAATGTGGTTCTCAAATTCCCTGTTCAACAACGCGAAACTTTCTGACACATTTTCTGACTCATTTTTAAACGTAAAGGCATAAAATTGGCAGGCATGACTACTGAAGCGATTTGGAATCGAAAAGTGTTTTCCATTTTTACTTTCTTCTATCTTTACAAGAAGAAAGTATTAGATTCATGAAAATTTTCGACTTCTGGTTTTCGACGGATTTATACTTTTTAGAAGGTCCTGAACACGATTTAACTGTTTTTAGAAAATGTCTGTCTGTGACAAAAAATTTTTGGGCGCTCTATCTCAAGAACTAATGCACGAAATTTAATAAAATTTTATATTCAGTTAGTTCCTGATATAAATTGGTGCTGATTAGTTTTTGGTGAAAATCGCCCAATAGGTGGCGCTGCTATGCTGCATATTTTGCGTTTTCCGCTATAGCTCTATCTCAAGAACTAATGCATTTATTTTCATCAAACTTCAGATTCATTTAGACCTTTTGGTGTAGATATCCCAGCAGGTGGCGCTGCTATAGCACTTTTTTCATGATTTTTACGATAGCTATATTTCAAGAACTAATGCAGCTTGACATAAATAGATGCTGCTTACGTTTTGGTGTAAATGGCCCAAGAGGTGGAGCTGCTTTTCTACTTTTTTCAATATTATCACGATAAATATATTTCAAGAACTAATGCACGGATTTTCACCCAATTTCAGATTCAGTTAGACGGTGACATAAGTTGTTGTTGATTAGGTTTTGGTCTAAATCTCCCAATAGGTGGCGCTCTTATGCTGTATTTTTCCGGATTTACACGATTTTAGCAATAGTCATATCTGAAGATCTAATGCACGGAATTTAATAAAACTTTAAATTCAGTCAGACCTTCATATAAGTTGGTGCTGATTCTTTTTAGTGTATGCGAAACCTGTGCGATATAGAAGAAAGTTTTGGGATTGGCACATCCGACTAGTTTGAGAAATAAATTAATTATCGAGTTATAAGCGAATCTGTCACGCGACGGCAAAATTTCCCCTTTCTCGCACTGCTGCGTCGGGAATTTGCTTCGAAACGTCGACTTTAGCAGTATTTTCTGAAAGATCTTCTTCCTTTACCAAAAAAGGGAAAATATTTTTAAATGACACAGTTTCTGAATAAGAACAGAACATTTGCCAATTTCTTCAGTTTCCGAAGAAAAATTAATTCAAAAATGTGTCAGAAAATAGACCTTTTGGATTTGAGTCCAACTGAGTGACAATAACATTAAAACTACTGACCAATATCCTTAAAGTATCTTTTAGGGCAATTTTACTTTACATAAGTGTTTTAGAAAAACTTTTTTATCATGGTTCTTCAAAATCTGCATTTTTATTTCTTTTAACCTAACATATATTTTTGTTTATGGCTGTATTATTTTTTAAATACAAAATACAATCTATCTATAACTTGTTGAGCCCTGCTTAGAAGAATTTCCTATCAACTTATTAACGAGAAACGGAATATGAGTGATGTCAAATCTAATATATTCAAATCATTTCAATGGTTCATTTCAAAATTCTCCCAATAAAATTTAAATGGCCCAAGCTTATGCATTTTTGACACATAGTAGGGTTCTCTTTCATATGAAGCAAATTTCTTCCAAAACAATCAACAGCATATTTTATTAAAGCTTACTTTTTTATGCTAAATCTTTTACGCAATTTAATCCTCTTCAAAACAGCATGAAATCAAATTAGGAAAAGCTTTACTAATAGAAAAATATCTATATTATAAAAGACAAACGTGTCCGTGCGTAACGCTGATGTCATTTTGATGTTGGCGACATCAGAAGATTAAATTTCGCTTTTACTGCAATTTTTTAAACTTCTAAACATCGCGCATTTTCAATCTTTATACCGTTGAATAGAGAAAAAAAAAATGTACTTTCAAACGCAATTTGTTTGAAAACTGTATCGCAATTTACTGATATTTTATGGTTTTTAAAATAATTTTCAAGCATGAAGTTTTTAAAATCTATTTCTATCGCGGGCAGACGATTACGAAAAATAAATCCGTTTGCACTTAAACTACGTAATACAAATAGCTCAGTATTTGTTTCCACTTATATTTCTCAAAAGGATCGCTTAATTTTAATATATTTCAAAATTTTATTTCAACACATAATTGCTATTTTTCATGTAAAAATGATTTTTGATGTTGTTAGCAGGCAATCTAAAAAAATATATATATCAAATGTAAAAAATCTACTAGAGTTTCCAATTTTTTTTTTAAGTTTTCGCCTATATTTTGTAATCCGGGAAGCCCGTGTTGGATCGAGGCCTCCGAGATGGCGCTGTGTGCTCTTTTTGTTAAAAAGTTAAAACGAGCAAACAGCGGAGGCCCCGGTTGGATCCCCTAGTTTATTTAATTAGACAAAAAAAAAATTCATTGCAAAAATTTATTTTTCAGGTATGTGAATTTAAGCTTGTTATACTTATGAAAAGCCAGTATTTTTACACTAAGTTTTCATATACAGAATATAAATAACGCAACATTACATTTTTATAAACTTAACAATATACAATAATCAACGAACAATAACAACTTGCCGATCCTGTGCAGAGCATCTGCGCTCTAGTGTGTGCCCTTTTAAATATATGCATATCAAAATACACGAATTTCACCATCATGTACATAAAAACTTCTCCTCTTAGGACTATTTTGAAATAATATATATATACATACGCATCATAAGATATGGATACCATTTAGAAATATGAAAAAATAGATATTTTATCAGCATCATGTATATAAAAACTTTTGCATCAACACAATAGTTACTGAATACTCTTTAAAATAATAATAAAAAAGTGGATACATATTACATATCAAAATATTTTTATCTTTTTTTTTATTTTCAGCATTGAAAACTTCTTTATATACACAATTGTGAATTTCAGAGCTCGGAGATACTACAGTAACTGAATCAAAAGATCTAACTCTTGAAAGTCCCATATACACTGACCATATCTAAAAACTGGTTTTGACAAATCTAAGCAATTTTTTTTTCAAAAGTTTGACCTTGGGCTTTATTTATAGTCATTGATAAAGCTAATCGCATAGGAAATTGTATATGTTTAAATGTAAAAGACATATTGTTGTCTGATGAAATAAATAGTATTCAAGGGATGAGAGAAGTTTCATTAATATTGGAAATTTTTTTTTTTTTTTTTTTGCTTCAATAACATTATTCTGCAAGTTACTAACTATAAGTCTTGTACCATTGCACAGACCTTTAGAAGGTACAAAATCTCTTAGTAACATTATGATATCTCCTGGTTTTAATTTTAGTTTATTAGGTGGCATTCCAGTTGTTGTTAAACTGTTTAAAAATTCTTCAATATATGGAAGTTGATCTTGTGGATCATCACTTAATGATGGTGTCAATGTGTTCATAAGTCCTTTCAGTTCCTAGCATACATTGTAAAACACGATTATTAATTTCAATTGACAAATTGTTTGTCACTGTTAGTATGGCTCGTCCTTTAAGCTTTTGAGGTGTCAATGTCATTGAAAAGTTGCTGCACTGAATCTTGTATATCTGGATAGCAAATTGGGGGCAAGGGCAACTTAATAGTTTCCCCACTTTCACATTCGCTAACCTGAAACAGCCTCAGAGCAAAGATAACTGTTAGAAGGTCTATGGTAACAGTCAACTTGCTAACTCTCTCTCTGTTTGAAGGGCAAGCATATTTTCTATAAGTTTCATAATGCAAAAATTCAGACCACAGCCTATGCTTTATTATGCAACTTGAAACATGTTAGTGAAATTGAACTTCTAAAAATTACAGGTAGGACTTGACAGAAATCTCCATCCAATAAGAATATTTTATACATTTATTATTATTATTATTACTTATTTATTACACTGGTTTACAAATTTAAACATTTTTATATACTTTTGATGAAACACCTATTTTCTTATTATACTATCTCTTACTAATGAAAGGCGGTATTTTAAAAAAATCTATCACGTCACATTTTTAAAAGTTTTACATTTTTCAATATTCACATTTTTAATTATATAATACTAGCAGACTACGCCCGCTGCGCTGGTCGGTTTCTCCAAAAGAATCTTGAATCAAACGAAATTTATTCGATGAATTTAACCTTGTATTTTAAAGTAATCTGTACCTTTACCTGGAATATCCTAAAATAACATAAAAACGGATACTTATTTCACTAAGTTAGGTTTTTTTAATACGGTTTATTATTACGTTTACAATTTATTACCAACCGTTTTCCATTGATTTATATGTTTTATAGCTACATTTTTTAATAACGTGAATTAACCTATATTATACACAACTAAAAAGAAATGGCGCATCTAGTATTTGTCGAGAATTAAATAAAAATCATGCACTCGTGACATCATAATTCACTTTTATATTTTAACAGAATAATACGGTTACTATAATTTGTGACTCGTGCTGACACATTGCTGTTAGTATTATTTTTTTACCCGTGAAGTTTTCGCTGTGGTACTCCATTGTGAAATTTGGTAATTTTTGAAATTCAATATTTGAAAAATGGCCTAATCAGTGGATTTAAAATTTATATCAAGAAAAATACAATTTTTTACATTTCTAACGCAATTTGTCTAACAATTTTCTGACAATTAATTTTCGAGCAATTAATTTTTCAGTAATTTCAAATGTTTCATTTTCCGAGATTAATCTGTGGCAACGATTAGCGAAATTCCCAGTCGTCAGCAACACGTACCTTTTTATTAAAGAGGATAATCTATCAAGACACATTCAACTTACCGGCATTGTCAACTTTGATTCTGTATTCTGTTTTCTTGTGTTTTTGTGAACTAAAGTGATTTTGTTTTTGATAAAATGTCCAATAGAGTGTGTAAATTAAATTTTGGTCATTTTTGTTACGTTTGTGGACAATTTATATTCGCAAAAAAGGAAGACCCATATCGGAATGTTGTAAAACAGCATATGTGCATTATTTTGGATTCTCAGTGATTAATCAAGATAAAAAGTGGGTCCCACATGTTTTTTGTGAAAGCTGTAGGCTTACTCTTATATGCTGTGCTTCGGGAGAAAAAAAATATCTTCAATTTCGATCACCAATGCTGTGCAGAGAACCTTCAAATCACGAAAATGACTGTTATTTTTGTTTGACAAAAACTGCAGGCTTTAATTCAAAAAATAAACATAAAATTCAATATCCTGACATCCCATCAGTCTCAAAACCGATATCACATTCGGAAACTCTCGTATGTCCGGGTATGTCAAGTGCGAGTTGCCAAGATAGTGACTGTTAATTAAAGCGTTCAAAAAGATGTTATTTTAACACCTCAGCTTTCAAAAGATAATGCGGACGCCAATTAATAACTTAAAGCATACAGAAAGAAGTCAATTAACCTCTTAAGCTTTCAAAATACTCATAATTTATTCAGCAGTAGAAATTTCTACCTTATTCCATAAAATATATTAAAACAGTAGTAAACAATTTCTAATTCACGTTACATATTACAAAAAATGCATCACGAGAAAAAAAGATGAGAGGATAAAAAAAGGACATAAATAAAACATGGACAATAGGTTTAACATCCTCCCACCTTTTGATTATGTCGTATAATCAAACTTCACATTAAATAAATACATTTACATGAACATTATAAATCGAGTCTCTCTGGCATTTTTATCATTCTACCAGATCTAGTCTTTTTAACTTGAGATTCGTTCTTTGAAGGCTCAACCTGAGTTTCAATCAAAGTTGGTTTAGGAAAATTAATTTTGGTACAATCACTCGATGACACTTCTAGAGGATAAATTCTTTGAACAGGCCGAAGTATCTGCGAATGAGATGTTTGTAACTTTAAAAGCCGAACTTTTCCATCTTTACCAGGAATGAGCTCTGTAACAAGTCCTAATGGCCAGTTAATTCTTTTCTTGTTATCTGCTGCAACCGAGACTATATCTCCTACAGCCACTGAATGTTGGAATCGTCTCCCGATCGGCCGTTGGATAAGTAGACCTAGATATTCTGATCTAAATCGATTTCTTAGATCCCTTTGCAGTTCTTGCCTATATTTAAGTCTTCTAGTGAGAGAGTTTTCCTCGATTGCATCAACGTCTGGTAAACCACACTCATGAATGTCTTTCAAAAACATGTCTGGAGATATGGGTTTGATAGATTCTTTCTCTGACATGTAAGTTAGTGGTCGAGAATTTATAATACTTTCACAATCAGCCAATACAGTTATCATCTCTTCATAGTTCAAACAGGCTTGTCCTAAGACTCTTTTTAATAGATCTTTCATCACTCTGATCAGTCTCTCCCACCATCCGCCAATACCATGCAGCAGTCGGTGGGTTGAATTTCCATTCAATTGAATTGGTTGCTCCATACTTCACTATGCGACTCCAATTCAATCTTTACAAAAAATTAGCTGCACCAATAAAATGTGGACCATTGTCGCAATATATAATAGAACATCTTCCTCTGCGTGATACAAATCTTCTTAAAGCCATCAAAAAAGCCTCTGTTGATGCTGAAGTAACAAGTTCAAAATGTACAGCTCTGTAGATAGCGCAAGTAAATATGATAACCCAACTCTTTTGATTATTTTTAAGAAATAGAGGGTCAGCCATATCAAGACCGATAATTTGAAATACTGCTGCATCTTTTACTCGATTTTCTGGTAGAGAAACAGGAGAAGATTCCAAATTCTTAGAATTAAATCTTTTACAAATGGTGCATTTGGATAAAACAGAAGTCACAGTTCTTCTTCCATTCAGAATCCAGTATTTTTCTCTGAGCAAATTTAAAAGAATCTGAGGACCTGCATGACAATTTTTGAGGTGATAAAATTAATCGTTTGGTAACTTCATGATTTGAAGGAACAACCATAGGTGTGAGGAAATCCATATTGTCTTGTCTATACATAATTTTAGTCTTTACACGTATTATTTCTTGTTGATCTTTAAACGTCTCAAGAGTTTTCAATCTCTCATCGCTTTCATGGGAAAAACATTCCTGTTGTATCATCCAAATTATCTTCATTTCTGCTTTCTTAAATTCATGACTTGTCAATTCTCCTCTAATTTGTTCTTTTGAATTAGAAGAATTATGTCTGAAACGTAGTATCCAACCAACAAGACGTACGATTTTTTCATAACTGGAAAAATACCGGTAGTACCAGGTTTTCTCTGGACTTTCATTAACATTAACCAGTAATTTTGTAGACTTCAATTTCTCTTTTTCAATTTCTTCTTCATTTATGTTTTGACATGTGAAATTCATATATTTATAAAATTCTTCAGAATTTCGAAGCCAAGATAGACCCTCCCACCATTTGAGAGATACCAGCTTCTTTGCTTTACAGCCTCTAGATGGCAGATCTGCTGGATTCATTTCACCAGGTATATGTTTCCATAAAACAGGATCACTCAAATTTTTGATTTCTTGAACTCTGTTTCTAACAAAGACAGACCAGTTCTCTTTTCTGGATATCCATGCAAGAACCGTCGTGGAATCGCTCCAAAAATATCTTCCCATATCTTCCCAGCCCAATGCGTCAATTACTGATTTAGCCAATCTGGCACCAATCAAAGCAGCTAAAAGTTCCATTCTAGGTATGGTTGCACATTTTAAAGGACCTATGCGGGATTTCGAAGCAAGAAGGAATAATTCAACATGATCTTTACTTGCTATCCTCAAAAATATAACAGCAGCATACGCATATTGACTTGCATCACAAAATGTGTGAAGAGTACAATCTTTTACATTATCTGGGGGTGAACTGAATATATCTTGGAATCTGAATTTCTTGTAAAATATTCAATTCTCGAAACCATTCAATAAACTCATATTTTAGATCACTTGCAATTTCTTCATCCCAGGCGATACCTTCTTTCCATGTTTTCTGCAACATCATCTTGGGACAAATCATAACAGGAGACGTAAAACCAATAGGATCAAAAACTTTATGTGCAACTGATAGCATGATTCGTTTAGTTATTTTTTCTAAATTTATATCTTTCGTCCAGCTTACATTAACCTTCAAAACGTCTAGAAATCTATTCCATTGTAATCCTAGTACAGCAGTTTCTTCGCCATTTTCGATATTTTTTCTTTCTTCTGTATGTTCCCATCCTCTCAAATCAAATCCACCTTTAGCCATAAGACACTTAGAATCAGCAATAAACCTAATTCTTTTTGCGTATGGACACTAGCAACGACATTGTCAACATAAAAGCTTCTCAGCAATTGCTGTTTAAGATGCGGATCGTATTCTTCATCGTTTTTTATGTGATATTATATGACGGAAGCAAGAAGAAACGGGGAACTTTTGACTCCAAACCCGACTCTAGCATGTCGAAACATTTTAATATTTCTCTCTTCTGGATCGTTCCACCACAAGAAACGCAAAAAGTCGCGATCTTCTTTCCGTACAGCGATTTGTAAAAATGCTTTCCTGATATCCGCTACAACGCCAAATTTCTTTTCTCTAAAACGTAAGAGAATGTCAGGAATTAATTCAATGAGATTTGGCCCAGAATGCAAACACTGATTCAGAGATGGATGGTTCTGTATTCTAGCTGATGCGTCGAACACTGGACGAATGGGAGTTGTACTACTTTCTTTTATTACTGGTCGATGAGGCAAATAGTTTCCGTAAAGATTCATTTCAGACTCGGGAATTTCCTCAATAATTTTATCATCAAGCCAGCCTAAAAGCACTTGTTCATATTTTTGATAAAGGTTATTGCTAAGCAACTTGTTTGTAACATTAATTAATCTTTTCTTGGCTAAACTCAAATTATCGGGTAAAGGTGGTGTATCTTCCACCCATGGCAAAGAAATTTCATAACGATTATCCTCATTCATATTTACTGTCTGTAAAAAATGCTCTTTTACCTGACGATCGATCTCCATTTTAGAGTGTTTTTCAATTGGATCATTTATTCCAAGTAAATCTAGTTTCCATAAATCGCTAATTTCTGCTTCATTCACGAACATAGATGTAACTGTTAAAGCTAAGTTTTCTTTAGATACGTTATCTTGAGGCACTTTTCCCATTAAGGTCCATCCTAAGTGTGTTTCCAGTGCTACTAGTCCAGACGACAATATTTCTCTACGACCTGTCAGTAATTTTCCAATTACATCGGCTCCAATCAATACTTGAATAGATTCAGGAGTCTCACCAATATCCGTCAGAGTGATGCCTTTTTCCGATAATTCATTATACCAGGATCCTTTCCCTACAGGCATAACATTTTCGCAGATAATGTTTTGGTCCAAAACCTCAAAATTGCATTTAAAATTTTCTTTCAAATCGCTTAATCTTATCTTGTAGTAGTTATTATTATATTCCTTTGTTATGACTCCGCCAAAAAGGGAATGAGCGACTTTTTCTTCTCTAAGAGGTAAATACTTCATTTCTTCGGCTAAATGTTTTAAAATATACGATCTCTGAGAACCTGAGTCTAAAATGAGTCGAAGAACTTTCTTTTTGTTATCTGAAGTGATTTTTACTTTGAGTGTCTGAAGAAAGACCTTGGGATTTCTACTGACACTAGCCATATTTACTTCACTTCCTCTACTGACATTAGCCATATTTACTTCATTTCCAGACGATTTTTCTTCCTCTTTCCTTTCATTTAATTTGTTTTTATTGAGCATTTGACACATCACAGATGCATGTTTTTTATCACACATGAAACACTTCAGGATAGCTTTACATTGTTTCGTTGTGTGGCCTGACGCCAGACATAAAAAACCACACCTTTTGTCTTTCAATATATTCTGCTTCTCACTAAAACTCATCTTCCGTGCTGAAAAACATTCTGAACTGAGATGTCTTCCGTTACAAAAAACGCAATTTTTCCTTAAGTCTTGCTTTGAAGAAGTTGTTAATAGAGTAGCAGCAGTTGGTAAATGTTTAGAAACATCGGTGTAACCTTTCCTTTTTCTAAAGTTTCTGTCATCATCTTTTTTCGCGAAGCCAAAACCTGCCACTGCCAAATTTATTCTTTCATCGCCTTCAACTTCACTTTTGATAAAATTCATTAAATTATCTAGACATTCTTTTGGATCGGAAATAGCAGAAGACGTATAGGTTCTGTTCCACGCTTTCAAAAATTCCGCAGTAAAACAAGATTCTACCATTGGGTATAATATTGAGGCGCATTTATCTGTTGTGACTCCCAATGTCTCAAGAGCTCTTAAATATGATTCAAGTTTATCATACAAGGATGTAAGAGAAAACTTTTCTTTTGACTGCACCGATATTATTAATTTCAATAATTCTCTAACATATACTTCAACTAAAAGATCTTCCCCACCAAAACGAGCCTGAAGACTCTCTATAGCTTTGGTATAGTTAGCGCCAGTTGGCGGAAAACTATCTACAACTTCTCTCGCTCTAGATCCAGCTACTGTTGCTTGAATCAAATACTGGAATTTATTTTCGGGCACAATATTCTCATCCGTATGAATCTGTTCAAATTGACTCCAGAATGGTAGCCACTCTTTTAAATCTCCATCAAGTTGACGAAATTCTAACCTAGGTAACGTAAATTTTCGTTTAGAATCATTAGTTTCATTAACAGTTGAAATGTACTCACCTTGAATTTGACCTTGTGACTGGATTTCTGCTAATTCCAATTGATGGTCTAGTTCTAATTTTTTCAACTGTACTTCTTGATCCTTCTCCAACTGTAACTTCTCCTTCTCCTTCTCCTTTTCTAATTGTAAGTTTTTTTCATTCTCTAATTTCTTCTCAGCATCTTTTTCTTTTCTTTCAGCAATGGCTGTCGATAAAATTTCTTGTACAAAATCAGGATCCTGCTTATATTCCTTACTATTCAAAATTATTTCTTTTAGGGTTCCAATCGTATAATCTTGCGGAATTGTTTCACCAAGTTCTTCTACTACAAACTTTAAATCGGCTTTTTTAAAACCTTTTACGGCTTGAAACATCTTGCTTCAATAAATCTAGTCCTGTCACGGACACGCCAAAATGTTAGTTAAAGCGTTCAAAAATATGTTATTTTAACACCTCAGCTTTCTAAAAGATAATGCGGACGCCAATTAATAACTTAAAGCATACAGAAAGAAGTCAATTAACCTCTTAAGCTTTCAAAATACTCATAATTTATTCAGCAGTAGAAATTTCTACCTTATTCCATAAAATATTTTAAAACAGTAGTAAACAATTTCTAATTCACGTTACATATTACAAAAAATGCATCACGAGAAAAAAAGATGAGAGGATAAAAAAAGGAAATAAATAAAACATGGACAATAGGTTTAACAGTGACGTTCTGTTTATGGAGAATGAAAATGATGACGAACTTGTAATCAAAGATGATAAAACGCCACATTTAATAAACCAAAATGAGTTGAACGACCTTGTGCGAGACTTGCAACTATCTAGATCAAAGGCAGAGATTCTTGCCTCTCGTCTACAACAGTGGAACTTATTGACACCAAATATAAAATTAACTTTTTACCGAAATAGAAGTAAAATTTTCAGCAGTTATTTCACCAAAAAGGACCGTCGTCCATGGATTCTTAGGAAATCATAAAGATGAAAATTATGTAAAACATACTGCTGTTTTATTAAAAAACTATCATGCAATAGGTGTGAACATGTCTCTGAAGGTACATTTTCTCCATTTACACCCGGATTTTTTCCCTGAAAACTTGGTCGCAGTGAGTGACGAGCAGGGCGAGCGTTTTCACCAAGACCTTAAGCTTTTTGAAGACAGACACAAAGGTTTTTGGGACGAAAGTATGTTAGGGGACTACTGCTGGTCTATTTTAAGAGAAACAGATCAAGAAAATTATAAAAAGAAGAGTAAAATCAACCATTTCTAATTTTTTCTTTTTATATTTCATGCTATAATTTTTTTTTAAGTATTTAATAAATATGTTTTAAACTAGACGTGACAGATTTTTTTTCAATAATTTTCCCGTACTCAGTGCACTAGAATCTTTGATAATACATTTCGGCGAAAGTATATAAACCGTGTAAAGCAGTGTTATTATTCAATCTATATTATAAATCACAAATATGTACATCAGTAACATTGACGTCATAACGATGCGGACAACAATGAGGTTAAACTGCATAAGGTGCCATAATGAAGCTTAGTGTTTTAATTAATAACAAAATAACACGTTTTTTAGTTTGACTTTGCACTTGATTTTTTTTCATTTTATAGAAAGTAGTTAGTTTTTTTTTTTTTTTTTTTTTTTTTTGCAAAACTTAAGGAAAAAATACCAGCCAATTTTTACAAAAATCGCTTTTTCGGAAGCAGAATTTTTTTTTAAGTATGTGTGATGAGTTTTAAATCGATATCTCAAATATGTTTCTTAAAATTTCACAAATTAGTGAAAATAAACCACTCATTGCCATCATCAAAAGAGAAATAATCGCTTTTTCATCGCTACGTACATTAGCGTTTGATATACACTGGCGAGAAAAATTAAAGGAACAACTATAAAAACTCATCGAACTTGAATAATTTTGCAGATAAGAACATGAAACTTGCATAAGATCTTTATTTTGTCATGCCTGACATATATTCAAAATGCAGAATTGCCTATTTCTTCAAAAAATAAATTTACATAAAAACATAGGACTGTGGGATATAAGAGGTGATAAGGAAATTGTACTGTTACAATATTTTAGAGACACACAGGAAAAATCAATAAGGTATGTGGTCACTCCTAACCGAAATGGAAGTTTTACAGCGATTTTCCATACTGTGGATTAGATTAACCAGAAGTGCTTGCGGTAACAAAGTGTTTTCAAGATGAATATAGTGCTCCGAAGCTCCTGGAGAGTGTTAGTTAGGGGTTGCCGAGATGCAAGTCAGCGTACTGGTGCGTCCCACACATTTTCTATCGGATTTTAATCCGGAGGATATGCAGGCCACTCCATTCGCTGGATTTCTTCGCCCTCAAGAGAATCATTCACTAGTGCAGCACGATGAGGTCGTGCATTATCGTCCATTAAGAGGAAGTTATTACCGATTGCACACCTAAACAACTTGACATGAGGATCAAGAACCTCATTTCAGCATTCACAGTTGCACTGGTACAAATTTGTAGGTCAGTGCGGCCATTCAAAATGATACCCGCCCATACCATGATTCCAGGACCTTTGTATGCCTTTTACGGATGCTTGCAGCCTTATTGCGTGTGTTTTTCTCCCTCCATATCGTAACACGTCTGAAAGTACTCTCCAAACAAAATTGGGATTCATTGGTACAGAGAATTCGGCTCCAGTTCGTGGTACTCCAATGACGACGATCTCTGCACCACTTTAACCGGGCGCATTTCGCTGCCGGAGTTAGTGGAATACAAATGATGCGTTTCCTTGCATACAGCCTATTTTATGCATCCTGTCACTCACAGTAAATCTGGATAGTCGAGTTCCTGTTTTTGCAGCGAACTCCCTTGCAATCTGAAATGACGTCAATTGCCTGTTTCTTTTAGCAATCGTTGCCAAATAACGGTCCTTGCAGTATGTTGGGACAGGTTTTCGACTTTGACCTGGTTGTCTCTGCACATAACCAGTGTCTTTAACTTTAAACCATTTCCAGATTCTTGACATGGCGTTTTTGGCTATTTTGAAGTCTTTACAGATCCCTGTCAGTGTCTGCTCTGCTTCCATTCTCTCTATCGCACACCATTTCTCACAATCAGTCAAATGTCTTCTGGATGACATATTCCACCTACTACAAGCGAAACGTTTATGCAACTGCACGTAAAATCCTTGAAATTAAGACTTCAAATCAACCACGTGCACTCCTTTTCAAACGTGCCGAAAGAACGTGCTGAAAAAAATTCATATTTGTCTGTAGCAAATGTTAATCCCATTGGACTACGTGATAACGTTAACAATGAGTTACCACCCAATCACATTTCATTTAAGTTCCCGCAATAGAATTAACATAAAGCACTTTTTTATGGTTGTTCCTTTAATTGTTCTCGCCAGTGTATATATATAAAGATAAAATTAACAATAGAAAACCTTCTTTGGAGGGGAGGGGGGAGGGATTTTTATTTTTCAATCATCTTATGTACAGTTGAGAAACAATTGACACCGTTTTATTCTCATACGTTTTTAAAATTAGCCAAAGTACTCATTAATAATATAATAATATATTTGTATCACTTTAAGAATGTTATGTCTTATATAAATATTATTGATAATTATTAATTTCTGTGCTAAAAAAGTGTTTATTAAATGCTAATTAATATATTAATATATCCATTTTAGTCAAATATGACAAGTTATTTTAGCTTTTGTGCAATTTCAGAGGTTTTGTGTTTAGCTTGTTATGATTGATACATTCTGAAATATCTTTTTTTTTTTTTTTTTGGGGGGGGGAGGGGGGACTTCTCCAACTTGCCTCCCCCCCCCCCCCCCAAATTACAACCTGGATTGTTTCTTTAAGATTTCTAGGATTTTTTTTCCTGGCAAAATTTCCTAACTTCACAAAATTTTTGGGATTTTTGAAACTCCATTTATTAAATTGCACACGGACTATTGCGTTTTTGTTATTCTCACAACAGTATCAGTTTATCCTTTTCCTGTTATTTGATTAGTTATCATATTCTGATATTTGTTTATTAGCAGCTGCAAACTTCTCTCTTTTTATCTCGCTCTTACAATGTTACCTTTTTTTTTTCTTTTAATTTAACACTGGAATAATTTAGCCGATATTTTCCTTTTTACCTTATCATTCAACATCGCACATAAAAAAAATTTTCAGTACAATATGTCAGGTTGAGAACCGTGCTCATATTGCTTGTACGATGATAATGTTTGGAATTCAAAGTGTTTTAGATTTCAACTGACTTGCATAGTTAATCTCATTATACAAAGGACAAAATATTTAAACCACTGCTGTGCTATAGTTCGTGTCTTTGGCTTCTTGTTTTCAAAAGGTAAGAATATTAAAAATATTATATTATAAAACATTAAAAATCTCCAGTGTGTTATTAATCCTTTCAAAGGTGGTGGGAAACATACTACCCGCTTAATTTCAATTCCCAACTGCCGAAATTATACCAGAATTTATGGGAAAAAAAAATTGCTTTAATAATACACGTGAAGAAAAGCATTTATTTATCTTTAAATCAATTTGTTCGTAAGTTCTGTTAGCAGTCAATAATTTCAACATTTAGCAACACAATTATTTTGCCCGTGAAAGGGTTAATATATACATTTCATATCTTTTAACCATTTCGCGACTGCCGTCCTAATCAGGACTTAATTTCTAACCATGAAAAGTACCGGAGCTCTAATATTCTGCAGCAATTCGTCTTCAGCAAAATCCTTTATATATATATATATATATATATATATATATATATATATATATTTAATATAATAAAATCTAATAAATGAACACAGGAAAACATTAAAATCAGGAGTGGGGAATTTTCACAAAACCTTACTCGCCAAGGATTTCATTGTATTAACTAAGCAAAACACAACACACAGCACTGTTCTGGTGGGCTTCAGCCAGGGCCTGACTAATGCAGGGGCATGCGAGGGGGACCCCCCATGGGAGTAATCAGGATTTTATTAAAAGGGTGCCAAAGGGTTAAAATTGGTCAAAAAGTGACCAATATTCTTACATTTGCAAAGATTTAGGAAAGTAGTGCAGTCTTCCCTTTCCCGTTTTTACTTCCCATATCCCCACTCCCACAAAAAAAAAAAAAAAAAAAAAAAAAAAAAAGAATTATATTATTAGAATACTAATGATTAAAGTCTTATTATAACAACTTAGTAGTTCCTTGTTTTCAAAAGAAATTCATTATTGGTATTTTCCTAAAAGCATTCCTGATGACCAATTGGGGGCATTTTTCTTTCAGATATCATATGACTAACGTAGATAATTAAAAGAAAATTTGCAAACAAATACATATTTTTTTTTACTAGTTTTCTTACTACTACTTTTTCTTACAGTACTAGTAGGAATCCATCTTTTCAATATTTCTTGTAATACCCTGTATACAGATGTGAATAGTATCTGGTACAAAATTTATGTGTGCATACAACAGGTATGAAGTTTAGTACTAGTCGCTTCAGTGTAATTCATGAATAGTTTCTATGTATAGTTAGAGCCCCCCCCCCCCCCCCACACCAGAATGATTCTTGCCTCGGGGCCCTAGATAGTCTAAGTCGGGCCCTGTCCAATCACGTCATTTTATTAAACATCGAATTTTTAACAACCGTCCTTAGGAAGCATTTACGTCTTAAAAGTAAGCACCATGTTAACTTTCAAGATTAGGTACTTACGTATTATCCGGGCCAAGTTTGAGCCAATGGGGAAATTGCACGTTTTTCGATTTAACTTGCATCTGATAGAGTGTAAAAATACGAACATTTTGACACCATTTTTACATATATTCGAAACTTGTATAATTCATTAAATTAACTTTTAAAACCCAGTGTTTGTCGTGGCGAGAAAAAGCCGCGTCACGTCACTACACATGTAAACAAACCCTCGCTGTGTTTCTCTCTGTTATTTCCTATGGGGATGGCTTGTTTTTCGCTGAAATGGCTTGCTTTACGCTTTTTTCTTTTCTTAAAAATGATTAGTATAATAAGTATTGTAAATCGCTCTAATAAATGAATAATACTGTGAATTCCGGGTGAGGTTTTTATTCCATCACCTTTCTAAGAATTTTCATTTCCAGATCTCGATGTAGAAATAAAGTATCGGTACAAGTTAATACTCGTACTACAATATTGTATTTTATAAAATAATGTATACTTTTTTTTTTTTTTTTTTGTATTAATATTGCACAATATAAAAGAATTTATTTCATTAGGGAGGGTGGAATCAACTTATAAAAAGGTTTTTGTATTTATATTTTATACTTGAATTAAGAATTTAGCTTGGTTTCACTATATGTTTTATCTCTTCAATTGTTAAATAAACTGTTTTGAATCTTTGAAAACAGTTAAACTTATTAGAAAGAGCGAAATGTGCTGAGGTAGCTTTAAGACACACTGCAAATTCGTGAAACACTTTTGCAACGCTACCTGAACATAATAATAAACACTTCTAACTAAAATCGTATAGATTATGTGGTAAATGTGTTGCGAATGTGTTGTGCTAGGAAAAAGACTGTGCAAAAAGTGTTGTTAAAAATTACAAGCGAAGAAAATGTGTTTAGATTGTGTTGTCGTCTTATTTTAAGAGCACATTCAGATTCTAAACGCTTTATGCAACACTTTTGAAACACATGACGCCCTAGAGGGTATCTGGCGTTTGCGCATGCGCTGTGTTTTCCCTCATTTTCACTTCGCCGTCACAAGGGACGGGAAAGGAAGAATGTACAAGTAAGAATTGTAATGGCTGCCGTTGGAGTTGGATTCTAGTGTATCGCGCTCGCGTGCCACGTGCGCCATTTAAAGATTAAATAACGCCATTTATGGCGAATAAATAAACGATGGAAATATACAGGAATACACTTTATAGGAATACACTTTAAATACAGGTATGTGAAATGTTTCAGTGTGTTTTTATATCATGTTTTATTATTAAATACATTTTTATATCATCATCATCATCATCATCATCAACCGTTTTCAATCCACTGCTGGATGTAGGTCTCCCCCAGATTTTTCCATTGTTGCCTGTCTAGTGCTTTAGTCATCCAATTAACACCGGCCACTTTCTGATTTCGTCACTCCATCTTACTTGAGGTCGTCTTCTTGGTCGTTTTACATCTCTGGGATACCACTGTAGGGTGTTTGTGCTCCATCTATTGTCTTGTCTTCTTGCAATGTGCCCAGCCCATTTCCATTTTAGCCGTTTAATTCTCTCGATGATGTCAAAAACTTTCGTCTGACTTCTTATCCACGTTATTCTCTTTCGGTCTCTTCTGGTTATGCCTAGCATACATCTTTCCATACTTCGCTGTGTTGTTTGTAATCTTTGTACCATCCGTTTTGTTAGTGTCCAAGTTTCTGCTCCATAAGTTAGTGCAGGCAAAACACATTGGTTAAACACCTTTCTTTTCAAACAAAGAGGCATGTTACTCTTCAGAATAATATTGTTCTTCCCAAAAGCACTCCATCCATTTCTTATTCTTCTATTGATTTCATTCATGATACTGTTGTCTGATGATATTTCTTGTCCAAGGTACACATAACTTTCAACATCTTTAATCTCAGTGTTGTTGTAGACGATTTTCTTTTTTGATGCAAATGAATTGAACATCACCTTAGTCTTTTCCAAATTTATTTTTAATCCCACATTAATGCTAGCTTCTGCCAAATCTTTTAGCATATTTTGCAATTCTTCAGGGCTATTACTGAAAATTAAAATGTCATCAGCAAACCGGAGATGGCTTAAATATTCCCCATTTATTCTAATCCCTTTGTTTTCCCAATCCAGCTTCTTGAAAATACTTTCTAAGACAGCAGTAAAAAGCTTAGGCGAAATGGTGTCTCCCTGTCTTACTCCTCTTCCAAGCTTGATCTTCGCTTTTCCTTTGTCCAAACGGATGGTGGCTGTTGCTTTCTTGTAGATCTTCTTTATGATATTGATATAAGGTTTGTCTATACCAATGTCCTCCAGAGAAGTAATTACTGCAGATGTGTAGACCGAATCAAATGCTTTTTCATAATCAATAAAGGCAAGGCAGAGAGGTAAATTATATTCTTTATGTTTTTCTATAACTTCCCTTACTGTTTGAATATGATCCATTGTGCTAAATCCACTTCGAAATCCTGCTTGTTCTCTAGGTTGAGCTGAGTCCAGAGCTGATTCAAGTCTTGTCGTTAAAACTTTGGTGAAAATTTTATAAATCACTGACAGTAAGCTGATTGGACGGTAGTTTTTAATGTTTTCCTTTTCTCCTTTCTTATAAAGTAACACCATCACAGCATTATTCCAATCTTCTGGTATATCTGATTTCTCGAGACATTTGGAAAACAGTATGGCTAGCATTTTTGCAAATTCTTCTCCTGCTTCTTTGATAAGGTCAATTGTAATTCCATCTTCGCCAGGGCATTTACCTTTTTTCATGCCTCTAATGGCTTGTACAACTTCATCTGTCATCACTGGGATTATCTCTTCAGTTTCTGTTATGTTTACTAGTGGATCACGTAGGTTGATTTCCCTTTGATCTTCACATTTATATAGATTGTTATAGAATTTTTCGACAATGTGTACTATTTCATTATTGATTTTGGTGATTGTTCCATCTGCTCTCTTCAGTGCAAAAATACCTTTTCTTCCAACACACAGTTTGCGCTTAGCTGATTTTAAACTTTTGTTATCTTCTAGAACTTTTTTGACAAGATCACAGTTAAATTTTCTGATATCTTCTGTAACACATTTTCTTACCGTTTTACATAATTCTGCATATTCAACTCTTGATTTAGGATAGTTTTTCTTCATTTTAAATTCTCTGCGTTTCTTCATCAATCTTCTTGTTTCTTCTGTTATTTTCTTTGTTTGCTTTACTTGTACTTCACCAGCTATCGTCCTTGCAATTTCTTGTAGAGTATTTGTTATTTTCTTGTTCATTACTGTAACATCTTGTTCTTCTTCTAAGATTGATTGAAGTACTTGAAAACGATTTTTAAGTTCTAAATTAAATTACATTTTTATATGTTGTATTATAAATGGCTCAATACATTATTTTCAAGATAAGACTTTTTAAGTCATAATCTTGATGTCGAATGTTCAGATTTTTATCTCGTGAAAGTTGAATGATACCGCCTCATCTATTTGCTTGTTTTAAATTATTATTTATGTAGACCTTATAATAATTTCATTTTATTCCTATTTTTATCTAATGAATTTTCTCGCACAGTTTTTGTTATGCTTACCATCCATAAATAAATTTAATGATGCATTATAATAAAAAAAAAGTTGAAACATAGATTGTATAATTTAAAAAATTAATTTAATTTCTTATTTTTCTGAAATTTAAACAAACTATTAGTAAACAATTGAAGAATTTACAAGTTTTACCGAGAATTGATTTTTACTAACTTGAAACGTATTAACTTGAGTATTTGACAATTTTAAATTAGTTGATTTGATAATATGTATACATAAGAAATAGTAAACTTGATAAAATATAAATTTCTGCAAATATATTTATTAATCAAATACTTTTTACTGTTGAAATTTTTAGAGCTTGTGCTTGATCATGCAATGAACTAAAAATATTTCTCATTACACATTATGAATTATTAACGAAATAAATAAATCGTAATTCCTGAATTGATATTTTGACATTTATACATGTGTCTTATCTTGAAAAATGTTTTGTGAGTCTCCTGTACTATAACATATTAATAATAGTAAATCACTGGAACATTTCACGGTGTGGCTGGATGTATGAATGTGTTAGATGATTGAGTGATTTATGAAAATATATTTAACTCGCATAGCTAAAAGAATTTTTTTTTTCCATATTAAAATAATAATGATAAATAAATATATCTGTACTACATATAACTTAAAATAACAATAATAGTAAAAATGGTAATAAATACTAACCAGTTTCAAAGGTAACGAAAATCTTTATTTTTAAGCTGAAAGTACCTATTCACAATTTAGGCTGGGAGTTACAAGTTGAAAACATTTATTAACAAATTTAGTTGCAAGTAAAATGACTTGCAGGAGTCTTTTTTTTTTTTTTTTTTTTTTTTTTTTTTTTTTTTTGGGGGGGGGGGGGGGCATTTTGGGAAAAATAAAGGTTATTTTTATGAAGTTTATGTATATTTTTCACAAAATGAACCCAACCTCCCCCTGTCTAGCAATTGTATTGAAAAGAGTTTGAAAATTCTTATACTTAAAAAAGCGGGGAAAAAGGCCATACATATATAATTATAATGCAATGTTTAAATTTAGCTGCAATAAACTGATCAATACTTCATTTTCTCTGCTGAAATTTATACAAAGTTAAAAGTTGATCATCTCATGTCAAGGGTCGATCCAGGCAAAATTTGGGGCCTATTCAGAGCTCCTTCACAAAAATCAATTTAATAAATTGGGCCCTTTCAGTAAAATCTATTTCATAAACTGGAACCCTTCACAAAATCCCTTTTAATAAAACAGGCCACTTCAGAAAATTCCTTTTAATAAAATAGGCCCTTTCACAAAATTCTGTTCCATAAAACTTACTATTTTTATTAATTATTAATTATTTTGTTATGTTTTAAAATGTGTAATTTGTAACCAGTCTTTCGAACCAAACATTTATTAACATAACAAAAACTTTTTAAAGTCCTATTTGCTAAAGTTTTCACTTCCGGTGAACTTGATTGTTTACAAATTACACATTTTAAAACATAACAAAATAATAAATAATTAATAAACATAGTAAGTTTTATGGAACAGAATTTTGTGATAGGGCCTATTTTATTAAAAGGAATTTTTAGAAGGGGTGCATTTTGTCAAATTGATTTTTCTGAAGGGGCCATTTTATTAAATTTATTTTTGTGAAGGAGCCTGTTTTATAAAATATATTTTTGTGAAGGAGCTCTGAATAGGTCCCAAATTTTGCCTGGATCGACCCTTGACATGAGATGATCAACTTTTAACTTCGTATAAATTTCAACAGAGAAAATGAAGTATTAATCAGTTTATTGCAGCTAAAGTTAAACATTGCATTATAATTATATATGTACAGCTTTTTTTTTTCTTTTTTAAGTATGAGAATTTTCAAACTCTTTTCAATACAATTGCTAGACAAGTGGGGGGGGGGGGATGCTTTCATTTTTGGGGTGCCGCTGGGCACGTTGGAGTAGAGATGCCATTATTCTCTCCTGGGGTGCCATCCTTTCACCCTAGTTAAGGGAGCCATTCTGGCTCCCCTAGAGGTGTCACCAGTGAGACAAGCCTTTCACCCCTAGGGGGTGCCATGTGTCTCTTGTAGTTTTAACAGTGCACAGTTAATCTTTGTTTTACTGGGTGTCTTGAAAAGACAGCTTTAAAAATGAAAAGCAAATGCCAATAATTATTAAAAGTAATTAATTTCCAGGATATTAATGCATGAAGTTATTAATTTTTCTTAGCACTTAGATTGGGTAAGTAAAATAGTTTCTAAAAAAGTAAAAAAATGTAATATTTTTATACATCTTCCAGGTTTTATATATTAAATAAAATAAATTATTCTTCAATGATGGAAGAGAGAGTATATAGATGATGCCTAAGAAAAACAAATTTCATAACTTTTCCAGAAATTCATTTATTGATATTTATTGGTAAAAATTAGTAAACTCCCTCAATGATCTCCTACAATTTTTTTTCTATAAAGCAAACTGTCTCTTATTTCCTTTTTAAAACTGTAATTTTCAGGGCACCGTGTAAAAAGGGTTTTGAAAACGTTCTAAATATGTTGTTTTATAGTGTTCTAAATGTGTGTGGTGTTTACAATGCGTTGTTAATTTGGTGACAAAGTGTTGTGCAGCCCAACACTAGTGTAAGAACACATTTTCATCAACACTATTTGCAACACTATTTCAACTCAATTAACAACACTATTTTTAGAACACATTTCTAGATAGCAACACATTAAGAACACAATCAGAACATACAAATTGTGCTGTATATGAAGTGTTCTAATTCACAACACATGTAATGTGTTGTTAATTTGGTGACAAAAAAGTATTCTTAAATGTGTTTATTTTTGTGTTTAAGAATTTGCAGTGCAGCCTTACAGAATTTTTATATAAATATACACGGAAAAAGTTTAATATATTGCAGAATATATATTTATATATTGCATAATATTATGCAGAAATATTATAATTCTAAATGTATTTGAAGTAATGTTATGTATATTTAAGTTTTATTGTTGTTCTTAACATTTTAAACATTTAAAGAATTGTGGTATGTTTGAATTTTGGTTCATGATCTATTAATGTTTTCTTTATTCTTTGGTTCTATGTTAAATTTTTGTTGCTAAATTAATACATAATCCCTACCTCCCAAATAATTAAAAAATTAATCATGCAAATTCATGCCTTACCTGTGAATTGAATTAAAAAAACATTGTGATATTATAGCATAATATCTCTTAACATAATGCCCTTATTCTCTTATGATACTAATGCATTGTTCAAACAAAGAATGAACCTTGAATGATAATATATGTTTATTTCTTTATATGTCACTATAAAAAGTTTACGTGTAATGATATGGCTGTTTTCAAAAGTGAAAAGAGTGGACAACATATTCAAATTCTTAGCACAACTTGCTCTTTTTAAAAAAAGCTTTGTGCAGTAATGCTCACATGCTTATTTTCAAAATTAAGCTACTGCTTTCTTTAACAAGATATTCAAATATTTTCATTATTTTTATTTTTTACGAAAGTTAGAGCATTGAGGAAAAGACTGATATAATTTTTTTTAGAACCTGATTAATCTAAAGTAGGACATTCTGAGAAACTATATTTCAAACAAACAAAAAGCACTGCATCCATTCAAAAATTATGCGTAAGCAAATAATAATAAAACAGTAATTAAATTATTTTTACACTTTTTTATTTAACTCAACTTGGTTTTTAGCACTTTCCAACCTAGTTGAAAAGTGCTTATGACTTCGGTTTGTCTGGCCGGATGGCCGTCTGGCCGTCTGTCCGTGCTCTAACTCCCGTAAATATGCTCGGATTGCTCTGCAACTTTTATATGTTATTGTCGTTATCTATGGCACGTTCCCTATTTCAACTGAAGTGTGTAGCACTTATAGTTTTCTTACAGGGACACTCAAAAGAATTCCGTTACATTGCGGTCTATGGGGAAAAATCATTTGCGGTTTATTTTTAAAATGTTTCACTATTGTAAACGCATTGAAATTTATATAGATCACTAAGATGCATTAGAAGAAGCTTAATATGGAATAGTAGGTGTATAGCACTTAGAGTTACTTTACAGGGACAGTCAAAATAATTCCGTTACATTACGTCTACGGAGAAAAATCGTCTGCGGCTTATTTAAATAATGTTCCACTATTTTAAACGCATTGAAGTTTATATATATTACTAAGGTGCATTACAAGAGGCTTACTACAGAATAGTGTGTGTATAGCAGTCATCGTTCATTTACAGGGACACACAAAAGAATTATCTCCTGTCTGTTAACAATAATTCCTGGAAGTGCGTTTTAAGTTACTGAACGCGATTTTAATCTTAACTAGCTTTTTGTCTATTACGTGTTGTGTATAAATTCTGTAGATCCTATACAGGGCAGCACAAAAGTTCGCGAACACATTTCCGTTTATTGACAAACTCCAGAAGGAGAATTTAAACTGTGCTACGCGTTTCCTAACTAAACTAAAATTTAGCATCCTATGTATATATACAAATCTATAGATCCTATACAGGGCTACATAAAAGTATTCGGATATTTTTCCGAATATTGTATATATTGAAAATTCCCGAAATTACGTTTTTAAATATGTTATGCGTTTTCCAAATTGTTTACTTAGATGTCATCTTTCAGCTTATTAAACGGTAATGATTTGTAAAATTATTTTAGAAGCGTTGGAAAGTGCTACATAATCTATGCTTGACGCATGATTTTTCGTTCTTGTTGTATATAAGGATGGAATCTTGTTATCGGTTGTTTACTCACTTTCTGATAAATTAAGAAATATAAAAAATATGTGTAAAATTGTGTGTTTCCGATGACAGTGCAACATTTTAATATTTTTAGAACTTAATTATAAATTAATACATTAATTTTGACGCGTTTTCTCATCAGCCCGTCACAGTTGATAAATCGAAAAATATTCTTTGTGGTTACAATTGTATGCACTTACAACAACAGTGGATTTATTATGCATTAAACCACGGTCGCCAAAAAAAAAAAAGACTAAATGAGTGTGAAGCTGCAACTATTTTACATACTAAAAAGTAGAAAATAATAAATAAAAACTATAGAGTGTGATATATTTTAAAAAAAAACGTTTTAATAAATTAAAAGTTTCATATTAATTGAATTATGATTATACGTTGAGAAATCAATTTAGAAATCCTAAAAAGATAGTTTAAATAATTCTTTTATTTTATTTTTTCTTCCCTCTTTCCATATATTAAAACAGAAATAAAGCAACCATTATACATTAATTTTAATAAATTTACAAGCTCGCATTTTCTACCAAACGTTAAAAAAAAAAAAAAAAAAAAAAAAAAAAAAAAAAAAGTGGTTTTCATGATCGGATTTGGTGGCCACGCCAAATTATAGTATTATATTGAACATTTTTTGGAAAAATCATGAATTACAATCATAAAATGAGGCGTGAGTATAAAGATAAACATTGGATGCTTATAAAAGATGTATATTTAAAAAATATATTTTTATTTTAATACTTATTTTTAAGTAAGCACATAAAAAGAGAAAATAAAAGACAATAGTGATAAATTTACTCATGTATGTTGCAGTAATTGTTTTTCTGATCGGTGAATACACAATTATTATTGTCAGTAGTTAATTTAATGTTTTTATTCAATAAATCAGTAAATCAGTATTAAATAAAGATTTTTTGTTTTTGTTTTCTGCATTATTGCTCAAAATTTCGTTTTCTCATAATTAATTTGAGTACATTTTTATCCTTAATATAACCTGCATAACACGAAATTATATTCATATCAAAACGAATTATTAAGCATTAAAATGAATTAAGAAAATAAAGCATTTCAAGAACTATATAAATGCGATTTTACTTATGATTTCTTTTGTAATAAAACTATCATTCTTTTTTCGTTTAAATAAATAAGAGTAAGTAAAAGATAGCTTTAGTGTCCTGTATTTTTACCCACATGAAATGCAGTTTTTCTGCCCTAAAAGTAAATAAATAAAAAAAAAAAATCCGAAAGACATAATTTTGTATTTTTTGAATCCGACCAACTTCATCACTTTTCTAAATGAAAATTAATGCAAATGTATAAATAAATAGTGCATTATATTTAGATATGTTAAAATAATCTTTTGACTTTAATTTTTGTTTTTGTGTAAATGCGTCTTTAAAAGACGTTTACAGGCCCGGACTGGCTCCTTTGGGGGCCCTCGGCTAGAGACTGAAAAGGGGCCCCTTACCGGGAAATTTAAGAAGACATAGAATATTAGAATATTTACTTTTTGAAAATTAGTTTTACATGGCTAAAAACCACATTTAGCTACTTTGTCACTTGGAAAATAGTTGGGTTAAAAAGAAAGCTTTCTCTGATGTAGTTTGTTTACTTTCACAATAAATATTTATATTATTTTTATATACCGTACCTAAACTAGTTCCAAGCTAGAAAAAAGTAAGTATACTAATTAATTACGGGTTGTTTATTACTTAAAAATGAGAGTGAGAAATGCTTTTGGTTTTAGGCAACCAAATAACAAAAGTTGAAGATCTAATAATCTAAATCCTTCTGTAATATACCTAAGTAAATATTAAAAAGGGAAACAACGGTAATAAAAAAACAAGCATATTGGAAAAGAAACAATGTCCTCTTTAATTTTAATTTAATTGTTACAAATTGTAAAATAGGTTTTATAACAAAAATTTAAATGGCTCTACAATACCTCGGTACAGATACAGCGAACTAAGAAAGTTCATGTGATTGTGAACGGCTGTATACTAACCAAACGCCTTTTTGGCCAGTTCATCTATAATAGCATCCAAGTTATAATAAAATCTTTCTACATTCATGAAAAGAAGATTAGAAATAAGGTATTGGGTTAAAGTAGATCTAAGTCAATTCTTAACTATTTTAAGTTTAGAAAACACCCTTTCACAGGTGTACAAACTTGTAAGCTACATACAGGTTGGTAAACATTCCAGATTCTATGAGTTCAAAAATAACAGAGAAAGCGCATGATAAACACAGAAAACATTGTTTCTTGTCAGAGCAGTAACCATAAAGATTTTTGTGTTTTTCAAATTCAGATTCTACATCGTCATACTCACAGATTTCTTCAGCTCCATTCAGATTGTCTTGTTTTCTTTTAATGATAGTTTTTTAAGCCATTGTAAAGCTTTCAGACTGATCTGCAAACTCTTTCAGCTCTACCTATAACTGACTTCTTTCAACTTTACAAAGATTAGAAATGCTACAAAGGACTTCCGCATGAAAACTATGAAGCATTACGATTTTATTAAATTTCTTTGGGTCTAACCAGGAACAATCTACTGAAATTTTTATGTTTGGACTAAATCTTTTTTCGATACTTACCCTGGCACAATCTAAAACACTGAAAAAGACCAATTTATAGTTTTGAGCAGTTGAGATTCCAGGAGCCTCGTCTATTGATTTTTCACCAGGCATTACCTTTTTCTTTGAAGTTATTTTTTCCTTGAAATCTAATTCTACTTCAGCATCAATACTTTTATCTTCTAAGTTGCTATTAACTATATTTGTATAATGTTTTGGAATACAGAGCGTGAAAGTGTTTATCACTCCTTTTACCCGTTATTTGTTGAAGCAGCTTCTCTACCAAGTTTCAGACTGTAGAAAATAGTCAATGGTTTTACTTTGTAAATATTTTAAAATAGGAGATATAACAAGAAATAAATCTAACAAAACAATAGACATAAATAGGATTACAAATTTATTTTTACTACAAAGTTTCTAGTATGTTAAAATATAAAATTTTATTTGCATTGATATAATTAATATATGTAGTACACGGCATTATATATTCCTTATATCCCAATTACGTTTTATAATAGACCGGGAGGCGGCAGCACAGACAATCACCTCATCGAGTTCACGGCTGAAATTCCAGAATGAGTTAAAACTCGATCCGCATATTAACACGCAATCGGTCTGCCAAGTCATATCTTGGTGGAAAACACCCGAAAACCCGATTTTAAGGGTTGGCTCGTAGGTTTACCATTGTGTGTTCCTGATCCCAGTCCTCGATGTTTTCATACCTTTGGGTGCAGGAAAACACAATGGTAAACCTACGAGTCAACCGCTAAAATCGGGTTTTAAGGTGTTTTCCACAAAGATATGACTTGGCAGACCGATTGCGTGTTAATATGCGGAGCGAGTTTTAACTCATTCTGGAATTTCATCCGTGAACTCGATGAGATGAGTGTCTGTGCTGCCGCCTCCCGGTCTATAAGGATTATGTAATTGAATACATTTTACAATGAAGTTGCCTGATTCGGACTTAAAACGGCCTATAGAGGTGCTGATTGCAGCCGTCGGTACAGGAAAATTGTCCCTTTAACTAATGCTAAAGTGTCATTGAAACCCTTATTTATTATAAACGCGTTTAAAAGTGTTAGATATTCAAATTCGGATAATTTTTACTTTGCCATATAAACACAGAACACAAATAGCACATGAAATCTGAAATTGCGCAAAAAAATAATCATTATGAACAAATTAAAAATGCATGTAACACAATGGGATTGCAAGGGATTTTCCTGAAGGGAGAAGTTATATATTTTTCCACCAGACGGCGTATTCGAGCGCTTGAATTCCCAATAACAAATACGACGACTCATTATGAATCATTAATTAATTATAAATAATTATGTACATTAGTAAGTACATTTACATAAAATAAAAGAGCAAAAATCTTATTTCCGCATTCTTTTATTTGACGATCCATGCTGTTCATCGACATCTACAACATAAAAAATAGATGTATGGAATTAGTGGGTTTTTTTATTACTAGCAATATTATAGAATAAATGTTTTCTTAATGGTAAATATTTCATACTTTGTGGCATGGCTTGTTCCTCTTCTATTGGGTCCACGGATTCAGTGAGTGGGCAATGCAGCTACAGCTCGGTTTCAAGGTAAGCTCGTCTTCCTCGTATTCACGCACCACTGCGATGCTGTTGAAGTTACCCTCGCAGTTGAGGCACATGTTAGTACAACAAAGCCCTGCCTTCTTGCACCAAAAATTTCGGTTGGATTTCTCTGTGCACTTGCAGGATACAAGCATCAACAAAGCAAGTGGAGCAGGGTACAGTAAATACAGGCTGAAGACCAGCATTTGTTTTCTTCTGTCCCCACTCATCAGCCTTTTTTTCAATCCCCAGCCATTGCTGGACTTGGTGATATACTCTTAAAGAGTGCTGTTGCGCTGCACCTGCAGATGGTGGTAAAACAGCAATATTAGAACTGTATCTAAAAGCTGACTTCTTGTACGAAATATACTTTAGGTAGTTCAGCGAAGGCACATTCGCCACAATATAGCCGTACAGTGAGACAAGGAAACGTTCCACAGCAGCTGCAACCATCTCCTGAGTAGCGATCAGGTATTTGAACACTTTAACAACGTTTGCAACATATGGATTATTCCCAAGAATTTTGAGGAACTTCATTTTCCCTTGCATAAACGGTGCTGACTTTGTATCGCACCCTCTCATAGCGTGTAGGATGTTTTCCGCAATCGTTGAACTCACAGCATTTGATGGAGAAAATGTCAATGGAGAACCGGTGTCCTTCCCAGGTTTTAAAAAGAAAATGTTTTCAGCTCTGCAGAGACCTATCAAAATGACCAAGAGCTTTACATCCTCCCCAACTATATTCACCATCTCATTTTGTGGAACCAAGGACAAAGCAGTGTTTAAAATAAAGGTGTCTGCGTGTTCTTTTGTTTGCTTGCATGTAATATCTTGGGATGAAAACCTGTCAATCAACATAGATATTAACCTACCCTTGTTTTTTGGGTTAGCAAGAAACTTTTCTTCGGACGTGGTAGGTATCGTTGTGCCGTCAAACAATACGTCAGTCAAAGCATGCTTCCTTAACTCCTTAAGCACCATATTCAATTTAGTGATAGTATGCTGAATACCAGCTATGTTAAATTTCGTCAAAAATACAAAATTCATACCGGAAATTCTAAAAGAATAATTTCAATTTCAGTAATCACGAAAAGTCTGTCATTATATAAAATACAAATTACTACTATAACTTTCTGGTATGAATTCAAAATTTTGAAATTAAAAAAAGGTCAAACTGGCAACCTGCACGTACGCACATACGTCCTGAAATTACAGATAGAGGTTTTCATGACATACGCAGGTACGTCGTGGTCCTTAAGGGGTTAATCGTCTCATACGCCCATCAGTTTTTTACCACTTTGTACGTCATCAGGGTAGCCATCAAAGACAACTACTGCCTGTGGTTGATATTTTGACTACTGCACGTACTCAACATATTCGTCGGATATTAAAGAAAAAGAATGATTTTTAGACCAAACAGCCCTATGCAATTAAAAATAACCATCAATGACGAATTGAACCCTGCCGCTGAACCGCTTGGTTGTTAGGGGTTTGAATGCCTTGTAGAGAGTAGATTTGGTTCCTTTTCTTAAGTCATTGTCGAATAGGGACACAGAATAAGGTCCTGGATCGTACGTCAAAAACTCCTCAATATCTTCATCCGAGTGCTTTGTAACCGAAATTCGCTGGAAAAAAGATCTGGGGTTAATAGAGACCAATTCGTTGTCTACTCGTATCACAGTATCACACTGTTTATAACAACAAGAGGTTTTACTCTGTCGCTCCGTTTAAATTTGACAGTTCCAAAGTCACCACCAACAACATTGCTCCCGTCCTTAATGCCTCACTCCCTAGACTTATGGAAGTTGATCCGTTTAGGCAAAAAATAAAACTTTTAGGAACTGAAGTCCGTGTCAGCTTTTATTAGCGAAACTGTGTTTTAGTTATTTTATTTTTGTGTTATTTAAAAGGCAAATTAAAAAGTGCCATATTTTTGTAAAAGCAAATGGAGATTTTGATCCGATCCCAGGTATGCTCATTTTTATTTATTTTTTAGTTATGAAGAAAACAATGAACCTCAGATGCATAAAATATCATCAATCATATAATTTTTAGTATCATTAATGGTCAACATTTGCGTTATAACGCCCTTTCATAGATAATCCGCGAAGTGATGACTTGGTAGCGAAAGGATTAAACTTCGAAAATATTTCTTACATCCGAAAGATCACTTTATTGAATAAACAAAGATTTTCTTGGTAGATGAAAAATAAGAATAAATTTTATGAGTTCGTCGATATGACGATCTTTCGTTTTAAATTATCGTTCATTGGATTTCAGTGCCTGTTCAGTCCACTATAATTGACAGTTAGATTTGTTTTATATTAAGAGTTTTAGCACTCTTCTCGATTCGTGAAAAGTTCAGAATTCTCTCTCACTCTAGTAGGATTTTTATCCAGATCATGTGTTGCATCTCAAAAGGTTTCTCTTTCCCTGTCCGCACAAAACTTGTTGCGGGCGGGCTTTCTAGCATTCGCCCGGGTACTCAGCGTACCTTTTATTCTCGAACAGAGGTCTAGCACCTCTCCGCGTTCCTCTCGCAGTCACCCGGGTACTTGGCGTAACCTGTATTCTCGAACAGAGGCTTGGCACCTATCAGCGTTTATCTCAATCTGAACTCTTAATTAAAATCCTTTCGCTCATGGTTTTCGCAATGAGAGGGGCGTTTGTCCGAGGAGGGGCTTATCAGGACCACTTGTACCGTGGGACCATGACATCACCTGCAAACCAATGCTGTATTGGTTTCTTTCTACAAGGGGAAAATAAGTAGTTGCACTTTGTGGTTTCTCATGGAGATCTTTTTCTCACCAAGACAGGCCACCAGCAAAGTAAGTCCTGTCATCCTTGTTGGACAATGCTGTCAATTATAATTCTAAAGTTTTCCTCTGTTCACAAAAGAAGTTCAGGATTGCCACTATTTCAAAGCAACGCCGATGTGAGAAAATATGCTGGAAATGTTCTTTTAGAAGTTTTCACACGAGAACTCTCAGCTGCCAAACACTGGTTCTCACGCAACGTCACGTAAAAGTAAAAATGGATTCTTTATAGCGTAAAATGGTTAGTTTCTATGTTACATTGATGTACAGTGCCGTATTTCCCGTTGTTTCAGTTTTTTTGCTTTTAACACCCATTTCTGTGGCATTTTCATGGCTAAACTATTGATCAGAGCAAAGAATTTCAATTTATAAAATGTATGAAATTTTATCCTCTTTGATTCATATACTGTCGACTTTCACGTAAAATGCATAGTTTTAGAGTTATTTTGATTGTTTTATCAAAATAACTCTAAAACTCCGTTTTTTTCTCCGTTTTCCGTCATCCGAGGAAAGTCCGTTTTTTTTTTGTAAAAAAAAAAAAAAAAAAAAAAAAAAAAAAAAGTATTTACCGGAAAAAAGTTTATTGGAAAACCTCAGATTCATCTTCAGCGACCCTAAAAAGCACAAAAGTACCAATTATCAAAACTCCACCAAAACTTTATTTTATTTTCTACCAAATGACTGGACTAATAATAGGCAAGAAACACAAACACGGAATTGGCGACTCAAAATACTGCGTATGTGGAAAGTATTTATGAGCTAATAAATTAATTCGATTTACCTTACCGGTATTTAATGTATCACTATTGTCCCTCAAAGGCTGACTTTGCGACTGAGAAGTGGCACTAGTTAACCAAGTATTTTAAATTTTCGAACTTTTTTCAACGTTAAAGAATTTCTCTTATTTTTTTTCCCTTTTCGTAGCGCCACTATGGTTCATACGTTTTATGTTGATATAATTGTGACACTGCTCTAACTACAACCATCATGGCCCGCTTAAGACTTAGAAGTAGGGGAAGCCCCTTTAACTCTGCCAATTATGCTTCAACAATTTGAATTTTTATCATCAAAATTTCGAGTAAACAACACTTTTAATATTAAACTAAAACTAACTACCAATATACATATAAATTTTTTTTATTATATACATAACAAATTAATTTTGTAAATGAATTTACAAACATGGAACAGGTGTGAATATTTGAACATCAAAATATATTTTATGCTTTACAAATTGCAGGATTTGTCAGTGTTAAGAACAGTGTAGGGACAACGAATATTTGACACAAATTTATGCTTAGCTGCAACACAATTTTGCTTCTATTTTATAAAGAGAAATTTGGTATCACCTGTATGCTAATTACTTTCCCCTTTATTTAAATAACCTATTCTCCACTCTTTATGAATATAAACAAAATATAATTATACAGATTAAATTTTCTGTTATTTTTAGCACGTTTGAAATTAAAATGTAAAACATAAGAAAAATTAAAATAAGTTGCATTTAATCACTGATTTTATACCATTTATTATATCAACAGAAAAAAAAATAGAGTATAAATGTGTCGGTAATAGTCTGAGGGAAAATTTAGTAGCTATAATTAAGGGAAAAAAATACATTTTTTACCCTGAATGACATTTTCCCCCCTAAAAATTAGTTTTGAAAAGTAAATTTGGGGGCCCCCTTTGTATTTCAGTGGGTACGCTCGGGCTTCACGTGCCTATTCGGTACACAGGCCCTAACAACCATACTACGAGACTGAGCAAATGAGCATCTCAATACGCCTTGAATCGTAGCCTATGAGCACTACACAGAGCTCGATTAGTAGTCAGCAGTCTTCTTCCGCTGGCCAGCGACACGACACAGCCCCACTACGTGGGCTAACATAAACAAAAAACAACTGGGCACTGCTTAAAATTGATTGAAAAAAAATTAGTGGGAAATTGTGAATTTTTCTAATGTAACTAATTATAAATTTGTACTCATATATCCATTTTTGGGGGCCCCCTTCGTCCGGGGGCCCTCGGCAATCGCCGACCAGCCGACCTGGCCAGTCCGGGCCTGGACGTTTATAATAAGTAGAAAGTAATGCAAAACAGCCTGCATGCATTCGACTCTAAAGCAGAATCCGCGTGTCAAACCAATCCCGTCGCGTTTTCAGATCACGTGGTTTTGTTTTGCTTTTAGCGGAGTTTAAAACTCCAATAACTAGTTATTTAAAATTATTTTTGCGTTTCCGAGTTAAGATTTGAGGAATGTAAAGTCATCTTCATCAATTAAACATAAAATAAGGCATAATCTAGAATGAGTGCAACTTCCCCATTGCGCCATGCATGAAGCCAGTATTGCTAATTATAGTAACCCTTATTATATTTTCTTTCTATATGGTAACGGCTCTTTCGATGTGTGACGAACAATGGAGCGGGTTAATCCATTTAGATGTCCCAATATAGAACGTGGGGACGGAAGAAAGGAGGAGATCGGGAGGTGAGAATTAACGTCTAGCCCAGCTCCTGATTTCGGCACGTGTTTCTGCTCATTTAACTTCGAGTTTTAAATGCTAATAAATTGGTTATTTTTTTGTGATAGCTGATTTTCTCACATATGGGTTGTTTTCTTTCTAATTATTGTATACCTGATGACGACTCGGACTGGAGCATGGCTGATGTTTCTTCAGATCTCGGAATTATTCAAACTATTTCTCAGTGATCGCGACATTAATGAATTTCGTGTTTTGGGGGATACAACAAGGTGTCTGCATCCAGTGATTTTTTTTTTTCATGTTCGCGAAGCGATCATACATGCGGTAACAGTGATCGCCGCATTAACGAATTTCGTGTATTTTTTTAGATTTCAATACAACGAGGTTCCTGCATCCAATGAAAATTTTTTGTTTGTTTTCATGTTCACGAAGCGATCATACATGCGGGATAGCGATCGCCACATTAACGAATTTCGTGTATTTTTAGGGATTCCAATACAACGAGGTTTCTGCATCCAATGGTATATTTATATTTCTTTGTTTTAATGTTCGCGAAGCGATCATACATGCGTATAGTGACCACCTCATTAACGAATTTCGTGTATTTTTGGGATCCCAATACAACGAGGTTGCTGAATCCAGTTTTTTTTGTTTGTTTTCATGTTCGCGAAGCGATCATACATGCGGTACAATGATTGCCGCATTAAGGAATTTCGTGTATCTTTTGTATTTCAATAAAACGAGGTTGCTGCATTTAGTGATTTTTTTTTTCATTTCATGACGCGATTATGCATGCGGTACAGTGATCGCGGCATCAGCGAAGGGGATTCTAATACATCGAGGTTGCTGTATACAGTGATTTGTTTTCATGTTCGCGAAGCGATCATACATGCGTACAGTGATCGCCGTATTAACGAATTTCGCGTATTTTTTAAAATTCCAATACAACGAGGTTTCTGCATCCAGTGATGTTTTTGATTGGTTTTCAGTTCGTAAAGCAATCATTTATGCGGTACAGTGATCGCCGCATTAACGAATTTCGTGTTTTTTTTCCAACTTTACATTGATCGTTAACTTTTTATGTAGTTTTGCCGGATGTGCATATAAATGTTGTTTCTTACTGCTCATATTGTCTTTTTTATGTCTGTTGTATTAAATTCTTCGAATAGAATATTATATTTTAAACATAAATGCAATATCTGAATAAAAAGAAATCCTATCTGTACCTATGACCTCTGCTAAAAAAAAAAAAAAAAAAAAAAAAAAAAAAAAAAAAAAAAAAAAAAGATTATTCCCAGGCATGCGCAGTTGAAATCTCCCATTGGGCGCCACACATTTTATTTATTTACTTACCATTTTTAACAATGTTATGTATTTAATAATATTAAATTAGTTTTGAACATGATTGGCAACGATAAACAAGATTGGTACTTGGCAACCATTTTTGGCGATATATCTCCTGGCCCGGATAATACGTAAGTACCCTTTTTGGAATATTCAGTCTGTGTGATAGCTTCTCAGTAACACAGATTTCCATCGATAGCTTATTTTAAGAAGTCCTGCTTTACAGATGACGGTCGTCCAGAGCGGTCATCATCTTCAAAGGCTGAAATTTCTGTGCTTAAATTTCTCAAACCACCTTCCAACTATAGCATGGATTTTTATGCTTTAAAAAGAAGAAGAAAAAAGTATGCAAATATAGAAACGCAATAACCATTTAAACTTGCCTTTATATACTGTTATCCGTGCTTAGTGTATCATTAACAAGTAATATAAAAAAAAAATAAGTCAATTCCTACTTAGGTCAAAAAGAATTTTTTCCCAGCGATCTACACGCTTCGCCACTGATGGTATTTATTCCTAAATTTATATCCTGCTAAATATCTTATATAAGTGAAATTTTTGAAATGTATTAAAAATTAAATAAAAAATAAATAGCTAAAATATCAAAAATTAATAGCTCAAAAAGTATTTCTCACGAAATTGTTAGACAAACTGCGTTAGAAAGGTAAAAAATTGTATTTTTCTTGATATAAATTTCAAATCTAATGATTATGCCGTTTTTCAAATATTGATTTTCAAAAATTACCAAACTTCATAATGAAGTATCATAGTGAAACCTTCACCCATAAAAAGATAATGGGGCTGTTCACGGACGAAGATCAGGCGACGCGCGGGCGAAGGGGACTAAAATATGGAGTGGGTCTATACTTTTGAACAGAAATGAAATGGAGTGAGTCTATACTTTTGAACAGAAATGAAATATAAAACTAAAATTAATTAATGAATTAATATTTGAAAAAACTGCATTAACCCTTTCCGACGCGGAAAGTCTGTTTTTAAAATTATGAAATTATGGACTGACACCAGAATTTAAAAAAGAATTCATTAGAGAATAAAAACTCGCTTATTTTCCCGTACTGTATAAAAGGAAAGAAATAATTAAATATTCTTGGTGTCGTTTGTCAGTCTTGGAATTAAAATTAGGTGTCCTTTTTTGTGGACACCACCCGCTAAAGGGTTAACATCAATTGTCATCCAGTACAAGTTTAAAAAAATGTATTTGAACTTGAATGGATGAATAAAGAGTATTTTATTAACGATTGAAAATTTGAACAAGATATATAAATATACTAGCAAGCTTTTTATCTTTATTTATTAAAATAATAAAGTTTTTTCAAATTTTATTATTTTGAGCTTCATAGTAGGTATTCAGCTATAAGTACACAAATTTTCATGTTTGTAAGTAATATAGTTTCTGAGAACGGCTCTGTGATGGATAGACAACGGAGCGGGAGTAATAGGGTTTCGTGAGATGAACGAAACCCTAAAAAACAATGGCTATTTCAAAATATGAATTAAATCTCGATTTTGATAACAAAATTCAAAATTTAAAAAACCGTAAAAAAATTACACAAATTAAAAGATTGCACATTAGTGATTGCTTCAGCCAGTTTAGCATACATTTCGCTATAAAACTACCAGTTTTCATATGCAATAGTTATAGTCCAGGATGAGTCGAGAAAAAGAAAAGGACACAATAGATTCAATAACGTCAGTAAGTAACTTTTTTGTAGAATAGAGAGAAAAGAATTAAACCATAGTATTTTATATATATTTAAAAAAGGCATATTTTAGGCAAAATAATAATAATAAATAATTTTCCATCTGCTTAGTTACACAAGAAAAAATTCATTTAAATTAGTAATATTTTATTCTTTTGGAAATTCTTAAAATTAATTTATAATACGAATTTTTATTATTCAAGCAGAAAACGTGATGGAAAATGAAAGTGAAACGGAAAATGACGTATCTTCTTTCTTTAGTGCAATTGATAGAATGCAGACTGACATGAAGCATCTTATGGAGTTTGCAGAAAAACTAAAAATCAAGCACGAAACAGATGGTAAGCATTTTTCTGCAGTTACAATAAAAATTTCATTTTAAAATATAATCTCCAAAATTTAATATCTTAAATAAACAAAGCATCAATTAATGATTTTTTGGTTTGGTTTAACAAGGAAAAATTTGCCACCTTATAATATATATAGGGGAAAGTGGGGTAAAACCGGGTACCTAACTGTTTTTCTTTGTTGACAAAAGTCTAGAAGAGCGAAAAAATCGAAAAACACCACAAACGTGTTTGGGGACATCTGGGCTATTGAAAAACCACACCTGTTGCCACAGGAAAATTCTTCTCTATTTAAGAAATGCGTTTTATAGGACCATCTGAAACCGAGTAAAATCGGGTACTAATCAGAAATTTAATTTTTACACTTCAAGTAAAAAAAAAAGCTTTATTGTAATAAATTTTGAATCAAACGTTAAAACATTTTCATTTTTTAAGGTGAGTAACTTTTTTTTTCAGGTTTTCAAGCAATTTTTAATGTTGTCATGTAATGACTTTATGAGCTTTTACTTCTCATTTCCACTGCACTCCTCATGTGTGTGTCCTCATAATGATGAAAGTCAGTGAAAAATTATGCCATTTTTAGACAATTGTATAATATTTCAGGTTTACGAATGAAAATGTACATAAAATTTCAAAATGAGACCCGACAGATCCCACTGTTTACTGAACACGTGACCAGACAATTTAAAAAGACATAAAAATATGTTAAAAGGTTGTTTAAAACTGCCCTAGTACTTTCAGTCGGCTACCGCCGCCATCATCAGGGGAGGGGGGGCGGGGATTCTTACTGACTGCCGTCTTGCAGATCTGAACTCCAGCTTCGTCTGGAGGTGGAAAATTCCACTATTTCTTGGGTGTTACTTAAGTTGGTTTCTAGGGATATTCTGAATGATAATGTAAGCAACTTTGTGAACTATGCGAAAAAAGACGGGGGGGGGGGGGGGGTTATATATTTTATCTTCTAATATTTAGTACATTGAACCATATATTGGGTATATTGTATGATACTGTATCGTTGCAAACCTGATCTCCTTTACATAAAATATCTATAGATTCTCTGATAATGGATGTATAGTAATTAGATGATGGATACATGATTTTTGCTTGATTGAAATCTATTACAATATTTTGTTTACAATTTAACTGGGATAAAGCAGTAGACGGGCGGCCAAACTTAATATCTTTCTTATGTTATTTTACTCTTTCACCAAATTTCCCGTTTGTCATGCCTATATATTCCATTGTATTATTGTCGTTGGTTGTAAAAGGGGTAGTGTATACATCAGCTATTTCATTTTTCGGGATTGGATCTATTTTAGTACAAATTAAATATTTCAATTTTCGTGGAGGACAGGCTATCAAATTTATATCATGTTTAACAAGGCATATCTTAATTTCTCAAACAAAGTAGGAATATAGCTAAATTTTTTATACCTCATTTCTTTATGATCTGCTCTAATAAAACTTTCCCGATGACCAAATTCATATATTAGTTTGTTAATGATGGAAAATAAATGCAATGTCTCTTATACTGTTTAGTTCCTTCTCTAAATATTTTTCTGTACAAAAACTTTAAATGCTCGTCTGATGTAAAATTTGAAGACTGCCATTTTATACAAGAACAGTGAGTAGTAATTATATGGAATGGTGTTATTTGATCTCATCGATTTCCTGCAAACTGTTCTATCTATAGTGAGGTTCTCTTCATTTCTGAATAATTTGAATTAATTACAAACAGCGTGACAAACAGGAAATTTGGTGAAAGAGTAAAAAAACATAAGGCAGACATTAATTAAGTTTGGCCGCCCGTCTACTGCTTTATCCTGGTTAAATTGTAAACAAAATATTTTAATTGATTTCAATCAAGCAAAAATCATTTATCCATCATCTAACTACTATACATCCGTTATCAGAGAATATATAGCTATTTTATATAAAGGAGATCAGGTTTGCAACGATACAGTATCATACAATATACCCAATATATGGTTTAATGTCCTAAATATTAGAAGATAAAATATATGACCCCCCCCCCCCCCCGTCTTTTTTCGCATAGTTCATAAAGTTGCTTACATTATCATTCAGAGTATCCCTAAAAACCAACTCAAGTAACACCCAAGAAATAATGGACTTTTCCACCTCAAGATGAAGCTGGAGTTCAGATGCATGCACAAGACGGCAGTCAGGAAGAATCCCCCCCCCCCCCCCCCCTGATGATGGCGGCAGTAGCCAGTCGAAAGTACTAGGACAGTTTTAAACAACCTTTTAACATCTTTTTGTGTCTTTTTAAATTGTCTGGTCACCTGTTAAGTAAACAGTGGGATCTGTCGGGTCTCATTTAGGAATTTTATGAATAAAGCAAGGTGAAAATTCCATTTCGCCCTATGTGTTTTGAAAATGTACATCTATAACATGTTTTACTCACGATAAATTTCCAGTAGGAATTTACTATGATTATGAAGGTTATGGTTTAGAAACAGAGGAAGACAAAATAGTTGCCTGAAGCAACCCTGCATAAATAATATCTTTTATTGAGCATATGTTTTTTTAAATGTAACTATTACTAAAATGTTATTTTAAAAAAATGGTTTTGTATCTCTTAATGTTTATGTATAAAGCACATAAAGAGCCTCTCATCAATACATGATTTTAAATTGATCACTTAATTATGTATAAGTAACATCGTGTCACTAACATCTTATTTTGGGTTTCCTTAAAAATCATTTAATTTAATTTTTTTTTTTTATAAATATTTTATAATAAAATAATGCTATTATTTTATGCACATTAAAAAACAACAACAACTAATTATTTTTGTTTCATTTAGCTTTGCTTCAAGATATGAGTACAAATACCAAGTTTGCGATTGAAAATTCTGAAGGTCCTTTAGATCCAGAACAGCTTGTGACGCTTATAAGAATGGTTTCTGAACAAACCCCTGGTCAAGTTTTATTATGTTTTAATAATTATACACGTGACGCTGTTGAGAAAATAAAAAAACAACTGGAAGATATACCAAATGCTATCAGAGATAATGCAAAAAATCAAAAGAAAATGGATGACAGGTTAATTAAAAGAATTCAAAAATTCATTGAAACTGTTGAAAAATTAAGACTTCAGCCATCAAATAATAGGCAATCCCAACTTCCTGAATTTTTTGTTTCACAATCGCAAGGGCAGATGTTAGGGGAAAATTCTAATTCATGAGAAAACTCAGAAGATGGAGAAACAAATACGTAAAGAGTGGTGGACTAACTTGACCTGAAATTCAAAATTAACTCATTTCTTGAAAACAAATTGAATTAGCATTCATATTTTAAATGCAAGTCATATTGTAAAAGGCATGAAACTCATAAAATTATCTTTTGGTTGGTTGTATAAGGTTTAATGGTGCAAGGTCCCATTGGGAACAAGCTGCGCCAAAAAAAAAAAAAAAAAAAAAAAAAAAAAAATTATCTTTTGAAAAGTTGAGATTTTTGTCTAAAAGTAGGTAGGTTTATTCTGTATATGCTGCATTTATATGTTAAAATTCAATTCCAAACTGGTTACTTTCTGTCTCATTAACAAAATTTGAAGGTATTAATCACATACAAAAAAATCGAATAGTGTTTCACATTTTTCTGTAAAAGTACAGGATCTTCCAAAAAATGTTGTCAAAGTAGGCATTTTAAAAGCCGATTTTCTTAATGCCCCAATCTTGGAGAGAACATCTAACAAATTTTATTTACAAAATGTGAACAAGCCTAAATGACCTTTATCTTTTAAATGACCCTTTTTCTCTGCATGAAACTTTCAGCATTTTAAGGATTTTCTTTTGAATTTTTTTTGTAAATGAAATAAAACCTACGTAGTAGACACTTCCAAATAGAAGACACCTATTTAGTGAACACCATTTTCAATATACCATACATATTTGTATATTTTTCCATCTGAAGAGCAAACAAATTCTGCAATCCAAGGTGTCCGCTATTGAGAGGTTTTATTGTATTCTTCATTTTTTTAAAATAATGCTTCAAAATATGGATGTACAAATTAAAACATTTCACCCTTAATTGCATGAGTAAAGATATCACTTGTTTTAAATAATATTTAATAATGAACCATAAAGATTAATACATACTTTTTTGTTTGCTTAAAATTTAAAATCTTTATTATGGAGCAAAAAGAAATCCATGAATAACATTGACATCACATTGAGGGTGGCAACGAGCTGACCAATAAATTTCACTTTTACTGCAATTAAAAAAAATTTTAAACATTGCACAATTTAAATTTTTATACTGCTGAATAGGAAAAAAAAACCCCAAACAAACTGTATCTCACTTGACTGATTTTTTATGGTTTTTAAAATAATTTTCAAGCAGGAATATTTTTAAATATGTGTGCAACCTCATTACAGAAGACTAACCTGTTTGCACTTAAAACAATGTAAATAATTCAGCATTTGTTTGTTTCTGTGTAATATTCCATAACTAAATTGCCAAATGAAATTAAAACTTCACAAATAAATAAATACATGCATAAATAAATAAATAAAACAGAAATTTAACAGATATGTAACTGAACTATGCTGAAATAATCAGAATAATAAATCTGGCTATAAATAGTGAAATGTTTCTCAACTGACCGCTGACATGCCACTAACATGAAAATATCAAAAACACTTTTTGGTGTAGTTGGTAGGCAATCTAAGATAATACACTAAATGTAGAAAATCTCCTAGAGATTTAAATAGTTATTTTTAAAAATTTAAATAGAGATTATTATTAAAATTGATTTTTATCTACATTTCATACACCAGGAAGCATATCAGGCACCTTTGTAGTCCGGGTTGGATTGCCTGGTAAATGCAAGAGCTGGTTTTTTTCAACCTACGATGGGTTATAAAAAAAGACACCATTACATAAGATAATAATTTTATTACCGAAAGTACAGCAGGGCCTTGCTTATTTTTCTAGATAATTGCCAAAACAGTTGAGGCATGTGTGACATTGTGACGGGCAATTGAACATGGCCGCTATGATCAGTGCTCCCGCCAAATGTGAGTTACGAAGTGTAATCCGTTTTCTGCAAGCAGAAGGACATAATGCTGCTGAAATCATCACAAAATGAGCAAAGTGTACGGTGAAAACTTTATGAGTGATGGTAGTGTACGAGAACGGTGTAGAAAAAATTTAAAGGGCGAATCAACATCTATGATGACGGTGGACAAAAGTGCAAGTCTGTTGCTATTGTAATGATCAGGTGGTCAGAGCGAAACGAAGTTTACAATCAATTTCTGAAGAATATCCAGAAATTTCAAGGTCTACTTTGTACACAATCACACAATCGTAAGTGACGTATCTCTCTTCACTGGTGGCTGACTTCTTTGAAGAAAACATCAAGAAGCTTGTGTCACAGTATGACAAATGCCTCAACTGTTTTGGCGATTATGTAGAAAAATAAGTACAAAAATAAGTACGACCTTGCTGTAATTTTGGCAATCAAATTATTATGTTATGTAAAGTTGTCTTTTTTTCTATAGCCCATCAGAGGTTGAAGAAGAAAAAACAAAACAAAAACGACAAAAAAACAGCCCTTGTATAAAAGAAAAAATATAAGAACAAGATAACAGTAACTAAACAAACAATACATATCCTTTTATGCAAAAAAAAAAAAAAAAAAAAAAAAAAAAAAAAATGAAATGAGAGAGCATTGTATTTAAAAAAAATTTATTTACAGTATATTGCAAATGTAAAAAAGAATTATACACTTTTAAGAAACTTTATAGCAAAAAATACTTATTTGGCAGCACATATTATAAGATATGAATAAATAACTGCTATTTTACAGCTTGAGAAAATAATAATAAAAAATTATAAATTAATTAAAAATAATTGTACAACGTGAAATAGCACAAATTAAAAATACATAAATTTATATATTTTTAATTTGTGGTATTTCACATTGTACATTTATTTTTAATATAACGGCACAAAGTTTAATCCACCTTTTTAGATATAAATTAATATTCAGCATTTTATTTTGCAACAGGGACAGCATGGTGGACTTTATATCAGACTCATACTATATATTTATTTTCTCTAAAAATCAATATTTTTCAAAATATTACATGGAATAATTAAAAAAAAAAAAACACCTTAATATTTTACACCCTTTTTAAATACAATATTTTTTTTCTCCACCAAAGGTACAGTCCAGTGGATTTACATTTTCTGAAAAACACTTGCCACAGAAATGCTTTAAATCACAAAACAGAATAGGCAGTTCTTGTAAGTTGCCACTGTTCTGCAAATGTATGCATAAAAAGTTATCTAATAATTTAATATATGTACGCAACTCCTTTTAGTCTTGAAACTTAATAGGTGTCAAGTTTATGCTATTAATAGACAGATTATAATAAATACACACAGAACATGACCAATAAATAAATAAAAAATATTGACATATTAGTTTAGATGGAAAAATTAAATGAAGGAGAAAAAAAGAAGAAGTATAATAATAACAATACAAGAATAATAAAGTAAAAAATTATTATGTCTAAAATGCAAGTGAACTTAAATATTTTAAGTTTGAAAACATTTTAAACTTTTGAAATAAAAATTGTTATACATTTAGAATTTAAATGGATTATGTAAGTTGTAAAGAGTTACAAAATAATAATATTGAATACAGGTAATTTGCATTTGATATACCACCAAACTATTAAGCTCTTTACTGCATCTCAATTTGAGATCCCTGTTTTGCAACAAAATAATTTATTTAAATTTCGCGCACATAAAAAAAGCAGTTATGAAAAAAAAAAGCATTTCAATAATAATAGCTGTAAATAAATAAAATCAGAAAATAATAATGAAAGAGAGCTAAGCAAAAGTTACTTTAAATAAAGCTATAACTTATATATATAAAAAAAAAGGGGGACTAAGATTTATTTTATGCTTCACTTCTTACACTAAATATTATTATGTATGTGAAACTATCTAAAGCTAAAATGCGCACTATAAATAAAGAACATTAACATGTAAATTTCAATTTAAAATATTCAAACCACTCATATAAAGTCTTTTTTGAAGACAGATATATATACAAATACTAATATGTACTAAATATTATATATAATTTGGTAATATATAACATACACCAAAAAAAAAAAAAAAAAAAAAAAAAAAAAGGAGTGACTCAACTTGACTTTCCAAATCCTTTACAGAATAATTGTGCATTCAAATAAATAGTAATATAAGAATAAATAAAAACTTAGATCCCAATTTTATAAAGGTGAAATATTTCCACTAGAGAAAACCTCATGTTTTAAAGTAAACATGCACTTTCATTCATAAAGCTGAAACATTTTTCTAATGAAGTCATTTTCAATAAATTTTTATTCCGCCTGTGCTGAAACTAAGATCTATAAATTAAAAAAAAATAATAAAGAGATTTTACAGAATTTAACTGGTGAATCTTAATTGTTGTATCGATATAAGATGAACATGAGCAAAAAATAATAATTTAATTGAGATATAAACGAAAATGTTTACCAGTTATCATAAAATGGTTGGAAAAAAAAAGAAAAAACTTAGATACCAAACAAGTTGACCGATTTTTTCAAAAATGAATACAGTTCTTGTGACAGCCTGTCACAAGCACAGGCCACATGGAGAATATGGCCTGTAATATATTCACTAAATGGGAGCTCAATCGAAAGTATACTTTGGGCACTATTGTGTTCACCTACACACATACATGCTGACATCGAGAAAACACAAGTGAAATCATTTTTTGTGAAGAAATTCTAATATACATACATACAGGATCATTGTAAAAATAGTGAAAAGGATTCATGAAACCTTAAAATGTAAAAATATACCAACATTTCCATAATCGTTGTTTTTTTTAAAATCATGATTACAATATTTTCTTACACTGTATGTGTATGGAAAGTAAATATTTCGACAGTTTAAGTTCTGTTATTATATTTTTCAAATGACGATCACAAGTAAGATAAACTCTTTAAATGGATATATCAGATATAGTCTGTATTAAGAGTGTATATACACAGGTATCTAGGATACACAAGTATCCACATTTGAAAAAGATTTTGGGGCTGTGCATATATAACATTATCACTTTAGGGGGGAGAGGGGGGTCTGGCACTTGATATCGTAAGATATGTCTAGGGGGTGGGGGTTGTCTTTTGATATGGTTATAATTTTTGATCCAACAATTTTTTTTTTTTTTTGTAACTTTTTCTTTGCATCAGAATATTTTTTTTTTTTTTTTTTTGTCTTATCTTATTTTATGAAAATATGAAGTTATTATTAAAGCCAGTAAATGATTACAAAATCATTTCATTCCAAAATATAGAATATCCCAATATTCAACATTCCTGTTCTTCTGCTATATGTGCATATAATTCGCTGTTTGAGAAACCAGGTGCGAAATATGTTTGAAATAATACTTGTGTAGTTATAATAATACTAGTTTAGTAAAGAAAAAAAAAAAGAATGTTGCCCACTTCTTTTGTTGATAAGATGTTCTTCTTTCACCCTCCCCGTGAATGGGCCATATGCATAAAAACAACATTACTGTTGAATGCATTAATTAAGTAATTATGTGTCAATAAGCTATTATTAAATACTACTATTAAATGCTTTTAAATAGTAACTATCTCTTTTAGATGTTATTTGATATAAAGTTATTTTATATGTAATATTTTATTGACTTCCTCTCTCCATTTGAATCCGTTAAATATGCGAATAATAAATGTATAATAATATCTGTATATCACTGAAAATGCAAAAAAAATAAAAAAATAAAAATTGATAACGATATCATTAAGCGGGAGGGGGGGGGGGCTCCAGGAATGATAATGTATGATATTGTAAGGGGCAGAGGGGTCCAAAATTATCAAACTGCTGATAACGTTATATATGCACAGTCCCCTTATATTTCCCTCAGGGTTGCACTAAAACTCCAAGGCTTAGGCTGGGTTTCCTGAGGTAGTCATCCGCAGTCCCTTATATTTTTAATATTATCATTGTAATAGCATTATTATTTAAAAAATGTAAAATAAAGACATTCTGTAATTAAACAAACAAACATTAACTTTGTAAAGCTATTAAATTATAGCAAATCTAGAAAGCATAAATAGTTATTACTTTGTGTTAAAGCATTATGAAAAGTATTCATACATAAAACTAAATTATTTTAATTAATGACAGATGTTTATATTTTTGTTTTGTTAATACTTCAATGAATAATCATTTTTAAACTGTCATTAATCTTTTAAGCACTGAACTTACTATTTTTTAAAAATGCTATGTAATTTAGAGAAAGTGCAGTAATTCTTTAAGAAATTGGAAAAACAAGTTGGACCACTTAATGCAACGGCAATACGACAAGTTTCACAAAACCCTCCATTTCTCAAATTACTAAATATTGACTTACTCCACTGTCAATCTAACACCCTCATTTGAGGCCCACTTGCTACACTGTCATGAAAAATGAAACATTTTCTATGTCTTAGAATGCAGATATGAGTATATAAATGAATATGACATTTTTTGTTTTTAAATTTATCTGACTCTAAAATCACCCAATATGGTTTATAACCAGTACTAGGTCAAAATAGATTTAAAATATCAGCTTTACAAAAATTGCATACCAAATTTGATGGCCCCAAAGACCACAGTCTGTGCTTTAAAATAGGTTCTGAGAAGAATTCTTTAATTAAAACAGTAAGCTTTAAATGATGGCCACACTAATGTTAATTTTCAACATTTCCTGTTAAAAAAATTTAATTATAAATTGTACAATGACAAACCTTTTTTATAAAATTTGTCTAACTTCATGACAATTTCCCCCTTTAGTTATTAACTGAATACTTAATTTTATATTTATTACTAATATAGGAATCTTTTGACACTGACTATATATTGTCCTACATCAACGACATTGAGGGATTTTATCTAATAATTGGCACAAAATGGAAGCCTGGGAAAAATCTTTTTAAATGTTCAGAACACATTTATTTTGAACATTTTTACATGTAAATTTGTTAATATCCCACTTTCATTTCCTTTTGAAATGTATACATATTAGAATACAGCATATCACTCAAAAACTACCCACTCAAGCAACTTTCTGATATTTTGGAATAACAGGTGGCCATTAAGAGTAACGGGTACCCAGCATCATTTCTAAAGCAAACATATCGATCATATTTTAGAAATAAACAATTGATACATATACACTACAGCAAGTATTTAGTAAAATTTAAACCCCAAATTATCCAATAACATCTGTCCTATTATTATATATTGAGCAAATGTTTAATAATATTTAATTTAATAATCCAATAGCCGTATATTTCTATTATCCAGCGCCATTTTTACCATCATGCTAAACACCGTTTATTTCAAAATGATTTCGTGTGGTGCTGCCATCTATAAGTCAAATATCAAAATAAAGCTTCATTAGTAATAAGTTATGTGTTTTATACTATTTTCTTATGCAAAAATAGCTGATTTTTTTAAAAAAAATTTGTGCAAAAAATGTCCAGTTTGTAGCAAATCTAAATATCGTTACTAAACAGTATTTATATTTCACAAAAACACTTAAGGAAATTTTTATTTGCCATAATCTGAATCTAGTGAATTTGGCAACTTTGGCTAGATCTGTTTTCGGAATGAAATTGTGGCAACCTTATCCAAAGGCGGGGTTTATTTTTGCTGTATCTTTTAGTTCCGTTTTCTTTTTACGCTCATGTACTGATAGAAAAAAAAAACCTCACTCTTTTATTTTACTACACTTAATTTATGTAAAGATGGGATTTTGCAATCGATTTTACACTCATTTTTTAATATACTAGAATTATAAAAAAAATATGTTCACTGATGTGTTTCTGATGGTAATACAATATTAAGTTAAAAAGTAGAAAAAATAAATAAAAAAATAATGAGAGTAATGTATTTTTCTAAAAAAAGTACATTTTAATCAATTAGTAGTTTTATTTTAATTAAATTATAATTATGCATTTAGATACCAATTTAGAAATCCTAAAAATAAAGTAATATTCCAATTTTAAATATTGTTTATTATTATTTTTTATTTTTATCATGAAGTGGAGTGATGGAATTAGATGAATATATAATGATTTTCACCATAAACATTGATTGCTTATAAAATATTATTATTATCATTAGATATCTTTACATTTATAATTTATTCATTTTGGTGGAAAAAAAGGGGGGGGGGGTGAAACTTATTTTTGGATTTTGAATAAAATCTCGTAATATTTTATATGTTAATACATTTAAAAATGGTCTTGCCATGGATGTGCTAAAACATATTTTATATCTATCATATCTTTCATATCTATTGTACATCCATGTGTCTTGCACGTGCACTACTGACAGAAAAAATAAAAAAATAAAAAATCATAGTTTAGTTTATTTCATGTTTATGTTCCTGATGAATAAAAAAAAATAAAACGTGGCCTTGGCAGCGAAGCTCACCAATCCATATGTGAAAGACAGCTTTTAGTTTCGTATTTCTTTTTCTTTCTTTTTTTCTTTTTCTTTCTTTTTTTTTTTTTTTTTTTTTTTTTTTACATTCATGTATTAAAAGGAAAATTCCTGAACGGGGGGGGGGGGGGGGGGGGGGGGTTGATGACAAAAAAAATAATAAATTGTTTCAATTCTGCATAAAATAAAATAAGAAAAATTATTAAAAAGCCTTTGTTCTTAGATTTAATTTTAAATATAATCTTAATTGTTACATTTCTGTACTGTGTTATACATATTAATATATTTTTTTAATTGTTTTGCATGTAAGATTCTTACAAAAAAAAAATATTTGTTTAGTTTATTTCATGTTTATATTCTCCGTTAATAAATAAATAAATAAAATAAAATGTAAGAAAATGCGGCCTTGACAGCAGTCTCCAAGCAAGCAAAACACATTTTCTAAAATCTTGTCTCTCCCCAGATTTTGTTCTACGAACACTAATGGAAACCTGTTCAAAAGTGATGAAGCGCGCTCATCTCGAAACGGACTCGGGCTCGATATTTATACCAGTCTTCGTACTCAGGCCAAAACTTAAATTTATATTTATTCACAAACTGATGAAGAGAGAAAAAATTGCTATTTGAGAAACAAGAATGTAGTCTAATTTTCTCTATCCCTTTTCGACGAGTGTAATTCTTCGCCATTAGTTTTTTAATATTGTAATTTTTGCTTTATTAAATCGTCGAAAATTTTAAAATTAATTAAGACACAAATTTTTGTAATAAAATATAACTGTTCAAATTCAAAGATTTCGTGCACCTTAAACAATACGTCACGAAGGAGTTAGTGTTTTTGAATCCTTTAAAAATTAGTTTGAAAGGGAATTGAATCCGTTTGAAGTTATTATTACTTCTAGGAGAAGGGCCGAAAATTTATGTATGACAGATTTTTGATATAATTAAAAACTGCCTTAAGGGGGAAGGGGGTTTTAGAAGAAAAAAAAATCATAACTTCGTCAATTCCCAAGATTTCAAATCCGCTTAAATTTATTATAAATCCTCTTAATATTATCTAAAACTTTTATATTGACAAGTTTTTTATAGGACCAACTATTATAGCAAAAAAAATAAAAATAAAATAAATAAATAAATAAAAAATAAAAATCCCTGCTGGTTTTGCCTGCAAACACGTTAGGTTTCGAAGTAGGCGGTTCCAACTGTTGCATCATCGCAAAAAGGTAATTTCTTCCGCAATTCCCAACAAACAGGTGCCCCACGGTCTGCGTCTTCTAAATCTACCTGTGCCTGTAGGCCGAGCCATCTGGGATTTTTCTTCTCAGCTATGTATGAACCCTGACTGTGCTTCGACACTTTTATCAGGTTTTTTGACGATGCATGACTCACACCATTTTGCTGTTCTTCAAGTTGGAAAAAAATTTGCGAAAACGTAACACATCTGCCACAATGAATTTCTGTTACAAGGCATCGAAACAAAAATAATCAATTATAAACTATAATTTTATTTTTCTCTGATGCTGCAAATTCTGATTACATTGTACCATGCTTGAAAAAGTGTTTATTTATTGATGCGTGTTATGCACTAATCTTTGAGACATTTAAGAATTATTCTCCATATCCTGCTGTATTTTATAACACTTTAAATTTTATTATGTAAGCCAGCTGGAGTATTTCTAATTTAGAGTCCCTCTAATTTAGAAATTCATGTTTTATAATTGTTGTTAGGAAAACCCTGTTTTGTTGGTTATTATAGGGTATTTTAAACGTGCTTATCTAAACAAATCCAAATCCATTTTGATTGAAGTTCTATTCTACAATCCCCCCCCCCCCCCCCCAAAAAAAAAAGGGAAAGAAAATCTATTTTTTCAAATAAAATGTTACATTTTCTGTTTCTGTGGTGACCCGCTTCCTCACCCTTCAATGTACACCACACATTGCAACATGGTATTTTTGGAAATCAATTTAGTTTCTGCATCTTTCACCAGATCAGGTCAAACCAATAGCGACAGAAAGGATACTTTCGTACATTTTTTTCTATCTTTACTTTGCTGTTGACATCAGAGATCTCACTGATTGATGAATTTCTCAGTGGTTGGGAAAGAGAAGGCAGGGATAGCTTTGTGGCCACACACACTCCGCGGGATTTTCGTGGTTTCTCTGTCTCATTCTCTCTTCTCTATTGTGAACAGCCGAGCCTAGAGCTACTAAATATATATAGCAGCCTTTTAGCCGAGCCAATGTCGTCTTGTACGGAAATAACTGTCCTGTTGTAAGCGTTTTCATGTTTCATCTTCTTTCCCCTCCGGCGATAATCTCTTTACAAAATGGATGTTTAGCAGTTGGGTACAGGTTTTTGGTACGGGCCGCGAACGGCCAATAAAGCTTTCGTAAGGCTCCGGGCTAATTGTTTAGCTTTTATAACGGACTGGACCGAGTCGAGTTCTGCCTTAGAAATTTTGTTCCGGCAGACCTTTTCCTCCGCCAACCAGAAACATATTTACTGTTTATTCCGGGGAAAAAAAAGGAAAAAAAAAAAAGCAACACAGTACACTCAAAAGATTAAAAGCACTGCCGCGTTGGCGATTTGGTTCAAAATGCCGACTTTGACAATATTTTCTGAAAGTTCTTCTGCCTTTACCAAAAAATAGAAAACGTCTTTTGATTACATAGTTTCTGAATAAAAACATCTGTCAGTTTCATGTGTTTATGAACAAAAATGAATTCAGAAATGTGCAGTAAGTAGCTCATTTGGATTTGAGAACAACCAGGAGATTCTCAAATGACCTGCTCAACAACACGAAAGTTTTTGATGCATTTTTAAACGCAAAGGTATAAAATTAGCAGGCTATTCAAGCGATTTGAAATCAAAATAAGTTTTCCATTTTTTGATAGATAAATTACTTATCAAGTTATAAGCGATTCGTGTAACGCGATAACACTTTTTCCCTTTTCTCGTGCTGCAGTATCGGGAATTCAATTCAGAACGCAGATTTTGACAATATTTTCTGAAAGATCTCCTGACTTTACCAAGCTAGTTGTTTGGGGCCAGCGTAATACTTACCCATCATGGATATGCATAATATAAAACAGGGTCGGACTGGGCCAGGGGAAAGGGCGCAGACCTTGAATTTTTAGAGGGCGCAAAAATTTTAAATAACTCAAGTCAATTTTACTTACTTTTTCTGTGTCTGATTTGACAAGGTTTAACACATTCGCATAGCACTAAGAAAGAAAATGGTTTAATATTATTGGGTTTTCCGGGAAGTTTGTGCCGGTTGGGAAAATCAATTCGTACCAGAAAATTCTGCCCGTTAATTATTAGACATTTGATATCGGATTTAACGTGTAATAATTAAATGTTAGAATTTTCCGGTACGATTTGATTTTCTCAAACGGCACTAACTATCCGGACAACTCAATATGTTACTGAGTCTAGATAGACGACTTCGGTATATTCCCCGTGTATGTTTGATGTTCAAACATGTTATGTAATGTTCAAAAGCTGCAGAAAGTTGAACACAGATTACCTTGTAGTAGATTGACTATAGGTTAGGACTTACCTACTTTAGCTCCTTTGTCAATAGATACCTTAGAAAGTCAAGGAAAACAGTGATCGCCCCTACTAATTATCCTGCAAATAAGATTCCCAGGTTACCTTGATCCAGGGAACTCAAAGAGAGTGTCAAAGTAGGTTTTATCATTTGAAAAATCATCGTTCATGCATTTTTTAATAATGTAGACAATTCCCAAAGCAAAAGTTATGAATAGAATTTAATAGTATACATTATTCCGAATAAATTGGTACCTATATAGGTACCAATCTACTATTGTCTTATACAATGGTACATGTCTACTATTAAATTCTATTCATAAATTTTGCTTCGGGAATTGTCTACACCATTAAAAAATGCACGAACGATGATTTTTTAAATGGTAAAACCTACTTTTGACACTCTCTTTGAGTTCCCTGGATCGATCAAGGTAACCTGGGAATATACTTCTCTTAAATAGAATTATAAAAGAAAATGTGTTAGTGGTTTATCTAAAAATTTCAGAAAATAAAATTAAAATGCTACAAGAAAAAGTAATGAAAGCATTCATTTAGACACCAGTAAATTATACAGGAATTTTAAACTTATAATTAACTCTATTTATATACAAGTAAATACTGCAAAATGTTTCAGGTAATATTATACGATTTATTTTCTGTGGATCTTTTGAAAACAGAGGAAGGTTGTCTGTATCTCGAAAATTAATTATTCAAATGAGATGCAAACTTACACACTAATGTTTTTGATGATTGTGAATTTTTTATACAAAAATTACTGCAAGTCATGATTTATATTTTTTTAAATATGAATTTATTAATAACTTTCATGAAAAATAAAGCATGCAGTATGTTTGGGTCTATTAAGTGTATTTCATTAAAAAATCAATAAAAATTCAATCGGAGGATTTTTATAAGTTTGTCAAATGTATTTAATATTAGCATCCTCAAACTTTAAACTCTTCTAATTCTATGAATATTTAAGATAAATAAAATAAACTATACCTTTCCGCTATCTGTCTCGATCCAAGGAACTCAAATGGGGTTAAAAAATGGGTGTTATGGCTTTAAAATTCAAAGTTGGTATAATATTTAATATGTAGCGGACTCCTGTAACATTATTTATGCATATCATTAATTAGTAGATATTATTTCCAATCGATTGGTATCTATAATTTTTTTTACAAATATTTTTAGAGGAATTAGTAGGAGGTGATAACTTTTTTTGTCCAGGACTGTAAATTAACACACTAGTCTAACTTGATAACTTTTTTTTTGTCCAGCAGTGTAAATTAACACATTAATCCAACTTGGTATATCCATATTTGTGTCCATTAACACAAAAAAACATACATATTGCTTTACCTTTTTAACAATTTCAGATTTTATTACAAGCTTAACGATATTTAGGATTTTTTTTTTTTTTTTTTTTTTTTTACCGTCATCTTGCTGTGGGTTACGACTCTTCCCTTTTTTATACATTTTTTTTTTCACTCAAGCAAGACAGAATTGTTGGGATATCATAAGTTCATTATTTTCTAGCTTCGTTGGCCAACGATTGAACTTGGCAGTCTCGCCTACATTGGCCAAGGCCAAACATTTTTCTATTTGTTGGACCAACAGCTAATACTGCGTCTGAGCCAAAGGTTGGCTGATCTTTGGTCTAAACATATGAGTTACCATTAGACCAACAGTTATGTTTACTGGAAAAACTGCGCTAATAATAATAATAAAATATGCTAATAATTGATCTTATTTTAATTATAAACTTCAACTAATTTATTGATTTTTTAGGCAAAAATTAATTATACTTCTAGAATTACTGATTAAAATTGCTAAATCTTTGTTTTTTCTTTAGAAAAGTAGCATATTTAAATGGAGTCTCTGTAGGTGCCTGCCTCATCACACACACACAGAGAAAAAGATTTAATATGCAAACTTCGTTCAAAAAATATTTATATGGAAAACAAAAATGTACTTTCCGTATGGAAATAGAAATTCTGAAGCTAAAACTCATGCTTTATTTTTATTTTATTTTATTTATTTATTTATTTTTTATTTATTTTTTTTATTTTTTTTTTTTTTGGGGGGGGGGGGGGGAGGGAGTACCACATATTATAGCAGTATTTGAATGTCGAAATATAGGTGTATGTGAATGCGGAAACAACACTTGCTTGTGAAAATAATATTAGACTTGCAGCATTTGGGCTAAGGAGAGGCAGGAGGGGAAGAGGTAATTTGTTTGCTTAAAAATGACTTTATGCATCCGTAAAATACTGAATTGATATCACACTATAAAAAAGTTTCTACTGAAAAAAAATAGATCGAAAATAACGATAAGTAGCCTTAAATCACGGAAATAACTGAGTAAATTTACTTTTCTCAGCACACTCTTACTATGATTTGCAAATTTTCTATCATAATTAGAGATCAAGGGAAATATTTAAGTTTCCGTAATTGATATAAATCCCCCGGGGATTGCAATCATGCATGCTACAGGATTTTGCAGCCAGTGTTTTTTAAATTAAAAAACCTACAACAGTTTCTGAGTAGTAATCATCGCTTTATTGAATGATCGATTTTTCTGTGATGAAATAAAAGAATTTTTTATTGAAAATACATAAGAATTTTCGAATAGTTATTTAATTACGATAGGCTGTTATTAAATATAGCTAGGATTACTATCCGAAAAATATGATAGGATTTTTTAATAATAATAAAAAAAATGAAAAAAAAAAAACGCTGGCCGAGTGATTCCGCAGCTTGTGGAATTGCAATCCAGAAATGTGATCAAGGTTGTATTCCTCGAAAAGAAAGATTATGTTTTCCAGACAACAACAAAATCCACACAAAACGTTTTGGTTTTCTCATATTTATCTCTTTCTTTTATCAAGCTGTTTTTCGAAAAGCATAGTTTCAATTATAGAGACATTCATTGCCGGCTTTAAAGGGGCACAAGTTGGGTGACCGCCCTGGGTGCTAATAGCTAAGGGACGGGGAATTCCCAAAATATTTGGCCTAAATATAAGACCTAAAACATATCATTTTAAGAACCAATGGGTTGGGTTGGGTTGATTATTGACGGCCAATTATCTGCACTTGCGATATAGGCCCGGGAGGAGTGCCCTTCGTGGGGGTCTTTCTAAGGGAACCTAACCCGTATTTACGCATGGATAAATCCACGGCTCGAAGAAAACCACGAAAACTCTGAACGATTAGGCCGACGGGCGCGATTGGGATCGAACCCAGCACCTCCCGTCTACCAGCTTCGAGAGCAGAACCTCTCAGCCACTGGTGGGGCTTTTAAGAACCAATGAAAAAATTTCTCTCAGGGCGCGGGAGTGGTACCTGGGTGTAGTAGTCACGGAGCGCCAGGGCTATTAAAACTTTCCCTAGGTAAACGATCTTGAATAGTGCGTAAGTAGATTCCTCAATAGTATGCAAACTAGAGATCTGCACGGGCCGGGCTCGGGCCTATTTTTCTTCCCGGCACTCGGGCCGGGCCGGGCCCGGGCCATATTTTTTCCTGAAGGCTCGGGCCGGGCCGGGTCTAGTGATTACTCTTTACGGGCCGGGCCTTACTTTTTTCCTAAAGGATAAGGCCGTGCCTTAAATTATTTTTTCCGTACAGAGACGGGACTGGTTTCATTCTTCCTAGTCTTCACGCCTCAAAATTTTTAGTCCTGGTTTTGATCCGTATGAAAATCATTTTCTCGGCGTGCCTGGTCCGTTCGAAGGTCAGTAAAATAAGATCTGGCATAAAAATCTTTGCAAAACATGCATACATTTTTAAATCGCCATTATTTTATAATTAAATATTAAAATTTATTCTTTTTAAAGAATAGTGGATTTATACACTTATTAAAATATGGCTGAATTAAAATATAGTAAAACGTGTGAAGAAGAACCTGCTTATGATGGAATCCTGTCTTAAATTGAAAAATGTGTTGATCCATTAAAAATGAATATACTAATACTTAAGAAAAGAATATATAATACATTTACACTTGCTAAGAAGGCAAATTGTCTATAACTCATTTTTTTTCTTCCCTATGCAATTCCATCTTAGAAGATTTTACTGTATAGCATTTTTCTGATTTTTAACACTTCAATAAATGGAATATGGATTAACAATATTGATGATAACTTAAACACATGCATACAACAAATGGAGATTTATTAAAAAATAAATATTCCAGCTTGCGGCACCTCTATAAAAATGAAGATTATAAACATGAAAAAAAAAGGCTAAGATAGGAATTTTTGGTTAGATCTCCTCCTACGAGGCAAATTTTTAACCAAATCGACGTAAAAATTATGTTTTGTAGAAATTCACTCGGGCCGGGCAGGGCTCGGGCCGAGATTTTAACTTTTTTCTGGGCCTGGCCGGGCTTGGGCCGAACTTTAAACTTTTAAATCGGGCCGGGCTGGGCCAATACTTTTTTTGTTCGGGCTCGGGCCGAACTTTTAATTTTTGTATCGGGCCGGGCCGGGCCAAATTATTTTTTGTATGGGTCGGGCCGGGCCCGGGCCTGGAAATTTCGGCCCGTGCAGACCTCTAATGCAAACACGTCTGCTTTGGTTTCCGATTCAACAAATTCCTCCGATGTATATTCAATTTCTTTATGATAATAAAAATCCCTCTCTTTTGCTGTCTTAATTGATAATTATCCCTAAGAAAATTCTCGAAATTTAGAACATTAATCAGAATGTATGCCGGGGGAAACATTGTAGCGGCTTAGAGGCGCGAAATTTTCCCTGGCTGAGGGCGCACCGGCCCTCGGGCCGATGGGCCAGTCCGAGCCTGATATAAAATATGAAAATAAAACATGTGTCATTGCAATTCGAATAAAATCGTGGCTTGATGACTTCATAAACTTTAAATCTTCTATCACTGATTGGCATAAAAGAAACATTCATATATCTCCAAAAATGTTAATCATATTAACTAACAGTTTATTGCGTCGGATTAAGCGTCTCATTTCCAATTAAAATATATCTTTGAATTGAAATTTGGATGAAATACAGGGTCATAACAAATCGAAGAGTGTTGAAAATAGGATTACAAATATCTCGGCAACTCATTATCCAATCGACTTCATTCTTTATGCAAAATTTATATTTTTTATATTGTCTTTTATATTCACTCCATAATATAAACAATATCGAAACATTTTATATACATTTTATCAGAACGAATATTTCGAGAGTCCGAAAAAAATAATTCCAGATAATCGAGGTTACTGAAAATCAATAAACTTCTTCCCATTATTACATACTAAGTACATACCAAATTTCAAGTCTCTATTTCAATTTGTTCGGGAGATAGAGCGTTTACAGACACACAGACGGATGGCAAAAAAAAAAAAAAAATTCTAAAAATATGTTTATCAAAATCTCCAGTGTCTGAAACGTGTAAATCCGTTAAATTATTATTATTATTATTTTTTTTTTTGCGATTTTCAAAACAATTACAAGATTTACACTATATTACGTATGATGGGTAAAGTAAAAATGGAAATCGTCTTTCGATTGCATATTTTCTGAGTAAGAATACCTGCCATTTTCATGCCTTTCCATGCTTGTTCTGAAATCCAAAAGAGCTACTTTCTGACACATTTCTGAATTGATTTTTATTCGAAAACGCATGATATTGGAGTACCTTTGAGAGTACTCAAATTATTCGTATAATACAGTAATAAATTTCACTAAAACAAAATTTTAGACCTTATAAACATTTCGAGTTTCCCATGGTTCAAATAGTGCAGTAACGTTTTTAACATTAGAAAAGCTCCGATTTTTGATTTTTTGATTTCGGGAAGAAATTTTTCGATTTTATAAGTAAAAAGATTTCAGTGGTCCCCACTTGGTACCATATTGGTTTCAGGAGCCCCAGCTGTCTCATATTCGGACCAAAAATAAGTTAGCAGGAAAACAGAAAAAAATACGGAAATTTGTAATGAACGACTTTGAGTCATTGACTAGAAATATAAATATTACTAGTCAATGCTTTGAGTGCATATGTCAAATGTCCTTTTAATTTTAATCTGCTAGCAGTAGGATTGTGTTTTTTGTTACGCATTTCGAGAATATAAAAGGTAAAGATCAAACCCACTTTTTCTCACAAAAAAGTTTTAAAATAAGAAATTATTTTCTAAAAAATTATTCTTCTCAAAATTCACGAAGATGTGTAAAACACACGCTTCTTTGTGGAGCGCATTCCTAAAGATAAAGATAAGATATCACTTTTCTGGCTACGAGGACACCACTCATCCCCCAGGGCTATAGAATATATCTATAGCCCTGACTTATCCCCACTCTAGGTCCCCAACCGCATTTGACCTCGGGGAGGAAGTCCTTTGCAGTAACGTCTTACACAAACAAACCTGTTTGTGACCAAGCTAAGCTTTTAGTTGAACAATTACCAACATTTTGATAACTACTACTAGACTTCAAATATCCATTTTGCCGGAAAGAGACTTTTTTTTCCTTTTCTGTGGTGTTACTTCCCTTAGAAAATAAAACGAAAAAACAAAACAATTTTTTGATTTTTTTAAATTTCTAATGCAGTTTATTTTTTTGTAGATGATACTATGTAATTGTACTGTTTTTTCGTTTTTCAATAAAAGCAGAAGAGTTTTTCAAAGAATGTAGTCAAAGTTGGTGTATTGAACCAAATTTTCGAACACAACAGTGCAGAAAACGAAAAAAAAAACTGTCGTTCTGAGACAATAATAGCTAATAACTTAAGATATAAATCATTTATCAGGAGAAAAGAACTATTCAATTGCGAATCACTTCAACAATCATGCCAGTGAGTATCATGTTTTCACATTTAAAATTGAATCAGAAAGTTTCGCGTTATTAAGGGGGGGGGGGAGAGATTTTTATCAGAATCACTCTCATTCAGAAACTATGTAATTGAACTGTTTTTTCGTTTTTCAGTAAAAGCAGAAGAGTTTTTCAAAGAATGTAGTCAAAGTTGGTGTTTTGAACCGAATTTTCGAACACGACCGCGCAGAAAACGAAAGAAAAAGAAAACTGTCGTTCTGAGACAATAATAGCTAATAACTTAATATGTAAATCATTTATCGGGAGAAAAGAACTATTCAACTGCAAATTACTTCAAAAATCATGCCTATGAATATCATGCTTTCATGTTTAAAAGTGAATCAGAAATTTTCGCGTTATTAAGAAGGGGGGGGGGGAGATTTTTATCAGAATCACTCTTATCCAGAAACTATGTAATTGATTTGTTTGTTCGCTTTTCAGTAAAAGCCGAAGAGTGTTTCAAAGAATGTAGTCATAGTTGGTGTTTTTGAACCGAATTTTCGAACACAACAGTGCAGAAAATGAAAAAAAAAAAAAAAAAAACTGTCGTCTTGAGACAATAATTACTAATAACTTAAGATGTAAATCATTTATCGGGAAATGGAAAGAACTATTCAATTGCGAATCCCTTCAACAATCATGCCAGTAAGTATCATGCTTTCACATTTAAAAATGAATCAGAAAGTTTCGCGTTATTAAGAGGGGGGGGGGATTTTTATCAGAATAACTCTTATTCAGAAACTATGTAATTGAACTGTTTTTTCGTTTTTCAGTAAAAGCCAAAGAGTTTTTCAAAGAATGTAGTCAAAGTTGGTGTTTTGAACCGAATTTTCGAACACGACCGCGCAGAAAACGAAAAAAAAATGAAGAAAAAGAAAACTGTCGTTCTGAGACAATAATAGCTAATAACTTAATATGTAAATCATTTATCGGGAGAAAAGAACTATTCAACTGCAAATTACTTCAAAAATCATGCCTGTGAATATCATGCTTTCATGTTTAAAAATGAATCAGAAATTTTCGCGTTATTAAGAGGAGGGGGGGGGACTTTTATCAGAATCACTCTTATCCAGAAACTATGTAATTGATTTGTTTTTCATTTTTCAGTAAAAGCTAAAGAGTGTTTCAAAGAATGTAGTCAAAGTTGGTGTTTTGAACCGAATTTTCGAACACGACCGCGCAGAAAATGAAAAAAAAAAAAAGAAACTGTCTTTCTGAGACAATAATAGCTAATAACTTAATATGTAAATCATTTATCGGGAGAAAAGAACTATTCAACTGCAAATTACTTCAAAAATCATGCCTATGAATATCATGCTTTCATGTTTAAAAGTGAATCAGAAATTTTCGCGTTATTAAGAAGGGGGGGGGGGGACTTTTATCAGAATCACTCTTATCCAGAAACTATGTAATTGATTTGTTTGTTCGTTTTTCAGTAAAAGCCGAAGAGTGTTTCAAAGAATGTAGTCATAGTTGGTGTTTTGAACCAAATTTTCGAACACAACAGTGCAGAAAATGAAAAAAAACTGTCGTCTTGAGACAATAATTACTAATAACTTAAGATGTAAATCATTTATCGGGAAATGGAAAGAACTATTCAATTGTGAATCCAGTGTTGAATTCAGACACTTTTCTCCGGGAGGGATTTCTGTAGCTCCGGGGGGGATATTATAAAGTTCCGGGGTGGAAATTCCACTTTTTGACCTCTGAAAGCATAAAATTTCAAATACTCCGGGGGGGGGGGACATTTCAATGCTCCGGGGGGGACATTCCCCCCCGGGCCACCCCCTGGATTCAACACTGTGTGAATCACTTCAACAATCATGCCAGTGAGTATCATTCTTTCACATTTAAAAATGAATCAGAAAGTTTTGCGTTATTAAGAGGGGGAGGGGGATTTTTATCAGAATCACTCTTATTCAGAAACTATGTAATTGAACTGTTTTTTTCTTTTTTCAGTAAAAGCCAAAGAGTTTTTCAAAGAATGTAGTCAAAGTTGGTGTTTTGAACCGAATTTTCGAACACGACCGCGCAGAAAACGAAAAAAAAGAAGAAAAAGAAAACTGTCGTCCTGAGACAATAATAGCTAATAATTTAAGATGTAAATCATTTATCGGAAGAAAAAAAAACTATTCAACTGCAAATTACTTCAAAAATCATGCCTGTGAATATCATGCTTTCATGTTTAAAAATGAATCAGAAATTTTCGCGTTATTGAGAGGGGGGAGGGAATTTTTTTGAGAAACTCTTTAAAAATACTGTATTAGTGTTGAAAAGTGTTTCATAATCTATCCCTATGCATGACTTTTCATCCTTCTTTTATATTCATTTTAATTTTGAGATATTAAAGGCTTACGAAATGTCAAATCTTTTACTTTAGAAAAACAAGTTTCAAATAAAATCGCACACATTAAAATATATATATATTCAAAACGATATAAGTTGTTCCCATGTGAATAAACAAAGTTTGGGGATGAGGCATATTTATAATTAAAAAACAAAATTAGTGACATATAATTATTAAAAAAAATAAAATAAATAATAATAATAAAAAAATCAACTCCTTTCTTCCTCCCTGCCTGTAATTACAAACTTAAAATAATGAGGTTATATTTTCTTTCTTTTCTTTTTTTTTTTTTTGTAACAAAGCTTTGACAGTTGCCTAAAAGAAATAGCTCTCTGTCACTAATAAAAATATGAATAAACAATTTTACTCTACAAGTTTATAAGTTTACTCTACATCCTCTCCTTTGTGTATTTGACTCATACATGCACTGTTGTGTACATCGTCAGGCTCAATCCATTTTATCCTACTCAAAGGCAACACATTGTTTTGTCCTTGCAAAAACCAGACCTGAAGCAAAACCCCTGCTCTAATCTAGCACAACAGACACGGAGGAAGATAGTGATTCTCCGTGACAACAGATATATCATAAATTCATTCACTACATCTACCTACATTCGATGATATTATTGGAGAGTTCTTGATCGTAAACTCCACCCTCAAAGAGTTTCAGGATTGTAATATTTTGGCGTGAAAGCGCTTTTTTTTCGATCTTTTTTTGCGTTTAAAAATTCTATTCCGCCAAATCTTCTGACGACCTGTTGCAATCAGAGCCATCTATCGGACATTTTCGCTGCTAAAAGTGACTACCCCTGACTCTTAAGATATTAATTAATTATACAGCAAAACATCTAAACAGTGAATATTTTATTCAAAAGTTATAATGAGAATTAATTGCAAAGCTTTTTCATTATAACTCAGTTAAATAGAAAGTAAATCAATCGTTATCCTTCTTAATATATTTCATGAGAAATAATCTTAACAACAAACAATCAGCATTCTTTGTTTTATTTATTTATTATTATTTATTTTTAAAACAAAACCACTGGAGTAGTTTCATATACACAAGCATGAAAGCAAATGTTATTAAAAAGCAATCAGATCACAGAAGTTCAAAGATAAAATTTATACAAACAAAATACAAAATTTAAAATATACATATTTTCAATATTTGATCATAAAATAATTTCAATTTATATAGGATATAAAGAAAAAGCATACTACTGTACAAGAAATAAAAATAACAATCACAGATAACATAGATATACAGTATAATGAAAGTAATTTGAATAATAATAAAAAAAAACATACAAAATCAAAATATTACACACACTAAATCTTACACAAGCCTAACAAGCTGTTGTAATCTTTACACCTGCAACTTATTATTTCAGCCTTAATAACAGGAAAATTGAGAGCAAAAAGGTTTACTATCACAGGGATGCCATGCACTGCAGATTCCATAGAGTTTATCCAGAGGTCACAATCTGATTGCAAAAGTATGGAAAATATCCAAATATCTCACCATTTTTCCCACTTTAGAAATTTTCATTCAAATTAAACATTTGAAAATAATAATAATAAAAAAAAGACAGAAAGAAGACAATTACTTAACAAGCAGAAATATTTATATTACTGTATGAACAATTGCACAGAAACTGCTGAACATCTATTTAAACATTTCAAATGCTGATTTTTATTTCTTTTTAAGTTTAAATGAGATTAAGTCTTTTCTATGACTATCAAAATCCAATTTGTTTTATGTTTTTTTTTATTTAACTAGATTACACTAGAACACTAACCCGGTGTTGCCAGAGTCTGTGATAAAACCTTAAATGAACCCCAAATATAAAATACAGATAATTAGTGATAAAAGTGCTCGTAAGAAAACCTTAAAAAAAAGCCTTTGTTGTTCAAACACTTTGAAATTTTTAATGGTTATAAATATAAAGGTTTTACAGCCCATGTAAAAATTATGTAAGAAATATTATCTGGTTCTAAAAATGTTTTCTTCCCAGAAAAATGACCCCTTTTTTAAATTTTATAGAAGAGGAGAACTCCCCCCTCCCATTTCCCTTTCCATTCTTGCCTTCAAAAAAGTGAAAGTGCCTCCCTCCCTTCCCCTTGCAATCCCTAATTCCCTTTCGTTCACCTCTGTCTCAAACAAAGCCGGTGGAAGAATGGATGCTCACTCTAGGAAGGGGAATTAAGCATATAATTAAGAAGAATTTAGAAGAAGTATTTCCTAGCAGTAGGGTTGTGAGCAGTGCAGGCCAACAGGCGAGCTATTCTTTCCTCAGAGCTCTTGATTTTTCTTAATTCTATTTCCTTCTTTATTTACTGTTCAAAACAAGTTGAGGCAAGCAGAGTAAGGTCAAATTTGCACTGAAAAATTAAGACTTTTGCTTCTTACTTTAATATATAAGATGTAAATTCTATTGTGAATAATGAATTAGTTTCTTTTATAGACAGCATATTCATACAATATTCAAATTGGGCATAACCAAAAGATATTTAACAGTTTAAGGGATTCAGAATCTTTAGATCAGCCATACTCAAGATTTTTCTCTCGCAGGTTGCAAACATATATTTGCTAAGTTAGGTGGGTCACACTCACATAATAATGTAAATAAAGGTAATTAAAATAGTAAAATAACAAAAATAGCATAACAAATAATATAACAAAATTAATATCATCAGCAGGGACATATTCTGACTATGTGCCAACATGTGCAAACTTATACCAATAAATCATGATAGAAATTTTTGCCTTATTAAAATTGCAAAAAAATAAGGTGAAAGTTACTAATTTACTACTCTAAATTACTGGTGGAAGTTTTCACATGTTGCACATGTCATCAGTATTAGCTATATGAAAAAGTATAAAATAATGCAGAATTTCCAAATTCTTTAAAAAAAAATCAAGAGGTTTTCTTTAATATATAGACTTTTTATCATTTTAAAATGTAAAAATATATAGTTCAAATTTAATAAACTTTAAATAATATTTAATTAGTGTTGGAGTGCATGAAAAAAAATTCTTTTGACTAAGCAAATATTTAGGAAGATTTAACTTCATTTACTTTTTTTAATAAATAAAGGTCAGAATTTCACCTTCCTACAAAAATTTACAGAAATCTTAAATACCTTCTACATGCATATCAAATATTTCCAACATGGATAAATGATTATGCATCTTGGGCCATGTTCGCCAGGCTACAAGCAACCCGCAGCTTGAGTGTGACTGCTTTAGATGAACAGCAAAATGATTAAAATTCTCAGAATATCATCCCATAAATATTTATTACTATACTATAGCATAATTAATCTTCAATCTACACAGTAGGTTGATTATCTGAAATGCTATGTAAATGGAAATAAAATCAACACAGTATTTCATTAAAGGTTAAAAAAAGTTATAAAATCAACATTAAGAATTACTGGAACTTCTCTGTTATAGGGGCCTCGGTGAGATAAGAGAAAATGGCCATGGCAAGAGAAATTTTCCACGCATATTTTCTGGCAACCCATAAGCTGTTTCATATACACAAGCAATTTTTTCGTATTTTTACACCATTTATTTAATATACAGAAAACATTTATTTACCTGTTACAGGGTTCATTCTCATTTCAAAAATAAAATCCCCTGAGAATCCCCTGATGTATTTTCCGGGATGAAATAACTTTTGCATGTTAACAGTTAAAAACATTTTTTATCATTACGACAACATGATCCCCCCCCCCCCCCCTCCCTTAAAAAAAAAAAAAAAGTTAAAATAAAAACAAAGTAATCTTAAAAATACAGTTTACACATCACATTGTATAAACAATATAAGGAAAAACATTAATTTGTGTAACAGACGGTCTGCACGGGCTGGATTTTCAAGGCCCAGGCCATTGTAAAAACTAAAATATAGTAAAATATGTAGATTTTTAAAAATGTCTCTATGATTTATTAAATACAACAAATGTTATATTTAATCTGAGAGAAAGAGTGGCTTCTTTCCAATTCTATATTTCATGATGTTAAAAGGCGTGTCTTAATTTGATTACATTATGACACGACAAATCATGCAAAATAGCAGCAATTTCAATCATTTCCCAGAGTAGCTGATCCTTTTGTCAGTTTTTCCCAGGTTTGGGGAACTTTTTGCATTATCCCCTTAGATTCTCCTGATTTTTAAGACTGAAATTAAATCCCCTGAATCCCATAATCCCCTGATGAGTATGAACCCTGTGTTATTATATAAATCAGAAGTAATTTGTTTAATGCAGATGCTTTCAGAAGCAATTTTATAAAATATGATTTTAAACAAGCATAAAAGATCATCAGTTTTGTTATCATCACTGTTTATATCGTTTGGCAACAAATCTTACTTTCTTAAGCCCAAATTGTGCCAGTTTTTAAAAAAAGTACCAAGGCCCTATAACATGGAAGTAGCCAATTAATAACTCCATAAAAGATAGAAATCTGCTTCTTTTCATTCAAAATTGCATGAATGCTGTTATGAAACATAGAATATATATATATATATATATATATATATATATATATATATATATATATATATATATATATATATATATATAAACAAATAACATTGTGACTACCTGAAAATATTATGAAGCATAAATGATCTACAGACCACAAAGACAGAAACATTGCTTTATGATTTCAAATGCAAACTTTTATGTTACCAATGAATCAAACAATACTTTGTTAAGAAACTATAACACACAATTTTTCTTTGTTCATAAGTAAAAATTTAACATCACAATATTGAATGAGATTTCTAATACAATGTTTCTTCTTTCTACCAACATAAGTGTTTTTTAACAATCATAGAATAAACTAAAAGAGTCCATTAACTCTATGGAAGCAATTTAGTAGAGAACTAAATTGTTTATGATATGTGGAAAGAAAAATAGGAATAAGATGTTACCTAACTATACACATACAGTATCTATTATAAATAATTGTTAAATTATTGATAAATAATAATTTAACAATAGTAACCTTTAACAGTTATAAATAAATTACTTATTAAATGATAATATAAAAAATGCTTGTACATTCAACACATTTTTAACATAAACAATTATGTTTGTAAGCCATACATTAAGGTTGTTCTCAAATGATCTGCTCAACAAAGAAACTTTCTAACTCATTTTTAAACACAAAAGCATAAAATTGGCATGTGTGACTAGTGAAGGCATTGAAATGAGTTAAATATTTTGACAAATAAATTACTTATTGAGTTATAAGCGATTCTCGTCACGTGGCAACATGTCTTTCACCTTTCTCGCACTGCTGCAACCAGAATTCGGTTCAAAACACTGACTTTGGCAGTATTTTCTGAAAGATATTCTACCTTTACAAAAAAATGAAAAACATGTTTCGATTACAAAGTTTCTGAATAAGAGCATCTACAAATTTGATACATTTGCGAACAAAAATGAATTAGAAAATGTGTCCTAAAAAGCCAGTTTGGATTTGAGAACAGTTTTAACATACAGTAGATCAAGTGATGTGCAAATTTTGTTTTAAGAAACCAGTCTAATATAAAATTCAAGAAAATAATCTAAATTGCATTAAGGTACAGTTGTTTGATGGTTTAGTCAATAAAAAATGAAAATTAAGAAACACATAGAAGTTTCTTGAAGCCTTTCAAAGATACAATACAGATGCACATTGAGCATAATTACTACACAGATTAAAAATAATTAAAAAATAAAAAGAAAGAGAGTTTAGTGTCAGTGTTAAAATTAGAAAAAAATATCCAACACACATATATCTAAATTATGCCTACATATTTGTGAAAATGTCAGTTAGCCTAAAAAATATATAGTTTGACAAATAATAAATACAATTTGTTGAACTTGCTGCTATACATTCAACTGTTATAATTAGTATAAGTAAAAAAAAACATAGCTTTGGAATTATTAAGAATGTATAAAAATCAAAACTGAAGGCACATTTACAAAATTAAAATACATATTATTTCAAATGAAGGAGCAGGGTAGGGATATTAGATGGATATTACAACTTTTATATATGAACAGGGTTTTTACACAGGATTATACACATTACAATGTTCATTCAGAAACTTTTCAAAGTTAAAACATTTTAAGAAATATTTACAACTAAAGAAAATTACATTCTTTAGATTTAGATATTTGAAATAATTTTACCTTTTTGCAGCATTTTGTTGTAGTTGGAGAACAAAATTAAAATAATACAAGAGTTTACTTCATTACTGGCATTTTAAAAAAGCATGCATTTTTTACATTACTGTTTTTTTGTCTTTTAAATTTTCAGGGTCTCATAAAATTAATTTTCAGATTATATTTCCTGATATTTTATAATATTATTACGGCAATCTCCAACTCCATACTTTCTTACATGGAATGTAATGGAAGACACAGACTAAAATATTACTCCCAACAATAAATAAAATCTTGTATAAAAAGCAAATGAAGAAACTTTCAAAACCTGCAAAAAAAAAAAGAAAAAAAAAAGAATTAGCAGCTAAAAGTTAATTATCTTTACAATAAATAAATAAAATAAAATTTAAACGGTTCTTAATACATTTTTTTTAAGTTTATAATCCTAATTTTAACTGTCAATACTAAAGTAAACAACCCAAAGTTAGTAATCCTCCTTTTTAGGTAGATTTCGTAAGAAATACTACCTATTACATTCTCACCTAAGTTGGAATTTTTGAACAATTTTTGCAGATCTACGCCGATCATGACTCCCAGAACCCAAAACCACCACCAGTTCAAAACTTTATATATGTCTATCTATCTATGTCACTTTTTTATGAACACGATAACTGCAATAATTCTGCACAGATCTCTTCGAAACTGATACATAAAATCAAGGGGCATAAAATCTCGGTCAAGTTTGTTAATGGGTAAAATCGAACCAAGGGTAGGGGAGCTTTTTGTGAAAACAGAAAACCCCCCATAATTTCTTAATTATGATACGCATCGAAACCGTTTAAAGTTATTATTACTTCTAGGAGAAGGGCCGAAAATGTATGTATGACAGATTTTTGATATAATTAAAAATGGCCCCAAGGGGGGAAAAAGGGGGTGTTTTAGAAGAAAAAAAATTCATAACGTCGTCAATTCACAAGATATCAAATCTGCTTAAATTTATTATTAATCCTCTTAGTATTATCTAAAACTTTTATATTGACAAGTTTTTTATAGGACCAACCGTTATAGCAAAAAAAAAAAATAAAATTATTATATAAAATTATTTTTCAAAGTAGGCAGTTCCAACTCAAGCATCTTTTCGAAACTGATACATAAAATCAAGGGGCATAAAATCTCAGTCAAGTTCGTTAATGGACAAAATCGAACCAAGTGGGAAAAAAACCCCATAATTTCTTAATTATGATACGTATCGAATCCGTTTGAAGTTATTATTACTTCTAGGAGAAGGGCCGAAAAATTATGTATGACAGACTTTTGATATAATTAAAAATAGCCCCAAGGAGGGGAGGGGGGTTAGAAGAAAAAAAATTCATAACTTTGTCAATTCCCAAGATTTCAAATCCGCTTAAATTTATTATAAATCCTATTAATATTATCTAAAACTTTTATATTGATAAGTTTTTTTATAGGACTAACTCTTATAGCAAAAAAAAAAAAAAAAAAAAAAAAAATCCCTGCTGGCTCCGCCTTCAAATAAGTTAGGTTTCAAAGTAGGCGGTTCCAACTGCCGCATCATGGCAAAAAGGTCATTTCTTCCGCAATTCCCAACAAACAGGCGCCCCACGGTTTGCGTTTTCGAAATCTACCTGTGCCTGTAGGCCGAGCCGTCAGGGATTTCTTTTTCTTTTTAAACATACTTATTTATAATATATCTGCTAGTTTATTGGATTAAAAAAAAAAAGGATACCACACTAAAACAGCAAAGAAAAATGAAAGTGATGCAACTAATTATTTAGCTTTAGATGGAATTGAGTTGAAACATTTCGTTGTTAAATATGTATAATGAAAGGAAAATAAATGAAAATTTGAATTTACTATACAAATACTGTTTTGTCTTGGCATCTCTTAAAGTTTATAGCATTAGATTTGAAACATTGTGTATACAATGTTAAAGTATATTATAGCCAATGTTAAAGTATATATGCAATATTATAGTATCAACTACATAGATATTGCACTTCTGCAGGACGCTCATTGCAATGAAAGAAGAACCCTATCTGACTTCTCAACAGATTAGAAGATCTTCATATCTTGTAAACATTCTGTGCACTTGGTCGTCAGGAATGCGAGTCAAATTATATTAGCCTTGTTACTTACCCATCATACGTAGTATAGGGTAAGTCTTGTAATCGTTTTGAAAATCGAAAAAAATTTTTTGGTGGATTTACATGTTTCAGACACTGGAGATTCCGAAAAACATATTTTTAGAAAAAAAATTTTGCCATCCGTCTGTGTGTCTGTAAACGCTCTATCTTCCGAACAAATTGAGATAGATACTTGAAATTTGGTATGTACTTGGTATGTGTGATAATGAGAAGAAGCCTATTAAATTTCAGCAACCTCGATTAACCGGAACATTTTTTTTCGGACTCTCGAAATATTCGTTCTGATGAAAGGTATATAAAAATTTTCGAAATTGTTTATTTTAAGGAGTAAATATAAAAGACAATAAAAAAACATAAATTTTACATAAAACATGAAGTCGATCGGATAATGAGTTGCCGAGATATTTGGAATCCTATTTTCCACACTCTTCGATTTTTCATGACCCTGTATTTCATCCAAATTTCACTTCAAAGATATATTTTAATTGGAAATTTGACGCTTAATCAGATGCAATAAACCGCTAGTTAATAGGAGTATTATTTTTGGAGTTATAAGGAAAAACCTCTTTCAAGCAATTCAGTAATCGAGCCTTTTTATGACGTCATCAAGCCACGATTTTATTTGAATATCAATGCATTTTATAAGTAGTTTACACATTTTTATTTTAATATTTTACATTATACATATACATGATGGGTAAGTATTACGGTGGCCCCCACCGACTAGTTTTCATAAATGAAATGAAAGTTTTTATCAAATCAATGTTGCCACAAAAATAAACTACCACATTATATCTTGCTCAAAAATGATTTTAAAAAAAAATAGTACAAAACAGATAAAGTTGAACTTCTCTGCACGTTTTTTTTATAAAATATTTATAATTAAAAAACAAAATTTAAATCCAAATGCTCAATTTATTTTTCTTTATCCCATGTTTTTTTTTTTTTTTTTTTTTCGAAACAGATGATGTTATCCTTTAATGCAGTTAAAATACGATTGATAATTAACTATCTGCGATAAGTTTTACTGTAAATTTGAGGGAATAAATGAGATCATATTCTAGTTTGACTAATGTTGCATGCAGATATTTTTAGTGATTATTTTTTTATATATAAGTTTAAACCTGCATCTAAAAATTATTAGACTGCAGAGCGTAATCTTCGCATGGGTCCACTGGTATATATTATTTTTGTTGTCAACATCCCTTTTTCTATGCATTTATAAAGCGCACGACAATGAATAACATATCATTGAAAAGGTTTTTGAACCGGCTTCTGACATAGTACACTCCCATTTCGTTAAAACATGTGTTTTGATTAAAAATTGCAGTTAATTGAAAAGTAAATTAGCCTTGTTTTCATAAATGAAATTAAAGTTATCAATTGTATATACTTATACCACTGCATCTTCATAATCCTCACGGTGGCGGAAGGAGAACTAATCATTGGCTCCACTTTAGTGCTTTCCATTAAAAACTTTGAACAAATCCTTGATGATTGGCAACACCTAACTAATTACACAACGAAGACCTTTCACCTGCAGCGGGGACTTTAATGCAAACTTTCCTCTCTGGGGAAGTCCCAGAGAGTGTGAAGGAGAAAAAATATAAGAGAGAGCAATTGATGGGAATATTAATGTGTGAGCAATAACCCAATGCAAAAAAATGCATGACGTTCTTTAGGTCGAATATTCTTTGAGAAGAGAATCAAAAAATATAAAATAAATTAAACAGTCTTACTTGAGTGAAGAAATAGATGCAGACTATAAATGATGAATACCATAATTGGATCCAATAATGTTTATTACATTTTCTTGAAGAAGTAGGAAGGATGAGATGAAAGCTGCACATCAAGTCTTTAAAAAGTACTGGCTCAAATTTCGTAAATTTCAAAGAATCTTTAAATATTCCTTCTGGCCGCGTCCATGAAGAATTATAGAATTAATTCAGAAGTCAATTTACCAGTCGATTTAAAACTTTTAAAATATTAAACTTAAAATTTACAACAGCATTTTATAGAATAATTGAAAACTGAAAACGCGAAATTGATCTCCAAAGAATCAGCGCTACGCGATTCTAGGATACGAGCACCGGCACAGGCCAGCGGGCCTCCAGACCATACGACGTTTATCATAAATTTACAGCATCATTTTTATTAAAATTCTGTTGGAAAAATGTGCAACATTAGTATAAATACCCATAACAGGGGTGCACAAATGTTAAAGCAAGATTAATTTAAACTAATTTGATGATTAGGAATTACGTGAAAATTAAAATAACAAATCAGAAACAAATTAACATTTAATAATTAAAAGAACGATTCTAATTTGTATTTGAAAGACACGCCCCTTTTGATTGCAGCGCCAAAACAAAACAGCTCCCGAAAACACAGGGAACAAGAGTGACGGTGACGCATGCGCAAAATGCAGGAGCGGAAAGCCGTCGATGACGATGACGTCACAGCTCAGCGCCGACCGAAGCGAACTCATAGCACGAAGGAGGAATGAAGTAACGCCGTGAAAACCACCTGCGTGGCGCGGAATCGCCGATAAAATTGCTTTTAAGGAATGGCAAATTAAACTGGAAAGGCTATAAAAATAGAAATACGTTGAGCTGAAATATAAAATAATTAAAAAAGATAAAACTGTGATATATCTTTATCACAGAGAGGACCCCAGAGAAGGGGAGGAGAGAGGATCTCATTGAATTTCTTGTCACAAAGAAACTTTCAATGATTAATGCCGATAATTGGAAATACACCTTTGATGACTAAATGCAAGCTGTCCAGTATATATAAAAAATAATTTTATAAGTTGAAAATAATAATTCGTACATAACTGTTATTTTTAATTGTCAATAAATTGAGATATTAATTCTGAATAGTTAAGAAATGTGTCATTAAATAAAGAGAAAATTACCGTTGAAAAATTCTGGTAGATATTTAAAAGATTATATAAAAAGTGCTAAATTGGCAACAATGGGAGTTAACAATGGGCAAAAAAACATTTAATTAAAAATTGATAGTTACTAATTGTAATAAATTATAATAAGTTGTAAGAATTATTTCCTTATAAAAAAAAATTCTGATTTTAATTTTAATACTTGTAATTAAAAAATTCCTATCTCTAACATTTGCATTATTAAGAATCTGCTAATTTAATATTTAATAAAATATTGCAATGCAATTTATTGAAGTGACAGTCAGTTCACCTTCCACTACGCATCACACCACGATAAAATTATTATAGGGTGCTATCCGTATCTGACATTTTAAAGTTTATTTTATGAATAATCTTTGTCATTAAAACATATATAATGCTGATTTCAATTCTCAGCAATTTTCTTCACAACATCCGACATTCAAACAATTAAATGCTGAGTTTCCGAATTAAAGTGATATAATCTATATTATATAACAAAAATACATATAAGATTTACATTTCTAAATGATAGAATGTGGTTTACAAAGAAACGTATGACTGTAAATAACAAAGCATGCTCAAGCATGATAATCTAGATAGTAGATAAAATGATACATACCATTTTTAATTTATTTACATCTTCAGTTATTCACATATGAACTAAACCTTTCAGCAGATTTTATTTCATTCAAAAAGCTGAAATAAAATAAATTAAAATATGTATATGTTTATCAAAAGAAATTTAAATTTCTTTAATTGTGACTTTGACATCTACTAATAAAAGTTTTTGTCTGTCTATCTGTATCTTTGTGTGCAATGGCTAGGGAAATTTATTACACATAAATTTGATTCCGGTTAGATGAAGAGAGGTTCGAGTGCACCTGAACCTCAGATTTTGGATTTTTTCTTATTTTTTATTGAAAGGAAAAATTTGTGTATTTCTCCGATTCGTCAAGTACACCAGCAACTTTGAGCCACTCCTAAAAGCAATCTAAATTCAATCTTTTAGCCCAATATTGTAAATTCTGTCCCCTTTTCAATAAAGTTTATTTGAAATTCATACAGCGATTTTTGAATTTTTCTTTTTAAGTCCCCATTTTGTCAAAAATGAGGATTTTGGTTTTTATAAGCTAATATCTATTTGATACCACAGCCACCCAATGTTATAATTTGTATTCTGGTATTGAAAAAACTCTTGGGAATCATTAAAATAAATAAATAAATAAAATATTGACATCCTAAATTTATACAAATTATTTATGAGATTAAAAGAGATGATATTTTTGAAAATTCAAATGAAGATCCAAAGAGAGATTTCCCCCACATTGGGTTTACTAGAATAACCCTTTTGTCACTAAACCCTGTTGCTATGATGATGAACTTCCTTGAAAGGGGAGAATACAAAAGAAAAAACAAAGTTCATCTCTGTCAGAAAGCCTTTTATTTTCAAATGATTTTTTTTAATTCCATGTTTTTAATGAAATCATTTATTTTTACAATTGTTTTTTTTTTTATTAATGAACCTGGCCTGAAGTTTGAGCCCGGAGCAGCCTGATGGCTTGTTTTGGGCCAATTTTCTCTTATTATACAGGGGGGCTGGGCGAATCTGCTAGCTTATGTAAAATAAAACTCCTCTTTTTAAAATGATTTCTTTTGAATTTGTTTAGGTATTTTATTAAATAATAACTTACATATCTATACTGAAAATAAATAAATGCCATTGATATGATAAAAAAAAAAACCTAATTTATTCATTATCAAATAATATAGAATTATGATGAACTACTTCATTTATGTCACTATATTTAAGTTAGTATAACATATGTAACAAAAAGGCAGTTTTCTGTGGCCCTGATACATAAATTATTATTTTATTAGTTTATTACTCTATTATTGGTGCAATACTTAAAATTTCAAATTAAAATTATAAAACAAAATTTCAAATCAACAGATTTCTCATATAAGGTGAATGCACCAGTAATGCCTAGTGCCATTGAGACACAAAGCTGTGTAAATGAAAAATTAATGCACAGATATGTTAATTTTGATTGGTAAGTATGGATATGTTAATTTTGATTGGTTAAAACCAAAATCAACATATCTGTGCATTAATTTTTATTTTATAAAGTTTTGTGTCTCACTGGTCAATTACTGGTGTACACACCCTATGTATTGATATATTAAAAATATTACAGCTAAAAAAAATTACCTTGTAAAGTTGTGAATTGTAGAACCACCTAATAATACTCTGACACCAAGACCTTGTTTATTAATTTGATGAACAGCTACAGATTCTTCATATGTTACTCCTCCAACAAAATAAATAATAATATCTTGAGGCCTAGAAACAAATGTATATCACAAGAGTTAAATTAAATTTGATACATTTTTCAAAATTAAAATATTTATAAATGCCAACACTTTAAAAGAGTTTATAAATATCAGATACTAATCAACTGCAGCAGTGTTGATTCTCACTCCTCTTACTCAAATTTTACAGTAGAAATTCAGTGTAAATATATTAATAACACGATTTATGACACATGATTTTTTTTTCATGTTATATTAAAGAAAACAATACAGAAGCAGAATTGAAAAAAGAATAATAATCAGTATGTTCCACAATATTTTTCTTTTATTATTCTGAAAACACATTCATTTAAAACACAACTATATGAAATTATAAAAAATATTATTTGAATAAAAAAAGAGAAATAAATTAAGATAATCAAGAAATCTAAGATTGTACATTGCAAACTAACACAGTAATATTGCAACAACTGCTACATAAAATTAAAGGGTTCATAACAAAAACAATATTTGTCCAAAATTTACAATTTTCAGAAAGAAGAAAATCTCTGAATAATTGTTGTTACTATAGGACAATCAAAACTTTCTTGTCTCACAGTGGCTTGTCTTTTTTAGTTAAATGGTTTTACAACATTATGAATACTATTGACAATATACAGAACATACTATGAGATTATTGTTGTGATTTTTAGAAAGTGCTGTTTTAGTTCAGAACCAAAGCAGGACCTTTTAATTCTAACACTTTAGTCCTGCTTTTATTTTGGTATTACCTGTTTGACAGGGTTCATTTCTCTTTTTTAACCATTTATCAGTTTCTGTCATCAGACATATGAATGAGCATGAACATTTATTTTTTTTCAAAATTGATTTCACTGTGGCTTTTCTTATGAATGCTTAATAAATAAATATATATTTTGAGCAAAAATATCATATCTTCTAAACCAACAGTTGCCAACCTTTTGGACTTCATTGGCCACTATATTCATAATTTTAGATCCCATGGACTACTCATATTATTTGTTAAATCATAAATGCATTTGTACAAATATCCAAGAAGTTCCATTTTATAAATATAAAATATTAATAAAACATTACTATTCAATATAACAAAATTACAAATACTTTTTTAATAATGAGAAAATCATAAATGCTTTTTTCTATGTTAGTTTATTCATAACAAAATAATAGAATCTTATTTAAGTATCACACATTTTAGGTGTCATAATTTGCTATTGTAGTTTGAAATAAGTTCATAGATTTATGGTTCCAATGACTTTACTGCAAGCCAGAGAGCCATTTTTATTTCAAGCCAAGACTGATACTGAGTTTTAATTGCAGCAACAGATGAAAATGACTTTCTGCACAAGTATGGTTTTGAACACTGAATCAAAATATTCACTCAGCAATGAGTTTTATTTATGTTTTATGCAGAGCCAAAAATGGGATCTTGATAAACGTGAAAAAAAAAAACCTCAATTGCAAATTAATTACAAATTACATCTATTAACATAATTATCAATAGCTGTTATAATTTAAAATTTAAAAACTAAACATCCAAAATTACATAAATACTACAGAAGTGCATGTGAGATCTGCACAAAATTGAGCTGATCTTTCTTGCTCAGCTCAATTTTGTGCAGGTGTCATTCATTTGATTTTGTCATTGATAATTTCTAATTTTGTAATGAACATTAACATATTAATAGTAATAATATACCTGCAATGACCCTGGTAAAGATCTTGGCTGTCAAAAACTACGGCCAACAGTAGGCAAACCAGAACCTTTCATTGTTATTAAAATTTGTATTTTTCGTTTAAATATATTGCTGTAATCTGTTTTATAATTATTTTGTCAAGATAGTGTCTTTTGTTTAATAATCAGCAATTTTCCTAACAAACCATGTTAATTATGAGTGCCATTCAGGTAAAATAAATAAAAATGTGATATACTAAAAACATGCCAATCACAATAACAGAGTTCTGTGCATTCGTACCCATAAATTGTTAAAACAACAATCAGAAATAATGTTACTTTGATGTAATCATAGTAAAATCCCTCAGCTTTATAACTGAGAATTCACATTTTCTTTGGTACATGTAATAGAAACATATACGATTTCTTGGGCAATATGATAGCATTTGGTGAAATTTTATTTTGTATGGCATTATTTTTAAACGGAAACTTACCTTTTCACCCATAAAAAATCAATCTAGAATGATTAGATGAAAATGGCGTAAATTTCTAGTTGCTTGCAGTCATGAAGTTTTGTTTGTAAAGAGAAACATTACCAAAGATTTCACTATTTAAAGAAACCTTCTTGATTCTGATTATTTCAGTATTTAAGTGCATACTTCAATTACATATCTGTTAAATTTATGTTTTATTTATATTATTATTTTATTTGTTTATAGAGGAAGTTTCAATTTTGTTATAGATTATTATCCGAAAAGAAATAATGAATTATTTATATTGTTTTAAGAGCAAACGTGTCAATCTTCCATAAGCAGGGTGCATGTGACAGAGATAATTTTTTTTTAAAATCATGCTTGAAAGTTATTTTATAACCAATCAGTAAATTGAGATACAGTTTTCAAACAAATTGCATTTCATTCAAACAAGTACATTTTCCCCCTATTCAACAGCATAAAAATTTAAATATTGTGCGATGTTTAGAAGTTAATAAATGTGCAAAAAAGCGAAATTTATTATTCAGGTTGTTGCATCATCATTACGATGTCAGCATTACTCATGGACATGTTTTTGCTTGATAAAGAATTGTCTATATGCAGTTTCTTTTTGTGACAACAGGAAAGAAAAAATGGATTTAGAAATTTAAAAAAAGACAGTGATATTTAATATTAAGTCTATGGCATTTATGATCTATAATCATTCTTCAAGGACACAATTTTTGTTAGATTTTTTTTTTTTTTTTTTTTTTTTTTTTTTTTACGAAAACCATGATGCCATGATGTCTATCACTGAGCTGAATTAGATAGTCGTCATACGAATAGTTTAGGAGGAGTAGAGTCACAAAGAAAACAATGGAGTCATCGCAAAAGAGCTTTACTTTGCTCAGTTTAATAAAAAATTCTTAGAATAATGCAAATGTTCGAATTTTTCTGTGGGCCACCAAAATTTTCTCATAGACCACTGGTTTACGACCACTGTTCTAAACTATATGAAATATTATTATACAAAATATTACTTTCAAGTTCAGAAATAATCTTTAACTAATAAAAGAGATTTTTTACACACTAAAATAGTCTGTCCAGTCATAAAAACAAGATTTTTACGCATCAGTAATACAGATACAGGCATTAAGTAAAATTTCAGGACACATGTTTTTGACAATTTCAGGAAAAAATTACTTGGCATACTAATTGAAATACAATTTCAGGGACAAAATTACTTGGCATACTAATTGAAATACAATTTCAGGACAAAATTACTTGGCATACTAATTGAAATACAAGAAAAAGCCTGAAGTAAAAAATTCTCTTATTCCATCCATATATGCTGAGAATCAGGGAAAAGAATGAGAATAAGCATAAAACTGAAAAAAAAAAAATCTTTCCCTTCCCCTCAAATACACAAAGATCCTTTTTTTTTTTTGTTGCTGAGAATGAGGGAGGGTAAAGGGGAGCAGAAATCTAAGGGGGGAAATTTAGATGATAGATTATCTAATAGTAAATTTTTTTAAATTCATTTTTCAGCAGTGAATTATGCCTGTAATCATTGAATAATAATCAGTGAATTTTTATCCTGCTTTTTTAAGTGTAAACCAACAGACTGGAAAATGCAGTCACAGAAGTTTGCATGTTCATTATGACATTTCCATCTTGGGCTGCAATTGCAGCCTTATCGACATATATAAGTGAGAGATGCCAGGCTGGGTATCGTCTTGGTAGCTTAAAATTTAGAGCATTGGAGTGCTATTCCAATGGCTCAGGTTTGATCCCCAGCTTGAACATTTTTCACCCTGTCAGTTTACGCTTAGAAAAGCAGGATAAAAATTCACTGGTTTTAATTTGATTATATAATACTGAAAAAACAAATAGGGCAGAAAACTTTTTAAAAATTAAAGAGTTTGAAAGATTTTAAACTTTGTGTGCTGGGGCACAAAGGGGAAAAACAGATATTGTGGGAAGATGGAATACAGATGATTATTTATTTATTTATTATACATTTTGTGTAAATCCCTTTCATTTTCAGTTAAAAAGTAATGTACCATCCTCTATCCTGTTAAGTTCATTGCTGATGCAACATTCTTTGAATGACCTAATGATGTTTTCCATTGGTGGTCCCATACATTTTTAATCGATAATAGTGCATCTTCAGATTTCTACCTTTGGTTTCTGATGGAAAACTTGAGCTGATCCAGATCCATTATTTTTGGTTAGCAGTTTTAAGAAGCAGAGATCCAAAATCTGAAGCAATAATGTCAAACACCCAATGATGACAGCAACAGTTGGCTTGATTTTTTAATTCATCACATCGTAGTGAGCAGCAAATGAATTATTCCACAACAAAAGCTAAGATTTAAAAAAAATTTCACATGGCTTTTGTTTGAGGTATTCTTTAGCCAACCCTTACCCAGACTCATTTATCCACCTTTTTTTTTTTTTTTTTTGTGGATGTGAACGACACCACAGTAGTAGAATTCAGTACTTTTTGGAAGAATGCTTTGCCTAAAACTTGTTATTGAAAGTGAAGATCACTTTCAACAAATGCGAAAGTTTAAATATTTAGACTATGAGATATATTAAAGACATACGATTATATTTTATTACTATATTGCACTTAAAACATAGCTGCCAACTTCCCCCCTTTTTTTTTTTCAAGTAAAATAAACATATTTCAGCCAGAAACTTTATTTAATGAATGAAAAGACATGAGCAGGGTTCATACCCTTTTTAACAAAGTAAATTCCAGGAGTTTTCAAGGAGTCTCAAAATTTTTTTCCAGGAGATTTACTTTGACTTTTTAATACAATCCGATTACCTTTTTTCAAGCATATAACATTTTAATTAAAAAAATTAAATTTTTAATTAAACTTAATTATGATTATAGTCAATAATTACAATTAAAATTACAGTGAAATTAATATGCAATTTCAGAACATATCAGAAATTCAGATTTAAGTTATAATATTTTAAAGTTCAAAACTTACTTCAAAAAAAAATCTTGCCAACATCCCTTGTTTTATATCATAAAATTGCCAAGTATGTCAAAATTATTCTTTCTCCACATGTGAATTTTCTGGCAATTTCACTATCTGGAAACATCCTTTGAAATGTTAAGTCGATATTCTCATAAGATTTGTAAGAATAATTGCCACTCAAAACTTTCAACGCCCAAACTGTTTCTGCTTTTACATGTTCATTTCTAACTACAGTAGAATCAAGAGTTTCTGATTGTTTACTGGTTGCTGCCGGGACCACAGAAGCGTTATCGAACGTTTCGTATTTCATGACCGAAACACTAGGCTTAGTTGCATTGAGGAAGTCTTTTATCAACGCCTTATCTCTTTCTGCTTTAAGCTTTTTCGATTTTAAATGTGATGTACCAACTCGCCATTGTACTCAACCGATGTACTGAGAGCCGACTCGCCCATATTTGAAATGTCTATAGACTGCTTGCATATTAAACATTTTGCTTTAAAACGGGAAGCACTCGGTAGCAACCAGTCCTTATATCTTTCATTCTGAATCCAAATTTCATTAAATATACACTTTCCTCCAGGCATTTTTCTATGTCGAATAAAATGTAAACAAAAAGTAAACACCCAACAATCGCTGTTCACATGTTTCTTCACGAGCTCAATAGTTCTTCTTAGCGGCCGATCGCGCATGTTTACTGCGCAATACACTTTTCGCACCGGTTGTGCAAACCGTGCCAGTTGCAGTTAATACTGCTCATGACGAAATTTAATTAGATTTTCTGTGATTTTCCTTCAAAATCAATAAATTTTTAATTTTTAATATTCGCAAAATTATAGAGAGTAAAAAATAATAAAAATATCGTATTTTTAATATTTTCCAGGAGTTTTAAGGGCCCTTGAGAAAAAAAATGGAATTCCAGGAGGCGTACGAACCCTGTATGAGTGATACACAAAAGAAAGGTAATATCTTATTTAAAAATAATATAAAAATAGTTCAATGTAACATCTGATTCAACTCCTCCTGGAGAATTGGCAGCCATGACAATATTTTAACATTAAATGTTCTTAAACATTTTTATTTAAATTTTAATTAGGTGCCTAGAGGAAAATAAGCATTTCTAGTTTGAGATTTTTTTGTATCTCATATTAGTTGACCTCTCACTTTTTACCTTTTGCTTTTTGCACTAAATTACTTGACTTATACACACACACACACACACATATATATACAGCTGTTATGATACATTCCATTTATACTTTAAATTAAATAATTTTCAATAATTTATTTATTTAAATTAAATATTTAATCGTAATTAATCTTCATTTATAAGTTCTCGTAATTTTAATTAACATTTAAATTAATTATTTAACAGTCATTATTTAAACAGTCAAAATTTTCTATCTTTTTAAAATTAATCTTTTTAACTTTTCTTCTAAGATATTTTATTATTAATTAAAATCAACTTCTATAATTAAATCATTTTTTTAAAATCAATAATAGTTTTAAATTAACTTGTAATCATGCATTGAGTTTCTGGATAAAAGAATAAAAAAATTTCCGTTTGTTTACATCGATTCCGGTAAAGTAGCGTGTGTTTTCTTCTAAGTTAAAATATATTTTCTTCATTTTTTAATATTAATTAATTTTGTCTTATAACCTATCTCAAAAGATTAAACTAAAATTTTTATGCAGTCTGCCAAAATTCTAGCAAGATTCAACTTAAATCTAGGCAGATATGTATTTTTAAACTGTTATGTCATGTATTTAAATTTAAGAGTAAAATATGTTTCATTTAAATATTTCCCTTTTCACATGACATACATTTGTTTTTACCATCCCCAAGCCTACATTAAATTACAAACGAACTCCATTGCTTCACGATGTTTTCGGGTAAACACGCGATTCATCCACGATCTATCGCTGTGCTTTCGGATCACTGTTGATCGCTGTTACTTGCTGTTACTTTCGACCCAGAGCTCTCGTCTGACGATCGCTGTTCTGATTGGTCGTAGTTTGACGTCATAGTCCGTGAAGCCAATGGAGTTTCGCGTACGTTTTTCTTTTCACAGAATGGCAGCAGCTGTATGCAAATTTTTCTAAAACAGACTAGTATATGTAGCAGATCAAGATGCTTGTATTTTGCCCCCTTTTTCTTCCGTGTCTGTTGTTGCTTTGCCATGCTTTTCTTACGTAGCTCGCTTGAAAGCAGCACTTAGTTTTCGTGCCATGTAACTATACTTACGACGTCGTAGCTTGGCTACGTTTTGAAGGCTGCTGGCGGCTGTTATTATTATTTTTGATGAAAGTTTATTTTGATTTTATTTTTAAGTTTGTTCGGCGAAAGTAAAGCTGACGTTGGTTTGTCATTTGTAATTAATCATCAATAAAAGTCATCTTGTTGTTACTTCTGCTGTACTTATTAAGTCTTCCACATTCATGCATTTCCAAGCTTAAAGATTCCACTGCGTATTCTGCTTAATATAGTTAATTTATTGTGGAAAAGAGAACAGGGTTATGGGCCCAGACTCATAACCAGAAATTTAAGTGGTATTTTAAGGAAATGTGGAAGTGAAGAAACGGTGATAATTTTTCTGACTGTGGACTCTCTCTCTGGTTTGTTTTTGAAAGATGAACTTTTGTTTTGTGAATTTTCTTGCATGCTGTTGACCTTTTGAAAGCTTCAAGTTGCCGTGATAAAGAGACGGGGGCTGATGGAAAATAATCAAAACGTCACCCTGCTGACCGGCACCAATTGGGAAACTTGGAAGCATGAAGTTAAAGTTCTGTTGCTGCATTATGGAGCGTGGGAGTTCATTGAGAAAGAGGATGGAGAGGAGATACCCAAGAGTTTATCACCGGCTAAAACGGAAACTCCAGATGCTGCTAAAACGGAAACTCCAGAGGTTACTGAAAAATCTGTGCTGACATGGAGAGAAAAGCAGGATGTGAAACTAAGGAAAAATAGAGCCTACACCATTGTTTATCAATCCCTGAGTTCTGAATTTAAGCCTTTAATTTCAAGTACCACTGATGGAGCAAAAGCCTGGAAAATTCTTCATGACCATTTTGAGCCAACCACCAGAGCAAGAGTAATTCAACTTCTTGATGTTTTCTTTAATACAAAGTATGTTCCTGGTCAAAACTTAGGTCTTTTTCTGTGTCGAGTGAAGCAAGCTGCTGAACGTCTTCGTGACATTGGTCATCAACTGCAGCCACTTTACTTGGGTTATCAGATGATTCGGAGCCTTCCAGATGAGTTTCAAGCTATTGTTCAAGCTATTTATAGGTGGACTGATGCTGAGTTCCTGCCTGAAAGAATAGAAGCTGAGCTGTTGCTGGAGGAGAATCGCTTAAAGTTGTCTCAAAAGGACTTTTATAATGTAGCTTTTGCCAGTGAATCGTCTGTTAAACCAGGTAAATCTAGAGATTTTTATAAAAACAAAAGTAAAATTGGTCCTTGTTTTTATTGTAAAATGTATGGTCATTTAATTTCTAATTGTAAACTTAAATTAAGTAAATCTAGTAATGAAGCTTGTAATGATAAAAGTAATTTAGATGTTAATTGTAAAAGTAATTTTCATAAATATGGTTCTGGAAATTTTAAATCTAATGTCAAAACTAAAAGTAATTTCCCAAATAAAAGTAATTTTCAAAGTAAAAATTTTTCAAGACCTTTGGAAACTAGTAATGTAGAATGTAAATCTCTTTTGAATTGTACCTTCTCTGAACTTGAATGTAGCTTAATTGAGCTTTCTCCTGAATTGTGCGAGGCTAATTCATCAGATCTGGGCTATGGAAATTCCCATTGGGTTTTTGACACTGCCGCTACAGCGCATTTTTGTAGCAATAGAAATTTATTTTTCACTTTTGAGCCAGTATCTGACTTGCACATGTCTCTTGCAGTTGGGGAGAAAGAATGTCCAGTTGAGGGTAAGGGTACAATTCAGTTTTTGGTACGTTGTAAAAATGGAAAATTCAATCGTATTATCTTAAAAGATGTTTTATATAATCCTAACTTAAGAAGAAATTTGCTCTCTGGGGTAAAGCTTGAAAAACTGGGGATAAATTTTGTGGGTAAAAATGGTAAAGTTTTTGTTTATGACAAACATGGAAATGAACTTTTTTATGCTTTAAGGAAAAATGACCTGTATTTTCTGAAGCCATCAAAGTATGTTACTAAATGTAAGGGAAATGACAATCCAGTCAATTTGTCAGCAAATCAAGTGGATAAAGTAAATGTTAATGAGTTGTGGCATGAACGTTTTTGCAATATTAACAGTGAATATTTAATTAACACCAGTAAACAAGAAAGTGTTAATGGTCTTCCTATGCTATCAAAATTGACTGAAGATTGTATTTCTTGTAAATTGGCTAAATCTAAAAGGGTCTCTTTTAAGTCTGTTGGTCAAATCCGTTCTAAAGTTCCTCTCCAGCTGCTGCATATGGATTTGTGTGGGCCACTGCCAGTGTCATCTCATGGGGGTAGCAGGTATTTTTTATCTATAATAGATGATTTTTCTAGAAAAGTTACTGTATATGCCCTTAAGAATAAATCTGATGTTTTCGAGACATTTCTTAAGTATCAAAAGAGAGCCGAAAGGTTTTTAGATAAGAAAGTAGTCTCTGTTAGAACAGATGGGGGACTTGAATTCTGTAATGATGAATTTGATAACTTTCTGGAAAGTCAGGGCATTGCCCATGAGAAAACGAACCCGTATTCGCCCGAGATGAATGGTTGCGCGGAACGCTTCAATTTAACTGCCCTTGACGGTGTAAAAACCCTCTTAAATTCTAGTGGCTTGTCTCAGAAATTTTGGGCTGAAGCTCTTTTATGTTTCACGTATGTGTGGAACAGAGTTTGTCATAAAAATTTCAATAAAACCCCCTTTGAATTGTATTCGGGGAGAAAGCCTTCTGTTTCTCATCTCAAAAAATTCGGTTGCTTGGCTTATGTTGGTATACCCAAACAAAAAAGAAAGAAGCTCGATATGAGAGCCAAACTTGGCATTATGTGTGGTTATGCACAAACGACTAAAGGGTATCGCATTTGGATAATAGATGAGCAAAGAATTTTTGAAACTATAAATGTTAGGTTTGATGAGAATAAAAGGGGGGGTGGATGTCATAAAGAGTCCAAAACATAATTTTCGTTCTTTTTCCTATTTGAACTTCCCAGAGGATGGTGATATCTTTCCTATGATAGATGATTTAATCGAGTCAGAAAGTAGAAGTGATATCCCAGCCAAAGTAAAGGAAACTACGCTTAGCCCTGTAAAAACTAGAAGTTCAATTAATCAAAATTCAAATGACAGCCCAGATTTAATTCCTTGTACATCTATTAATTGGGTACGTAGTGCTGTCCCTAGGAAAAATGAGCCCAGGACAGATATTTATTATGGCATTGAGGGAACTAAAGTTAAATTGAGATCTTTAAATGATACAATAAAGTACTGTGCAGAAAATAACATAAAATACGATTATGATTTTTTTGATTTCAGGGGGAAAAATAATCAATCTGGTAAAGTCTCAAATTTTTCAAATGAAGCTAATTTAATTGAATTAAAAATCCCTAGAAGTTACAAGGAAGCTGTTAAAACACCCGAAGCATCAGAGTGGGAAAAAGCAATGAACCAGGAAATGCAAGTCATGTATGACCGCAAAGTTTGGGATCTTGTTGAACCACCTAAAGATGCACAAATTTTAGGTAATAGATGGGTTTACACGGTTAAGAAAAATGAAAATAATGAAATTGTGAGATTTAAAGCACGTCTTGTAGCTCAGGGGTTTAGTCAAATAAAAGGTTTAAGTTATGATGAGGTTTTCAGTCCAGTAGTAAGTTTTTCAATTATAAGATTGTTTTTCACTATTTTTGTATGTCTTTTTAAATGGTTAAATGTTCAAGTAGATGTAAATAATGCTTATCTATATGCAGATCTGGATAAGATCATATATATGCAGCAGCCGGAGGGTTTCATTAGTGAAACAGGTAAAGTTTGTAAACTAAATAAAGCTTTATATGGCCTCCATCAAAGTGGTCGCCAATGGTTTTTTGAAATAGATGATGTACTTTTAAAACTAAATTTTATTAAACTTAACTGGTGCAACTGTGTTTATACTTATGAAAATAAACTTGTTCTTTTATTGTATGTAGATGACATGGTCATCTTCGGTAAAACAGAAAGTGATTTGGAACTTGGTGTAAGTTTTTTAAGCAAGTTTTTCAATCTGAAAGTTTTAGGGAAAACAAGAAAGCTATTAGGTATTGAATTTCAAGAAGTAAATGACAAGCTGTACATTCATCAAAATTCCAATATTGATAAAGTTTGTAGCTTGTATTCAAAATATAACATTCCTTTGAGTAATGTCCCAATACCTAAAGGGCTAGTTTTGTCAAAAATGGACTCTCCAGTAAATCAGAATGAAGTTAATGAGATGTCTGAATTCCCTTATAGAAATTTAATTGGTTGTTTAAGTTTTATTGCTGGTAGAACAAGGCCAGACATAATGTATGCTGTAAATCTTTTATCACAGTTCCAGTCTAACCCAGGTATGAAACACTGGCACAGTTTAATTAGATTACTCGGTTATTTGCAATACACTAAACATTTTAAATCATCAAAAAGTCACCTGTAAAAAATGCAGCCAAGTCTCGTAACTCATTTACCGTAAAAAGTACTGAGATCGTATAAAGCCAAGTTTAACTATCTTATTAACTCTGAAATTTTCATTCACAAATCACTCCTAGTCTCTACATCTTTAGTTAATTATTATTTTGTGACTTGGCAATTACTTAGCACGAGAATGTGATGTATATAGTTAGTCTTAATCAAATAATACTATAACATATTAAGGTGTAATAACTTCCCTGTGCGTATATAATTTGCCTTAATTAAATTATCCCATCCCATAACATAGTAAGGTGTAATAACTTCCCTGTGCTGCGTAATTGCCAAGTCACAAAATAATAATTAACTAAAGATGTAGAGACTAGGAGTGATTTTGTGAATGAAAATTTCAGAGTTAATAAGATAGTTAAACTTGGCTTTATACGATCTCAGTACTTTTTACGGTAAATGAGTTACGAGACTTGGCTGCATTTTTTACAGGTGACTTTTTGATGAGATTTCACTTCTTTTTGTAAGTAACCCTCCTTTTCTTGATTTTGGGTTCTTTATGGAGATCATCCACTGATTTTCGCTAAGCCCACACTCTGTCCCTATTATTTACAGGTATCAAAAAATTGAAGCTTTAGTTTCGTTTGCAAAGTACTGTAGATAAAAAGAGATTTCAGGTTCCTAGGCAAGCACTGAATTATGGGAGGGGGAGTGTCAAAAGTACTCTCAATTGCTTCCAGGATAGGCGCTATGCATCTGAGATATAACTCGCAGCCCTAGATACTTGATATTTAACATAAAAGAACTTTTTAGTATAAAAAGAAAGCCAAAATTAAAATTTCCGGAAATTTCCAATAAATCAAACTATATTCCTTTTTCCGATGGTTTTTTTTTTTCGTTTTTTTAGACTTTTTTTTATTATTTACGGATTTTTTAATTTTTCCTTACTTTGTGTACAAAACTCTGCCTTTCTGCCAAATGTCAATCTTCTAGGACTACAAAATCGAATTATTTTCAAATTTTCGACTTTTTATGAATTTATTGATTTTTCGATTTTAATTCTAAATTACCTGATTGTCATGCTTATATAGTAATTATTTGATCCGTCTTCTTAGGATCATTTAGGTTCAATTTAGAGATAAATCAAGTGAATCTTAGAGTCACCATGATTTTATTTAGAAAGGACTATCAAGCCATAACCAGCCAGTAATGTCGGGAGGGTAGGGGGAGCTGTGAAAATTTTTGTGGGGCTAACATCATTTAACAATCCATATTTCATATGTGAAGTAAATAGAGTACAACATGTGAAAGAAAACAAACCTCTCTATAAAGAAATCGCCTATATCGTAGCCAGTCTATAGCGGAACTTTTCTATAACGAAATTCGTAAACGAAAGAAAAGAAAACCATAATCCGGGGGAAATAACATAAAACAATTAGGGGCGTTGTACTAGCTAATAGGATTATTATCTTATAACTAATGTTTCTAGCAGTACAAAATCAAATTGTTTTCGAATTTTCGATTTCTTAAACATATTTCGATTTTTCGATTTTATTTTCGAATTGTTCCTTTTATTGAATAGTAAATACTACCTTTACACCAAGTTTTAAGTTTCTAAGACTACAAGATAAAAATATTTTCAATTTTTGATTTTTTCGCATTTTTTTTTTTTATAATTTTTTCTTATTTTGTATCCTTTATTACAAATTTTAAGTTTCTAGACCTACAAAATCGAATTATTTTAAAATTTCCGATCTTTTTCGATTTTTTTATTTTATTTTCGAATTTTATTGCGTTTTTATTTTAACTTGTTCTGAATCCCAAACACTATCTTTACCGCGAATTTTAAGTTTCTAAGGCCAAAAGATCAAATTATTTAATTTTTTTTCAAATTTTTTCGAATTTTTGATTTTTTTCGAGTTTTCTGGATTTTTTAATTTTTATTTATTTTGCATCCGAAATACTACCTTTATTCCGAATTCCAAGATTCTAGCGCAACAAAATTGGATTCTTTGAAATTTTTCGATTTTTTTTCGATTTTTCGATTTTATTTTCAATTTTTTTTTGTGTGTTTTTGATGTTTTCTTTTTCTGAATTCTAAACACTACCTTCACACCAAATTTTAAGTTTTTAAGACTACAAGATCGTGTTATTTTCAAATTTCAATTTTGTTCGATTTTTTTGAATTTTCGAATGTTTTTTTTTTTAATTTTCCGGATTTTATATTTTTTTCTTTCTTTGTATCCTACCTTTATTCCAAATTTTCAGTTTCTGTGGCTGTGGGATATACCCAATCTTTTTGATGACGCGAGAGTGAGTGTGTGAGTCACAAAAAATCGAAACTTTGAGTTCATATATCGTCTGCACTAATTTATGGGTATTTTTGAATTATCCATATTTTTGAATTTTTCCTTATTTAGTATCTTAAATATTACCTTTATTCCAAATTTCAAGTTTCTAGCGCTATGAAATCGAATTATTTTCAAATTTTCCTTATTTTTCGATTTTTTTGTTTTATTTTCAAATTTTATTTGGTTTTTTATTTTAACTTATTCTGAATCCTAAACACTATCTTTACTGCGAATTTTAAGTTTCTAAGGCTAAAAGATCAAATTATTTTAATTTTTTCAATTTTTTTCGAATTTTTCGAATTTTTGATTTTTTTTTTCAAATTTTCCGGAATTTTTAATTTTTCCTTATTTTGCATCCTAAATACTACCTTTATTCCGAATTCCAAGTTTCTAGCGCAACAAAATCGGATTATTTGAAATTTTTCGATTTTCAATTTTTTCAATTTTGCTTTCGATTTTTTTGGCGTTTTTGATGTTTTCTTTTTCTGGATGATAAACACTACCTTCACACCGAATCTTAAGTTCCTAAGACTACAAGATCGTATTATTTTCAATTTTCAATTTTGATGGAATTTGTTGAATTTTCGAATGTTTTTTTTTTCGAATTTTCCAGATTTTATAATTTTTCCTTTCTTTGTATCCTAGACACTACCTTTTTTCCAAATGTCAAGTTTCTAGGGCTACGGGATCTACCTAATCTTTTTGATGACGCGTGAACGAGTGAGTGAGTGAGTGACAAAAAATCGAATGTTTGAGTTCATATATCGTCTGAACTAGAAAAGATAGAAAGTTTTAATTTTAAATTTTGGTCCTGTGTGCCAAATACTCTAGAAAAACGAAGTTTCAAATTTTTGGGATACTCCAGCGCGGAGATATGAGGGGGTCAAAAGTGCCCTGAGTTGCTTCCAGAAAAGTATGCTTACGGCTGTCCTCTCTCGACTTGGCGAAGGCACTGCCGTGCCTCCAGATCTAAAACAAACTATCCCCATCCTGTGGGATTTGTTTCTCAATGTTTTACTTTATTTAATGCAAAACATAGATTGCATCCGACAACTCATAAAAAAGTCCTCCGGCCTGTACCGGCAGGAAAAGGTAGCTTTCCTATATCTTCGTTTTAAAATTTTAGCTAATGTTACTCGAAAACAGCAAGTTAAAATGCAAAGAAACCGTTTACAAAAGATTCGTTTACACTGAATTTGAATAAGAAATTCGCCAAATTATTGAGCTATAGCCAAGTTGGCTTCATTTATGAAGACTTATTTTTGTCGCCAAATTTGGCGAGATTTCGCCAATTGTCGCCAAGTTTGGCGAGAATTTGGCGCTAATGGATATGAATATATAGTTTTATGCGTATGATTGGGAAAATGATTACAACAATGAAAGAAAGTAATTTGCGAGAAATCGCGTTCACTAAAACTTATAAATTTATATTAAAATCATTAAAATTACAGACATTACAATACACTTTCATAAAACATTAAAAACATATTAAAATTGGACGTTTCGGATTTACATGGAAAATCCCTCTTCAACAACAACATTTCACTTAGCGTAAATCATAGTTCAAAAATATCAACAAATAGAAAATGCAACGTATCAAAATTTCGAAGTCAAAGTTACAGTTATAATAACACGGAGTATTCATTCGGGATTGCACCTGCTTGACCATTATTGACCATAAATTTATCGTTGGTTTTTTGTAATGTGCTGTTTTGTTTCAAAATGTCAGCCACCCTAGAATTTCAAAATGCTCTATCTCAGCCAATTTTTAAGATAGAGGTAAAACAAAAAATGCTCTGGAATCCTTGTATCAAGTCCTAACACCTAATTAAAAAATAAACTTGATTTTTTAACTTTTTTGTATATTTATTTTAGTTTTAAAATTTTCCGTGGCCGCCATCTTGAAACAAGATGGCGGACCAAGCTGGCCAACGAACTCGGTCGAGGCATTGGTGAGCTTAATACACACAATTAGTTTCATTCAAATTAATTTAAAAATACGAGCGTTATCGTATCAATTTATTTTCATTTTTTCAATTTTTTTCGAATTTTTTTATTTTTTTTTCGAATTTTCTGGATTTTTTTAATTTTCCTTTTTCTGTATCCTAAATACTACCTTTATTCCTAATTTGAATTTTCTAGCTCAACAAAATCGGATTGTCTTCAAATTTTCGGTTTTTTTCAATTTCTTCGATTTTTTCAATTTTGCTTTCGATTTTTTTGGTGTTTTTGATGTTTTCTTTTTCTGGATGTTAAACACTACCTTCACACCAAATCTTAAGTTTCCAAGACTACAAGATCGTATTATTTTCAATTTTCAATTTTGATGGAATTTGTTGAATTTTCGAATGTGTTTTTTTCGAATTTTCTGGATTTTATAATTTTTCCTTTCTTTGTATCCTAAACACTACCTTTTTACCAAATGTCAAGTTTCTGGGGGTACGGGATCTACCCAATCTTTTTGATGACGCGTGAACGAGTGAGTAAGAAGTGACAAAAAATCGAATGTTTGAGTTCATATATCGCCTGAACTAGAAAAGACAGAAAGTTGTAATTTTAAATTTTGGTCCTGTGGGCCAAATACTCTCTATAATTGAAGTTTAAAATTTTTGGGATACTCCAGCGCGGAGATATGGGGAGGTCAAAAGTGCCCTGAGTTGCTTCCAGAAAAGTATGCTTACGGCTGTCCTCTCTCGACTTGGCGGAGGCACTGCCGTGCCTCCAGATTGGAACTATCTAGAATTAAAGAGTTAAAAATTTCTTGCTATTCAGACTCTGATTTTGCTGCAAATAGAGATGATCGTGTTTCCATAGGAGGTTTTATTCTATTTTTAGATGAGTCACCAATTTCTTGGAAAACCTTTAAGCAGAAATGCATTAGCCTTTCAACTATGGAAGCCGAGTATGTAACTCTCACTGAAGCTGCAAAAGAGTTAATGTGGATTAAAAATGTTCTAGAAAATGAAAGTTTAAATTTAAATCTTAAAGAATGTTCATTGTTTTGTGATAATCAGGCAGCTATTGCTTTTTCTAATTCACCTGTTGAGAATCAAAGGACTAAACATATTCATATTAAATATTTATTTCTAAGAAATTTAGTTTATGATAAATTGTTTAAATTAAAGTATATTTCAAGTAAATTAAATTTAGCTGATCCTTTCACAAAACCTCAGGTTAAAGAACAATTAATGAAATTTTGTATGCAAGTTTTTGAAGTTTAAAATTTTTAAATTACAATTTTGGCCACTCTTTTCATTGCCATGCCCTTTTTGACATGACATTGATCAGACTGTCTTTTTCAGAAAAGTTTAAATATTTTTGAGAGTTAGAATTTTGAGATGTATGTTATTAAAAAAAAAAAAAAAAAATAATAAGGGAAAAAAAGGAAAAAAAATCTACAATTTTTGGTCGTTTTGATCAGTGCCTGGCCGGTGAGTTGTGTTTTCCCCGACCTGGTTATGATTGGACTGACTTTTTTTTATGAATAAAGTATGTGTATTTTTCATGTTTAAATTTTTGAATGTCTTTTCTTGAAGTTGTTGTAAAGACTTGGGGATGTTAAAAAGGGGGCTGATTGTTATGTCATGTATTTAAATTTAAGAGTAAAATATGTTTCATTTAAATATTTCCCTTTTCACATGACATACATTTGTTTTTACCATCCCCAAGCCTACATTAAATTACAAACGAACTCCATTGCTTCACGATGTTTTCGGGTAAACACGCGATTCATCCACGATCTATCGCTGTGCTTTCGGATCACTGTTGATCGCTGTTACTTGCTGTTACTTTCGACCCAGAGCTCTCGTCTGACGATTGCTGTTCTGATTGGTCGTAGTTTGACGTCATAGTCCGTGAAGCCAATGGAGTTTCGCGTACGTTTTTCTTTTCACAGAATGGCAGCAGCTGTATGCAAATTTTTCCAAAACAGACTAGTATATGTAGCAGATCAAGATGCTTGTATTTTGCCCCCTTTTTCTTCCGTGTCTGTTGTTGCTTTGCCATGCTTTTCTTACGTAGCTCGCTTGAAAGCAGCACTTAGTTTTCGTGCCATGTAACTATACTTACGACGTCGTAGCTTGGCTACGTTTTGAAGGCTGCTGGCGGCTGTTATTATTATTTTTGATGAAAGTTTATTTTGATTTTATTTTTAAGTTTGTTCGGCGAAAGTAAAGCTGACGTTGGTTTGTCATTTGTAATTAATCATCAATAAAAGTCATCTTGTTGTTACTTCTGCTGTACTTATTAAGTCTTCCACATCCATGCATTTCCAAGCTTAAAGATTCCACTGCGTATTCTGCTTAATATAGTTAATTTATTGTGAAAAAGAGAACATAAACATTTTCTCTAATTTCAATGTTTACTTCGTTTGCTTTCGCTACGATGCCTGGCCATTTTGAATCGCATCTTCGTGCGTTCAAAAAACAACAATTTAAGAGGTAATTGTCACCCATTTTGGTGTAGGGGTCGTTCGAGCGGACATTCCAAGGTTAGGGGGTGCATTTTTCAGTGGGGGAAAAAGGGGATGTGAAATTCTTTCTGGAACATTTGCGAACGTGCGATCTCAATTTCTACTGCTTGTTGCTAAGGCATAATTGTTTTCGTTTCGCCAGGAGCTTTCGCGTGTGGAGTTGAGTTGTAGCGGGCATGCCTTTTAGCAGTTACGGTTGAGAGTTAAACGGTATGAAGAGAGATAGATGGAATTTCGAGTTTTCTGATTGGTTCGTTTGACCGAAGGCGTTGGTGAGATCTGTTGGAGTTGGAATTCAAATATCTTGAGTCTGTTGCATTGCTTTACTAGAAAGAGGATGTAGTCGAGAGAGAAAAACGCCGTGGCAGGGCCGTAAGGCCTGACATTATGTTAAAATTTTTGTATATAATTCAGTGAATGTACTGTTAATATTTAATCAAGTTTTTATAGTTCATGAAGTTTTGACCGCAAGTTTGAAGATGAAGTTTTAAATATTATTTCGGCACCTTTGGATCCAATCTGCACTGCATATAATAGAAACAACATCATTTTGCTATGAAGCTAATATACCATAAACTGTCGTCTATCTCATCAATTTGTCATCTCTACATAAATGCCTGTTCTTGTCAACTTTACATCCGTGTCCCTCCTCATTTCATAAAGTCTAAGTTCCAGCGGGAATAAATATTCTCTCGGTAACATAGGAGGTAATCTGCACATCATAATATATATATAGATATACAGCATCGCACACTATCTACAACCTTATCGATTCTTCATCTTGGTGTGAATGACAAAGGTTCATCTACAATTTCTCCATTCGTGTTCCTCATTATATAATTCAAGTTCCAATGAATACAGCAAGAATAAATATATAAATAATCTTACGAACTATTTTAAGACAATAGAACAATTAAAAAGATAACTTGTAATCTCAAAACAGCCTGTTTTATTTAAGAGACCTTTTTCCTCAAGTTAGAAGTATATTAACAAGTAAAGATTTGTGAAATATTTAATAAGATAAGGATTATTTTAATTTAGTGAATATTCATTTAAGATTCAAAAACGATGTAGATTTGAACTGAAATCCTGATGGATAAATATACATATATCGGTAATTGAGTAATTAATTAACATCTATGAAGTGGTATATATGGTGAAAGTGAATTAAATATGTTGTTTGAAATAAAATGATTCATTTACTATAACTTCTGTCATCTTCATTCTGTGGGTGAGTCGTATTTTTCTTATTTTTTCTTTCAGAGTAAAATTCGTGCATATATTCCAGATTGAGAAATTTAATTATCAACTACTCTAAATTATATTTTACTAAATAATTTATATTAAATTTTCAGATTTCGGAATTATTCTTACGGTTTAATTTTGTTTCTTTAGTACTAAATTCTACAACGTGATTATGCTAACCACTTTACGTTATCGTCCTGTATTGAGGTTTTGGAGCGGGATGTAGAGTAAACATCTATTCTATTTTTCTGGCTCATTTTTAAGCATTCTTTTTAGAATTTCTGCTTGCTCTATCTCCTGAACCAAGTCTTCACTACAACAGCACTTGGAACTTTAAACTGCACAGATAATCTCGACTTATACATGAATTTATATATATGTAGTACTTGGAATTTTATATTGCACAGATATTTTCTATACATTTAGAAAATATTTAGCTTTAAGTCAACATAAATAAATTACATACAATAGTATAAATAATCTTCAATTACCTCTCACGAAGTTGAGTGCCACTAAGGTAAGGATATGATGATTCTTTCAGCTTCCCTTTCACAATATCTTCAATGATTTCTTTTAATAATGGTGTATGTTGAGTATAAATATTTTCAACTCCCTGCAGAAAAATGTGATACATATATACAACAAATCTAATTAATAATTCACGAGTTTACATTTTATACATAAATCTAATTTTATTTTTTTAAAAGCTTGTGTCTTACTCATAATTTTAAGCAAGTAGCTCAATGATGAGCTAACAATCAACTGTAATTGAAGATGTGTCCAATAGAAAATAAAAACAAATGCTCATTTCTTTTGTACCTGACTAATATATGAAAAATTTAACTATTTATAAGAATAAAAATGATATCTACATAGTGTTGAAAATAATGTAAATCCATGTGTTTCATAAAAATTAAAAAAAGCTTTTTTGGGAGTTTTTTGTGTGTGTGTGTGCAAGAAAGAATATGATTAATACAGTTGACTTTTTTTAATTTGAACTCCAAGGGGATATATGTAAAATGTTCGAATTATCCAAATTATCTTGCATACAAACAAAATCAAGGAAATATAATAACATCATTGCTGCCAGCCAGGTGCACTTGAAACAAGAAGACTGATACTCAAAAGCAGAAAATTTGTTAAAAAATAGAAAGATATTTATCACATTAATAAGATACATTAAATTGCAGGATTAATGCATTTAAATAATGCACTAAAGTAGAGATAAATAGTTTAAATTGTAATAAATAGTTTACACTAATTTTTGATATAATAATTTAAATATTATTAAAATTCAAATAGTATTTTTACAATTTTATCATTTAGTCCAAATTTTTAGTCCAAATCTTAGTCCAAATTTTTAAAAATTTTGGAGAAAAAATACTTTTACATTAATAAAATTAAAAGTAGCTATCCAAATCACAAAAGTTAAGGTTTATTGAAATTTAACAAATATGTCATTTACAGAAATCTAACGAATACAGTTATTTTGTGTACTATTCTTATGACAATAGGCTAAGGAAGAATTTTTGAAGATGCTTGGAAAATGCAGTGTTACAACATTAATTAAGCAGACATAACTTTCTAGCATTTTTTTTATGTTTTATCACAAATTATTCATTTGGAAAAGTAGTTCTTATTTTAAATTTAAAGAGTGAAGCATATGTTTGAAATAAAATAATTGCCAACAATGTAAAGAGAATTAAGCAATTTTTAATTTAATTTATTATTATTAAATGCTGAAGCATATACAAAGTCATAATAAAAGACATATACTATCATTACGATATGCTGCTAATAACAAAAATATTTGTTAAGACAAAATAATACTGAATGAAAAGACATGTACTATTAATAGCACACCAGACGGTTAACAAGATGACTATAAAGTACTGGGAGTTGTCATTGTATAATAAAGGTAGCAACATATAATTTAATAAGAAAGTAGAAGAGTTTAATTTTAGAAAAACTCAGGGACAAATAATTGGTAGTCTAACATTTTTTTTCTTGCTAATAAAATGAAGCATAATGCAGAACCACATATTTAATCCATTTCAGTATTCTCTTGACTGTCTTGCAGTAAATAAAAATGCAGACCAAATTTTTGTAAACGAGGAGAGGTAAAAACCAAATGTCAAAAATATCTTATGATGCATGTCATTGACATGTAAGCAAAATAAATGTATTATTTGGCAATAATAATTTTGCACATTTTTACTACTATTAATTGAAATGTTTCTAATTTTAATATTTAAAACAATTTTGAAATAGTCATCTCAGGAAAAGATAAGAAAAAGTTGAAAAGCAGAAGATTTTCTTTTTTTTTTTTTTTTTGGCCAGAAGAGGAAAGATACATACAAAAAAAAAAAAAAAAAAAAAAAAAAAAAGAAGACTTGGTAATTATGTAACACTATCAACAATAACAAAGAACAAGAACACTACCTTTATCTTAGAGACTATCATGTTTTATATGTTCCAAAAAGAAAAGAAAACAATTAAGAAATAATTTCTTAAAACAAAGCCATAATTAGAAATCCAAAAACTTAGCTTTTACACAGTTAATTTCTTTCATTGATTAAAATACATCATTGCTGACCTTTGCTACTAAATGACTAAGCAACTATGTATAAACTCTACTCAACCATAATTTCCCTTTGACAACTGAAAATTTATAACCTGAAATTGCTTTTTATGATTGCTGTTTCTGTAGAGCACAAAAAAAATTGGCATTATATATTTACTCATGTTATAAGTGCATGGGACACTGAACTAAAAATCTTCAAAATATTCAAACAAGTGGTTTGAAAATTCAAATTATATAAGATTTTTAATATTATGTTGAATTTGACTTTCAAAGAAAACTTTTCTAAGTTCAAATTAACAAATATTTTAATTTATCCCACAGTTTCAAATATTAGTATTTTTTAAATGTATTTTGCAGTTTGGTGCATTAATAAAATCTGCAGAAGAGGCAGCTTTTTAATGTTCACACACACAAATTCCCAATTCAAAACCCTCCTAAATGACTGCTAACTTAAAATGATGACATATCACAGTAAAAAAGATTGTCCATTGTCTGGGGGAAAAAATAGTATACTGCTAAAAAATTAGGAATCATTTTGAAATTTCTTTCAATATTATTTCATTGACATGTTCATATATTACACCCTGATGCATTTACACTAATATTGAAGTCTTTGATATCAGACAGAGGGACAGAAACAGTGTGGAAAATAAAAATAAAAAACAATAAGTAGATGTCTTTGACAATACTGATGCTAATTAATATTTGATATTTGTATTCATTGTCTATTTTGACATTAGATATTTCAATTTTCATTATCTTAATTTTATTATACATTTTTATGAGCTTATATGTTAGACAACACTATGACATACAGTCAGTGTTTTAACAGTTAAGATTGTGTTATTTAAACAAGAATTCCAAAAGCATAATAGTTACTTTATTTTCTTTTACCATACTGAAATGATGAAATGAAATAACATTTAAAAAGTTAAAATTGCTTTTTTATGCAAGATGAAGATTAAATAAAAATCAATACATCTTAAGTTTAGCTTTATTTTAAACAAATGCATCAAAAGAAGACAAAGAAGCAGAAAAAAACCACAACTTAATCTGTTATCTGTTAATGTAACAAGAGCTACAATTTTCGGCATACTGAAATGAAATAAATATTTCATCAGTTAAAATGTTATTTAAACAACAACTGCAATGTAGACTATTAAATAAGATTATACACCTTATAATAAAAAATAATGATGAAAAAAACTTTCTTTTTTTTTGACAAAGTTTATGGAAGAATGGCTATTCTGGATTAAATAGTATATAATTTAAAGTGAATATCATACAAACATTTTTATTCATCAATAAATAAAAGTGTCAGATACTCTAATTCAAATCTGGATCAACTAGAACATGTTTTTCATTTATTAAATAATAATAATAATAATAATAATAATAATAATACAGTTTTTATAAAGTATTGCTAAAAAATATTTTTCAAGCATTGGTTTAGATATCCCCCCCCCCCCCTAAAAAGTATAATTATAAACCACAATCAAAGATATTACTTTCTTGAGTAGTAAATAAAAAAAAACAGAAATTTTATTTGCGAAAAATTATAATAAATCAAATCTTATAATGGATATAAATTCATTTGTGAACACACCTCAAATAATTCTAAATAACATGTCTTTGATTTAAGACTACATTTAAAAGCATTGTAATAATATATTAAAGAACATTGTGGAAACTTTTGCAAAAAGGAAAAAAAAATTACGATCAAATTAAAAAAATGTAGAACATAGCTCAAAGTCAGGCATGCGAAACACATGACCTACGGGCCATAACTGACCCACCGACAACTTATCTATGACCCGCGAAGGCTTTGGCATTTTAATTATTTTTAATTTAGTTGTTAGAACACACATGCTGAAAATACACTTTGTACGAACATACTTGTACCAACCGCAGACTTAGAGATAACAAGCATCAGAAAGGTATGTATGTCAGTGTTACCAGTTGCGCGAATTTTAAATATTTAGAATGCTACCAACATTTTTGAAGAGTAACATTTATCTTATTTATTCTGCCATTAAATAAGGGGAATGTTTCTCTTTAGAATCTGGTAGCATTCTGAATTAAAAAATTCCCGCTCATCTGGTAACAGCAGTGATGTATACAGACATATATTACACAATTTTACATTTTAGCCCAAAAACACAAAAATAACCAATCGGAACATAGCAAAGAGCGAGAACTCATGTCTGAAAATTTAAAGACTCGTAAAATGTTTAAAGTATTTTACTTAGCATTTTTATTTGTTTTATGTCGAAACTAATACTTTATTTTACTACTCTCTTCGATTTTACATTACTTTAATAAATAATATGCTATATTTATTAAATACTAATAAATGCATTGTAAAGTTAATAAAATTCGGCACTAAATAAGAACAGTTAAAAAAAAAAATTAAATGGGTTTAAATAAGTCGCTTTGAAAGTGGCACAAATTATCATTTTTGTGCTTAACACGAAAACCCCGAATATGCCATCCATCAGGTTCTTCATTTGGCTTTTAGTTGAACATATGGATTTTGGATTTAAGCTCTTAAATTATTTTCATTACTTATTTTAGTAATTGTGTGTGATATTTCTGGAATCCTGTGTGATCTTTCTTTCCTTTCTTTAATTTTTATTTTATTGAATTACACACATTTTATTGACATACTCTCATATATCCCAGTATTTATAAAAAAAATTTCTTAAAGCTCTTTACTGCTATGAATAAATATGATAAACTGAAGATGAGCATCACAGATTTTTTTTAAAGGTGATTTACAACTCAATTATATTCAACGGAAAACTGAAGTTTTATGTTTGATATGTAGACACTGTTGAAGTTAGGAAAGAATATAACATTAAGAAGTGCTACAGCACAAAGTATAAAGAAAACTCGCAAAAATCTGGACTAATCTGAAACTTTTTAAAAGAGAATCAAAGTAATTTCACCAAGCGTATTGAATAAAATACATTTGCTTTAAAAAACTAATTATTGTCTTTATTATATTAAATGTCCCGCAAGTCGAAATCATTCACTACGAAATTGAAGAAATGATGTCTTGAGCAGTTAAAGAAATGTGAAAATACTATAAGCACATATCATTTCTAGAAAGATTTATGTATAACAGATAAATTTATAAATGCCAGATATATGCTTAAAAACTTACATTATATTCGTACGCACATGCTTAATCATCGTCAATCCAGAAAATATCTTGGAAATATGGGTAGTGAAGATAAATCTACCTTCTTATACAGATATTTGACGACTTTCCATCATAAAGTTGTAACTGTTAATTTCGAACTGTTAAAACAGCTTACAATTTTCATTTTAAATCGACAAATTATGAATGTGGATTATTAAAAGACCACCAATAGACAAAGTACTTGAAGTTTTCATTTGAAATTACATAGCACTTGAGTAAACTTCAATTTCAAGGTAAATTTCATAATGTTATATTGTTATTTGATATTATTAATGTTTTCAAATAGAATTTATTACTTTGATAAAACAATTTTTAAAAAGAAAATGTATTTCATTTAAAATGTTGCCAGGCATTATTACAAAAATCATCAAAGTGAAATTTTTAGAATAAACTAAAAATATATTAAAAATATATATATTAAAAAATGAATCCAAAAGAAGATTTTTGAATTTCGAGAAATATGAAAATCAGTTTAAATTATTTACTTCAACTTCTTGATGATTGATGTTGAAATTATTCTTCAGAATTTATTACTGCAATTAATAAAAATTCAGTATGATTCCATATTAGAGCGAAAATATAAAGATATGGGGTTTCCAGGGTCAACAGATTTTTTAAAGTATAGTGTGTGCAGCAATTAGGCATATTTTAGCTATGTTTGGTAGTGCACTTTTATACGACATTTTTGCGTAGCTGCCAACCTTTTGTTATTTTTCAAGTCTAGTAAACATAATTTGAACCAGAAAATGTATTTAATAAATGAAATCAAATAAGTAGTGCATAGATACAAGACATATTTTATTAATTTTTTTTTTGTTTCAAAATATGTTTTTTTTATATTTTACTTGAAAAAAATCCGGAAGATTGACAGCTATGCCTTTGCTAGATAAAGATTAACAGGCCAGCGTGTGCAATCAATTTTTAAAATAAATACAATTTATAAAATTTTGAAAATTTGGTTGATGAAAAGTATCTTTGAATATTTTTTCGAAAAATTAGATGAAATAAACTATGTGTAATACATAATAACTTTGGAACTTTGCACGGACTTTTCTTTAACATGGCTGTGCTTTGTATGCACAAATTTTAATCTGTGAAATAGTAATAATATTATATACTTTTTCATATGTGGCCTGCGGCTTTGTAAATGATGCTTAATTTAGCCCGTGGTGGTAAACGAGTTTGACATGCCTGCTCTAAGTTATAAAGGTAACAGAAATAAATACATTTCAAAATAATTTTCTACTTATTTATGTACAGATTGAAATTCGAAGCTATAGTTTTCTAAGATAATTAAAAAATAATTATAATTGTCTAAGATACTTATGTACATTGGTTCATAAAAGGCATTTGAGAAATTTTTTTTTGTTTTCTTTAACAAAAAAAATCTGTATGTTTAAATTCACCTTTCTTGAAATTTTCTGAACATTTTCTCCGTTTTAATGTTTAATGCTTTGATTTCTGTTACTTCTATTAAATTATTGACCAAAAAATGTTTTTGCTCAGTGATAAACATGATGATTTAAAACAAACTATCACTCTCACTAATACTTTTAAGACCAACCTTTAAGCCTTTAACAACTCTTTTAGAAAAATTGCGAATATTTTCTGTACTAAACAGATCATTCCTTCCACCTTTACTTCCACTAAATTCAAGCACAGCTCGAACCGTCTAAAATGAAAATGAATGAATAATGAATATAAGATAAATATTAAAACTGATTCAAGAAATAAACAGAAAAATAATAATTTATTTTCCAGCTAGACAGACATTTTGAAATATACATTTGAAATAAAGAAAATAAAAACTAAAACTAAATCAAAACACAAAAGAACAACAAAAAATCAATTACAAGTTATTTAGAGATTAAATAGCATATTTTGAAAATTTTTACTGACTATGCAGAGAGAAACTTTACTAAATTAAAAAAACTTACCTTAAATAACTTATCACTTGTATGTCTTTTTTTCAGCATATCAATAAGACCAGCTATGTCATTATTGCTGTTTTTTTCATAACGAAGGGAATAAAGCATGACTAATCTTACAGCATCTATGTCTCTTACTTTGTCATTATTCAACAATTTACGTACTTTCTGAAAGAAAAAAATATATAAAGAACAAAGAATATTTGTTCTTCAAATAGACATCAAATACTGTCATTTTTATCATATAGTCATAAAATTGATAACATTACTAATAGTAGAAGAATTTGTTAATTATTAAGTGCTTTCAATTCATGTATCTATTATAATAAAATGCAATACCAGATGATTAAAAATAGAGGTTATGTCGATTATCTTTTAAACTGGTGATGATAGAAAGATACTTCCAATTACAAAAAGTACAGAAATAAAGTACAGCTTTTATGTATGAAATTTTGGAGTTTTCTGGCACTACAAAATCGTCTGTTTGTTTTTAGTGCTGGAAAGCTCTGAAATTTAAAAAAATTTAAAAGGTATGAATTTCCATGAATTTTATCTGTAGAAGAATGGAATTTTTACTGTTTTACTTGTCAGAGCATGGAGAAAATGTTTCTAACTAAATTTATAGGACCCAGAGACTGTATAAAGAAATTTCGTATTTTAATATGCGTACAGTCCCTTACAAAATAAATACCATGTCTAAAAGCTGTACTTAAATTGCATACTTTTTGTAATTGGAAGTATTTTTCTATTATTGTCAGTTTAAAAAATAATCGAAAGGACCTCTATTTTGAATCTCCTGGTATACGCAGCACTTAGATTAATTTTTTACAACCCATACAGTAAAACTTTAAGGTTTCAGAAGCATTTGATTCAGTTTCAATTATGTAGCCGTCTTTTACAAAACAGCTGTGTACGGTCGTTGAAATCAAGTCACATTCCGAAGCTTTGGCTCAAGCTTTCATCATCTCTGATACACAGATTCTCAAACTAATGTTTTTACTACATTGACTTTTTCTGTTATTTTTGGAAAAATATTTTTTATTATTACTTAGATTAATGGCTGAAGTTTAGAAGTTGTATTGGAAGGAACAAAAATAACTTTGCTGTTCTTTGATTTGAATTTTGAAGCACGTTCTTGTGGATGTACAAAGAAGTTTATCAGCAATGGAAGATCAGAATGGTAACTGTCTGACTCTAATTGATATTTTTTGCTTCAATGTATCTGACGGCATTGCGTCACTGCATCTTCTATATCATTGAATGCAAAAAGGGGATTTTGACTTCCCCCAACTGTCAGCGCTGGAGTCTCGGTGTGGGAGAGTAATGAAAACAAGTGTTTTTCTTGGTCTGAAAAAAAAATTGTTTTACGTAACACCAAGCAGAATAGAAATTATTTAAATGAGTTCGTTTTCATACAATCCACTGAAATAAATTCGCATATCCATCGCAACAGCAACCTCTTAGTTTGTATTCTGTACGTAAAAAAGTGGAATAAACTTTGTTATATAGAATATATTTTTCCTAATATGGAGATTAATTTACATGCTCATGGTGTTCAAAGTCAAAGTTCTGCAAAAAATTTCGTAAAGTAGAAAACTTCGTTAAAGGGAAGTTCTACTGTATTTAAATATTAATGCGTGTAAATATGTTCATTTTTATACAAAAGAGATAAAATTAATATTAGAGATATATTTGTAGACTACTTTTCCATAATTGTATTAAAATATGGATTCATTTTCTTTACTTTGGATTGACTTTAAGCAGAATTTTTGGATTCGGGTTGGATACATTCTGACCCATGCAGGACTCTAGTCTGGATAAAAATCTCTGCTATATTTCCTGTTCATGTTTGAAGCTCCATCAAATCCATTTGATTTTCTGTAATAAGTCATGTGAGATTCAAAAACTCTCATTGTATAAGATTCCAAGTTTTTGTCAATAATGAATTTAAATGGGAATTGTGAGAAATTAATGAGCTATTACCAAATTGGATTTATTTATGGCAACTTATTTTGTCGCCAAATTTGGCTGTAGCTGTAATTTGCCAAGTATCGCTAAACTTGGCAAGAATTTGACACTAGTGGACACTGTTACATATTGAATATTATTACATTTGTGAATATTTTATAAATACCACTATATGTTTTTCTTTTAAAAATGATGTCATTTTAAGATATGACTATGTAATTTTAAACATATGAGAGTTGTAACAACAATGAAATTAAATTTGTGAGAATCAATGTTCTCTAAAACATAAATTAGCAGTAAACAGAATAATCCCTTTTTTTTTCTAATCAGCTGTCTTGTTTCAAAATCTCAGCCACCCTAGAAATTGAATCTGCTATATCTTAGCTATTTTTTATGATAGAGGCAAAACAAAAAACACTCTGGAATCCCTGTATAGGCCTAAAATCTAAGCAAAAAAATATCTTTGATTTCTATTTTTAATGTTCTTTTTAAATTTGAAATCATTAAGTGATCATTATTTAGAAACAAGATGGTGGAACAAGCTGGTCAACGAACTCGGCCAAGATTTGGGTAACACCCCTACCTCGATTTTTATAATAATGTTTAGGCTTGGGCTCAAAATTTTATTTATTCACAAATTGAAAAAAAACTTGCTATTTGAGAAACAAGAATGTAGTCTAAGTTTCTTAAAGTGTTTTACAATCCTTTAAAAATTAATTTGAAAAGGAATGCAGGGTTCCCAACATATTTTAAACCTCCAAAAGGGGAAAAGGGGACCATTTATATTAAAAAGGGGGACTTTGGGGGCCATGTGTCTAAAAATACTACACCAAGTTTTCCTAAATATGCAAGCAATTTTTTTTTTAATTACCCCAGAAAATATGTTAATTGATTATCCTTATAAAGATGTCATTAAACAATGTACACACCTTTATTTAAATACAGTTAAATATCCTACTGCAAGAAGATAGAAAGTATTCAACATTAGGCACTCACCTTGATAATTCTCCTTAAAGGATTCTGGACTTTTAATTCAAATTGTCGCTTTATTAATATTTAGAACAGCAAAAAAAGATTTGCAATAAAATATAAACAGTAAATCTTATTGCATCTAAAATATATTAAATCAATCAATTGTTAGTGGAGTTACACATTAATAATTACAAAGTATAGTGTATTTCTTAGAATTTAATATGGAGTAATAGTGATCAGTGAATAAAAAAAGCACAGCATAACAGCGCCTCCTATTGAGTATTAAAATTTTGAATTAGATTAACATATATATTGTTAATTATTAACCTCAAACATAAAATTTAGTTCCTTTTTTACACAATAGAAGCTGAGATAAGCTATAATGTTCATCAGAAAAAGCATAGTATGGCAGTGATCAAAACAAATATTGAATCAACAGTTATTCTTAATCATTTTACATATTAAATTTAGTGAAATTCCATTCCAAACGTGCCGAGATCTGACTATCATGGAAAGTGTTAAAAATGCAACCCAGTACCACCATCTGTTGGGCGAAATACACCAAAATCTAATCAACATAAGTTATGTCAAGGGTTAAATGAATGTGAAGTTTGGTGAAATTTCACCCCAGAGATGCTCAGATATAATTATCATGTAAATTGTGAAAAATGCCACATAGCAGTGCCACATGTTAGGCCATATATGCCTAAACCTAATCAGCATTTGTATGTGCTAAAGTATAATTAAATATGGCATTTGATGAAATTCTATGCTTTAGTTTTTGAGATAGAGTGGCTACAAAATTTGTATCACATACAGAGAGTGATGTTCAAAAAAATTGCAAAATCGTATTCAGGTCAACCTAAAACATGTAAATCCATTAAAAAATGGAAATTGTTTTCATGATTTGAATACTTTCTGCTGATAAATATATATTAAAAAAGTAATTATTAAAAAAAAATTGTAATTAGATTTTTTTTATTAATAGCTAAAATATTACTTTTCCATCAAAATCGAAAACAAAACTATATCTATAATAATAAAGATAGAAGTTTGTTTGTGTGCTGAAGAGACAGCTGTGCATAGAGCTACAAGATTTGGCAGGAAGATAGCTGTATGTCTAAAGTTAGTTTTAAAATTTTTTTATTACAATTTAAAAAAAATTTTATAAGATTTTTTTTTGTTTAAATTTATAACTTTCTTTTCACGTTTTATGGCAATTTTTTCACATTAGTAAAAGGAATCCGGTCTACATTTTTTAGCCCAATGTAGTAAATGTTTTCCTCTTTACACTAAAGTTTATTCAGAATTTGTACATTGATTTTTTTTTAAATTTTCATGAATTTTTTATGCGACTTTCAGACTTTTTTTGACATTCTGTAGCAATTTTTTGACATTCGTAAAAGGAATTCGGCTTCAAATTTTTAGTCCTAATGTAATAAATTTATTTCTTCCGCAATTGTATCCCCCAATTTGAATTTTTACCAGGTTTTTTTTTACATTTGTTAAAGAATTCTGGTTATAATGTTTTAGCCTACTATAGTAAATTTTGTCTTCTGTGAGTTTTGGAATTTTTACAATGATTTTTCCACTTTAGTAAAAGGAATCTGTTTTAAATTTTGTAGCCCATTAGAGTAAATGTTGTCCCCTTTTCAATAAAGTTTATTCAGATTTCTTACAGCAATTTTTGAATTTTTTGAGTAATTTTTCTTTTTACTTCTGCGGCGATTTTTTTGACATTCTTAAAAGTAATCTGGTTTAAATTTTTTAGCTCAGTTTAATACATTTTGTCCTCCTTTCAGTAAAATTTATTTGGAATTCATACAGTCATTTTTTAATTTTTTGCTAATTTTTTATATAATTTGAGTTTTTTTGTGTTTTGTAGTGATCTTTTGACACTTAGTTTCAAACTTAAGTAACAAAATTTTGTCCTCAGAAAAAATTTGGAATTTTTAAGGATTTTTAGACATTTGTGAAAGAATTCCAGTTACAATGATTTAGCCCACGATAGTAAATTTTGTCCCCTACAGTTTTTAAACTTTTAACGATTTTTAGTTTTTTGCATTTTGAGGCGACTTTTCGACACTAGTAAATTTTTTGAAAATTTTTTCCAGTCACTGAAAGAGGACTAAGGGGACCATTTAGGAGGCCTGTGAATGGAATTGAAATTGATGGAATATAAGGAGAAATATTATATCTGATTCTGAAGCCATTGCACAGTCAGTGTTAGTAACATAAAGAAGCCTTTGGATATCCCTTAGTCTATCCTTGTTTTCTGTTTGAAGCCCTTTTCTAGAATTACTGGAAAACAGTCTTCCTGCCGTAGATGTACAATGATATCTTAACCCCGTGACCGCCGAGCAAAAGGGCAAATTTGTAATGTTGTTTTCTCCGTAATTTTTTTAAAATGCTTAAAAAATCTGAATTTTTAAACTTGAGATAAAAAACTTAATTACGTATATAAGTATAATCCTTAAGACTATCAATCATTACTTGATGTTTTAAAAATGTATTATATTTGTAGAATTATATTAATTTAAACAAACCTTGTATTGCTGTGAAACCTACAGCATAGTGAATGGATATATCAGGTCACGGCGGTGAGAAGGTTAAAAGAATAAGAATTGTGACTTTTGCAGATTTCTGTCAGTGTTTGGGTATAAGTAACAAATTTGCTGTTTTAAACAGATTTTCGGGGACATGAAAATCACAAAAGTATGTATGAGGGAGTATTTACGATTAATACTAATTTCTATGCAAGATATTTTTAAAAGTGAAAATTAATCATGAAACAATTTAAAAATGTTATTAACAATTTTCTACTGCATACTTTCGGTATCAGGCTCTGGCTCTGATGACACAAAATTTTTCTGGCTCAGATTTCAAATTGTTGGGCTTCAAAAAAAGAGCTTGAATTCATCTTTACCTTACATATGCTCTGTCACATCCAAAAAAGTTTATAAATAATAGTTATATATATATAACTATTGTGTGTGTGTGTATAAATCAACATTTGAATAGAGGACAGATTTGGGGTCTGGGGGTCATGATCGAAAAAATAAAAAAAAATTCCGAAATTGCTTTCCTCCGGATGGCTGCAATATATAGCTTCTGACTTTCTGCAATGGAAGTTGCCTAAAAGATAATTTTTATTAAAAAATAAAGCTTAACACATTACCCTTAATCATGATAAAACAATTTTGGTATTTTACATTAAAGGCTACAACTTAAAGAAAGTATAAATGTTAATGCAAAAGTTAACTACAAATAAAAATTGTAAGAAATGTTAAAAATACATTTTGAAACATCAAACTTTAATAAAAAAAATATCTTTGGTATTCCAATTTTTATAAAAGTTAGAATTTATAAAATTGAAAAAGAGAGACAGAAAAACAAATATATCATGTTTGAAATCTAATGAAATCTCTATATATGGGACCACCACAATAACGAATCCTTTCCGAAGAAAAGAATTATGAAACTTGGAGCATTAATACAAAAGTTATGCATGAACATATATTAAAAAAATACATATGTTCATAAACGAATTGCATAACCTCCTTTGTAGGAAGTTGGCTAAAAGAAGAACATATACATAACAAAGGAAAATTAATTACAATTTTTATATGGATTGAAAAATTTATGGTTAAAATTCACTTCCAACAATAAATTGAATAGAATTTCATGAAATATTACTTTATTTTAATAACTGTGTGGAATGCAAGTAAATTTCCCTACTACAATATTTACCTTTAAAGATTCTGCATGGTCACCTTCACAAGCTAATTCTTGTTCAGTTTCGGATATCTCCAGCAAGTTATGGGCCCCTACCATTCGAGATAGCTCTCCAACTAAAGTAACATGCTTAGAAACTGTACCAGACATTTTCTTAAACTGAGGATAGGTCTCAACAAAAGCCTAAATTAAAAGAAACAACATAAGAAGTAAAAGGCAAAGCTGTTATCATGTATAATTTCTAGAACAATGGTCAAATTGCTAAAAAAATTTAATATATTGATTAAATAGAGCACAATATTTTCTCTTTTATAAATAGTCATCTGATCATATACAGTATTTCTCTCAAATACGCAACCCCAAAATCCACAATCACCTAAAATCCACACATTATTTTAGATGTAAACAGTGAAACTTACAGTTAAGATGTAGGGGGAAAATTCAAGATTTTTTTATTTTTATATCATTCCGCACACATTTTAATATTTAATTCTGGTTAATATTATTGAACTCATAAAGGAAGAAAAAATTTATTTCCGAAAAAATTCAAGATAGCACTGATATAAGTGGCGATTGTGATCTTTTTGTCAAATACATTTATATCAAGCTTTTTTGGTTATTATGTCTGGCTAAACATAAAATAAATCTTTGTTATTTTACAATTTTAATGTAAATCATTAGTGTACCTTTATGAGGTGAATTTCATCGAATAATTAAAAAAAAATCATCTCATCATTATTATGCTTTTTTAATTATGCATTATTAATTATTTACTTGACCTTTAATTTTAATGTTTTAAAATTCATTTTTAAATTTTCTTAATTTTTCTTATTATACTTTATTACTTTATTTTTTTATTTTATTATTTTGATATTTTAGTTTATTGAAAACATTCATTATAATATTGAGTGCATTATTAGATTCAAATTATGTGTAAAAAATGTAAATTTTTTACAAAATAATCCTTTAGACCAGGGGTTCTCAAACTTTTAGACCGACGTACCACTAAATCGAAGTTCATACTTCCGTGTACCACCTGGTAATAAACGTAAAGCTAACATAGAAAAACCTGTCTAAAACGAAATCTCCGGTCTTTTGTATTTCCATCATAGCAGGTTTTATTGCATTTAAAAATGGATGATTATATTACTAAATTGACTGCTTTGTAATAACATTCAAGTATAAAGTAGTATCATCATTAAATTTTAAAAATGCATACAATATCAAAATACAATATTTTGGTGTAGTAAAAAAGCCACAATACTTAATGACATATTGGCGCACACTGATTCACATACTGTTGTAGTAAGCTAATGAAAAGGGTGGGTTTGTTTTATCAAGCACAACTTCCTCATATCTGGCTCAATATTAGGAAGTTTTAGTCATAAGTCAGATTCGATGTTTAGTTTATTCCTGTATTTGTTTTTCATATAACAAAGGGGGGAAAGCACATTCACAGAGATATGTTGTACTAAACACAAACAGACTTTGACGATATTAGACGGTACTCTGATATTCTCGTCAGCGAAAATTCTGTTACATTCATCCTTTTGAATGTGGACTCCAGTAATCCATCACAGGAGAGGAGAACTGAATAAGTTCATTTCTTTCCTCTCTGGTGAGATACAGTGCCTCAAATCAGAAACGAATTTCCAGACCCCGATTAAGGTCATGTGGAGCTCAAGACCCAGTACCTTTTCGGAGCCAGTTTCAAACCAAGATAATAGCTATAAATTTTTGGAAGGAGTATTCGGTAGTTATCCTTAGATATTATGACATGGTTACCAAGTTAATCAAAATCTTTTTTGGTTTTGGGAGAAATAACTGGAAAAAACTGCACTTTTAATAAACTTTTTGTAAACAATTTTATTTATTTTGGGGCCCTCCATCAGTGGTGGGCCATAGGCCATGGCCTAGTCGGCCTCTGCATTAATCAGGTCCTGCGAATATCCTATCTAAAGCTTAGTTAGCTCATTTAACATAGGCTCAATACAACCGTATTAATAATCTGGATACCTTTAAATGCGACAGTAATGTCCCTCAGTAGGCAAACACTTGCAAGTTTCTTCATACATTTATATATATACCACTGCATATGACCACAGTTTTTGTTTGATTTGAATAATCTTACTCTCTTGGCCATTTTAAATAACCTTAGTCTCTTAAAAACTGATTTCCATGAAATAGGAGGAAACTATAACACTTTTTGTACAAGAGAAGGAAAATATTTCAAACAACACAATGAATCAATTTATGAATTAGGTTTGAAATAAGACTTTTATTTCAACACCTCCTATACGCTCTACTAGTACAAAAAGAACAATGGGTAATAAAACAACATTTCAAGTGTAATTTATAAATTACACTTGGAATGTTGTTTTAACTCCTCCTACTCACACACGCTCCTCCTACTTCCAAGCATTCAGACTTTACCTTCAGATAATTCAATTTGTAAAGCATGTTTAAAAACAGTTCTTCCGCTAATTAAAAGTACTCCGTTCATTCATTAATTTTAAAATTAAGTCTTTATGAAAAATTCAATTTTTATGTATATAAATCTAATAATTGTGTTTTTAATTCTGGAAAACTGATTGAAACATAAGCGTTGAGTGCGAATTTCAGCAAGTCTGCTGTAACAAACATTTCTCGTAACAAGAAACTAGAAAAAAAAACGTTTACATATCCTAAATCACGTTCGAAATTGTTTTGAAAATTTCCAAGTTAATAAAGACAAGTCGTTTTCGATTCCATAATAATATGCTGATTTTTGTATTTTATTCCACGTACCAGTATCGGACTTCTGCGTACCAGTAGCCAGAGCTTCGCGTACCAGTACTGGTACGCGTACCATAGTTTGAGAACCCCTGCTTTAGACTTTCAAATCTTTTGGAATTCTATCACAAAAAGTTTTATTAAGTAATACAGTGGAACCTCGATTTTACGGTACCCGCTTTGTATGTTTTTCCGCTGCGTACGTCATTTTTCACTGGTCCGAACAAATAACTTATACTGATAATGTTAAAAAATCCCGGATTCTGCATCATTCATTTTGAAGATTTCCCGCATCATACTTTTTCTACCGAGAGGCGGAAAATATATTTTCTCGAATTTTGCTTGTTAGAAACAAGCACGTCACGTTTCACTCTAGAGCTCAATACAGGATGAATCAACACCGCCTTTTAAAAAACCTTCGACCAAAAACAAGGATAAAAACAGTTAGTGTTAGCCAATGGCAGACAGTGGACAGCGAATGTGTTTCATAGCTAAAAGATTAAGAGATGACGTCACATCATCTCTTTTAGGGAAAAATAGTTTTTCACATTTCTCTTTTTTTTTCCCTGACAAACAGCAGACAGCGAATACGTTTCACAGCTAAAAGATTAAGAGATGATGTTTCACCATGTCATCTCTTTTAGGGAAAAACAGATTATCACATTTATCTTTTTTTCCCCTGACAGAAGACGAGACAAATTTCAGATCAGTTTTTGTCGCGTGGGTGCCAGTCTTATTCTGTTGCTGTTAATGCAACAATGTCTAAGAGAAAGTGTTTTTCTGTTGCCGAAAAGGCGAAAATTATCGAAAAGGCTAAACATTTTCACAGCACTATAGTAGATCTGGCAAAATCGTTGAATATTTCTTATTCCACATTACAAACAATTTTAAAACAAGAAGTGACATTGGAATTACATTCCGAAAAACTGGGAAAGTTTACTAAGAAAAGAAAAACTCTCAAAACATCTCCATACGAAGAACTTCAAAAAATTTACTTGAATGGTTCAATAGTGTGCGGGCAACTAACATTTCGATACATGGATCCATTTTAAAGGAAAAAGCACTAGAAATTTCAGCTACACTTCAACTGAAAGATTTCAAAGCATCAAACGGTTGGATAGACCGATTTAAAAAAAAGAAATAACTTATGTTTCAAATCTATCTGTAGAGAGTCGAATAGCGTAGAGTATGGTAACGTTCAAGAGTGGATTGAGAAAACATTGCCTTCTCTGGTGGATGGTTATTTAAAAGCGAACATTTTTAACGCTGATGAAGCTGGGCTATTTTTTAATTTGTTTCCAGACAAGACATACACGGTTAAAGGGGAAAATTGAAAACTCAAAAATGCGTTTGGCCGTTTTGCTTTGTGCAAATTCAGATCGAAGCGAAAAGCTGATGCCATTTATAATCGGGAAAGCCAAGAAACCTCGCTGTTTCAAAAATGTAAAAAGTTTACCAACTGATTATGATGCCAACACAAAATCATGGATGACCTAATCACTTTCTGGAGATTTTCTTCGGAAATTGGATAAAAAGATGCGAATGCTAAATTATTTTATTTTTTAACCAATGTACCGCTCATGTTGATCTAAAATTAAAGAATGTGCGTTTGGAAATTTTCCCTCCAAATTGTACAAGCAAACTTCAGCCGTGTGATTTAGGAATAATCCGAGCATTCAAAGTGCATTACATTACAGAAAGGCACTAATAAAAAAGGCACTTCTTGCAGTAGATTCTGGTGATCTTCAAGATGCTTGGAAGCAAAAGATTAATGTGTTACAAAGCCTTCATCTGATCTGTTCGGCGTGGAATAATATCGGAAAAAAGTGCATTTCCAATGTTTTTTTAAAAGCGGGATTTCCGAAGTCAACCAATGAAGGATCCAGTGAATCACATCCAGACGAGACAAAAGAGGAAGATTTTATTTTAAATATTGAATTTGATCATCCCTAAATCGATGGTCATGAATATGTGGAATGTAATAAAGATGTTGCCACTTCAGGAATTCAGACCATATATGATTTCATTCCATGTTATGACAGTGGAGATGATGTGAAGATGGTGAACAAACAGATAGTGCGCCTTCCTCGAAAGAAGTTCTTGAAAGTTTGAAAATTGTGAAAAACTTTTTATCTGCTAATGTAAACCAAGAACTGAATTTATGAAAACTTGCAAGTATTGAATATACTGTAAATGATATTGTGTTTAAAAACAAAAAACAAGGTAAAATAACAGATTATTTTTAGTGTAACAAGGTGAGTGTCAGTTTCATTTATTTTCTTTTCAACATGTTAGTTTTCCTTAAACCCCGATTTTACGATTTCCCGCTTAGTACGTTATTTTCCATCGGTCCAGTGAAAAATGTAAAACCGGGGTTTCACTGTATATACAGTTATACTACAAAGAGATAACTTATTCAGTTCTGTTAAAAAATATTTAAATAGCTTTCACTTTTTTTCTTTCTTTATTCATTTAACCAGTTAATATCCAAATTAATAACAATAGAACTATATTACTTGTCATATATTTTAGTATATAAATGATCCTGAGTAAGTTAAGCGAAAAGATTCAGAAATCCACCCTTTAGTTTTAAAATTACAAACCAACCAGAATTACTTGATTCTAAAGGAAAAAAGTTGTGCTGGAAATGAGATTTTATATGTGTCTTAAGTGAGGACGCTGAGCCTTAACCGGTTTAACTATATAAAATATTTTGTGTTAGAATTGAATAAATTATTCCTTTAGAGTACAATTATATTATTTGGCATTTATTTCTAGTTTTATTATGAAGCAAAATTTAAAAAAAAAGTGTTTTGCTTTGTCTAATAATTTTAAAACAATTTATAACTATCATTATAAATATATACACATAGCTATTATTTACCTTCATATCAGCAATGGATTCCACTTTTTTCTGACTTTTTGTTTTTCTCTGAAATTCATCCATTAGCTCTTTAATTCTAACTCCAATTTCACCAAAGTTTGAATACATATTCTGAAAGAAATATAAATTTAAACCACTGAAATCTTGATGCACATTAACGAAACTAGAAAAGTTTAATTCTGTACTCATTAAAAATGAATGAAGTAAATGAAAATTTAATGTATAACACTGCATAAATATATATTATTAGGCTTTAAGGTACAAACTCATTTAATATGAGCATGGCTAAAACAAAGATATGGTTAAAACTAGCAATTTGCACATTAAGAATGATTCCTCATTTAAACTATATTAAGATTTTCTTGCTTTTTACAAGATACAAAAACAGGATCATGGCTAATATGAGCAAAACATATGTACATTTCAATGGGATTTTCGGCAAAAAGTAGGGAACAATTAGGAAAGAAATCCTTTTCTTATCAAAAACTTATCTCTCTCAGCAATAATATTTCTACATTATAACTGTCTGTCAAGATATAGTAATTTATCAGTTTTACCAAAGAGGCTTTCAGCCTTCAAGGAGAACCCCTCATCCAAAAAAATGCAAAAGATCATCCTGAAGTCTTGAAAGAATGAAAAAAAAAGGGATCGATAAGGATGTTTCAAATACCACCCCTTTGTAAGATTGTCAACTGACCTATGGAAAGCAAGGAGCATATAAGAAAAACTTTATTTATTTCTTTCTTTAAATTTGAACTCTGCGCTATCATAGCCAGCCTCTTTGTGACTCTTGTGGTACTGTTAAAATGAAAAGATATTGGAAATCAATAGCTAAGAAATTGCTGTGACTGTTGTAATGTTAGTTGAGTTTTTCCATGAAAAAGGGAATTGATCAGTTGCATTACTCTATGTTGCAATGTTATTTCAAATTACTAGTTCTTTAGAGGTTTTGACTTCAACACTTTGATTTTGTCTAAATAAAAGACCCTTCTAAAAAAATTATGCTTACAAAGGTAAGACTGAATATTTTATGTTAACTGTGTGATATTAAGTTAATTTTAGCATTGAGATAATTTAGAGCAATTAATAGTAGTAATTCAATTATATGTGTGTTTTAAGATTTTTTTTTATCTTCACAGGTAATATGAGGACTATTATAATTCCCTTACTTCTCATATTAATCAAGTTCAACTGTATGTATTTTTTCATCTTTTATCAAAGCAGTACATATTGAACATCATGAAAATAAGTACTATAAACATATAAAACTGATTAAACAAAAATATATGTATTGTTTACACAATAATTGTTAAATGACAGTATATTGAAATTCTTACTTTTACTTACCACACACATTTTAAATTATTATATATATATATATATATATATATATTTGGAGGGAAGGTAAAAAAAAAATCAATTGGTACATTCAAACCCCAACAATGTTATGTAATTAATACCACAACGAAAAAAAAATAAAAATAAAAAACAGCAACTGAGTTAATCTCTCTCTTTTATAAAAATAACAATTAAGAATGAACTGGAGATATAATTCTCCTCAATAGCAGTTTGCCTTAAATGATATTTAAAATTCAGCATATGAAAAAAAGTGATTTTCTGGAAAATCTATGACATTTGTTCTACTTACTGCAAACCAGAGGACAGGTGAGAAACTTTATGTTCAATCAATATGATTAGGGTTGAATGTTTGTCATGGAGAAATTGACACTAAAAAAATTTAACACCACTATTTTCAAACAAAAATTTTCATGGTAGAAATTAAATAGAAATCTACCAAGAAGATTATTTTATGGAAAATGGTGTTAAAAATTTTTGGTGCCAACTTCCATGACAAATATTCAACCCTAAATATGATTAATATGATTGTTAACAGTTCAAGATATTTATCTTGCAGACCTAACAGGAATAGACACTAGAGTGAAAAAATTCTCAAGTCAAGATTCTTGAGACCATATTAAACTCATTCCCATTTATTTTAACTAGAATCCCCTCTTTCTTCTTCTATTACAATGTTAGAAACTAACGTTTTCTTACTGTGGCATAAAATTCATCATGTTCAGGTGATAAAACAACCTCTTGGAGTTCTTTGCTTATACCTGGAACATTTGATAAACTCACTCTGTTATTGTTTATCGACAAAAGCTCATGAACCATAGCTTGGTAAGTCCACTAGAATAAAGAAAAAATAATTAGTGTGGCTTATTCACATAAGTGCAAAGTTGAAGTGAAAACTTCTATAGCAGATGATGTTGCTTAGTAATTGTTCATGATATAGTAAACTTATAATGTTTGCACTACACCTTACACTGATTGAACTGTCTTATGTCAAAATAATTACTGTCAAATAAAATGCTTCTACACTCTCAGTCAAGTGTCATTGTTTATAAAAACCTTTAATAAATATAAATTTTCATTGAATACATTCTGAATTAATGTGCCAGGATTAATGTGTATATCCCAGACCTTTTGACTTGAAAGTTATAGTGTTATCTCTGCTCTACAAAATCACAAACAGTCTCTTTTCATTTTGTTTATTCACTTAATATTTCATTAACTAGAAAAATATTTTTTTTAGTTTCTATGTTGTGTTTTCACAGATTCACTGTCATAATATAGAAAGTTTCCACTTCAAAAATACATAAATTTTTATTTTGGAGGAAAAGAAAAAAAAAAAATATATATATATATGAGCCAAGCGATCCCAGGTTCGAATCCTGGCCCGGACATTTTTCGTCCAGTTGAAAATTTACAACTTGTATGATTACTTCACCAATTTGAAATAATTGTGTTAAAAAATAATCCAGTGTATTCATGTATCCAGCGTTTTCTGGAGTTCCATTACCTGCGATCTTTTCTGTTGAGCTGATTAAAATATCAGACCAGATGCTTTGATCAATAAGGTTAACTGGATGAATTATGCCCTCCAGATTCGACCGGGATAGCTCAGTGGTAGAGCGTGGCGGCTTCAGCCAAGCGATCCCAGGTTCGAATCCTGGCCCAGACATTTTTCGTCCAGTTGGAAATTTACAACTTGTATGATTACTTTACCAATTTGAAATAATTGTGTTAAAAAATAATCCAGTGTATTCATGTATCCAGCGTTTTCTGGAGTTCCATTACCTGCGATCTTTTCTGTTGAGCTGATTAAAATATCAGACCAGATGCTTCGATCAATAAGGTTAACTGGATGAATTATGCCCTCCAGATTCGACCGGGATAGCTCAGTGGTACAGCGTGGCGGCTTCAGCCAAGCGATCCCAGGTTCGAATCCTGGCCCGGACATTTTTCGTCCAGTTGGAAATTTACAACTTGTATGATTACTTTACCAATTTGAAATAATTGTGTTAAAAAATAATCCAGTGTATTCATGTATCCAGCGTTTTCTGGAGTTCCATTACCTGCGATCTTTTCTGTTGAGCTGATTAAAATATCAGACCAGATGCTTTGATCAATAAGGTTAACTGGATGAATTATGCCCTCCAGATTCGACCGGGATAGCTCAGTGGTAGAGCGTGGTGGCTTCAGCCAAGCGATCCCAGGTTCGAATCCTGGCCCAGACATTTTTCGTCCAGTTGGAAATTTACAACTTGTATGATTACTTTACCAATTTGAAATAATTGTGTTAAAAAATAATCCAGTGTATTCATGTATCCAGCGTTTTCTGGAGTTCCATTACCTGCGATCTTTTCTGTTGAGCTGATTAAAATATCAGACCAGATGCTTTGATCAATAAGGTTAACTGGATGAATTATGCCCTCCAGATTCGACCGGGATAGCTCAGTGGTAGAGCGTGGCGGCTTCAGCCAAGCGATCCCAGGTTCGAATCCTGGCCCAGACATTTTTCGTCCAGTTGGAAATTTACAACTTGTATGATTACTTTACCAATTTGAAATAATTGTGTTAAAAAATAATCCAGTGTATTCATGTATCCAGCGTTTTCTGGAGTTCCATTACCTGCGATCTTTTCTGTTGAGCTGATTAAAATATCAGACCAGATGCTTTGATCAATAAGGTTAACTGGATGAATTATGCCCTCCAGATTCGACCGGGATAGCTCAGTGGTAGAGCGTGGTGGCTTCAGCCAAGCGATCCCAGGTTCGAATCCTGGCCCGGACATTTTTCGTCCAGTTGGAAATTTACAACTTGTATGATTACTTTACCAATTTGAAATAATTGTGTTAAAAAATAATCCAGTGTATTCATGTATCCAGCGTTTTCTGGAGTTCCATTACCTGCGATCTTTTCTGTTGAGCTGATTAAAATATCAGACCAGATGCTTTGATCAATAAGGTTAACTGGATGAATTATGCCCTCCAGATTCGACCGGGATAGCTCAGTGGTAGAGCGTGGCGGCTTCAGCCAAGCGATCCCAGGTTCGAATCCTGGCCCGGACATTTTTCGTCCAGTTGGAAATTTACAACTTGTATAGAAATGATTGTTGATGATGCATGCAATTAGGCACAAGCCCTATTGCAGTCATAAGACCACATCAACCAATCACATCAAATTATCCACCCATATTTGACTCTTTCACCCCCTGCTGGAAAATATAGTAAGCCAGAATTTACAAGCTTGAACTGGCATGAAAATGGGCAGATTTTGACAGAAGTTAAGATGCTCAGCCTTCCCTAGAAGCCCTGTAGGAAGTTCAATAAGTTTATGGTTTTCAAGGTCTCCTCCTCTGGACTCACGACTACAACTGTTTCCTCGAACTGAACAATAAAAGAAGTTTGCTTAATGAAGAGATCTCCAAGTCAGTTATGTCATCTACTACCCCATTTCTTTAAAGTGATGCAATTCATTAGCCACTAACCAGGATGTGACATATATGTATATAAGCATTAAAACCTTTCATAAAATAGTGGAAAAATACAGAACATAATACAAATAAATATCTAGATACTTTAGCATAATGCCTCATAAACTGTTTTCCAAGACAACATTGTCTTTGTAACATTGTAACTTTTGAGCAAGATAATGTCAATATTAAATTAAAATTTCACAATATTCCCAGAAAACCATACATTGGGCATAAACATTTTAAATATTGATTCATAATCTATATCCATCAAATAAAATATTATATATAATCTCACATGGAAGCATTTCCCAAACTGCAAAATAGGAAACAGATTCAACAAAATAGTAAAATTTCAATATATTAAACCAAAACAATTTAAAATTAAAGTACTGTAAAAAATGGTTAACGCTGAGTCAGAATATCCAACAACAAAGAATAAAAAATAATTAATGTGAGCTAATGTTAATTGTGTTTAATAAAATCACACAGAAAAGTAAATTTCCTTAATAGGATAAAAATGAAAGCAATCACATGCCTTAAAACCTTCAAGGTGAGGTCATTTCTTCCAGAATTAATTAATATTTATGTCACCAGATAATTGTTTATCATAAAATAGATGATTCATGCTCAACTTGTCCAAAGTATCTAATTTATTTATATCACATTATAGGAAAGAGCATGCAGTCTAATACAATTAATTTGAAAGTTATTTATTTACAATGAAAACAGGAAAGAAAAGCAAACATAAACTATCTTTTTAGGATTTTTAAATTGATTTCTCAATGTATAATCAATTTAATTAATGTGAAACTATTAATTGATAAAAGTGTATTTTTTCAATTATTACATGCTAATTTTTTTATTTATATTTCATTTCTCCCTTTTTAGTGTTTAAAATTGAATCGTTGCAGTTTTACAGTCATTTGGCCTGTTTTGGCACATAATTAAATCCACTGTTGTTGTAATTCATATACCCTCAAGAATATTTGGCGATTTATCACCTCTGGCAGCTAAAAGGGAAAATGCCTTAAAATTAATGTATTAATTTGTAATTAAGTTCTAAAAATAAACAGTAAAATTTTGTATTGTCATCAAAAACACCTGAGAATTTTTTTTTTTAAATTCTAGCCCATAAGAAAGTTAGTGAAAAATCTATTAAGAAATATCATCTTTACATACAAAAACCAAGTTGAGTTAAATAAAAGAGTGTACAAATGACAAGTGTTTTTGCATTATTCGTTTAATATTTTAAGTAAATCAGGTCAAACTGCAGCCAGAAAAATATCTACTACTTTAGTAATTTTCAAATCCAAACCCACTATTGTCTAAGACATTCACAAAATATACTTATACGTAACTGTATAAAGTTTTCTGACATTTTCATTGAGATTTTAAGTGATGAAACAATGTTTTTCAGTTTCTTATTAAAGAAATGTATCTTTTAGAAACTATGTTCAAAGATGATGATTTGAAAATTATTCTTTAACCGATGAAAAGCTGATTGACAGGTAAAAACTGTAATTAAAGATGTATAGCATATATCTATAGTAAAAGAAAGTTTTGCACTGTGTGTCTGTCTGTCAGTGATGGCTAGCGAAATCTACAGCACCTAAAGGTATAAAAATTTGGGTGAGGATAGTCCAAGGTAGGTCCTGATGCCTATGAGGCTCAGATTTTTATTTATTTTTTAATAATTAGCTGATATATTAATTAAAAACTCATTAAAAATCACATCGAAAATGCGATCTTTTCTTTCAAAATGGCAGAAGAAATTAAGAATTTGATAATCCCAGATAATGAAATTTTCTCATTTTCACTTATCCTTGAATATTAAGAAAACTATTTGAGGTATCGATTTGAAACTCACGGTATATATGTATTTTATTTTTCTGATTCCGATTCTGACTGACATCTAAAAATTTCACACATATAGGGAAATAAGTGAGTCTTTAAAAGGGAAAAAAATGTATCACTGAAATAACAGAGACAACTTAAATTTATATAAATCTGAATTTTTAAAGTGACTCTAAAAGATTTAGCCATAATATTTAAATTTCATTTGTTCTTTTTTGTGTGTGAAATAAAAAGGTTTGAAGAAACTTGTTAACATCATTTTGGATTTTAAATTTTTTGAAAATTTTCATTTTGTTATTTTAATTATTTGAGTTCTATCTTTGTTTTGCATCAATAGATCTTATGACAAAAGAGCTGATAGATATTAGAACTGACTGATCCTGCATATGTAGAACATTTTCAATTCTAATTAGAAGAGAGTTGTAGTTAATCACACATATTCAAAACAATAAGTTAAGACAAATGTCAATGACTTGGAGAAAAACAAGGGAGTTGATCTTAGGAATTAAAAGATTAATAAGATGTGAAAAGGGATTTTAGGTTAAAAAAAAATACATATACATAGGTTATTTTGAAAAAGGATTTTTAAACAACTATAATTTTTGTTCGTACTATTTAATGTTTAAAATTAAAAACAAATATTTATTTTCACTGAGTTCTATAAAATTGACAAGATATCATATCAACAATTTTTTTTTTATTATTATTCATTTCTAAACTTAATTAAAAACAGTTTTACATAAAAGGAAAATATATTTTTTATTCCTTTACCTGTGTTGTACAGCATTTATTGATAATAGAGAATTAAAAAAAAAACCTCTATGTTAAATAAATAAATTTTATTTTCACATATATTATTTTAATTCAACTATCTCAAGAGACACAATGAATCATGATTTTGATAAATAAGCATATAAACATAGATATAAAAGAGAAAAATGTAAAATATTAAGAACATCATAAATACTGCACTTTGCAATATTGCACATGCCATGGGACAAGGTAAAGCACGATATATCCAAAAGCATGATATACCAGAGGATACTAAAAAAGATGATAGCCTACATGTTAAGGCTTTATTATAATGTCTCCATAAAAAGTTAGTTTATACACATATTATAATTTCTTAAAGAAAAATGACAGAGATACTTATTAGAATAGACATATACATAAACTTACTTAAACGTACAGATAAGGTGTAATCTGCTCAGCAGTATTATTAATTTTTTCAAGAACAGTTTAATATATTTAATTCATAATATTACAGAATAATAACTCAATATGTTAAAAAATTTCTTAACATTGATTCAATTTTAAATTGTATACAAGTTTAAGTGTTGTTTAAGTATTGTTAGATTGTTTAAGTTTGAAATAAGTGCAAATAATGAAGTTAGTACTTTTTTTTTTTATTATTATTTTGCTGCATGTTTCACGTTCAAAGATGCATTGTAACTTTAACTAATAAAATGCATAATATATATAGTATATTTCATGTTTTAAATCTAGAGTGAATTTTTTACATAAAAACTCCTGGAAACAAAATTTATTTCACCAAGGCTATTTCAGGATGTATCTTACTGATTATGTGGAAGAGTAAGCATTATGAGGGCCCATTTAACATTGAATGTAAGAAAGGATAAATGTATGACTGGATAATAGAAATAAAGAGTATTCTTTGTATTTTAATATAAATAACATACCAACCAGGAAATTAATATTTATATGTCTGAGTATAAAAGGATAAAATATAAATTCTTGATTTTTTTTAAAGTAAATTTTTGAAAAAAAAAAAAAAAAAAAAAAAAAAGAAAATTCAAAAGTACATTTAACATTGATAATAATAATTTTGTATTTTAGCTAAAATATGTATAAAATACACATAATTACAGATAGAACTATGCCATTTGTAATTTAGATTTAGTAAAAGTCTTGTGTTATTATTCAGGATCAAAGTACTTCAAATAGTACAGGATCATTTTTTATTTTACTTTTCCAGCTAAACATTAAAAAAATTACAATCAATATATACCTTTTTTAAAGTTAGTATTAGACTGCTGAATATTCAATATTTGGTTAATTTGTTGCATCCCAGAAAAATACCATAATTTATGCTACAAAAACAAAAATATAATATATAATTTTTAAACAATTTTAGATTCAATATTAATAATGTTACAGGTTATCATTATTTAGTACATAAATAATTACCTGATTCAACAGAGGAGTCACAACATCAACCTTTCGATCCAGAATCAACAATAGAGGTGGAATTTCAGGACGTCGAAAGTCAAACAATGCATTTTCTTTGGCTATAGTTTGCTATAAATAAACATCTGTTTGAATCATAGTTCAAGCATAAAATACAAACAATTCAGGATTCATGCTGGAAGTACATGATCATGTGATTTGAACAATATTTTAAAGAATCCCTCCTATTTTCTTGGAGTTCTTGAACTCCATTTTTTGTACATTAAAGTTTTTTGTTTAAAAATCACCTTATTATTATTATTTTCTTTTTTCCTACCATAAACCTTGAAATTAACAAAAAATAAAAATGCTAGTTCAATTAACCTCATGCACTGAAAATTAATTTGCAGATACTTGATATAAAACTTGTTCAAATCATATTTAGAATATTATGTAATTTTTTTAAACAACACTATTCTTTTCACATTATAATTTAAATTAACTTCTTGCCTGTGATGGCCGAACTCAGTTCAGGAAACACAATTGCGGCAATTTCGGAATGCCTGACCTGAGTTCAGGCAAGAGAAAAATCAGTATCTCAATTCCGTGAAGCCCAAACTCAGTTTGTCCAATGCAAAGAAACTTTTAACTTGAGAAAAATTTATATACCTGCTTGTCAAACATAATGTGGTTTGAATGAAATTTGGGAAGAACTGCAAAATTACAAAAATCTGACAAATGGTGCGAAACTAATGAACTTTTCACGGGAAAGTATCGCCATCTATTGGGAAAAAAGTAAATTACATATTATGCATTGGACGAACTGAATTCGGGTTTCACGGAATTCAAACACCGATTTTTCTCTTGTCCGAACTCAGGTTGGGCATTCCAAAATCAGCGTATCTGCAATGCCCGAAACTGAGTTCGGGCGTCACAGGCTTAAGATAAGAGATTTTTTTTTTTTTTCCATTTTTGGCACGTTTTTCTCAAATGTATTCCACAGGTAAGGGGTTAAAGCTACTCCTTATTACTTTCAAACACTAAACTTAAATGAAATCTTGAACATATCATTCTCCGTCCCCTCCACCTAAAATGTGAATAATAAACATTGTGCATAGCCTATTTGTCCAGTACGAAAAGTTACAGCAACATCAAACAAAACACAAAACATATCTGAACTGAGATAAGCATGAAAAATATAAAGATGTTAAACATCTTATAAAAATACAGGTGGTAAATGACTATTGTTTTATTTTAGAGCTAAGGTATAATGACTGTACATATTGATGAAATAAATACATAGAGAAACCTCGAAAGATAAACTGTTTGATGCTCAAACAACTTGAATTTCAATTGAATTTCAGGTGTGAATCTTAAATTTCCATACCTACATGAACATGCCTATGGAATGTAAAGAAAACTAAGTTAAAATTATTTTTCATTGATTCAATTTAAAAATAATCCTAAATTACAACATAGCATTAAGGAGTGTATCAAGTGCATGAAATTCTTCAAGGAGCATGCCAAAGAGTTTGAGAACCACTGCTCTAGGTAAACAAAACTAACATGAATTTTGGCACTGATACTGAGCATGCATATGATAAAACATAAAAACCTTTGCTTTATATGACTTCTATGGCTTACTTTTAAATCAACATACTAAATTGTAACCACACAATGACTGAATACGCTCTATGTTTACTCATTGTTTTATAGGGAGTAAACCATTAGTTAATATAAGGAAAGAGACTCAAAATAAGTAATGACAAATTATGTGAATCACTTCTAACAATAATTAAATTAATGACAGCATTTTATTCTGTAGAATCCTACACAATATAACAGGCATCATGATTCAAAATCATGGTCAAAATATTAAGAATTTATTTTATCAAAACCAAAAGGAAAATTCTTTAGAAAGAATAAACAGTATATACATAATATTTAGTGTCACCTTAATTATTTTTTTTTCCCTCAAAATCATGTAAGACATACACTCCTTAAAGAATAAACAAAGTATTAAAATTACTAAATCTACACAAAAGTGTAGATTTAATGTAATGGACCAGTAGATTAATGTAACCGACCAGTATGTCCTCTATTACATATTTCAAATCATCATGCATTTGAAATATGTAGTATGTTTATCATTTGCATTTTTACTCTGATTGTAGAATTTTTAAAACAAAACTGCTTCAAAAATTGTGTGTTATATAAATTTTCTACAAATGTCTTGTCTGTGGAAATCGCAGGATAAGCAGTCAGAGGGTTAAATTGAAAACCCTCGGTTTTTCTGAAAATGTTAATCATTTTTATATGACTAATATCAATGTACCTTTACGGTCTCTGCAAGCTTCCTAGATGATTCTGAAGTTTCTTGGTATCTAATAACTGGAATTTTTTTTAGGGCTAAAAGAACTGCAATCAATCCTTGCACTGAACGCTGAAGATGATTAGGATTCCATGATCTACCCTGAAAAAAAATAAAAATTTGTTCCAAAAAGCACAGAAAATAAAGAACACAATTAACCTTTGTACCACCTTGTTGATGAACCTGAATTTAGGTATTTAAATTTATTTTCTATTTACTACAGCGCCAAGTAAAAAAAAAAATAGAATAATTCATTTCATTTGTACACTGGCCTCCAAAAGTTAAGGTACAACCACCAACCAGTCTTTGTGTCTAATTTGAAAACAAATGAAGATAAAAACATGAAATTTAGAAGAACTGTGCTTTAAACAGTTATTTATCGAATTTTACTTAATTTTAACATAACGCATGATTTACAAATAAAAAATTTCATATTTTGCAAAAGTCCACTGTTTAATAAAAAAAAAATAAAGAGCAGTTTTTTGGGAAAAAAATTAAATAAATGGATTTTAATAAGGCATGTGTCCGGCCCTGCTTGTAATGCTTTTGTGGCATTGGCTTTCCATACAGTCAATTAAGTTGTTGGACACTGGAAAGCGGAACAACTCCGATACATGGAGCAACGCTTGTTCCAGCTCATTTAACGACTTTGGAGGAGGACTTACGACAGCCACCTGTCTACTGAGATAGTCTCAAAGATGATATATACAGTTCAGGTCTGAAGATTGGGACTGGCCCTTGAAAATCGCTCCAAACCTTGATCCTCTAGATATTCATCAATGACTCTAGCTCAATTCGATCGGGCATTATCAACCATTCAGATTAATTCATCACCAATAGCACCATCATACGATGTGACAAACAGAGCAAGGATCTCGTCCCGATATTTCACAGCCTTCAGAAATCTTCCATGGCACACATGGAAGTTGCTGTAACCAAAAGAGATTCCAGCCCAAACCATGATTCCACCTCCTCTATAATTGTATCTTTCAACAATGTTACATAGGTAGAATCTGAAGCCTTGTTCTCTACAGATCAACGCACAAACTGAATCACTCTCCAAAGCAAACCGGGACTCATCTGTGAACAGCATGGAAGCCCATTGTTGTGTGTTCCAGGTAATGTGCTCTCTTGGCCAACAAAAACGGGCATTTCTCTGTTGTGGATTAAGAGAGACACACACAACAGGTCGTCTTGCATAGAGTCCTTAATTGTGAAGACGTCTAGGCATCGTAATTGAAGGTATTGTCATCCCTGTTGCTTTACGATGATCTGAAATGAGCTGAGCCACAGTAGTGATGCTCCCCCTTCGGGCCAAAAGTGCTAGAAAATGATCTTGTGCAGAGGTCTGGAACCCATGAGCCGTCTGGAACAAGTCTTCTTTATACCGAATTTTTGGATTCAAATTGATCTCAGAGCATTTGGACCACACTACGAGATACACTAAGACATCTAGCAGCACCAGTTTGTGATAACTCCATTTCCATACATCAGATTGCCCATCATCTTAACGAATCAAGTAAATGACATCTCCTAGACATGGACAACACTATTTTAGTGCCAACAATTCAAGCCATAAAAAAAAATTCACACAAATTTCCAAAGTGGGATATTCGCAGTTCCTCCTGACAAACATATAAGTACCCAATACATTAAAATAATTGAGATGGGTATAATATTTCCATAAAATTTTATTGAAGTTACTTATGATCATTCATATAAACCATATTTTTTACCTTTATTTTCATTATTTTAATAGCGAGCATCAAAAAACTGGTCGTACCTTAACTTTTGGAGGCCAGTGTATTTGGAATTGCATTTAGCTTTATTTCAGTATAGTACAATTGAAAAAGAACAGCAGTTAATGTTTTAATAAATTTGCATGTTATTAAAGAAAATGAAAACTGTAAAAGATTGAATATTGTATTTTTGTAAAGTTATTTTCATTATTAAAAATATTAGAATACTAAAAATAGGTGGTTCAAAAAATTAGAATACTTATGAATTTTCCCTGATTGGTTCAGAAGGTTGCATAAATTAAGCATAAAATTAGCTTCTGCAGGACTTCTTCATAAGTTATAAAAACGCTTTGCATCATCATTGTTTTCATTTTGTGTGAAACATGGGTCGTTTCAACCGACATAACAAAGTTTACAAAGCATCGTATTATTGATTTGCATAAAGTAGCTCGTAATCAGCAATATATCGCCAGTTACTTAAAATGTTCTCAACCAAGTGTTAGTAGAGCAATAAAGCAGTATTTTAGCGATGAACATTTTGAAAACAAGCATCTGAATAGCGGCCAAAAGCCAAAAACTACTCAGAAGATGATAGAAAGCTAAAGAGTATTGCTAAAAAAAAAAGTTTTAGAAGTGTAAGATATTTGCATCAAAAGTGGAAAGAACACAATGTTGATGTGAGAAAATCTACAACACTAAGACATCTCCATAAACTTGGATTTCAATCTCGTGTACCAAAGATAAAGCCTCCTCATGACTATTAAACAGAAAAGGGAGAGAGTGAAGTGGTGCAAAAAAAGGATTTTATGGGGTCTGGATGATTGGAAAAAGATATTGTTTAGTGATGAGAGTGTGTTTTGTGTAACATATGGTGATCAAGGTGTTTGTGTATGGCGAATGCAAGAAGCATATGAGAAGGACTGCATGAAATGATCAGTGAAATTTGCAGCCAGTGTAATGGTATGGGCTTGCATGACTGCAGATGGTCTTGGAAGGCTATGTTTCGTTAACGAAAGGATTAATTCTGCGATATATGAAGAAATCCTTGAGCATTTCATGATACCATCATTGGAAGATCTGTGTGGTGACGATTTTATTTTCAACATTATTTAGGACCTTCACACAGGTGAGTGTCTACCAAGAACTGGCTTAGACAACACCAAATTAACGTACTTCCCTGGTCGTCTAAATTCACTGGATTTAAATCCAATAGAGAATTTGTGGAAAATAATGAAGAAAAGACTGCAAGATATTGCACCAAAAAACAAAGTTAAGATTCTTTCCAGCAAAGTCACTCATGTGAACATGGTCATGTCTGGGCACATTGTGAACCACTTGTAGCTAGCTTGGCAAAGTGAGTTTGTGCTGTTATAAAATGTAAAGGTGATGCTGCAAAATATTAAAGAATAACCATTTTTACTTTTTTTTTAAACATGTATTATTTACAATGTATTATTCTAATATTTTGAATCAGGTAAATGGTTATTCTAATATTTTGATTTTTTACAAGTGTGAATAATTATTTTAATTTTTGTATTAATTCATTTAATTTTTATGCTAAAAGATTCTACAAACTATGTAGATTCTTACAATATTAAGTTTTATCCTGTATTACTTTTTGTATACGCGATACATAAAAAACCTTTTTTCACAATTCCTTTTTTCTATTATTCTAATTTTAAGACTAGGAGTTGTAATAAATGTCAAGCGCATCATTTGAATTATGTGTAGTTCAAATTTTATCCCATTTAGAGCAGTAAAACACACACAAGGGCTCTCTGAAATTGGAAATTCATTTCTCACTCACCCGGTATATATAGTAGATTTTAAGAAAGGTAATCTTTCATAATCGGGTTCACCTAATTATAGAGCTTTCTTCTATAGCTCTAAACTAAACAAAATAGAATGATGTGTGAAACATTATATACTAAAACCTCCCCCCACCCCCCAAAAAAATTACCTAACGGACAATGTAAATTCTATAAAAATCCATTTAGCAGAACGTGAGTTATAAGTGTTTGGAATGAATTTCCCATTTGCATTTCATATATGTAGTATATTAGTTAAAAAACAGCATGTAAATAAAGTATTTTGACACACATGACACACCAACAACAAATAAAGTACTAAAAATATTTACTATAAAGATAAGACACATAACTAATAAAAAATAATAAATCTACTATAGTATTTGGGCTAAAAAGCAAACAGAAAAGTTACCTCAATAATATAATTGGTAAAGAATTGATATGGGGTATGCATATGCATAGAACTCTCTGTAACATAAAATTCAACAATCCATCAATCAGAAGAATGTTTTTAACAGTGAAAATGATGTCACATTTAAGAAATAAATTGTATTAGTATTCATAAAACTCAAGCATTTTAAAATGACTATGTTAAATGATACCCTGATCTCGGAAGGGCAAAATGATTCCAGTGGTGAAAATTTGCCATTCTCAAAAGAAAAGAAGCTTTTTCATCCATGAAAATAAAATATTTTATTATGATTGTGCCAATATCACATCATATTCACTGACCTTTATTTTCGTACAAAAAGACAACTTCATTTTATGTAATTAAAGACTTTTGATAAGCACATACAGAAGTATTCTGTATTTGGAAGTATATATATTTTTGAAAATTATATCATTTCTACAGTTCTGTGTAATAAAATAAAGTTTAAAATTGTACAATTGTAAAAAGATTTCACAGGGTGGAAAATGTTGCTATAGTCAGTAGAAAACAAATATTTACATTCATAAACAAAATTACTCTGGTTCCATCAAAAATTATGTAATTTTCTCTGAATGTGCACAGAGATTAAAGCTGTCATTTTCCGTGGCAAAAACAAATAAACTGCTTAAAAACTCCAGTCTCTCTAAAAAAAAAAATACATATGGCAGAAATGCATGAATAAATGAAAGTCCAAAATTTAAGCTGAATATTTGACTTTATTTGTGTATCTTAAGAATAAATAAGCAACAAATTTAAAGAAAATTTGGTACATAAAGCATGTTTCTGGAAATGTAAAGAAAAATTGTGAAAATTGCATCATGTTTCTGCCTAAAAATTAGTTATAAAAATGTACACAAGAACAAGTGTTAAAATTTGAATATTAAATTAAATAAACTAACAAAAATAAATACTCACTTGATAGCAGCCTATTATATTAAATGAAAACAGATGTGGTGAAACAGGAATGAAGTCTCCATAAAATTCCTACAAAATATGAAAACAATACATACTTTTAAAATAAAAAATAAATCTGTGATAAAACGGTCATTTAAAATTAGACGACAGAAAACTTTAATTTAAAGCTTATAGAAAGAAAAATGAAACTGATATTTTCAATGTAAAAAAATGTTTTACACTGAAAAAAAATTAAAAAAAAATTAATTAAAGCTCAAATAAAATTATCACTGACTGAGATACACAATGCAGAGATTATGAAACAAACACTTTCTTGCACTATCAGAATATTGTTTCAAAACTTCTCATATATATATATATATATATATATATATATATGATGATGATGATGAAAGGCGATATCTAAATAAACAACTTAGAAAATACATATCACAGCTGAACACATATTTTCAGCAATTACCACCCATAAAAAGAGTTCTTTAGTGTAGCCTGTATGTGATTTATAATTTTTTATACATACCATACAAAAATTTAATTCAGCTGAAAAATGTATAACATTAACAAAATTAATAACAATCCATAGATGATATTGTATTCTATCATTTTGTCCAGTCCTGCATATGACTTTATATTATACTCACACCACATAGTATAGTAAAATTAAGTCAAGTTGAAAAACAAGTAACATAGTTGAAAACATACTTTCAGCAATTCCTGTTGATAGAACATTCCAAGCTCAAACATGTTTTCTACAACTTGCATTCTGGTTTCTGTGCCATTCCATTTCAAGTCATTCAGGACATAGTTATTGACCATCACATATAGGTCATCCAGAAAGTTCTCCATGGTTTTAAAAAAAGTGAAGCATGGTTTCATCTAGTTATTTTGCTACTGGTAATTAGGGGTGACCTTGAATGACCTAGATATGTACATTCAGTCTTTTCTACTTGTGCTACATAATTCTTGGTCATATTGTGGCATAATTTTTGTTTCAGTGCAGTGCTAATGGACGAAGAACCAAAACGTTCATTTTCGTCATATTATTATATTTTATCTCAAGAAAGGTAAAAAAGCTAGTCAGACTGCTCGTAAAAGGATCAGGGTCCATAAGCCGTGTTTTTGGCCCACGAAATGACTAAAATTCGATTTTGTTATATTGACTTAATTATATTCCAGTTTTAATAATAGAAGGTTTATTCTGTACGATTTCAACAATAGTTTTTGCATTTTGTTCATTTTTATATAACTTACACAAGCTCAAAGTTCGTAGTTTTTGATAAAAAATGTGCAATTTCTCCTAATTTTACCTCAATTTTTAATATATTTTGTAATATTTTACTATGGTCACAGCTTTGCAAAACTTTTATTTTTACATATATTGTACATTTTGATGTATTTTATAATATATGTAATGTAAAGAAGAAAGTGTTGCATGATTGCGCTCATATAAATAATTGAGGTAAAATTAGGAGAAATTGTGTATTTTTCATCAAAAACTACAAATAATACGAACTTTGAGCTTGTGTAAGTCATATAAATCCGAACAAAATGCAAAAACTATTGTTGAAATCATACAGGATAAACCTTCTAATATTAAAAAGTGAAATAATTAAGTCAGTATAACAAAATCGAATTTTAGTTTATTTCATGGGCCATAAGCCGTGTTGGCTTATGGACCTTGATCCTTTGTGTTGTATATGGACAAAGTGCTGTTTCAGATGACACAGTTTGAAGGTAGTTTGAGAAGTTAAGCGCAAAAATTTCAGCTTCAAAGATGATGATGTTGCTTGCTCTGGACAGCCATCATCTGCAGAGGAAGACCTCTTCCTTTACAGATTATAATGATAGCGCAATTATTTTTTTTTAAACAAAAGTATACAATACTGATACATAGTTATTGCAGTTAAATTATAGTTATCCCTATTCCTTAGGGTTGAAAATAAAATTTGTAGTGAAACCTAAGTAAGTCCTAAGTAAGGATTTTAGATTGCCATCCTTACTTAGCTTTAAAATATCTTTTGAGTGAGAAAAAAGAAAAGAGGAGCTCAAAAAGTAAGATAATAGATAACATATTTTGATTGATTACTGTGGAGAAGACATAATATTTAGCTACAATTTCATCATCATTATCTTTACGTTGGTCATAAGAGTTTTACATTGAATAATGTTGAAACATAGCTGCAAATTTTTATGGTTTTATCAAATCAAATAGATATATTCTGAACCAGAAATTTTATTTAATAAATGAAATAAAATATGTACCACATAAAAACAAGACACTTTAAAATTAAATAAATTTTCTGGCTCAAAACATGTTTATTTGACTTGAAAAAAAGTGTTTATGAATAGCAGTTATACTGAAGGATGGATTGCTTATGAATGTTTGTAAAATTAGTTCATCTTTATCTTGTTGCTAATCTACAACACAACAGGAGCTGCAACAATGATTTTCACCAACTTTCTTTTCTTTTTTCATAAATAATAGGATATTTGTTCCATGATTGAAAGCAATAAGCAACTCTTTCACTAAATAATATGAATGCAGTCCTAAAGACTACAGGAAATAAGTGCTTTTTCCTTAGTTCAAATGAAAGATCCATAAACATCTTTCATATAAGAGGTACTTAAAAATAGAGAGGCAGTGCTTAATTTGTGCCGGAGCTCAGCTCCGGTACTTCTATGCTTTCAGTGAATATTTAAATATTGGTTGGAATTCACCAGGGCTCATAAATACTGTGCTCTAAAACCCAGCAGAACAGTACTTCCAAAACACTGAAGCCTAAATTCTCTTTTCTTTTCCCTCCCATCTCCAATCCCTTGCAATTTTTTTATACCAAAGCACTTACATATGTGATGCAGCGTGTTGCACACGTCTACCAAAGCATTAGATAAGAACATCTTTCTGTCTAGTGCTCACAAGTGTAGACTCAATGGTTTTCAAACAACCATGAGGAATGCCAAAATTAACCACAACCATATCTACCATTTTTACTCAAAGAACTCTCGTGTTATGCTTATTCACTGCTTTTTGTTCATGTATGGAAAATATTCTTATCAAAGTACTTGTGTATTAATATTCCTAATCAACTTTTAGCTCCATGCAGTGCTTAATTTGTGCTGAAGCTCATAGGAGTGCAGCTCCAGTACTTTATTTTTAGTGAATATTTAAACATTAGTCATAACCTACTCGAGCTTATAAATACTGTGCATCAAAGCCCACCGAAACAGCACTGTGTGTTGTGTTTTGCTAGATGATCCTTGCCGGGTAGAAAATTCTGAAAATTCCCTACTCCTGAATTTAATATTTTGCTAGATACATAATTTTATCATAATTTTTTTGCATTGTTAATTTATTAGATTTTATTATATACTAGCTAACACGCCCGGCGTTGCCCGGGCCCGAGATAATTACAATCTCAGAGAAAGGCGATAACCGCCTCCCTCCCTATACTCGCAAATATAATAAATAATTTGTTCAAGAGAACCACCGTCACCTACATTAATGCGATCATTAAAAAAAGAATTACATTTTTCTGATAATTAGAACATAACGAAGATGCTACGGTAAAATAGCTGGCAGATGACACCCCTTCCCGACCTCAATTTCAAATCTATTTCTTAATTAGTTACCTAAATTTTTGTTCATTAGTAAAAATTGGCAATTATTTCCTTTCATTTTCACAAACTAAATGGAGGGATCGGCTAGAGAAACAGATCTCTTTATAGTTCAGTTTTTAATGAAAGCAGATCCCTGTCTGAAACTTTCTCGGATCATTTTCACTGGCTCCGGCAGATTTTTTGCATAAAGTAAAAAAAAATTACCAAGCGAATTTTTCAAAAATCACATAGTCAGATGCAGAATATTTTTTTACATATGCTCAGAAATTTTCAAATTGATATCTCAATTAGTTTTCTTAAAATTCGCTAATTAGTAAAATAATTTTGAATTCGTTCATTTGCGCTGGTTCGTTTCTTTCGCCATTTTGATTTAAAAGATATTTTAAAAGCGATGGTTAATGAGAATCTAATTAATATCTAGGCTAATTATCAAAATATTAAAATTCTGAGGGTCAGGTGTACCAAGAGAGGGTTTGGACTACCTAAATCTAAATTTACAGACTTCTAGGTGTGCTAAATTTTCCTAGCCATCGCCAACAGCACACACACACACAGAGCGTAACTTTATTTTATTAGTATAGATAGATGCATGTAGATATAGTAAATATATATAACTTTTTTTTTCTTTTTTTGCTGAAGATGAAATTGCTTAATTTTTGCAAATAATGTATAAAATATAAATATGAGGATGAAGGGGATGGGAGGGCGATTCTACAGTTGTTATTACTGCAGAATATTAGAGCTCTGGTACTTATTTTGTTAGAAATTAAGACCTGTAGAGAGGTATAAGTAGCTAATTTTGAAAAATTGCATTATGTTCCTAAATTGTATCTAGACATATCAATCTAAACTCTAAACATAGGGATATTGATATAACTGATAGTTCCGCAAAATTTGCCTATAAGTAACACCCAAAGACATTTTCTTCCATTATAGTACAGCATGTCCAGAAGATCTTTTTTTTAAGTATTTAAGAAAATGTGATTTGCTGCACTCTGCCTTTGAATGCTCGATGACGTATCAACAAAACATAAAATTAAAAGAAAAGTGCCCAGTTAAACTGATTTCATTGAGCTCACAGGCTATTCACACTAATTGTATATTATACTCTTATTTAAAAGAATAACGCCCCTTGAAAATAAAGAAACTGACAATAAATTAAAGGGGGGGGGGAGGAGATTAGCCTTCCTGTTCCCTCCTTTATACTTAACCAATGAACCCCCAAAACTAGTCAGGAAAGTGCCTTATCACAATGAACCTATATACAAAATTTGACAAAAATTGGATAATTCTGCATGAAAAACCCATTTATCTACATTAAGGGGGGATTAGCCCCCCATTCCTCTTCTTCATACTTAACCAATGAACCCTCAAAACTAATCAGGGAAGCACCTTATCAGAATGAGCCTATAAACAAAAATTTCTATCAAGAGTTATTGCGTTATGTACGTATATACATACATACATACAGAACCGGTGGGCCGATTAGCTCTCAGGCTTTGATAGCCTTTGAGCAAAAAAAAAAGTGTTTCAGCTTGTATTCACATGAAATCCTATGATCAACTTAAAAGTGATAATACCCAAACAATATATTGATTTTCTATGATATATCACCAGTGTTGCACAATTTTAACCATGGTCTGTCTAAACCAACTGGTTTTTATCTAAAAAAAAAAAAAAAAAACTAATTGCTTTTTTAGAACAATTCTAAGATAATAGTTTCTGCTTTTTGTATTGTAAGTGTTTTAAATTATTCGATATAAATAAATTCTATTTTTAACACTTATCTCAGCAGTCAGTATGAGACATAGTGAATAGTGTTTGTGTGTGTTTAGGATGAAAATTAGTATGAGTTTGTGAACATACAAGGGCGGATCCAGCCTTCGATTTAGGGGGGGGGGGGTCACAGTCACAACTCTTTATAGATTTCTTAATGAAACAGTTTTCAAATACAGTAAAACATGTGAAAATGGAATCTGTTTATAACGGAATTCCGTTTTAAAAGTAAAATTTCATGGTTCTGGCAAAAAGAAAGCAATAATAAAATATGTACCAAACGGAAATCAATCTAAAGCGAATCTTTCCTCGTCCTTTTTAATTCCATCTTAGCAGGTTTTACTCTATTATAGGGTAATATTATCTTTACAGTTTAATTAATCGAACAAGATTGCAATAACAGTTAATCCTTTAAAAAAAAGAAATTATATTCATGGCATCAGGACCTGCCTTGTACTATCCGCATCGAAATTTTCAGACTTCTACGTCCGGTAGATTTCGCTAGCCATCGCACGCAGACACTACACTACACACTAGAGATGTGACTATGTGACAGTCTCAGCCCAAACCAGGCCCGATCCGGACCTGGGAGGGTTCGGGCTCATTCTTTCTGAAACTGACAATTTTATTTATTCTCATATTGAAAAAAAAAACTTTTTTTCCCCCTAAAAAATGACATATTCCATTCCAAGTCATTTTAATGTTATTTTAATCAGAATGGATAGAAGGGGGAACAGAAATCTTATTTTTTCTTATAATGCTACTTTAAAATAAATTTACGATATTTGTGACGCGACTGATTACTAGGTGATATGGCGCCAATGGGCACGAATAATATCTATTGGTAGATTTTCGTTTGTGACAGTAGGATATTTTTTAATTGGAAAGTTTATTTATTTATTTATTTATTTTTTTTAGAGATTTGACGCGAAATTAATATCTTTTTTATCTTTAGTCAATCAGCATTAGCTTAAGTTGCAATATTTTTAGTATTATATTGTGTGCGAGTCATAATCGCTCTTCATATGAAAATAACGTTAATGATTCTATTTTTAATCATAATATATGTTCATGTTCATGCTAAAACTCTGCTCTGAACATTTACGAAGTCATTTTCATTCGTAAGTAGACATAATTGTCATGTATTCTGATAGAAAGCAATCGAACAGTGTTTCCACTTTTCCTATACAAGCACAGGATCTTTCAGATAACGGTATCAAATTTTTAATTTAAGCTGATTTTCAGGAAAACGAAATATTGTTTTAATTAAGGAATCAATTATAATTTACGATATACACCTTTTATAGGAAATAGAAAACGTTGTTCGATCCTTCGGCATAGAAATAATTTTTGCAAATTTCATGCATTTATTCATAAATCGCACTTTGTTAATATGTCCATCAGATTTGCTTGTTGATAGAGAAAAATATGAACATCCTTTTAAAGAAGTATATTTTTATTTGATACCAAAATTATCTTTTGATAAATTTGAATGTAAATTTCCATAAAATTAATTATGTGTGCGGGATTAACAGTTATTTTCTTGTACGAAGTTTTTTAAAAAATGAAATATTACTTTTAAAACAATTTTTAAATATTATGCAATTTTTTTTTGGTATCGAGCAAAGGCTCTAAAGACACAAAATGTTTCGGGCTCGGATTTAAAATCGTCGGACTCGGGTAGGCCCGGTTTCCGAAAAGAAAGCCCGAACTTATCTCTAACACACACACACAAACAACTTTCTTTTATTAGTATAGATAGATTACCCACCAATTAGAGCAAAAAGAAATTTTATGTGAAATATATTAATTACGCATTCAAATAAGTTTTTAAACTTACTAATAACGGTATTATAATCGTATTAGCCGATGTCAGCGGTTAACAGTCAAATACTTCACTATTTTTAGCAACATTTTTTTAATTTTGATTATTTCATCTAAAATTGTTTACAATGATCAAGTTTTTTTTTTTTTTTTTGTAAGTTTTAAATCCGATTTTTGTGTTTAAAATTAGAAAACTGATTAAACTATCACATTCATAATATATATATATATATATATATATATATATATTAACATAAAAGTGATTTAAATAATTCATTTGAAGTAAATATATAAAACTTAATTAAAATTTCAAGAATAATTCATACAATGACGGTGGAGGTAAATATTTTTTTATTGAAAACTAGAATTTTTTTTCTGGCTAACCAGCTTTTATCAAATTAGTAAAGCCCTTCATCTTAATACAGTCTTTAAACTTTATGAAGATTTACGAAAAAGTAAATAGACTACACTGTAAAAAAATTTCGTCACAAATTAAGGTACATATACTGGCAACTTTGTGACCAGTATATATACCGTAATTTAACTGGACGGTATATGTACCGTAAAATATTTAAAGTATATGTGCCTGCTGCACTCCCCCCTCTCCTAAGGCATGCACGCATTACGTAACAACAGCAAGAGCAGCTTTTCAGGGTTTTACCGTACACCGAGGCGGGGCTACTAGCTTTTTCCTTACTGAAAAATACTTATTTTACGGTATAAATAGCGATTTTTTACTGGGAAACAGTCATTTACGGTATAAAAATCATTTATAATCGAAATGGCACATATACGGTTTTCTTACGCTTAATATACTTTAGAAGTACGGTTCTCATACCGTAAAGAGTGAAAACGGTACAAGTACCGTTAATTTACGGTAAATCTACTGAAATTAAAAATTTTTTTTTACAGTGTATATACATTTTCTGGCCTGATTTGATCCAAAAAACTCAAACAAAGCATCAAAAATGGGTGTTACTATTTGTAAAATGAAAATTTGTACCATTTGTTCTCTGACAGGCCCTTATTATCGCATGGGCAAATCGGGAATTTGCCCAAGGAGCCCCCAAATCTATATATTAATTTATAAAATATTTACTTTTTTTCCCCAATTCTAACTTTGAAAATTTTCAAATACAAAATTCAAATTTCATCTTTAAAAGTTTATAACTAAACTTTCTGAAAAACAAATTTCGTTTTGAACTCAGAGCTCAGTTATTTCGCAAAGCTAACCTCAACCATTCAGTAGCAAAGCACCGCTCCGCTTTGGCTGCAAGCATACAGCATAGAACATAATAGCTATATGCTTTATTAGCTAAATTGCCATCTTTTTAGATTTATTGAGAAAACATTTTCTACTTGTGAAGTAGAATCTATTTGATTTGATGTTATGTTGTGTGTAGTACAACTTAAAAAGATATTTAAAAAAAAGTAACTTGGTTAACTCATATTTCCATGTTTGAGTATTTGACACTCTTCCATAAGTTGAAGTTATTAAATTCATCTTAAAGTAATATAACAAGTTGCTACACAAGTTAATACACCGTAATCAATCTTATAACGTATAGATTTTCTTTTATAAATTTGCATACGATCATGAACAAAGTTACTTTTTCTTGATATGTTGAACTAGCGAGTTTTTATTCATAATGTATATGCATAGGCGCAGAGTTCTGAAAATTATTGGTGGGGCTCAACTCTTTTTTACTCAAATATGTGTATGTGAGTGTAAAAAAAGATCGATTACCAATTTAATATTGCTTTTTAAACTCTCTTTTAAGGAAATTAAACAGAATGTTATACTGATAAATAATCACAAGTTAAATAAAACATTAAGACAATATAACAATTCGAATGATTCGAATGACCCGTGTATAAACTGATACTCACTGATATTCGCGATTATAATAAAATCAAAACGAAAGTTGACTTTGAATAACGTCTTTTTCATTTTCAAAATAGGGATTTTTTTTTCCTATTTTCATTTTTTTATATAAAAAGTTCAAATGTTGAGCCTTTTATTCTAACAATAATAATAAAATAGAACATAAAGTGAAAAAGTTTTCCTAATATCGTTTATCCCTGTAACAAAAGAAAAAGAGAAAAAAATGGAACATTTAAAAATTCCATAAAATACTAGAATGTGTTAAAAAAAAACTTTTTTTTATATTACTAGGGGGCTCTGCCCCCTACGAGCTGCGCTCGCCAACCCCCGTTCTGACACCGCATGATTTAAAACACTCTGATTTGATCATCTCTAAAACGATTACGGAAGATTGTATTATAATTAAACAACCAGTGGCGATCTGCTGTAACAGGTTTCCATTCATTTTCCTTTGACTGAGGGATTTTAAGGTCGAATCAACTGCTGTTGAAACAGATTACAACTGTAACTGTCACCAAAATATATGATTTAGCGCCAAACGTGCATAATCGTGGCGTCGCGTCACTTTCAGTTGACATCAGATGCGTTACACGAGTTAGTTTTTTCATCGGGGAATTTTTAATTCAACGCTTATTTGTCTTTTGATACTTCTCCATTACCCCCGTCAATCAATTTTCATTAAAAAAAAAAAAAAAAAACTATCGTTAAACTGTAACACCAAATAAACAAATAGAAGAATTTTGACATTGGAAAGGAAATATTATTATTTACGCTGTTTTAAAATTTGCAATAATGGGTAAAAGATATGTCGAAATAAATTGATCTCTCATGAAAATATAATAATTAATTGAAATTGTTTGGAAATATTGTTTTTTTTTATCATTTTAAATGTGACGTGAATTTCCCTAGTTACTCGTATTTCTCTTTGTAATATTCACGCGCAAGTATATTTTTATTACGTCATTTTCTACATTTATTGCTTTTAACACGTGATCATTTAAATATTATTTTAAAGTTTTATTTCTGTTTTTAATAGTCTCGTGTAAATACATTTCTTAATTGAAAGGGAATCTTATTACGTGCGCTATTTTACAAATTGGCAACGGTTCAAATAATGGAATTTATGAAATATGAAATAAATCTTCGTCAAAATAATGAAAATTTTGAATAAAAAATTGGCAACGGTTCAAATAATGGAATTTATGAAATATGAAATAAATCTTCGTTAAAATAATGAAAATTTTGAATAAAAAATTGAAATATAACCTGAAAAAATTACTCAAATTAAAAAAGTGATTGCAGTCTGCACTCCGCAAACTTGTCAACTATATCCTTACAAATTATGGTTAAATTCCTGCGGATAGTTTTCGTTCCTATAAAACTTTTTTCAAAAAACTGTTTTGACGAACTTTGATTTTAAATATCTCTTAAAATAATTCTTCGATTTAAAAACTGTTTGCTTCAGCGTGTTTATCGAACATTTCTTTATAAAACTACCAATTTTTAAAATTTTACATGCAATAGTTTTCTAGATATTAGTCCAGAAAGACTTCAAGGCACAAAATCTTAATTGACAGCGGCGGCAGCGGTGGTTACTTTTTTTAAATATAGACTAGGGGGCTCTGCCCCCTACGAGCTGCGCTCGCCAACCCCCGTTCTGACACCGCATGATTTAAAAACACTCTGATTTGATCATCTCTAAAACGATTACGGAAGATTGTATTATAATTAAACAACCAGTGGCGATCTGCTGTAACAGGGTTTCCATTCATTTTCCTTTGACTGAGGGATTTTAAGGTCGAATCAACTGCTGTTGAAACAGATTACAACTGTAACTGTCACCAAAATATATGATTTAGCGCCAAACGTGCATAATCGTGGCGCCGCGTCACTTTCAGTTGACATCAGATGTGTTACACGAGTTAGTTTTTTCATCGGGGAATTTTTAATTCAACGCTTATTAGTCTTTTGATACTTCTCCATTACCCCGTCAATCAATTTTCATTTAAAAAAAAAATAAAAATAAAAAATAAAACTATCGTTAAACTGTAACACCAAATAAACAAATAGAAGAATTTTGACATTGGAAAGGAAATATTATTATTTACGCTGTTTTAAAATTTGCAATAATGGGTAAAAGATATGTCGAAATAAATTGATCTCTCATGAAAATATAATAATTAAAATTGTTTGGAAATATTGTTTTTTTTTATCATTTTAAATGTGACGTGAATTTCCCTAGTTACTCGTATTTCTCTTTGTAATATTCACGCGCAAGTATATTTTTATTACGTCATTTTCTACATTTATTGCTTTTAACACGTGATCATTTAAATATTATTTTAAAGTTTTATTTCTGTTTTTAATAGTCTTGTGTAAATACATTTCTTAATTGAAAGGGAATCTTATTACGTGCGCTATTTTACAAATTGGCAACGGTTCAAATAATGGAATTTATGAAATATGAAATAAATCTTCGTCAAAATAATGAAAATTTTGAATAAAAAATTGGCAACGGTTCAAATAATGGAATTTATGAAATATGAAATAAATCTTCGTTAAAATAATGAAAATTTTGAATAAAAAATTGAAATATAACCTGAAAAAATTACTCAAATTAAAAAAGTGATTGCAGTCTGCACTCCGCAAACTTGTCAACTATATCCTTACAAATTATGGTTAAATTCCTGCGGATAGTTTTCGTTCCTATAAAACTTTTTTCAAAAAACTGTTTTGACGAACTTTGATTTTAAATATCTCTTAAAATAATTCTTCGATTTAAAAACTGTTTGCTTCAGCGTGTTTATCGAACATTTCTTTATAAAACTACCAATTTTTAAAATTTTACATGCAATAGTTTTCTAGGTATTAGTCCAGAAAGACTTCAAGGCACAAAATCTTAATTGACAGCGGCGGCAGCGGTGGTTACTTTTTTTTAATATAGAGAGAAAAGGGAAAAAAATAGTCCATTTTAGAAATTATTGGTGGGGCTCGAGCCCCACGAGCCCATACAACTCTACGCCTATGTGCTTTTATTAGTAATATTATACAAATAATACTTGTTTAAAATTTGGGAAATATATATATACATATATATATATATATTATACTAAACACACAATTAGATGGGAGTTCTTCCCCTCAACTTCTGAATTTGGATGTCACTTATAAGAAAGAAAAAGGGTTATGAATTAACCCACAAAAAAATTTCAAAGCCCTTCACCGGCTAGTTATGACTCAGAACACAAATTAAAAAAAAATAAAATAAGCATAGCATAGAAAAAAATATTGCTTAAGATTTTAAAAATGTGTATTTAAAAATTAAGACACAAATTTAAATATACTTTCGTTCGTACTATATAAATGATGAAAATGTTTAATATGTTATCACTATTTATACCAATTTTAATGCAGTGATTTCGCACTCATACTAATTGGCCGATTTAAAACAATTCATAACTGCCAGCAAGCCAGTGACGTATTATAAGTAAGAGGCTCTTGCATCTTAACTTATTAAATATATATATACATTATACATAATGGTGAAGAGGGGGAAACGAACCTTTTATTTAGATAGAATGACTGGAAAAAAAGTCTAGAACCACTATTTCAGATTAGAAAACTTTGCCTAATATGGTATTTTCGACTCAAAAAACTTTCTGCGATTAAATCAGGCAAAAAATTATATTCAAAAATAGTGCTGAAACTGAGTTTAATAGTGCACAATAATATAGGACTTGGCATATGTTAAAATGTACTTACCATTCTTTTTTTACTCCTTTACAAAAGCACGAGCAAAATAAAACTAATATTAATACAGCTTTTAAAATGTTTTGGACTGGTACATTCGATTGAAAACACTGAAAGAATAGAATGAAATTGCTATTTGACTCGTTGTCGTTATTTCCACCCACAACTATATTATCAGTCAACAGGCGCCAGTCAGAAAAAGGGATCACAGGAAATAAAAGCCGCAGGCCCTGTAATGAATAGGAACCCCAAAAGAGCTGGTCCCATAACATTTCTTAGAAAAGATGCCTTTTCTGATAAAATCAAGGTCTTCACAAAAACGTTGGTCATTATATGTCCAGCAGAGCAGGAGCATCTGCTTCTTGGTAAGGGGTTTTCTTCTTGTGAGAACTAATAGAAAGAAAACTAATGGCCTGCCCTGAGATGTGCCAGATAACAGATATATTTCATACAAATATTCTATATCTGTGTTTCTTCTAGTTTAGGTAGATTTCGTAAGAAATACTACCTATTACATTCTCACCTAAGTTGGAAATTTTGAAAAATTTTTGCAGATCTACGCCGATCATGACTCCCAGAACCCAAAAACACCCCCAGTTCAAAACTTTATCTATCTATCTATCTATGTCACTTTTTTCTGACCACGATAACTGGAAAAATTCTGCATAAATCTGTTTCAAACTGATACATAAAATCAAGGGTCACAAAATCTCGGTCAAGTCCGTTAATGGGCAAAATCGAACCAAGGGGGGGGGGAAATGGGGGGCTTTTGTGAAAACAGAAAAACCCTCATAATTTCTTTATTATTATACGTATCGAATCCATTTAAAGTTATTATTACTTCTAGGAAAAGGGCCGAAAATTTATGTATGACAGATTTTTGATATAATTAAAAATGACCCCAAGGGGGGGAAAAAAGGGGGGTTTTAGAAGAAAAAAAATCATAGCTTCGTCAATTCACAAGATATCAAATCCGCGTAAATTTATTATTAATCCTCTTAATATTATCTAAAACTTTTATATTGACAAGTTTTTTATAGGACCAACCGTTATAGCAAAAAAAATTAAAAACAAAAAAATCCCTGCCGGCTCCGCCTGCAAACAAGTTATTTTTCGAAGTAGGCGGTTTCAACTCCTGCATCTTTTCGATACTGATACATAAAATCAAGGGGCATAAAATCTCGGTCAAGTTCGTTAATGGGCAAAATCGAATCAGGGGGGGGGGGGGGAATGGGGGGGACTTTTTGTGAAAACAGAAAAAACCCCATAATTTCTTAATTATGATACATATCGAATCCGTTTGAAGTTATTATTACTTCTAGGAGAAGGGCCGAAAATTTATGTATGACAGATTTTTGATATAATTAAAAATTGTCTTTAGGGGGGGGAAGGGGGGTTTTAGAAGAAAAAAATTCCTAACTTCGTCAATTCCCAAAATTTCAAATCCGCTTAAATTTATTATAAATCCTCTTAATATTATCTAAAACTTTTATATTGACATGTTTTTTATAGGACCAACTCTTATAGCAAAAAAAAAAATCCTTGCTGGCTCCGCCTGCAAACAAGTTTGGTTTCGAAGTATGCGGTTCCAACTGCAGCATCATCGCAAAAAGGTCATTTCTTCTGCAATTCCCGACAAACAGGTGCCCCACGGTCTGCGTCTTCGAAATCTACGTGTGCCTGTAGGCCGAGCCGTCAGGTTTTTTTTAGATTAACATTATTCATGAGCTCAAACATTTTTAAATCAATACACTTTACGTAAACTGGATTTACAAATAAAATACTTGTGAAAATATAATCTGTATGTAATGGACATTGATCTTAAATAGAAATTTTTATGGTTCATCAAAAGTACACATTGCAGTTAAAACAGGCAATATACCTCTTAAGACAACACCCTGTCTAAAACGAAAATTTCCTCCGTCAAATGCGATTCCATATTAACAACTTTTACTGTATTTGGAAATTATTTTCCCAATAAAATGTCATAAATCTAAAGACTGTTTTATCTTTAGATTTATGAAATTATATTGCGAAAATAATTTCAAAATGCAGTATAAAACTTAGCCTTACGCTTTTCAAATCGCTGCAGCTGAAGTATAATAAATAATATAGATTTTATAAAACTAATAGTCATGCATGAACATGAGGGATGAATTTTGTTTGTGTTTCATAGGTATATATATATTAGAATAAAACGTGATAAGGCGGAATTAAAAGGTACGATGAAATAAGTTCATTTTAGACAATTTCAGTCTTTGCAATATGTTACATTCTCTCACCGGGAATAAACTTTCCGCTTAAGAAAGGATTCCGTTATCAGCAAGTTTCGTTTTCTCATGTTTTACTGTATATGTATTTCTACTTTCGTTGTCCTGAGATTTAATTTACTTTATATATATTTACACTAAACACACTCTCAAAAACTCCAAACTGAAAGCGTTTCTGTTTCTTCGGAATATTGAAAAAAAACATACCAATATTTGAAAAAATAAAATAAAAACTTGACAAATGAAACCTGTCTATAACGGAATCCTGCCTTAGACGGAAAATTTATGGCCCTAGAGAAAAGGATATAAAATATTTAGAATACCAGCTAAGACGGAAACCTGCCTTAAACGGAATTTTTTAACTTTTTTTGCAATACCGTTTTACGTAAAACTTTGTACCAAGTCCTATTTACACCTTTGAGAGAGCTCTAGGGGGGGGGGGGGTCATGACCACCATGATCCCCTCCCTCCTTGGATCCGCCATTGTGAACATATCTGATGCTCTAAAGGCTATCTTAAACCATGACAAACATATAATTACAAAGTTGTAAAACTAACAAAGCTAATATACATATTCAATATTTAGAATAAAATATTTTCATTAAAAAAAAATATATATATTTACAGCAATTAATAACATAATAAAGTAATCCTTAAAATTTTGAAGAAGCTGTAAAAGAAAATTTTCTTGATTGGAGAAATTATTCTTTAAGAACTTGATAAGGAATACAATACGTAATATACAACATGGAAAAAATATGTAGAAGCTAAATAGCGACTAACCTAATGACATTTATATAATTTACTGGGAAGAATAACAATTTTAGTAAATATAAAATAATGAAGAAAATTCACAAACAAAAAAGTATAATTAATATTTCCTAATTTATAATTAATGTTTCAGAGTTTCATCATTAATGACATCACAATTCACTGGATATAAAATGTAAATATAAAGAAGCATTCTTACTTAGGTAGTAATAGAATTTCTATGTATTTATTTTGAAGAGGCAGACAAAGCCGGTACAAGATCAAGATAATTGTATGTTCTAGGCGAAAGATATATGAGTGACTCCATATTTAATAAAGTGTGCCTTAAAAGCTATAATTTTATAATAAGTATTTAATATGAGATTTTGTCCTCGCTCTTCGCCCCAATATATACAGTAAAACCTGTGAAAGCAGAACCTGTCATAAATGGAAAAATTCCATTGTCCTGGCAGAAGTGCCATATAAATAAATATATTTGCTAAGACAGAAAAACCTATCTAAAATGGAATTTTTCTCAGTTATTAGCAATTTTGTTTTCTCAGATTTTACTGTATAACTCTAGCCATGATAAAATTGCCCCTTCCCCTAGACATGATATCTGGATCTGCCCTTAACAGATGTAAGCTCTTGATATCAGAAATTTAAATATATCAAAGAGCAGTGTTTCTGAATGAATATGGAAGTCTTGAAATCTTGTTTGGATGCATACCTCTTTTTCCTTTTTCATTACTGAAGCACCATTTTGTGCTTTAGTATGAAGAAAGAATACATAATTTTATCATACGCTCTTATGAACAAAATCAACATGAACAAGAATGCTTTTATGAATTACATTTTTGTTTTGAAAGAATTTAATTGCAGATTGTTAATGTTCATTATTTGATAATTCCTAAATAATGTAAATCATAAATCTTTCAAAAGAAAAAAACTTTTGAAAGGAAAGAAAAATATAAGTGGTATTTAGTAATTTGATAACTACAATTTCCGATGTGAAATAGGCAATTTATCACATAATGGTGCAAAATTGTTACTGGTGCCCTGCAAGTACCAAATCATTTTGTAATTTTTGATTTAAGCAATTTAAATTTAAAGCAATGTTCATTTAAGAACAGTCTTATATAAAAGCGAATCACAAAATTTTAACACTTTTTATATAAAAAATAGCTAAATCAAGCAAATAATAATTTTAAAAAATTACCTGTAATTCACGGACTGATTCAGTTTCATCTGCCTCAGCTAAGAGTTTTATATCGCTCTTACTCACAATATTACTAAAATCTAAGAAGAAAAATAATTTCTATTATTTGTCAGCATAAATGAAAATTTTGTTCAATTATATTTTTTTTGCTGAAATAAATATAGAACTTAAAATACATCATGAAAGTAACATTTGACAAAATGCAAAGATCAATCTGAAACATACTAGGAGAAAAGTTTGAAAAAAATTTAAAAAAATCAGCAAGAAAACTTTGTTTAATCTAATAAATTTTAAATTATTTTTTAATTAACCCATTTGTTCTATCAACACTTATTTCTTGAGAATCTTTGTAAAGAGCATTGGCAATTTAAGTCAAAGATTCTGGGTTCAAATACCAACTTGGACATTTTTTCGCTCAGTTGGACTGAACTCAGGTAACTGGAATTTATATAAAAAATATGAAGTTTGTTTCATAATTTTAATAAATAACATCTCTTTTAGGTAATTGAGAAATTGCTTTTTGGTATTTTGTATAAAATATGCTGTTAAATATCATATTTTTGGTAATAACTTGTCAATTTTTGTTATAAAAAATATAATTTTGCTTTATATTGATTGTCGCTATCTTTATTTACATGCCCTTGCGTAGTGTCTGTCAGAGATTGCAATTCTGGGAGACAAGATACAAAAGTGTGCCAAGTTGACGATTTTTGAAAATCAAGCCCAAGCAGTGGTGGATTATCTAGTCATGCCATTGTACTATTACGCTTTGCCTAATAAATCTCTTTACATTACTTTATGCAATTGATGTATCTATCTGTCTGTTCTATCTCATATGGATGGCACATCCAGTCACATTTTCCTATATGAATATGGTTCATTTCAGTGTTCTCTACATTCTATCAAAGTTTGTACATGGTGTTTTGAGACACTCTGTATATCAGATAATAAACTAGAAACCAATATGCTAGCCATTAGACAAACATACAAAGTAAGAATGTCCATTTAAAGAACTTACACATCCAGTCACATTTTCCTATATGAATATGGTTCATTTCAGTGTTCTCTACATTCTATCAAAGTTTGTACATGGTGTTTTGAGACACTCTGTATATCAGATAATAAACTAGAAACCAATATGCTAGCCATTAGACAGACATACAAAGTAAGAAGGTCCATTTAAAGAACTTACACATCCAGTCACATTTTCCTATATGAATATGGTTCATTTCAGTGTTCTCTACATTCTATCAAAGTTTGTACATGGTGTTTTGAGACACTCTGTATATCAGATAATAAACTAGAAACCAATATGCTAGCCATTAGACAGACATACAAAGCAAGAAGGACCATTTAAAGAACTTACAGATAAAGTATTGTCCATATCTAGGAAACTTCAATTCATAACAAAGGTTCTCAATATTTTCTCTGGTAGGTCGAAGGAACACAATGCATTTCATGTGCTTCATTGGCTCTGAACGAGCCATATCCATTCTTTCAAATAGAAATACTTCTTTCTGCAGAATTTCTGACTGTGCAAAAGCCATGCTAACAATACTGATCTAAAGAAAAAGAGATATAAATAAAATCATTACTAACAAAATATACAATCTGCACTACAAGATTGTTTATTTAGCATAATGAAATAACTCTACATTTTTAGTCTGGAAATTTACACTTTGTACATGAAGAATATTCTAAGGCATGATAAAATTTTACAATGAAAATGATAATTATTAATCAATTATATGTTTCATGATTTAGCATTTTTTGAAAGCGTAAAATTAATGAGCATGGTATTAAAAATAATAATAAACTTATTAACAAATACAAACACCAGGACATCTGTAATTTTCAGAATATTATTTAACTTACTTTATTAAGGCAAGATAATACATCTCTTGAAATTGTCAAAAAAACTGAAGATAGAATAAAAAACTATCATTTAGTTGATCTGGACACTACTTGTAAAAAAAAAAAGCTTAGACGGGTAGCTGGGCGGGTATCCCGGCAGCTACCCACTACAACACTAAGACTAAGGGTTGTAAAAAAACAAAAAAAAAAAAACAGCCTGGGCGGGCCGGACAGCTACACACTACAACACTGATGGAAATAGAGTGGACCCATGATTAGATAAAAAACAATTTCTGGAGAGGTGGGGGAGGGGGGGGGGTGCTCTATTTCAACCCGACAATGCCCCTACTTGTCATATCTAATCTGATGAGTGTTTGCCAAGCAATGCAAAATGGTGCAATAAACAACAAAGCAACACTTTCTGGCAACATTTACTCTTATTTTACTGAATTTATGGACCATTCTATTTATTCAAAGAGCAATATTTTCATTATATTCAAAAGACCATTTTTAATTTTATACATTATGTTTAGTCTTGTATGATTATTTTTTGTTTAATGAAAAAATATATTAATTACCTATTTTTTAATTAGTTTTATATATTATTTATCCATTTAAGATGCAATAAATCTAATTAACTTTCATCTGTATTTATTTTTAATTTGTGTTTCTATCTTTTTTGAAGGAATTTGAAAAAAAAAAAAATGTTTGGGGCAAAAATGGCTATTTTGCTTGCATGTGACACTGAATATTGCGATATGGTTTTAACAAAAAAGTATCATTTATTTATTTATTTAAAAACATTCCAAAAAATGACTATCTTTTAACATTGTGCTTAAGAATAAACTTGGATTCCAAAACCATGAAAAGAATCAGATGGGAACAGGGAACAGATACATACATCATAACACATGGGTTCTTGGCGATTATTATTATTATTATTATTTTTTTTTTTTTTGTGCACTTACCAAGCCTGCACCTAACTACTGTTTTCTAATATGTTGCCATCTTAGAATCATGTGAAATACAATATTTATAAATAACTACATATTACAAAATACAGGAAGGCACATTTTAAAGCAACATTCACAAAAAACACATTTTTTACAGCATAAATTTCAAATAAATTGGGCAATTTGTGTCATTTTGATCTTTTAAACTGCCCTGCAATATCAGAGTAACCCAGGGCTGGGTTTTTGCCGGCAGAAAGTGGTTTCTGCCGTGCCAGTGGCAAAAAGTGGTTATAACCGGTTTTAACCGGCAGAAACTGGCAACAACTGGCATAAACACATTTCGTGACATAATCTGAGACTTAAGTACATTTTATTCAGGATAAATAACAAATAAAGTACTGTGGATAGTTTTAATTTAAAATAAATAAATTTGTATTAGAAAAAATTAGTAATGTATCAGATAAAAATTTTGTTATAATATGGTTGTATAATTTTATATATAAACAATTATTAGAGTATTTAAAATCTCAGTTTAAAAATCAAAATAGAAAACTATATCCAATACTTATTTTAAATTAAATACTGAAAAGAAAAGAAAAATAATCAATACTTACTCAAAATACTTTTCTGCAATTTAACATAATAATTTAATAATAAATGTAAAAAATCTTTCTCATAGAAATGTTATACAGCTCCAAATAAAAAAATTAGAATAATTAATTCCATTTGTATTTGGAATTCCATTTAGCTTTATTTCACTGTTGTACAATTGAAAAAGAGCAGCAGTGGATGTTTTAATACATTTGCATGTTATTAAAGAAAATTAAAAACTGCAAAATATTAAATTTTGAGTGAATATTTTATTTTTGTAAAATTATTTTCATCATGTAAGAGAGTGTTTTGCATAACATATGGTGAACGTTGTGTTCGTGTATGGCGAATGAAGCAAGAAGCATATCAGAAGAACTGCATGAAACTATCAGTGAAATTTGCAGCCAGTGTAATGGTATGGGCTTGCATGACTGCAGAGGGTCCTGGAAGGCTATGTATCATTAACGAAATGATTAATTCTGAGATATATCAGGAAATCCTTGAGCATTTCATGATACCATCGTCAGAAAATCTGTGTGGTGACGATTTTATTTTCCAACATGATTTAGCACCTTCACACAGGTTAGTGTCTACTAAGAACTGGCTTAGCCAACATTAAATTAACGTACTTCCCTGGACAGCCAATTCGCTGGATTTAAATCCAATGGAGAATTTGTAGGGAATAATGAAGAAAAGACTGCAAGATATTGCGCCAAAAAACAAACAATGCTACAAAATATTAAAGAATAACTTTTTCCTTTTTTTTTAAAACTCATATTATTTACAATGCATTATTCTAATATTTTGAACCAGGTAAATGGTTATTCTAATATTTTGATTTTTTCCAAGTGTGAATAATTATTTTAATTTTTGTATTAATTTCCTGTAATTTTAATGCTAAAAGATTCTACAAACTATGTAGATTCTTAATATTAAGTTTTATCCTGTATTACTTCTTGTATAAGCGATACATAAATCTTTTTTCACAATTTCTTTTTGTTTACTATTCTAATTTTTTAACTTGGAGCTGTAGATCTTGTAATTCCGTGGATTTAAAAACATTTCATTTAAATGCAGTATTCAAAGGAACAAATCTGACTTCTTTTTTTTAATTTAAGCCTGTTAGTTGAAAATGTTCCTACCATATATATAACACCATATTCCATATAGTAGATAATCTTTAAGTTATTGTATTATATTATTTATTTAAAAATTCTCTAATCAGTAATTTGTTAAAATATCATAGAATTTTTTGTAATTTTTTTTTTTACTTTGAAATAGAAATTTAACTGTAAATAATAATATTAATAAACTTGTACAGTACCAGATTACCATTATGAAAATTTCTGTTTTTCAAGTAAAAGAAAATTAGTATTATATAAACAAAGTACATTTATATGATCATTTTGAAGCTTTTTGCTACTTTGAATAACATTCATAATCTTTAGTTTTAATTTTTAATTTAATTGTTTACATATCAAATACATGTGTGAATTATGAATCATTGCAGTTAAAGTTCTTCTTCTTCTTATTTCTTAGTTTCTGCCACCTACTGGCAGAAACTAGTTTCTGCCGTGCCGGTTTTAACCGGTTATAACCACTGGTTTTAACCACCCCGGCAGAAACTTGCCAGCCCTGGAGTAACCATTTCAAGATCTAAATTCAGCTTTTTTAACAACTTTTAGACAAAATCATCGCATCATATCAAAACTTTTAAAGTGCCCTCCTATATCAGAATAGGTATTGGTTAATTCAAAATCTCATTTATCGACAACTTGTACATAAAATTTTTGTGTTATCTTAATTTTTCAAAGTGCCCTGCTACATCAGAATATACACACTTTTTCACATAGAATGCTTTCAACAAACTAAATAAAGCAAAAATAAAGTTTTTTGCAACATAATGCACAATCTGCTGAGCTCGTCACTTCGTGGCTCTGTCTTCCTTCTGTAACAATCTAAAAATGCATGAAATTGAAAAATGTCATGCTTCACTAACACATGTATTGTGCTTTGCATCCATAAAAAAAAATTAAAAAATTAAAATAATAACTGGATACAACAATCTTATTGTGTAGAAATCTCAACAATGCAAGAAATTCTTTAAGCGGTGGTCAGCAATGCAAGTATGAACACTTTGCGTCCATAAAAACACTGGATACTACAGCAAAGCAACCTCGTTGTCAGGGGCGTAAATCCTGGGGGGTAAGGGGGGGGGGTGCAACACCCCCACGAAAAAGTTCCCATTCGATCAGAAAAAAGTACATTTAGTCGGAAAAAATGGTATTAACCTATAAAAACTTATTAATTGGAAAAACGAAAAAATCAGTCGAAAAAAGTACGTGTAGTCGGGAAAAATGATATTAACCTATAAAAATTTATCAATAGGAAAAACGAAAAAATGAGTCGGAAAAATTCCCGTTTGATCGGAGAAAAGTTCATTTGGTCGGAAAAAAAATGGTATTAACCTATAAAAACTTATTCATTGGAAAAATGAAAAATTCCCATTCGATCGGGAAAAAAGTATGTTTATTTGGAAAAAAAAACCAGTATTAACCTATAAAAACTTATGAATTGGAGTAATGTTTTTGTAGTTTTTAATTAAATAAGAAAAACAAGTTAGGTCGAAGAAAACCTATAGAATTTTATTCTTAGTCGGATTTTTTATTTTTATTTTTTGTAGTTTTTAATTAGAAAAATATGAAAAACTATTTAGAACGAAGAAAATCTATATAAATTTATTCTTAGTTGGAAATATTACGGATTTTCTTTTTCTGATAAAAGTATACAGAAAAACTTTGATTTGTCGAATATTGTGAAAACTCAAAAACCTTGATATGACGAGTAAGATATTTATATACATATTAGTATTTCCAGCAATGTTAATATTATTTGAAACCTTGATATTTTGATCGAAAACCTTGATATTCCGAATTTTTTTCTGTGCCCCTTGATTTCGAGATCCAGCTGTATTTATTTATAATCGGAAAGCTTTTAGTTTAGACTGGAAATTTTAAGATATACTGACTGAAGTGACGAAACTTCCATTTTGTATCTAACTTCAAATTTAGTTAGAGATGTGTATCACGGAATTCAGGTGATATCCCATTAAATTTCAAAACTGAATTGCAAATATTTAGAACTTTTCCATATCAAAATTTGGATATTTTCCACTCTACACGAATTTTACCTTTAATCGAAAATAATTATGGTTTTATTTTTTGTACTGACTAATTTTGTATTTTCTTCTTATTTTATTTTAAAAAGATGTGATTCTTTTTTTACTTTTTTACGTAATTTTAGATTGATTTAAAAATGTGTTTCAAGAAATTTATATGATACAGGATGAAAATTGAAAATTATCTCGAAATAATCTGGATATTTTACAATCTATATATGAGTTTACTTCTATCAGAAATAATACGTTCGTTTTCTTTTTCCTTAACCAATTGTATTCGATTTATATATATATATATTATTATTACTACATTTTGTTTAGTCGGAAAAACAGGTATGACACCAAATTTTTACACTGCTTTAAAGTATGTTGTTAGAAAGAATTATAAACTTAAATTATGAAATCCCGAATTTTTGACAAATTCATGTCTTTAAAATATTCCCCAAGCAAACAGATTTCAATTTTACTCAGAAAGAAACACTAAAATATTTTAACTAATTGCTAAAAAATAGGGAGATAGAACTTCCACGTCTCTTCCAAGCTTTTCCTGATGATCACAATGTTTAAAAGGATATATTGAAATTACTTTTATAAACAAGTTTTCATTTGTGATTAATATTAAACATGTATTGGTATATTTGTTAAGTAAGTTTCTCCAATTAGAATCAAGACACACATGTATGTGTGTCTTGACATCAATACATTCATGTCCAACATTTTAGCATATATGATAAAAACGAGAAAAGAAAATCTTAAATATCTTACGAAATTATTAAATTTTATAGATGAAATTCACAAAATAATTATGATTTCACATATCGAGATACTCAAATAAGTTTTAACACTAGAATGACCGGAAATTTTACTGAAGTTTTTTAAAACTATTTCACACCAGAATTTTTATTTAAAACTACTTAACTTTAGCATTTAACATATATTGGTGAATATCATTTTTAATTTATTATAAAAAGAAAATTCTGGTTCGAATCGGAATAAATTCATTTGGTAACGGTCAAAATGACCGCTCATGGTCGTTCTAGTGTTAAAGGTCTGATGTTGATTCCTTTTGAATTATTAATAAATTTATCTAAAAATTAGGGGTCAAGGTCTATGATTAATATGTGTAGAAAAATGCGGATTAGAACTCCAAACTGCTTTGTTACATAGCTATATATCTTGTTACTAAACGTACAAAATTTGATTAAATTTTATTGAAGTACTAAGAAATGGATATGAGTTTTGTTCATTCGAAAACTTTCAATCTTTTAAATTTTGGCTTTTTTTAATGTTGTAGACGTACACGGGTAACAGGAGTCCTTATGCTTAACTCAGAACTTTATAAATTTCTATCTGGAGTGGAGTCTATGTGAATAAGTATGCCATACACAGAAAAGTAAAATGCATTAAGCCCTTTATCGGTAAAAAACAGGCAACAAATCCGCAGCTCTTCAATCCAGTTTCATAAAATTTGGTACATTTAGAAACAAGATATATCGCTATCAAACAAAACAGTCTGGAGTTCCAAACCTCAATTTTCTACACATATTAATCATAGTATTTCGCCACTGATTTTTAGAGACATATATTAATAATTCAAAAGGAATCAATATCAGTGCTTTAAAACTTATTTGACTATCTCGATACCGCTAAGTCATAATTATCTAGTGAATTTCTTCTATAAAGTTTAATAATTTCGTAAGATATTTACGATATCCTTTCTTCGTTTTTATCATATATGCTAAACTTTTGGGCATGAGTGTACATATATAGTATATATATATATATATATATATATACAAACAAATATATAGATACAGTAGAACCTCCATTATCCGACCCTCGTTTAACCGGAACTCTCCGTAAAAAGAAGTCGGTTTCCTGACCCTTTTTTTCAGCGATTTTTTTTTTCACATTCCTTGTGTATACAAACGGTCATTTCTGAACTACCAGTACAGATAAATATTTTGATTCCTCTTTCTTAGAATTCCTTTTAAATTAGCTTGAACTACCGCAAGCTCCGATCCCGGTATAAGTGTACTCTTTAACCCCCCCCCCCCCCCCACACACACACACACTCTCTCTGTGTACACGTCCTTGTTTCTAAACAAAAACACTTCAAATTTTGAAATTTGGGAGGCCGTAGTGCCGAATGTCACAACATTCGAATGTTATTGCACCCTCTGATTGTAAGCAAGCGCAGGGAACAAAACCCCTTTTGTCATCTTTTCACAAGCAGAAATTTTCACAGCTGCAGAATTTAAAAAAGGGAAGGAGAATTTTCATGTATAATTTAAATTTAGATATTTACTTAGCAGTTTAAATAGTCATAATAGCAGTTCGATGACTATGTTACATATTAAACTCGATTATCCGATGTAAGTTTGATCTAAATTACGTTGGATAATCGAGGTTCTACTGTATATATATTATATATTAGTTGGCATTTTGTTTTTCATAGTACTCGGAAAATTTTCTTCTTGGAGTCGGAAATTTATGAGTCTACACCCCCCTATGCGACTAGGGTGGTTTACGCCCCTGCTCGTTGTGTAATGAAAAAAAAAAAAAAAAAAAGGCAGGATATTTATTAAAACTGCAATATGAGCGTTTTGCAACCATGGGAGAAAAAAAACTTTGGATGCAGCAATTTTGTTGCGTAGCAATCTAAAAAGTGCATGGAATTCGTTAAAACTGCAATCACTAAAATCTACAAAAAAAATTAACATAGTAAATTTTAATGATTCAATGTCTATTAAACCTTCATAACACTGAATACCAGATTTTAAAAAAAAATGGAACTGAATAATTTTTAAATTACAAAAAGAAATTTTTTTTTTAAAATCTATGAGTGTCAACAAAAATATTTACAAAATCATGGGAAAATGTAGAATCAAAAGTCTCAAAAACTGTAAAAAATTAAAAAACATTTAACTTTAAAATAAATACTTTCAAAAAACAGCTCAAAAATCAGTCTTTACAAATTAACACAATCTTCAAACTTCCACTCTCAACAACAAAACAAAGAATGATAAATTCAAACTTTCTGCTAACCGCCACTGCACATATCTCATGTAATAAATCACAGGACAATTACAAACCAATCAATTTCAAAGCATTGACTCAACGATTATGAAAATTTTCCTTCTCTCTTTACAGTTCCATACTTTACAACCAACCACGTGCAATCGAACACCGCTTTACAACAAATTTTGTGTAGTCGAACGACATTCTCAAGTTTTAATTATCAATGATGTAATACATGCATGCACAATCTTTTCGCTTACACTCTATTCCAAATCTTTCCAAAACCACACAGAGGAGGGTTACAATCTCAAATTTCAATACCAATAACTTAATAAGCATAATAGCCAGGTTGCCATTAAAGAAAAAAAGTCCCTTAAGTTTGGCGACTTTTTTTTTACCTAAGGGTCATTCCATGCAAAATGAGCAAAAATTTAAAAAAAGTCGTGGCCCCATAGTAACCGATTTTAATAAAATTTCGTACACAGATTCAATTCATATTTAAATAGAGCTATTCAAAATATCTTGACAAAAAATAAAATATTTTGGAAGTTCTGGACATTTAAAAAACTTGTGACATAGAATGGCTTGCATGGAATCGTTCAAAGTTGCAAGTTTAAAGTTACGTATCTTGAAAACTATTTAACATAAATAAAATTTTTTCATAATATTGTAACACGTGGACAGTTATTATCATATTTATTTAGTAATAATAATTTCGTAACACCATGGTTAACCTTAAATTGGTTGTAAAAATTGAAAATTTTGAGAAAATTAAAAGCGTTATAAAAAATCAAAGGAATTTAAAAACATATGTGAAATTGATATATGATGTAATGTTACATATGAAAACCAAATTTCTCAAATTTGGAAGTTGCCATTTATTTTCTTCATCTTCAAAATAGCTTAGAATCTTTAAAAAAATTTACAAAATCACAATTTTTCCTCTTATGTATACTTAAAAAATCAAATGAAGGAAAAATCTGACATTAACAATATTGCAGAAGCATAAAGTTCAAAATGTCCATGATATGCTGAAAAAATTTCAAGATTGCCTTTTGATTCATAACATAACAAAAATTAGTTCAAAAAGGTAATATTTATTACAATCAATTGGCTATTTCACTTCAAATTTGAGCGCCTTCTCTGCCATCTTGCAAAAAAAAAATGTAGTGCTGCCATCTATATATAGCTTTGAATACTAATTGTTTGCCCCGTTTAAATCAATAATTTATTCTACTCTAATTTAAAATATTGTTGAGGAAAAATAAACTGAAGGCAAGAATGAAAGTTTCTATATTTAAAATATACACTTTTATCTATAACGTAAAATAATTAAAAATTTTTAAGATGTTTCCTTCATGTTTTAACAAGTAATAGAAATATTGCATTTTTCCCTCAAAATTTTTCATTATTTATTTTTTTCTCATTAAGGAATAAAAAGGCAAGAATGAAAGTTTCTATATTTAAAATATATACTTTTATCTATAACGTCAAACAATTTAAAAATCTTAAGACCTTTCCTTCATGTTCAAACAAGCAATAGAAATATTGCATTTTCCTCTCAAAATTTTTCACTATTTATTTTTTTTCTCATTATGGAATAAAAGGACAGTTACTAAATCACTCCAATCTGTTATTTATTATTTATTCTTAATTATAAATAATTTTTGATAAAGTATTTCCACTCCTACGGCTAATAATGAAAATTGAAATTTCAAGTATGTAGACAAACCCTCGATCTTATATCAACTTTTAATGTAAGTCATGGGTGCAAGAAGTCCATCCAAGCCAAGACTGAAAACTTTTCTGAGTATTAGGAATAACCAAGTGGAAATGGACTAAAAGATGTCTATGTCTTGCATTATGGTTAAAAGATGTCTATGTCTTGCATTATGGTTAAAAATGGATCTCTTGCAACAAATGATAGTACTAATTAAAAGTTCTTGATAGTAAAATTGCTATTATTAAGTAATATAGAAGTAGAATTTACTTTTAATCAAAAATCTCTTCAAGACTGAAATCAGTCCTGAGACTGAAGACTTGCACCCATGATGTAAGTTTTAATACTTAAATAAACAATCCTGAAATCTATTATTTTACATTTACTCATAAATAAATATGATCTACTTATATGCTGATTTTCATTAAAATCTATGACATGTCAGCCACAGCTGATTTGCTCATTTGACATGGAATGACCCCTAACTGATTAAAAAAAAAAAAAAAAAAAAAAAGTGCACGACATCATAGCCATCAAATGTTGGTCTATGTAACTATGAGAACTTCTAATGTAGGAAGGCATACGATGCCTATGATTTGACTGGTTCAGAATCATCATCATCTACTATATGAAAACAATTATTTTGCTAATGAAGAACTCATAATTTGTAAAATATAAATAGAATACTTTTTAGGCACATGACAAACACAGTACTTTGATAGTTGCTTTGTCAATATCTTACTTAACAAAAATTTATGAATTCAAAAAAAAAAAAAAAGGCAGGATATGTATAATTTTCTAATACATAGCATGCAAAAGCAGTTTAATAAATTTTTACTTGTGTTCAATATTAACTTGTATGGTTATATTCTGTATCTGTAATTGAAGTTATAATGAGAAACCATGTTTTAACACCATTAAAATTTTAACACATTATTGGGAAAAATAAGTAATGGGGTAAAATATGTAGGTTTAAAAAATAAATGTATAAAAAATACTACAAATTGTAATTTTTTGCAAATGTTTTGCCAAATTAGTGTGTAACAGGTATCAGTTATCACTTTTCAATGAGTAATAAAATATTTGTTCCTATATTATTATACTTGGTCTTGGTAGCAGGGTTCTCGCTGACTTTTGGTCAATGTTAGAAATTTGGCTAATCAGAAATAAAAAAACTGTTAGTGAAATACATTCGTTAAGAAACACTGAAAAATCAATGTTTAACCCCTTAATATACCATTTTTTCTCAATATGTTCTAAAATAACCTAATTTTTTGTCATTGCTTATAGATCAGTTATTCATATAAATCCAACTATCTGTTATAGAAACTATTAAAAATAACTATATTCTAAATGTCTTGTGCAATCAAGAAAAAAATTGTAAATCTGATATAACTCATTAAAATGTTATGAAAAAAACTTTCCAACCAAAGTTGACTCATGATCTTAAGATATTACATTCAATGAATTCTGAAAAATTCATAATATATGTCACATTAAAAAAAAAAAAACTTTATCTAGAGTTTTTTGGCTTTTCATTGAAGGCCATATTTCGAATTTTCGAAAAAAATTGATAGGTCATCGAGAAATCGTCAAAGGCGCCATAGCGGCGTCCCCCAGACTCTTCATTGAACAACTTAGCTTTAAATTGTTTTGTGTTTGTTTGCATATGAATATTAGAAAGAATGTGTACTAAGAGTAGTCTGTTTGTCTGGGAAATTTTCTTTGTCTTTTGTAGAATTATCAACCTTAGGGATGGATACATCTATGTAGGGATTTTTTGGCAGTTTTTCACCGCTGCTTTTAGAGTAGATATAGGGACATTTTGAGCTGTGTGTAGGAGCATAATAAAAATTTAATTGGAAACGCCTGTCTTTTGATAGAGCATTGTTTAAGAGTGACAAAGCAATCACAAAAATGAAACGGTTAAAAAAAGTTCAGCCTACCATTGAATCATTATTTAATAAGAAGCTTAAAAGAAATGATGAAATTGGTAAGTAAGGCTTTATTATTATTATTATTGTTGTTGTTGTTGTTATTGTTGTTATTGAAAAGAAATATTCTTTTTATTACGAACTTTGCTTTCTATTAACTTACAATTATGTTCTATATTGTGGCATTTGGTGGTATTCAAATATTCAGAGTCAATTTCCGTCTACTTTATTTTAACTTAGAGAATTAAAAATCTGAACATATTTCTATTTTGGAGGGAAATGCATGAATTGGATATTTATTTTTAAAACTTTAAATCTTAAGGGGCCAAAAGGGGCACATAAAAAATTATTAGAATCGCCATATCATGAGGCAAATAAAAACAAGAACGAAAAATCATGCGTAAAATATAGATTATGTAACACTTTCTAAAACTTCCAAAATAATTTTAGAAATCCTTAAATTTTAACAAAGTGAAAGATGATATTTTGGAAAACGCATAAAATATTTAAACATTTCAAGAATTACCAACAATATTCGGAAAAAATATCCGAACTCTTTTATGCAACCCTGTATATGAACTATAGATTTGTATATACTACATAGGATGCTAAATTAAAGTTCGGTTAGGAAATTGCGTAGCACAGTTTAAAATTACCCTTCAAGAATTTCCCATCAATAAACGTAAATGTACTCGAGAACTTTTGTGCTGCCCTGTATGTGATCTATAGAATTTATTACACAACGTACTATACAAATAATGAGTTAAATTAAAAAATGTTCAACAACTAAAAAAACACTTCCAGCAAATATTGCTAACAGACTGTACCGAATTCTTTAGTGTGTCCCTGTAAAGGAACGATGAATATTATACAAAAAATATTCTATAGTAAAACTCTTCTATTGCTCCTTAGTGATATATATCAGTTTCAATATGTTTAAAATAGTGAAACATTGTTAAAATAAACCGCAATCGATTTTTCTCCATAGACCGTTATTTAAGGGAATTCTTTTGAGTGTCCCTGTAAAGGAACTATAAGTGTACACCATATTCCATAGTACTAAATCTATAGAAGTGCTTCTCAGAGAGATATATCAAAATGTTTGAAATTGTGTAACATCATTAACACAAACTGCAAACGATTTTTCCCAATAGACCGTAATGTAATGGAATTCTTTTGAGTGTCCCTGTAAAAAAACTATAAGTGCTATATACTTCATTTTCAGTACCGAACATGCCATAGTAAACTTCAATAATACATATCAATTGCATGACAATCCGAATATATTTACGCGAGTTAGAACTAGAACATTAAATTTTCAAATTACATGTTTCCATTTCAATATTTTTTAACGTTTTTTTTTTCTCTTAGGATACATGAGACTCATCTCAAACATTGTTAGTTTGTGCTTTTGGCTTTTGTTTTTTTCATTGCAGTCTCCCCCCCCCTCCCCCCCTAAAAATGCTTCCGGTTTCCGAACCGGCTTGAAAGCAAAAATTGAACCGAAATCGAAAAAATACGAAATAACAATTTTTGACATGGACATCAAGTATCCTATGTAGGAATATACTTTAACTTGCTTTGTTTATTTTTTTTTTGTAATTTACACTTTAAGTTATGAAATTACTACTGTCTGATCAAAAATTTTTTTCCAAGATTGAGCCCCCCCCGAAGGGAAATTCTGGCTACGGGCCTGGAGAGAAGGAAAGTTGGCAATATATTTTCTGGCAACTTATTCGTAGTTTCATATAAATATATTTTTTTTCAATATTTATATAATTTATTTAATATAAAGAAGCCATATATCTCTTTTTATATGCAGGTAGAACAGAATTGTATATATAAATAATTTTATATATATAAATAAACATAAAAGTTCATTAGGTTTGTTTTCATAATTGTGTATATAATTTAAAAACATATCTAACTTTCTGAAGCCCGGATTACGCCAAAGCGTTAAAAAAAAGTGCCAAGGTCTCTATAGTTAAAAAATGTCGATTTCTCTATTTAAATTGATATTTATTGTGTTTTGGTGGTTAAATTATGGTATGTAGTTGTAAAAGGGAGGAATGGGATTGATTTTGTAAAGTTTTTGGTAGATTTATTATATTTTTTGTACGTATATTTATTGTAAAATAATTGTTTAGGAAAAGGTAAGTCAATGGGTTGAATCTGATTTATTAATCTTAGCATTTTTTTTAATTTAAAACTTTTAATTTCCTTTAATAATACAAGTGTATTGATTCCCTTTTATTTCACGACTATGAAATTTAATATTATTTATGTAATCACAAATTATAAGAGCGGAAATGCTCTTTTTATTACATCTTTCTGCTGCAATACATTGACCAAAGTGGATCACTACTGTGACGTCACTAATACTTGTAGCAGGCCCGGTGAAGGACACACAGCGACATCTCGGAGGCCCCGTTTGAACCCAGCACCTCCCGTCTACCAGCTTAGAGAGCAGAACCTCCCGTCTACCAGCTTAGAGAGCAGAACCTCCCGTCTACCAGCTTAGAGAGCAGAACCTCTCAGCCGCTGGTGGGGCCACACGGGACGATTTCGAGAGTTTTCATCTTGAAAAACGTGTTACGGATGAAATATCTGATATACTGATATTAACAATGATATGAGAGTACGTGTGATAGCACTATTACTCATTATTAGATCTTGTATTTTAATGTGGAGATTCTTCTTTTGAGATTGATGTTAATAGAATGACAGACAAAAATAGCATAGAACTGCCCTGGTCGGCATATAACGAATATTTTGAAGTTATAGAACAAGAAAGTGGTAATTATTCTGTAACATGTAAACTTTGTCCAATTAATAAGAAGTTATCAGTATCAAAATCATCTGCATACAAGCTGAAGTTGCACATAGGTGAGTTAGCATTTTCTTTATTAATAAGCTGGATCGCATCTCACACCGAATATCTAAATCATTATTCATTAAAATTCATAAATCATTAAAGAGTATTTTTGAATTAAGGTCCCTGGTTCAGAAAATATTCTTATCGAATTGTTTATTATCGCAAAAAATTATTTTATTAATACGTCTTTTGATCGTTGTGAAATATTTGTCCAATGTATGCATAGAAATTAATTTACTACATGTTTCCTTTTGAAGATTTCAATAGATAAAAAAAAGGTGGTTGGAAATAAAAAAATATTACTTTAAAAAATGACTAAGAATGCTTAATTTTATTTTTATGGCTATTTATTTTTACTTTAGCTGCACAGGTTTTTTATCGCTAAAATAATTGATTTGTAATGTTTTATATTTGATTTGATATTGGATAGCTTGAATCTAATGAATCTAAAGCCCAGTATGTTGAAATTCAGGTTTTCAAAGGGAAACAAACAAAAAGAGATAGAAAGGAAAAGAAAAGCTAGGATTTAACTTATGCAAGTCTGATATGATCTTGTTCAAATTTTTAATTGCTTTCAGGAACTATATTTTAATTGTAAAGAAATAGGACTATTTAGCTCTATTAAAAAAAATATTGATATATTCAAATTTACCAAGAGCTATCCACTCTTAAGGTTGTTCTCAAATCCAAACTGGCTACTTTACGACATATTGTTTAATTCATTTTTGTTCAGAAACACATGAAAATGCAGGTGTTCTTATTCAGAAACTTTGTAACCAAAAGATGTTTTCCATTATTCTTTATTTTACTTAAATTTTTGGTAAAGACTGAAGATTTTTCAGAAAACACTGTCAAAGTCGGCATTTTCAACCGAATTTCCGACGCCGCAGCAGAGGAAAGGGAAACAACGTGACACGAATCGCTTATAACCCGATAAGTTATTTATTTATCAAAAAAATGGAAAACTTATTTTGATTCTAAATCGCTTCCATAGTCAGGCCTGCCAATTTTATGCCTTTGTGTTTAAAAATGAGTCAGATAATGTGTCAGAAAGTTTCGCGTTGTTGAGCAAGGAATTTGAGAACCATCTTAAGCGCTACTGTGCTATATCACACACATAAATTTGTAAGATTATTACAATTTTTGTTTTCAAATGTCCTCTTTTATCGCTTTCGAACATAATTAAAAAGTGTCTTATGAATTCGCTTTGTCTGTCTGTTCATGCTCTAACTCTCGTAAATATAATCGGATTGCCATGAAAGTTTTATGTTATTGAAGTTTACCATAGAATGTTCCATATTGAAAATGAAGTGTGTAGTATTTATATCTCGCTTACAGGGGACATGCAAAAGAATTCTGTTACATTATGGTCTATGGGAAAATATCTTCTGCGATGCATTTAATTAGCTTTAGGATATTTCAAGCATAATGAGATTGGTATACATCAATAATGTGGACTACATCATACTTTCTCGGGAGTATTGAATAAGAAGCAGTAATACAGTTTACAGGGACGCACATAAGAATTCAACTATATTATGATGTATGGTGAAAAATGGTTTGCTATGCATTTTAATAATGTTATGAATGATACGATAATAACTAAAGTATAGTTGTAGTTAACTATATTTTTCATAAAGTAGTTGTAGTTCGCTACAATCAAAAAGTAGTTTTTCCGACCCCTGACTCTAAACTTGTAATTGCAATGCCAGTTTGACATTTTGCAAAAGAAAAATCAATGTTCTGCTTTTAAAAAGCCAAGCATTTGTTGAAAATAAGTAAAACCTCAGAAATGAAAGCAATCACAGCAAAAAATTGGAAACTTGTAACTGCTTTCAGCAGAACCTCCACAACATACTGTCTTCTATCAATGGAGAAACCAGCACTGACTAATTTTTTCTAACGTGTTCCACTGAACAGTACAATGATAACTATCTTGTTGTAGACGTCTGCCCAAATTTATTTTGATCAATATCTAAAGTTTCATAAATATTTTGGCAGTTTCATGCGTTTAGCCAATTGACTGAAATATCTATAGATTCGATTTAGAATGTCCTGATATTTCAATAAATATTACACTTTTTTAATGCCTTCTGTGAGCTAACTATAACTAATGCTAGCGTGTGTGCAACACAATGAATTCCTATATACTGGGATGTACCAATTAAAAGTATCTTTTAATTGCCTTGTAAACCCAGATCTGACGACTGTCCACTTGACATCATACTTTTTTAAACCCTTACTGTGGCTTTGGCTGATGCGAAATTGAATTGGTGTTGAGGCAGTATGTCTAAAAATAACATAAGTAAATGGTACAGTGCGATTGTGCATGATAAGCGACATCAATCTTTCAGTAACGTGAATATGAATAAGAGTGTCGCCTGTACTAACACACATACACAAAATGAGCAAAAATTAAGCACTCGCAATTTGGAGAGTTTAATCGTTCATTTACTCACCAAATAAAGCACTCTGTTGCAATTTGTCGCAATGGCGAGAACCTTGATTGGTAAAGCATTTAAAAATTTTTGATGATATAACTTGGTTATAATGATGAAAAAACTTTGGATTTATAGTAAATAAGAATTTATTAATCCATTGTATAGCATAAAACACTTATTTAGAATTTTCTGCATTTTTTATTACAAAATAACATAAAATTAATATCGTAGAACAAAAAAACCTATGTGAAGAAAAATAGTAATACTGTTAAGCTTAGCAATGAAATAGCAATTTTTTTTAAAACTTTTTTTTATAATATTTTTTTATATCACATTTGGCATTAAAACAATATAGTGCTCAATAACTATTTACTTTAATAAGTTTATAAAAATTAATTTAATTTGATAAATTAATACAGTGGAACCCGTTTAAGAAGTTTTATATCATTGGTCCCAAATGGTTTTCTATTTCTTTAATGCTAAAATCCACTCTTTAAGTCTTAAGTCTTCCCGCTTAAGAAGTTTTTTTCCCCAAAAATCCTCTTTCTGAATTTCACTATACGGAAACACTTTTTCCATTTACAATGTTCTTTCTTTCAAGGGAAAAAAAATATTCAAAATGTACATATGAAGAAAGGAATAGATAAGCAGAAAAGCAAAAGAATGTGACACCTGTTCCCATAGAATACATGATAGCCATTGTTCAGAATTTGGAGGAAGTAACCAGCCAGTTTTGAGAATTTCATTCTTGTAAGGCAAGGGGTTTTCTTTTCTTTCTATGCCGGACTTTAGCCGGGGGGGAGGATTATCGCAGTGATGAATGTAGTTAAATATGCAAAAGCAAGTGGTATAAGCACAAAAATACAGTTTGAAATGAAATTGTTTATTTTTTTGTTTCCTGAAAGGGGCTTTTGCATTAAGTTGTTTTTGAGTGACCTTACAAGCTTCATTCACAGAAAGAATCATAAACAACTGTCCTCATTAACGATGGTATACTTTTAGACATCTGCAATTGCTCTTCAGACATTCTCGTGAACACAAATGATATTCTGCTTGCACTATCAAGCTCCATTCTTATGACTAGTTTGGCACATTTTTTAATCGTGGTGTATTTTTATGGAATAGCCCATAAATAAAGGGCAAAAATTTTAGTTTCAGTTTTTCTACGGGAGGGGGTGTCATATGACTTTTTCCCTATAGGGCTTGCTTTGGGGACGGAAATGGGGGATGACATTTTTCGTGTTACAAAATGGGGGTGATTTTTTTCAGCTGTTGCTGCTTTTTCATGAGTGGGGAGAAGGAGGCAGGATTTTTCAGTTTAATTTTTTCAATCAGAGGGAGAAAAAGGGTATTATGTGAATTTTTTTTATAGGGGTTTGTTTTTTTTTGGGAGGGGGGAGATGGGGAATGATAGCTTTTTTCATGTTCAAGATGAGGGTGATTTTTTTCGGCTGTGGAGGTCAGGATGCTTTTTCATGAGTGAGGAGAAGAGAGCAGGATTTCTTAGTTTCGTTTTTTTTCTCAGGGGTGTCACATGACTGGATTGTATAAGAGAACGAGGGGTAAATGTTAAGTTGTTTTTCATTGGATGTTTCACTATAAACTACAAAAAGGGGCGTGGCCAGCTGTGAATCAAAAAGGGGCAAGGGCTGTCACGTGACTGGATCGTATAAGAGAACAAGGGGTAAAATGTTGAGTTGTTTTTGGATGTATGTTTTAGAGGGAGGAAGTGGGGGTGTCACGTAACTTTTCGTGTAGGATAACAATGACTGTCAATTGTTGAGTAGATGATTCAATTAAATGAATCATTAAGAATATAATTATTTTAGATGTAATTAATATTTTTAATTTTTATAATATTAATGCATTAAAATATTTTAATTGGCTATGATGTTATATACTCACACAGTTTTTTTTTTTTTTAAATCGGTTATAAAAAGGAAAAGTGTCACCAAATTTAGGGGAGCAACCTAGCCATTGTATTAAGTTCTTGGTTTGACGCGGGCTTGAAAATCGCGCCAACCATCTCTGCGTGAGTGTAAATCATCGGTTTCTTTCAATTTTTTATTTATAAAACTGTTTTGTAAATTATTTTTGTAATTTTTAAAACTATCTAATTTAATACTATTAATGTTTTCATTATGTAGTTTGCTATTATAATAGTAGCAGACAACTAACAGAATTGGATTTTAGAGGTTTTGAACAAAACAACTAAAATTAAATTTTTCTTGCAATCACAATAATTAGGAATGCATAGTTAAGTTCGCAAAAGAGAGTGGATGTTCCTATTTCCTGTTTCATGAATCACAAATTGGAGCTGTCCTTTTCTTAAATCTGTTTAATATTTTCCGCATTCTAATGACCACTTTTAATCAGATTCGTGTGCATTTATTTATTTAATTAAAAAAATGTTAAGCTTTAAATAAGTATACTTATATTATTTCATGTATGGGGTAAAATAGTTAATTGATAATGTGTTTTAAAATACCATTATCAGTAATAATTTGCAGTTTTATTGTTGAAATTGTCCTTGAAATGTTGAGAGCAATGTTCATTTGCACGTTCTATGTATTTTTTTTTTTTTTTTTTTTTTTTTGCAGATTAAAATAACATATTTTTGGCTAACTAAGTATCAATAAAAAAAGTGCTATTTTTATGACTATTTTAACCAACCTGACACTACAAGAATACACAAATCAGACAGAAAAATGTAAACAAATTACCAACATATCTCAAAAACGATTATTAATTTAAAATGACAAACCGTTTCTTTATCCATTAATAATACTTTCATTCCTGTTCCACAGTCATCAATCATTTTGTTCACATACAATTTAATTGCCATAATAACATTCATTGTTAACAAATTTTAAATGCTTTGAAAGTCACAGGCGACAAACTTTTCACAAAATAAAAGTGCTATTTGTTGATATTTTGCAAGCAGATAGCTCAGCAAATGTCTCATTAAACGTCAGATGATGGTTGACCAATCACAGATAAAGGTCGCGTTCAGCGCCGACAATCGAGTAACTCCAATCACCCTTTTTCCAGGGTTTGCGTTCAGAGACGAAATCACGTGACAAGTGCTACCCCGAGTAGGCGTTCAGGAACGAATTTGGAACAGATGTGTTACACTCACGCTAAAATGTAAACAAAAGATTGGCGACTGTTTGGTTGGCGCGATTTCCAAGACTGCGCCAAACGAATAACTTAATACAATGGCTAGGTTGCCATTAAAGGAAAAAATCCCCTAAATTTGGCGACTTTTTTCTTTTTTTTAACCGATTAATTTTTTTTTTTTTTTTTTTTAGCGTGAGTGTAAAGCATCTAAGCCTTAAAAAATAATAAGGTTTTTTTTTTTTTTTTTTTCTTGAACAAGTTGATTGAAACTTTTTTTTTTTTTGAGTTTTTAAGATGTGTACATTATTGATTATAATATCTTGATATTCAAAATAAATTATGCATTCCGTTATTTTTTTAAATAAGATTAATATTGCCAAAAATAATTGTAAAAAGTATTAAAAGTAGTTCAAGATGCTGAGAATATTTGGTAGAATTTAATATTTAGCCGAATGTCAAATTTAGAATTCAGACAAGATTGAATAGTACTGTTAAAATTGTATTCCATTTACACAAAAAAAATTATTCATTTTGAAATTCATGTTTCACTAAAATTTTGATTTTTTTACTTTATGTTTATGCATTTGGAAAATGCATCGCTATTAGTGGTTTTCTGGGAAAATAAGCCAATTTCTCGTTTTGCCAACATCTACATAAAATAATCTTGGTAAGAAATAGTTGCTAAATAAGTAAGACAAGTTTGTATAAGTACATTTTGCTTAATTTCTAATAAAGTATACAGCAAAGTTTTTTTTTTTAATGTTACTTCTAGCCATGCAATTAAGTTTTCTAAATTTTAAATACTCTCACATTATTTATTTATTTATTTAATAGTGAATATATATGTATATTTTATTTGCTTTGAGTTATTAGTTTTTCACCATAATCTAAAATTAGTAAGTAAATTTTCAATGAATTTAGGAATCTCCAGTTTTTAGTAACTGTAATTATTTTCCCATTGAATTCAATATAAATCATAGATTAAAAATCTTAAATTTACTAATGCACTAGTATCATGAAACATATTACCTGCATGCAAGTTCAAAGTTAATTTTTGAAATTTTACAAACCTATGTTTAAACTTTGAATTTTGTTTAAGAACATTTCACTGTATTAATCCGTCAGCACATGCGCTGGGATAAAATCTACCAAGTATAAAGCTCAGAATGATAACGAACAAGTTTCTCACATTTTAAGTAATGATTCTGAGCTGGGGTAGATTTTATCCCAGCGCGTGTGCTGACGGGTTAAATACACTACACTAATTAAACCATATTGAATATAGAATCTCCTTCCCTGTAAAATATTTTACTAGCTCCTATACTGTTTAAAATCACAAGCCTTTTTTACAACAGAATACAAAGTTGTATTTGATAAAAAAATTTACAACCTCAACAGATCCCAGAAAGAAAATAAAGGTCCACATTCATCACCTGTAATAATTGTTGATATATGTCTGTAAATATTTAAATAAACACTTGATTTTTTAATAATAATTGTTTCTTTGTTATCATTTAAAGTTATTGTGGAATATGTTTTTTTAATTACATTTCAAATAACAGAATTCTAAAAATTTTTTTCTGCCTTGAATATCAGATAGAATAAAAATAAATTTCTCAATTTTTAACAATTTATTTTGAAGTACTGTTTGCATGTATACTCATACTCATGTAGACAAATATTTTACCCATTTAGAATCATTTTCGCACTGTGAGAAAATATCAAGGAATGACATTACTCATCGATATTTTTGGAAAGTTTCAAAATATTTCCCCTGATATTCTGCCAGAACCAGACTATTCCATAAAATATTTTCATAAATAAAAAAATTAAGGAACTGCTTATTAAATTTAATATTTTAGTCTGTACAAATGTTTTAATTAGTCATGCATATTTTCTGGTAACCTATTGACTGTTTGATATACACAAGCAATTTTTTCAATATTTATACAATTTATTTAATTTAAGGAAGCCATTTACATATCTTTATATACAAACAGAAGTAATCTGTATATAATATATATATCTAATGTTTATGCATTTGTAAATACATATATAAAAAAGCATAAAAGTTCATCAGATTTGCTTATATAACTGATTATAACATTTGGCAATAATTCACTTTCTGAAGCCGGAATTGTGGCAAACATGTAAAAAAGAAATGTCAAAGCCAATATAACAGAAAAGTATCTTTTTGCGAATAATACCTACTTGCCAATTTATATGTGAAAGTAATTAAAATAAAGATATACATCATTTACATTTCTAGTATATAAAAACAACACTATTTGTCACCTTCTGGATTTCTTTTTTCTTTTTGATCATCTTCAAAGCATTTTTAATGATATTTGATATCACCAACTGAGGGTGCTTACATTACCCTTTCTATAGCTCTGCATAAAAAAAATTGGTACTTTTATCTTAACAGTGTGCAAATCTCACCAGTAGCACTTTTTTCTCGCCAATTAGCAGCTTTTATTTTTCATTTGTATAAATGGGAAGCAATGCTTTGATGTTATATGTTTGCTTGTGGTACTTTTTTTTTAAAATAAAGTTAGTGAAATGCATGTATTTTAAATGAAAGTTATGTGTTTTAAATGAATGAGTAAAAAGTTTATATTTTTAATGAAATGAATGCAATACGAATAATGGTGATGGGAACAATATTTGACAATTTATCACATGCACCCGGCTAACATAAAAGTACCAAAAATTTATTTCCAATGAATTGCCATTTCCTTTCTTTGCTGCATCATGTGAGAGAGTCTTTTCACCTTAAAACAATGAATTAAAAAAAAGAGCGATAGAAAAAAAATGCCCATGAGGCCAAAAGTTTTTGGGCGGGATGTGGGGAGGGGAAGGAATGGGTGTTAAAAAAGTTTCTTTTAAATATAATTTCTTATTCCATTTTTGGGCATTAGATTCCACAAGGAAAAGACAAACTGGTATTATTGAAATGCTATAACTGGTTCCAAATTTTTCAATGTCCACTTATTCAACTTCAAATATTGCATATTCTTTATCAACTTCTTAAAATATAATTTCTTCAATCGAGTAAACTTTCTTTTACAGCTTTACCAAAATGTTTAAGATCATCTTATTATGTTATTAATTTTTTGTATATGATTTGCATTTTTTGAAATGAAAATATTTTATTCTAAACATTGAATATGAACATACATATTAGCTTTGTTAGTTTTACTTGTTTATATACGTTTACCATGGCTTAAGGTAACTCTTTAGAGCATTAGATATGCTCACCAACAATGTTAATTTTCATCCTAGACACATTCAAACATTATCTAAATTCACTGTCTCATACTGTCTGCTAAAATAAAGTGTTAAAAGTAGAATTTTTTTATATCCAATACTTTAAAACATTTAAGTTACAAAAAAAAAGAAAATATTATATTCAAGTTGTTCTAAAAAGAAAAGTTTTTTTTTTTTTTTTTTTTTTAGAAATATTGGTACTTTTTCATTATAATAGAGAAGTACAGAAATATTTTTTACTAGCTATCAGTCAGAATTGTCCATATTGCTGTAAAAGGGCCTTTGCAAGTGGGGCTGGGGTAGGAGAGAATCCTGATCAAGCATAAAGAAACTGATATGATTATTAATCTATGTAATGAATGAGCTTATAAAGTGAATTGTAAAATTTGTTACATGAATATATACTAGTAACTGAAATATGGTCTTTCAGCTGATATGTTTGAAATATATAATTAGAAGATTTTTTTTTCTTTTTTTTTTTTTTAATATTTAAATGAATTTACCATGCTTTTCACACAAAGTTTACTTTGATTTAAAAAATGTTTATAAAATTCAGTAGAATTAATGAAAATAACAAGCATGAAATATCATATGCAAAATATAGAACATATTTCAATATATTTTTGAAAAATAATAAAATAATTCCTTTAGATATTATGTTATTGGGTAAAATATACCACCAAAACAATTTTTTTCCATAAAACTTTGCAATAACTAACAAGGAAGGTCTCCTTAAAGCACATGCTCAGAATATATATATATATATATATATATTAATGCTAATGAAACTATTTGCGTACATTATAAAGGATCAATCAAATTTAGCTGCAGAATTCCATCTAGAAAATCTGTGTAAAAAATTAAATACTTTCAAGTATTTGGTGCAAAAGAAGTGATTTGATAAGCGGTACCTTTTCCTCACCAAGTGCAAACAATTTTAATACATATGGAAATTCCTAGTTAAATGTGTGTTTAAATGTCCAATACTTCATGAATTTAAACTTAAATGATTTACTAGTTTATTAATTGTTCTGTAAGCTCATATAATATATATACAAGTTGTGTGTTGCTCAAATAATTTTATTTTACACGGTTTCACTGGCAGATAAGCTTTAAGTGTATTTTAACAGTAACTGAGCGATTAAGAACACTCTCATTAGGCATTTCAATATTGAATAAATTGCAATTCCGACAGAAACAATACTTTTAGCTTGTTTATTGGACCTTAATTTTTAGTTTGTAGCATTTTTAATCAATTTAAATTTTGTTTTAAACAGTAGGATATGATCATTAATTTTCTTTATATATACATATAAATGTACATGACAAAGCTGTAGTTGTAAAATTGTATTTATTTAGCTTGCATTTATTTAAATTGATTCAGTTTGGAAAAGGTTTCCTAAAACAGTATTTATCATAAAAGCATATTTCTTTTTATTATTTCATTGTGTCACCAACCAGCAATAAATTGCCAAAAGCACGAAATTATCATAATTTTTCTAAGAATGTTATATCGAGGTTCCACAGCAATTTTTTTTATAAACATATATATCCTCATCAGAAGAATGTTCTGTAATTTTTAAAAAAATTTCTGAGTATGCACTTATAGAGACCTTCCTTGTAAGTACGGTGTGTGTGGAGGGGGGGGGGGGGTGTAACTCTTCTCAGATCACTTAAAAATTTCATAAGATGCACAAAATAAAACCGATTCTGTTAAGATGAATACATAATGTGAAAAACTAACATAGAGAGGAAAAAAATTAGCATTCAGCTGTTTCAAGGCTTCCTAATAGGAGACCTTTCTTCTGTGAGGGAACAATAACAGCGAAGTATATGTGATGCTACTACTGCTGTTTCTCACATCTTTAATTTTGTCCTGAGGATTGAAATCTTTTTATGAAGCCTTGAAACAGCTGGATGCTAAATTTATTGCATGTACATTTTATTGTGTTGGTTTTTAGATGTCACGACGCTATTAAAATATAAATATGTAAAACAATGAAATTGTTCCTTTATGGGTAATAACAAGGGAATTTCTTTTCAAACTTGTTACAAAATGTTTATCACTTCGTTACTTTTCATTTTACACTGAAAACCAACTTTTTGTGGTTTTCTTTACGTTGGTTTTGCATATGTCAAGTTTTCATTAATAATTTATTCTTAAAAACATTTAAATATTTTGTACTTTTTCTGAGTAATAATAATTTAAAACTCCTCCCTGACAAAGATGCTAGCTGAACCATTTTTCATTATAAGGGAAAAAAACAAACCCACACTCACAAAAATGGGCGTATATTAATCTTACGCATGTTTTTAAAAAGGTTTTATAGCTAAATAAATAGTTCATATTTGAAAAAAAATAAAATGAATTAAAATTCTAAATATTTAATATTGCAGAAGAATGGGAGAAAACAGGATGCCATTCATGCCTGGCGTCCTTTTTTTGGGACGCTAGGTAAACGTCATTAGTTTGATTTAAATTTAAAAAATCTGAATTTTCAAGAATACATGTTTTATATTAATAAATTTCAAACTTATGCATAAAATATATACATGTGGAGTTTTTAATTTAAAAAATAGCTCACCTTTTTTGCCTTGCTATTTCAATTCGTTAAAATCAGTACTATCAATTGTGGAATTATATGCAACACGTTGGCACAATTTTTTTCCCTTGCCAATTTGTCGAAAACTTCCTCTTTGAATATTAGTTACAAATAGCATGCAATAATATCACGTATTTTTTATTTCAGTATAAAAATAAAATGAAGTAATAAATTAAATATTTAAAAAAAGGAAATAAAAATAAATAAATGATAGTTTGATATAAATAAATATTGATATACATAATAAAAATAATTTATAGAATTAAAATAAAAAATAACCGGGTTACCATGTATGACATAAATTGTCATTTTGTTGCAATCGTGCCAACATGGTGCGTATGAGAAATCTGTGCCTTAACACATCAAAAGACTATAAATTTCTTTAAAATATGTTGCCACCTATGTTCATTTTTGAAAAGTAGAATCTTGAGATTAATTCTAAGCAAGTTTGATGTCAATAAGTTTTGTTTTTAGAAAACATGAGTTTTTTACTGAAGCGTCCCAAAATTAGGATGCTAGGCATAAATGGGTTAAACCTTCTGCACATACTGTTATTAATTCAATTTGAGTAGACTGTTTCTGCAACAGAATTTCTTTAAAAGACAAAATAAATTTAAATAACATTAAATAAATAAGTATCTTACTTATAAATATCCGATTAAAAAAAAAAAAAATGGAAAAAGGAAATTCTTCCTGCTATTCATTATTTAAATAAAAGCACAAAATTTTAGTAAATTTCAAAAAATTAAACAGATTTTAAAATATTTGTACTACAAGATAATATTGCAAGAACCATTATTATTGCGTAAATATTTATCAAGAATGCTTTTAACTGTGACATTAATAACAAAAAGAGAGATACCTTTGCTAGAAATTCTATTTCTTATAAGAACACTCTTTAATTTATCAAACAACTCTATTCATTTTTTTTTTTTTTCTCGAAGCTTGTATCAAAATTTACTTTTAACAAAGAATATAGTATTTATATTTTAAATAAAGTGTAATATGTTTAATTTATCTTAAAATAATGAAAGATTTCATATATACAACTGTACTTTGAATATATGAACATACATAACTGATATGCATATATGTAGACATAAAAATAGGAATCAAGACATTATGTTTTATATTCAAGATATTTGCTTCTCAATTAAATCTAACATGATTTACTTTAAATTAATCAATGTTATTTATTATCCTGAACCTAATATCATTCAAGATATATTAAAATATATCATATTAAGATTATCAAGATATATTATATTAAGCATGCATTTTTTTTTTTTTTTTTTTTTTTTTTTTTTTTTTTTTTGAGCTGTCAAGTATAGTATGAAGTTTCGATATATTACAAATGTTACTATTTATAATAAACATGCTTATTTCTTTATTTAAATATAACATTATAGATCAATCCTTTAATATACATAATGAATAAAAGAAAATGAAACAAAAAAATGTAAACAAAAATTATTTATTGCAGCAATATAAATACATTATACATTTACAAAGAAAAGATGTTGAATTCCAGTTGAGAATTTTTTTTTTAATTTCAAATGTCGTGTTATTTGAGGTCTAAGACAGCACTCCAGATGTACGTTTAAATTAAAACGAAACTATCAACAAAATTATACTGCAGGAGACGAAGTTTATCTTTATCTGAGGTATGAGAAAAATCTTCATTGTACTAGATAAAAATCACAGGTGCGATATCAACAAAGTTTTCATTTTAAAAATTCTATAATAACGCCATGCTTAAACATGTAAAATAACAATAATTAATCACAAAACTCATCAAGGAAACAACATCGATAATTTCATGTAACTTGCAATTTTATCCAGATGAATTTGGTAATCCACATTATTTACTTTTAAAAATAAGAGCACTATCTCCATCGTGAGAATCAGTCATAAATTTTGCCACAAAACATTAAATTTGGTGTATAAATAATACGTTATGTTTAATTCCAGAAAATCAGCGAAAAAGTCAGCCATGTTTGTTTATTGTTTTGCTGCCTTTTACCCCAATCCGTTCAGAAACGAAATAACCCTGTGTAACTCTGGTTTTGTAGGGTGATTAGGGCTGTAGCACCTCACGTGACAGAGTAACACTTTGTGGGTATTAAAATGCCGTCGCTGAACGCAACCAAAGATTAGTTGGTTGGCTTCAAATTCGCTTGACTGGCAGAAAATTTTGAATACTCGATCTCCAGCTGATAAAAAATAATGACTAATAAAAGGTGGATAGCAGAAAATATTTAGAAAAACTATATACGAATATTTTAGAAACTAAAACATGCCGCCTTTTGGGTACAGTTTCAAAGCCGCTTGGGTACAGTCGTAGTCCTATATGCACACAGAAACCTTAGTCAACCAACCATTCCAATTGTTTCGTTTTGTTTATGTTATCAAAATTATGTTTTATGCGTACGTTCAGATTTCATGGTTTCCTGTTTTAAATTATTGTGTTTTTTTCAGATTAATGGCCCATTTGATAAGTTTCAAGAATAAAGAAAAATAAATATGTTAACACTGAACGAGAAGAGTGGATTAAAAGACATTCTTGAGAGTCTGAATGAAGAAGAGTTGTTTCGCCTTTTAGAAACTGTTACCAAGCGGATGTTTGTCACTCGTAATCGATCAGGTTAAGAATTTTATATACGTTTTTTTTTTTTTTTTTTTTTTTTTTTTTTTTACATGCTGGCAGTTTTTTAAATTAATTAAAATGTACAAAATACATTGATTTTGGAACTGATGCTTTACACTCACGCTAAAATGTAAACAAAAGATTGGCGACTGTTTGGTTGGCGCGATTTCCAAGACTGCGCCATAACTAAATACAAGCTTAATAGCCGGGTTGCCATAAAAGAAAACAGTCCCCAAAGTTTGGCGACTTTTTTCTTTTTTTTAACAGATTAATTTTTTTTTTTTTTTAGCGTGAGTGTAAAGCATCTAAGCCTTGATTTTTTTAATTTTTATTCATTTTGTTTATTAGTTATAAGGTTGTCATATTTCTCCTCTAAATACAGGACCAGGGGTATCATTTAGGTAGGGAAGGGAAGGGCAATTGCCCCTCACCCCACATCCGCTGAATATTCTCTACCAATATCTGATTTTTGTCATTTTCTGTTCTTTTACTTTCTCATTATATGAATGTTTTCATTTGTTTTCAACAATATATTAAAAAATGAATGTAAATAAATTATAGCAGTAAAAATATGGCTATGATGTCAAACCAACCCACACTTTTAAAAATCCGTTAAATAAAGGAAAAATGTCGCCAAACTTTGGGGACTTTTTCCTTTAATGGTAACTTGGCTATTATTCATGTATTAAGTTATTGGTGTAGAAATTTGTGATTACAACCCTCGTTTGCCTGGTTTTAGAAAGGCTTAGAAGGGGGGGGGGGGGAGAAAGGAAATTATTGTACATTCATGTATTTATGCCATTGATGATGAAAATTTGAGAATGTTTTTCATGAGAAATATCATGAAATCATTTTAGGGCAACCATCTGATCTACACACTTAAGGTTTTCAAATTTTTTTTTAAAAAAGGTACTTTTCGGTTAGCCGGGCGGCAGTGATATATGTACATAGGGTAAACAGTACAGTTATTGGCACCTTTGTATTCAAATGAAAATATTAAGGGAACTAAAAAAGTTTAGTTTATTCCTTCTCAAGATCACATGAATAATGTCATGGCTGAAAACCAAGTGCATCATACTAAAAAATAATAATGTTCAGAGGAGTGTCTCATCTTTTAGAAATAGTCACTTTTTTTTCATAATTTGTTAGTATACACTGTAGCAGTTTTTATTCAAAAATAGTACATTCTTTTTAATTTTTCTTCCCACTTTGATTGTTTTTGATAAATATATCATAAGAGACGGTAGTTTCTTGAGTGACGCAGCGAAAAACCGAAAACCGAAAGCCCTAAACCGAAGATTTCCGTCACTCTATATATACACGTAGTTTGAGTTCAAAGGAAAAGCGAAAAGCCGACATTTAATATCTCAGCAAATATGAGGCACATTGTTTTGATTTTTTGACAGCTGTCTTATATCTCCGGTCTAACTCTATCCTGAAATTTATAGATTTCTACATGCAGTAGATTTTAAGATCTGGAAATCAATTTTTAAGTAAAATGGGAAGTTTTTCGCTCTGCATGTAATGGTGTCATGGTGTAAGAATCGTATCTCGAAATCCGCCCGAAGGAATTTTTTAAAATTAATATATGATACTAATCGGTTTTATATGAAGTGATTCCCCCTATCCACTTAAATAGGAAAACTCTAGTTTTTTATATAATCCACTTTTAAAATCGGACTATTTTCCTACGAGATTTCTCATAGGAATACATGGGACCGAATCACCTCTTTTGACTGCTCAAAGATAAGGTTAAAAATTGGTCTCGGTATACAGTTAAGCTCGGAATAAATTTTAGCATGTAGCTGATGAATTATTTCGACTCATTTTTTCATACGAAAATATATTTTTAATTTATAATATATATTGTATTAAATTAAATTGTCGCTTATATATTTTTCTTTTTTGTTCAGAATATATTTCGCATTTTATATATCTGTATTTCGTTGTGAAACTATTTAGATTCATTTTTTAAATAGGGGAAATATTTTTTTAATTATATGCATTCAATTTTACTGTTATTTATAACAAGGTTTTAATTTTTTAAGGATAATATATTTCTCGTTCCTAAACGGAAGTCTGTCTGACAACCAACCAACTGTTCTTTGGGCTTGTTTTCATATATTCATACGTGTGCCGTGCATTCCCAGTACGTTGAATTGAAACAGACAAAGTTTTAAAAGATTTCATTCATGAAATCAACAGTAAAAAGAACTCCAGTTCAACATGAATTGCATAAGATCATCAGTAATAAGTAGTATAGATTTAAAAGAAATAGTCTAATCTATGTTTAATCTGCATAAACATTTGTAAACAAAAGAGGAAAACCATTACTTTTTTTTCACAGGTAAATTATATTTTTTTCGGTGTTTCGTTAAAAATCTGAATTTTTGATATGTCTGTGTAGTTTTAACCATTGTAATACGCAAAAGAAGCATTAATTATAGTGATTTTAAAACTTTTTTGTCTGTTTATTTATTTATTTTTAAAAGAATTTTATTTGTATTATACGTTAAGTGAAATTAGTAGTCAGATGAGTCTTTAAATAAAAATACTAAAGTGATCATTTTCGCTTTCGAAGTTTTTATTTTATTATTGATAAATGAAAAAAAAAAAAAAAAGAATGTAATATCGCAGAATGTCTTAAATGTATTTTAAAATTAATTTACTGTGAAAGCATGAAGTTAAAATAAATAGCCATAGATATTATTTTATATTTTTTAAAATTATAATAAATAATAATAATTGTTACTTATATTTAACTTCATTTAGGTTAATATTTATATTTAAATGAAGAAAATCTGACTCACTGGATCATTCTGCTGTCATATATTAAATTATAATCTATAAATCTAACCGCATATGAATTTTTCATACCTTAAAAAAAAAAAAAACAGACTATTATTAACCATACTTCTGTGGATAGAACTTTAATGGCATTTATTTCCCCCCTCAAATTTGTTTGAATAACTTGAAAACGGAGCGACTAAATTTAATCTAAATATTTTTTAATGTAACATCTTTTTCGCAAAAAAAAAAAAAAAAAAAAAAAAAAGTTTTGTTCTAAAATTAAAAATGTGATTCTTTTTTGTATTACAATAATTAAAAACTAAACAAATCTAAAGAATTCAGATTACGGAGTATAGGTGCAGATTCCCAAAATCTGGAAGGAGCCAGTGGCTCCTAAACCCAAAAAATCCAGTGGCCACTTTGTGAAACAAACACATAAAAACAATATTTTTTTCACAATTAAATTTGGACAATGGAATATTGAATCTTCCCACCATAATTGCATACAGTTTGTAGGAAAAAAATTGTAATGTAAGATTTGAATATTTTTTGAATAAACGATTCTTTAAAGTTTTTTTAATCTATAAATAAGCTTCCCCCCCCCCCCCCCCCCAAAAAAAAAAAAAAAAAAAAAAGGATTTTTCATAGCTGAATATAAATGCCCAACCTAGGAAACTTGCATAAGAAAATATGTCTATAAAAATCAAAATAAAAAATAAATATATATGAAAAAAATATGGAGAAGATTTATTTTCTTTTAGGTTTTAGATTTTAATAAAATAAATTTAACAATTTCTGACATTTTCAAGGATGATGGAGAAAGATCGAATACTATAAGCCTCATTGCAACTTTTGTTGCAAGGGGATTTTTTAAAGGATGTATTAAAGAATTTTTTTAATACCTATGGAGAAAAAAAAAGAAATAAAATTTTTGTGACCGATTGCCGATTTTCATGTTTTATTATCACAACTTGATGAAATTCACAATTATTTTTTTTTGCAATTGATTGATGAACTTCGCGGTTTTTTCGCGACCAATTGATGAAATTCGAGGGGTTTTTTTTATCCCCCGAGACTAATTGGGGAAATTCACGGTTTTATTTTGCGACCGATTGGCGAAATTCGCGGTTTTATGTCATCAGCAATTGATGAAATTCATGGTTTTATTTGGCGAGTAATTGACGAAATTTTCAAAAATTTTCAGTGACCGATTTGAAGAAATTTTAGATTTCTTTTCATGGCTGATTGGCGAATTGATTTGCGGAAAGCTAAAAATAAATAAATAAATAAATAATGAAAATTCGAGGAGTTTTGCTAATTCGTGGAAGAATCGCATGCCAATATCTATGTGTACCTGTAAGAACATATCTATAAAATCCCAGAGCTACAAATTTATTCTCTTCTCGGCACAAATTTTACTGTGTCACGGGCTTATTGTGGCATGCCATTGGCACAGAGTTTATTAGCGACGCATATCAACAGGATTTTTTTTTTCGATTCTGTGGACATTGCAGATTTATTAGTGGTAATGTGGCAGTCATATTTTTTAATTATGGACAATAGAAAAAAGAAAAAAAAGAGCTAAATATTGCTGAATTATGGAGGAGAATGCCCGGATTTCATATTATATAAAAAAAAGTGAAAATCTCCCTTTGGACGAAAAAGGGACATCCATGTAAAACACATGGCGACTTAGACATAGAAAGTTAGTCGCCAAAGCAAAAACATTAGTCGCCACATGGCGACTGGCGACCGTGAATCTGCACCTATATTACGGAGCACTGAAAAACATATTTATAAAATTTGCCCTTGAATAAAAATAAAAATAGTTTTCCTATTTTTGTTTACAAGTTTTATTGACAGATTTAAAACAGACTTGGGTTATTCATTTCTTTAAAAAAATTATTCTACTCAGTGATGATCTTGTCATATAAATAAAGGGGGTGGGTGTAAACAATAAAACATACAATTCTAAAGTGTTAATCTAGTGTATGCAAAATACAATTTTTAACAGCTTACATTTTCCACTAATACCAAAAAACAATTTTCTTACTTAACCTTAGAACTTCAAAAGTGATGTTTGTTAAAAAGGGGGAAGGTTGCCAAAGCTGTGGATAGAAGTGAATAATGAGGGGGAGGGGGGGGGGGGGGCTCATACTTTTTCTCTCTCGTGACACATGCACGTACAAACACACAGATGTACAGGGGCAGCGCTTGTCATTCGCCTATGCGCCTAATACAAATACATCATGAAATTGGCGAATAAAAAATTACTATGGTGAAAAGACTAGCGAATAATTTATCGGAAGCTTTTCATTCTTGTAATCATGCTTTGAAACATGGATGATTTTTTTAAAAAGTTTGTGTGAATAATATGCATGCTATGCCCAAAAAGAAACAATAATAAAACGGTACTGAGTTAAAATTTAATCAGCAGTTTTTTGGGGTTTTTTTAGTTGGCAACAGTTTAATTTTAATCTTTACTTTAAGGCAGAACTACCTACTCTTCCAATTTTTGGATACTACTAAAATTTAATAGAAATTTTTGCCTTATTTAACCATAGCATTTCGAGGATTAAATAAGGCAAAAACTTCTATTAAATTTCAGTGGTATGCAAAAATTGGAACAGTTGGCAGCCATGCTTTAAGGTAATACTTTTATTTTTGGATGCACTATAACTCAAAAAAATTAAAAAAGAAAAAAAATGGGCACAATATTTGGACATGCAGCAAATGTAAAGAAGTGAGAAAGTGCTTTTTTACCCATTCAATAAAGTCAGGGCTGAAAGAGTTAATGATAAAAAATGTATTATATACTTTCGGCTAATTATAGATAAATTTGGCTAAAAATATTTTAATTTGGCTAATTTACTGGCTAGCATTTTGTAAATCTTAGCACAGCCCCTGGATACATATGATCAAAGTATTATATAGAAAGATAAATTAGTGCATTTTCATATTGTTGGCACTATGTTTCTTATTAAACTGTTTATAATAACTTTATTTATACTAAGAAAAGAAAAAGCCTCAGAAAAAAAAATTCCTGTGTATAACTTCTGAATAATTATACCTGTGAAATAAGTGATATCAACAAGTAAATGAAAAGCTTACAGGGTTAAATCCTAGAACAAGCCAGACAGTTCATGGCATTCTTCCATTTGTTTATTAGGCATTGCTATCTGATGATAGTTTTTTTAATGGAAAATAGTCGACAGAATAATAAAGAAATACCTATATTAGTAGTTTTAGAAGCACCACTGTGTGCATAAAGTTGTAAAAAATGAGCATCAGGAACTGTACTCTGCCAAATTGACACTTTAAAATAAATCAACAATTTCTTCATCAACACTATTTTAAAAGAAATATGCCCATAACAAGAGTTCCATATCCTGTACCATAGATTTGATAATTTTTTGTTAAGTGATCAGTTGCAGTCTTCAGCCTTTTGGGTTGCTTTTTTGAAATAATATTTTTTCTGTAGATGAACAAACATTATTGAAACCACAGCATATGTTTACATTAGCAAATTCACGCAAAATTTTTCTAAATATATTAACATTTCTTTTAAACGGCTTGTTCTGGAATGAACTAATATTATGTAAATATATTTTTGTGCGTTTTTAACACTTTCCAACCTAGTTTAAAAGTGTTTATGACTTCGGTTTGTCTGCACGTGCTCTAACTAGCATAAATATACTTGGATTGCCCTGAAATTTTTGCGTGTTATTGTCGTTTACTATTGCATGTTCCCTATTTCAACCAGGACCGTAGCTAGGGGGGGGAGGGGTCAGAACCCCTGAAAAATTTTGAGCACCCCTCCCCCCTAGGAAAGTTGGCAAGGCCGCCAAATGAAATTCTGTTTCAAAAATCCAAATGAAACTTTAAAAAATTGAACTTAGTTTTGGAGGCTCTTTACAGTTTTGCATAAATACTAAATTGTAGTATTTGTTTAAAAACTGCAAATAAGTGCTTCAACAGGCGCACATCCTATCTGCACATACTCAGAATTTGCAACCTTTTGCTGATGCAAACATTGACTTTTGCATTTGTTATATACTGAAATTTTTCATTTTGCAGCATTTTCCATTATTAGCACAAAACAAAGTTATTCTAATGAGTTATAGCCAGTTTAAATACAAGTGATTTTAACTTTTGACTCGACCCAAAATAATTTTAAAATGCAAAATACACCCTTGATTATACCACCCTTGATATTCACCCATGAAACGTAACAGGCAGTCTGTTTTTGCCGCTAACTGAGTGTGGCTAGCTATCTTGTCGTGCCAGTCGAATCTCATCACTTACTTGTTTTCTTAAATAATTATATGTTTTTGTTAAAGTTTAACCTGTGTGTTCCTACTTGATTCTTCGCCATACACACACACAGTCTGTTCTTTTCATAAGATGACAGCATGATTCTTCAAATATGAGTGGCTAGCAAACCAAACCGCCATAATGTCAACAAGTAAAAGAAAAGCTTACAGGGTTAAATCATAGAATAAGCGAGATAGTTGGTGGCGTCAAATTTCGGGAAGCGATAAATGAATTTTTTTTTGCTACCAGTTTGTTTACAAAATTACTTGTTTTTTTGCATGCAAATTCATATTGGTGGCACAATGTTCCTTATTAAACTGTTTATAATAACTTTATTTATATTCAGAAAAGAAAAGGCCACAGAATAATAATTTCCAGTCTGTAACTAGAGCATAATTATGCTTGTGAAATAAGTGATGATGTTGTGGCGGGTTAGCTGTATCCTGAACTGTTTATCCATAAACTTTAACTCTATGTTAAACAGGAACTATATTAACTGTAATTTTAACTTTAATTTTATTGTATGACGTTTTTCATACAACTCAACATGTAATGAGTTACTTTTAGCTGTAACCGCATTGTAACAGACAGTCTGTTTTTGCCGCTAACTGAGTGTGGCTGGCTATCTTGTCATGCCAGTCGAATCTCATCACTTACTTGTTTTTCTTAAATAATTATATGTTTTTGTTAAAGTTTAACCTGTGTGTTCATACTTGATTCTTCGCCATACACACGCACAGTCTGTTCTTTTCATAAGCTGACAGCATTATTCTTCAAATATGAGTGGCTAGCAAACCAAGCCGCCATAATGTCAACAAGTAAATGAAAAGCTTACAGGGTTAAATCATAGAACAAGCGAGATAGTTGGTGGCGTCAAATTTGGCGAAGCGATAAATGAATTTTTTTTTTGCTACCAGTTTGTTTACAAAATTACTTGTTTTTTTGCATGTAAATTCATATTGGTGGCACAATATTCCTTATTAAACTGTTTATAATAACTTTATTTATACTAAGAAAAGAAAAGGCCACAGAATGCAAAAATTGGAACAGTTGGCAGCCATGCTTTAAGGTAATACTTTTATTTTTGGATGCAGTATAACTCAAAAAAATTAAAAAAGAAAAAAAATGGGCACAATGTTTGAACATGCAGCAAATGTAAAGCAGTGAGAAAATGCTTTTTTACCCATTCAATAAAGTCAGGGCTGAAAGAGTTAATGATAAAAAATGTATTATATACTTTCGGCTAATTATAGATAAATTTGGCTAAAAATATTTTAATTTGGCTAATTTACTGGCTAGCATTTTGTAAATCTTAGCACAGCCCCTGGATGCATATGATCAAAGTATTATATAGAAATATAAATTAGTGCATTTTCATATTGTTGGCACTATGTTTCTTATTAAACTGTTTATAATAACTTTATTTATACTAAGAAAAGAAAAAGCCGCAGAAAAAAAATTTCCTGTGTATAACTTGTGAATAATTATACTTGTGAAATAAGTGATATCAACAAGTAAATGAAAAGCTTACAGGGTTAAATCCTAGAACAAGCCAGACAGTTGATGGCATTCTTCCATTTGTTTATTAGGCATTGCCATCTGATGATAGTTTTTTTTAATGGAAAATAGTCGACAGAATAATAGAGAAATACCTATATTAGTAGTTTTAGAAGCACCACTGGGTGCATAAAGTTGTAAAAAATAAGCATCAGGAACTGTACTCTGCCAAATTGACACTTTAAAATAAATCAACAATCAACACTATTTTAAAAGAAATATGCCCATAACAAGAGTTCCATATCCTGTACCATAGATTTGGCAATTTTTTATTAAGTGATCAGTTGCAGTCTTCAGCCTTTTGGGTTGCTTTTTTGAAATAATATTTTTTCTGTAGATGAACAAACATTATTGAAATCACAGCATATGTTTACATTAGCAAATTCATGCAAAATTTTTCTAAATATATTAACATTTCATTTAAACGGCTTGTTCTGGAATGAACTAATATTATGTAAATATATTTTTGTGCGTTTTTAACACTTTCCAACCTAGTTCAAAAGTGTTTATGACTTCAGTTTGTCTGCACGTGCTCTAACTAGCATAAATATACTTGGATTGCCCTGAAATTTTTGCGTGTTATTGTCGTTTACTATTGCATGTCCCCTATTTCAACCAGGGCCGTAGCTAGGGGGGGGGGAGGGATCAGAACCCCCTGAAAAATTTTGAGCACCCCTCCCCCTGGGAAAGTTGGCAAGGCCGCCAAATGAAATTCTGTTTCAAAAATCCAAATGAAACTTTAAAAAATTGAACTTAGTTTTGGGGGCTCTTTACAGTTTTGCATAAATACTAAATTGTAGTATTTGTTTAAAAACTGCAAATAAGTGCTTCAACAGGCGCACATCCTATCTGCACATACTCAGAATTTGCAACCTTTTGCTGATGCAAACATTGACTTTTGCATTTGTTATATACTGAAATTTTTCATTTTGCAGCATTTTCCATTATTAGCACAAAACAAAGTTATTCTAATGAGTTATAGCCAGTTTAAATACAAGTGATTTTAACTTTTGACTTGATCCAAAATAATTTTAAAATGCAAAATACAACCTTGATTATACCACCCTTGATATTCACCCATGAAATGTAACAGGCAGTCTGTTTTTACCGCTAACTGAGTGTGGCTGGCTATCTTGTCGTGCCAGTCGAATCTCATCACTTACTTGTTTTTCTTAAATAATTATATGTTTTTGTTAAAGTTTAACCTGTGTGTTCCTACTTGATTATTCGCCATACACACGCACAGTCTGTTCTTTTCATAAGATGACAGCATGATTCTTCAAATATGAGTGGCTAGCAAACCAAGCCGCCATAATGTCAACAAGTAAATGAAAAGCTTACAGGGTTAAATCATAGAACAAGCGAGATAGTTGGTGGCGTCAAATTTGGCGAAGCGATAAATGAATTTTTTTTGCTACCAGTTTGTTTACAAAATTACTTGTTTTTTGCATGTAAATTCGTATTGGTGGCACAATGTTCCTTATTAAACTGTTTATAATAACTTTATTTATACTAAGAAAAGAAAACCACAGAATAAAAATTTCCAGTGTGTAACTAGAGCATAATTATGCTCGTGAAATAAGTGATGATGTTGTGGTGGGTTAGCTGTATCCTGAACTGTTTATCCATAAACTCTAACTCCATGTTAAACAGGAACTATATTAACTGTAATTTTAACTTTAATTTTATTGTATGACTTTTTCATACAACTCAACGTGTAATGAGTTACTTTTAGCTGTAACCGCATTGTAACTGGCAGTCTGTTTTTGCCGCTAACTGAGTGTGGCTGGCTATCTTGTTATGCCAGTCGAATCTCATCACTTACTTGTTTTCTTAAATATTTATATGTATTTGTTAAAGTGTAACCTGTGCGTTCCTACTTGATTCTTCGCCATACACACACACCGTCTGTTCCTTTTCATAAGATGACAGCATGATTCTTCAAATATGAGTGGCTAGCAAACCAAGCTGCCATAATGTCAACAAGTAAATGAAAAGCTTACAGGGTTAAATCATAGAACAAGCGAGATAGTTGGTGGCGTGTTTTTTTCCATGCCCATTCAACAAAATTCGCATCCAGTCAACGCAATTCATAATTTTATAGACCCGATAGACATAATTCATGATTTTTTCTATGATCTATGGACAAATTGCAAACTCTTTCCGTGACTGTTTGTTGTAATTTGCGATTTTTCCACGCCCATTCGATGAAATTCGCAGTTAGTCTGTGCTCGATCCATGAAATTCATGATTTTACGTGCTTTATCGATGAAATTTCCACGGTTTTTTCTGTGGTTTACAGAATTCAAGATATTTTTACATTTTTTTGAATGATTGAGAAAATTCACAACTCCGGAATTTCCCGATTTTGGCATATCTGGTTTCTGTAGATCAATTATTGAAATTTACGGGGTTTTTTCCCTTGCGACAAAATAGAGAAATTTTTGATTTTGTCATGCCCATTCAACAAAATTTGCATCCAGTCGATGCAATTCATGATTTCATGCACCCGATTGATGAAATTCATGATGTTTTCCTACAATGGACAAAATTTGCAATTTTTCACGAATTATTAAGGAAATCGAAATTTCTGGATATGTTGGCATGTATGGTCTCCGTGGGCAACGAGTTACCCATCACAGGCCACGTTTAGCCCGCGGGCCACAGGTTGTGCATCCCAAATCGCGACGCAGTCTGGCTCATTCGATTCGATATCAATAAAACTTACCGAGTTTAGTTCAGAGTTTCACCACCAGGAGTGCTTTCTTATCTATGGTTATATGGGCCCAGTCACGACAAGGTATGGCTCATTCAACTCAAAATCAACAGCCACAAAAATTTCAGTTATGTTCATATAGAAAAGATTGCGCCCCCTGGCAGTGGAAGATGGAACTAACAGATTTTGCTGCTAACTTGAGTTCTATGGGTACCTTCACGATGCGGTTTGATTCATTCGACTCGACAGGACTTATCGATTGTAGGTACAAGTTTTCCCACCAGGGGGTGCTTTTCTATCTTGAGTTCTATGGACCCGATTACGACAAGGTTTGGCTCATTCAACTGGATTTCGATAGATTTCGGTTATGTTCGTATAGAACAGAGTGCGCCCCCTGGCGGTGGAACGTGGAACTAAAGGATTTTTCAGCTAACTTGAGTTCTTTGGGTCCCATCACAATGCAGTTTAATTCATTCAACTCGACATTGACAGGATACATCGATTTTAGTTTCAAATCTCACCACCAGGGGCACTTTCCTATCTCAGGTTCTATGGGCCCAATCACTATGAGGTATGGCTCATTCGACTCGAAATTGACATCCTCAGTGATTTCAGCTATGTTTGTATAGACTAGAGTGCGCCCCCTGGTGGTGGAAGATAGAACTAACAGATTTTGCATCTAACTCGAGTTCTATGGATCCCATCACAATGCAGTTTGATTCATTCGACTCGACATCGACAGGATATATCGATTTTAGTTCCAAGTTTTGTCACCAGGGGGCGCTTTTGTATCTCGTGTTCTATGGGCCCGATTACGACAAAAATTGTCTAATTCAACTGGATTTCGATAGCTTTACAGATTTCGGTTATGTTCGTATAGAACAGAGTGCGCCCCCTGGCGGTTGAATGTGGAACTAAAGGATTTTTCAGCTAACTTGAGTTCTATAGGTAACATCACAATGCACTTTAATTCATTCAACTCGACATCGACAGGATATATCGATTTTAGTCTCAAGTCTCACCACCAGGGGGCGCTTTCCTATCTCGGGTTCTATGGGCCCCATCATTACGAGGTATGGCTCATTCGACTCGAAATCGACATCCTCAAAGATTTCAGCTATGTCTGTATAGACCAGAGTGCGCCCTCTGGTGGTGAAAGATGGAACTAACAGATTTTGAGGCTAACTCGAGTTTTATTGGTCCCATCAGGACGAGGTATGGTTCATTCGATTTGAAATCGACAGCCTAGAAGATTTCAGCTATGTTTGTATAGAACGGAGTGCGTCCCCTGGCGGTGGAACTAATAGATTTTGCAGCTAACTCGAGTTCTATGGGTCCCATTGCAACGCGGTTTGATTCATTCGACTCGACATCGACAGGATACATCGATTTTAGTTCCATTTTCTGTTTCCAATTAGTCCACATTTCTGCATTCCAGTTCAGACCCTTTATCCTAAGGTAATGCTCAAAACTGTCAGCTGGCCCCTTTTGGGGTCCTCACTATAGCTCCCTTAAAAATCGTCTAATTCACTAGCTTTTTTTTTCTAGCAACTTCCAAGGACTTCCAGCTACTACATGAACAACACAAAATTTTCTCGGACAAAACCCGGTCCCCGTGTAACCTTTTAAGTTTTTGTGCCCTAAATTTTTAATAACTTGCCTCCTTTTTCACCGATGATCTTCGTTTTTTGGGGCCCCTTTCTCCATTTAGTTATTCCCTCATTTCTGAATTCCAGTTCAGATACTTCATCTTAAGTTCTTGTTTAAAACTATCACCTAGCCCTTTTTGGGCCCCCTACTATACCTCCCTTAAAAATCGTCCAATTCACTCGCCGTTTTTTTCTAACACCTTCTTAGGACTTCCAGCTGCTACATGAACAACATTTTATTCTCAGACAAGACCCGGGTCCCCTGGACCCTTTTAAGTTTTTGTGCCCTAAATTTTTAATCACTTTACTCTTTTTTGTCTGATTTTCTTCGTTGTTGGGGCCCCTTTCTCCAGTCAGTTATTTTTCCATTTCTACATTCTAGTTAAGACCCTAGGGTCCGGTACGTGGCCCCTTGACGTTTTTGTTCCATAAATTGTAAATAACTTGACTCCTTTTAATCTGATCTTCTTCGTTTTTTGTGACCTTTTTTCCATTTAATTATTCCACCATTTCTACAGTCCATTTAGTACACTGGCCTGAACCCGGTCTTAGACCCTTGAACATTTTTGTGCCATGTATTTTCATCCCTCTAATTATGTTACTCTCTCGATGCATAACTTTAAAGTTGAGTCTTGCACTCCTCTCGCCGGGCCACCACCCTCATATTTTTATTGGGGCCCTAAGGGTCTTTTTTAGCATTTCTTTAAAATTTTATTCTAATGATTAATTTATACCCTATGCTTAGTTTCGATTAATTGACATTTTCATCAATAACCTCAAAAAAGTAATGATATCAGTACAAAAACCCTTAACGGGTTAAAAGTTGTGACGCAGCATTTTCTTTTGGCTCTAAGAATTTTAAATATGTGTCTTAAAAGCAATGATATCGAATTTGAGTGACGCTATGTTAATAATATTTTTAAAAATCATTATTTTCTTTTTAGTTTTATTTGTATTCACAGGTGCAATTATTATTGTAACATGAAAAAATATATAAAATTTATTCGCTGATGCTTTTTCATTCAGATCTCTCAGGAATTCAAAATATGGGTTTTAAAAGAAATGATATCAAAATTTGAGTGACACCTTGACGTGAATTTAGTAGGATTGTTTTAAAATTCAATTTAAATTATTTTTCGTTTGTCTTCTAAAGTATATTTACACATACAAACAATACTTTTAATTTTTCAATACACTGTTAAATATATTACTTTCACTGAGCCTATATTATGTATTGAAATGTATTTATTTCAATAAAATGATTTATGTTTTGTGCCACGCTATCCAAAATCATAAGTAAAATTTATGTAAATGATTATTTTGCGTCATATTATCCAAACAAAGGGAAATGTATGCAAGTGGATAATATGACACAAAATAATCATTTACATAAATTTTACTTATGATTTTGGATAGCGTGGCACAAAACATAAATCATTTTATTGAAATAAATACATTTCAATACATAATATAGGCTCAGTGAAAGTAATATATTTAACAGTGTATTGAAAAATTAAAAGTATTGTTTGTATGTGTAAATATACTTTAGAAGACAAACGAAAAATAATTTAAATTGAATTTTAAAACAATCCTACTAAATTCACGTCAAGGTGTCACTCAAATTTTGATATCATTTCTTTTAAAACCCATATTTTGAATTCCTGAGAGATCTGAATGAAAAAGCATCAGCGAATAAATTTTATATATTTTTTCATGTTAAAATAATAATTGCACCTGTGAATACAAATAAAACTAAAAAGAAAATAATGATTTTTAAAAATATTATTAACATAGCGTCACTCAAATTCGATATCATTGCTTTTAAGACACATATTTAAAATTCTTAGAGCCAAAAGAAAATGCTGCGTCACAACTTTTAACCCGTTAAGGGTTTTTGTACTGATAGTATCTACAACTAAAATAATGTTGATTTGGTTTTAAAACTTACTAAGTATTTATTTGGTGTGGGTGCCAATTACTGTCTATGATAACTTTGACAAATCCAGTTATTGTCACCAGTGCCAATAACTATAAATTTCACAAAAAAATTCAAATGCAGTATTTTGTGTGTTTTATATTTAGTAATACATTTTTAAATGATTTACCAGTCTTTTAAAATTGAAATATAGAATTTTAACAGTTATGGGCCCCGGTGCCAAGTTACTCATTTGGGGATGCCAATAACTATCTTGTTTCATTGATTAGCACAGTTAACATACCAACATATTGTCATTTGTTATTTATTTAAATATATTTTTCTTTTAAATATAAAAATAATTAAACAAATAAAATAATTTACTTCTATATATCAGCCTCTGGACTTCAATGTCCACCAATGGCAATTTACCCATATAAAAGGATGCTGAATAATATTATTCACTCTGTGCCAAGTTCTTGGGGGGTTGGTTTATCTGAATGTGGATGGATGACAGCAGAGGCCTTTTATGAGTATACGGCAAATATATTGATACCATTCTTTAAGAAAAATGTTGTTTTCCAGTCATTTTATTTTTGGATGGCCATAAAAGCCATATTACATATCACTTAGGTAACTTGTGCCCAAAAGAGGGTGTAATTCTTATTTCATTGTATTTTATTCCCAAATTCAACTAGAATCCTACAGCCATGCGATGTTGCAGTGGCTGGATAAGATCAATGTCTACAACTGCCGTTTTTTATGTTTTCGATTTTGTTTGCAGGTTTTTTTTTTTTTTTCTATGAGGATACTTTCACTTTCAGAATCGGTTTCGATAATAAAAGTATCCCATAAAAAAAAAACCTGCAAACTAATTCGAAAAAGTAAACAATGGCGGTGGTAGACATTAATCTCAGCTATCCAATCTTAAAAACAATAATTTTATTCATTTATTTTTTAATATTGAAATGCAAACGAGATATTATAAGGGTCATTCCATGTCAAATCAACCAGTGACTCAACCTAACCATTTTAGATTTTGATGAAACTTACAGGAATCATTCTCCCTGATGACATAAATGAGAATATACTTTTATTATTTTTTTATATCAGTAAATTTTCATACAATTAATTTTTTTAATTTCGAAAAATCATCATTTTTTGGCTTGTATAAATGTATTCAATTTTGAATTTCTCAAGTTCTATCAGGCATATAGAGTTGTTTAACCCCTCATTTTAAAGAGAATATCATAAGGCTTAATTTGATATGCAAGTGGACTATACTTAGTTAAAAAAAAAGTTAATTTAATTTAAAAATTTTAAATTTAAATATTTTTTAGTGTTTTTTAAAAATTTTGAAAAAAATATTTGTTTTTTGTAATATTATAAACTTTAAATTCTGAAAGTTTTAGAGTGGGATCTATATGGGATCAGCAGTTATGTTAAAAAAAAAACTAATGCTAAACACCAATTGGGGCTGAAATTTAAAGTTGGCACATTGCCAACTTTATGATTGTGCTAAAAATAATGCTGTTTTATTCATTTTAAACATATTTTTTTATAACTGCTGATCCCATTGAGATCCCACTCTAAAACTTTCAGAATTTAAAGATTATAATATTACAAAAAAAACCCGTGGCAGAATGTATGCGACGGGCGTCGCAGACTTTTTAGGGGCACCTGCAGACTAAAAACATACAGCGATGCCGTGGACGCGCTATAGCGCGTAAATTACGTGAAAAAAAGGCAAACTTCGTCGAAGGATCGTTTAAAAAAAAAAGCTGAATTTCGTCGCATAATCGCCGAAAAAATACGAAATTCATTTAAAGATCGTGGAAAATTACTAATTTCGTTGACAGATCGCGAAAAAAATGCAAATTTAGTGAAAAAAAAACGTGAATTTCGTCAAAAGGCCGTCAAAAAAACATGAGTTTCATTGAAGGATCGCAGAAAAATGCAAATTTTGCCAAAGGGCTATGAAGAAAACGCCAACTTCGTCAAAGGATCGTGGAAAAAACAGTTAATTTCGTCGAAGGATCACGAAAAAACGGTCAATTTCGTCAAAGAAATGGCAAATTTCATCATGTAATCGTGAAAAACGGAGAATTCCGCTGACAGATCAGGAAAAAATGGCAAATTTCGTTGAAAGATCGCCATAAAATGGTAAATTTTCGTCAAAGGATCTCGAAAAAACGGCAAATTTTGTCGAAGTATTTCAAAAAACAGCAAATTTTGTTGAAGGATCGCGGAAAAAAACGCGAATTTTGTCCAAAGGCCAAAGAAAAACGCAAATTCATCAAAGGCTCTGGGAAAATGGCTAATTTCGTTGACAGATTGCAATAAAAATGCAAATTTCGTCAAAAGGCCGCAGAAAAAGATTTTCATCAAAAGACTGTAAAAAAAAAAAAACATGAGTTTCGTTGAAGGATCTTTGAAAAAATGTGAATTTCATCAAAGGGCCACAGAGAAAGTGCAAATTTCGTCAAATGGCCACAGAAAAAATGCCAATTTTGTCAAAGAATTGTGGAAAAAACTGCTAATTTCGTCAAAGGATCACGGAAAAAGTGCAAATTTCATCAAAGGGCCACAAAAAAAAAAAAAAAAAAAAAAACATGAATTTCGTCAAAGGATCTCGGGGGGAAAAAAAGAAATGCTTATTTCGCCAAAGGTTCATGAAAAATGCAAATTTCGTCGAAAGGCCGCAGAAAAAGATTTTCATCAAAAGACTGTAAAAAAAAAAAAAAACATGAGTTTCGTTGAAGGATCTTTGAAAAAATGTGAATTTCATCAAAGGGCCACAGAGAAAGTGCAAATTTCGTCAAATGGCCACAGAAAAAATGCCAATTTTGTCAAAGAATTGTGGAAAAAACTGCTAATTTCGTCAAAGGATCACGGAAAAAGTGCGAATTTCATCAAAGGGCCACAAAAAAAAAAAAAAAAAAAAAAAAACATGAATTTCGTCAAAGGATCTCGGGGGGAAAAAAAGAAATGCTTATTTCGCCAAAGGTTCATGAAAAAAAACGTGAATTTTGTGAAATAGTCCCGGAAAAGATGCTGCATTCCTTTAGAAAACAGCAGACATACAAAGTTCTATGCTTATTAATATAGGCATAGTTTTTAATATGAAACAATATACTGAACTAACTTTTGAAAAATCGTGTTAACCCGAACCTAATTTGCAAGAATCTACACTCAGCCTGAAATTGACTCGAATTAAAAGCAGAGTTAATCCGACCTGCAACAAGAATAATTATTGCCGAGAGGGGATTTTCTTCCCTCCCCCCTCTGCTGTAAACTTTCAGAATGTTTGCTGTGAATTTCAGAATTTTTTTTTACTCAGAAAGGCTGATAAATGTTCATGCCTTAATTAATTAGCACTACAACTAACACAGCAGCAAGAATAGATTTATATGATATATTGCGTATTGCAGACTATTTTTGAAAACATTATTAGCGTTGCAGACACTTGAAGATAGTTCTGTCACTGGGCAAAAAACATTTTTATTTCAAAATTAAAAAAAAAATTAAATTTAAAATTTTTAAATTAAATTAAATTAACTTATTTTTAACCAAGCACAGTCAACTTGCATATCAAATTAAACCTTATGAAATTCTCTTTAAAATGAGGGGTCAAACAACTCTCTACACCTGATAGAACTTGAGAAATTCAAAATTGAAAACATTTATACAAGCCAAAAAATGATTTTTTGAAATTTAAAAAATTAATTGTATGAAAATTTATTGAAATAAAAAGATTATAAAACTGTATTCTCATTTATATCATGAGGGAGAATGATTCTTGAAGGTTTCATTAAAATCTGAAATGGTCAGGTTGAAAATTGAAAATTTTTGGTTGATTTGACATGGAATGACCCATAAAATAACTGTCCCTGTTCCATAGAATTGACATTAGTAAGCGGTATTTTCGCATGAATTAGTGGAGCCTCTTAAGAATAGCCAATGGGAGGACCACCAGGGTTTGATCCCCCTCTGAAATTTCTGTCAGGATGACTGTAAATATGTCATTAACTATTGGTCAAGATGATCAAGATTCGAAAATCAACTATAGCCAAGAGTTAAAAATCCAAATTCTACACTAGCATATCTTTATTGTTTGATTCCGTTAGTATGTTAAAAAAGTAAGTACATTTTCTAAGAAATCATTAAAAATCATTCAAATTTTTTTGGAATGGGACTCTGTAAAAGCAGAATGTTAAAATAAAATGTCTACAACAGCTTGTTATAGATTGTCAGACTTGTTTAGCCCAGATTCTTGAAGATGCAATGAAAGTCATTTAAAATATCTTACAAACTTAGCTATTCTAACATATGCCATGACAAAGTATTTTTGGCACTAAAATATTTGTAAACATATGTACAAAATTTCAAACATTAATTTGGTTGACACTAATCTCAAAATATGTCACCAAAGAAGCATTTAAGGGACATTATAATGTTATTTGCAATGAAAATGGCTTAAATTTTCTTTTGTAATTATATTAAATAGAATTATTTGAATTCATAATGAAACTTAATAAAGATTCTTAACACTTGGCACTATTCAATTAGTAAAAAACAAATCTAAAATAAGACAAGATTAAAAATCTGGGCCCAACTCCCCATCCAAAATATTTTTCTAGCTATGGTCTCGTCAACCAGATTTGACTCTGTACCATATGAATGAATCAATAAGTCTTGGTAGTTTTGTTATGTACCATATGAATGGTTCGACTGGGATTTTTTAATTTGTTTTAAAATCATTTAAAAATCTATTTACAAATATTTCATTTGTGTATTGGCCTACATATACTATACATGACTTGGCAGTCTTCTTTTTGGTCTTTGAGTATAATGCTTAATGACAAGCATGCTATATTGTCATATATATTTTCTTTTAAGTAATCTTAAACTATTATTTTAACTACATTGTTCTATATAATAAATATCTTCTTTTATTTTATTTTAGAAGCAGTAGAGACCATATTAACCTTCACTCATAAGCCATCAGATCTTCTGCAAAGACAAAAGATTACGAAAAAAGTTCTCTTGAGCTATTTGATAGGTAAAAGGCAAAGTGTCCTTCCTGAGTGGGGAAAACTCACATTAGTTCAAAAATGTCTGGAAATATGGCAATCAACCGAATCTGTTAAAGTGAGTATTTTGATAGGAAATTTTTAGTTATATATTTATGAGCTTTGCCTGTTATATTATAGACAAGTATTTTCAGAATGTTTCAATTGAAAAAGAAAAATTAGTAATTCCCAGTTTTTTATTGCAGCCTAAATTTGTGCAATCACTGTGTACTACTTTTATAAGCACTATGGAAGCCATTAATCATATCAATCATTTTATTTATTTTTTCCTTTTTATAATTTTACAGATGACTTATGCATGTAAAAAATTGGAAATTTTGTTATCATTTAAGCTAAACAGCATTCTATTGATTATATTTTAATTACTATAATAATTGTTTTTGTATAGTTCCAGAAATGATTTATTAATAATAAAACATTGAGCTTTTGGAATGTAATATATATATATACAGTCGAACCTCGTTAACACGAAATCGCTTAACGCGAAATTTCGCTTAACACGAAATAAAGTCCCATCAGATGAGTCTGAAAATCAATGTTAATTAATTCGCTTAACACGAAATGAAATTTCGGAAAATCCCGCTTAAGGCGATTTTTTTTTTTTTTGCTCCAAAGTAAAAAAAAAAAAAAAAAAAAATTCTTATGCAATATTTCTGATATTTCAAACTTACATGTCACATACTCTTATTAAAAATAGAAATTTTCTCATGGTTTGAAGAACATATAAAGTGGAAACTGATTTCAGAAAATGGTGAAATGCTAAATTCCTGACTAATGCCTGCTTTTCTCTGATCTCTGATGTGCGCAAATGTTCTCACATTAACCATATGAGCTATAGATCAATCACAATGAAAGTTTGGGTGAAGGAATTTCTTTTTTTTGAAAGTGATTGTTCCATTACCCGGTTGACTGTATTGACAGTGACATAAACCGGGTTTCCGAATTCCCCTATATGTGAGGGAAAGAAGTGTCAATCCTTACTTCACTACCTGACTAACATAATTGAAACTCTGCTCGCAGTTGCTCTGTGAAAGATAAGTCGAAAACAACAAGCTGTATCTTTAGAAACCAAGCAAAAAATTTTAAACGAAGTTAGCCATAAAGTGCTGAAAAAAATCAGAAAATGCAGCTAAGTATGGGATACCTGCAATTCTTCTACAATAGGTAATTTCTACAATTTTAAAGAGTCGTGAAATTCAAACCAGTATGAAAATGAATGAGTGAATAAATTTAAATTGCTCTCTTGCAGTGGATAAAAGAGGCAAGAGGCGAGAATATTGAATTTTTGCAGTTGTGCAAGAGAAAGCAAAGGCTTTGCTGTTGCTCTCGGTGAGAGCCGATTTCATATGTTCTAATGGATGACTGACAAGATTTAAAGAGTGTCATAGAATTGTCTACAAAAAGATATGTAGCCAAAAAATGGGAAATTTTTTCTTAGACATTGTTTTTTCCGAGTACTTTTGCATGGATGAAGATGTGTGGACTTCGGATGTGACGACAGACGACGAAATAATTGGTGAAAAATAAAAGATGACAACATTGAAGTGTTGGACGAGGATGAAGAAATTGACACCGAACGGAAAAGTTTAGTGTCATTAAATGAATTTACCACAGCATTGAAAACTGTACAATGTTTCCTTATGGAACAAGAAGATGCTTCCGGAACTTTGAACAAATTAGATGAGGTCCATACGTTCCTAAAGTAACTACAAAAATTGAAGCAAAATCTAATAACAGACTTTAAAAAAATGATTAGCAAGTAAATAAATTTATTATTGCCTAAAAAATTATGATAAATTTGTCAATGAAATTCTCTATTTCTTATTAATTTATGATTTTATGAGCAGGGATATATTTATTCATTGTTGTTTATTCTCTACAATTTTAAAGAGTCGTGAAAAGATTGAAGAGGCTTATGCTGTGAGTAAATTCAAACCAGTATGAAAATGAATGAGTGAATAAATTTAAATTGCTCTCTTGCGGTGGATAAAAGAGGCAAGAGGCGAGAATATTGTTTTAATTTTAACTTTTGCAGTTGTGCAAGAGAAAGCAAAGGCTTTGCTATTGCTCTCGGTGAGAGCCGATTTCATATGTTCTAACGGATGACTGACAAGATTTAAAGAGTGTCATAGAATTGTCTACAAAAGATATGTAGCCAAAAAACGGGAAATTTTTTCTTAGACATTGTTTTTTCCGAGTACTTTTGCATAGATGAAGATGTGCGGACTTCGGATGTGACGACAGATGACGAAATAGTTGGTGAAAAATAAAAGATGACAACATTGAAGTGTTGGACGAGGATGAAGAAATTGACACCGAACGGAAAAGTTTAGTGTCATTATTCATTAAATGAATTTACCACAGCATTGAAAACTGTACAACGTTTCCTTATGGAACAAGAAGATGCTTCCGGAACTTTGAACAAATTAGATGAGGTCCATACGTTCCTAAAGTAACTACAAAAATTGAAGCAAAATCTAATAACAGACTTTAAAAAAATGATTAGCAAGTAAATAAATTTATTATTGCCTAAAAAATTATGATAAATTTGTTAATGAAATTCTCTATTTATTAATTTATGATTTTATGAGCAGGGATATATTTGTAAGTTAATTTACTTAGGTTTTGTATCTAACATAGATTGCCCCCTCTATTATGACGGTTAACACGAGATTTCGGATAACACGAAAAAAATTCGCAGTTCCTTCAATTTCGTGTTAACAAGGTTCGACTGTATATATATATATATATATATTGTAAAACAAGGTAAATATTTCAGTTAAAGCAAATTAAGTTAAAATTTAATAAAATTTTTTAAAAATAGTATAATGGAAAATTTCTTCTCAGACAATAATTACTTGCACTACCTATTTCAAACAGACATTATATCTCTTTTAAAAACACACTCAAAAATAGTGCACTAATCTAAAAGTTCTAAAAAGTACTTTCCAAACCACACTAAAAATTAGTCAAGATGTACAAAAGTTGTAAAAAAATAAGTTTTAAAGTTTATATTAAAGTTAAAAACAAGCTTAAAAGTTTTTTTAATATGGTTTGATGGTACTTTTTAGAACTTTTAGATGGGTGCACTGTTTTTTAGTTTGTTTTTAAAAGTGATATAATGTGTGTTTGAAATAGGTAGTAAAAGTAATTATTGTGATTAATAAATGACATGGAAGATTGCACATAAAAAATTGTTCTCAGATTTTTGAAAGTGCAAAACAAAAATTTTATTTGTTTTTGATTTGATCTTAGCGGGCATGCTTAAATTCTTTGTACAAATGAGCATTATGATGTATTTTTGCAGAGAGTGTTTACGCTATTACAAATGTAAGATTTTTTACAACATTAATAGAGCAAAAATTAGAAGAGCAAATTATACATAGTAGTAAAAAGTTCATTTTGGGGCCATTTTTGTGAATAAAGTTTTGGAAAAATCCCACTTTTCGTAAAACTTGTAACAGCATACCACTGGAAAATTAATAGATTATTAAAAAAAAAAAAAACTGGGATTTTGTTGAGAAAACTTAGTTAAAAAGAAATCTCAACTCAAAATTTTGAAAAAACAAACTTTTCTTTTTATGCCATAAGATATAATTCTTAAAAGATTTAATGTGTGTAATAAATTTTGTGTTATATTTTAAGATAGAATTGCTGTATAAATTTGGTTTAAGTTGTAACAAAGTTAACAAATTTTGGACTTTCATTGATATTTTCTGAATTTTTAAAAGTTTTTTACTATCATGCCAAGAATGTGTTTGCAAAAAATTTTGATAAAGGTGCATTTACACTACAGCTTATTTTGTTTTATAGTTGCTCTTTCAGCACAAATTGCAAGCCAAAATTTATCATGTTATCATAGTATCTTAATAATTATATAGTTTATGATTAAATAATCATACTGTAAACATGGTCATTTAAAAAAAAAAAAAGAAAAAAATCTTTTAAGTTTAATGTTTTTATAATTGCTTCTCCCTTTGGTTAAATGTATTAGACAAGGATTCATAAGTCTTTTTTCTCTTGCATGTAAGAAAGCATTTCTCTTATGAACATTTAAAAAAGTTTTATGTTAAATTTATTCTGGCTGTTTCAGGGTTGTAATTTTGAACAGTCAAAACTAATTTTAACAGTTCAGTGGTCAAAATTGACTTTAACCACTCCAAATTAGCCAAAACCGTATTAAATCATTGTAATTTACATAAATTATTTATACTGCATATTTATGTGAATATTAGTGTTATATTATACATTTAATAATATTTTTAATAATGTTAGTTAAAAATGAATATTTTATATTTAATTCTAGTGTTCATGTTTTTTTTTTATTATTATTTTGTCATAACTGTAATTATAATTACCATTACCAATACAATTGCTGTAACTTCAACTTTATTTATTTTGATTGTATTACTTACCTGTTCTTCAATTTAATAGTGAAATACTTGTTTCCTAGATTTCTAATTATTCAAATGTTTTATTAATAGCTTTCTTATTAGTATTCATTAGTCAGTAATAAATATCAATAAAGGTGAAAGACTTATAAAAATCCAATCCGAAGGTTTTTTAAGTTAATAAAGTAGTTTGTGATGTGCATTTAAACAGAGGCCTCAATTTAGGGAAGCAACACATCCTTTTATTAAGCAATTCTTACAATATTATTATGTATTTGTGTGCAAATAAAAAATTGTTCAATGCAAATTTCTTTTCAGTGAAAGGTCATGTCCACCATGCATCTATCTTGAATCAGACTTTGTATTTATGGTTAGTAATCTAAGGTTTAATGCAGGGCATAAAATTAAAAGTTTAAAGAATAACCAGACTAAGAATACTAGTTACCAAAATCATTACCAGTTAAAAATCCTTTACTTATTGCCTAAAAATGTAATGCACATATTTTTCCCCCTTATTTATTATTTATCTATCATACTTATTTGTCAGTAAAGCTTATTATATTTATGTTAAATATAAAACCATTCTATATTACAAATTATTCAAGATGCATCCATGATTTAATCAATATTTCACTGGATGTGTTACAGAGAGATTAATCTACTATTGCAGATATAACCAATGAATTCTTGACACTTTTGAAATCTGAAGAACTTGGAATTTATAATAAATGATTACAGAAAAGATTTGGTGACAGTATTACGCCAGCTCACATTTTATTATACATGCTGCATCCAAGATACATGAATGAGAGACTTTCTAATGACCAAGAAGAATTAGCAAGGAATTGGATGAATGGCATTGATAAAAATTTTTTGTCATTGATTATTAAATTTTCCATTAAGGCTTCCTGATACATATTTTTCTGATGCAATCATAAATAATCTATCACCAGCAGAATAACTGAAAAGATACTGTGACTTAGAAAATATTTCAAATTTTGCATGTCATCTGTTTCATTGTGTTGCCTCATCAGCTAGCATTGAACATATTATTTCCAATTCAGCATGATTCAAAACAAACTTATTAATATCATTACAAGCACAGGTTTCATTTCAATGTAACATTTTCTTAATTAACATTAATTTGTTATTTCATCATATGATTTTTTTTTAAAGTAAAGTTTGAGGCTGTCAAACATTTAAAATTTTTTTTATTTCTATTTTTAATTTTGTAAACTGATTATTAATTGCAATAGAACTGCCATATGACGGATAAACAAGTTAAAATTTACTGCAAATGTATATGTTTTACAATTGCTATTTAATGCATTATAACTTACTATTGATATACATTTTATTTATAAACATGTTTGCATAAAAAAGCTTCTAGATGAACTGAACTTAGTTTTTCATTTTCACGCAAAATAGTTCCCATACTGTTCTGTATATAAATATGTATATCTGATATTTGGATATAAAAAATGTTTCTTGAATGGGAAGAATCAATATATTTATTTATTATTGTTAAATTCTGCATTTTTAATTTAGAATTTTCAATTTATTAAAAGTAGACAAAATGGACAAAATGATATTTTGTCCGGGACAGTTTTTTCCAGAGTGGGAAAAACCAGACAACCCCTGACCATGATAAAATTAAAGTATCAGCAATGCATACTTTTCTGACATTGGAAAGTTTGTTTTAAAATTTTTAAAAATATTTTAAATATAATGCAATTAACACTTCCGAGAACTTCTGAAATGTGTGAATTAAGTTTCTGTACTATATACTTTCAATTATTCTGTTTATGGATTATATCCGAGTACGGGATTATATCCAAAAGAGGGCTGGTTACACCACCACTTTCAAACTGCAAGTTTTATAATATGCTATAAAAAGACACCAGAATTACAGCTCAAAATTTCGATATTGTCTACGAAAATTTGATAATTGTACGTCTTACATATGATTATGAAGGAAGGAAGAAGAAACACTGAAAAAATTCCATCCCAGAATCTGGCTTTTCGTGGAAATATCTCAGAAGTAGAGTAGTAACTGCATGATTATGTAATGAATTTAGAACACTGGTGTTATACGTCTAACAAACACTACTGGTGTCTAAAAAAAAAGCTTTTGAAGCCTGTAAAATGGCTCAAACATTGCTACATTGTACTTCAAATATTCGTTGTTTATCATATTTGTTATTGATACTTGGAGGAATGATGGAAGTATTGCATCTTTTAAATGTCATCATAATCATTCATTGAGGATTACAGTTTGGCATGCCTGCAATAGACAAATGAAGTTGGTACCACTTGAAATCACATAAAGTGTAGGAGAATCAAATGTGTATCATAAAGATCATCCAAGCATGGATTCTTGATGTTAATCCCTGTTTAGATGGTCATTAAAATTTCTAAATGACATGAAAATTAAATTTGATGGATGTAAGGGAAAATGGTATTATATATGATAGTAGTAATGACATAGATGCTTGTGATATTCTGGTTAATTGTAAATTGCATAAAGGGAATTTTCAAAGTGGGCATAATTTTATTTTTCTACTGTTTTAATTGTGCAATGCTAATCTAATAATAGTAAGTAATAACTGTGACTCATAATAAACAAACTACAGTGTTTAAAAGTGTAATTATTGCATGAATTTTACTTACACTTTACTTATGTACACAGTTTTATCACAGTATCTATGCCTTGTACAGTAGAGTACCGTTAATCTGCAAATCCGTAATTTGCTAAAACCTGTAATTTGCACTGCACATATGAATTTGAACAAAGAAGTTTAATTCTTAAAAAATAATTTACTAATGGCAATTTTTTATTTAATTTTTCCTTCAGCTTTAAGTTTATTTCTGATATGTATTATCGTACATCATTTAATACAGCTTTTTATAGTTTAAAATGATAGTGAGCCTAATATTTAATTAATTAATCATTCATATGGTAAATTAAAAAAAATTCTTTCCTTTTGAAAATGCACTCTTTTAAAAATATTTTTCTTAAAGAAAAACAGTTACTTAGACAATATATTTAATCTCTTATATAGAAATAATTATAATTTAAATATAAATCTGAAAATAAAAAAAATTATTCAAAAATCAGGCAATTAATATCTTAAATCAAAGTATGGATAAAAAAAAATTATAAACAAAGATTAAATGAACATGACCTGTTATCTGCAAAAAGTCTTAAATGCGCAAAATGCTTGGAACCAAGCAGTGCAGATTAGTGGTCTTCTACTGTATTTAATGACTTCACAAAAGCATGTATGGTTTCATGTAGTTGATGGAAATGTTCCTTGTATAATGCACGTCCCACTTTTTATCCTTAAAAGTTTGGAAGAAAAGTGGACATTCTACACGAGTAAATCTGATATGTTGTCAAATCTTTTCTGATAATGCAATTTTTTAATTTCAGGAAAGTGATTACACTGATGAAGAAAAGGAGGCCAAATCAACTGGTGTTTTACAACCAGTAACTTCTCAGATGGGAATTGAATTTTCAAAATGGTTCTTTAACATCTTGAATACATTACAAGATTTTGGACCAGAACATTTTTGGCCTAGTTGCATCTTATCAGCAGAACTGTGGAGTCCTTCAGAACAAAAAGAAGTTTCACTGACTGGTGCTTTTGATATTGCTACTTTTCTTGCTAATTTAATACAACTTGATAAGTATAAATTTGGTGCTAACAATTCCAATGATTCAGTTAACGTTGAAATGGAACAACATGGCCTAGTCAAGATTATTGTACGTGGTGTTTTATATCAACATTCAAATTGTGTTGGGCTTTTTGATTTTGCGTTTGGTCTTGTACGAAACCCTGATGCAGAATACAACTATAAGATACAAGTAGTTAAAGTTAAAATGCAAGTCAACTGTGGTTCACAAGGAGGTCTACCTGTAAATAATCAACAGTCGATATGTCAATCGGCTTAAAAAATCAATAAAGTGATTGTATTGGAAAACTATTCAATCAATTGAAAAACTGTTAAGTATTTTGAAGCTGATCAGATATATTTTACACCTGTGATGCATATATAATGTTTAAATTTGTTGAATTTTTCGAAATAAAGGAATAAAAAATGTATGTGTGTAAATAAATAAGAGTTCTTAAATTATTAAAGCTTTTTTCCCCTTGTACTTTAACATTCATACTTTGATAAAAATACATGTAAAGTTTAAAATGTGAATTATGAATATTTAAATATACTACTATTAATAATTTAAGTTTTTTACTGTATGTGTTTTGAGATTGAAAATATTAAATAAATATTTTTGAGATTAAAAATGGACTTAAATGCATAATTATAAAAAGATATCAGTTAAATATATCAGATAAAACATTTTTATAACTTGCTAGGTAATATTTTTTTATTATATAAACCTAAAAGGCAACAGTCTTTTTTGATTTATTTCCTGAAGGGAGAAGTCTACCCCATAATCATGGTTCATGTCAAATTGGTACATTTTAGCAATTTTTTTTTCTTTGACACAACATTAATTGTTATTTTGTAAACAGGAATGAATTTTACGACAAATAATTTTAATGCTTTACTAGATCATTATTTTGCTTAAAGTATCATGTCCATTCTGTACAAAATTATTGTCCATCTTGAATATAAAGAAAAGAGTTTATGCAAAGTAGTCTCTCTTCTCTTATTTCTGCAGTTTATATATTTTTTCTGAGTTGTATAAAGCTCTTCATGTTTATTTTAAGTCATTTTCATTTATAGCTACATTCTTGTTGACATTATTCATGTTTGTTGTAGCATGGGTCCTAGTTCAGGGGTCAATCCAGGAAAAATTTGGGGCCTATTTAGGGACCCTTCACAAAAATATATTTAATAAAATGGGCCCCTTCACAAAAATAGATTTGATAAAATGGGCCCCTTCACAAAAATCAATTTGATAAAAGGAGATCCCTTCACAAAAATCATATTGATAAAATGGGCCCCTTCACAAAATTCTACTCCATAAAAACTTGCTATTTATTATTTATTTATTATTTTGTGATGTTTTAAAATGTGTAATTTGTAAACAAGTTCAGCAGAGAGGAAAATTTCAGCAAAAGGATTAAAAAAAAGTTTTTGTTTAAAAAATGCTTGGTTCGAATTTGATTAACTGGATTTCAACGTTTGTTGCAAAATGTTATTTTTCACAAAAAGATAACAAATTTCACAAAAATAACCTTTACTTTTCACAAAATGGGCCCCAAGAATAAAAACCTGCATCGACCCCTGTAGTTGTCGAAGGTTCATCTTTTTTAAGTGCAAAATTTTTGTTCATAGACATTGTTTAAGAGGACAACTTTGAAATCCTATGGAAAGTAGCTGATATGGAAGTACTTTTTTGCTGAGAACTATTGAAGCGATTTCAAAAACAAAATTTTAATGGTTTTGGCAGTAGCTAAACTATAAATTTATCATTTTGGCAAGAATTAAAAAATTAAAAATTACAACAGTAAAATGATTTCACAAACAAAAAATTCAAGTTTTTTTTAAAATTATTTTTACTTAAAAGGAACTGGATTTCAGAGAACAAAATGATCAAATTGTAGCTAATTATAATACCAAAAATATTTTTTTTAATTATTGAATATGACACTTCAGTAGTTTCTGAGAAATAGGTACATCTGTATTAGCTATTTTCTATAGGATTTTATAGCTGTTGTTGTCTTCTTGGGCTAAAAATAAATAAACGTTTGGATATTTATTTAAGTCATATTCATAGAAAAACTTTCATTTGAATACTAAAAACTGATTTATTCTAATTGCTATACCAAATATTTTTTATTTATTTATAAAACTTAAGCATATTTGTTTATTCATTGCTTATTGATAAGTTATTTCTATAGTACTAGAATCCAGTGTTCCTTTTGCAATGTCCAGAGATTTATTAAAAGGATGTTTCTATTAATTTAAAAAAGCCCTCTTTATTTGGTGAAAACCTGTAAAATACAAGACATGTAAACAAAAGAATAGCAGAAACCAAAAGCTGTAAAAAAATAATTGCAAAATGAGATTAATTGTAAATGTTAAATTTTTAAACAAATAATATGGTGATAATTGATTCATTTTTTAAAAGTTAAACATTTTGTTTTTATAAATAAACTAGCTGTTACTTGTGGCTTCGTTTGCATAAGATTTGATAAAGAAATGATGTAAAACAATAAAAAATATTTAATCAACCAACTATTTATAACATTTTCTATTAGAGAATGTTTTTGATGAATGTTTCTCTGTATATCTGTGGTTTTAAATTTTAGGTAAAATTCCAAATCTTTCATTTGCTTGAAATTCCACTTGCTTTCATTAAACTTAAAAGTTATAAAGTTGCTTTCTTCATCTATTTGTTATATTAGGCAATGAATAATCACCTAGTTAAATTTTCCTATATGTTAACACAGAATTTTGCAATCAGCTAGGAATGGTGAAGAATCCCCTTAACTCTCTATTTATCTTTATTTAATTTTCTTATATTTACTGCATTTTAATTTATATTTGCCATATTTTACAGTGGTTGATTTAGAAACAGGTTAAAAAATTTCATTGCACCCAAAAGGCCAAATGTTTATTTTGAGTGATGGAAATGATGCAATGTTTAACACAGAACATAAATTTTAATTCTTAAATTTGAAGTAATTTTTATAATTGTATGGAACAATTTTTTCCTTCCAATTTCCCATTTTGTGAATGTTAAAATTAATGTGCATGTTATGTTATTTTTAGGAAGATCTTGATCTTGATAATATGTTAAAAAAAATGTCCTTTCAGGCAAACATTACTTTTTTAAATGTTAAATTGTTTCAACAATAGTCCCGTTTTTTAAATATGCAGGTACAGGTATTAGTCTTGCATTGGGTCAGGTAACCAGATTTTATCCAAATTGATTCGACCCTTGGGTTGAGTCGAGTTGAGGCGTAGGTTGGTTTCGGGTTAGGTTGTGACTCTTTCGGTCTGAGTTGACCTGATTTTTCAAAAGAAAGCCCTGAATGTATATGTGTTCATTTTTATACAAAAAGATAAAATTTATGGATATAATTGTAGACTATTTTTCCACAATTTTATTAAAATGTAGATTAATTTTCTTTTAATTCGGGTCAGGTTCAGGATTGAATATCTTGGGCCCGGTTAGTTTTTCAGTTGATTATTAATTTTTGTCGGGTTTTGGGTTGACCTTTGCAGGATTCTAATAGGTAACCTTTTATGCAGCTATCTTAATGCAGTAATTACTTTTTAGATAACTCCTTGATTCCCTGATTAATGCCAATTTTTGTTAGTCAAATAGTCCTGAATTTTTTTGAAAAAAACAAAACAAAAATCAAAGAAGAAATGTGACCAATAATGACATAACAATTAGATAAAGGTCTTTGTTATGCAAAATTAAATTTAAAATTCACTTTTTATTGTTTCTCAATTGTTACATTTTAAATTAGATCACACATTAATGCTAATTGTAGTTGATGCAAATTAAATAAATTTTATTTAAAGTGATTCAAATTAAGCTGTAATATGTACTTCTTAATAATAACACATACATTATTATATTCTTTATTTATGTATATTGAGTTTTTAAGAAAGTCGGCTGTGGATCTATTGTAGTTTTTCCATTAAATGTGCCATAATACAGAGGGATTAATTAACTACATTAATCATAGGAAAGCTGTATAATAAAAAGATGGGATACTGTAGACAGAATAAATTAAATGTAAAAAAAAAAAAAAAAAAAAATTAAACCGTGTTTTCATTAAAATTTACAAAAAGTTAACTTATATTATAAAGCATAAATGTGTGTGTGTCGCTCAATGCTGACATCATAATGGGCAACAATGTGGTTAAAATAGATGATAGTTGCAACAATGGAGCTATTTTTTAACACTTTCCAACCTATTTGAAAAGTGTTTATGACTTCGGTTTGTCTGCTGTCTGCCGTCTGTCCGTGCTCTAACTCCCGTAAATAGGCTCGGATTGCTCTGCAATTTTTATATGTTATTGTCGTTATCTGTATCATGTTCCCTATTTCAACGGAAGTGCGTAGCACTTATAGTTTTTTTACAGGGACACTCAAAAGAATTCCGTTACATGGCGGTCTATGGTGAAAAATCATTTGCGGTTTATTTTAATGATGTTACACAATTTCAAACACATTGTAATTGATATATCACTAAGGTGCATTACAAGAAGCTTAATAGGGAATAGGGTGTGCATAGCACTTATAGTTACTTTACAGGGACAGTCAAAAGAATTCCGTTACATTACGTCTATGGAAAAAAATCGTCTGTGGTTTATTTAAATAATGTTTCACTATTTTAAACGCATTGAAATTTATATATATCACTAAAGTGCATTACAAGAGGCTTACTACAGAATAGTGTGTGTATAGCAGTCATTGTTCATTTACAGGGACACACAAAAGAATTCTCTACTGTCTGTTAACAATAATTCCTGGAAGTGTCTTTAAGTTACTGAGCGCGATTTTAAATTTAACTCACTTTTTGTCTATTATGTGGTGTGTATAAATTCTGTAGATCCTGTACAGGGAAGCACAATAGTTCGCGAACACATTTCCGTTTGTTGACAGAAACTCCAGAAGGAGAATTTTAAACTGTGCTACGCGTTTCCAAACTGAACTAAAATTTATCATCCTATGTAGTCTATATACAAATCTATAGATCATATACAGGGCTGAATAAAAGTATTCGAATATTTTTCCGAATATTGTATATGTTGGAAATTCCTGAAATTATGTTTTTAAATATATGTTATGTGTTTTCCAAATTGTTTACTTAGATGTTATCTTTCAGCTTATTAAACGGTATGATTTGTAATGTTGGAAAGTGTTACATAATCTATGCTTGATGCATGATTTTTTTGTTCTTGTTTCAATTGATATTAAGCATTCGCAAGATTATTTCTATGGGGAAAATGAAAGTTTTGGACTGACATTGCTCGTCTTAGGGATCGAATTTAAAAAAATCAATGTCCAATTCATCTATTGCCCTCAGGAATACAGTTGAAGCACTTTATAACGAATTATGATATAATGAAAAGCACGGTATAACGAAATGTTCATTACCATTTAGTTGGTCTGCATGTTAAAGAATACTGAATTCGAAACAATATAACGAAAAGAATTCGAGCATGAACAGTGCAATAAAAACGATATAGCGAATTTTTCATTTTTTTTACTTAACGCGGGAAATTTTTTTTTTCTTAGGTAATTACTAGTTTTTTCCCCCATGCCTCTACGGCCAATCACATATTTTCAATAGTTCCAGGAGAGATTTGGGGGAGGGGCAGTGTTTTAAGACAGACAGAAAGACGACAGCTTAGCAGAACTGTATTATGTTCTTTTTTATTCGATGACTGATTTCATTGACATTTGCTTTGCCTGTAAATTTATGGTGTGTTAATTTTTAAAACTCTGTACGCTGGCTGTGTCTGACAAAAGAAAATGGTTGAGTTTAGAAGAGAAAGTCGAAATTATAAAATGCTTCCCAGAATTATGTTAAAAAAAGCGATGTAGCGAAAAATTTAGGATTAGAACTCTCAGCACAATATTGAAAGATCGAGAAAAAATTCTTAAAATTTTCGAAAAGGATGCAGTTTTCTTATCGTTTAAACGTTTACGTACAGCAAAATATGCAGATGTGGAGGAAGTATTATTTTCATGGTTTAAAGATGTAAGATCCAAAAAAATCCCATTAGTGGAAGTATTTTGCATGAAAAAGCATATCACTTTATAACTTTTATCAATACTTTATAATGTTCAATAAAGAGAATAGCGCCAAAAAAAAAAAAAAAATGTTAAATATGAGTTGTCTGATGGCAGTGTCAGTGAGCAAGAAGGATTTGTAGAAATTTGCTAGAAACTTTTACCATCTGATGCACTTGAGTATTTACAGTTTGTGTTACATGCGTAATAAAAACTTGTTAGCGAATGAAATTAATATGTATGTTGACAAAATAGAGCTTACATTATTAGATAATGCTGTAAAGAAAAGAAAGCACAGCTTGTTAACTTCATTCTTCAAACCAATATAGGTATGTAAAAGTTTCCTTTAAGAGAATTAAATCACTAATATATATATTTTTTTAGTTTGCCCAGTTGTTTTTTTTTTCATGTGTAGCATAGTAATATATACTATACATATACCGTTAAAATGATACAACAAAACTCTAATTATCTGAAATCCAGTCATCCAGATCAATAATCACAAAATAAAAATTTTATGATATGAATTGTACGTATAACATTCGTAAAAATATAATTATCTTGAAATTTCTTTTTAAATCAAGGTTTTTATTCTTTTCACTCTTTCTAGTAAAAGTAATTTTTCCTGTGAAGCATTAATTTAATATGAATACATGAGATCTAGATTTTTTTTTTATTTAAACAAAAACAATTTTAAGAGATCTTAAAGAAATAAACAGACTTTTTTTATGATTGTCTCCAATATCCGGACTTATGCATAATCAGATTACGTTCAGACCACATTAATCCGGATATTTGGATTTCTTACTATATAACGAACTAATTCATTATAACGTTTTAAAGAAAGCACTTTATAACGAGCAAATCTATGGAGCACTTTCGATTTCGTTATAAGGTGCTTCAACTGTATATTCCAAATTTTCAAGCTGGTGTCACCAGGAAGTGAGTGAAAAATGAGTAACAAGATTTGACTGCCACATACAAACAGAATTGAAAGAAAGCATGTAAAAATGATTAAAAATTACATTACTTTAGAATAATTATGATAAAAATATTTAAATTTTATAAATTTAAATGAGAATTTCTAAAACTTTTCACCAGTAAAAACTTTTAGTATATATTAAATTTAGGGCTCTAATTTCAACATCAGCAAAATAAAAATCAGTGGAAATGGCAATTGTAGTAAAATTTTCAGTTTTATAACTAGAAATGTTTTTTTTTTTTTTCAAATAATTTCATTTTTTGAAGATAAGTTTTTTGGTTCCTTGATAAAGTTTTTGTTATTTTTATGATTAATTTTCATTGTATCATTATATTTCAATAAATATAAAAATAAGTATGTATAAAAGATTTCTCTTAGTCAAATTTTGCTGTAAACAGTTATTGATGATTAGCCTATTTAAACATATTATTGATTTAAAAAATAAGATAACTTTGTAATAAATTTAAAATTCATTAATTGAAATTGCACATTCTGTGCTGTATGTGACATCCCTTTTTTATGTAAAAAAAAACCACATTTTGTCACAATATATTAACCCTTTTGTGATGAGCAAGCCATATACAATTTTTAATTTTTGAGCAGCACTATGTCCAAATAGAAATATTTGTTTAATCGCAGAAATTCTGTGATTAAATTTGGTGAAAATGGCTGCTTGAAAAAATGAAGGATTATATGCACCTTGTGCATCACATATGCAAAGTTCGTTGCAAAAGGGATAAAGGTTCGAAGTTAATAGATTTACGAGGGGCAGTCGGAAAATAAGTTTCCCCTGGCGACTGTGGACAGAGGTGGTGTGTATGAAAGACAAAAACTGTAATGAGACATTAAAGATAAAACATAACTTTATTTTTCCACATAAGTACTAAGTACATTGAGACATTTGTCATACCGCTTTATAAGCTTCAAAAAGCCCTCCAGGAAAAAATCAGGGCTTTGCATACGGACGAAGCGTTGAACGGCTATGGGCGAAAGACGACGCAGCAGGTGAACGCGAACGTGCAAGACACAGATACACCATTAGGTAGAGGTCGACTGCGATCAAGCAGATGGCACTATTGACTGCAACAGCGCATCATATTTTTTTACTATTCATGCTCCGTTTCTTTTTAAGATGAGTCATCAGAAAAGAAAGAAACTGCATTTGAGTATTTAAACACATTTTGATGGTACTTTTCCACAAAATTAAATATATATATATATATAAATGAAAAAAAAAGTTTTGTATGCTGTTAGCTAGTATTTGTCCGATTACCCACTGTACTGAAATTGGTCCTGATCTGTCAAACAGTGAGATCCTATAGTGAACACATACAAATAAATTATTTTATATATTAAAGGCTTATAATGTATATATTTTTAGATTTTTTTTATTGGCTAGTGAGAGGCAAAGGAAAGACTTTTTGCAGGAAATGACTGTGTATCACCAGGGGTTGATCCAAGCAAACTTTGGTTCCCCTTCACAAAAATTGATTTAATAAGACAAACCCTTTCACAAAATTCGTTTTAATAAAACAGACCCCTTAACAGCATTCCATTCCATAAAAGTATACTCTTCATTTATTATTTTTATTTTGTAAGGTTTTAAAATGTGTAATTTGTAAAGAAAACAAGTTCACTAGAAAGGAAAACTTTAGCTGAAGGACTTAAAGAAGTTATTATTAATAAATGCTTGGTTCGAATTTGAGTAACTGGATTTCATCTTTTGTTATAAAATGTTAATTTTCACAAAAATATAATAAATTCCACAAAAAAACCTTTTTTTTTTTTTTTTTCAAGAAAAAAAAAGCCCTGCATTGACACCTGATCACTCCACCTTCAAAATATCTGCATTGGTACAATAGATTATGCAAACAGTTAAATACTATCTCAAATAAATATAGGAAAATAAACTCCATAAATAGCTTTTTCACACATTGAAAATATATAATTAAATGAACAAAACAGCTTCTGAATAGCCCATATAAATTTAATTTTACTCTGATAATTTGTTTTGTTTACTAGCATAAGTTAGAATGTCTTTTTGAAAATTGGAAAACATTTTGGCTAGATAAGTGACGAATTCATTTTATTTATTTTTCTTTGAATATAATAATTTACACAAAAATGAACTTGCATTCTTTTGATTTCTTGTCTCGTCTACTGCAGTGTTTCTGTCAGACCATTAACACTGTGTAGTGAAGGGGGTGAGGTGGATTTTCGAAATTAGGAAGAAGAGTAGTACACAAATAAATAAATAAAATAATAATAATATTCTTCAGTTAATTAATATTGTTATATCATACCATTAAAACATAATGAATGTAAAACTCATTCCAAAAGCTATATACAATAAGTGCTTTAATAGTCGGGTACAATAAGATAAAATGCTTAATTTTTGTTCCAATTGAAATATTAGACTCTCCGTATGTACAGCCATTTTTTATAAGTTATCATCCATTAGCAAAGATATGTGGGTATTTTATTTTATTATTATTATTTTTTTTTTTAGTGAAAAGCCTCTTTGTTTTCTGGTATAATTGGCCAGCTACTAAAATTAAGTGGTTGGCTATTGGTACTTTTGCCCAAGTAGATAAACCAAAAATCCTAAACCATATTTAAGGGGAAAGTATTTGTTAACCCCTTAACTGTTTTGCTCATATACCATACTTCCAAAGAAGAGTTTGCTTGCTTCGTTGCTCAAAACTTTTGGGTACCACTCATTTTCAATTGTAGCTTTATTTCGCGACAGAATTTTTTCAATTAAATAAGGCAAATATTTTAGTTCAGAAAAAGTGTTTTTCCCATGTTTTTAGTTTATTATCCAAAATAAAGAAACTGTTAAAAGGTTAAAGGTGTTTAAAATATGTGTCAATATACAAGGTGGCCATAATTAAACTGACGGTACTCAGCGTGTTCTGTAGTGCGATCTAATTGCGAGAATGGCGCCAAATTTTGTAGGAAGATTAAGCAAGATGGGGGACGAGAGATTCCGCGAAAAAAAAATAGTTCCGAAAGTCACCGCCAGGGGAATATGTGACGCTGTGTATTCGAAAAAGAAGAATCAATACTGAAATAAAATTACGTTTATTTAGCACATCCAACTCAGGTTCGATGTGGCTGCCGTTTTTGTGGACCATATATTCCATTCTGTGCACAGCATTTACAACAGCAGAGAATAACATTTCTGCAGGAATCTCCCATACAGTTCGCGATATGTTATCCTTCAACGTAGCCAGGTCCTGGACACCTCCATGATAGACCTTGGACTTTAGGTAACCCCATAGCCAAAAGTTGCAGGATGTAAGATCAGGGGACCGAGGTGGCCATGCAGTTGGAAAACAGCGGCTAATGACTCTTTCTGTTGTGAATTTCTGTCGTAGCAGCTGCTGTACCCGGAAAGCAATATGTGGAGGGGCTCCATCTTGCATGAAAATGATTTTCTCCAGGCACTGTCTTTGCTAAAGTGCCGGAATAACAAAGCTGTTTAGCATTTGGCGATATTTGTCTCCGGTATCAGAACAAGTTACAGGTCCTGTCGGAGTAATTTTCTCATAGAAGAATGGACCTATGATCATATCAGCTGTGAAACCACACCAAATAGTTATCTTTGGTGAATGCAAAGGAATTTCCTTGAATGCTCTTGGTGACTTGTTATCCCAAATTCGGCAGTTCTGGGTATTTATAGTTCCATTCAGGTAAAAGTGGGCCTTGTCTCCCCGTAAGATTTTCCAGGGCCAAGCATCATCCAACTCCATTCTGGCAAAAAAGTGAGAGCAAAAGTCAATCGCTTATCATGGTCGGTGTGACGTAACTCTTGTAAACGGCTGATCTTGTACGGATAGAAGTGGATAATCTTTCGTAGGATTTTTCATACCGTACAATAAGGCATATCCAGATTCCGAGCTATCCTACGAGCACTGGAAGTGGTAGCAATATTGTCTGGTGCTCTGTCGACAATCGCCGTTGCCACTTCTTCGATTGTATCCTGTGATACGGGTTTTCGTCCTCTGCCTGACTGAACATTTAGAGAACCTGTTTCTCAAACTTCTCAACCATTGCTTTTAAACCATTAACTGACGAAGGACCGTTACCTTTACGCATTTTTTTGTGGTTTCTAAAAGCACGAAGAGCGGCTGGCGCATTGCACTGGTTGAGGTAAAAGAATTTGACTAGTAGAGATAGCTCGACTAAAGAAGGAGACATTATGAAAGATAACTTTCAATGAAATTGCTTCTAACAGTAGCACATTACCTTTTAAAGCCGAACAAGCTGGCACTGGGCCAAAAGATGTAACGTGAAATTTGAATAAAGAACTTCTTCTTCTGCTGTTGCTTTCTTTGGGGCTCTGTAAGTGAAATTGCAGATAAAGAAACTTTAGCAATGTTTATGTAAATTTTTAGCTTTTTATAAATTGTTACCATTTTGAGCTTGGATTAAATTGCTAAATTCGTTAAATAAACGGTAATTTTATTTCAGTATTGATTCTTCATTTTTTGAAACTCTCTTTTTCGAATACACAGCGCCACATATTCCCCTAACGGTGACTTTTGGAACTAAATTTTTTTTCGCGGAATCCTTCGTCCCCCGTCTTGTTTGATCTTCCTACAAAATTTGGCGCCATTCTCGCAATTAGATCGCGCTACAGAACACTCTGAGTACCGTCAGTTTAATTATGGCCACCTTGTATATATACAGGGTGCAATATGTTATGTATGGCCGACTTTTAATTTATCACCTGTTGGTCGTAGACATATAGTTCCAATTACAAAAACGTTTCAAAAGAGGTAAATATTTATGCTGTGGCATTGTTTAAAGTAAAATATCCAATTTTATAAATGTTACAAAATGTAACTTTTTATACGGTCGTCCAGTCCCTATAGTTATATTTAGTAACAGTTTACACGTGTCATAACAGTTATAACATAAATAGTTTGACTTCTGTACTACAAAAATTGATATAGTTATTAAATTTCAAAGTTTGAGATTTTTCCACATGATTTTGTCTTTTATTGAGGGATCAGTTAAAAAATGAATTAAAGTAATTCCGAGATCGAAATCAGGGTGCATTGTCTCTTTTACATCGAAAGTACCTTTAGCTGGTATCGCCAAATCGGGGTATCACCAAAAAGGGTTATTTCATCTAAAAATTTGAGCTAAGTTTTAGGGGTCGAACAACATTCAAAAGTCAAAGTAGGTAGAATCGACACACAGAAAATAAAACATACTAAGAACTAGATAAATGGAAGCGGAATGCAAACGACCAGCTGAGCTATAACGAGCATAAAAATCGGGATTAAGCAAATTAAAATAGTACCGCAGTGCCACCCGTTCGGGATAAAACACGAGCCATCTAGCAGTGGACATGCTAGTCAGCGCTGGGATCGTGATGTCAGGCTACACATACACGCAATATGCCGAAATGATACTTATTTATGGTGAATGTCAAAGGAATGCCAGAGCGGCTGCGAGGATTTATTCAGAACGTTTCCCTAGGGATCGACATCCAACGCATGAAACTATAACTGATGCATTGCACCGTCTTAGAGAGACCGGCTCTGTTGCATCACGACCCAGTACAAGTGGACGGGCAAGGTGTAATGTTCGAGTGACACCGTAGGAAGTGTTGGCATTCGTCCTTTTAAATCCACAACTGAAAACAGAGGAAATAAGCGAAGCATGTGGATACACGCGTCAGCATGTCTGACACTTGCTACATGCACATGGTGTGCATCCATACCATCCAACACTGGCGCAAGCATTGATGTTGGGTGACCACGCACGACTATTTGATTATTGTATTTTCATGCTCAACACCTTAGAGGAATATCCGTCATTCCTTTGTGACATTCTGTGGACAGATGAGTCAACGTTTACACGGGGAGGCATTGTGAACGTGCACAATGTGCATTACTGGTCTCTGGAAAACCCCCACATCGCCCGCACAGTACGACACCAGGTACACCTGTCAACGAACGCGTGGTGCGGTATATGGGAAACCCAGATTGTTGGACCCATCTTCTACGATGGGACCTTAACAGGCAATCGTTACCTGCACCTGCTACAAAAACAGTACATGACTGGTATGAAGAGCTGCCTGTTCGATATGCATGCCGGGTGTGGTTTCAACATGATGACATGATGGGACCCCTCCGCATAAAGCAAGCATCAAACGTCCGTGCGTATCTGGCCGCCGAATTTGGTCAACAGATCATTGGATATGGTGGTATGGTAGAGTGGCTACCGTGCTCTCCAGACTTGACTCTCATGGACTTCTATCTCTGGGGTTACATCAAGGCAAAGGTCTATGTGACTGAGCCTACTTCTCTGGTTGATCTGAAGCAGCGCATCTGCGCATCATCCTTGCTTGTCGCACAATTACACCTGATATCCTGCTACGCACCAACGTGTCCAGGGCTCAGTACTGTCACACATTCAATTGTGCATTGCCACCAATGGAGACCACTTCGAGCAGTATCTCAATTCCGGCGTTTGATGTATTCATTATTTATAATAGACCATTTTCTGATATGATAATAAATTAATATTTATTTTTCTGTTTAACTTCAATATTTCATTCTTCACTTTGTATACGACCTCTAAAAGTCCTTCTCTTTGGTGATATCCCGATTTGGCGATACCGGCTAAAGGTGGTTTCGCCATAAAAAGGATATTGCACCCTGATTTCGATCTCGAATTACTTTAATTGATTTTTTAACTGATCCCTCACTGAAAGACATAATTATGTGCAAAAATCTCAAACTTTGAAATTTAATAACTATGTTAATTTTTGTAGTACAGAAGTCAAACTTTTTGTGTTACATCTGTTGTGATATGTGTAAACTTTTACTAAATATAACTATAAGGATTAGGGGACCGTATAAAAAGTTATATTTCGTAATTTTTATAAAATTGATTTTTTACTTTAAACAATGCCACAGCATAAATATTTACCTCTTTTGAAACGTTTTTGTAATTGGAACTATATGTCTACGACCAACAGTTGAGAAATTAAAAGTCGGCGATACATAACATATTGCACCTTGTATATATACAAGGTGGCCATAATTAAACTGACGGTACTCAGAGTGTTCTGTAGCGCGATCTAATTGCGAGAATGGCGCCAAATTTTGTAGGAAGATCAAACAAGACGGGGGACGAAGGATTCCGCGAAAAAAAATTTAGTTCCAAAAGTCACCGTTAGGGGAATATGTGGCGCTGTGTATTCGAAAAAGGGAGTTTCAAAAAATGAAGAATCAATACTGAAATAAAATTACCGTTTATTTAACGAATTTAGCAATTTAATCCAATCCACTTCAACTATACGTCTACGACCAACGGTTGAGAAAATAAAGGTCGGCGATATATAACATATTGCACCCTGTGTATATATTTTTTGACAGATTTGGAAATTTATTTTCATTCCTATTTGCCTGAAAATTTCAGGTATTGACATTGACATCCAAATTCCTAAAAATCGAACATTTTAGCTCCTGAACATGTATACCTGTAAATTCATGCATTTACGAATAAAATTAACTGCATGAATGTGGCAGAAAGTGGCTAGTTTTGAATTTGACAATAGTCTTAACCCCAGAACGTTATCCATTCGCCTGTTGGACAACACACCGATAATTTTAGCACTGAAGTATTTCAAAAAGTAGCATTCTGGGATTAAGCATTAAAGTTCCCAAAAATTCAAATGATTTCCTCTACTATTGTTACTGTAGAAGTAGCTTTACAGGCATTAGTTAATAATGTGCGTTATTGCCGCTAGAATGTGACAACGCCATCTGTGTAGGTGATTTGAAAACACTCAGAATTTTAAAGGATTCTTTGTTTAAAGGGTCAGGATACATAAGCCGTGTTTTTGGCCCATGAAATAAGACTAAAATTCGATTTTGTTATACTGACTTAATTATTTCACTTTTTAGTATTAGAAGGTTTATCCTGTACGATTTCAACAATATTTTTTGCATTTTGTTCGTTTTTATATAACTTACACAAGTTCAAAGTTCGCATTATTCGTAGTTTATGATGAAAAATACACAATTTTTCCTAATTTTACCTCAATTTTTAATATATTTTTTAACATTTTACTATGAGCGCAGCTTTGCAACACTTTTATTTTTACATATATTGTATATTTTGATGTATTTTATAATATATGTAAAGAAGAAAGTGTTGCACGATTGCGCTCATATAAATAATTGTGGTAAAATTATGAGAAATTGCCTATTTTTCATCAAAAACTGCGAATAATACGAACTTTGAGCTTGTGTAAGTCATATAGATCCGAACAAAATGCAAAAACTATTGTTGAAATTGTACAGGATAAACCTTCTAATTTTAAAAAGTGAAATAATTAAGTCAGTATAACAAAATCGAGATTTAGTCTATTTCATGGGCCAAAAACACGGCTTATGGAAACCTGATCCTTTGGCTCTTCCAAAGTGATTTTCTCTTGTGTAATAAATTATTTTGACATGCAGTCAACAATTATTTTACAATTCATTTGAGTATGTGACTCATTAATTAAATATGCTATCGTCGTATCCAAGTTTAATATATTATTCAATAGAAAAGTCGTTTTGGTAACAAGCTTCATATATTTTTTTTTATGACTCGATTTGCAACAACATTTGGCACTTGACTAGAAAATTCCAGTATCTCTGATCTCTGTTACTGTCTTGCCTCTATGACCCATTTGAACAAAATTATTGAGAACAATCCAAGGCCATATTACTATATTTTCCGAAAACGTCAAAATATGAGGCAATGTTTTAACCTGGTTGCCAATAATTTTTCTTAGTAATTAATGTTTTCGTCGTTTTAAATTATTGGTACTTTTAACTTATTCAAGTTGCTTTGAATATTTTGTGTATATCCTGTGAATAGTGTTCCTCACATTAACGCAAAAATAAAATAAAATAAAATTAAATTAAATTAAAAAAAATTCTTTTTTCAATTTTTAAAAATTCGATATTTAAGAAAAAGTAGGTTCTGAGCGATTGTCTGCAATCTAAAACTACACTCTCAGAAAAAACTGTAAATTTATGAGCGTTTGCCCTTCAATTTTCACGGGCAACAGCCTTATTTAATGAAAAACGGTCTGATCCACTAAATAAGCGGCCTTATCCCTTAGATACTTAGAAAATTAAGAGCAATCCATATATTCTTACAGTTCTAGCCCATATGTTAGCAAAAATACGGTACGACCCCATACATTGTCCTCCGCTAGGGTGTAACCCTTCATTTTACTCGTGTTTCGAAAATTTTAACCCGCCAAAACAGCGATTCTGTGATGATTATCTAACGTGCTACGTGTGCTACGTGCTACGCGTGCTACGTGCTACGGAACAGTAAGTAAAGTGTTATTGTATTTTAAAGTGCATTATAATGCTGTATTAGTTTGCCCCGTAAAATTACAGGCTGCACAAAATGATGGGCATGGATTTTTTTTTTTTTTTTTTTTTTTTTTTTTTACGAGGTATGACTGGAATCTTTGCTGCCGGCCTCTGCCCGTAATTTTACTGCAATTTTTTTTAACAGTGTATGCGAACCATTAAACCATGCGAAATCTAAATCTGAATTTTCTAAATTGTGATTTTTGCATGCTTTTTCCATCTTAACCCCTTTAATATTAGAAGTAAATTAACATACCCTTATTTTTCAAGTTTCAAACCTGTGAAATTTGAGAGAAATCGTATTTTTTAGATATGTTTTCCCATACATTTTTCATCTGTTTTATCCCTTTAAAATTTGGATTTTGTAAAATCCGTACTTCATTACATCGATTCAACATTAGTGATGAAGCAATACCTGATCGCATTTGGACTCCATAATAGAAGATACCGCCTTTTTATTAGGTATTTGGCGATACGACCCTGTTTTGTATTGCAAAGGAATATGTACGGAAAGTTCGTACTGTTAACTGAAGCATTGTCACTTTCTCAACTAACGTAATCAAGGTTTGTTTATAAATGTTCACTCTTAAGCGACGTTATTTACGCTGCATCCGATGAAATATCTCATATTAATTTTTAGTAATCAGTTAAAATTTTTCCTAAAATGATTAAAAGAAAATTAAAATGACGCCTGTTTTATTTGGCACTTTTGGTTTTCAAAAATTAAAAAAAATTAAAAACAACGTATCATTATTAGTGTCGGTCATAAAGATATCATAAACATATGCGTTTTAGTTTCATTGCATATTTCATTCATAACATCAATAAAATGCACCGAAAACTATATTTCGCCATAGATCGTAATATAGTGGATTTCTTTCATGAGTCCCTGTAAACAAACTATAAATGCTACTTAATCTAATACTCCTAACTTAGAAGTATTAGATTAAGTAGCATTTGTAGTTTTTTCCCATTTTTAAAAATTCGATATTTAAGAAAAAGAAGGTTCTGAGCGATTGCCTGCAACCTAAAACTTTATTCCATGCCAAATCTAAATCTGAATTTTCTAAATTGTGATTTTTACATGCTTTTCCCATCCCTTTTAATATTAGGTGTATATGAACATACCGTATTTTTAAAGTTTCAAACCTGTGAAATTTTAGAGAAATAGTACTTTTAGAAGTGTTTTTTTCCACACTTTTTTCATCTGTTTTACCCCTTTAAAATAATTTGGATTTTATAAAATCGCACTTCATTAACATCGATTTCACATAGGTGATGAAGCAATACCTGATCGTATGTGGAGTCCATAATAGCAGGTACCGCTTTTTTATTGGTATTTGGCGATACACCCCTAGTTTTGTATTCCATACGAATATGTACGGAAAGTTCGTACTGTTAACTGAAGCATTGCCACTTTCTCAACTAATGTAATTAATGTCTGTTTATAAATGTTCACTCTTAAGCGACGTTATTTACGCTGCATCCGATGAAATACCTCATATTATTTGTTAGTAATCAATTAAAATTTATCATAAAATGACACATATCTAATTTGGCATTTTTTATTTCCAAAAATTTAGAAAAATAAAAACAACGTATCATTATTAGTGTCGGTCATATCATCATAAACATATGCGTTTTAGTTTCATTACATATTTCATTCCTAACAACATCAATAAAATGCACCGAAAACTATTTTTCTCCATAGATCGTAATATAGTGGATTTCTTTCATGCGTCCCTGTAAACAAACTATAAATGCTACTTAATATAACCGCGACCTACGTTATACACGGCCGGTGCATGACGTTTAGAACGTCACATGGAGTGGATTATTTTTACATGGTGATTGGTGCAAAACAGGGGGCGTGTCGCTTTGCACCAATCAACATGTAAAAATGATCCACTCCATGTGACGTTTTAAACGTCATGGACCGGCCGTATATAACGTCGGTCGCGATATAACACTCCTAAGTGTCCTAAGAAAGCATGTTAAACACTACCACCTTAGTGATACGTATTAATCTCATTATGTTTGATATATTGCAACATCAATAAAATGCTGGGCAAATGGTTTTCCCCCATAGAACATAATGTCACGGAATTCTTTTGTGTGTCCCTGTAAACGAAATATAAATGCTCACACTTTATTTTTAATACAGAACATTTTATAGTAAACCTCAATAACATAAAAATTACATGGCAATCCAAGTATATTTACTAAAGTCAGAGCACCGGCAGACAGACAAATCGAATTTATAAACAATTTACAGCTGTGTTGGAAAGTGTTAAAAATCCATTCGCGTAGTTATGGAAAGTGTTTAATAAATTATGTGTGTTGCATGATTTTTCTTTCTTGCTTGATACAGTATTTTTTGTTTTTATTATGAATTTTTTCTCAATATTTTTATTAATATTATATGTAAGTATAGTAAATCTTTTAACATATTTACAAGTCATCTTGTTACATGCGTAGTTTTTCAACTACACAACTTATTTCTGCTGTAATTTTTAATTTTCTTAATTTTCTAGCTTTTATAATTTCCCAAACGTGAAAACTTAATAAATAAAATAAAAATAATAATAAGTATCTCTATTGCAGCTGTTAATATAATGTTTCAGTTACTCTGAAAAGCAATCAAATATCACAAGAAGACACTGCTCAAAAACAAAAATTTTATTTTCATATACATGCGAACTTTGAACAAAAGATTGCTTTAATAAGAGAGTTTCAAGATCAAATATTCATCTACACTTTATAACATTCAATATGAAACATGAAACTCCAACCAAAGTAAATATCTGTGCTACGTTGTCATAGCAACATCTAACGGCTACAGAGGTTGTTCCTGGAAATTTACAGTTTTCCTTGTATTGGGAAAGAGAATTAAATTGTTCATGTTTTGTTGAAACTGACATCTGAGCATGCGGAATCGTCTGCTTTTATTTTCCAGAGAGAGAAAAAAAATGCTGATATTGGAAGGAAAATAAATTTAATTTAGAAAATTTGTTTATATTTTCACAGCAATATAACAAAGTGCAATCCTGGAAAGTTTGATAAATTATAATTGGCATTTGAAAATGAAAATTTAACTGGAAATTTTACTTCTATTTTCAGAGCAATGTAACAAAATGAAATCGCGAAAAGTTTATTAAATTGTAATTACCATTTACAACAAAAGTTTGATTTAATATGAAAATATTGAGACATGAGACTGAGACAGGTAAAAGATTTTTCATAGTTCTGCTCATAAATTGATGCGAATATATTTCTTAGACTTGTAAGTGAACTATTTATAATAATCACATACAGATTTTTTTTTTAAACATACTAGTTACATGCATTTTATGAATATTTTTGTAATCATTGAACATAGTGATTATTTTCATATTTTCTTTTATTGAATTCGCATAAAAAATATTTACATTTTTGGGTTCAGAATTTTCGATGCATTATTAGATGCTTAGACAAATGTGCAAATGCATCTTTAAACAAATTAGATAATAGCATACACGCAATTTTAAAGTAATGTTTAGATTTACATCTGTATTTTTTTATCGTGGTGTTGGGAGATAGAAATAGAAAAAACAATGAAATATCACCATTTTCACTAGTTAATCTGTAATTAGAAGAACAGGGCGATTATTATTATTATTATTATTATTATTTTGTGGGTGTGTGTGTGTTTTAAATTTGATATCTTCAGTTTTATATCAGTTTTTTTTTCACTCTTGAAGTTACAAGACGACATTCAAACAAATTGTTGCTAAAAAGATCTGGCTGTTTTTTTTCACTTTCTTAAACTTTAAAGAAGCATTGATAGAGCAAAAAGAGTGTGAAATCGCGCAAATCCTGCAATAACCACAAAAATCCAGTTAAAAATAATCTCACTTGCGCGTTTTTCTAGCCGCTTTCGCCCAATAGTAATTTGTTATGTGATTACACAATGGTTCAGTGTTATTGTATTCACCTTTAGAAGAACACTGTAAAAGAATCCAGAAACTTACGTTCATATTAAACGATGGACACTTGGTTGCCAAAAAAACTATTTCTGAGAAAATTCTGGTTTTCTGTTCTGAAACATTCCTGATCAAAGATGGCAACAATAATGTGTGAATTGAGCTTTCTAGAAATTTCCTATATTTTTAAGAAGCATTTCTTGAAATCTAAAGGGCAATCAGCAGCCCATTATTTCCCGGATTCTTTTTACAGTGCAGGGACGATTTTATTCGCAAATAACTACAAAATTTTCGAACTTAAAAGAGGTACACACACACAGTAACCTAAGATTTCAAATGTGTTTTTTGAATTACTTATATAGAAGTAGTAAATTAAATAGTTTAAAAATTTATCAAATCATGTTAGTTATTGTAAATAGCTCTGCTTCTGCCAAACATCTTTTCACTACACAAAATAAAATTTGAAATAAGTTTAAAAACCACCTTTACGCCGTTATACCAGCTGATACTCTGTGATGTTATGACCACATCAAAGAGACGCCAAAACGGTATTTTGACTTGCAGTAACATAACGCGTAAGTGCAATTGTATACAATAGATTTTAACTTTTTACTAAGATAAGCTCGTTTACTTTTTAAGGTAAAAAAAAAAAAATACTATCTTAAATACCTTCACAAGATACTGTAATAATTATACTTTATAAGGCAAAGAATGACATTAAATAAAATTGAAAGTATTATATTGATAATTTCGAAATATTTGCACTTTCGTTTGAAAAAAGGGCCTATTATGTACAGTTCTGACATTAATATATTTTTTGAAAAGGTATTCATTTTTATGTAATACTTTTAAATAGCAGGTAACCCCCATATAATACAGCATTTCTACATAAGAATTTCTAAAATATTGAAAACAGAATAATTCCTTAGCCGTGGCATCGTTACATCTGGCAAATATCAAAAATTCATAATCCATACAAAAACATAACATAAAAAATACATCTTTGATCATTTTTTAGTTTTTATATTTAGAATGCGTGGATGATATATGTATATAAAGAAGATACTCGTGATTTATAACTGAAAAAAAAATGACAGAAATGACATCTAGAATAAAATATTCATTCAGAGATCGATATCATCCATTGGTAAAGATAAAATTTAGTATTTTATATAATATATAGATAAATCCTGTATTTAATTGGATAACTAATGATGTTTTATATAAATGGAGATTTGTTTTTCATATAGGAAATAAAGATATATTCAAGGGAAAGTTCATAAGCTTTATACAACGGAGATTGGTCAACTAAAATCAAATTATTAATAATAACAGAACTTTTACAATAGTTACAGAGTCTTGAATTTAAAATGCTGCTGAAATAGCTTTTGAAGATAAACCTTTTTTACCAGAAAAAAATAAATCTAACATTTTTTGTGTCATCAATGTCTTTATTACATCACTGATGTCACAGAAAACACTCTTTAACACTAATTTACTAATTTTTGAACAACTATTGTTAAGTAATATTTTATAGTTATGAGAAAAATAGTGTACAACTATTTTATATTACAGCGTCCTTTTAAATCTAGTTTTTTGTTCCATACACTGCAGGAAAAAAAAAAAAAAATGTTGATTTTACAGTATAATACTGTGATCCCAGCTGCCAGTATTATACTGTAAAATCAACAATTTTTTTTTTTTGTAGTGTATATGACACAAATTCGTATTATTTTTTATTTATTTATTTATTTTTTTTTTCTTAAATCTGAAGGTCGCATTATATGGAGGCTACCTACATTTGGCACACATTTCTAATGTTGTAACTACTACACTGTAACCGTAAAATAGTAAGCACCATGAAATGAAAACAACCAGATCTTTTTCACTTTTTTTTTCTATCTCTCTTTATGACGATGTCATTATCCTTTTGGTCAAAGTCTGCAGTTGTCCAGTGAGAACTCTGTCTCGATGTTGGAGAGGGCGCTCATGTCCCTGTTTATTACTGGCCTTCCATTTCTCTTTCTGAATGACCTTCTCAATGCCTGATGGTCAAACCTTGTCTCCTGAGTGTAATCATATGTGACGCCACCTATGATGCCACCAAGGACGGGTGCCACCCAGTATACCTGAAAATATGAAAAGTATAAATTACATTTAAAAAGTATGTATGAAAATCATGCATCTAAAGTATTACGTATAATGAAAAAAAAAAAAAGAAAAAAAAAACTCATGAAGTTTTATCCATATTTTAATTAAAACTTAGGCCGTTGAGATGGAAAAAAAGAGATAATGGTTTCCAGAAATCGTTTCCTGTAACCCATTCCCTGCTAATGGTGCGTTTTCGCACCATTCAAAATAAAAGTGTATGGAAAAAAAAAAAAAAAAAAACTGCCAAGCTACCTCTTTTTTTATATGTTAAAATATACTTTATTTAATGACAAAAACTTTGCTATTAAAGATACCGATCTTTCAGAATTTTTGGTGGCAAACGAATTTCAGTAAAAACATTGAAGACTCCGCTCATATAATTTTGGCAGTTAATGGGTTAAACCTCTTCACAGTGCAAAAAAAAAAAAAAAAAATGTTGATTTTACTGTATAATACTTACAGCTGGGGTGCCAGTATTATACCGTAAAATCAACAATTTTTTTTTTTTTTTTTTTTTTTTTTTTTTGTAGTGCAGACTTGAGGTACACAAATGTGAGCCTCTATTCTTTTACTCATAAAAACTAAACTGTTTGATTTTTAAAAACATTTTTACTTTACTTCTATATATAGCTGAATACTTTTTGCTTTGACCAAGAAATGGCAAGCACTGAGGCTTATTTCCTTATAAAATAAATGTTATTTTCATCTGAGTTTGCAAAATGCCTTCAAGACAGTATAGCCAAGAAGTAAGAAATTTTCATAATTTTATTTAACTTAAATGCTTTACAATAATAATAATAAAAAAATGCATTCAATAGTTTTAAGCCCTTAAATTTCTTATTACGTGAATTTATGGTATTGATAGTTAAATTGATATTTTAAGGGGGGTAGTAGTTTTAGATCCTTATTTGTGAACCGAAATTACCAGTCCCTTAACGTATCAATTTCAGAAAAGGATCTTTTTCTGTCATCTATAGAGTCATTTCGTTTGTGCAAAAGCAATGAATGTGTATTTGTAGTTCTATTTTATCTTCAGGTCTCAAGAGGTTAAAACAGTTGTCGGGAACCTTTTTCAATATGGGGCCCGGATCCCATGTCACTGAGTCGAGCGGGCCATATTTATCGACATTTATTTTATTTACAATAAATATATAATGTAATAAATGCATAATGAAATATATCATGTGATTATTACTTGATAGTCTCTCAATATCATGCTACAGGATAGAAGTGGCCAGATATAATTGGCCTTCTAAATCACCAGCAATAAGTCTCTCTATTCTTAAAAAAAAAAGTAACTGCTGTCGCCGTAAAGGAATTTTTTGTGACTGGAGGTCTTTTTTGGCTTATATTAAGAAAACTATTGCATATGAAAATTGGTAGTTTTATAGAGAAATGTTCGTTAAACCCGCTGAAGCAGATAGTTTTTAAATCGAAGAATTATTTTATTATTTTAAACGCTATTTAATGTAGAAATTGGTCAAGTAGCTCAGTTAAATACGTTTTATAGAATCAAAAACCATGCATATCAATTTAATAATCTTTTGCAAGCATATATGGGATTACATTGCGGTGTTCAGGGTCCAATTATTTATTTTAATTTGTATAATTTTTTGAGTTTATTTTTTCAATTTCTTTGTTTAAATTCCAGTATTTCAGTTTTAGTGATTTATTTAACATTTTGAAAAAGTTATTTTTTATATATTGCTACCAAATTTAAAAAAAGCTCAAATAATAATATTTCCAAACACCTTTCCGTTGAAAAATATATTTGCACGTGAATATTAAAGAAAGAAAACATTAAAATAAATAAATTATTTTGTGCGAAAAGCATTCAATGGGTGGAAATTTACGTCATATTTAAACAATATCTTTAAAACGTCATTTTAAAAACGATTTTCTTTTAACGTCTAAAAAAAAAAAAACTTTATTATTAAATTCCGGGAGGCAGCGCCATTTTTTAGTTAACCATTTTGTACAGGTTGATTTTCAATATTGTGATGGTTATCACTTAATAAATCACGAAAACAGCCGTTAGTTGTTGCGACAGCGGTATATGCGGCATTATGAACCTAACAATCTTCCAGTCAAAGGGAAATGAATAGCAACCCGATTACAGGATATCGCCACTGGTCGTAAAAATATCATTCAATCTTCCGTAATTGGGTAATGTTTTTAAATAACGAGTAAATTAGCGTGTTTTTAGAGTCTGCAGGATCTGGACGGGGAATGGTGAGCGTAGCTCGTAGGAAACAGAGCCCCCAAAACAACTCCCAACTCTAACGAGTTAGGATACTTATAAGTGTCCTAACTTTAAAACAAGGGTTAGCAACGTACGGCCCGCGACTAGTACGGGCGTACGTTGCTAACCCTTGTTTTAAAGAATCTATATAAAAAAAAATGTGTGCAAGAGAATCGTTGTTCCAAGGACGGATGGAAGTGAGCGGAAATCTGGGAAAAACACTATCCTTTATGAATAAAAAATAAATGCCACACAGTAACATATTTTGATGCATGAATGTACACAATATTTTTAAAAAAAGTTTCGTTAAGAGATGTAAAACAAGTCTCTTCCACGGAGAGAAAAAAAAATTTGAGCGCTTTTTATTCTTGCGAGAAATTAATGTCTAATCTGCAGCTTCCACTGAAAGAACCTTTGTTCAGTAAAAGAATTGTTTGTCAAGAAATCGGTCCGAAAGAATCGTCGGTCCAAAGGCATCACATCACAAACTGAAAAGAATTGCGACATTCCAATTCGGAGCCGATTCTATAAGCTCTTTGTTCTTGCAATCTTACAGAAAATTCATTAGATTTGGAGTCTAAATATTTAATTCCTCGTTCCTGGATTCCATTATTTTCGTTCTATTTATAATGAAACATAAAACTGACCCAGAAGAGATCTTCATGACCTTCAGCGACGGTTTTATTTCAATTAATTATTGTAACCGATAATAGGATTAAACATAAGTATTTAGGAAAGTTCCGTAATCGGGTTGGAAGCGAAATGGGGGTATTTTACAGATCTTGGCTTTACGCCAATTTAATTTTGTAGACACCTTTTTTTTGGGTGTGTGTGGTCACACATACACTTCAGTTCTTAAAACCCCGCTCTTTGCTGTCTTTAACTTAACAGTGCTTTTAGCCATTCGGCAAGTCTCCTCACTCAGCTGACCCTGTCTTTAACTTAATGAAAATTGCTTTTAATTTTTTTCTGGTGAGATCTTTCGTGATCGGGATATCACCTTCCCAACACTCTTGAAAGGACTTGGTTTCTTCAGTCGGGTTTGTATCCAAATGGCTTATTTTAACGAGCTTAGCTTTATGCAAATCTATATATTTAAAACGCTAAGCGATTTCTTTCGACAATCCGTTAGAACAAACTACTGCATCAAATTACACCATTCTTTTTTTAAATGAAAGATATTAGGACACAGATTTGTTATCGTGCATTCGTTTGTTCGAAAATTTAATTAATTAGCTGTAATTTTCAATTAAACATTTACTTCTGCTTATGACGTCATAAAGTTGACAACTCCCACTTTTGAGGGCATAGAGTTTTTTCCCTGAACCCTGTGGTTCGCCAATCTTTTGACATTAACTAATATCAACTAGGTAATATTTTAACATTGTAGTATAAAATCTTTAAAAAAAACTTAATTAGCTAGAATATAATCATAATAAAATATCTAAACGTAAACATATCAATATGAATAACAAATCTCACGTAAAATGTTGCAATTTAAATGATTCCAATTGAAACAAGATTTGGAGAGTTATCTTTGACGCCCAGCTAACATAAAAGTACCTATTTTATTTTATTTATTTACACACATATTCAAATTTATTATAAAATACCAGGTTGCCATACAAAGCAAAAATCGTCATTTAGGTTCCAAAAAATAACCCAGGTGCGTCTGCGATATCTGTACTGATTTAATCAAAATTATTTTGGTTGCACCGCCTATTGCAAAATTAATTAAATCCATGATTATTGTTTCTTTCTCAGATTAAAAATAAGAAAATTGGTACTTCTCTATTATCCCGTCGACCACTTTTCATAACAAAAAACTATCGCCAAACTGTAACGCCAAATAAACGGGAGAACGGTGCCATTGGAATATCAAAATAAATAAATAAATAAAATACATGAATTTAAGGACACAAATGTTATTTTAATTAATGAAATAACTAATAAATCAGTAAAACATAATGAAAAATAGACGCAAATCTCGAATTAAAAACCACTTGATGACGTAACAAACACGTATAATGCTTCTGACATCAAGTAAATCGGACTGTATTTTTGACGTTTAATTTTACAGTTTGGCGATAATTTTTTGTTATGAAAAGTGGTCGACCGGATAATAGAAAAGTACCAGAAAATTTAATGTTTAACGAAATTCAATTATTTGATCGATCGCAAATTTTGGTTCTTTTCCGTTATACCGACACCATGCCATACATGTAAATATATGCTTGGCGACAATGGTGTCCGTATAATGGAAAAGTACTCAATTTTTTCTTAGTTCGGGCTATACCAAAAACAAACATTTTACAGGTAACAAAAAAATCGCCGAAAATGGCTGCTTCATCAGCTGTTATGACAGCAAAGTTGGATAAAATCTAATAACCTGAATTTTACAACGTTTATGCGAAACACCACAGAGAACACACGCTATTTTTATATAGGGTATATTTAAACGAATAAGAGAACTAACAACCTTCAATAATATAATGCATGAAAAAGTAAACAACTAAGTGATTCAGCAAATCATAAAAATATGTATTTCTTAATATAACTATAAAATACAGAAAAATATTCTGGTACCATAAAAAAATATTCATTATCCCGTCGAAATTCCGTGCATTATCCCGTCGAAATTCCGTGCATTATCCCGTCGTCCGATTAAGAAAAAAAAACTATATGCAAATTAGGTACTTTTCGGTTAGCCGGCGCCAATAAAGTATATATATATATCTATATATATATATATATAGATATATATATATACATAATAACAAAGAATGTTGCCATTAAATCTCAAAAGAATAATAATAATAATAATTAAGAAAAGCCCCATTTACTAAAGTATCATTTATCAGTAACTTTTAACAATAAAATTTACAGTATACTAATGAAAACAGAATCAAAAATAATCTTGGATATTTATTTATTTACGTTATTTCTCTTAATTATGGAAAAGGAATAATCATCCTGATTATGTAAAGGAATGAAGAAACGATACAAATAAATTACACTTGAAAACATTAAAAATCTCCTTTTTCTGTAGATTGATTTATTATTGTAAAAAAAATTCTTCATCTTTACATAAAAATTGATTAGCTTAAAACAATAGATGCGTTTCAGAAGATATGGATTTAAAACGAACAATGATTAAAGAAGACATTTTTAAAATGTTGATCAAAACATTTTAAAACTTTTTTTTAACGTCGAATTTCGACGGTGCGTTTGGGGAGAAGCAATGCACATGCGCATAGGAGCTCATTCGGTTGGTTGCATTATCACAGGGGGGGGGGGATGTGTGCCTTATTTTATATGTTCTTTTATTGACTGAATATGAGATGAACGTAGGGATATGCTATTTGTATGATACTTCATAGGTTCAGGAAATTTTCTTTCTTGCCGTGGGGAATAGGACGGTAATGTCAAACTGATTTCCATTTTGTTTACGGATTGTTTGCTTGGAGTTTGCATCGGAAATAATAACGTAATTCAGTGGGAGAAATTTTTTTTTAATAAAATATTTGAAAGATTGTTTCATAAGCACCCCTACTTATGTAATAAAGAAGCTTATTTCACTAATATTGCTATTGTAATTTTTTCCGTCAAGTTTTGACGGGTACCATCTAGTTTAATTTTATTGTTGTAACCATTTTTTGTGTGTTTTTTTTATGTGGCAAACATTTATGCGTGAATTTAAATATTTTCCTCTACGTTTATATAGTTGCTTTTTGTTGCCTCCGCCAAGTTCGCATAGGCCGTAGCTACCTTTTCTTGAATCATTTCGGCATATTTTCCACACCTTTCATAACTTCGTTTTGGGGAGAGCTACAGAGTTTTCCTTTTTAACATATACATTTGTATAATCTAACTGAACTAGGTTCTATGATTTCATGTTTCTGTATTTAATATTTTTCGAAATATACGATTCCGAAAATGAGCTTTTTTTGTCACTGACTCACAGGGGATCATCAAATAACTAAGATACTTCTAACAGTCGTAGAATCATGAAATTTGACAAGTAAGTAGGTTTTGTATCGCAATGAACTAGAAAAATCTGAAAACAAAGAATTTTTGCCTTTAAAGCATTCAAACAAGGGGTTCTGATACGGCCATATACAGTTCCGTAACAGATTCAACGTAACACATTCATTTGGCAAATTAAACTACTTACATTGTTGCAACCATGTTTGTTTTTTGTTGTCTGATAAACATTTAAATAATAATGGTTCCGTAGACGATCATTTATTCGCTCATATTTGACGCCAATGTTGGTCGCCAAAGCCCGATACAGAAAATTAGTCTGAGTTCGAAGGTATTACATGATTTCAAGCTGAATGAAATTTCTATATGCTTTTCCAAAAATTGTTGATAAGGCATATCTTTCAGTTTATCTGTCCATTTTTCTATCGTTTACATACGTAAAATAAATTTTATTATAAATGTCGGGATTCTAATCTCAATAGCACTCTAGTCAATCTGGCAAAAATCCGTTACCATTTATGGGTTGTAATGCCTTTAAGGATGTTAATCCTAATCGTAATAATATTATAAATCTGATTGTGTGCAAATGTTAGGCAGAAGCCAGCGTCAAAATGGAGCATTTAATGAATCTGTATCTTTGCATATAGATTAAATTAAACCCTCAAATGAACCTAGGCTGGTTTTTGTTTATTTTATTCAAATATTTTTATAAATAATTCAAAATTTCGTTATTTTTATAGACAATAAATGGACATTTTTTCGTATAATATTTTAAAATGGTTAAATTTACTTTACCGTTGCAAAAACTAATTCAAAACCCGGAATAATAATTTTTATTCAACAATTTAGTTTCAATTAAAAAAAAATTCCCGTAAAAAATGAAAATGAAATAAAAAAATTAAATAATTAAAAAGAAGATTAAACAATACCAGAAGGACCCGTGCGAAGCTTTCGCACTGCAATCTTTGAGATTATTTCCTGGTACGTTTTAGCCCTAATTTTTAATTAACTGTTTTTTTTTTTTTTTTTAATTTAGTCTCCGCGTTTTAACGAAATGCAGCTGTACTTTCTCAGAAACTTGTTCAAAAACTTTTCGAATACCTCATTCATCGTTGTATGTTTTGTATGTGCATAGAAAAAAGGATGTTGACAAATGAAATATACATTGGTTGCTTGTGCGAATAGATTGCCAAAAAATATTTTGCCAAATTTTCTTATCTCGCCAAGGTTATTTCTCTAGGTTGCCAAGACCCCTATACTGAAAAAAAAATTAAAAAAAAAAAATTAAACACTGAATCAGATGTTTGGGGAATTTATATGCCAGCATGGCACAGATGTCATATACTCACCACATTGGCACGATTTTTTCCCCCGCAGATTTGGCGAAAATTTTGTTTTTGAATATTAGTTACAAATAGCATACAATAATAGCACGTGATATTTCATTTCAATATAAAAGTAAAATAACGTAATAAATTAAATAGCTTCTATTATTTTTAAAAAAGGAAATACAAATAAATAAATGATAGTTTGATATAAATAAGTGTGGATATACATAAAAACAATAATTTATAGAATTAAAATACGAAATAAAGTAAATAGACAACGTTTAAAAAGTAAATAAACAAAGTAAACAAACAAAAGTAAATAAGCAAAGTTTTCGCCAAATTAGCGGGGGGGGGGGGGGGGGAAATCGCGCCAATGTGGCGCGTATATGACATCTGTGCCGAAAGCATTTCCTCAGATTTTGCAAAACTGTTAAAGAAATGTCTTGAATACGTAAATCAATATTTGGTACACCACTTTTTTGAAAGCCTATGTGAACTTAAACATGGGGCGTTCAAACTTTGTGGTCCAGCAGCCATTTAAGTGACATCAGACTTCGCTGGCATGTTAACAGCTTACTGAAATATTAAAAAATAAATATTTACAATTTTTGTAAATCCTAATGAACTGTATAATGGAAGATAATCCTTAAATTACGTAATCTACTGGTTCTCCGATACAGTACGCATTTACGCAGCCATGATTAAAAAAAGAAATAAATAAACAATAAGTGACGCACGCGTAAAAATTAAATTAAAAACCCGATGCTCTATATTTTTTCAAAAAGCACGCGCAAGAAATAAATTAACAATCATATTTTAATTGCATTAGAGGATGACGTCATACGATAATGCAGTATTTTATTTTTTGTGGCAACACTGATTTCAGAAAACCTTTCATTTCTTTCATGAAATCAATGCAGATTTAATTTTTGATTATCAGCAATTTTTAATCAAAAACATATTTTAACGAAATGCTAAGCGGGCTATGTCAGAAGCCTGTTCTAAAACCTTTCATATGGTATCTCATTCGTTGTTCTGCGTTTCATATTTTCTGAGTAAAAGGGATGTTGACAGGAGAAATAATATATAAGGATTATTAGAAATAAAACGTACTTTTTTTAGTTTTTGATAATAATACAAGGTTTCAATATGCGTAACCATAGGAAACAGGCTAATATGACGTCATACATGGAAAATAAAGCGGATATGCTTTGATTGGTGAAATAAAATGATCTTGGGTTTTTTCTTCCTTTTTTTTTTCTTTTTTTTCTTTTGTATGGTAACAATACGTGGTATTTTACCGTCTGCGCACGGCTAATATAACTATACCGTATTTTTTATTTAAATTTTAAAAAAGTAAAAAGAAATTTCAAAAGAAAATGGTTAGCAAATGTCAATAATATGCTCTGCAATATTATCCATGTCGAAAATAATGTCATGGATAACGAGAAAAAAAATATTTTCATTCTTAAAACTAAAAGAAATACCTCGATTACCTAAAAAAATGACGAATGTTAATAGTTCCATTTTTGTTGATAAAACCTAAAGATTTAATATTATTTCGTTAAAATAACATAATTTCCCTTATACCAGTATTGAAATTAATTGCCTGGAAATGAAAATTAACAAGTATTATGTCATTTAAAAGGGATTTCTCTGGGGAAATATATATTTGAAATAAAACGGGAATTTTCCGATATGTTTTAAAATGAATGTGAATCAATTCCTTACATTAATAATACAAGGATCAGTAAGCATATAAAGTAGATGAGTTTCACGCCATATTTATAACGAAAAATTTAAATGTTTTTTTTTTTATCTATACTGGTTATTAAGCATGAGTATCCATTATATACAGATGAGAGTTTTCTGCTAAAAATCACATCACAATTTTAAGAAAAGGAAAATGAACACGAATATATTATATTAAAATCTGACCGTGTGTTTGTATTTCGAAACTACTCCTAGACTATCGAACGCAACGCGATTTACTTAATACCGGTTATCATTGATCCGAAGACTTAACTCTCAGAATTAAAAAAAATAAATTAGATACCAAGATTTTTTTTTTTTTTTTGTAAATTTTAATGAAGTTTCTCTAAAAACGGAAAGTAACATACTCCATATTTGTGTATGAAAAAGGAGAAATAAAACAGATCAGTATATTTTTTTACACCATTTTCTCATTAAAACTGAAAAACAGAATTTATTTTCACTTTGAATAGATAGATGGTGAAAACAAAATCTTGATTTCAGTAAATTATCCGAAAAATAAAAACATATTTTCACATATTCAAACTTCATTAATCAATTTATTCGGGAGAACAAAAATTGCCTGTCAATATACTGTCATTTAGAAAACAAGATTTGTTTCAACTATACATTAAACCACGGAGACAGAATTGAATTTAAAGAAAAGCATATACTAATTCCAATTAATGTTTTTTTTGAAGGATGGCTGTTATTTTTTTTTTTATAAAACGTTTCACAAAGGCGTTAAAAGTAAAATTGTTTATCAGCTAAAATTCACAGTTGTTTTTATCCAATTCGTTTATTTCCACGATTTCATTTGGCACTCCTTTTTGCATTGGTTGCAATTTCATTTTCGCGATTATTTGGCACTAAATTTCACTTATTTAAGACTGAGTTATTTCAAGGTCCATATAACCAAAAATACCGCAAGTAACTCCTATAAAATGTGATAAAGAGTTAGTTAATTATTAACGTTTTTAATTATCGGGAGTGAAATACTTTGCTTAATTAATTAATTTATTATTATTTTAATGTTGCGTGAACGAAGTCACGGGTAACAGCTAATCCTAATAATATTATAAATCTGATTGTGTGCAAATGTTAGGCTGAAGCCAGCGTCAAAATGAAGCATTTAATGATCCTGTTTCTTTGCATATATGTTGATTATAACCCTCATATGAACATAGGCTGGTTTTTGTTTATTTTATTGAAATATTTTCTTTAATAATTAAAAATTTCATTATTTTCATACAGAATAAATGGACATTTTCCCATACAATTTAACCATTTAAATTTATCGTTGCTAGGGCTTTGATCGTTGCCAATATATAAAAACACGGTAAAATATGTTTTCCTGAACAATTAATTTTCAATTGAACGATTTTCACGTGAAAACTGAAATTTAAAAATAATTCAAAAGAAGATGAATTTCCGCGATATTTGAAACAAAAACATGGGGTATTTGTTATTATACATGAAGTATGAATATCGATTTCATTAAAAATATCTTTTTCTGTCAAAAACTGCGTTATAATTAGAAGGAAAATGAACAATAATTATATTATTAAAAATAGATTTCGCTTGGACCATGGAACTATGAAACGGATCCTCCTCGGCTTGGACAAATATGACGTCATAAATAAAACAGGTATTTTCAAATATTCTTAATAATACAAGGAGCATAAATATCGATGTATAATGAAAGTAGATAAATAATGGACGTAATATTTAAGATGAAAAACTAAAATATTTTTTATCGATACTGATTAATAATTAGCTTGAATACCAGTTAGATACAAATGTGAGTTTTCTGCTAAATTTTACGTCCTGATTGCCAGAAAAAAAAATTTAACAAGAATTATGCCATTAAAAAGAGATTTCTCTGAGGAAAAAGTGACGTCATGTTTGAAATAAAACGGGAATTTTCAAATGTGTTTACAAGGAGCGGAAATCAATCCCTTACATTAATAATAGAAGGATCGGTAAGTTTAGAAAGTAGATGAGTTTCACGCCATAATTAAAACGCAAAATTATTATTATTATTATTTTATCTATACCGATTATTAAGCATGAATATCAGTTACATAGAGATGAGAGTTTTTTGCCCAAAACCACACCGTGATTATTAGAAAAATAAAAATAAATACGAATCTATTGTATTAAAATCTGACCGCCTGTTTGTATTTCGCAACTACTCCTTTCAGATTGTCGAACGCAATGCGATTTACTTAACACCGGTTATCATTGATCCGAGGATGTCATAAACTCTCAGAATTAAAAAAAAATATTTAAATTCCGAGATATTATTATTTTTTTTTTTTTGTAAATTTTAACGAAGTTTCTCTAAAAATGGCAACTAAATTATTCCAATTTTGAGCGCGTTCAGAGACCGAAACGCGGGTTACTCGTATAGTTGGGGAATGACGTCATCTGATTTTCTCAGGGTAAAGTTTGGTTAAAACGGCTGTGAACGCTTTTGGGTAAAGTTATAGGTATATTTACAATCAAACACTTCCGTCAACCAATCTACCATTACATTTTAATTGTACGAACATTTCAGGAACCATCCTAGCCGATGTTGGCCAATTATATCATAGTCCTGTTAAAGGTAGACCAATCAAATTTTCGGGACTCAAGTGTACAGTAGGAGTCATAAAGAACAACAGTTAACAGTTGCAGTTAGCTATAAAGCAAACAAACAAATCAGATTTCCAACCACGTGATCACTTTACCCAACAAAATTCTCCAGGTAATGTGGTTCACCCGAAGTCTGAGTAATTTAAAGCTCTGAACACTACGGGTAGTTCGCAAAAAGTCACGTGATATCGCTCTCTGAACGCTTCGAGTTACCCATGGGTTACCCTATGTAACTCGGAGTTCGGTCTGTGAACGCGCCCTTTGTCAATAAAAAAGAAGAAATAAAACGGATTAATATATTTTTTTTCATTAAAACTGAAAAAAAGAATTTATTTTTAATTTGAATAGATGGTGAAAGAAAAAAAAATCTTGATTACAGTAAAATTTTTGAAAAATAAAAACGCATTTTCACACATTCAAACTTCATGAATCAATTTATTCTAAAGAACAAAAATCGTCTGTCAACATATTTTCATTTAGAAATAAAGATTTTTTTCAATTATAGATTGAATCAAGGAGGCAAATGTAAGCTTCTTGCATTTAGGTCTTGAATAATTGGTCCCTATTCACAAGAATTGAATTAAATGAAAAATAATATACTATTTCCATTATCTTTGAAGGATGGCTATTAAAACGTTTCACAAGGCGTTAAAAGTAAAATGGTTTACCAGGTAAACTTGACATATGTTTTTGCACAGTTCGCCGATTTCCACGATTTTATTTGGCCCGTCTTTTTTCATTGGTTGCAGTTTCCTTTTCGTGATTATTTGTCACAAAATTTCACCTTTTTAAAACAGTTATGTGAAGGTCTCTATAACATAGAAATACTGTATTGTCTCCTATGGAATGTGATAAAGAGTTAGTTAATTATTTACGCTTCTAATTATCGGGAATGAAATATTTTGCTTAATTAATGCATTTATTCTTCTTTTAATGATACGTGAACGAAGTCACGGGTAACAGCTAGTAATATTATAAATCTGATTGTGTGCAAATGTTAGGCTGAAGCCAGCGTCAAAATGGAGCATTTAATGATCCTGTTTCTTTGCATACAGGTTGATTATAACCCTCGAATGAACATAGGCTGGGTTTTGTTTATTTTATTCAAATATTTTCTTTAATAATTAAAAATTTCATTATTTTCATAGAGAATGAATGGACATTTTTCCATACAATTTAACCATTTAAATTTATCGTTTCTAGGGCTTTGATCGTTGCCAATAAATAAAAAACACGGAAAAATATGTTTTCCTCAACAATTAATTTTCAATTGAACGATTTTCACGTGAAAACTGAAAATTAAAAAGAATTTAAAAGAAGATGAATTTCCGTGATATTTGAAACAAAAATATGGAGTATTTGTTATTATACATGAAGTATGAATATCGGTTACATTAAAAAGATCTTTTTATGTCAAAAACTGCGTTATAATTAGAAGGAAAATGAACAATAATTACATTATTAAAAATAGATTTCGCTTGGACCATGGAACTATGAAAAGGATCCTCCTCGGCTTGGACAAAAATGACGTCATAATAAAACATGTATTTTCAAATATTCGTAATAATACAAGGAGCATACATATCAATGTATAATGAAAGTAGATAGATAATGGATGTAATATTTAAGATGAAAAACTAAAATATTTTTTATCGATACTGATTAATAATTAGCTTGAATACCAGTTACATACAAATGTGAGTTTTCTGCTAAAATTTACGTCCTGATTGCCAGAAAAACGAATTAACAAGAATTATGCCATTAAAAAGAGATTTCTCTGAGGAAAAAGTGACGTCATATTTGAAATAAAACGGGAATTTTCAAATGTGTTTACAAGGAGAGGGAATCAATTCCTTACATTAATAATATAAGGATCGGTAAGTTTAGAATATAGATGAGTTTCACGCCATAATTAAAACGCAAAATTATTATTATTATTATTTTATCTATACCGATTATTAAGCATGAATATCAGTTACATAGAGATGAGAGTTTTTTGCCCAAAACCACACCGTGATTATTAGAAAAATAAAAATAAATACGAATCTATTGTATTAAAATCTGACCGCCTGTTTGTATTTCGCAACTACTCCTTTCAGATTGTCGAACGCAATGCGATTTACTTAACACCGGTTATCATTGATCCGAGGATGTCATAAACTCTCAGAATTAAACAAAAATATTTAAATTCCGAGATATTATTATTTTTTTTTTTTGTAAATTTTAACGAAGTTTCTCTAAAAATGGCAACTAAATTATTCCAATTTTGAGTGCGTTCAGAGACCGAAACGCGGGTTACTCGTATAGTTGGGGAATGACGTCATCTGATTTTCTCAGGGTAAAGTTGGGTTAAAACGGCTGTGAACGTTTTGGATAAAGTTATGGGTATATTTACAATCAAACACTTCCTTCAACCATTCTACCATTACATTTTGATTGTACGAACATTTCAGGAACCATCCTAGCCGATGTTGGCCAATTATATCATAGTCCTGTTAAAGGTAGACCAATCAAATGTTCAGGACTCAAGTGTACAGTAGGAGTCATAAAGAACAACAGTTAACAGTTGCAGTTAGCTATAAAGCAAAAACAAACAAATCAGATTTCCCAACCACGTGATCCCTTTACCCAACAAAATTCTCCAGGTAATGTGGGTTACCCGAAGTCTGAGTAATTTCCAGCTCTGAACGTTACGGGTAACTCGCAAAAAGTCACGTGATATCGCGCTCTGAACGCTTCGGGTTATCCATGTGTTACCCTATATAACTCGGGGTTCGGTCTATGACCGCGCCCTTTGTGAATAAAAAAGAAGAAATAAAACGGATTAATATATTTTTTCTCATTAAAACTGAAAAAAAGAATTTATTTTCAATTTGAATATGGCGAAAGAAAAAAAAATCTTGATTACATTAAAATTTTTGAAAAATAAAAACGTATTTTCACACATTTAAACTTCATGAATCAATTTATTCTAAAGCACAAAAATCGTCTGTCAACATATTTTAATTTAGAAATAAAGATTTTTTTTTTCAGTTATAGATTAAATCAAGGAGGAAAATTTAAGCTTCTTACATTTAGGTCTAGAATAATTGGTCCCTATTCACAAGAATTGAATTTAATGAAAAAGAATATACTATTTCCATTATCTTTGAAGGATGGCTATTAAAACGTTTCACAAGGCGTTAAAAATAAAATGGTTTACTAGGTAAACTTGACATATGTTTTTACACAATTCGCCAATTTTTACGATTTTATTTGGCCCGCCTTTATTATTCCCGCCGTGATTATTTGTCACAAAATTTCACTTTTTTAAAACTTAGTTATGTCAAGGTCTCTATAACATAGAAATACTGTATTGTCTCCTATGGAATGTGATAAAGAGTTAGTTAATTATTTACGTTTCTATATATCGGGAATGAAATATTTTGCTTAATTAATGCATTTATTCTTCTTTTAATGATACGTGAACGAAGTCACGGGTAACAGCTAGTAATATTATAAATCCGATTGTGTGCAAATGTTAGGCTGAAGCCAGCGTCAAAATGGAGAAATTAATGACCCTGTATCTTTGCATATAGGTGGATTATAACCAGGAAATGAACATAGACTGGTTTTTGTTTATTTTATGCAATTACTTTTCTTAATAATTCAAAATTTGATTATTTTCATAGAGAATCAATGGACATTTTTAGATAAAATATTTTATTGAAAAAGCTTTCGTTATATTTCTAAAATTAATTTTACCAAGTTCAAGCAAAACTGTACAGTCAACAGAAGATTTTATCCATAAAATAGAAAATATTCAGATTTCTAAAGGAACTATTCTAGCTAGTTTAGATATTGTGTCTCTTTACCCATCTATTGATACAAATGAAGTTGTACAAAATATTAATTTGGAAATTGATAAACAAAATAATTTAAGTGATAGCCTAAAAACATCTCTAAAGTCAGGACTTAACCTTATCATTAATAACAACGTTTTCATGTTTAATAAGAAATTTTACAGACAAAATAAAGGAGCACCTATGGAATCTCCTATTTCCGGTCTGTTGGCTGAATTTAAACTTAGACCGATGGAGGAATTTATTTTTAAAAGTTTGAATTTAACACCAGAAGTTTGGCTAAGATACGTGGACGATATCTTTATCACATGGAATCATGGAAAGCAAGAACTCCTATCTTTCCTCTGAAAAATAAACGAAATAGATGAAAATATTAAGTTTACGTTGGAAATAGAAGAAAATTCATCACTACCGTTCCTGGATATTCAATTAATTAAAGATGACAACAACCTAAAACGTAAAGTCTATCGTAAACTGATGAGAAGTAACACAATAATCCCATTTAATGCCTTTACAACTTTCACTTATAAGATTGCTGCCTTCAATTCATTCATCAAGCGTGCTTTTCTGGTTTGTTCAAGTGAATTCATCCAAGATGAACTTAATTTTATCAGAGATATCGCCATTGACCATGGTTTCCCCGCTCATCACGTACAGAAAATTATAGAAAAATTCAATGGCCATTTAATTCAGCATCCTGTCCCTAGCAATAATAAACCAAACTATCGTAAATTCCAATATATACCTATTATATTTGAAAGGATTAAAAGGGCCCTCCGTAAATACAATATCCATCTTTGTGCTGTCCCTCCCAGAAAATTGGTTGACTTAGTTTCATGTAAATTAGATCCTATCCCCCCTGATCAATTCGCAGGTGTTTATGAAATCCCCATTAGCTTAAATAATAATAGTATAATTTTTTACATTGGTATGACTAAAAGAAAGTTTTTGGAAAGGTTAAAAGAGCATAAAAACGACATAAAATTTGGAAAGTTATCCACTGCACTCTCCCGGTTTTACGCTAAAAATAATGATACTGTAATTAATTTCGATAAAGCAAGAATTATCCATAGGTTCAATAACCCATTTAAAGCCGCCATTAGGGAATCATTGGAAATTAAAATTAGAAAAGATTATATTTGTAATGATAACTTTTCTTTCAACATACCTAGTTTATGGGATACATTTTTAACCCCTTGTTAATTCATTGTTTTGTTTTTCGCTCTTTGGCAACAGAGAGCGCCCGCTTATTTTATTTAAATTTTTCCATACTGTTGATTTCAATTTTCTCGTGTCGAAAATTAAAAGATCAGTAGTCGTTTGTGTTGTTCCTCTTCCCCGATGATGGCTTTAAGTTTAAAGCCGAAACATGTAGGGTTTTAGCTCTTTTATGAATTTAAAACAATTTTTACACTGATTTTAGCAACTAATAAGCACAATTTGTGCAATTTGTATTTTTAAAATAAAATTTAACCATTTTACTTTATCGTTGCTAGGGCTTTGATCGTTGCCAATAAATAAAAATGCGGAAAAATAGTTTTTCCTCAACAATTAAGTTTCAATTGAGCGATTTTCATGTGAAAAATGAAAATAAATCAAAAGAAGATGAATTTCTGGGATATTTGAAACATATGGAGTATTTGTTATTATACATGAAGTACGAATATCGGGTACATTAAAAATATCTTTTTCTGTCAAAAACTGCGTTATAATATTAGAAAGAAGAATTAACAATAATTATATTACTAAGAAAAAGATTTCGCTTGAACCATGGAACTATGAAAAGGATCCTCCTTGGCTTGAACAAATATGACGTCATAAATAAAACATGTATTTTCAAATATTCGTAATATTACAAAGAGCATGACTATCAGTGTATAATAAAAGTATATACATAATGGATGTCATATTTAAGATGAATAACTGAAATATTTTTTTGATACTGATTAATAATAAGCTTGAATATCAGTTACAAACAGATGTAAGTTTTCTGCTAAAATTCACGTCATTATTGCCAGGAAAAGAAAATTAACAAGAATTATATAATTGAAAAGAGATTTCTCTGAGATCAAAGTGACGTCATAATAAAACGGGATTTTTTAAATATGTTTCAAATGGAGCGTGTATCAATTTCATACATTAATAATCACTGAGTACAGTGAAAGAATAGAGTGGTAATGAACCGTAAAATCGGCTTGCAATATGAAGCCGGTTATCGCTCAAATCATTAGGCCCAAGGGCTGACTTCATTGGATGGAGAGAGGCTGCACGTGGAACAAGGACTGGATTCAATGGACGGGCGGAGGTTTCCAAAGCAAGCCGCCAGTTGTTTGGGCCAACTGTAGGGTTGTATTTTCAGCATCACGCCAAACATGAACATTTCATCTCTATTTATTCTCTGAACTCTGTGATTAATAATACAAGCATCAGTAAGATTATTAGGAAAATTAAAATTGAACACAAGTCTAATTAAGTTAAAATATGACTGTGTGTATTTCGCAACTACTCCTCTTAATGCAACGCGATTTACTTAATACCGGTTATCATTGATTCGAGGATGTCATATAAACTCTGAGAATTTAAAATTTTGAATTAGATTTCGAGATATTAATATTTTTTTTGTAAATTTTAACGAAATTTCTCTAAAAACGGTACTTAAATTACTCCATTTTTGTGGATAAAAAAAGGAGAAATAAAACGGATTAATATATTTTTATGCCATTTTCTCATCAATACTGAAAAAAATTATTTTATTTTCAATCTGAACAGTTGGTGAAAAAAAATCTTGATTACAGTAAAATTTCCGAAAAATAAAAACATATTTCCACATATTCAAACTGTATGAATCAATTTATTCTGCAGAGCAAAAATCGCCTGTCAGCATATTGTCACGAAATCAAGATTTGTTTCAGCTATAGATTAAACCAAGGACACAAATTTGCTGTTACATGCAAACGTAACACTTGCAAATGCAAAGATTTTTGCAACCCCAAATTACATACAAACGTAACATTTACATGTAATTTGCACCCAAATTAATTTTAATTTGAACCGTAATAAATGTTAATTTGCAATGAAAATTAGATGCAAAAGTAATGTTTACATATAATTTTGGGTTGTAAAAAGCTTTGCAATTTAAGTGTTACGTTTGCATGTAATTTTGGGCTGCAAAAAGCTTTGCAATTGAAGCTCTTTGCATTTAGGTGTGGAACTATTACTCCCTATTCACAAGAATTGAATTTAAAGAAAAACCATATACTATTTCCAATGAATTATTTTTAAATGATGGCTGTTAAAACGTTTCTCAAAGTCGTTGAAAGTAAAATGGTTTATCAGGTAAAATTGACATTTCTTTTTACCCAATTCGTCGATTTACACTATTTTATTTGGCCGTCTTTTTTCCATTGGTTGCAGTTTCCTTTTCGCGGTTATTTGGCACAAAATTTTACTTTTTTTAAAACTGATTTATGTCAAGGCCCCTATAACAAAGAAATATCACATTTTCTTTTAAGAAATGTGATAAAGAGTTAGTTAATTATTTACGTTTTTAATTATCGGGAGTGAAATATTTTGCTTGATTAGTACATTTATTTTTCTTTTAATGTTACGTGAACGAAGTCACGGGTAACAGCTAGTAAATTATATATATATATTGTAAAGCATACATTTTTACTTGTATGTGCCTGTGTGTGAGAAACAATGTTTGGTATCTGAGAGTTCTCGTGTGAAAATTCTAAAAGAACGTTTCCAGCATATTTTCTCATATCGGCGTTACTTTGAAATAGTGCCAATCCTGAACTTCTTTTATGAACTAAAGCAGGGGTGCAAAAATCTAGGCACCAATGAGCCGATTCCCACCACTAAATTTTTAGTATTCTTCGCCTAATAAGAATACTGATAAAATTTAGACGAAGTATACTAATAAAATTTGACGAAGAATACTAATAAAATTTAGTGGTGGGAATCAGCCTATTGGCGCCTAGATTTTTGCACCCCTGAACTAAAGAAAACTTTAGAATTATAATTGATAGAATTGACCACCCAGGATGACGGCACTTGCTTTGTTGGTGGCCTGTCTTGATGAGCAAAGAATCTCCGTGAGAAACCAAAGCGCAACTATTTTATATCCCTTCTTTAGAAAGGAACCAATAATGCACTCGTTTGAAGGTGATGTCATGGTCCCCCGCTACAAGTGGCCCCAATAAGCTCCTCCTCGGACCAAATCCTCTCCCACTGTGAAAATCATGAGCAGGAGAATTCTAATTAAGAGTTGAGATCGAGAAAAAGAGAAAGAGGTGTCAGACCTCTGCTCAGAATACAGGGTCCGCTAAGTATTCAGGTGACTGCATAAGATGCTGTGGTGCCAGACCTCCATTCGAAATAAAGAGGGCGCCAAGCACCCGTGTGACTGCATGACAATCCGGCCGCAAGACAGAGAAACCTTTGGAGACGCAACCTATGTTCTGGATAAAATCCTACTGAACAAATCTGACTGTCAAATATAGTGAACATTACGGACATTGATGTCTAATCTGCCTTAATTTAAAATGTGTGATCAGCATGTCGGCAAACTCATAAACTTTATTCAAAATTTTAAATTGTAATGCCAAAATTTTTCATCTACAAAGAGAATCTTTGTTTATGCAATAAAGTGATCTTTCAGATGTAAAGAATTATTTTCAAATCTTAGTCCATTAGCTACCAAATCATCACTTCTCGGATTATCTTTAAAAAAGTGTTACAGATTGGTGGCAGTCGAAGATCAATCAACAAGGATCAACAGTTTTAAAAAGAAAGAGCGGACGCTGTATGTCAAAGTGCCTGGTAAAGTCGGGAACTGACCCAATACAGAACAAAACGTGACTTAAAGAAGGAGAAACCGTTACAGACAGACAGTGTTTGGTGGAAAAGACCTCTGAAATCTGACCAGTGGAGAGAATACAGAAGGACCTGACAAAAGAGATAGTTCAACGCTTTGAAATGGAGGTAAGCTCTTTTACTATTTACAGTGACGTAATTCTTTTTTATTATTGTTTGTGAAAATAAAGTAGAGATATAGCATTCAGTCTGTGAAAAATAAAAAAAAGACGTTTGTGTATTTTAAAAGCATACTTATTTTGAAAGTTGCTCAGGTAGATAAAGTAATGAAATGTATTTTTAGATTACATCTAAAATAATTGTACCCTAAATATTAGCCTAATATTGAAGTTAAAATTAAGCTAATTTAGTGTTTAAATTAATGTAGGCTGGGCATTGTAAAGTATTACAAAAAGCCCGCGTTAAATAAACTTAGCTCAAATTTTAAATGAGAGATCATTATGGTTAAAAACTATCGAACTCATTTCATGTTCAGAGATAAGAGTGTTACAGGGTTTTGTACCTTTTAAACTCACCGGAAATCAACAAAAACTTTCAAACTTTGAATTATTGTACCTTCAAAACTTTTTTGCGTATAAGCATGAAATTTTAACTATTGATTAAGCAGATTGTGCTTTTTGCACCATTAGAAACTGATTAGTCTTTTACAGAATTTGAGTATTGTTGAAAATAAAGTTGCTTTTTTTTTTACCCTGTAAGTCATTGCGCGCATGATATCTTGAGAACGTATGACTGGATTGTTATAAAATTTGAAATAGAAAATAAGCACATATGTATTTTAAAAATGACCTACTCTTAGGTCAAAATTATTTCATTAACCATGCAAAAAATATATTTTTGTAAGAAATTTTTAAATTTTACGTTTTTTCATGAATAAAAATAGTCATAATTAAAAATCTTATTATTGTAAATATTTAAAAGTAGATCATTTTAAACACACATATGCGCTTATTATCTAAGCCAAATTTCATAACAATCCATGCATACGTTCTCAAGATATCATACACGCAATGACTTACGGAGTAAAAAAAAGAGCTATTTTAATTTCAACAATGCACAAATTCAGTAAAATATTAGTCAGTTTCTAATAGTATTATATTAAAAAGCACAATCTATTTTAATTAATAATCAAAACTTTATGTTTATACATATAAAGGTTTTGAAAATACACTAATTCAAACTTTGATTGTTTTTCTCGATTTTCGTCGCGCTTAAAAGGTACAAGATCCCTTAAATGTTTTCTAAGTTAATCAAAATCTTCTACGTGCAGCTGCAGAAAAAGAGACCACTAATGATTGAAAAATTGCAAAGGTGAGCTCTGGGAAACTGAAAACATGAAGTTATTTTAATATACACTCATACATATGGAATCATAGTAAAAATAGCCAAAACGGATTCAGGGAGCCTCAAAATGTAAAAATATACCAATATATATATATTTTTTATAATCGGGTTTTTATTGTGATTACAATACTTTGCTTACACTTTATGTGTACGAAAAATAAAAATGCGATTAAACTACAGCTTATTTTTTCGGAAAGCACAAAAGCAAAAGCTATATATATGAACGAGTGGTATAACATATTTATTCACAATCATACACTGCATAAATTTTATTTACTATTCTTACAGTAATTATTGCATTGTGATATAAAATTGCTGTCGATATGTATTTACAAATATATTTGTTTATTTAACTCTCCAATACACTCTTAATATTTTAATTGTATTGAGTTCTGTCGAGAGTTATAATTACATTGAGTTGTCCAATTTTATAATCTAGAAAATTACAGAAAACAACTCTAAATGCAATGCAAACAATAAAAAAAAATTGTAAATAAAGCAATTCCAAATAATAAGAAACATGAAGACCTAACAACGAGTAAATAGACATGTATTGCCAGCAAGGAAATTAATTTATTTGCTGGGCTAGTATACTTGATTTTATCAGCAGGTGTCAATGGGAAAAAATCAATGACTCCATGCGATGCGCTGCTGTACACAGCTGCTGAAATTTGCCACTGACGTGAGATTAGCAAATTTTTGAGCAAAACAAATTTTGAACAAAAGAAACAAGTTATGGTCACGTGATTTGTAGAACGGTATAATTTTCTTTTCTCCTGACATAACGTTAAATTAGCGTTGGTTCTCATTACAAACTACTGATTTTTTGTATCGCACCACTCGCTATACTACATTGTTCAAAGTGTAGCGCGCTACACCACAAACTACTGTAAAAAGTAGCGACTACTGTAGTTTCGCTATTTGTAGCGCGCTACTTCCGACCCCTGATTTTAGGTATATGGGGTATTCGCCGTATTATGCGCACTTTTTTTTTTGATAAGGACCCTTTATGAGATATGAAAATACAATACAGAGCATTAAAAAGTGTAAGAAGTAGTACAAGCATAAAGAAAATAAGCAATTGCGAAATGAGGACATTACGCTACTGCCAAGCCTATCTGCTAAAATTCCTCACAATGCGTTTGGAATCGTACTCTTGATCATTCAAATAATTGTCTGAGTGCAACGAAGACTCATACACAGCGCAGTATTACTTTGCCCCATATATAGCTACGATGGATATTAAAACCTTTCGTCAAGCATAACTCAAAAAATATTTAACGGATTTCGTTCAAATTTTTACAGCAGGTACCTATAAAGGTGACAACGACGTCTATTTATTACCAAGAATAAATGTCAAACCGTTTAGAAATTATATTAAAAAAATAGATAAAAAAGCACAATTAAAGTACATACGTCACGAAAATTTTGTGCGTACGTCAATTTCACCGGCGGGAGATTTTCGTAGACAATCGGAATTGAAAAGTTCATGGAGTACATGGAGCAAAATAATATGCACGCACTAATATTCAGCACAATAAAATATATTTCAATTTAGTAGAAATCGAAAATTAATCTGGATTTTTTTCTGATTGAAAGAAAACCCCCGCAATAACTTAGTAGAATTGGTATTAGAGATTTGGCGCAAATCTCAGCAATAGCAGCGTTTTTTATTTCGCGTGTGTAAATTAAAAAAAAAAATTCTTTGGTGTTTAAATAAAAGGTTTCGATTTATGGCATTATTTCTTTTTTTTCTCTCTTTTTAGCATTTTAAATGGGATTAATGAAAGGCATGTATTTTAAATTAAATGAGTGAAAGGTTTATATTTAAATGAAATGAATTCAATATGAAAATGTTATAGGAACAATATTTGACGATTTATCAACTGCGCCAGGATAACATAAAAGTACCAATATATCAAACGGTATATAGTATGTGAAATGAAACAATTATATTATAATCACCCGTCGTACAAGAAAAAAAACTGATATTCTGCATTCAGAGGAAAAAATCCATCTCCTGTGCCGTAAGATTTGGCGAGTTCTTTTTTGGTGATAAGTTTTTCGATGTGATTGTTGGGATCTGCAGGATTTGGTTTACTTTTTCTAAATCTTTTTTTTTTGCAGATGTAGTATTATGTAAATATATTTTTTTTGCAGATATTATTCTATTTTGTATATTTTCTATTTGGCATTTGGAAAAGAGATTTTTACCTTTTTATCTGTGCCTTCGGAAATATTAAAAAATAAAAAAAGATTTACATATATCAAACGTTTAATTTTTATACGGACCACTTCTCCATTTTTAGATTTGAAATGCTATTTATTATTTACTAGCCGTTTATTAATTGTTTTCAATTTACCCCCCTGACAATAACAATTATTTATCACAAAAATGCCTCTTAGGTTTGTTAAATAAGTTTGCTTATGTGTTTTCATTACTTATTAAAATATCAAATATGGCGATAAAATTTCATTTTAGCATCGTGTTTAAATTTTTAAGATGGCTCAAAAACATGCTTTAATAAACGTGTGTTTGTAAATATTTGAAAAACATGTTTTACCGCTCTCTTGAAAAATTTTGTAAGATGCTAAAACTACCTTTTGGCACCATTTTAAATTTTTTTCGCCAACCGACATAGGATACGAAACTTTTCCCCATTCAGATACACAGGCAAGGCTGGTCTCAAACAAGAGTAAAGCTAGCAACAATGTTGTTTTAACTCTATAAGAGTTACAATAATGATATTAAATACTCCGATTGGCTTTGGGCCCCAATTACGAAAGTTTCTCCTAAAAAAACTGTAGAAGAAGTCTTTTACATTTGTTTCAAATGAAGCTCGCTCTACAAGGTATTAGTTAATAATACAAACAACACTAATGGCATGGAGGCAAAAGTTTTAATTTAAATGTGTATATCTCAAACCCTTCCCCCCTACCCCCCCCCCCCCCAAAAAAAAAAAAAAGAAAAAAAAAGAAAAGAAAAGAAAGTTACAGTAATGAATTTAAAATGGCGTTAAGCCACGCTTTCTGACATAAGCAATTGGCTGCAAACGCGATAACGAAACTTTCACTTAACTTAATAACATGTAGCTAATATAGCCCTCAGGGTACTTTGCAGTTATACAGACCTTGTGGTTTTTTTTTAAAAGCTTGAGACAATTCAGGTTTAAGAAGACACAAAATTTCACTCAGAGATTTACTGTCAAATGATATAAACAACTATGAACACAAAACTGATGAATTATTATTCAGGTTTATGTATGTATTTAAAAAAAAATTGCATCTGATTACACTTATTAGATAAATTACTTCTGTTTGCATTTAATAACTGATAAACGGTTTCTGTATATTAAATGAACTGTTTAAATATTGGGAAGAGGTGGCGAGAGGTAGAAATACGAGTAAACAAACGGGTAGACAGACGGGTAGTGAGACGAGAAGCGACATAGGTGACAGCCCTGCATAGGTAGGCTGACGGGTAGCGAAACGAATAGACAGACGGCTAGAGAGAAAGGTAAAAAGAGGGTTGACAGAGGGATAGCGAGTTGGGTCACGAGACGGGTAGCGACACCAGTAGACAGGAATGTAGCGAGAAAGGTTGCGAGACGCGTAGCGTGGTAGATAAAGAGACGAGTAGAGAGATGAGTACAGAGACGAGTTGACTGACGGGTAATGAGATTGGTAGCGAGTCGGGTACAAAAACAGACGGATAGTGAGACGGGTATACAGACGAGTAGAGAGACAGTAGATGGGTACGGAGATGGGTAAGAAGATGGGTACGGAGATGGGTAAGAAGATGGGTACGGAGATGGGTAAGAAGATGGGTACGGAGATGGGTAAGAAGATGGGTAGAGAGGCGTATAGCCAGACGGGTACAGAGACAGATAGACAAGTTGTGAGATAGATAGATAAATGGGTAGCGAAGTGGATAGAGACACGGCTAGACATACAAGTAGTTAGACGGATAGACAGACGGTTAGAGATATAGATTGGCGGGTAGCGAGACCGGTAGAGAAATATAGAGACAGGTAGCGAGACGTGTAGAGAGATAGACAATCGGTTAGAGAGACGGGCAGAAGAACGGATAGGGAAACAGACAGATTGTAGAGAGACAGGCAAAAGAAAAGTCTGCGGATTGGCGCAGTAAAGGCGCAGTGGGCAGAGCGTCCTAGAGAATAATCAAGAAGTATCTGTTAAGCTTAACTTTGAAATATATATAATTTTTCAATTTTGCCGATATGGAGATTTAATGTAAAAGTTATTTTACAGAAGTCATCGAAAGATTTTTTGTATACTTTAATAGTAATTTAGACTATAGTTTTGCAATCTGGTTTGTAGCAAAGCATGCTATCAATGTGGTTTGAAGTGTAAGAGTTTCTATAAACAGTTATACAAATAATAGATATATAATCAAGGAAGAAAATTTTTAAATTCACACACAAAAAAAAGGCGCAACAATGAAATTAAATTTGCGTTAAGCCACGCTTGATAGAATAATCTACTGGCTGCAAATCCAATTACTTAACTTTAAAAAGCTTGGCGTTTTAAAAAATCCGGCGTTTTTTTTTTTTTTTTTTAAGTTTTGCGCAATACGCGCTTAAGAAAATGAGATTCTTTGCCACATGTTAAAAAAATTATGACTTTTTTAACAGTGTATATGAATTTATATATGATATTTCGTAATTCTATCATTTAATTTGCTCTTTTTCTTTATATTGTAATTGTTAACCCTATGTTCTCAGTAATATCACTCCGACTAATCCCTTTGAGGGAAGTCCTAGTTATTTTTTCTTCTCTTGTTCATTAATATAGAAATCTCAATTCTTACGCTTAATTTTAAGGCATTCATTTTTATACCCGGCGTATAACGCGCACCTGTAAATTTTGATAATTTTTTTGTTTCAAAAGGGCGTGTTATATCGCGACCTACGTTATACACGGCCGGTGCTTGACGTTTTAAACGTCACATGGAGTGGATCATTTTTACACGGCGATTGATGGAAAACGGTGGGCGCCCTTTGCACCAATCGCTGTGTAAAAATGATCCACTCGATGTGACGTTTTAAACGTCATGCACCGGCCGTGTATAATGTAGGTCGCGGTTATATGCCGGAATATACTGTATTTTGTTTTTCACTTTTATACTTACCCAGTGTAGTCTCCATGTGTTAGTGACTATGGCAGGTCCGAAAGATCTGGCAGGGTTAAAGCTAGCACCAGTGTACGGAAACTAAAAGAGTAAAAGAAAAATATTAAATAATTTTTTTTTTTAATTATCAAATTTTTAAAAATAGATAAAGCAAAATAAAAGAAATCACATTATGTATTTATATGTATACTAGCAGGCTGCGCCCGCTTCGCTGGTTGAGTTTTCCAAACGAGCCTCGAATAATTAAAACAACTTTTAGTTCCACCTTCCACCAGGGGGCGTACGTATTATTAGTACTTGTATATATATATATATATATATATATATATATGTCGTGTTTCCAAGTTCAAATCCGGGAAGAAGGCAGTCGTGCTCGTGATAAATAGGGTTAGCTATGTTATTGGTTTCCCTTTTAGCTCGCATCAGGCGGCCGGGTGGTATCATCAACAACAAGAAATGTCAGTCCATATTTTTGTCGAAGAACCTTTTATTTCCAGTTTAAGACATCTCTTCAGGGAAAATGCTCATTAGCCAACGCTAAACGAAAAAAAATACAACGTTCCATTATTTTCTAGAATCCGTCCCGATTCTTTTAGCAAACACCAGCGTCGAAAAAATCCTCTCCGAATCAGGATGATCGTGTTTTTAAACTAGCTTGCGTAATAATACAGAATACGTCACGTGACCCACTTCTATCGAATCAAAAGGTCTCTTTTGGAACTTTATCAATATTTCCGGTGGATTTATTTTGTTGTAAAATGCAAAAACTTTCTACGCCCTTCCAGAATATTCCATAATCTCGTACCAGATGCCTGTCATATCAACAAACGAGCTTATCTGTTTTTGAGGCTGTAGCTAAACTTCGAATTTAATACGTAATAAAAATAATAAGAAGAAAAGAAAATGAATCTTTATAAAAGGGAAAAAAAAAGAAAGAATTAAAGTTTTTCGGAAATATTTTAATAGACATTTGATATTTAATAATAGGATAACTTTATGAAATAAGGTTTTTTGAGCGGAATATTTTAAGAGATACGATATTTTAGCATTTAAATAAAGAAGTTATAGCAATTTGACCACACGGGAATAATACTAATGAATTTTAATAATGGATTAAAATAAAGATGTTCTATTTAAAGAATAAATTAAAAAAGCTATCGCCATTTTTAGAATAACTACATTCGAATAAATATTATTAAGTGGATTAGGAATAATTGGCTTTACATATGGATAGTAAAAGGCTATTTTAAGAATGAGAATTATTTTAATAAGCTGGGTTATATACCGAATATTATTGAATGGACAAATTTTATAGAATAATTGCGGAAAAAATTTAAATTTTGTAATATATATATATATATATATATATGTAATAATAAAAAATTTTCGCCCTATTTCTTTAGTTAAATTATTCCAAATTCTTCAATTCTTTTTTCCCTCTCTTTTTAAAATATCTCTTAAATCTATTTTGTATTTTATTCCATAACTTAATCAAAATATTCTTTTATTTATCATTCTAAAAATCTTAATCTGTTAAAAGCTACACGTATTTATTAAAACCTTATTCTCTTAAATTGCAACACTGCCTCTAAACGCACCTGCCTAATTTCTTCTTTTGAGACATTTAATTTTTATTCTTTGGAACTTTTATAATACCATTTTTATTTCTATTTAATTCATTCGGCATCCCATGATTCCAAGCGGTTTTCGCGCCCAAAGGCCTTTTTACCTTTTTAATTTGCCGCTTCTGTTAAAGAGTTTTAATCATACGTCAGAGACCCGTCTTCGTGGCCTCATTTTTTCATCCATTAGAGAGAAAGCTCCGCCTTCTTTATCCCCCTAGCGCCCTCCGAACATGGATACGAGTGGACCAGCTTGTTCGCGCGTTTTGTACCTTTGGGCCAAATTTTGAAGTATTTATACGGTTACACTGGCTTCGGAGACAGAATTTACACGAATTAGTGGTTGTCATCTAATTGCCGTCACTGGGGAGTCTACACTAATGCATCGGTAGCATGTTCTTCAAGCGCTGCTAATTCTTCAAGATCTTCAAATGTGTTCAGTTTTAATGAAGCGAAAGTTGGTGGAGTTGCTTTCATCTCTGTGATCACAATAAAGCCACTGCTCATCTATTAAGTTATTAAGTCTTCTTTTTAATGTTTTTGGGAAATTTCTTCTGGATTTCACTGCCTCTGCTCAATTTTTACGACTGCAAATACCTTACAATTTCCGATGTGATATACTTCGAGATTTGTCTTCATGGTGAGTGACTCGAAGTGATGCCCTGTCCGGGTGTCATGACTACATTTCAACGATCTCGACTGCGGCTACCTCGATATGATTATCAGGTAATTTTAGTGGTTTCGGACTGAGATGTTCCGATTGTCTGGTGGAAAGAACGTTCAAGTCGCCAGCAATAGCGATCGTCTATAATGTGCCAATTTTCGACAGGAATGTAACAAAAAAGCCGGTCAGGATAACTGATGACCTGTGTAATAAAAACATTTTGGAGACTTCCCAGTGATATTGGAGAACAACTACCGATTAGTTGTCAAATTATCACTCATAAGTGTTTATAAATTTATCCCAGAAGTGACGTCTGTAAGTTAAATTATTCTTTTATTTTTATTGATTTCTTATTTTATTGATTTGTTATTATTGGCTTATATAGAACAAAAATTGTTCTTAATACTTTAGAATTTTGTTCCTTTTATCCTGAACATTTAGAACTTACGAAATTTAATATTTATTCTTATGTATTGTTAAAAAATTAATTTTATTTGGTTAAGCTCACAAATATTACTGAAAGTTTTGAACTGCTCTGATATTTATTCCTATATTACTTCATTTTACAAGAGTAACTTCATTTTATGTTCTTATTTTATCATTTAATTATAGTCCCTTTTCATTCGGTGATATTTATTCATAGGAAATAATTTCTATTTATTGAAAAAATATATGAGTAGTCTCTTTTCAAGTAACATGTATTGGAACATATTCTATGCCATTCTAAAAATGCATAAAAATTTATTAGATTATCTGAAATTACAGCTTCACTGATTGCATAATAATCGCAAAAATAGCTTTTAAAGTTTCTTAATGTGAAAAAAAAAAAAAAAAAAAAAAAAAAAATGTTATCTCAAAAGAAAGTTGAGTAACATTGAAAGGGTAAAATTATTGTGCAGTTAATTTATTTGTTTATTTTATTACTTTTGTTTTTTGATGCTATATTCTGAGAGTACAATTCAAGAGCCAAAAAAAAAAAATTGTTCTTACGAAATAATGATACTTATTTTAAAAAAGTGTTTTATTTATTTCATTCTAAATTGTGATATTCATATATAGTGGATCTATTTATAGAAAAATTATAGTAGTAGTTTACATTTACTATTTAAGTGAAATGAATTTTAATATGAATTGGACTTTTTACTGTTGAATATTATTTAGTTTGTTATTTAAATTATTAAGAGTTAGATATTTACAGTTGTTGTTAAGTTAAAGAATTCTTTATACATTGTTATTTTTTTTACACGTTATTAAAGTCAGGGTTTATTAAAGTTAGTGTTGAAAGTAAGGGTACTCAAACCAAAATGGCTGAAAAAGAGCTTAATGTTATTATTTTTGACCCAGAAAGTGGGATGAATGTTGTGTCTTGGCTTAGACACTTTGAAGGATCAGCCCCTCCAGATAAAAAAGAGTGGAAAATCAACAATATTTCCAAATATTTGAAGGGCGAAGCATTAAAGGTGTATGTTAATGAATGTCTAGATTGTAAAGAGTATGAAAAAATTGCTGAGATCTTAACTGAAAAATTTCTGAAAGTAACAGTCCCCCGTTTTTCTGATTTCGCCTCGCTGAAATTGCATGACCTAAACAACTTAGAAAATTATTTCCGTCAGAAAATAGAGATAGGTCGACAACTTAAACTATGTGAAACTATTATTTTACAAGGATTGACAGATGGCTTAAAACCTGAATACCAGAACTATTTAATAGTAAATCCTCCTGAATCTACTACCGATTGGTATAGATTAGTTAAACAACTTGTTGTCATTCCATCTCATTCTAGCAGTAACAATAATAGTAATGTTAGAAATATGTCTCAAAATTCCAGACCTTTTTCTCAACCAATTAATTCACCTAGACATTGGATTCGCCCTCAACCTAATTACAGGAATCCAAATTTCCAAGCAGCAACTAATTTTCACCCTTCAACGTCCAGGTTCGTTAGTCCCAGATTGCCTGTCAATCATTATCAAAGAAGGCTTCCTAGTCGACCATGTCGAATGTGTTTAAATAGAGGTATCCAAAATGCTTATCACTGGGAGAGGGATTGTGTATTCAATGTTAGGCCTCTGCAATCTTCTGCACCCCCTCTTAGTCAACCACAACCATCTACTGATAATATATGACAATTAATTGTATCAGGATATGTAAATAACAGGGAACTACCTTGTGTGATTGACTCTGGCTCAACCATAAGTATTTTGCCTTTTAAATTTGTTAAATTCTTAAATGCTAAAGTTATAAATATTCCACCTGTTATTATTGGCCAAGCCAAAGGAACTGTTGTAATAGATAAAGCTTGTAATTTATTGTTTAAATTAGGTAATGTGCAACAAAATATTAGATTTTTAATATGTAATACAAATTTAGATTATGCTATACTAGGTTTAAAGGAATGCTGTAAGTTTAATTTAATTATTGACTGTGCTACATGTAGAGTATTACAAGGAGACCTTGTTTTAAATGAATCTAAGAACATATCCTGTGATAAATTAAGGTTACTTCATTTTAATGTTAACTATGATTATCAGAGAGTGCAACCCGATTATGGAAAGATCATATCTCCTCAATCCTTTCTTCCATCTAATGTTGATAATTCTAAATTAATTGGGGAAATAAATTCTATAGAAAATGAAACTTTAAGGGAAAGTATAAGGGATTATTTAGATATATTTTCTAAAAATAAATTTGATGTCGGGAGAATTAATATCGAACCGCAACGTATTCTTCTTAATTCTGACCTACCAATATCTCTGAGGCCATACAGAACTTCCCCTTTAGAAGAAAAAGAGATTTCGGATCAAATTCATTCACTATTAGATGCTGGTTTAATTAAAGAGAGCAATAGTCCCTATTCTGCCCCTGTTACATTAGTAATGAAAAGAGAAGAAGGTAAAAAAACTAGATTATGTGTTGACTATAGAAAATTAAATGCAATAATGAAAAATGACGCAGAACCCCTACCTCGTTTCGATGGAATTTTAGATAAACTGAGTAGTGCGCAGTATTTTTCAACTTTAGATTTAGCCTCTGGCTACTGGCACATACCCATACATCCAACCGATACTGAAAAATTGGCTTTTGCTACCAACTTTGGGCTCTTTGAATGGTTAGTTCTGCCCTTCGGGATTAAATTAGGCCCCCCGATATTTAATAGAACCCTTAGAAGAATACTTACTAAATACAAAATAGACTTTGCTTGCCATTATTTTGATGATATCATTATTTTTTCTTCCTCATTAGAAGAACATATGCAACATTTAAACCAAATATTTGAATTATGTAGACGCGAAAACATTAAACTTAAACTCTCTAAATGCAATTTTGTCCAAAATAAAATTAACTTCTTAGGATATACCATCCAGAATGGCACATTAACTCCTGCTAATGCTAATATTGAAGTAATAAAAAACTAAAACCCCCTTCAAATGTAAAGGAACTTCAGAGATTCTTAGGATCTATCAATGTTTATCACAAGTTTATAGATAAATATGCCGAAATTCGAGTCCCTCTTAACAGATTACTCAGAAAAAATACACTATGGGAATGGAATACAGATTGTCAAAATTCTTTTCAAAAATTAAAAGATGCCTTAATAGCCAAACTTATCTTAAAAATTTATGACCCTAAGTTACCCCTCCATATGTTTGTTGATGCCTCACAGGTGGCAGTAGGTGCAGTCTTAAAACAACCTGATAGTAATAATTTTTTACATCCAATTGCTTATTACTCTAGAGGATTGAGAAGTTATGAGAAGAATTATTTTATTACCGAGTTAGAGTGTCTTGCCATCATTGACACCTTAGACAAATTCTATCATTATTTTCATGGTGTAAAATTTACCATTCATACTGATCATGCATCTCTTGTATGGTTAAAAAATACTAAACATTTGAGAGGCAGGTTATTTAGATGGTCTTTGAAGTTGAGCATGTTTGAATATAATATAGTTTACGAAAAGGGATCCACAAATGTCGAAGCCGACATGTTGTCGAGAAACCCAATTTCACATTTTATTCAACCACTTACTTTTCTTCTGGACGTTAAAGAAATTATAGAGAGGCAGGAAAAAGATAATGTGTGTGGTAAAAATTATCTAAAGGAAAATGGACTTATGATAGTAAAAAAGAAAGGTTTTAGAAAAATAGTAGTCCCCATGTCTTTAAGGAGAAAAATACTAAATGTTGCTCATGAAAAATTTGGTCATCCTGGTATCCAAAAAATGTTAAATTTAATCTCCCCTAATTATTATTGGCCTGACATGACGCATGATATAACCAATTTTGTAAAACATTGTGATATTTGTCAAAAGAATAAAAAACCCAGACAGAAAAAATTTGGCTTATTACAAGCTATGCCCACCACAGATCAACCTTTTGAATGTCTTTCTATTGATACTGTGGGAGGATTCAATTATTATAACTCCACCAAAAAATATCTACACATCATCATCGACCATGCTACTAGATATGTTTGGGCTTTCCCCTCAAAAAGTGTTACCACAGAAACTTATACTAATTGTCTAAACCAAGTTTTTAATATTCAAACACCACAACAATTATTCTGTTTTAATAAAATTCTTAATGTCCAGACCCATCAAAAAGTGTTAAGTGATAGAAATGCAGCCTTTACTTCATCTAGATTTAAAAAATTTCTGCGAAACCACAATATTAAGCAACGTTTAACCACATCACATCATCCTCAAACGAATGGCAAATGTGAGAGAGCGAACCAGACAATAGTTACTAGATTGAAGTGTAAAGTCAATTCTACCAACTCCAAAATTCCTTGGACAAAAATTTTGACAGAAGTAGTTAATGAGTATAACAATACCCCTCATTCTATCACTAAATTCCCTCCTGCTTACTTACTTTTTGGCCAATTACCCTATGATTCTCCTCTTCAACAAAATTATTACCCTCCTGTTCAAGAAGCCCTTAAACTTGCTAAAAAACGCACTGATGAATTCTATTGGAGAAGTAAAAAATATTATGATCGAAATTATCTAGAACCAAAATTTGAGATTGGAGATCTTGTAATTTATGAAGAGTTCCAATATCCTAATACCAGAAAACTTTCACAAGTCTTTAGTGGTCCTTATCAAATCCTTAATAAGTTATCTGATGTCAATTTTGAAATTGATAGACAAATTCAAAATAAACCTACTGAAATAGTACATGTATCAAAATTACGCCCTTATTATCCTCCTGATCAATTAAAATTATCCCATGAGAACCAACAACAAACTAATGTTAAATTTATAGTTTCGTCTTGATTTTAATATAATCCAAAAATAAACGAAATAAAATAAATTAATAATTAACTAATCAATTCTCTTCTGTATAACCGTGGTGTTCTTGATTGTGCACACGAGAGTGTCACTGTTGAAGTTTCCACTTGAGTCAACTTTTTATGCTGGCGTAATTTAGTTGATTTAAGTTAGGAGTTTCTGATACTGAATTGGATTAGATTAGAATAATAAATTAAACAGTATTAACTAAACTAATAAAATAAACTGGATTAAATTATATCTTAAACTAATCAAATATGATATCTTAATACTAATTGAGAATTGTCCAACCTTTCTTAATATGCTACAAGGTCCAATTTTTTCATTTCACAACTTATGTTTTCTTGTTTGACTGAAAGCAAGATAGTTACATAACCATCATCTACACAATAATGATTGTTTTCACGAATTTTTCTTATTTATTCCTTTTTTTGTATTATGTATTTTATTGAGTATATTTCATACCTCATTCACTACTATATGGATGAGATATTAATTATATACTTAAGAAAGTAATTAAAGAAAGAGTGTGATATTTTTGAATTATAATGCTTGTTATTGCTGAACTTATTGTTGAATATTATTATTATTAGTTATACTATTTATAATTTGATATTGAGATTAAATATTACTTGAATTTGAATACTACTTGAATTTGAATATGTTGAGATATATAAATTTTTACTTCTAGAAGTAAACAAATAATAAAGTAGTAAAGGTAATGGAAGTTATAAAGGTAATAATGGTAATAGTAATTTTGATGTTGAGTAAAAAACTCTTATACTGCTTACATTACCTATTTGCCTTTTTAGGTAATTACCATTTGTCAGACAAACTATACCATAACAAAATACTCATTTCTCTTAAGTTTTTCTTAGCATTCCATTCAGGACTGAGTTTTTCAGACAAACATAAGTTTAATATTTGAAAATTAACTTATGATTATTGTTATTGTTAAGTATTATTATTTTAAAATTTTTATTGTTGATATTCTTCTTCTTATTATTATTGTTATTATTGTATTATTTGTGTTTTATTGTTGTTAATATTAATCTTAGTACTATTTTCGAGTTGTTGCTAGTAAATATAAAGCATTCAGATGAACTTTAATTCTGAAATAGACTTTCATAAGGAAGATCAGTAAGATCTAAAATTTGAAGGATTTTTCTCTTTCAATTTGTAAACTGTTCAGTTTGTGAGGTATGCAAATAACTTTTCTGGATGGACTATCACTCAGACGAGAACTGAACGACAAATTAAGCAACAATTCTACAAGCAATTTGCAACAAATTTTGTAAGATGATACTCTGGAAGTATGTTATCTATTATTTTAAAGTGTTACAATTCTTTTCTTATTTTGTTTAATATTTTCTAAAGCTTTTTATGTCATTGTTAACAAGATTAATATCTTGTAATTGTATTTTTATTAACAACTCCACCAATTCGCGTTATAGTTATTAAATTTAATGTTATTGGGCATTAATGAATAAATTTTGGAAATGTACTTATTTTGACTTCCTCCAGTTGATAAATTGTAATCCAAGTCCGTGTAACATTTCCCTTCAATGAACTTGCAGGTCATATGACCTACCGGTTCATTCGTCTTTTTGGGTGGGGGGATATGTAATAATAAAAATTTTTCGCCCTATTTCTTTAGTTAAATTATTCCAAATTCTTCAATTCTTTTTTCCCTCTCTTTTTAAAATATCTCTTAAATCTATTTTGTATTTTATTCCATAACTTAATCAAAATATTCTTTTATTTATCATTCTAAAAATCTTAATCTGTTAAAAGCTACACGTATTTATTAAAACCTTATTCTCTTAAATTGCAACACTGCCTCTAAACGCACCTGCCTAATTTCTTCTTTTGAGACATTTAATTTTTATTCTTTGGAACTTTTATAATACCATTTTTATTTCTATTTAATTCATTCGGCATCCCATGATTCCAAGCGGTTTTCGCGCCCAAAGGCCTTTTTACCTTTTTAATTTGCCGCTTCTGTTAAAGAGTTTTAATCATACGTCAGAGACACGTCTTCGTGGCCTCATTTTTTCATCCATTAGAGAGAAAGCTCCGCCTTCTTTATCCCCCTAGCGCCCTCCGAACATGGATGCGAGTGGACCAGCTTGTTCGCGCGTTTTGTACCTTTGGGCCAAATTTTGAAGTATTTATACGGTTACACTGGCTTCGGAGACAGAATTTACACGAATTAGTGGTTGTCATCTAATTGCCGTCACTGGGGAGTCTACACTAATGCATCGGTAGCATGTTCTTCAAGCGCTGCTAATTCTTCAAGATCTTCAAATGTGTTCAGTTTTAATGAAGCGAAAGTTGGTGGAGTTGCTTTCATCTCTGTGATCACAATAAAGCCACTGCTCATCTATTAAGTTATTAAGTCTTCTTTTTAATGTTTTTGGGAAATTTCTTCTGGATTTCACTGCCTCTGCTCAATTTTTACGACTGCAAATACCTTACAATTTCCGATGTGATATACTTCGAGATTTGTCTTCATGGTGAGTGACTCGAAGTGATGCCCTGTCCGGGTGTCATGACTACATTTCAACGATCTCGACTGCGGCTACCTCGATATGATTATCAGGTAATTTTAGTGGTTTCGGACTGAGATGTTCCGATTGTCTGGTGGAAAGAACGTTCAAGTCGCCAGCAATAGCGATCGTCTATAATGTGCCAATTTTCGACAGGAATGTAACATATATATATATATATATATATATATACATACACGCACACACACACACACACACACACACATATATATATATATCTATGTTATATAAAAATTTTATTTCGCATTATTTCTTTAAATTAATCTAAATTCTGACATAGTCATTATTTCCTTAATTCTTAATAATATTTATTCCTATTTAATGTCCTTTTAAAAGTAATAACACGTATATTAATAATTATCTTATTCCAAATCTTAATCTAAAACTTTAGGTTCATTCGTAACTTTTATCAACTCCCCAATCTATAAAATTCTGAGAGACGCTTGTTGTCATTTCGAATGTTTTTAAAAGCCATTTTTTAATTTTTTTTATTCCAAGCTTCGCTTCGCGCGCTGGGTATTTTTCACGTCAAAATGAATGCGCAGCTTCGATAGGGATTCTTTCGTGTTAAATCTTCTCCATCGCACCCCATTCGCTTAGCTTCATTTCGTATGTCACTCATTGGCTCGTGCATACGTTACGTCGTTTCAATAACTCTACGCGCCGTTAACAAAATTCGCTTGCAAGCATTTGGAGAGCAGATTTTTGTCGTGTTTTGAAGTGCTGACCAAATTGTTATCTGGTGTTCAACTGACTTAGAATTTCACAACAGCCTCTTAAGATCTATTAAATGATGTAGTGAATTATCGTCAAGCCTGAGGGCAATAAGTTTATACCTAATACTGTGGGAACTGTTACTGGCATCGCTCCTGTTCATTAATAAACAATTTATCTGGAAATTGGCTGCTCATTATTGGAGAAATTCTTATGGTGTTTCATCATTGCCTAACCTCCTCGCCACGATTCTTGATATCGACTGCAATCATTCACCATCTTTAACAAACTGTCATTTTCTCGTGGAATATTAAATCATCTTCGTAAAAAGTTTACATATATATACATATATATATATATAGTACGTATGTATTAGTACGTAATTAGATGGTCTTTCGTCACTTGCAAAGTTAATCTCTTCCCAGTTTTTCAAACCCCGCTCACGTCAAACAACGCTCACTAAAATACGCCAGTTGCCTGCGAACCCGATTATGGAAATTTCCCTATACAAATATACATACATGTGAATACAAACATGCGTACACATTAATACATATAGATACATACATATAATGAATACATACATGGCATTATATTTTTCTCGATTTCCTTGTTTATTATCCGTTAGCATGTGGTGAATACGGAAGTACCCAAATTCGTATTCTCCGTATTCGTATCCGATTTCTTTCTTTCCTTTTTCTTTTTCTTTCTTTTTTTCTTTTTTTTTCGTTAAATATAAAATTCAGACCAAATTACATCGATTTTGAATTTACAAAGACTGTAAGGTCTAATTTGCTTACCTATCAGCTCGCACTTTCGAAGAAAAAAAATCACGTGGTCGTTACGTACGTAAGAAGTAAAACTTCTAAAAGTCAATCTATATTATAAATCACAAATATGTGCATCAGTAACGTTGACGTCATAACGATGCGGACAACAATGAGGTTAAACTGGATAAGGTTTAACAATGGAACTACTGTTTTAATTACTAACAAAATGGCGCGTTTTTTGGTTTGACTTCGCACTCAATTTTCTTTCCTTTTTCAGAAAATAGTTAGTTTTTTGGAAAAATTAAGAAAAAATACCGGCCGATTTTTACAAAAGTTGGATTTTCGGATGCAGATAATTTTTCTACATATGTGTAGTGAGTTTTAAATCGATACCTTAAATACTTTTATTAATATTCGCAAATTAGTGAAAACAAACCACTCGTTGCCATCAGCAAAATAGAAATAATCGCTTTCTCGTCGCTACGTACCTTAGCGTTTTATGTATATAGATGTCGATAACAAGAAACATGGCATTTAAGTTATTTAGGTGTATTTCTTTTAAATGCTAAAAGGTGTAAATTAACAACATAATACAAATTAAAATAACTTTTATTAGGTTGTTTTACATGTTTCGACTCATTCCGAGTCATTTTCAAAAACAAATGAGAATATTCCATAATTGCACTGGCTTTAAAGTTATTACTTCCATGTACTTTTTTTAAAAATTACGCACGTTATCTTTTATTTTTACTTCGTTGTTTATTTTCATATCTGTGACCATGGAGTAACTCGAGCCACAGTTTCGGTAAATTAAAAGATGCCGCATCGTTACATATTGTATTTTTGCGTGTTAGTATCTGTATGGTTTCTCTTATTATGGATGGATAATATAGACTGGAGGGGAAAATTATTTCATATCTGTGACCATGGATGCGACCATGGACCGATGCGGCATCTTTTAATTTACCGAAACTGTGGCTCGAGTTACTCCATGGTCACAGATATGAAAATAAACAACGAAGTAAAAATAAAAGATAACGTGCGTAATTTTTAAAAAAAGTACATGGAAGTAATAACTTTAAAGCCAGTGCAATTATGGAATATTCTCATTTGTTTTTGAAAATGACTCGGAATGAGTCGAAACATGTAAAACAACCTAATAAAAGTTATTTTAATTTGTATTATGTTGTTAATTTACACCTTTTAGCATTTAAAAGAAATATATTATTACAAGGTGTTATAATTTATTATATTGTTATTTAGCTGTTTCAAAAAATTACGTTACAGTTTATTATCGTTATGTTTAAAGGATATATTAAAACGTTCTTCAAGAAATTTTCCACAAAACTAACCACCATATTCGCAAACCATATCTGACGTTTTTCTGTATAGAATACTAGTTTATACGGTCAGTTATAAAAACGACGCAAACGCCATCTTGCGTTATAATCTAGCAAAATAAGCCTTAATTTTTTTCATAAAAAAGGAGAGTGTTTAAATATGTTTTTTCCAAATATACATTTTTTCGAACATGTTCCATTAAAAAAGAAAAAAAATGTGGGGGAATTCAATTCATTTTCATTTTTTTTTCATATTGTAACACCTCCTCTAAGCCGACCCGATAATGTTGGTAAATGGTAGCGAATCGAATCAATAACAAAGAGAATTTTTGTAGAATTAGAAAATAGAACTTTTATTATGAATAATATCGATTCTAATATTAATATATACAAGGGTTAGTTACATCATTTAATTATTTTTCGTGGGTCATCAACTTTCAATTAAGGATCCCTTGACTCGGAGTTTAACTCACACAACAAAGTCTTCTGCACAGCACAGTCTGCCGTATTTACAGTGTTAAGTTCGCTCGGGCCGAGATGTACCCGTTCCGTTCCTCGGATTATCTTCGTTGCTACGATGAATCGGAGTTAAGCACTCCTTCACTTGCACTTGTCGTGCCTTCTCTTAATCGGGGCTTTCTTGGATACGTGAAGTATCCTCTCAACAGAGGATCGACCTCTCTAGCGTCTCTACGCTAAGTTCGAAACAGATGTTTCTTACCCCCTCGCCAGAGAGCAGCTTCTCTTGTTGAGATCTTTTCCAAAACTCATCTCTCTAACTTTTTATCTCTCACAGGGGATTTTTCACTAGGGGCGGGGATTTGGTCGGGGCGGAGCATCTTGAAACTCCTCAGCCTCTAAGCAACTTTGGGATACGTCATTCCCATTTATAACAAGTCCGTTATTGGATATTCTATGACAAAGGACATAGAATCGTGTGCAGACATAAAATCGTGTGCAGAGATCGTCTCCCTCTATAGGTGCTTATTTTCCCACGCCACCGGCATAGATAAAAGCATATGGCCCCTACTTGGGTGACCCTTTTCGATGCATCAATGTCTGAGCGTTTCACTCGCAGCACAAAATATATTCGGCGTTTTGCCTTTCTTCAAAGCTACGCTAGCGTGGGAAGGTATGCAAGAAAAGGTCACTTCTAAGCGTTCTCACAGGAAAGACTAGGATGACACACATTGCACCTGGGTGAAGAGACTCAATTCTTTACAATATCTTCAATATAAAATAATAAATTCTCTAACATTTCCGCTACAAAGAGTGCTCTGATAGAACCGTCAAATCAAATGTAAACTGTATGAACAATATACTACTACTACGTACAGTAAATACCATCATCTGTAAAGTCTATGTAATGTGTCAACTGGTAGTGTCTGGTAGAAAAGTGAAATGGGACAGTTCTACCACACCCAAGCTGAAAGGTTACCTCCGTCGAGGCTCACTCAGAAAGATTCTATATATCATACACAATTTATGTATGCATGATGATTTGTACTGGGCCTCGAGTAACCCCTCTACCGCCTAAAAATTTCAGTCAATTGCCATATGTAGGCATCAGCATTATCACTATATTATATATCGACATGGTGTATTGAGCTAATTAAAAGCTCACTCCATACACGATGAATCTTACTATATATATACTGCACATACATATGTGTGATATAAACCGGAATGGATAGTTACATCTGATTAAAAATTCATCAGCATCCATAAACTGTTTAATGTTCTATAGTTAGTTGCTAAAATTTTTGAACATTTCTATTAAACCTGATCTTTTTTAGACTACCAACTAAAACAGAGCACTTATTAATAACACATTAAAACGCGTTACGCGTCAGTGCACATGCATTTGAACATCCATGGAAAATTAATTTCAAAATAACAGACTATAAAAAGTAGTTTCAATACGTGTGTGTGTTATTGTTCTCTGAAGGGCCATAATAAATGTACGTGACAAAAGAGTTTAAAAGTGTTGAAAAAAGAAATTATATTTAAAAGAGAATATATATTAAAATAAATAAACAAATAAATAAATACAAGGGCAACAGTAAAAAAGGGAGTCCGAAAAACTTTAAAAATTTTATTTAAATATTTTTCATAAATTCTCTCGTTTTTTTTTCTTTTTTCTTTCTTTATACTTTCTTCTATATAAATAAAATACAGTAAAAACTCCGAAAACGGAGCCTTCTTATAACGGAATAGTTTCGTGGTCCAGATAAAATGATTTATAATACAGATGTAACAGATGGTGTACCTACTAAAACAGACACCTGTCTGAAACGGAATTTTTTCTTATCCCTTTCGATTCCGTCTTAACAGGTTTTTATTATAGTACGAAGCACAGAAAAAGTCTTTATTTCTAAGAAGTGACATTAATCTTTTTCTTCAGACAAAAGGACATACATCCGCTACAATAACAGAATCAATTATGGTGCAACTCTTCCAGAGCTGAGGAAGAATTTACTCTTTCGAAAGAGTAATCATTTCTTTAACCCTTTCACGACGAGCGTCGTGTATACATGACACATAAAGTGATCAGAATCCTTTATTGTTCCTACCATTAATTTTTAATTGTAAATTTTGCTTTTTTAATCAAAGCATTTCTGCACTTAAATCTCCCTATTCTGAAAAAAAAAAAAAAAAAAAAAAAAAAGTAACTATTGCTGTCGCTGCCGTAAATCAATTATTTGTGATCGGAGGTGTTTCTCGGCTTATATTAAGAAAATTATTGCATATAAAAATATAAAAATTTGTAATTTTATAGAGAAATGTTTGATAAACACGCGGAAGCTTACAGTTCTTAAATCGGTGAATTAATTTAAGCGTTATTTAACGTTGAAGTCGTTCAAAATAGTTCCGTGGAAATTTTTTTATAGGATTAAAGTACTATGCATAGCAATCCCCCTATGCATAGCAACCTTTACTTGACAAACTTGCTCTGTGCAGCGTGCAATCATTTTTTAAATTAGTCTAATTTTTTCAGGGTTTTTTTCTCACCCTTTTATTTAAAATTTCATTATTTCAATAGAGATTTAATCCATTTTTTGAAAAGGTAATTTTTTTACCTATTGTTGCCAAATTTAAAAACAGCGTAAATAATAATATTTCCTTTCAATTAAAAAATATATTTACACATGAATATTAAAAAGAGAAAGAAATCTTTGTTGAAAATTACGTCATATTTAAAACGATACATTTAAAAAACGTCTTGTTTAAAATAATTTTCTTATAGCGTCGGTATAAAATTTCGAGAAGCAGCGACAGTGTTTACTTTTCCATTTTATACAAGCTGATTTTTAAATGTTTAATTGATCTTATTTAAAAAGTCACGAAAACAGCCGTTAGCCGTCGCGACAGCAGTTGATTCGGTCTTAAGAACCAAAAAAATCCATCATTCAAAGTGAAATTAATAACAACCCGATTATAGAAGATCACCACAAGTTATTTAATTATAAGTCAATTTCCCATAATCTTTTTAAAACAGAGCAAAATAGCGTGTTTTTAGAGCGTGCGGTGTCTGGACGGCGGTTGGCAGGCGTAGCTCTTACGGGGCACAACATCCTAGCTAAACCAAAAATTCTATTGTTAAACACCAATAATAAAAAAACAAGCGGATAAATGTGATCGAAGATCGAACAAGGGGTTTTGTTTAACATTCCTTTCAAAGCAATTTATCCGTTAATTAACAAGAGGGAACCGTGGTTTCCTTTGTAGGTCTTCACATCCCTCGAGTTCTGGTAAAGCAAGTGCGAACCGGGAAACCCCGACTTACGGCCAGGACCTGGCTCCCTTATGGGTGTTCAGCTCCAGAGCTTTTGGGGGTTTCCGACCCGTCCCCAAGTGTTTTCGTGGTGGTCTCCCCTGATAATGGGATCCACCGCGTATCGCAACGAGCTATGTCGTCCAAACATAAGTTCAATCGGGGTGATGCGCAGCGCATACGGGAGGCAGATCTTGGTCGTGCACGTTATATGTCCCTCAGGACATGGGTGCGACGGTTGAAGTGCTAACGGGCGCCCTTCAGGCGTCTGGCGGCGCAGCTCAGATTTATCCGCTAATTAATAAATTCAAATCATTAAGTTATAATTATCCTTATCATTTATCAATAAGAACATAGATGGCAGCACCATTAAATTTAATAATAAAATGATAACAAGAGGAAGCTATTTTTTAAATCAAATTAAAATTATTCAAGAACTGCTTTTCAGATAATTGTAACAGCATATGTTTGTATATCTGAAAAGCATATTTATACAAATAAAAAAAAATAAAAAAAGAAAGAAAGAAAGAAAAAAAAATGAAAAAGAAAAAGAAAAAGAAAGAAAGAAAGAAAACCTTAAAATGGCAAAAAACTACGAAAATTCTTATAATTAAATCCATGGGACAATGCAATATAAAAAATCGAAAATTCAACTTCCATTGTCAAGAATAGAACCCGGAACCTTTGGGTTAAGAGGAAAACGCGCTGCCACTGAACTATCTAGACTACGCGAAAAATATAAATTAAGGTTCTGTTTTAAGATCTAAAAAAAATCGCAGAAATGGTCGGATGTCATTAAATTAATGTACTTAATTAAAATACCATAAGACTTTTTTTAAATCTTATTATTTATAATGTGACAGGAGGTATTCAGCTCCAGAAGTGTGCAAAATTTCAAGTCTCTAACTTATACAGTTTCCGAGTACGAACTCTGTGACAGACAGACAGACAGAGGATTGAGATACAATAGGGTTTTGTCAGATGAACGAAACCCTAAAAATCAAAAATTTTGTAAAGAACGGTCGTCGGAACGGGGCTAAGAAACCTCGTAATTTATTATTAAACACTCTTTTTAATTTTAAAAAGTTAAAGTTAAAAATACAGATTTGGATCTGAAGAATAAAATCATATTTAAAAATGGCAACTAGAAGTACATATAGTACAATATATAAAATCTCGAAATAGTTTTAAAATCAATTATCGTCTACCTTAAAACATAAAAAAACATCAATTTAGCAATCCATTTTCTAAAATAATTTTAGAAACTTGTTTTAGATATTATCTTAATAATTTTTTATCATCTGATAAATAAAAAAGAAACTGTTATAAAACATCGATAATTCTAGGAAGAAGTTAAATTAAAGGTATCTAAATTGCTTTTTAAAAATATTTCCAGTGAACTAATAAAGATTATGTTAAACTTTTGATTTTCAACTTTAATGATAAACTTTTCAACAGGCTAATGGAAAACTTTAAACATTTTTGACTCAAATTTAAAAGACTTTCAATTTTAAATAGTAAAAGAAGTTTTCTTTTTCAGCTCAATTTATCTGTTTACTTTCATGTGTTTTCGCTTTGAGTAAAAGCCTAAATATATTACTACTTTGCAGATTTGAAAAAGATATTTCGCTAAATGAAATCCGAGATAATTTGTCATACAAAGATTATCCAGATAAAAACATGCAGAATTTTTATATTTTAAGCATTTTGAAATATCTTCTCGACGTAAACATATTTGTAAAAACAAAGTACGTTATGTAAGTTTGGGCTTTATTCAAATAAATGTATTTAATTTTTCCTCAAAGTATTTGTTTTGTTTGCGTTGTTATGTTTATTATTGAATCCTTGTTCGTATGTTAATAATACCTGTTAAAAAACTCGAATAACTTTTGTAAAACGATATGAAGGGGAAAAAAACATGATTTAAAGATGCATAAATAAGGGATGTAATTTCTAACTGATATTACAGATATGTACAGATATGTGAAATATATATATATTACAGATATGTATATATATATTTTACATGCTATGGTAAAGAAACCATATTATATACTTTTACAATTTAAAGTAAATCTATATTTAAATTATTTTATTAAATATATTTTCCCTTTCTTCATTAACGCATTTAATATATATTATCTGTGATTTAAAGGCGCGCCCTTCTGTTCGTAGCAATGAAAATATTTATTCAAAATTACATCTATCCTTTTATGAAATTCTCTCTAACGAATTTTTTATTCTCTCGGCAGTTGTATTTTAAAAAAGAAAACAAAATTATAAATGATTCTCTCATGGCCAAATATTATTTGCATTAAACTTTGTGCAGCTTATATTGTTGAAATACATAATTTTTTGCAACATGCAGATGGTTTCTCATAAAGATTGGCGTCACTACTTCGCATATGAATGCAATTCAACATTGCTCAGATGCCTTCTTTCCAAAATCATAAATACCACGCATGCCTTTTTCCCACTTTCTCATAACAAATTTAACTTCCAGTCTAAGAATTTCTCCATTTTTGCCAGAGGTGTGCTTAATTGCCAAACATGACTATGAAAATATACTAATGGTTATTGTAGCCTAGTTTAAAATTCACGCCATCACATTCGAAAAAGGAAAATCTTTGGCAAGACTGGTAACTGCAGTTTTTCGTCACTTCGTTTCTATCTATCGGCCTGTTCACAGCTAATTAATAAGCTCCCAGTATGCCCAGCTCGGATCCGCCCGAAGGGAAATTTAAAATTTTATCTTCTACTAAGGGGTTGCTATGTTTGTCTACGCCCCATCTTGGTGTTTGAATGTCATCCTATAATATGCGATTTCATATTTGTTCAGAATACCCCATGCTTAGCTGAGATGTAGATTTTTCCCCTTGAGAATTATAGACTTTATGTGACATTTTTCTTCGTATTAAAAAACTCTGGACGTTGCAATAGGGATTTGATCCTTTATTTCTCTTTTCGTGATGTCCAGTTCATCTATGTTTTCAGGATTACGTCGCCGATGGTCATTGCAGTACACAATGCAGAGTCCCACTAGCGAAACCTTCTCGTATCAAGCATTTTACGGAAACTTCTCCTGTCAACAGTTACAAAAAACAATTTATCTTGAATTTCCATGCTCATCAACTTCTCCACACATGGCGCATATGTTACATTACAGTAGTATATGGTTTGCATTGTTTTTCAAAAGTTATGAAGTAATCTTTTTATTTTTAAAAGCTCTTTTTGAAATGTTCCATTTTTAACATTAATGATACGAAGAAGAAAAAAACACTTGAAAATCATCATTAAAAGTATAATATTTAGGAAATCAAGATACCGTTAAAAGCAATTAACTTCGTTTTAAAGACCATTTACTGCTTCCATTCCAAAAAAAATATATTTTTTAAAACCAATTTTAGAAATTACCTCTGTGTCATTTTGGAATCTGGTAAACGAAAAAGATAATGACATGAGATAGCAATAAATATGAGAACAAGATAAATTAAAAGCACCTATTTTTTTTTAAACAATCTTTTAGGCAAACTAATTGAATGTAGATGGTTGTATAGGGTTTATGGAGTAAAGTCCCTTTAGGGAAATGCTGCGCCAAATTACTTGAATATAAGGAAGTGGATTAAACTTTTTCATTTTCAGCTTTAATGACAAACATATTCCTCAACAAGCTAATGGAAAAGTTTAAATACTTTTCACTCAAGTTTAAAGATCCTTTTTATTTTAAATACAGAATTCGTACGCCTAAGGGGATTTGAATAGCATTTTTTTCGTAAAACAATATTTGCATTATTTAATGAAGAAATTCTGTGTTTAAATATAACGAATATTTTTTTCCACAGAAAAATCTGTTATTCAAGTAACATAAATTTTCTTTTCTCATTCAATTTTTCTGCTACTTTGCCATGTTTTATTTAGAGTCAAAGCCTAAATATCTACTTTGCAGATTTAAAGAGTATTCCTCTAAAAAAAAAAAAAAAAAAAAAAAAATATATATATATATCCGAGATATTTTTTTACACAAAGGTAATCTACATGAAGATAGACAGATTTTTTTTAATTTTAAGTATTTTGAAATAACTGTGTTATCTAAAGAATTTTATAAAAATGGAATACATTACATAAGTTTGCTATTTGTATCCTTTAAGTAAATTTATTTGATTTTTCAGAAAAAAAAGTTCTATATTTTTTACTCATTGTCCGTTTGTTAATAATTGTTGTAAATAAAACACGAATAAAATTTTGAAAAACAATATTTTCCGAAAGTTTCTTTTCTTTTCTTTTCTTTAAAAAAAATAATTTAAAATGATTACGACAAACAAATAAAAGAATATTTTCCTAAGTTTAGTTTTCCTCAAACTTTTTTGCATCATGTACCTCTTGAAGAATTACACGTGTTAGTCTACAAACATCTTTTAGTTTTATAATTATAATTCCTCTTGTAAATGCATTAAACAATAAAAAACTACCATTAAACAACTCATGTCCCTAAACAGTAGTGCTGTCGATTTCTTTTGTGTAGCTCTGTATATGATCCATAGAGTTTATACACACCATGCAGTCAGGTCCTGATTACGGAGTAGGCACATGAAGCTTATTCCCCTCTAAAATTTAAGAGAGCCTTTATTTATCGTTGTTCCGCCCTTCAGTGCTGCCTGTTTGCTGGCTGGTGCGGTGACGTTCCCCAACACGAATTAATGGTGAGAAATTGCCGAGGTACGATATCAGCCTGGTTAGTTCAGCGGTTAGAACAACAGCACGTTAGGCTGCAGACCCAGATTCGAGTCCTGGCCCGGGCTAAGTCTGAGATAAAAGTTGTTCTTTAAGTTTACTTTATTAATTTCAGACGTTAATTTATGTGCTTTAAAAAGGTAAAATGATATAAATAAGAACTGATCGACCATTTTTTTGTTTGTTTGTTTGTTTCAACACTTTCGCGACTGCATCTTTTCGCTTTTAATCAATAGGCTCCGCCTATGGAGGTCGATTTTGTATTGATGTATAATTTAACGAAAAAAAAAGGTACTTGTTTTTATGTTACAATTGAATGTATGTAATAATGATATTGTTTCTAACCAATGTATTTGTTTCTATAGTACATTGATTGTATAAATACAAATATTGTGTATATTTCTGAGATATAACGTAATATATAAAATGCAACAGGAATGTGCGTAGGCGGAGTTACAGTTATGTTTCACGTCAACGGTCGTGAATATCTTAATGTGTAACCATAACACAAACATAACATACGCACACAGGTTATCGTGGCGTATTTACTCCCTTCTTTTCGTTTTACGTATTAAATATCTCTTATTAAGTGAATGTATAATCAAACAATGAGATTACATTTTGTAAAAATTCCTGACTGTGTGCTATTAAGAAATTTCTCGTGATTTTTTTTTTTGTTTTGTTTTATACCGTAGTAGTTTTTAAACGTCCCAGTTTTACTATAGTGCATTTTGTCTGGCGATATATTGCATATTATATCTTTTAAACTATTTTTTTTTTCAATATTTGGGAGCAGAGCCTGATTATCGAAAACACACATGAATCACGAGGGCTTCCGCTCTGAAATTTTAGAGAGGCCCCCCAAAAGACCGTAAAATTGGGCTTTTGCACATTTTTTTTCTTCTTTTTTTATTTAGAAGAAAGCTTCCTTAATTCAAGAGAAAATCCACATATCTAACATCGAAATCTAAATGTGATCAATAGGCTGTTAACCAATCATATGGCATCCTGATGTTGCTGGTTAGAAACTATCCTCTATCCTGGGAACAGAACATAAAAACTATGTATACTAAAAATGCATTCTATCTATCTATAGTATATAGAGAGAACATAAAAGAAGCTGTTTATGGACATATGTGAACTCGGCTAAACCAGTCCCGAGAATAACTTTGATCACTTTCCATATATGTAAAATTTGGAAAAAAAATTCTCGAATGAAAGAGGACCCCAAAATAATTCTGTGCTTTCCCTATTTCCAAGTGTTAATCAGGCCCTGCATGCAGTCTAACGCACATTGGACCATTTCCTTTTAATTGGACATGGCGCCTAAGAAACCCCGCAGAAGAATCTAATGTACTATTGTTTTGTTAAGTACACATTAACAAATTGCAATTTATAATATATATATATATAACATCATATTTTATGTTTTACACATAACAGCAATTGTAATAAAATCACACAGCGAAGTAAGTCACAGCTAGTTTTTAAGTTATTTCTAAAGTGAATTGTTTTTTAACTAATGAGAATTATTAAGAACACACAGGAACCGCATAATAGAAATTTGCTTGGTTTCGTTGACTTGTGAGGGATTGATTCCTTAATGCAAGATCATCTGCAAACAATCCAGAATAAGGAAATAACGGCCATTATTAAAACAAAAACGAAAAATCATGCGTCAAGCATAAATTATTAAACACTTTCCAACACATCCAGAAAACTGCTATGAAACTTCATCGTTAAATAAGGTGAAAGAAGATATGTAAGTAAACGGTTTAGAAAACATATAACACATTGAAAAATCCAGTTTACGAAATTACCTTCCATTGTCTAAAAGGTAGTCGAATTATTTTGTGCATCCCTATATATGATCTATAGATTTGGATATATACTACGTAGCATAATAAAATTTAGTTCAGTTAGAAAATTCACATTTAGCAATTTTCGCCATCCGATTAAAAAGCACTCGAAATCTTTTGTACAGCACTGTATATTATCTAACGATTTTTGTACATACCACGTATTAAGCTAAAATTTCCTTCAGGTAAAAATGCATAAGGCAACTTAAGACTCACTTCCAGCCAATACCAACCACAAAAGACAATGTATCTTGTACTTTTATATGAATATATTCTTATACATGAATTTATTTGTATTCCACAAACTTCTATTAGTCTACTAAATATAGTCCAGCAGGAAAATGCGTAACACACTTAAAAACTACACTTAAGTAATTCACTCCCAGAGTCTGTAATACTTACGAATTCCCTTGTGTATCCCTGTGTATGATTAACCGAATTTATATGCACCACGTACTATGCAAAAATTTAGTTAAACTTAAAAATGCAAACCAAAGTTGAAAACAAACTTATTGCACAAAGACTGTAATTACTGCACGTATACTGTAACGGATATATTTTGTGTGAGCTTGTAAATGAACGATAAACGCAATGCACACCGTACTTTTAAGTGAGTAATTTATAGTGCACCTCAGTAATGCATATAAATTTCATTATGTTTGAAATAGTGAAACATAATTAAATTACGCTGCAAACGATTTTTCCCCGTAGAACAATGTGCAACAGATTTCTTTTGTTAGACCCGGTAAATGAATAATTAATGCTTTGCACCCCATATTCTACAAAAAGCATGTGTTAGTAAGCTTCATAATTGTGTATCAATTTCACCCTGTTTCAAATAGTGCTGGCGTAGTATCATCAAAATACACCTGAAACGATTTTTTTCCATTGACTGTAATGTAACGGAATACTTTTGTCTGTCCTGTAAATAATAAATATAAGTGCTACACGCTTCATTTTCAATAGGGATCATGCTACAGTAAACGATAATAACATACAAAAATCTCAGGGCAATCCGAGCATATATACGCGAGTTAGAGCACTGACAGACGGCAGACGGCCAGATAAACCGAAGTCATAAACACTTTTCAACTAGGTGGGAAAGTGTTAAAAAAAAAGAATCCGAAACGAAACTTATTAATATCATAGTTGCCAACCCTCCCGTTTTTTAAAATCCCTATTTTCTTATAGAAATATACGCTTTGTTTAATAACAACAATTCTGAGAAGATTGGTGTTTAAAAAAATTGTCACAGTAAAACTGAAGAAGCTGGCAACCATGAATATAATGCGGCTGTTCTACAATAAATCATTTTGCAAATCAAGTCTAAGTATTTTGCAGTAATTCTCGATTGTACTCCCAACATCAGTCATCATGTGCAAATGACAATGGTAATTAGATATGGAATTTATGGCATATAATCAAATGCTTTAGAAAGTATATATATGAATATTTCATCAAGTTTTTAGAGATGGAGATAGCATAAGTGAAATGTTGTATAACATGACGCATCTGCATGAACTTGGCACATTAGGACTAAACGTTGAAAATATACGTACACAAGGGTTTGTAACGGTAACGAGGGCAGTATAAAAGAATACAGATCAGGAGAGCAACAAAATCTACAGAAGAATTTCGAGAATTGTATTTACACCATGTGGGCATGTCACAACTATAACCTTGTTCTGAAAGACATGACCAAACGCGATGACTTTGGAACTCTGCAGCGTATTGTTTTTACGAAGTTTTTTTGCATCTTCTATTAAAGAAGGAACATATTAGAAAACATATGATAGATTTGTAAAGCACTCTCTGAAAGACGATGAGAATGTTAAATGGAAAATGTGAAAGCTTTACAATTCCAAGCAGCTGAATTTTGTAATGCACTATAAGAGTTGCAGAAAACAATGATGATGCTCAAACAAAAAGATTGCTGTCGTTAGTCAGTTAAATTAACCAATGGATCCGTGCGAAGATTTCGCACTGCAGTCTAATATTTTTTAGCAATATCCAATATTTTTTAGATACAGGTTTAAACTTCTAAAAAAAAATTAAGAACTAAAAATATCTGCAAACAACATTAGTCAAGTCAGAATATCATCTCATTTATTCCATCAAAGTTGCAGTTAAAACTGACCGAAGATAGCAAACGCAAAAGAAAAAAAAATATCAATCGTATTTTAACTGCATTAGAGGGTGATATCATCTGTTTCGAAAAAAAAAAAAGCATGGGGTAAAGAAAAATAAATTGAGTATTTGAATTTCAATTTTGCTTTTTAATCATAAATATAAAATAAACTCGTGCAGCAATTTATGTTCCACTTTATCTTTATTGATTTTTTTTTTATATAATCATTGTTGCGACATTTAGTTTTGTGGCAACACTAATTTGAGGAAAACCTTTCATTTCATTTATGAAAACAATGCCGATTTAACTTTTTATTAATTGCAATTTTTAGTCATAATACATGTTTTAACGAAATGTAAGCATACTATGTTAGAAACCTCTTCAAAATCCTTTTATATGGTATCACATTTATCGTTCTGCGTTTTTTATTTGTTTAGAAACAGGGATGATGGCAACAGAAATAATATATATAATTATAAGTTTCTGGTCTAATCAGTGTCTTGGCACTCCTTACTCTTTCAAATAAATTATGTGAGTATAGAACTTCAGTGATACCATGGATGCTGCTACAGCTTTATTCCAAAAGCTTTGTAACTGGTGAAGGACACACAGGATAAAAACGTAAAAGTTTTGATGAAGACTTGATTGATGGTAGTGAACTTGCCAAAGATATTGAACCTGTAATTAAGGCTCGAAGTAGGCGCTTACGTAAAAAAATCAAAAACCATAAACAAAAATCAAAATGTGCAGATGAATGTTTGTCGGATCTGAAAATAGCTTCCCTGACCTACCATGTCAAATTTCAAGTTTCTATCCCGTATCAATTCCAAATAAATCGTAATTTAGAACGTTAAAGAACATTGTTCTCTCGTTTCGCCCTTTTAAATCTCGATTTTTTTAGAAACCGTTCTTAGCGAGCCTTTACAGCTTTAAACTAACCATCATGCCAATTCTATCTATAAAAGTATCACAGTGATAGAAATTTTAGGAAGTTTTTTGTTTCCGCAACCCTTCAGAGGTAGTGGTGCCGACTTAAAATACAGCCTATGTTGGTGCAGAGTTAGTCACGATCATTTTGCCAGTATTACTTTTCAAGTCTGTTCCGTAGTTTCGGAGATTACGTACTACAAACACACATTTAATTAATTCATAGGCAAATGGTATCAAAGGTATTTTCTGATTTTTTTCTCTGCATGCTAACGAAGTGTGCATTCCACGGTTTTCGGAAATAAAAATCACATTCAATCCAAACCCTTTTCAAACGTTTTGTGTACATAAGAAGGAAATTTTGAATGCCGATAACACCAAATATTTACATTTTAGAATGTAGATCATTTCTCGAAAAAGAAAAAAAAACTTTTTATTAACGATCTTTCTAAAAATTTAACTTTTATGCAGTTTTATTCGCAAAAAAATATTTTGAGGAAAAATGGACGACTGGCAGATGAAACGCGAAATGATTGGTCTCATATCTGATTGTGCTATTATAATATATAGTACGCGGTCTTTTGGCGGCATTATCTGTCTTTCGGCGTTTTGTGTTAATTTGAGAGTTAATTAGCAGCTTTTTTAAGGATGGACAATTAATTTTTTTTAAACTGAATTTTATTAAAGAACGTTGCTTAAGTAATTATCTGACCAAAAATTCAATCATTACATTTTTCTGTCCATTATTTACGTCTGTGTGTTGATTTAAACATGAAACTGACGAAGAAGACAAATTGTTGATTTCCAGTATCTCCACACAGATTTTTTAAAATTCTGTATCTCTGTTTATAATTTACTTATGAAGAAGAGTTTGGTCTCAAATTACAGAATTTCTTCATTAGATTCCTCAATTTTTTCATTTTATTTTTCTTCGATGCTTGGTTCCTTTGTTATCTTATATTATAACACAGGCATACGCTGGCATATTTTGTTGAATTAACATTGACAAGTTCTCTACTGTAATTAAGCAGTAAGCGATCTGATGTTTGATTCTTGGCGTTTGTACATTCGGCGGGCTTAGTATATATAATTTTGAAGCTTGGCTTGGAAGAATGACCGCCCCGCTTGATGGGATTAACAATGGTCATCTGAAAATCCACAACTATATTGTTGACTTGCTAGTATTACAGACAGCATTCCGATTTTGTTTTCGGACTGTAAATTATTTATATTTGTTTCTTTTCCAGAGTTATTAAGTAATCTTTTTAACCTAAAAATCTTGTTAAAATAGCCTGCTTTTAACTTTTCTAGTACTCAGAAAAATATCTCTGTTGAAAATCATTTAAAAAAATGTATCCAAAATCTTTAAAAATTTGAAATAACGTTAAAAGCAATTATTTACCTTCATTTCAAACACATTAAAAATATTCTTTTGCAAGCCTTTTCACAAATCACTTTTTAAATTCTAGATTTAGAAATTATATTAATTTCGTTTTATAACCCGATAAAAAAAAAAAAAAAAAAAGAAAGTTTTGTAAGCCATCCATAATTCTACGATAGGAATAAATTAAAACCATCTAAATTGAGATTTATTTTAAAACGTTTTCAACAAACTAATAAACGATACGAAAAATTACATTTTTTTTTTCAGATTTAATGAGAAACAAACTTTTTAACAAGCTAATGGTTTAAAATTTTTTGACTCAAATTAAAAGAAGTTCTTACTTTAAACAATAAAGTAGAACTTTTCTTTTTCTGCTCAATTTATCTGCTACTTTCTAATGCTTTTGCTTAGAGTAAAAATCTGAAGATTTACTTTACAGATTTGGAAGCAGTGTTTATCTAGAAGAAATCGGAAGTAATTTTTCAGACAAAGATAGTCTAGATCAAAATAGACAGTATTTTTATCTTTTAAACATTTGAAATATCTATGATACGAACGGAATTAAAATAAAAAATAAAATTGCATAACATAAGTTTGGTATATATTATTCAAGTAAATGCATTTCTTTTCTTGTGAAACATTAGTTCTGTATTTTAAAATCGCTGCCACAATGTTAATATTTATAGTTGTTAATGAAACAAAAACAGATTTTGTAGAACAAGTCTTTTTAATTTGTTTTAAAACGTGTTTTATAAAATAAAGTAAAATCTAAGATATATATAGTATATATATATATGTATGTATGTGTGTGTAAGGAATTTCTGTAGGTAGAAATAACTTATAACTTAACTTGGGAGCTCGTTGTGGACCGAACAGATTTATTTAGAATTTAAATGATACATGCATTTTTATATCTAGTAGTATCTGTAAGCGACAAAAATTTATTTTTCAAAGTTTTTAGTCCGGTATATTTATTAAGGATACCTAGCAGGATCTTCAAACGGCAAAAGTTTATTTTATAAAGTGTTTAGTCCTATGTATGCATTACATACTATATGAAAATCTGTTCAAAAAATTTTAAACAAATATATCTAGGGTAACAACTATATTTCAAAAGTTAAGTGTTTGTGGGAGTTCGATCATGTTCGGAGACCTCGAGAGCCAATATTTTACATTAGATTACATTGTGAATACTAAGAGAAGGTTGAAGGTTTTAGAGAGAAGGTTGAATTTATCAAAATCTGCGCTCTTCCAGCGTGGTTCACGAATTTTGATAGAGAACTTCAAATTTTTCTCAGCAGAGGGAGAATGATCAAGACGGGTGTTAACTTTAATTTTATTGGTTTAGAATCTTTTGATTGAGGTCTGGGGTTTTGATTGCAAACGAGGGCTGGTTAAGCCCGGTTGCAGCAAAATCGCAGTTAAGAGAAATCTGCGCTTAGCTTTCAATTTTAATCTTAAAGGTGAGAAAAATTTAATAATATCTGAAAGTAATATTTGTTGTGCCAAGAAAACAACTTACCAGGAACAGATTCAGAATTAGATATTAAGAATTAGAAAATATTTCAAATGGGGAAATTAATTCAAATTTTACATTCAAATGGGATTTTAGTATTTTAACACCTTTTATACCTCCCCCCCCCCCTTTCAAGATGACGTCCATCAAGCAAGTCAAGACCAAATTTACATCCCTTACAAAAATTTCAAAATCTTCGGGCAAGTAGAAGTATTAAAAAAATAATAATAATAAAATAAAATCTGAAAATTTTTCGATGAAAACGGCAAAACGCGAGTTGCTTCGGCTCATGTTTTCGCTACTAAATATGCATATTTTTTCACGAAATTGTAAAGAGAGTTTGGATACAGTTATATTTATAAACGATTAAAATTTCAGATAGTTTGGACGATGAGAACTATTTCTTTTTTGTTATGTTAAAGAACCCGTCCCGAAAAAAAAAAAAAAGCAAACAGAAAATATCTTTCTCTTACAACTAGATACACTGCAAAAAAAAAATTAAAAAAAATTGCTGATTTTACAGTATAATGCTGGCAACTGGGGTGGCAGTATTATACTGTAAAATCATTTTTTTTTTCTTTTTTTTTTTCGCAGTGTAACAATATGTTTTCACGAAAGTTTTACACGAGCTGCGAAACCGTTATATTTATAATCGATGAAATTTCAATGATTTCGGACAGCAAGAACTATTTTTTTTTTAAACTATTGAACGATCATATGTGAAAAAACAAGAAAATGTCTTTTTACGAGCACTTTTACCACTAAATATTAGTGTTTTTTCGCGAATTTTTCATTTTAAATAGAATTTCATACAAAATCGGGTTAAAGATATAAAATCATACAAATTTGAGGTTTATTTAAGGTTATTATCATGGCCCGGCGAAACGCCTGGCGGGTCAGCTAGTTGGAAATAAAGTAACAAAAAAAAATTTATCTTCTTTTATTTGTTTGTTTAAAAACTTAAACAGTTAGATGCATTTTTTTTTGTAACATTTGAAACACCTTGATGCTAATTAATAAAACGAGACTTTTACTAAATCTAAAACTAATTGTTTTATCTGTAGATATATGTAGTTCATACGCATTTTAGCTAAAATAGGAACTCATTATTACCACAGTCAAATATGCTTTTTGATTTTATTTTATATTTTAAAAATCATATATTAATGCAAAAAAATTAAGAATTTTAATTTTTCCTTTTATACTCATACATATCAAATTTATTTTCTGTAAGTCAGGATGATACGTTATTTCCAGGAAAATATAACGAATATTCTCCATTTCTACACTGCTAAAAAAATTGTTGATTTTACAGTATAATACTGGCACCCCAGCTGCCAGTATTATACCGTAAAATTAACAGTAATAAACAGTAAAGCACTACCGCGCATGCGCGGCAGTGTATTACTGCTTATTTTATCTTTTCTTACATTCAGTGTTGAAGGGGCCCTCATAATGCTTACCCTTCCACGAAATAAGTCAGATACCTCCTGAAATAGCCTTGGTGAAATAAATTTTGTTACACGGAGTTTGTGTGTAAAAAATTCAACTCCAGATTTAAAACATGAAATGTGGTATCGATATTATGTATTTTACTAATTAAAGTTACAGTGCTTCTTTGAATGTACAATGCGAACAAGGAGCAAGAAAAATACTTTTATTTATATAACGTCATTATTTGGAGTTATTTTCAGCTTGAAAAACTAACAATAGAACTTGTATACAATTTTAAATTGAATTAGTGTTAAAATAGTTTTTAATATACTGAAATATTATTGTGTAATATTTTGAAATAATATATTTAAGGCTGTTCTTAACGACAGCAACAACAAAAAGTATTGCTGAACAGTGCGAATCTTTTTGGCGCATTAACACAGTCATTTTTATAATATGCATGAAATTTGAAGACATTAATATTCAAGTGCTTTAGAATTGAACAGCATTTTTTATTTTACTATAAATCTATTACATCTATAATCAATTGTACTCCAATAGTTGTGTTCTTAAAATCTGCTTATATCTCGAATTTTGGGACCATTTTCTAATAGATTCTTAGACTTTAAAGAAAACAGAGAAATGCTATTCAATTTCTTAGTATATAAATAAGAATATCTGCAAATGTTGTGCATTTAAATATGAAAATGACTGCATGAATGTGTCAGGAAATATCAAGTTTGGATTTGAGAAAAACATAACAGAAAATAATAAATTATTATTTTTATTCTGAATTTATTCGGCTTAAAATTCAAAGTACCCGACTAAGTATCCAAAGTATTCGGCTAAATATCCAATGTATTTCGCCACATCAGATATTCGGTTATTGGTTCCTAGAATTTCATTTCACTAGTCTCTGACAGAGGTGATAATTAATGGTTATATTAAAGAAAGTTGAAATCTATTATTTGGACGGTTTAAAAATGCCTAATAATAAATTAAATTTATCTTGTAGTAAATACATTAAAATTTAAGTTGTTTTACCAGAGTCTGATACCAGATGTCAGTTACTGGTACATAAATGTTAGTTACTGGATATCTGAATTACTAATAATGCGGTACTAAATATTACTGCTATATACTCTTACTATATACTCTGCATTACTAATAATGCAGACAGCTTACTAAATTCCACTTTTTATATGAAATATTACTGTATTTCTTTTATAATAAAGAATAAAGTTTTTAAAGCATTTTAATCTTTTAAAATAAAGTATCAGTCACTGGTTCACTTTGTGTCAGTTATTAGTGTTTCAAAACAGGGATTGGTGTCAGTTACTGGAGTTTTTGACCATATTTACGAATAAAATTAATTTTTAATAATAAAATGTATAATTTTCCAAAATTTTGGTGACAATTATTTTTTAATACATCTCTACCATCCTTTCAAAAACCAAGGTAAGTATAAAATAGATTTAAATTTTTGTAATAGTGATTTGAACAAGAAAGAATCCTTAAGGTGTCACTTACTGGGGGGTTTAACCCTATATAGAGAGAGGTTTGTATTGATATTTTGAAAAATCATATACACACAAATATATATATACTGTTCTTAAAAAAAATAATTATGAAAAATAGCATAGAAAAAATAATCATGCGAGTTTTATATCAGGAGTTATGACTTGATTTCGGATTATTTTTCATTATAATTCATTCCTTTTTATTTTATTTTATCTAATTTTTTTTTGTATTTGCGTACTGTATATTGTCTAAATATGTTACCTGTCATGAGTTATCAAGTAATCTTTCAAGCTTAAAAAGCTTTTTAATTTTACTGGTTCACAGAATACTATCACTGTTGAAAATCTCGATTAAAAATATGTCCGGAATATTTTGAAATTCGAGATAACGTTAAAAGCAATTACCTTCCTTTCAAAGATATTAAAAACACCATTATGCAGTTCTCATTTCCTAAAGTAATTTTTTAAAGCGATTTCAGAAAATTTTTTATACTCTTTAGCCATCTGATAAATTAAAAAGATAATGTCATGAGACAGCGATAAATCTATGAACAAGATAAATTAAAAACACATAAATTGGTTTTTTTTAATCTTTTGGACGAACCTAATTAAAGTACAAGGAGTGCATTAAATTTTTTTATTTTCACCTTTAATGGCAAACAAACTATTAAACAGGCTAATGGAGAAGCTTAAATAAGTTTAACTCAAAATAAAAAAATATCCACCCTTTTACCTTAAATGGCAAAATAATTTTTCTTTTTTTTCCCCTGAACTTATACGGTGCTTTAAAATGTTTTTTTCCTGTTTGTTTAAGTTTGAAGTAAAAACCAAGATATTTATTTTACAGATTTGAAAACAGCATTTTTGAAAATAGTATTTTTTAAAGAGAAATGTGAGATATTTCTTTTCTATCCAAAAGTAATCTTGATAAAGTACAGGAAATTTTATCTTTTTACTTTGAAATAAACAACTGCTTAAAAATAAAGCATATTACATAAATTTTGTGTTTCTCATTAAATTAAAATTGTTTATGCCGTATTTTGAATCTTTGTTTTTATATGTTGTGATAAATAGCTGTTCATAAATTTTAAATAGATTTTGAAAAAAGGAAAATTATTCGATAAAATAAACAATAGATACCCATCTTTAACGATATACATTGTACAATTAAAGAAAATTATATCTAATACTTTGATTGTTGAAAGCCTTCTTTTAATGCATAAGGCCAAAATATCCCCTATTGTCTTCAGTGGATCCAATGGCACAGTTAGGATCTTTATCTAGGAAAGCGTGGGAATCATTATCTAATATATAAAAATGAAAATTTGTCTGTCTGTCTGTCTGCACTTTTATACAAATCAACAGCTTGGAAGCCATAATTGTGAAATGTTAGGTATAGGTGTATTAAAACACAGCCGAGGCAACTAATTTAATCCGGAATCGAAATAATGCATAGTTGATTTTTAATTAATAAAAAAACAAAAATCTAACAGATTTTTCCTATCAAATTTAAACATTTTTCGTTATAGCAGTTGTCAACAATTAAAAATTCACAATAAAATTATTTCTACAATAATTAATTTTCTATTGAAAGACTTCCCCGTGAAAAATGAAAATGAAATAAAAAGTTTCAACAATTGAAATAAAGATTAATATGACATGATATTGGTAATATAACAGAAATTTCCAAACATTTCTCAATAATACAAGGAGTATGAGTATGTGTAAGTACATAAAGCAGGTTAATATGATGCCATTAGAGAATTAAAAAGAAAATTAATATGACGTCCTATTGGAAGTTTAACGGACTTTTTTCAAATGTTTGAGAATCATACAAAGAAAGTATCAATATGAGTAATAGAGAAAGCAAGTAGATAGAACGTCAGCAGGTGAATATAACGTCATATGGGTTTGAGGGAGGTTTTGAATCATGATAAAAATCCGATTATGGAAATATTGACATATTTTTAATTTCTCTGTACAACGTGTTTAATTTTGAAATTGATTTTTCTACACAAAGATTCTTAAAATTCCTGACAACGCATGGTACTTCAGCTTGTTACTCATAAAATAAACAATTTTGTTATCTTACATGCTTATAAAGTAATTTTTAATAAATACGCTACTTGTTATAAGTTGACGCAATAGAAAGCTCACGAAAACGTAATAAATTCATCAGTTATAAGGGTTTATAAAAGGGTTCTCCAATCTTCAGAGCAAAATAAAATAAAAATACCCCAAACGGCAGTTTCAGTAATATATGAAATTTGCTGTTATTGCTCCTCACTGTCTTTGTCATTCACTTTTTACGGGAAAAAGTGTCCCAATTACGAAGCCTGGAAAACGTTGTATGACTTTTTTTTCTGCATATTTAAGCATCTTTTTATTTTGGTATTTACATATCATATACACTGTAAAAAAGTTTCGCAAATTTTCAGTAGATGCACCGTAAATTAACGGTACTTGTGCCGTTTTCACTCTTTACGGTATGAGTACCGTACTTCTAAGGTATATTAAGCGTAAAAAAACAGTATATGTGCCATTTCGATTATAAACGGTATTTATACCGTAAAATGATTGTTTTTCAGTAAAAAATCGCTATTTATACCGTAAAATAATTATTTTTCAGTAAGGGAAAAGCTGGTATTCCCGCCTCGGTGTACGGCTACCCCTAAAGTGATGCTCTTACTCTTATTACGTAATGCGTGCAGCCTGAGGAGAGGGGGGAGTGCAACCGGTACATATACTATAAATATTTTACGGTACATATACCGTCCAGTTAAATTACGGTATATCTACTGGTCACAAAGTTGCCAGTATATGCACCGTAAATGTTGGCCAAAATTTTTTACAATGTAGTCTATTTAACACAAGGGGTAATATATACATCTTATCATAATTTTAAGTGCTGTAAGAGGAGTTCAACCCCTACTGGTTCGCAATCTTTTCGTATTTTGAATGGAAAAGGACATGCTTAAAAATTCCGTTTCTAATACGCAAAAGTAATAGGCAGCACAGTTGTCAGAAAGGCCCTGTGATTCGACGGATATGCATCTTTATATTGGAACATTTTAGGTAATTTTTGAGTTAGATTGGTGAATGTTCTGTATTTTTTGTGAGAATGTGATAATCAAAGCAGTCATTTTCGTGTTTTAAGGAGAAAAAAAGCAACCGAAAAAACCTTCAATTCACGGATTTTTGTAGAGTGTGTAACAGTCTTTATCGTGCTAGTTTTAGAACTAGAATTATAATTACACTCGAAATTTAATTTTTTTTTAAATTTTCATTTAATTAATTATTTTTTTAGATACTGAACATATTAAGATACATGTATACATTTATTACACACACAAAAAAAAAAAGCTGTAAACCAGTAATAAAGCAGAAAAGTTATTCTATAATTTTAATTTGCTTCTGAATGCAATGCATAATTTAATAAGGAAAATAATCGTGGGTCAAGCATAGATTATGAAACCCTTTCCAACACTTCCATAATACTGTAATGGAACTTTACCGTTTAAAAAAGTAAAAAGATACGTTACTAAACAACTTAGAAAACGTTTAACACATTTAAAAACCACATTTAGAAATTACCGCCCATATACGGAAATGTAGTTGGTTTCTTTTGTGCATCCCTGTGCCTGAATTATATATATGTATATACACTACATAGTGTGCTAAAATTTAGCTTGATAACAAAACGCATAATATAATCGAAAATTCACCTTCAGTAATTTCCACCAATAGACATAAATGCATTTGAATAATTACCTACAGATTTTTATACACGCCTCATATTAAATTAAAATTTACATAACAGGAAATGTACTTTCAGAAATTAATATCCATTGACGGCAATGTATCCTTTTTTGCGTATACATGTATGCTAATTTATTTATATTCTACAAACATATATTGGTGTAACAAATATAGTTCAGCTGGAAAGTGGACAGTGGATCTAGCAACACTAGTCACTATACATATGTGTTGTAAAACACTGATATAGTGCATATCTGAACGACATTCTTGGAAACAATTGTTCCCAATGAACATGTACATCGATAAATTTTCCATTGTTAGTACAAGCTGTAATTTCTTTTGACACTTCTTTTCTCTATTTTTTATGTGTTAAAATAATGACACTGAATGCATTTCTTTTCACCTAAGAAAACTAGAAACAGTCGAAAAGAATGTATTTCCTTTGGGACAAAAAAAAACAAATTCCGGTCATAAATCTTGCATGGGCTTATTGTTGGATTCTTTGTAGGATTTAATCCCGTCTTGAGATTTTTCCTTCTTATTTCAGATTGTTTTTTTAAATAAAACTATGATACGTATATAGTTTTACGTGACGGTTGAAACTAACAGATATTTTTGAAAAATTATTGTAAATTTTTTGAATATTTATCAGAATCCTTTTACTCTAGACATTTTGATATGTCTTCAAATTTTTAAGAAATATTTTTCAAAGAGAGGGAAGGATTAAGAAATTTAAACAGAGATACAGAAAGAGAGATCGTGTTTTCTTGGAGTAGGAATAATGCTATATATTTTTAAGACAGAATGTATGGCATTGATGTGCTGAAACTACAGATAAATGTGAACTTTATTTAATAAAAGCTATATCTATTAAGGATTTCTAGATACTGTTCCTTTTTCACAAAATATGTGACCGTGGATGATTACCTAGAAACACCATTCGTATCTTGCATCGGTCATAAATCTTACAAGGGCTTATTGTTGGATTCTTTGTAGGATTTAATCCCGTCTTGAGATTTTCCCTTTTTATTTCAGATTATTTTTTTAAATAAAATTATGATATGTATATAGTTTTACGTGACGGCTGAAACTAACAGAATATTTTTGAAAAAATATTGTAAATTTTTTAAATATTTATCAGAATCCTTCTTTTACTCTAGACATTTTGATATGTCTTCAAATTTTTAAGAAATATTTTTCAAAGAGAGGGAAGGATTAAGCAATTTAAAAAGAGATACATAAAAAGAGATCGTGTTTTCTTGGAGTAGGAATAGTGTTATATATTTTAAAGATAGAATATATGGTATTGATTCCCGTAGATGCTGAAACTTTTTTTTACAAACTATGCGACCGTGGCTGATTACCCCAAAATACCATTCGTATGTCTGAATGCAGAGGGAATGGCATATGTTTAATATAGCGCTACCTCATGAACAACGATACTAATTGCTATTTAACTTTGCATTTCAAAATCGCCCTTATATCAGTGAAATATACTAATATTTTTTTCAGAATTAGTTCATATTAAATTAGATCACATTCATAGTTATCAGCATAGTTATTTTGAAGGAATTTTCACTCTTTCTACATTTTAAAATGTTTTCGCTCGATTAAACTTTTTTTTAAGAGTTTTTAGGCGATTTTCATATTTTGGAAACTTTTAAGTAGCTTATATTACAAGTAAGAAGCTACCTATTACAACTGTCTGGAGAAAAACAATTCCGGAAAATTTTGTTGCATTTTCACCAATCATGACCCCCTAAACCTCAAAACTACCCTTTGTTCAAATGCTGATTTACACACACACACACACACATATATCTGATTTTTTTCATGCGATAGCACTCGTATTTATGAGCCGATTTTCATGTGACTTGACATGTGTAGATTTACCAAGGTTTCAAACGAATTTGTTTGCCAGCTCGAATCGCCATCTTGTGACAAAAGGGCGAAGACTTAAAAATTGCAAATTGAAAAATAAATAAATAAATAAAATCCATTTAAAAAAAAAAGAATTAGGCCTTGATACAATTCATTCCGCAGCTTTTTTGTTTCGCCTCTATCTTATAAAATGGTTGAGATACAGCAGCTTGAAATTCTAGGGTGGCTCACATTTTGAAACAAGACAGCGGATTAAACATAAGGAATTTTTCCATAATCGGGTTTAATGTATGTGTTTTAGAGAACGTAATTTCTCACAAATTTTCTTTCACTGTTGTTACCATTGTTCCAACTCTCATACGCTTAAAACTACATTGTCCCATTTTAGAATGGCTCAGATTTAAAAGAAAAAAAAATATATAGCTGTTCATAAAATATTCGTGCACTCACGTGGGTACGTAACGGTGTCCACCAATGTCAAATTCTTGCTAAGCTTGGCGATACTCGGCGAATTATCAAATTTGGCGCAAAAATAGTTCGCCGTAAATGAAATAAACTTGACGATAGTTGACTAATTTGGTGAAATTCGTATTCGACTTGACGAAAACTGGAAATCTTCTATAGTCGAATTCAAGGCATTTTAGCTTCGTGTTTTTGAATAAAATTAGCCGAATTCTTAAAACCAAGGAATAAGAAGTTACATTTTCCTCCCGGTAGAGGCAGGAAGGATTTTTACCGTTTTCGAGGAATTTTTAATGTTTTAAGTCATTATTTTGCATTTTCAGTCGTTATAGAAAATAAAATACAAGCATTTTTAAGAATTACATTATCAGATTAATAAAATTAAATTTCTAGATGCTTAAAAGAAGTTTCAAAGAACAATGCTCATTTGAAGCATTGTTCAAAGCATTCTTTAATAAACAGTGGTCATTCAGGCGTTGTATTGCTTGTTCTTTTGCAAAGCAGAAAGCGACGCCATATTCCAGGTTCGGCACTCTTTCATTCTAGTTCACAATGAAATTAAATATTATTATAAGCTGTACACATATGATGAATAAAATTTGATTGGTTGGAAGGAGTTTGGAAAAAAACTTGGAGAGCATGCTATTATCGTCAAGCTAATGTTTGTTTATTTTCAAACTCGTCGAAGCGATTTGTCCAACTCATCTTGTCGAAGCAAATGTTGTCAAGTTCTGTTATGTGGGTTTTCATAAGTTGGACAAAAACTTCCATTCTGAGCATGCGCCTTGTGCGTATGTCGCCATTCTCGTACAAAGGTTTTTGTAAAAATAAATAACATCTCAAATATCTACTATTGAAAGGATCTGTAGAACAGGGAATTGGTCAAAATATTACTTTTCCAGCGTTTTATCACAAACAGTTGCTAATATTTGAAACATGTGTGTGTTAACTTCTAAAACTCCTGTACAACAAATTTTAACTATTTAAGGTTATAAACGCAAACATTCAAGCATTCAGGAATTGAAAAACACCTTAAGGCTTTTTTTTTTTTGACAATTTATGATAATTTTTTTTGTTTTGCATTAGTTTAGTGAATATTTTAGGAACTCTCTGGGTAACAATACCGAAAATAATTATCTCTTTTGGGATTTATTTTACCTTCGTTGAAAACAATTATATTGTATAGATTATAATGCTTATGCCTTTCCGTTTAAATATTCGAGTATCGAATAATCATTTGTTTAACCAGTTCACGGTTCGTGGAATGCTTTGCAGTTTTAAGACTTACTGAAATCGGAGTGTCCATTCATATTAAATTATATACCATTTTATTGGCAAGATTTCACATGCATTTAATGTGTCCCAGATGCATTAGTATTAGATGCAAAATATGTGGATGGAATATTCAACATCTCTGTCGATAATAAAGCTTACAGAGATTTACAGATATGTAATAACTGAAATTCCGAAATATTTCGAAGTTTGCAAAATAGAGCAAATTTCAGTATCGTTATTGGCTTATTCAAATACTCATTACGGACTATTTTATGTAATACTAACTGGATGTATATTACAACAACAGTAAGTTGGTTAAGGAAATGTAATTAAACAAATGCCAGAATTTTAAATAAAAAATAAGTGCAAATTTCTGAACAAAATTTTACATGTTATACTATTAAACGAGCAATTCTTGCTTACATAGTTATTTATATACTAGCTGTTACCCGTGACTTCGTTCACGCAACATTAAAAGAAGAATAAATAGATTAATTAAGCAAAATATTTTACTCCTAATAATTAAAAACGTTAATAATTAACTATTTATCACATTTCATAGGAGACAATACGGTATTTATTATTATAGGGACCTTGACATAACTCAGTCTTAAAAAAGTGAAATTTTGTGCCAAATAATCGCGAAAATGAAATTGCAACCAATGCAAAAAGGAGGGCCGGAAATAGACGAATTGGGTAAAAACAAATGTCAATTTTACCTGATAAACAATTTTACTTTTAACGCCTTTGTGAAACGTTTTAACAGCCATCCTTCAAAAAAAAAAAAAACATTAATTAGAAATAGTATATGCTTTTGCTTTAAATTCAATTTTGCCTCCTTGGTTTAATATATAGTTGAAACAAATCTTGTTTTCTAAATGACAGTATATTGGCAGGCAATTTTTGTTCTCCAGAATAAATTGATTCGTGAAGTTTGAATATGTGAAAATATGTTTGTATTTTTCGGATAATTTACTGAAATCAAGATTTTGTTTTCACCATCTATTCAAAGTGAAAATAAATTCTGTTTTTCAGTTTTAATGAGAAAATGGTGTAAAAAATATACTGATCTGTTTTATTTCTCCTTTTTTATACACAAATATGGAGTAAGTTACTTTCCGTTTTTAGAGAAACTTCTTAAAAAAAAATGGCATTTAATTTAATTTTTTTTAATTCTGAGAGTTTGTGTGACATCCTCGGATCAATTATAACCGGTATTCGCTATACCGGTAGTAAACTAACCGATAGTAAATCGCGTTGCGTTCGATAGTCTAGGAGTAGTTGCGAAATACAAACACACGGTCAGATTTTAATATAATAGATTCGTGTTCATTTTCCTTTTCTTAAAATTATGATGTGATTTTTAGCAGAAAACTCGGATACTCATGCGGCAAGAAATAACGGATACTCATGCTTAATAATCAGTATAGATAACAAAACATTTAAATTTTTCGTTATAAATATGGCGTGAAACTCATCTACTTTCTATACTTATTGATCCTTGTATTATTAATGTAAGGAATTGATTCACACTCATTTAAAAATATATTGGAAAATTCCCGTTTTATTTCAAATAGGACGTCTCCTTTTTCCCCAGGAAAATCCCTTTTAATGACATGATTCTTGTTAATTTTATTTTCCAGGCAATTAATTTCAATACTGGCATAGGGAAAATTATGTTACTTTAACGAAATAATATTAAATCTTTTGGTTTTATCAACAAAAATGGAACTATTAACATTCGTCATTTTTTTTTAGGTAATCGAGTTATTTCTTTTAGTTTTAAGAATGAAAAATCACTATTTCTCGCGATCCATGACATCATTTACGACATGGATAGATTTGCGGAGCATATTATTGACATTTTCTAACCATTTTCTTTTGAAACTTCTTTTTACTTTTTTAAAATTTAAATAAAAAATACGGTATAGTTAGTTATATTAGCCGGTAAAACGGCAAGTATTGTTACCATACAAAAGAAAAAAAAAAGAAAAAAAGTTAAGAAAAAACCCAAGATCATTTTATTTCACCAATCAAAGCATATCCGCTTTATTTTCAATAAATGACGCCATATTCGCCTGTTTCCTATGGTTACGCATATTGAAACCTCTGTATTATTATCAAAAACTAAAAAAAAGTACGTTTTATTTCTAATAATATTATTTAATCTTCTTCTTAATTCTTTTATTTTTTTAATTTCATTTTCATTTTTCCCTTGAAAATTTTTCAATTGAAACTAAATTGTTGAATAAAAATTATTTTTTCGGGATTTGAATTAGTTTTGGCAACGATAAAGTATTAGCAACGGTAAAGTAAATTTAACCATTTTAAAATGCTATACGAAAAAATGTCCATTTATTCTCAATGAAAATAACGAAATTTTGAATTATTAAGAAAAATATTTGAATAAAATTAACAAAACCCAGCCTATGTTCATATGAGGGTTATAATCAGCCTATATGCAAAGATACAGGATCATTAAATGCTCCATTTTGACACTGGCTTCAGCCTAACATTTGCACACAATCAGATTTATAATATTATTAGGATTTATTTATATATTTTTGGGTTCTCGAAAACCGCTTTAACGATCTTCATGAAAACGGTTGATTAGGGGGGTTTTGGACCTAGAAATCGATCTATCGGGGTGTCATTTTCGGGAAAAACCATTTTCATCCAATACCCACTCTTCGTACATGTGGAAAACGTTGCAGAAAACATAAAAAGTCTACAAGAACTACCAAAAATTTAAATGCAATATAAAAATATTACAAATAGTATGTGTTATGCGAAATGAAACAGTTTATTATGTTATACCCTATTTGCGTATGGGTAAAATGGCTAATTTTTCGAAATCAGATTTGAAGCTAAGACTGGCATCAAACAAGAAAACAACATAGAATTTTAACTGTATGAGAGTTACAGCGATGGTTACAAAAATTAAATAATCTTTTCGCGAAACCTATGCTATTTGAATTTGAACACGATTACGGAATTCCTCTTCAAGAAAAAAAAATGAAGTAGGCGTATAAAGCATACAACAATTGCGAAAGACTAAAATTTATAGTCTTAAAAGAGCAATATTTCTACATATATACTTTACTGGGTTTCTCGAAAACGGCTCTAGCAATTTCGATGAAAACTACGGATTAAACCGTATTGGATCTAAAAATTAATCTCTCAGTGTGTCAACTGCGGGAAAAATCATTTTCATGTAATACCTGCTTTTTGAACGATTCTGCACTAGTGAAAATCATTACAGAAAGCATATAAAGTGTACAAAACCTGCCAAAAATTGAAATAAAAAATAAAATATTGAAAATAATATGTGATATGCGAAATTAAACAATATATTGAGTTATACCCGCTCAGAGAAAATAGTAAATAGTCCATAATCGAATCCGCTGCAAGACTGGCGTCAAACAAAAATAATGCTATCAACTGTATAAGCGTTGTAATAATATAAAAAGCACCAATTGGATTTATCCCGCTTACGGAAATTTTCCCTAGAAAAACAACTGCAGAAAGAGTTTTTATCATTTGTCCCAAGTGAAGTTTGGTCAGACAGGTACTTTCAAATTAAATGAAGACATTTTTTGTATTTCATATTAAACAGAAAAATTTCATAATCTTAAAAAAGAAAAAAAAAGAAAGAACGAGATGGAATTTTGTAACATGATCTTAAGTGCTTGACAAATGTCGTTATTAAAATTTTATTTTTTAAGATTCTTTTGCTACAAATACGTTTATTATTATATCATCGTAATAAAAGGCAGTTTTTAATATTCGTACCAGGCTATCATAATTAGACTACCATTTTTTCTTCTTATAATCTTCTTATAGCTTTTATTTATTTATTTAATTATTATTAATCATTTATGTTTCCCGACACACATGGACATGTAGTTAAAATTTCGCACCACATTTACATTATGATGAGTAAACAAACGAAATATGCTTTATGTATTTATTTATTTATTAACATTAAAAACTATGAATCACGAACTGAAAGATAAAGCAATCTTTTTTAAAGTAATAATAGAAAAGATCATATTTATTTATTTTGAAATTTATTTATATTTATTTATTTTCTGTTTTTTTTTTTTAAATTGAATATTTAATGCTTTTGACGAGCTTGATAATTTTAATCTCCTTTATAAACTTGAATCGACATACTATTCTTAAATTCTTTCCCAAATATTCTAATTGACATTGATTTTTGGTTTTATCAGCTACAGAGCAGAAAAACTCATTTCTCACAAATATACTGCTGGATAAAAAGAAGAAGAAAAAAAATCTCCTATTACTTTTATTTTATTTTATTATATTTTCAAGTCGTTGCTTTGTTTTTAAAATTGAATATTTAATGTTGTTGACGAGCTTGATAATTTTAATCTTCTTTAAAAACTTGAATCGACATTCGTCGCTACCATGTCGAACTATCGAATTTGCAAAAATGCATTTTTCATTACTTTTTCAAGTGGGCCAATTGCCACCACCAAGTTTTAATAATATTCTTCAGCAGGGTTGCCAGTTTGGCCTCTTTTTTTCATTCAGAAATTCCGCATCGATACCAGAAATGTCAAGCAGAAGTTTTTGCTTTATTTAATGACAGACATTTCGTGATTACTTAAAGTAAATTTTTTTTCTCCAAAATTTGCGGTATGAATTCGGTATCTCTCAACCAATAAGACGGCCAAACTGGCAACCCTGTTACTCACAGATATTTTATGGGCATTCTTACTTGGCGACTAATTCTAATAAAATTTACTGGTGACAATCGTCCCATTTTTAAAAGTAATGGAAAATGCATTTTTTCACATTCGATAGTTTGACATGGTAGCGACGAATTCTTAAATTCTTTCCCAAATATTCTAATTAACATTGATTTTTGATTTTATCCGCTACAGTGCAGAAAAACCCATTTCACACAAATATACTTCTGAAAATTGTAAAAAAAAAAAAAAAAAAAAAAAAAAAAAAAACACTTTCCATAACTTTTATTTTATTTTATTATATTTTTGTCTTTGTTTTATTTTTTATTTTTTTTTCTTCAGAACAATCTTAGAGGTATTAATTATTTTTCTTTGAAAAATTTCGCGGAACACTAAGATGTCATTGCACACCGATGTGCCGTGGCACAGCGATTGAAAAACACTACATTATACCTAAGTTCTTTTTATCTGATACTGTAAAAGGTCGATAAAACTTTGATTAATTTTTGCCTCTGTTTAATTTATCGTGACATATCGAATAATGTCAATTATATGTTCATTTTGACTAATATCGAGGGTGAAATCTAATACCAGAGAGAAATATTTTGTGCCTCTAACACTTCTTTCGGAATTATTTTTCTTATTTTCTCAATTTACTTTAATAGCAGTTCTACAGTTAATATGCTATTCCATCGCAATCGTTATGGAATGTTCCCCAATAGTCAGAAGTACCGGGCTTTAAGTTAGCGAAACAACAGCAATCGCTACTCTCTTATAAAATCTGTAGTTTGTAGCTAAAATTGACGTTACTTTTAATGTTATTGGTGGAAAAAAAGTACATTCCACAAATATTGTGATCGTAACTTGCTTCATTTGTTCAGCTTCAGTGTTTAGAAACGCATCGTATGATGTCATAGCTGTTTCCATTGACAATTCTTGGAAAACCAAGCGCTGACCCGCTAAAGAAATTAATTTTCTTGCTGGCAACATTTACTGGTTGTGAGATCTTCGTGCGATACTTTATTTTAGAGTTCAACAGTTATTATTTTGCATATTTTACTTACTTAAAATAAATAACTGTTAGCCAACTTAACAGAATTTTAGGAATGTTAACCGAAATTATCACCAATGTCTAATAATTCAAAATTTTATCTAAAAAACTTATTTTTTGAATACATATATTATAAATTTAATCACAAAATTGAGCAAATATCAGCATGATAAGCCAGCAAAAAAAAAAAAAAAAAAAAAAAAAATTAAAAGCTTTTAAAATTTATTTACTAAGAAAGTTATATGTGTAAAAAACTAGTACTATTTTAGAGACAAATACAAAACATTTTCTCGCATGTTAATATTTTAATACCCCTAGTTATAGTGTATATTTTTTATTGCATCCAAACAGGCACGATATAACGAAGGATTGCTATATTACTTATTTGAAATCCTCACTTGTCACTTTTAAGTGTAGTTTGAAGCCTTTGACAAAAACTGAAAGTAGTAGAGTAGTGACTGCATTTTAAGAGTAGTTTGTAAACGCTACTTTTGAAAGCAAGTATTTGTAGCTGTAGTTGACTACATTTTCGATAAATCAGTTGTAAATCTAGTTCACTACAACAAAAACAACAACAGCAACAAAAAATGTTTCCTAACCACTGAATTTCTCCAACTAATCTTTTCGAGCCTTACGAAAGATTATCACATGATTACAGCGTAATGCATATATACTCCCCGTCCTGCTCTTCATCCTTTTTTAAATATCTTTACTTTCTTGTGTAGTGTTTACTGATAAATATTCATATGAAAATAACTAGATTATTTATTTATATTTGTTACTTTTTGCAATTTCTTTGCTTGGACAGTTTTCTTTTCCTTTTACGCGTTAAAATAAGAATGGATACTGAACTACTGCAAATTATTTTTTTTCTTTTGTAAAGTCTAGCAATGGGCAAAAAAAGTTTTAATGAAGACATAAAGCCGTAAGAGAGTGGATTTCCTTTGGGACTTGGAGGAAAATCTACCTCGTAAATCTTGCACGGATTATTGCTTTGTTTCCGAACGTGATTTAATATCCTTTTCCAGGGAGCTTGTTTAATGTGTCTCTAGCAGTTCATCTATTAGTAGATCCTTTAAATACTGATATATTTGGGTATGGATATCGTAAGTAAAAAATTATGCTTAATCTTAATTACTATTTAAATTAGGGAAAGCTGTAAAGTGAAAGCTCTATGAAAAAATTATAAAAATTAGTTTTAAAAACTGCTTATTGTCTAGTTTTGGTTACGAAGATAAGAATTAAAGATAAAGATAAACATTATGGATACTTTTTATTTTTTGTTTTAAAAGATATATTTTTTTGTCGCTGCTGGTGCGTGGAAAAATCTGAAAAAGATATCTTAACATCTTCAATTTAATATCTCTTTGTAAGGTCTAAGGTAAAGCCAGGAGAGATGGCGCGGTCGGAGAGATTGCGCACATAGAGGTTCGGGGGGAAGGAGAAGAGTGAGCGCGCAGCGACTCCAGGTAGTTGTACAACAGCAGTAGTGGAGTGTCCACCTAAAAGTGCACGTTGATTGTTTTGAGCGTCTAAGATAAAGCATTGCTATTTTGTTTTGTTTTCCCAGAGTAATGCTTGAATTTTCATAGCTATTCGTCAGAATTTTTATACAATGTCAGTAGTACAAAATATTTTAAACTTAAACGATTTCTCATAAGCTTCTAATCTAGACTAACAGTGTGAACATCAACGGTTCGTTTTAGTAGCGGCCCTGTTTAAATAAAAGGCCGCGCAATCTCTCCTACCGAATTTGGAGAGTTTGCGCATCTGCTACTTAGGAGGGATGACGCATTGTTCCCATTAGTTTTCATGCTAGGAGAGATTACACAGCTTATTGGTAAATTTGCACAAAAAGAAAGTAAAAATGAAAATGGACTAATTTTAAGTTAAACGTGTTATCAAGTAACTTAATGTTATTTTGTAATCTTATCTGGACTTACTTTTTCTAATTCTATAATTTTTTCCCCTTTAATTAAAATTCTTTAATCGTTTTTAAAATTATTTACTTTTTTTGATTCTTTCATAAAAAATAAAAAATTCAAATATTCACTCCTAGTACAATAATATTTGTTCCCAAAAACCTTACAACAATGTCATTTAAGTGTAATTATTATTGTTAACAATTTAATTGTAGTTATTATTAGTAACAATCTCTCCTACCCATGTGCGCAATCACACCAACCCTGTAAGGTCAGATTGCGCAAAATAACTTTCTTGGTTTTATTACAACTGTTCCAATAAATTACAACATAACAACAAAATAGCAATGGAAATGCATAAAAAACAAATGAAGTAAAAATTATTCATGGATAGTTTAGCAAAAAATTAATATTTAGATTTTTTATTGTTATTCTTTTGAATTGTGCGCAGATTCTCCTAGCTTAACCTTATGCGTCAAATTTTCATAATCGGGCTACTTATCACTTTTTTTCTACGATTTTCTATATCATGCAAAATATACATCTAAATATAATAAAACACAAAGTGTTGATTCCGGTACGAACACATCCATATTACAACAATGGATTGGTACTTCCATTTTTGGAAAAAAAAAAAAAAACACAGAAATAATGACAAATATTCAGACACGAGGCTTTTTTGGACGTATATGCTTTTAATTTTCAAGTTTCTGCACGTTTTGTAAGTGAATACAAATTCATATTTACTGTGACGTCGATGAATATCGGGTACTTTTCCATTATACAAACATCATGCCAAAATGTATGCTACTTAATGCGCCAATTATTTCAACCCCGACCGTGAAAAGGATTTTTATTGTAAACCATGCCAAACATTGCGATTTACTATTTATGGAACACGAATAACTTTTTTGTTATTATTTTACCATAACCTTGCAGAACATTTAAATTTGCTATTTTTCGAATCAAAGATATTTTTTACTGACTTTTGCTACTGACGCTGAGATGGATTTTACCATTTGGCAATTACCAGATGATGAGAAAGCTGAGATGAAATTGTTTCAGGAAATTGGAATTCTATATAAAAAAAGGAATTCTGTATAAATTTTGTTTAAAAAATCATGAAATGAAATTAGGGATGAGTTCTGTATTTCATCCACAATGGAGATTTAGCTTATGATCATGCCGAGAAAGCACAGGAATACGAAAGAAAACATGATTTGAAGCATCACGGTTGTCCTTCCTTAATGTTTTCATATTTATATATTTATGGTGCCAAGAAATGACATCGATTGAGTTTGTGAGCTGCAATTTGAAAGAACCACAACACGACAATGAACTGGAATAGCTATTTGAGAGAAGTTTCCGCCAATGCTTTGTGTTCACGACCAAATAGAAAAATCTGTGGACGCACTAAAATTATAGAGGTAGATGAAAGTCTATTTACCAGAAGAAAAAGCAATGTAGGACGTGTTCTTCCTTCTCAATGGGTTAAACTTTAACGGCGGCAACATAAAACAATGTAGTTGATGGAAGTATTATATGCAGAAGATTGCTGGAGAGGATATAAAGCATATATGCACTGCGAGATGCTGGGCATGATAATTTCACAGTAAATCCCATACATAATTTTGTTTACCCTAACGCCGGATGTCATACTCAAAATGTTGAGAGATTATGAGGCATTGCAAAATGGCGCAATAAAAGACATCGGGGGACTGTTCGTCATCATTTACAGTCGTATTTCATAAAGCTCATATGACGACGTCTTCATTCAAAAAATGAGATATTTACTGCGATGCTAAAACACATTTGTAATTTCATGCCAACAGTTTGTTAAGAGATTTATTTTATTACTTTATTGCTTAACAATTATTTGTTTTCTTATATTAAGTATATATTCAAGTTGATTTAATAAACTGATGCTTAAAAGTCTGTAGTTTTCAAAAGTTATATTTTTTAAATGATGCTCCTATTTGTTTCAGCATTTTTTTTCAAATGTTTTGATCAAGACTCCCTTATCATAATATATAGATAATTACATTAACATAGTTACCTTTTCGAGATATAGATGTTAGCAATTTGTTTCGAAGATCAATATCACTCGCAAACTCATGAAATGAGATTTTTCTTTCCTGATTTTTTTTCTTTATGTGATTTACACATAGAAATACAGCAATAAACCATTTTGGTTTAACAGTAAAATAAGTTTATGTTATGAAAAAAAAAATGTCTCGAATATATGACAATTTTAAAATAAATAATTCTCATTTGAAGAGGACAAACATATAGTATACCGTAAAGAAAATGAAAAAACACATATGGAAAACAAAATAAAAAATACTCCTGTTACTGTCGTTAGATGGCGCCAATAGCAGCACAACCATGTGCTTTTTAACCACGTGTATAGCGGTCAAAGGAAACTTGCTGATTGTGAGGCCAAATACTATGATAAGGGGACCTTGGTTTTGATTCACGTGAATTTCATTTTGCGCCAACTATTACGCTTGACGACAATGGTATTTGTATAATGGTAAAGTACCTAAAAATAAATTACATTCAATAAATAACAAATCCAATGTTTGGCATGGTTTCCAATAGAAATCTTTGCTCAGTCAAGGTTGAAATGAATGGCGCATTATCATACATTTTGGTATGGTGTTGGTATAACGGAAAATTACCAGAATGAAAATTGTTTACCGCATACTTTATGTAAATTAGATGAAATTATGAGACACAATCCTTTTACACAAGCATTTAAAATGCTTATTGAGTTTGAACGTGAACAGCAAAAGCATGTTAGACGATACAATCTTCCAATACACATTTTTCCTTATTGTCGATGAATAACATACGAGTATATTTATCAATTATTTAAAATTTTAAGTGAAAACCACGATTTCTACCCACCGTCCTAAGGACGGGCATTTACACTAGTTTTAAAATAAGATTTTTTTTAATTATTTAAATAAAATGGATATTAAGTTAAAACTTGATAAATATATATTTAAAACGAGAAATCTTTATAATCGGTGTAATCTATAAATTTCGATGACAATAATCAGCTTAAGTTTGATTCGTAACCGAATCCCTTTTATGCCAAACTAAATTTCAAGTTTCGAGCCTAATGCCAAGTTCCCATTTTTATGGTAATCACAAAAATAGTTGATATTAGCTCAAACATTTTCTACATTTTTATAACTGCTAGAATGTTAATATTTGGACTCTGGTTTCTTCTTAAATATCCCAAAATTTTATAATGTACCGAAAATAAAAAAGCTTTATTATTACAAGACAAAGTAAATGTTTTAGAAAATGAAAAACAAAAGATTATCACAAATGAAATTAGCGAAAACGTATTTCTAATTTTGTTCACTTTGACTTTTTATGTGATAGATACTAAAATACTTTCAATTTCAAAAATGTACAGTAATATTTTTTTATAAATTTTGTCTTAGAAAACCTTTAAGATACGTTATCACATACTTTGTAGAAAATATGCACAGTGTTTGTTTTAAATACATGATGTAGATGGTAGAACTATAAAATTTCAGTTAGAATACTTTACTCAAACCCCTGCGCGGATTGTTACAAGAACTATTTACTTTACAACTGTTAAGTTTTTTTATGTTACGGTGTGTAGGCCAGGAAAACTAATGTTCGTTTGATGATTACATCAGTGTACCAACTTAATTGAAGTCATGTTATCTTTCCTTTATTTTAGTTACTAAGATAACATAATCTATAATCTATATATATATTTGTCTTACGTGGCGCGGAAATAGGGCTGAATTTGTAGCTTATGGTTTGGCAACAACCGTAGTTTCCAGAGCTCAGACCAATGAACAGACTAGATTGTGTTAGATAGGCTCCGCCTCCAATTCCAATATGGCGGTCAGTGTGAGAGCAGTAAAACCAGGAAGATAGAGAGATTATTTCTATCTCCCTGAGTGAAACCATAGAATGAAACTCAAACTAGCAATTATTAAAAATAAAATAACATGTACGTAGTCCAAAGCGTCTGAGGTGATTTCTCATTTTAATTATGAGTAATATCGTTAATTTCAAATGAATTCTCAGCTCTTATTTAGAATTCATTTACGAATTTCACTCACTCAAAAATCGGGGAAGAAATACATCAACTGTCGCCACCTGCCGTCATCTGTTGCTGTAAATTGAAGTAAAACACACGTTTTTTTCGTTTTTTTTCTTTTTTCTAATGAATTTAAGTCGTGCTGTACAATATTATAGGTGCAACAAGTTTTAAACTAATTATGTTTCCAAGATTCTTTTTTCATAGTATTTAAATGATTTATAGGTTCATTGGTAGCGCCAACTAAATGCACTTTTAGTTCTGTTTTCAACGGAGAATTACTTTTTTTACATTAAAGAAAAAAATGTCAATTTCATATGTTCAAATGTTTTATAGCAGAACTTATTCCGGCTAGAATTGCTGAAAAATAAAAAGGGGCGAGCGAGCAAAGCGAGCTGGGACCGCGTAGCGGTCTCAATGTGAATTGCTTCGCAATTCACGGGGGGTTGACGAGCGTTAGCGAGTAGGGGGCTGAGCCCCCTAGTATGTAATAACTTTTATGGTAAAAGTATCACATTGTAAAATTAAGATTTCGTATATACAGGACGTTCGTAAACTGCTTTTACAAAATCAGAGTAGTGATAGTACCCATCAAGAGGAATGATTTATGTATAAGAAACCAGGGTCGCAACTCACTTCAGGAAATTACAAGGTGTTTCTTTCCAAGTTGAACCTTGATATTCGTTACTAACTTTTGACAATATCAGAGGGTTGCTTATTGAAATTTTCAACAGACTAACTTTGTTTTGTATGAAATGTGATGACATGATTGGAAGTGCATTGTAATTCGGTGAACGATATAGTATGTACTAGTCATGTATTCCCAATTATGTAGTGTGTAAAGTGCTGTTGTTAGGATTAAAACGGTATTCACTTATTGCACTTCTCGTCATGTCATCACATTTTACAGAGAACAAAGTCAGTCTGCTGAAAATATCCTTAGAATATCTTCGTTACTGGTAATGTTATGAACAGAAATAGAGTTTGGCTTAGAGTAAGGCACCCTGTAATTTTGACTGAATAAGTGGAGTGTGGACCTTGTTTTCATAATCATTCCTATTCATCTCGATGACTACTTACTATCAACCCTTTTATTTTGTAAAAGCAGCTTTCGAACACTCTGTCTGTCTTTTAATTCGTTTTCAATGGTCCCTTCAGAGATAGATAAGCGATGCTTTACTGTATTAACAATGGTTGATATTAAATTCCTATACAAAGATCACTAGTATGTTGTGGAGAACCCAAAACTTTTTTCAATACAAATCAATTCGTCTTCAACAGAAATTAAATGACAGTCTATTCGTCCTTAAGATATAGCTATCGCAAAAATTGGGATAAACACAACATAAAAACAACATCTATTAGGCGGTATACACACAAACCTAAGAGTCTCAAGGTCTAACAGAATATGAAGTTTGATGAAATTCCGTGTATTAGTTCTTAAGGTATATCTATCGAGGAAATCGGGATAAACACAGCATAGAAGCAGCAGCAGCATTTGTTGGATAATTCAAACCCAAATTTAATCAGCGTCTGTTTATCTCTAGGTCTAACATAATAAGAAGTTTGATGAAATTCCATGCATTTGTTCTTTAGATATAGCTATCGCAGAAATCATGAAGAATGCAGTATAGCAGCGCCACCTATACGGCGATTTACACCAAACCCCGATCAGCACTAATTTATGTCAAGGTATAACCGAATATAGTGTTTGATTAAATTCCGGGCATTAGTTCTTGAGATAGAGCATCCACAAAATTTGTGTCACATACAGACAGACACACAGACTCACGGAGACATTTTCTTAAAACAGCCAAATCGTGTTCAGGACCTTCTAAAACGCACAAATCCGTCGATAACCGGAAGTCCAATTTTTCACGAATCCAATATTTTATTTATTGTAAAGGTAGAAGAAAATAAAAATTATACCAAAATCAGGCTAACTCATTTTGAGACGAGACAACCAGACGTCACGATACGTAAATGGATTAAACTTCATCTATTTCCCGTTTACTTTAATATACTTTTAGATAATGATGCATAAAACAACGATTAGAAGGAGGATATAGCTGACAATACAAAGTGCTGGAAAACTCAAGAGAGTTTCCCATTTCTTCTCCCGAATTCTTAAAATACAGTTGTTTCCCTCTTAGTATTTTTTATTCACAAAAAAAGTATTCTTATTCTTTTCCTCCGAGATTGCTTTTCACATTCGAAAACATAGATTCGTGTTTGGAGAGGAGATAAGGCGATCAACGGAAACCCAGACATTTCACATACGGAATGTAACACATTATCTACTTCGTAGGGGAGAAAAAATATTTTTTAAAGATAAGAAACATGAGAAAAGTCATGCTTTATACTTAGATTTGGCATTTATTTTAGTCTGAAATGCATAAATTACGTTAATCATATTTTGAATGACTTTGCATCCATTCAATGTATTAATGTATAGAGTGATTACTGAAGTTCATTTTGCTTCAAATAACTGATGAACCGAGATAGCTACAGTTATAAATGTGGTATCTAGGTGTAGTAAAACGCCGTGGTAAAACGGATATGTGCTACACGATGAGGTATCTAGCAGAGAACCCTAGCGGTAAAATCGATAAATCGAAATAGTATCTCGAAAACTATAGGAGATATTACGACAAAATGTTCAATGACAAAGTTGTAGAGCACCATGAATTTAATAAGAAAATGCGTATTGTACACACGGATACGATAAACAGTTGCCTGTACAGACCTATAGTTACATGGTCACAGTATTTTCATGTGTATAAGAGTGTGTATATAAACGATTATGAAATGATACTATTTACATCAACTATGGAAAGAGACAAGAATTAATCCAAATACCTAATAAGTAAGAATTCTGAATACAGTATACAGGGTGTTTCACTACCAGACCGACAAGCTTGCAAGAGGTGTAGAGGGCACAGAGACGACTCGGAATCACATAGGAATGCAAGGTCGGAAATGCCGTAGTTGCGAGCTATGGTTCAAAGAAGCAAAGAAAAAGAACAGAAACAGTAACACATTAATGGGACAGAAAACATTTTATTGAAAGGTTATACTATACAGAAGGTGTTCGAAATTACTACCAGAAGTCGTCGGGCAGGCTTGACAGTGGTGTCGCATGGATTCACTTACGTTCTGGAAGATTCCTGGTGTGTCGCGTATCCTGCCTCGCCGCTTGAATATCTGTAGCTGCCGCCAGGATACGCGACACACCAAGAATCTTCCAGAACGTAAGTGAATCCATGCGAAACCGCTGTCAAGCCTGCCCGACGACTTCTGGTAGTAATTTCGAACACCTTCTGTAGTACAACCTTTCAATAAAATGTTTTGTGTCCCATTAATGTGTTGCTGTTTTTGTTCTTTTTCTCTGCTTCTTTGAATCATAGCTCGCAACTACGGCATTTTCAACCCTGCATTCCTATGTGATTCCGAGTCGTCTCTGTGCCCTCTACACCTCCTGCAAGTTTGTCGGTCTGGTAGTGAAACACCCTGTATACAGGGTGTTTGGGATAAATATGACAGCTGTTGGTGAAAGACGAAAACATGAAATAAATGAGTCATAAAGAATTTTGATGGAAAAATGGATATAAGACATAAAGTTTACAACAATGTAAAAAATATTTTGATCAAAGAAAGCATCCTCAAGAGTCATAACGGTTTCAATGTGGCTCCAGTATCTGGCACACAAATCTTGTCAAAAACCTGTCGATCAGTTTAATTTTTGTGATCTTGGAAGTGCGTTTAGTTAGTTACTCAATCACACCGCAAAAATAACAATTCATTGAATTATAATCAGAGGAGTTATGGGGACAAACGTTGGATTGAGGACATCCCACTTACAGAAGACACATCAAAACACCATCAAATTTTGTGTTGTTTCCATTTCGTAGTCTCCTTCTTGTTTTGAGCATTATTACCCAACAAACCGCTCTTGATTGCAATAAATCAAAGTACTAGCTGAAATCTGAATCTGTGGGCTAATATGCTGGTAACTCTTCACTTTTTGTACTATCTGGGTCATCATAAGCATCAAATACCAATGTTACGCGTGTTTTTGCTGGTATGAAATTGTTTTTCACGTACTTTAGGTATTGCATGTAAACGTCATGGTAAGTTTTGCAAATGACTATGTTCCACTTCACAGCGTGCAGCAGGTAACCACCATCAACACAGAAAGCTTCAGTGCGATTCAATTCGTGTTCATCAACAGTAGTGAAGTTATCTTCATTACTGATCACGTTTTTTCGCAATCCTGAATATGTCAATAGCGAGAGAGAGGGTACTATAAGGAGGTAGATAATTAAAAAAAGTCAAAGTTTGAAGAATGTTTTCAGATTTTTAAAATAAGAAAAAATATTTCGGAAATTTTGTAAAACTTTCAATAAAGGCTATTTAGTTATTTATTTGATAAAACTACTCGCGTAACTACTGGCAAAAGGTGTCAATAACTTCGGTTTCACTACACGGGTAGAATATACGAAACTGGAAGAAACACTTGGGTCGACAAATTGGCGGAATCATCTTCTTTTATTGCCCTTCGTCACCACCACACTCCAAACATCCTCGTCTTTATTATTTGGTCGAGGGACCCCAACTCTCAAGAATTAATGGAAACTCTTGGATAAATACGGAATGGAATTAATGCAACATGCCTAAGTTTCCTTACCTAAATTAGGCAATGCCTGAACATAACGTTTGGGGCTCTTCACAAGTTTCTAATGATTCTGGTGTTAATCATCAATTAATTACTGTTCGAAACATTATCGAAAAAATCAAGATGACTTGTTATGCGGTGTATGGCGTGAAAAAAATGTAATAAAGTTGTGTTCCTTGTTCCTTTATGAAGTGTAATTTTCGAACTTTTATTTATAAAATCTTTCTTAACTTTGTAACAGGTGATTACACACTTTGTAACACGTGACTTTCGAATGGTGTCATTCGATTCAACATTATAAAATATATATGGAAAACGACATCCGCACTCGACCTTGTTTTTTAAAGTTGAGTTTTAGCCCCCCCCCCCCACCTGCTTTGCCTCCAAAACGTGATAAAACAACCTTTTTTATTTGGAGACCTATCCGATCTTCATGTTCAAAAATTGTAGTCTATTACGTAATTTTTGATCTATTTTACCTATATTAGATTGCGGAGTTGGGTTACCGGCGAGAAACATTATGATGCAGGTTACTCTTTTCCAATATTCTTATGCTTACCACTCTTTCCTTTCAGCTATTTTTACATTATAAGTTGCATCTGAAACAAAAAAAATATGCAAAATATGTCACATTTTTCAGGACAACCGACAAAGCTATACTATTTAAAAATTGTCAAATTTATCCCGAACACCGTGCTTGAACTTATATACATATACATACTAGTTGGCCCGCCCGGCGTTGACCGGCCCGTGATAATAACTTTAAATAAACTACAAATTTCTATTATTTTATATCTTTAACCCGATTGGTATAAATTTATATTTTTAAATGATTAATGATTTTAAATTATTTTAAATTTCACGAAAAAATTTTGATATTTAGTGGTAAAAAAAGTTCGTAAGAAGACATTTTCTCGTATTTTCATGTACATTTGGATATCTTTAATATTAGGCAATAGATGGCAGCACTACCGATTCAATCAGAAGGCCTGTTTCAAATTTCTCTCTCCTCTCAGTTTCAAATAATGATTTTCACTATCTTTATATTTTACTTTAATGTTTCATAAACTATACATTAAAAGTTTTTTCTAGTATTACTTACAGTTATAAATTATGAAGGCAATTTTTTAAAATTTAAATATTTTTTATTTATATTATATTTTTAATGCAAATTTAATTTGTAAAAATATTGTTAGGTGTTGAACTTTAATTAATTCAAACGCATTTGAATAAAAAAAAATACAAATTATATACGTAACGTCTTTTCCTGAAAATGCGACAGTAATTGAAATGAATTACAACCAAAAGTAATGCAGAAATCATTCTGTCGGAAGCGTAATTCGAACCCATTTTCTTTGAAGAGAGCCAGAGCTTAAACTCCTTAGACCACTCAGCTACGATCATGTTCAAGTGTACCTTAAAACTAAACAGGTTTCAGATTTAATCTCACGCATGCGCAAAAACATCGAATTTGCGATGAAATTTTTAGCTTGTTGCTTTAATATATAGGATATATATACAGGGTGGTTATAATTAAAGTTACCCTGTTTAGACCTACGTAGAGTCCGCTCTGGTTGACAGATATCGATGAAACTTGGAATATAAGTTATATAGACCATGGAGAAATGAAATCTGCAATAAAAAAATAGTTCAAATTTCGACCGATAGATGGCGTTTTTCATCTGCGAGAAAGGACTTTATGCAAATTTGGAGCATTTTGAAAAGCCAGTAATCGCTGCCGTAAAGTCATTCTGCACCATGCCATTAGAAAAGAAGGAACGAGCGTTACTGGTGAAGTTGGTTTATCAGAATGGCAGTCAATTGCACTGCGAGAATATCGACGCTTGAAAGGCTTACGAAAAGGACCAATGTCGAGGCAGGCTTTGAAACAGATGATCTCTAAATTCGAAGATACTGGGGAGCTGGGTGTGCTGCAAGGAAGAGGACGGAAACAGATTTCAAATGAAACTGCCAAAGAAGTCGCTCTTGCCGTGGTCGAATAAGCGTCCGGTTCCCAATATTCTTCGACAAGTGCTCGAGCGGTGTCACGTGATTTGTATCTCCCTTGGTCTACAGTACGAAAGGTTCTTCGATCCGTTATAAAGTGGAATCCATACAAGATCCACGTTGTGCAAGCGCTGAATCCTGCAGACCCGGACACACAAACTCAATTTGCGAGAATGTTTTTGTACAGAATAGCCGTTGACAATGCATGGCCTTGGAACATTTTGTGATCGGACGAGGCGCATTTTACCTTCGATGGAGCAGTGAATACTCAGCACTGTCGCGTATGGGGTACTGCAAGTCCTAATATTGTGCATGAACAGTCTTTGCACCCTGATTACATTACTGTACGGTGTGGCTTTACAGCTGACTTCATTCTTGGTCCTTTTTTTTATTTGAGGAGAAAACTTCTGAGAGTCTTAAAAGGTGTTCCATTACGGGTACGCGTTACTGCGATCTCTTTCAGCAACAGGTCATTCCATCCTTACAAGAGCGAGAGTGTTTAGAGACTACCTTATTCATGCTAGATGGTGCACCCCCTCACATAGCCCGAGCAGTGACGGCACTGCTTCGTGCCCAGTTTAGAGATGATCGGGTAATTTCGAGAAGTTTTCCGACAACCTGCTCTCCTCGTTTTCCGGACTTGAATCCCTGTGACTTCTGGTTGTGGGGATTCCTGAAAGATCGTATGTATGGAGGAAGCATACGGACTCTGCCTGATTTGAAAGGAAGCAAAACTTGTCATGTTGCTGCAATTGATCGAGAAACCCTCCGAGCTACTGTTGAACACGCTATAATACGCTTTGAACATGTGCTTGACGCAAATGAAATGCACATTGAACATATGATGTAATTAAAAAAGTTTTGTGTTTCCAGTTTGAGATTTCTTCATGCGCCTCCTTTTCCCCTGGAGGTCGAAAATTGAACTATATTTTTTTAATTGCAGATATCATTTCCCCATGGTCCATATCTATACTATTATATAAAGAGGAAACGGTGACTGACTGACTCATCAACGCCCAGCCGAAACTACTAAAGTCAGGGTCACGCAATTTGGACTGTAGATTGCTGTTATGGCCTAGGCAAGCAATAAGACGGGACTTTTGAAAATCCCCCCCCCCCCTGAAGGGGGTTAAAGGGGGGGTTCGAATGTTTTAGGTCATTTTGCCATATCTCAGCAGCAGTTATAGGTAAGAGCTTGAAATTCCAGAAAACGCATCTACTAAAATAATGATTAAACACCTATTTCAGCGATTTTAGAAATCCCCCCCCAGAAGGGGGTTTAAGGGGGGTGGTCCAATGTTTTAGGTCATTTCACCATATCTCAGCAGCAGTTATAAGTAGGAGCGCGAAAATCAAGAAAACAAAGCTACTAAAAAATGATTAAACACGTATTTCAGCGATTTCAGAAATTCCCCCCGAAGGGGGTTAAAGGGGGTAGTTGAATGTTTTAGGTCATTTCGCCTTATCTCAGTAGCAGTTATAGGTATTAGCGCGAAAATCAGGAAAACAAATCTACTAAAAAATTACTAAACACCTATTTCAGCGATTTTAGAAATTCCCCCCTCCCGAAGGGGTTAAAGGGGGTGGTCGAATGTTTTAGGTCATTTCACCATATCTCAGCAGCAGTTATAGATAGGAGCGCAAAAATCAGGAAAACAAATCTATTAAAAATGATTAAACATGTATTTCAGCAATTTCAGAAATTCCCCTCCCGGAGGGGGTAAAAGGGAAATCGAATGTTTTAGGTCATTTTGCCATAACGCAGTAGTAATTTTAGTTAAGAGCACAAAAATCAGGAAAACAAATCTACTAAAAACATGATTAAACATGTATTTCAGCGATTTTAGAAATTCCCCTCCCGGAGGGGGTTAAAAGGTGGTGGTCGAATGTTTTAGGTCATTTCGCCATATCTCAGCAGCAGTTATAGGTAGGAGCGCAATAATCAGGAAAACAAATATACTAAAAAATGATTAAACATGTATTTCAGCAATTTTAGAAATTCCCATCCCGGAGGGGGTAAAAGGGGGGTCGAATGTTTTAGGTCATTTCCCCATATCTCAGCAGCAATTTTAGTTAAGAGCACAAAAATAAGGAAAACAAATCTACTAAAAACATGATTAAACACGTATTTCAGCGATTTTAGTTATTCCTCTCCCGGAGGGGGTTAAAGGGTGGTGGTCGAATGCTTTAGGTCATTTCGCCATATCTCAGCAGCAGTTATAGGTAGGAGCGCGAAAATCAGGAAAACAAATCTACTAAAAAATTGGTCGTATTTCAGCGATTTTAGAAATTTCCCCCAAAGGGTGTTAAAAGGGGGGGGGGGTTCGAATGTTTTAGATCATTTCGTCATATCTCAGCAGCAGTTTTAGTTAGGAGCGCGAAAATCAGGAAAACAAATCTACTAAAAAATGAATAAAACACGCATTTCAGCAATTTTGGAAATTGCCCCCAGAAGGTGGTTAAATGGGGGGGGGGGGATCGAATTTTTTAGGTCATTTCGCCATATCTCAACTTTTATGTAGGAGAACGAAATTAATTAAAACAAATCTACTAAAAAATTGGCTAAACACGTATTTCGGCGATTTTGGAAATTCCCCCAGAAGGTGGTTAAAGGGGTATTCAAAAGTTTTGGGTAATTTCGTCATATCTCAGCAGCAGATTTAGGTAGGAGCGCGAAATTCAGGAAAACAAATGCACTAAAAAAATTACATTGTCTACCCGTGCAAAGCCGGGACGGGCCGCTAGTAACTTATATTCCCAGTTTCATCGATATCTGTCAACCAGAGCGGACTCTACGTAGGTCTAAACAGGGTAAGTTTAATTATAACTACCCTGTATATATTTAAAGTAATTACAATGTTGAAAAAAAAATTCTCAAACAATAATATAAAGATAATTATGTTCAACAATAGAAAGGAGAAGCTGTATATGAACAGGAAAGTTCTTATACCTCGTTATTGATCAGCCGACCTTGGAAACGAACTTTGCAACCTTTGCGACCATTTTGATTGCCAAACACTTATTTAGAAATTTCGAGAAACGGAAGCTCCTATACGATGAAAATTAACGAAATTATTCAGAAAATGCTGGAAAGCCATATAACGCCCTCTTCAAGGGAAGCTATATAAATAACACTGGTTCCGGAGAAAGAATTGAGTTAGTGATACGCGATTTGCTTGAAAGCGAAGTATGACTAGTGATATTTGTTTTTTGCCTATTTTATTACACTGCTTTCTTTCCTTCTTTTTTTATATGGGTTGTAGTCTATATGTCGTGTTCTGGTATGTTCATCAAAGAAATATCATTCATCGACTAAGAATCTACTTTTATTAGAAATATATTTTCGCCTAACAGAAATTTCGTATCTGTACTGTATTTTTCAACAGTATTTTTAATTTAAATTTTCTTTTACTCGCAGGCGTTTTCTCGAATTCTAGATAAGTGAAAAATTTCACTTTGAACGCGACACTTTAGTGAACTCTCTTAAGATGTGCTGCAGATCTCGCGAGGTTAGCAGACCGCATTTTATGAACCACTACATTATCGTTCTCTCTGAAATAGTTCGACTACATTGTAATTTTCGCAAAATAATTTATTCCACAGGTTCTCGTAGCGGAAACTAAACTCATTTTCCTTATTCAAAAGCCCTATTTTATATAAAAATTACGCATGTTATCTTTTATTTTTACTTGGTTGTTTATTTTCATATTTATTACTTATATATATATATATATATATATATATATATATATAAAATCAGTTACTCCATGGTTACAAATATGAAAATAAACAACTAAGTAAAAATAAAAGATAACGTACGTAATTTTTAAAAAGAAATGCATTTTGAAAATTAAATGCATTTCAATATATAGCATTTCAAATAATAATTTTAAAGACCGTGCACTTATAGAATATTCTCATTTGTTTTTTAAAGTGGCTCGGAGTGCGCCGAAACATGTCAACATTCTGATAAAAGTTATTTTACTGTACACTGTAAAAAATGACCAATGTTTCTTATTTTATGAAAATATGCTATAACCACGAACGAAAATATAATATAATCTTCTGAGTTATCCGAAATTTCAAATAGCATGTTACATTGTCTTTTAAATCCCCAGAAACGAACACATTTTCAAAATTTAAAGAACAATTTATAAAAACAAATTATTTTTAGCTGCCCGAATTTTTCAGAAACGTTTCCGAAGGGTTTTTATAGTGTATTAATTAGTGTCCTCAGCCTGGAATACCTGTTTTTCGATTGCTATCCATTCTCAAGTACACGTTTTCAGCCCGCATAAGTTAATTTATACATGAAAGAGTAAAGCAATAATCTTAATTTTAATGTTATTGTTAACGCTGTTAATTTTGCATGTTTGTCTGTTAAACATTTTTTTGAGCATGAAAATGTTTACTTCAGAATTGATAGCATTCGAAAAACAGGTATTCCAGGCTGAGGACACTAATTATTACACTATAAAAACCCTTCGGAAACGTTTCTGAAAAATTCGGGCAGCTAAAAATAATTTGTTTTTATAAATTATTCTTTAAATTTTGAAAATGTATTCGTTTCTGGGGATTCAAAAGACAATGTAACACACCATGCTATTTGAAATTTCGGATAACTCAGAAGATTATATTATATTTTCGTTCGTGGTTATAGCATATTTTCATAAAATAAGAAACATTGGTCATTTTTTACAGTGTATATTATGTTGTTAATTTACACCTCTTACCATTTAAAAGAAATATATTCGCCAGACAATTCAAACAAATATGCCATTTTTGGAGCTTGATGACAAGGGATAATGGGTTATGAAGATTTATCCTATTATTTGTTTCATTACAACTATGTAAATAAATAATAAGCAATTAATAAAAATCAAAACCGACTTCAAGGGATTATTTGTTAACTTATTGCACTGATATACACTTATTGCACACCAGTTGGCGTATTTTTGTTTAGAGGTTTGATACATGAGAGGGCATTTTGTGGCAAAACATTTTTGTTATCTAAATTCACTTTAAACTCCATTGTTGCTAATATTGCTCATACACGATACGGCTATTATTTCAAAAACGTACAATACAATAGTATTGTATTCTTTAACAAAATATTGAATCATGACAGTTACAACAGTTACAGACAAAAAAAAAAAGAGAAAAAAAAGCGTACATTTAGACGAATTTTTGGGTGTTTCATGACATTTAAAATGAGATCATCATCAAAAGGAGCCTATTGCAACAAAAAATAATGAATAAAATTGGAGCTTCCGCTTAAAAGCTATGCGTGGATATGAATTAACAAGTTGGAAATTGTACGTTAAACATGACAAATGAGGTGCGTTCGTACTATAACTAGTTTTACAATGTAAAAAAAAAAAATCATCGTTATTATTTCAGTGAAATGAATTATATCTTCTGTTATGAGCAAAATGAGTATGCCTTTTTTTTTTCTTATTAGGTATGTCATATTCACAGATGCGAATTTTTTTCCGACACAAGACTTCGCTGCAAAATTCACCATGGTGATCTAGTTTTGCGAATGATTACCTCCATGGTTTGCTATTTCTATGACTCCCGATGAAGGAATCTCTAGTGTTTATTTACTTTATGGATTGTGATATTCGGCTGTTAACCTAATTTCCACTGAAGTTATCTCAGAATCTATACATTTTTAAATGTAACTCATATCTAAAGCAAACAATTTTTTGAATGAACTTTCTAAAAATTTAACTTTTATGCAATTTTATTCGAAAAAATAATTTTGAATAAGAATGGCCGCTTGGCATATGAAAAACGAAATGGTTAACCCGTATTTGTTTTCCTCAGTCACATGACTTGCGCTTTTATTACATAGATTACGTATGATAGGATTTCAGAGAATAAAGAAAACTTTTATTTTTGTATTTTTAAGTTTTGATTCGATTTTCATAAAACTTGAAATGACTCGACAAAATTCTGCCAATGATTATAATATATTAAATTTCAAACCATTCGGTTGGGTAGTTTTTCGCTGTTATATACGGACGAACAGACGGATGGACCAGACGACGACTATAGTTGCTACGTATTTATATAATTACAAACGCATCTAAAAAAGAGAAAAAAACGGACTAATATGCAATTTTTGAAACTCGATGAAATTTATAATCGGTTCACCACCAAAAAAGGCCTATTTCAACAAAAAAGATGACCAAAATTGGAGCATCCGTTCAAAAGTTATGTATAGACATACATAAAAAAAAAAGAAACGGACATTCAGAAAACATTTTCGGAGCTTCATAAAATTTATGAGGGGATATCCACCACAATGATTCTATTCTAACAGGAAAAAAAAAAAAAGAAAATAAATTAAAATTAGAGCATCCGTTCAAAAGTTCTGTGTGTAGATACATAAACAAGTGTGTAAGTGTGATTGAAGATTGTCAAAGGGTTTCGTTTAACATTCCTTTCAAAACACTTTATCCTTTCTTTAATAAATCCAAATAAATTTCATTTAGCAACAAAAAAAAAAGTCATGTTTTTTATAAAGTAAAAATTTACCGGTCTACTTTTTCGTTTTTTCGAATATCTGAACCAGCCCGCTATTATATTCTGTCATAATAATATCTGTCATGTGGACTAAATGCGATATTTAATATAATAATTTCAAAATTAAACATGTTGTACACCTTTAAAATGTTAAAATATGCGAATATTTCTATAATCGGATTTTTATCACGATTCAATATGTTTCGCAAACTCATATATTCACTAATTCTCTATTACTCATATTGATACTCGCTTTGTATTATTTTCAAACACTTGAAAAATTCGTTAAACTTCCAATATGACGTCAGATTTTCTTTTTAATTCTTTAATGACGTGATATTAATCTGCTTTGTGTACATACACATACTCATACTCCTTGTATTATTGAGAAATGTTAGAAATTTTCCGTTTTATTACCACTATGAGGTCAATCAATTTTTTTCATATTTATCTTTTTTTCCAATTGGTGAAACTTTTTATTTCATTTTAATTTTTCACGTGATAATCGTTCAAATAAAAATTAATTATTGTAGAAAGAATTTCATTGTGAATTTTTAATTTTTGGCAACTGCTATAACGAAACATGTTTAAATTTAATAGGAACAGACTGTTAGAATTTTGGTTTTTTATCTCTATTTATTAAAATAATATGATTTTTTCAAATTTTCATATTTTGAGCTTCATAGCTGGTATTCAGCTAGATATACACAAAGTTTCAACTCTGTAAGTTACATAGTTTCTGAGAATGGTTTTGTGACGGACAGACAACGGAGCGGGAGTAATAGGGTTTCGTGAGATGAACGAAACCCTAAAAAAGACAAGAAAATGGATATTCAGACAAACATGCCATTTTTGGAGCTTTGATGAAATTTTAATCGAATCGCCACCAAAACCAGCCTATTCCAACAACAACAAAAATAATTATCAAAATTGGAGTGTCCTTTCAAAAATTGTCTGGACATACATAAAAAAGAATTGTATAACCTCCTTTGTTGGAAGTTGGTTAAAAAATCATCCAGGACATAAATAATAGTCTATCTCATAGAAAAAGAATATCATCGTTTTGATGTACTCGTAAATCAAAAACAAAAGAGTATTTGTTTAAATTTTTCGTAATACTGTTTCCCCTTTATTGAAAATATTTCTTTATGTACTTGATGTATCTCATACATTTTTATAAGATAACAAAATAATGTTTAAAATAATTTTTCCCTTTATCTCTTATCTCAGGATTGTTTTAAAACATAAATAAATATTTACAGGTTAAGGATGAAAAAAAAAAGAAGCCCTGAAGACGTTTAGCTTTTTTAAATAAAGTATTTCTCTTTCATTTACAATAATAAAATTCAGTTTGCTTTGTTTCTTGGACTTAATGGATGGTTTCTCTCGAGGTAATGTTAATATTTATTTTATTTAATCATAAAATTTTTATGAGTGGAATTCGTTTGTTGAAAATAAAATAACAAAATATTTTTCGGCATTGTAAAGAAATTAATGTTTTCTCTTAAGAGTGTACTGCCTTAAAGTTTAGGATTTTATTTCCTTTGGGTATATTATTTAATGACAATAAGAAATTATAAGTAATTTTCGAAGTTTAATATTGTAGAATAACAAGGCGGAAACTGTAGAGTTCGAAGACTTTCTTTAAAAACGACTATTTATGATTTTTTTGGGACAATTTTTGGTGGGCAGTGCAGCGTTGAAACACAATGATTTTTAAGCACACTGTAAAAAAATTTCGTAAACTTTCAGTAGATGTACCGTAAATTTTACGGTACTTGTACCGTTTTCACTCTTTATGGTATGAGTACCGTACTTCTAAAGTACACTGCTCAAAACAATTAAAGGATATTGCAGTTTTAGGTGGATTTTGTATCTGGGAAACTTTTTAGCTGATTGATACATGGTCGACAGACGTAGTAGGTTATATGAGAATAAATTACATATGTTTGGCAGAAAAAAAATGCATTTTATTGCGCATTTGTGTACAAAAGGAAAAAAACACAATTTGTGCATATGAGAAAAAAAGAATAAGAAAAGGTGTTTTCTTCAAAGAAAATCATTTTCAGTAGGGGGTATGGTTTCCACGGGCGGCCAGCAACGTTGAACACCTTTGAGGCATGGACTCAATAAGGCTATTAATGACGAGTTGGGGTATTCTGTCCCACTCTTCCAGAAGAGCTCTTTCCAGTTCTTGGAGAGTTTGTGGGGGTTGTTGGCGGCCAGAAACTCGTCTTCCTAGAGCGTCCCAAACGTGCTCGATTGGATTCATGTCTGGAGAACACGCTGGCCATTCCATTCGAACGATTCCTTCCTCGAAAAGGAAATCCTCCACCAGGTTTGCACGATGTGGCCTGCAGTTATCATCGTCCATTAAAATGAAGTTATCTCCGATTGCTGCAGCGTAAGGGACTACAATAGGTCTGAGGATCTCATCCCTATATCGGCGACCAGTAAGAGCTACATCTCGAATGATGTAGAGGTCAGTGCGCCCGTCAATGGAGATGCCACCATACACCAACACTCCTCCACCGCCAAATCTGACACTTTCGTGCACGAACGCAGGATTATTCCTACTGCCACGGTCCCTCCAGATGAAAATACGCCTATTATCCGGATGCACAGAAAAACGGGACTCGTCAGAAAACAGAATATTGCTCCATTCATTTCTCCTCCAGTTGACATGCTCGGTTGCCCACTCCCTGCGGTCGCGACGATGCCTTGATGTTAATCTAACACATATCATCGGTCGGCGAGCATTCAGACCTACAGCATGGAGCCGGTTTCGGACAGTCTGAGTTGAAATCGTGGTGCCTGTAGCCGAGCGAAGGTGTTGTTGGAGAAGAGTAGCGTTCATGTTTCGGTGTCTCCGAGCTGTTAACGCTAAATACCGATCTTTATTGGGCGTTGTTGCCCGTCTACGACCTTGCCCTGGTCTTCGGCCTGCACATCCACTCTCCAAAAAACGGTTCCAGATCCTGGAAATGACACTTTGTGACACTCCAATGGCTTGCGCTACTTCGGCTTGAGTTTGGCCCCCTTCTAACCTACCAACAATTCTCCAAGCTTCTGAATCTGTCAAATGACTTCGCTGAGACATCGTACTCATCGAAACAAAGCAATCACTGAATGCCGATCATCCTTGTCTTCATTCTCTTTTATCCAGTTGAAAGTCAAATTTCATTCGCTGCCGCTGAAGCGACGTTTTTGACGTCGAACTCAAAATTTGCATACTCCACAGTTTGAAAACCAGAAAAATTTGCATTTGTGATTCTCTTCTTCTATTTTCGGCAAAAAAAATTTCGTTTATATCTTTATTTTATATAAAACTTCAAATATCCTTTAATTGTTTTGAGCAGTGTATATTAAGCGTTAAAAAAAAAAAAAAAACAGTATATGTGAGATTTCAATTATAAACGGTATTTATACCGTAAAATGATTGGTTTTCAGTAAAAAATGGCTGTTTATACCGTAAAATAATTTTTTTTTTCAGTAAGGGAAAAGCTGCTAACACCACCCCCGTGTACGGCAACCCCTGAGGTGATGCTCTTGCTCGTACATATACTTTAAATATTTTACGGTACATATACCGTCCAGTTAAATTACGGTATATATATTGGTCACAAAGTTGCCAGTATATGTATCGTAATTTTTGACTAAATTTTTTTACAGAGTACATTTAATCATACACTATAGAAGAAAACGATATGATGAATAAAAGTTAATTTTTCTTTTTTAAACCACTCTTTTATAAGCATTCAATGCTTATATTAAAAATCAGGTATCTGAACTTTATTAGTTTCCTGTTATGAATGATTCATTCTATGCAGAATAAAACGGACAATCTACGCTAGTAAAAATTAATTTAACCTTAATTAAAAGATAATAAAACTTTTCTTAAAGGTATCAGAAATTTTTTAATTACACTAAAAAAAATTTCAGGTCTATTAAGAAAATGTGGGAGTAATTTTAAAATATAAAAGCAGAATAAAGTCAACATCTTCAGAGGTATTTTTGCATTTTTTTAGAACGATTTTCGGGGCATTTTCTTTAATGTTTAAAATGTAAAGACTAATGATGATATGAAAGTGTTTGATCTATTTGTTATTTTAAATGAAATATTTGTTATTTTAAATTTTTAAATTTTTGATCTGAAAATCTTGTTTCTATAGACTATACATCTGCATCGTGCTGTCCATGATAAAAGGGCTTTTCTTAAAATTTTCGGGGTATTGCTTGTCGTCTCTCTTTCACTATATTTTCCAGAGTCCATCAATGGTAGGGGGCTTGCACTAAGAAAGAGCTCATTCAACAGAGCAAAGGCGCAATAATCCCTGAAACGTAAGGGAACTTCTCAAAAATGTGTCGAAAATTTATATATGTAATATCTGTGTCATTTTCAGTTTTTCAATAAGTGCAGGATAGTTTTCCAAGTATGAATGCTGGCTTTGCCTTGGTGCAGTTTCACTGTTTGAAATATGTTGAAATAAAAAATGGAATTTCTTCTGTAAATATAAAACGTAAAACATTCCTATGATAATATGATATGTTGATTTTAACATTTTTTTCTACTCTTCTCAGTTTTAAGTTTCCGTTGTAAGAGAAATCTGCAACAACCATAGACTTTGCTGAAATTTTCTTTGCATTCTCGAAACCGTGGGCATTTTTTTCTCCGCGTTTTCGATAGAAAATATACTTCTGTTTGTTGTAATAATTTAGGTAAGCCCATGCTTCATCAAGGTTAACAATGTCTTTCCATTTGTATTCTGCTAAACGACTTTCATACGGGGCTTTACAAAATGTCTTGTGTCGAGCGACATGCCTTGGCAAAAAACCGTGAACATATTATGTTTTTTACTTTTTTTAAGCTGTAAATCTTTTTTTCTATTATTTCGTTTATTTTTGCTACATATATATTTAAATACTTTGCAATTGATTTCTGCGTCGGCGGATTTTCTCTTTTTATGGAACGATTTTACCTTAGAAACATTTGAAACAGCATGAACTTTTTGTGAGTATTCATTTGGAGACTTTTTTTTCCATTCTAGAAGTACTTATTGACGAGCTTTCCCTTTCCGATTAATAATGTTGCTTAGTTTATAAATTTTTATACCATGAGTTTTACAGCGTTTTTTAATTACAGAATAAGAACGCTTCTCTTCTGAAAGTGCAAAAACGTATCCTTCGATCCACAGATTGTTTACACGCGCCATTTTGAAAGAAGAATAAATTTGAAAATGTCAGGCGATAATTTTAATTTCATATAATTAGCTATATAAAAGCCTGCTTCCAGAAATTTTTACCAAAAATATTTGCAATTTTAGGTGCGTTCGTAATTATATAAATACGTAGCACCTGTAGTCGTCGTCTGTCCGTCCGTCCGCATATAACAGCGCAAAAACTACCCAACCGAATGGTTTGAAATTTAATATATATAATCGTTGCAGAATTTTGTCGAGTCATTTCAAATTTTATAAAAATCGAATCAAAGCTTAAAAAGATATCAATAAAAGTTTTCTTCATTCTATTAAATCCCATCATACGTAATCTATATAGTAAAAGCGCAAGTCATTTGACTGAGGAAAACAAATACGGACTAAGCACATCTTTTTCCATATGCCAAGCGGCCATTTTTATTAAAAAAAAAATTGTTTTTCGAATAAAATTTCATAAAAGTTAAATTTTTAGAAAGATCGTTTAAAAAAATTGTTTGCTTGGGAGATGAGTTACATTAAGAAATGTATAGATTGTGCGATAACTTCGGTGAAAATTAGGTTAACAGCCGAATATCTCAAACCATTAAAGTAAATAAACAAAAGATTCATTCATATTTAGTCATAGAAATATTAAACCATGGAGGTAATCATTCGCAAAGCAAGATCTCCAAGGTGAATTTTACAGCGCTGTCTGGTGTCGAAAAAAATTTTGCATCTGTAAACATGGCATGCGTAATAAGAAAAAAAAGGCATCCTCATTCCGCTCATAGCAGACGATATAATTTATTTCACTGAAATAACAGCGATGATTTTTTTACATTGTAAAACTAGTTATAGCCCGAAATGAATGCACTTCATTTGTTACGTTTAACGTACAATTTCCAACTTGTTTAAATTTTTTATCGAAATTGTTCTAAAAATGTTTAAACATCCTCTGTCTTTTTTATTATTATAATTGTGCTTTTTCGTATATCAGTACAATACAGAACGATTGATATCAGAACTATTACTATAAATCCACCTGTATTAGTACATTGACATTTACATAAAATCGATGCATGTAAATGTTTTCAATTAACAATTTGAAACATAGATATTATAAGCGAGAATGATTTCAAATGTGCAATGAAAAGGCTTTGCACATTTTGCACCACTCCTTTTCCAGCTTTTATATCAATTAACTTCGCTTATGGGTGTTATTCTTGCAAGTTTCGGTATTCACCAAGATGATTGTTTTTATTAATATTTATACGTAAAATGAATGCATTAAATAACAGCTATTTTCCTATCTATAATTTATATGTATGTTAGGCTAATTGTATATATATATATATATATATATATATAAATTATAAAGATTTAACAAACAAAACAAAACAGAAGCACTATAAGGCAGAATTATAGATATTAAAAAATACATGACCTGCGAAAAGTGTGTTTACAAATCACAAACCCTACCCTGAAATAAACTAGTCTTCTATCTCACACAGGTATCGCACACACTAAAAAGAATCAGCAACAATTTATATCAAGGTCTAACTGAATCTAAAGTTTTATTAAATTCCGTGCATTATTTCTTGAGATATGACTATTGCTAAATTCGTGTAAATCCTGCAAAATGTAGCATAGCAGCGCCACCTGTTGGGAAATTTAGACCAAAACCTAATCAACAACAACTTATGTCAACGTCTAACTGAATCTGAAGTTTGATGAAAATCCGTGCATTTGTTCTTGAGATATATTTATCCTGATAATAATGAAAAAAGTAGCATAGCAGCGCCACCTGTGGGGATATCTACACCAAAACGTAATCAGCGTTTATTTATATCAAGTTCTAAATGAATCTGAAGTTTGATGAAAATAAATGCCTTAGTTCTCAAGATAGAGCTATTGCGGAAATCGCGAAAAATGCAGCATAGCAGCGCCACCTATTGGGCGAGTTTCACCGAAAACTAATCAGCACCAATCTATATCAGGGATTAACTGAATGTAAAGTTTTATTAAATTTTGTGCATTCGTTCTTGAGATAGAGCACCCACAAAATTTTTGTCACATGCAGACAGACAGACGGATATTTTCTAAAAACAGCCAAATCGTGTTCAGGACCTTCTAAAAGTATAAATCCGTCGAAAATCGGAAGTCGAAAATTTTCATGAATCCAATACTTTCTTCTTGTAAAGATAGAAGAAAGTAAAAATAGATGGCAGTATATTTTAAATATTTTATGCATAGTTTCAAATGATAATCATTACAATTTTAGTAATAAGTTTCAGAAGAAACTTTAATTAAGATGATTTATTTATTTATTTATTTTGTGTGTGTATGTGTCACTACGTGCTTTGCGTCAAAGAGCTTAACTAGAGAAATGAGCAATAAAAGTGTGTGAATCACCGACTGATATTGTTATGACACAAATTACTTTCGATACTTACACCAGGTAACACGGCAGTATTAATAGCGATCACGCGACATTGAAAGACAATGAAAGTATTACGTAATATGACAGTATCGAGGCCACAATTTGGTTTCGTGCAAATCGAGTATTATACCATTAATTTCTTTCTTCTCAAAGTTGTGTTTCATTTAAAGTTCTTTTATTTTATGAAGTCTTATTCTAATAATTAAAGCTCAGTTTATAATGCATCTTATTACATATTTCATTTTCAATTTTATGTTCCTTTTAGGGATTCTACTTTTACTTTTTACTATTACTTTTTGGATGTGTTCATAATTATATAAATACGTAGCACCTACACTGCAAAAAATAATTGTTGATTTTACAGTATAAAACTGGCACCTCAGCTGCCAGTATTATACCGTAAAATTAACAGTATTAAACAGTAAAAAAAGCAGTAATACGCTGCCTCGCAAGCGCGGTAGCGTATTACTGCTTGCGAGGCAGCGTATTACTGCTTTTTTTACTGTTTAATACTGTTAATTTTACGGTATAATACTGGCAGCTGAGGTGCCAGTTTTATACTGTAAAATCAACAATTATTTTTTGCAGTGTATAGTCGTCTTCTGATCCGTCCGCCTGTCTGTCCGTCCGTCCGCATATAACAGCGCATAAACTACCCAACCGAATGGTTTGAAATTTAAAATATATAATCGTTGCAAAATTTTGTCGAGTCATTTCAAATTTTATGAAAATCGAATGTAAAAAGATATTAATAAAAGTTTCCTTCATTCTATTAAATCCCATCATACGTAATTAATTCAATGATATCCCATGATAAGTAATGATTCTAGGTTGCCATGGTGATTACATCGTATTTAAGGTGGAGTCATATTATATCTGTATCATTGAATATAAATACTAATTTGTATACTAAAATTATTTAATTATAGCAATCCTATAATCTACCGACAGTTTTTTGGATATATGTTTCCGGAGAAATAGATATTAAATGGAAAAAGAGTCTAAATATGGATTTCAAGTTTTGAAATTTTCAAAGCTAGGTTTATGTTTCCCATTGGATTTTTCAGTAAATATCAACAAAACATAAAATGTTGCCAACTTAAAATGTACTTATTTTATGATGGAAATTAATCATATCATAATAACAGACGATATAATTCATTTTTTCAGTGAAATAATAATGATGATTATTCTACATTGTCTTGAATTGATTATTTGCACATAGTGTAATTTTAATGTAACATAATTATAATTAATTATTTGGAAAAGTGTATTGAAACTTAATTTCATAAAATAAAATTAATATCTATAATATGAAAATCTGCACATAAAGTATATTTTGTATTCATGCATTTTTGCATATAAGAGTGCAACAGCTATTACACCAAGATCTGAATATTTATAAAAATAGTTATGGAAAACCATAAATTTATAACTGCTCAAACTGAAATCTGTCTAAATCAGACTTTTGCCCTGTCCCTTGTGATTCCGTTTTTAGATGTTTTACTGTACTATATGCAAGTATTTTAATTAGTAGAAATGTAAAATAATATCATATCATATTTAATTGTATTAAAGCCATTTATGACGAAAAGAGAAGCCATTTTCTAAACAAAACATTTTTTTAAAAAGAAACTGCAAACTTTTGAAAGAAAAAAATCCCTGACGGTTCGGCCTACAGGCACAGGTGGATTTCGAAGACGTAAACCATGGGGCGGAATTGCAGATTGGGATTATTGCATTATTGGGAATTGCAGAAGAAATACCTTTTTGCCATGTTGCGGCAGTTGGGACCGCTTACTTCGAAATACACCTGTACCTGTAGGCGGAGCCAGCAGGGATTTTTTTGTTTCTATTTTTTTTCTTTGCTGTAAGAGTTGGTCCTATAAAAAACTTGTCAATATAAAAGTTGTAGATAATATTAAGAAAATTTATAATAAATTTAAACGGATTTGATATTTTGTGAATTGACAAAATTATGAATTTTTGTCTTCTTAAACCCTATTTTTTTCCCAAAATTGAGGCCATTTTTAATGATATCAAAAATCTGTCATACATAATTTTTTGGCCCTTTTCCATCAGTTTAGAAGAGATTTGGGCAGAATTATGGAAGTCATCGTGTCCATAAAAAAGCGATATAGATATGATATAGATAGCTAGATAAAGTTTTGAACTGGGGGTGGTTTTGGGTTCTTAGGATTCATGATCGGCGTAGATCTGCAAACATTTTTCAGATTTTCCAACTTTTAGGGGAGAATGTAATAGGGACTATTTCTTACGAAATCTACCTAACAATTACTGTTTAGAAAAAACGTTAATGTAATAAAATAATGAAATAATAATAATAAATCATTTAAAGAGAAAATTCCAATATCCAGAATTTTTAGACAGTACTTTTTTAATGGCTCGCATCTTTTGTTAAACGGTGTTGGACGGGGCCAGCAAGTAACATACAAATGCTCCGCTAACTCTGAAGACATAATGTTATCAAATGGTGAACATTGATTACAGATAGAGGACGATGCATTTGGATTCTTTTTAGTGGCTTTGTAACGGAACTATAACAAATAGCGGAGACTATATACCAATTATTGCAGCTATGTATATGTGGATTTATTAATTACCCATCAATTTTAACGAAAGTTAGAGCGCATAGATGCAGATAAACTGTCAGACAACTGATGGGAAGTTATAATCAGTTTTCACTTTTGTTCAAAAGTGTAAAAATAACAGGTCACTTAATATCCAATACAAGAGAAAGTTTTTTTTTTTTTTTTTTTTCAGAGAGAAAGTTCACAGATTTATTGATACAAATATTAATCTAATAGGCGTAACTAGTGGGTGGGCCGGGTGGGCACGGCCCACCCCAGACAGCTCCAGTGCCCACCCCAGAATTTTATACTCATGTGGAAATATTATGACGCAATAATTCAAATTTGCATATTCCAATCCAAATCTTTGAAAGGTTGCACAGCACACACACACAAATGTAATACACATATATTATTGAATTGCGCATTCAGAGGCAGTTCTTGTGCCTATGAGTATGGGGTTGTGTTATGTGATGGGGGGGGGGGGGTCACTATCTAAAGGATAATTCTTCTATAGCATGGAAGCATCAAGGGTCCAGAAAGAACAAAATTATATATTACATGAAGGATTTTTTCCTCACAAGCTGATGGGGAAAACATAGTTTCGTTTCAAGAAGTGCAATTTAGCATCCTTTCGACAAAGTCATAAGTCTGTTGAAAGCACTGGGTGGTCATTCCATCTAAAAATAGCAGGATACTTCCTGTCATTTTTTTCTTTTTTTTGTGCAAAATAGAAGAAACGACCGTATTACCTACGGCCATAGAACATCTGACAACGATTCTTGGTCCGAACAAAGTAACGAGGGGGATAAAATCCAGGAAGTAATTGAAAGATCGGGTCCAAACACGATAGAGGGTTTGTGTGTGACAAAAAATAGTTAATAACTTCGGCCATGACAAACAGTTAGCACTTATAATGAAAAATATAATGCAAACCTTTATAACAAACATATTTATACAAATAAAAGAAAATTGTGTGCGTGCGACGCCGACGACTAACAAAATCTACCGTAAGTAGAAGTCTAAATATTTGGTCCTGATGTACCTGAGGCAAGGATTTTTAATTTTTTAAAACCCGGGACCTCTAGGTCTCCTTTAAGATTTTTGTCCTAAATTGTTGATAACTTGTCCCATTTTTATCCAATCTTCTTCGTTTTGGGAGTCCTTTTTTTCTCCAATTAGCTTCCCCCCATTCATACATTCCAGTTAATATCCTGGCCCTCTGGGGCCCCTTTGAAGTTTTTGTTTCCTAAATTGTTAATAACTTGCCCCCTTTTAATCCGATCGTCTTCGTTTTGGGGGCCCTTTTTCCATTTAGTTATTCCCTCATATCTACATTCCCATTCGGACCCTTCATCGTAGGGCTCAAAACCATCAGTTGGCTCTTTTGAGCCCCCTGCTATAGCTCTCTTAAAGTCATCACTAGTTTTTTTAACAACTTTTTGGGACTTCCAGCTACTACATGAACGACAAAAAAATTCCCCGTCCAGGCCTGGACCTCTCGCACTCCCTTAAGTTTTGTGCCCTAAATTTTAAATAACTTGCAAACTTTTTATCCGATCTACTTCGTTTTAGATACCTATTCTCTATTTTGTTAATCCCTCATTTCAACATTCAAATTAGGACCCTGAACTCCTGGGCCCGGTCCGGGGCCCTTGAAATTTTTGTGTGTCATGCATTTTCACCCCCTAATTGTGTCATTATCTCAATGCATAGCTTAAAAGTTGAGTTTTGAACTCCTCTCCCCGGGCCACCACCCTGATATTTTTTTATTTGGCTCTAGGGACCCTTTTAAGTATTTCTTTAATATTTTATTCTAATGATTAATTTATACATGCTTAATTTCGACTATTTGAAGATCTAAAGCGCTACGTACTGAGACCTTTTAAGATGTTTTCGTCTTAGGTTCCTGCTCAAAACTATCAGTTGGCCCCTTTTGAGCCCCCTACTACAAACCCCATCTCTTAAAAATCGTCCGATTTGCTAGGTTTTTTTTTTCTAACAAATTCTTAGGGCTTCCAGCTACTGTTTGAACGACAAAAAAAAATTCTCGGATCTCAGCTACCACCAATTTTGAATATTAATCTTCTTTCGTCCCTTGATTCAGCTTCTTTAAAAATGATCAGATTCTCTTTCAATTTTCTTCATAGTTCTAGGGTACTCCAGCTACTTTATAAACTTCTAAACATTTCTTTAGACCACCTTTTAAAAATATTAATCTTCTTTTTCGGCATAAACTTACGTTATCACTTCAGCAATAAATTAAAAATTGCGTTACTATTCAAAATAAGTGGTTAAGTTTAAAGAGAGGGGTGATTTCATCCATAAATTAAATTTCGCGTTAATGTTAAAATTAATTTGTTAAATTTACAGGGGGGCATCTTCCACCATCTGGGAGCGCATTCTTTTCTTGGGTTCTATAGGCCCGATTTCAACAGGGCTTAGGTCATTCGACTTGATATCGAAAACTTTAACCTTTTTAAAAATTTTCCCTTTATCGAAAACTTTTCCGTTTTTTCCCTTTTTATTTATTATCTAATGCCCGAGCAACGCCAGTCGGGTTAGCTAGTACTACAATAGAATTGCAATCATTGAATAATCAGTTCAATAATAATCACAGACAGTTTTTATATTTTTATTTCTTAATATATTTTTTAAAAAAATCTTCTATTTATAAAGATTTAGGATAGGGGACTTGGCTCTCTCCTACTCCACCCCCACCCCCATTCCCTCTTCATATACCCATGAGATTTCAAATGCTGTTCACACATAGTGTTTTTGCTACATTTATGCATCTTAATCAAATTTCTACTTTTTCAGAACTTTTTCCGACAAATTTCTAAAAATGTTTAAAGGAACAATATTTTGTTATGCAATGTAGAGAGTCAGGGGTCGATCCAGGAAAAATTTGGGGCCTATTTAGGTCCCCTTCACAAAAATCTATTTAATAAAATGGGCCCCTTCACAAAAATAAATTTGGTAAAATGGGCCCTTTCACAAAAATCAATTTGATAAAATGGGTACCTTCACAAAATTCTATTCCATAAAAACTTACTATTTATTATTTTATGATGTTTTAAAATGTGTAATTTGTAAACAAACAAGTTCACCACAGAGAAAAACTTCAGCAAAAGGGTTTAAAAAAGTTTTTGTTTATAAATGCTTGGTTCAAATTTGATTAACTGGATTTCAACTTTCGTTTCAAAATGTTATTTTTCACAAAAATATAATAAATTTCACAAAAATAACCTTTACTTTTCACAAAATGGGCCCCAAGAAAAAAACCCTGCATCGACTCCTGAGAGAGTGCAATGAAGCAATTAAACGTGAATCAAAATAAAAGAATATTTTATTTGTCCTAGAATTTGGGCACATGGAAACAAAACTATCTTATAAATATAAAACTGAACGAAAGATGTACTACATTATTTAACCACAATACTCTCAAGAACTGCATGTGAAGTACGAAGGTATGAAAGGAAGAGAACAAATTAGAAAGATGTGTCCAGTGCTTCTTTCAGATGACTATAGGCTCTGAGGGAGGGGGGGTTACAAAAATTTAAAGAATGTACTTCATTATAGCATTGATCTTATAGCTCGAAAATCTCCGTGGTTTCGGCAATATACTTGCTGCGGAGTAGTAGCAGGGATGTAACTAGATTGGGGAGAGGTTTGGCTGCACTCCACACGCACACAGGAACTTCTTGAATCCTTTTAGATTTCACAATATTTAAAATAATAATAGCATCTATATTACATTTAAAATTTCTAAAACTTTGCAATAGAAAATTTTATGACATGGGGACTTGACCTCTTTTTCTGTTTATGTTTTGTATCATTAAAGTGGTAGGAAAAATAATAGGATGTTAATTAGCCCCAACAAATAATTTTAAAGCCCCCTGTAACTTTGCTGGCTGGTTAGGGCTCTGGGTGGCACTATCCTGCTCAAGTCCCAAGACTGGCCCGGCACGAGTCTGAAATAAAAAAGCAACCCCGTCCCGGCCCCAAATTTAATGAAAGAAAATTGGTCGGAGATCAGCCTGGCCCACGCACCGGGCCGGGCTTCTGTTGCTTGCCAGCCCTGTGCCCATGCAGATTTCTACAACACTAAATTTGCATTCATACTTTACGGCAGGCGTAACTAGAGAGGTAAGCTGCAAGTAGCTCCAGTAATTTCAAGACTCATGGGTAAAAATTTTGATAAATTTTATTTATTTTCCAGATATTAAAAAAGGCTACACACACAAATATAATAAATATAACTATTGTGAAAACTAATGTAATCAGAGCCGGTGCGAACGCGTATTTGAATGTTCATGTGTGAGCCGAGAGTTGAGATCTAAAGAAGCACAGAGAGTAGTACTGTTTCAAAGAGGCTGCTTGATAAAGATAGAAATACATCAAAAGTTCGAAAAAAATATTTTTCATAAATTACATTATGTGATGTATCGACTTGTATCTATCGTAAATTCAGCTTATTCGTATTTTTTTTTTCTTTTTAATTCTTTGTCCACATATGTTCTTCTCCTTTTATAATGAGAGAGGGACTGACAAAGAATAATCACACAACTTGTGATTTCCTTCCAAAAAGTGCAGTTGATGCATGTGGAGAATCCAACAATTGCTAAAAACGGAATCCTATTCATACAACTCATCAACCAAATCCACAACTTTAAAAGTAAAAAAAAAATCAAATTACTGGCTATCGATTGCTGAATGTCTGAAACGGAAATAGGCCGTACACATGCTAATTAGTGGGAAGACAGATCACTGAAAAAAGGTATATAGATTTTACACTCAGCAGGTGGAGTACTGATAAGAATATACAAAACACGACTTGATCTGGAAAGATAAAGAACGAAAAGGAATCTAAATCCCAATCTTAATTTCTAAATATTTTTCAAGCTAAGTTCGAAAAACGTACTGTAAGTATGGAGAAACGTACTGTCAACAATTTACATGAATGGGTGCAATTATGACACTGCAAGTAAGTGGAATGTAATTTAATATGCATTGTTATACGCATTTAATATGCATGTTTCCCAACATAATTTTAACTTTATTTAAACTTCCATTAACAACACATGTGCAAAATAGAGATGAGTTCGGATTCTTTTTTTTCCGGACACCGAGCCCGACGATTGGAAATCCAAACCCGAATAATTTTGTGCCATCAGAGCCCCAGCCTGATACCAAAAGGATGCATTATGAAATTATTAACATTTTAATATTGTTTCAAGACGAATTTGCTCATTTAAAAATATCTTCTTAGATAGAAATAAGTATTAATTTTAAATACTCCCCAATGACAACGTTTATGACTTTAATTACTCTAAAAATCTGTTTATAATTGTAAATAATAAATCTGCAAATTTATTATTTATATCCAACCACGGGAAGAAAAAAAATAAAAGTCATATTTCATTTCTTTTCCTTTTTTTCCAATATCATTGTACGACTGTAGCAGAAAGACATGAGTTATGTTTTACAGTAATTTAATAAAAGTACTTTAAACAGAAAATGAGGATAGACAAGGGACATCCAACGGCTTTTTCTTATGTTACTAACAGGGTATGTGTTAATTTTCTTTCAAGCTGATTTTCAAAAGATTGTAAAAGACTTTAAGATACTTAGAATCCTTTTTTGTTTCTCAAATAGCAAGGTACTTTTTTTACACTTTTTTTTTAACTTGTTTCTTGTATATGAAGGTGGAATTTGGAATCGATTCACTTCTTGATGTTTTGAGAATTAGAAAATTTATGTTCTCATGCGTGTTTCCGATGGTAAATATAACATTTTAATATTTTTAAAACTTAATTATAAATTATTAAATTAATTTTAAAGTATTTTCCCATTAACTGTCCACAGGTGAAACATTGCCAAATATTATATAGGGTTACAATTAAATAAGAGTTAGAATAACAATGGATTTAATTATGCTCCAAACCAAGCTCGCAAGAAGAGCCCAACTAGCTGTGAAATTGAAACATCTAAAAAAAAAAAAAAAAAAGAAAAAAAGAAAAACCTTTCTTTGAGAAAAGTAGTTATAAAATTTATTTTCAATTTAATTTAAATTCAGGCGACGTTTATTTTTTTAGGTAGATTTCATTAGAAATACTATCTAATACATTCTCCCCTATGTTCTGAAACATTTTTGCAGATCTACGCCGATAATGACTCCTAGAACCCAAAATAACCCCCCGGTTCAAAACTTTATCTATCTATATATACAGTAGCGCTCAAAAGTATTTTGACATTATATTCGCTCTTATTTTGTTTAACATAAAAATATAAATAAAATATATTCCATACCATCGAGAATATGATTATTATTAAAATTCTGTGAAACATTGAATATAGTTAAATAAATTAATTGATTAATTTTTTTAAATTTTTATTACTGTTTTTAATTAAGTCAATTATTATCTTTGTCAAAATACTTTTGAGTGCTGCTGTATATTAATATCACTTTTTTATGGACTCGATAACTTCTGTAATTCTGCACAAATCTCTTCCAAACTCATACATAAATTCCAGGGCGATAAAATCTCGGTCAAGTTCGTTAATGGACAAAATCGGACCAGGGGGGATGGGGGTACACTTTTTGTGAAAACAGAAAAAAAAAACATAATTTCTTAATTATGATACATATAGCATTCCGCATCCGTTTAAGGTTATTACTTCTAGGAAAAGGGCCAAAAATATACGCATGACAGATTTTTGATATCCTTAAAAATGGTCTCAAGCGGTTTAAAAAAACAGGGTTTTTAGAAGAATGAAAAACATACCTTCTTCAATTCACAAGATATCAAATCCGTTTAAATTTAATTTAATTCTTCATAATATTATCTACAATTTTTGTACTGACAAGTTTTTGAAAGAACCAACTCTTACAACAAAATAAATAAATAAAAACAAAAACATGTAAAGCGCAACCTCCATCCTCCCAATAAAAATCAGTGCATTCTCCAGCGCAACGTATCACCTGAAATTAGTACTTAACTTCGAAATCTACCTCTGCCTGTGTGCTGGGCCCGGGGGGATTTTTTTCATTGATTATCTTATTTCTTTTCTGATTTTAACTGCTTTTAATTTAGTCAGAGATTCTATATTATATTTGACTGTTGAAATGCTAAATTAAATTAATGTTACTGTTAAATTATTATTTTTTTTTTAATTGCTTTAATGGTCAGGTTTTGCAGTGTCAAAATTTTAAAGGATCTGAAGTCTAAACCTAGACTGTAACACGTCTATTTTTGGCATGAGTCTAAGAAGTTCATTTAAATGATTCGATACTATCGAAATAAAATATATTTGGCAAAATTTGAAATGGGCAAAGTATGTTGATAAAAGATTCAAATAATTTAATGTCAGAGGAATTTACTGACAAATTGATTTGAAAATAATATTCATCACACACTAAAAGTAGGCAAAAATTTATTCAAAATTTCTGGTGCAATTGTAGCCAGTCGCGGAGATTAAAATTAAGTTGTATAAGTAGTATATCACCATCCTTCAAAGGGTTAATACAAGTTCCGTTTTCATAGACGGTATTTTTTATACAGACAGTGAATTGCTTCAACGATTTTGTTAACAGAGAAGTAGAATTTTGTGTCTTCCAACGTTTTCTTTTAAAGAATCGGTTTTTTCTTCATAAGTTAAATTTTGAAAACCGGGATAATTTAGGCGCAGCGGTCGTCCATCTTTCTACTATCATTTGAACTTTATAACCATCTTCATCTTCGTGGGAGCACCTTCTTCCTATCTCTCACGTACACACACATATTTATTTAACTGTGAGTCTATTACATAAAACTTCACAATTACACATAAAGATATTGAATAGATAGAGATATATGTTTATGAAAATTAACTGCAAACCGTAACAAAGATTCTTCTCAACCAATGAGGATAGAAATGTGGAAGATAATGGCAAAATTTTCAGTGTGAATGAATCTTTGAATATTTTGTCGACAGAGATTTTATAAGAAAACTTCTATAGACTGAGAACGTTCGAAATACCCCCACATTTAAAAACCCATATATGTGCATTCACGAGTGCAAAATAGCATATATATATAAATTGATAGAGGTTCATGATCGTAAGAAAATGAATCGATGGGCTCAAATGTGCCTGCAATCGCTAGGTTGACTACCCCCTGTTTAAGGATTCTGTTAAGGCTGTTCTCAAATCCAAAAGAGCTATTTTCAGACACATTTTTTTTAATTCATTTTTGTTCGGAAAGCATGAAATGAGCAGGTCTGGTTATTCAGAAACTTTGTAATCGAAACACGTTTTCCATTTTTTGGTAAAAACAGAAGATCTTTCAGAAAAAACTGGTCAAAGTCGACGTTTTGGACCGAAATCTCGCCGCGGCAGCCCGAAGAGCATGAAAAATGCGTGGTCACGTGACCAGAATAGCTTATAACACAATAAGTAAACTATTTATCAAAAAAATGGAAAACGTATTTCGATTCCAAATCGCTTAAATAGTCAGGTTTACCAATTTTATGCCTTTACGTTTAAAAATGAGTTAGAAATTGCGTCAGAAAATGTTACGTTGTTCCGCAAATCATTTAAAAACCACCTTAAAAACCTGGGTGTTAAATCTAGAAGTTGAGAAACTGACACATTGTCTAAAACTAGCACTGTCTCAGTACGTCCGGTCATCTTAAAAATTGCAGTATCATAGGCAATAATATTTTTTCCCATTAAGCTCAATAATAAATTGTTTGCTAATTTTTACTCAAATTCTTCATTAAATTAACGAGTTTGGTATATCATTATAAGTTTGTTAGATATTTCCCTACATGCATATACACACAAACACACACACAAAGAACTTTTCAGGTTGGGGGCCTGTGCCCACCCCACAAAAATGTTCTAGTTACGCCCATGCTTGTAAAATCATACTTTCTTTAATTACTCAGGTTATCTGGTAAGATATAATATAGCGCTTCTTATAAAAAAAAAGTGTTAAAAATAAAGCTGCGAAAGAAATATGATAAAAATAAAAGTAGAGAGAGTGGATGAAAATCCTCCTCAAATACAATACACTTATACCAAAGACAGAAAACGATATCACATTACTCGATTGTTTTTACACTTATTTTCAACATTATTTATGCGATGAAAATGTACGAGAAAGATTTAATATTTTCTACAAAACAGATGAAAAAGAAAATGTCCTTTTGAAAAAAAGTATTTCATTATCAGAAAAGTACGAAAAATGTTTTTTTTTTTTTTTTTTTTTTTTTTTTTTTTAGTGCTCTAATCTGCAATTATCTACTAAACAAATAACTATTTTTTTTTGTAAAGTTATATTTACAACTAAACTGTCGAGAAAAAGAGCGTTAAATACGTACGTTTAGTGTTAGAAAGGTATTGTAAAAGGTTTGAAAGGTATTTTAGTGTTGTATTTAAGAATGCAGTAGTACTGATTTAAAATGTTAATGCCCTTTTACTTCCTTCTATCTTTACAAGAACTTCTTTGCTTTGGATTCATGAAAATTTTCGACTTCCGGTTTTCGACATATTTATACGTTTCAGAAGGTCCTGAACATGATTTGACCATTTTTAGAAAATGTCTGTCTGTGCATCTGTGACTCTGTATGTCTCTCTGTATGTGACAAAAACTTTGTGAGCACTCTATCTCAAGAACTAATCCATGGAATGTAATAAAATTTTAGATTCTGTTAGACCTTGACATAAATAGATGCTGCTTATGTTTTGGTGTAAATAGCCCAACAGGTGGCTCTGCTATGCTACATTTAACAGGATTTACACGATTTTAGCAATAGGCTTATCTCAAGAACTAATGCACGGAATTTACTAAAATTTCAGATTCAGTTAGACCTTGATATAAATTGGTGCTGATTCTTTTTAGGGTATGCGAAACTTGTGTGAGATAGAAGAAAGTTTTGAGATTGACACATCGTGCTTTACTTTTTTTACTCATGTTACCAGATAAAATATAATCCCTCTCGACGTATTAACCATTCCGTTGTTCTATGTGTGATACTCATACACTTAATTAACCCTGTAAAGGATTTTAAGCCCAAGTTTTTAAATTATGTATTTTTAACACTTTCCAACATGTTTGAAAAGTGTTTATGAAGTCGGTTTGTCTGTCCAACTGTCTGTCTGTCCGCTCTCTAACTCGCGTAAATACAGTCGGATTGTCATGTAATTGATGTATGTTATTGAGGTTGACCATAGCATTTCGGTATTGAAAATGAAGTGTGTTGCATTTATGGTTAGATTACAGGGGTCATCAAAAGTATTCTGATACATTACGGTCAATAGGGAAAAATCGTTTTCAGTGCATTTTAATAACGTTGCACTATTTCAATCATAACAAAATTGATATGCGTCTTTGAGGTAGACGACAACATATTTTCTATAGAGTATAGAATAAATAGCAACTGTAATTTGTTTATAGGGACACTCAAAATTGTTCTTTTCCATTATGGTCAATTGGAAAATATCTTTCGCAGTACATTTTAATGATGTTACACTGTTTCAAACATAAATAAATTTATATTCGTCACTGAGGTAGCTGTCAAGATGATTTATATAGAGCAGGCATGTCAAACACGTGGCCCGCGGGCCACAACTTACCCGCCGACAACTTATCTGTAGCCCGCGAAGCCTTTAGCATTTTACCTGTGCTTAATTTAATTTTTGAGTTTTTTTTTTTTTTTTTTTTTAGTCGTTAGTTATTTCAGAATACTATCACTATTTTTGAATAGTAATATTTGTCTTATTTATTGTGACATTAAATAAGGGGAATATTTCTCTTCAGAAAGTGGCAGCATCCTGAATTAAAAATATCCCACTCATCTGATGTATATAGACAGATGTAACTCAATTTTATATTTTAGCATTAAAAAAATTTTAGATACAAAGATAACCAATCGGCACGTACGAAAGCGTCGGATCTTGAGTCTGATAATTTACAGATTCCTAAAATTTGTACAGTATTTTACTTATTATTTTTATTTGTTTTATGTCGAAACTAATACTTTATTTTACTACTGTCTTCGATTTTACACCACTTTAAAAACCATTTGCGGCATTTATTAAATACTAAGAAATGGATTGGAAAATTAATAAAATTCGGAGCTAATTAAGAACAGTGAAAATTTAAAAATATCAAAATATGAAATTAAATAGCTTTAACTCCTTGGAGGGCGGTGGGATATAATATACCCCACTTAATTTTAATTCCCAAATGCCACAATGGCACCGGAATTTTGGAATCAAATTTTACTTTTATAATTTACGTGAAGAAAATCGTTTACTTATTTGGAAATAAATTTGTTGTTAAATCCCGGTGTGACTCAATGATTTCAACATTTTAGAAACATAAGTACTTTGCCCCTGAAAGGGTTAAATTAGTCACTTTGAAAGTGACAAAAAAGATCACTTTTGTGCATGACACAAAACTCCAAATATGGCATCCAGGTTCTGCACTTAGGCTTTAGTCGAACAGGTGGATTTTGGATTTAGACTCTTTATTTATTTTTATTACTTAGAGGTTGGTAATTGTGTCATTGTTAATGAATACTGCGTGATGCTTCTTTCTTTTCTTTCATTTTTTTTATTGATATACACATTTTATTTACATACTCTCATATATCTCAGAATTTACAGAAAAAAAAATTTAAACTCTGTACCATTATGCATAAATATGATGAACATCACAGATTTTTAAAAAAAATGTAATATACAATACAATTATATTCGAAGTAAAACTGAAATCTTATGTGTAGACACTGTTGGAGTTTAAAAAGAATGTAACATTAAGAGGGGCTAACACAAAGTATAAAGAAAACTCACAAAAATCTGGTTAAACAACGAAAAGATAAACTGACAGAAACTAATACTTCTTAAAAGAGAATCAAAGTACATTCACCAAGCACATTGAAGGAAATACACTTGCTTTAAAAAACTAATTATTGTCTTTATTACAATAAATATTCCGCGAGTCGAAATCATTCACTTCGAAATCGAAGAAATGATGTCTATTGCAGTTAAAGATATTTGGAAATACTATAATCATAAGTACCTTTATTAGAATAATTTAAATGATTATTACTCGTATATAGGGGATATATTTATAAAAGTCGGATATGTGCTTAAAAACTTAGAGCACTTCTAAAGTTATATTATATTCCTATGCGTATGCTTAACCATCGTCAATATAGAAAATATCTTGAAGATATTGGTAGTGAAGAAAAACAGATCTACCTTCTTATACAAATATTTGACGGCTTTCCATAATAAAGTTTTAACTGTTCATTTCGAACTGTTAAACAAGGTTACAATTTTCTTTTTAAATCGACAAATTATAAATCTTGATTATTTAAAGACTGCAATAGACAAATTACTTGGATTTTTTTATTCGAAATTATAAAGTACCTGAGTAAACTTTAACTTCAAGGCAGTTTTCATAATGTTATATTCTTATTTGATAGTATAATGTCTTCAAAATTCACCGTTTGATTCTTTACAAAATCTGCCCACCAAAGACCTATAAAAAAGTTTCCAATGTGTTTATGATTTTCTTTCTGTAAGATTTTATCAAAAGTAAAGTACATGAAAATTTCCATGCTATACTTCTATGAATGTATGTGAATTAGATACGCATTTATGTACATAACCGAATGGGAGAATTTACTTTATTTAGCTTGATTAAGTCATTTTAAATATAATTGAAAATTATAATAATCTTATAAATCAAAATTTTGCGTAACCTTTTTTTTAAAATTGAATAACAGAATTTTATTATTATATGTGGCCTTTCATCCCGTATGTGTTACTTGCGTTGAATTAGTTTACATTTATACACTTTCTCTATTACAAGTTTTGTAATGACTCCATTGTATTATTGCTATTATTATTATTTAGAGTTTCAAAATAGATTTTAACGAGAAATGGCCAATCTTTTTCTTGACCTTGTACTTAGAATTTACGTTTAAATCATAAATTCTAAGTAAAAGAAACTAATTGTGAAATAAGAAGGGAAACTTTGCTGACTAACCATAAACTAAACTAACCCATTATGTGTTAATAGACATATAACATTGTGTAAACCGGCTAGGAAGAGGGAAATGAGGCGCTTGAATTAAGAAATCAGCCTCCTGCAGTATCAAACTGAATAGTTTAAACGGTAAAATCTCATTTTTGTTGGGGGAAGAGTAATGAAAATTACATATGAAAACGTAAATTGTGCGGAAAATATAAATATAGAAAAACTTTATTCACATACAGATTTTTGTAAAATAAATTTTGGGATCGTAATCGTGAGGTTCAGTTATAGTAACAAAGTAAGAGATTTTTCAAACATCACTGAAGAAAAAAAGAAAAATTAAGAGAGATATATTTTTGTACTTATTTTGTAGTTCTTCTAAAGGATATATCTTAGGTATGTAACAGGTTACTCTAGAGATTTTTTTTAATGGATGGTTTTGTTTTTTGCGTGAATCTAAAAATAATTGCACTTACCGCAAGAAGGTGTCCAACGACATACGAAAAACCAATTGACAACGACTTAAATCCCATCTCAGTTCTCTGAGGGTCCATGTTAGATAGCACTGTTATGACAACAACTACGGAAGCCAGGAATTCCATCCCAAACGCTTCTGAAGCAGCCACTCCGACGGCAGGTTCAGTAGCCCCGAGGCCGGCACTTGTTCTTTGGCCATGAGGAGTAAGTCCATAAAGTATTCCTGCACCAGCCAAACCACCTAGGCACTGTGCCATGACATAAGCTGCTCCCCTAGTCACAGTTATATGCCTGGTAACTAACAGAGCAACAGTCACTGCGGGATTCATGTGTCCACCACTTATCTGTCCCATACACTGTACCAGTGTGGTCACCGCCAGACCAAATGCAAGAGCTACTCGCAGTTCTACTGCTGAAGCAGTTATTTGGTCAGTTGGAGGTGCTTTCCATCGTAAACAAGAACCACATCCCAGGACGGTGAGCAACAATGTAGCAAGAAACTCAGTGCGGACAGCCTTCCAGAAATGGAGATCTGTCAACTCCTCTCTAACGGTGAAATCCTGTGGTAAAGACTCCATATAACGACGCATCGTTTCAACGGGAGAATATCCGTTGGCCGGCGAAGTCAGTTTGACGGCCGGCCCACCGCCGGAATCCGGTATTGTGTAACTCGGATTTGCCATTATGTAATTCTAAATGACATTATAGAAGCTAAATAATTATTATCAGATTATTACTATAATTTCGGAAAATATCCGAAAAAAATGTCATTCCTTGGGGAAAAAATACGGTTCCGAGTTTCACGGCGGAAATGGGAATTGACCGCCACAAAAGAACGTCCCCGCTCTCCGGCTATGTTCGAATGATACGCGATCCGGGGAAGGTTTGATTCGGAAGGAGAGCACCCGGACTTCCCGGATGAAAATCCCTACGTTTTCCCCATCAAACACAGACAGGATTATCAGAATTCTGCCTTAGGTAATGCGCCAGTTCGTATTTTTCTTCCGAACTTGTTGAATGATTTAGCATCTTTCCTAAATAAATTTTACATTTTCAATTGCGATCCAGTAAATATAAATTTTTAATCTTCGATAAAATGTTATAAAGATAAAGAAGCTACATGAATTCTATTTTCTATTTTTATTTATTTATTATTATTTTTTTAAACTGTATTCAAGTTTGAAAATGAATTTATATTTTTTGTAAAACAAATTTTCCTTCAGGTAATTCAATTTACTTTCGCTGTGCGTACGTTTCATTTTCTGCATCGATAAATTTCAAAATATTGATGTCAAATTCTAAGGTTCAGCGAAGATTTCCTATTAAAAGTTTCAGCGTTTGTTTATTTATTTTACAAAGAAGTAATATCTGGGCAGGAGAGCGAAATGCAACTGGAAAATAACTATACTTTTTCTTTCTGCAGTAATTAGCTGTTTGTAAACATGTTTGTCAATTATACACAAAATCTTTATAGCTAGAAATACTAAATTAAATACCGACCGTATATCGTATATATATATTTTGTAAGCTAAAACATTCAAGGATATTTGTAATGCTTTAAATCGAGCGTTTGAGAACGCGTGCGCTACGAAAGTTTTATTTGTTATAACAGTTACAATCTTACATGTTTTATTGTAAACTAAAACATGTAAGGTTGTAACTGTTACAGAATCGTACAAAATAATTCAGATATAATTACCATGAATTTATTTATTGAAGTTTTATTTGTTATAACAGTTACAGAATCGTACAAAATAATTCAGATATAATTACCGTGAATTTATTTATTGAAGTTTTATTTGTTATAACAGTTACAGAATCGTACAAAATAATTCAGATATAATTACCGTGAATTTATTAATACGGTAATTTTTTAAACATTTTATGTAATATTTGAAAGCAACCTAACACAAATGGCAACGATATTAAATCATATTGTTAAGGTCTCTTACAAAACATTTCCTATATAAAATGGTGTATACAGAATTTGCAGTTCTTTTAGAGATCCGCATGATAGAAATCGGATACATTTCCGCATATGGGTGGTAATTGTTTGGAATACATTTTACTCCCATCATACAAATTCTTCAACGAAATTTATGTATATTATTGAAGTATACAATAACATTTCCTTATTGAGTATAACATTTATAGTTCTTATAGAGGGACACACAAAAATTGCATACGGTCAGTTACTGTTGAAAGTGCATTTTGATAGTGTTTAGCCGAAAATTATCAATGGATATGTGTTGAAATAGCGTCCGTCCTTACTCAACACATTATTTGTCATTGTATTAATAGATTTTATAGTTATGAACGATATATTTTTATTTGTTTAAAATTTTGCGCAGGGTTAAAAAAAAATCAAGATATTTTTAGTGGAAGACGTAAGGAAAGCAAAGGAGTTAAAACAATCGTCAAATCGTCAAATCTTTGAAGTTTTATTTTTTTTAATTCTTGATGTTAAATTAAGGTTAATTGAAGCGAGAATCTTCTGATTTATAAATGCGTGATATTTTTGGAAAATTTAAAGAATACCAATAAAATCTCTACCTAATTGTAGAAAAATACTCTTGAACTAGTATCATATTAAAAAAATAATAATTTAAACGAAAGACAAAGGAACTTTTTAACCACTTAATAGTCTTATTTTTATGAAAGGCTATTTAGTGACAAAAAAACCTTTAACTAGTTATTTTTATTTTTTCTTAACTTGGAAGTGTATTTTGTATAACAATAATTTGCATGGTTTAGGAGATATGGCAGTTTTATTAAAAACTTGCACATACTTAAGAAAAATCAATAGGGGAACTGAAATCTTGAAAAAAAAAGAAAAATTCGGTCCCATGCATGACGACGGACACTTGTAAGTCACCTCCTCCTGAATACTAGGCCTACGCGCTGACACAAAAATGGCGGCTGTCGTAGGCGGTTTTTTTCAGCGTTTGTACGGTCCCTTAAATTTGAATACCAATAATTTCTAAAAGTTTTCTTAGCTTTATTTTTCTGAGATTAAATAAGTTAAAGAAAACTTAAAAAAATTACTGGTGTGTAAATTCAGGGGACCGTACAAACGCTTAAAGAAATCCGCCTAAGACAGCCGCCATTTTTGTTTCAGCGCTTATGCCTATATTCAGGAGGTGATGTGTAAATCATTAAGCGATGCACACAGGATAAAATTCATCATACACAAATGGGAGAAAATAAAAATCATAAAATTGAAAGACGAACTCACATCTGTGCAATCAACATCTGTTATGAACCCACATCTGTTACGATAAATATCATAAAATAAATTCCCCCTAGTTAATTAAGCTAGGTTGGAAGATTATAAGCATTTAGCATTGGATTTTTTAAAGTACTAGGGCTGACTTCCTGGGCAACAGAACATAGGTAAAATCCATTTTTTAGGCGCGTTCGTAATTATATAAATACGTAGCACCTATAGTCGTCGTCTGGTCCGATCATCTGTCCGCATATAACACCGCAAAAACTACTTAACCGAATGGTTGGAAATTTAATATAAGGTAAAGCTAGGATAGTCTGCGCACAATTCAAAAGAATAACAATAAAAAATCTAAATATTAATTTTTTGCTAAACTATTCATGAATAATTTTCACTTCATTTGTTTTTATGCATTCCCATTGCTATTTTGTTGTTATGTTGTAATTTATTGGAACAGTTGTAATAAAACCAAGAAAGTTATTTTGCGCAATCTGTCCTTACAGGGTTGGTGTGATTGCGCACATGGGTAGGAGAGATTGTTACTAATAATAACTACAATTAAATTGTTAACAATAATAATTACACTTAAATTACACTGTTGTAAGGTTTTTGTGAACAAATATTATTGTATTAGGAGTGAATATTTCAACCTAATGATTAAAGAATCAGAAAAATGAAATAATTTTAAAAACGATTAAAAAATTTGAATTAAAGGGGAAAAAATTAAAGAATCAGAAAAAGCAAGTCCAGATAAGATTACAAAATAACATTAAGTTACTTGAAAACACGTTTAACTTAAATTTAGTCTATTTTCATTTTTCATTTTTTATGCAAATTTACCAATAACCTGCGTAATCTCTCCTAGCATAGAAACTAATGGGAACAACACGCCATCTCTCTTAAGTAGCAGATGCGCAAACTCTCCAATTTCGGTAGGAGAGATTGCGCGGCCTTTTATTTAAACATGGCCGCTACTAAAACGAACCGTTTATGTTCACATTGTTAGTCTAGATTAGTAGCTTATGAGAAATCATTTAAGTTTAAGGCTGCTCGTCAGTAAACTTCCCGATTCCCCTCGCTAATGTTATTCCTATGGGCGTAGGGTGCATTCGTATTTTTAAAATATCTCCTCGGAAAATTAATATTTTTAACTTCTGTTTTCTTTGTATTGTTCTTAAAGAATGTCTCTTTTTTTCTTAGTTGTCAATTTTTTTCTAAAATATATACTTAATTTTATATGAAATGTTAAAATTGTATTCAGTTTCGCTAAGATTTTAACACATAAATATATAAATTGAGCACATAGTTTAGAAATACTTTAATAACTAAGAAAAAAAGAGACATTTTTTAAGAACAGTACACAGGAAACAGAAGTTAAAAATATTAATTTCTCGAGGAGATATTTTAAAAATACGAATGCATCCTACGCCCATTGGATTAACATTAGCGAGGGGAATCGTGAAGTTTACTGACGAGCAGCCTTAAAATATTTTGTACTACTGAGATTGTATAGAAATTCTGATGAATAGCTATGAAAATTCAAGCACTTACTTTGGGAAAACAAAACAAAATAGCAATGCTTTATCTTAGACGATCAAAACAATCAACGTGCACTTTCAAGTAGACACTCCACTACTGCTGTTGTACAACTACCTGGAGTCGCTGCTCCCTCACTCTACTCCTTCCCACCAAACCTCTATGTGCGCAATCTCTCCGACCTCGCCATCTCTCCTGGCTTTACCTTATATATATAATCGTTTCAGAATTTTGTCGAGTCCTTTCCAATTTTATGTAAATCGAATCAAAACTTAAAAGATATTAATAAAAGTTTTCATCATTCCATTAAATTCTATCATACGTAATTAATTCAATTATATCACATGATAGGTAATGATTCTATGTTGCCATGCTGATCCTATTTAATATGGAGTTATATTATTTCCGTATTACTGAATTTAAAAACCGAATTTGTATATTAAAATTGTTGAATTATAGCAATCCTATAATCTACCGACAGTTTTTTGGATAGATGTTTCCCGAAGAATAGATAGTAAATGGAAAAATAGTCTAAATATGGATTTCAAGTTCTGAAATTTTCAAAGCTAGGCTTATGTTTCCCATTGGAATTTTCAGTAAATGTTAACAAAATATAAAATGCTTCCAACTTAAAATGTACTTATTTTTTTACGGAAATGAATCATATCATAATAACAGACCATATAATTAATTTCTCTGAAATAATAACGATGATTTATTTACATTGTCTTGTATTGGATATTTGCGTATAGTATAATTTTAATGTAACAGAAGTGTAATTGATTGTTTGTAAAAGTGTATTAAAACTTAATTTTATAAAATAAAATTAATATCTATAATATGAAAATCTGCACATAAAATAAATTTTGTATTCACGCATTTTTGCATAAGAGTGCAACAGCTATTGCATCCGGATCTGAATATTTATAAAAGTAGTTATAGTACGAACGCATCTCATTTGGCACGTTTGACGCACAATTTTCAACTTGTTTTAAATTAAAAACCCTAACAGAGTTTTAAAGATAAATATATTTGTTAAGATTCGGGACTGAAAAATATCAATAAAGTATTCAAATAAAGTTTTCAAATTTATTAAAAACGATAGTTTGTATTAGCCGCAGTATCAGGAGTTAACATCCGAAGAAATCGCCATAGATTTCGCTACTTACAGCAGTCTTTTTGATTTTGATAATTTCAATGGTTAAAGCGAGTCATTGTCAAGCGATTATATGTCTGTTAAATTTGTATGTTATTTTATATTATTTTAGAATTTTATTTATTTATTGATGAAGTTTTAATTTCGTTATTAAATATGACCCGTAAACAAATGCCGAACTATCTATAGTGTTTTAAATACAAACGGGTTGATCTTTCGAAATTGAGCTGCACACGATGGAGATAGATAAAAAAAATCATGCTTGAAAATTATTTTATAACCATAAAAAATCAGTAAATTGAGATACAGTTTTCAAACAAATTGCATTTGGAAAAACATGTTTTTTTCCTAATTGACGGTGGAGAAATTAAAATTGTGCGATGTTAGGAAGTTAAAAAATTTGCAATAATATCGAAATTTATTGGTCAGTTGTTGCCATCGCCAATATAACTTCAGCGTTAATCACAGATACATTTTTGCTTTATAACACTAGATTTCTGATAATAATGAACTTTGATTCTGATACCAATTTTAATGGTCTGCCTGATCTTCTAAGATTTTGAACCCTACAATGTAATGAATGGCGTATAATTATGTAAAAAAAATGTTGAATTGTAAAGTCAATATTTTAAAAACTTTTTTATGGATTTTCTTCTACCTAGATGTAAATTATTATTTTTTCATACATCTAAGGAGATATCTGATCTAGAAGCATTCATAACAACAAAATATTCCATATTCCAACAAAAACTATTTCAATAACATGAACAGGCGATTGTCAAAGGCGTTTTTATTTTGTTAGTTACAGTTAAATGATTTTTTCTTTTAAACTCAAAAGTGTCCGCTAACTTTTGTGACGTAATTTTCTACTTATTTCATACAAATTAGTACTTTTGAGGATCAGATTTTATTTTTATTACCGAAAAAATACATAAAATTTAAAGATGAAGAGGTGAAATATATAACAGCAGAAATAATAAAAAAAAATCATTTTAACACATTTTTATTATAGGAGAAATTTGGATTTCTAAGTATCTGCTCGTTTTTCTGAGTTACTGTATATACAGGGTGTTTCAAAAATGACCGGTTTATTTGAAAAATCAATAAAAATTAAACGGGCAGCGATAGAAATACACCGTTTGTTGCAATATGCTTGGGACAACAGTAAATTTTCAGGCAGACAAACTTTCGAAATTAGTTACAATTTTCAACAACAGATGGCTCTGCAGTCTGGAAAAATCTAAACCACGATATTTTCCACATATCCACCATGCGCAGCAATAATATGACGTAGTCTCTGAACGAAATTTCCAGAAACCTTTGTAAACGTGTCAGGCGGGATGGCTTCACATGCAGAAGAGATGTACTGCTTCAGTTGTTCAATTGTTTCTGGATTGTGGCGGTACACCTGGTCTTTCAAGTGACCCCACAGAAAGAAGTCACAGGTTTACAAAGGTTTCTGGTAATTTCGTTCAGAGACTACGCATATTATTGCTGCGCATGGTGGATATGTGGAAAATATCGGGGTTTAGATTTTTCCAGACTGCAGCGCCATCTGTTGTTGAAAATTGTAACTAATTTCGAAAGTTTGTCTGCCTGAAAATTTACTGTTGTCCCAAGCATATTGCAACAAACGGTGTATTTCTATCGCTGCCCGTTTAGTTTTTATTGATTTTTCAAATATACCGGTCATTTTTGAAACACCCTGTATATGTACATAATAAAGGACTCCCGATGTAGTAATATACAAAGCTTGGATTTCAACTCCTATACTGTAAACTGGCACTTAAATAAAGTTTGACGATAAAACAATTATTATTTTTATTTTTTTATTTTTTTTCTCAAATTGTTGTGAAGTTTGAGTTAAAAATTTCAAAAACTCTTGTTCATCCAATTATCTAAAGAAATATGAGCTTATAATAATAAAAAAAAACTTGGTTAAAAAACTTTTATATAAGTTATTTTATGCTAAAAATAAGTGTTGTGAAACTGATTACTTGTCCCACAATTCTCCTAGGTTTGAACGTCTTATTAACTAACCAGGAGAGGTTTCGAGGTCGGTGTCACAGAATGCATTTGAATCTTTGTGTATCTATAGAGTATAGTTATAGAGTATAGTATCCTAATCCTAATCCTAATAATATTATAAATGCGATTGTGAGTGTGAATGTTTGGCTGAAGTAAACGTGAAAACGGATGATTTAATGACCCTGTATCTTTGCATTAGATGGATTATAACGCAGAAATGAACATAGGGCAGTTGTTATTTATTATTTTCATATATTTTTCTTAGTAATTCAAAATTTCATTATTTTCATACAGAATCAATATTTTTCCTGTAAAATTTAATTAACCATTTTACGTTGCTAAGCATTATTGTTGCCAATAAACACAAAGCCTGGAATAATATTTTCACCAACAATTAATTTTCAATTTAACGATTTCCACGTGAAAAATGAAAATTAAAGATAATTGAAATGAAGATAAATTGCCATAATATTTGAAACAAAAATATGGAGTGTTTGTTATTATACATGAAGTATGAATGTCAGTTACGTTGAGATGAGGTTTTCCTAGCAAAAATTGCATTTTAATTAGAAGAAAAAATGAACAATAATTATATTATTAAGAAAAGATTTCTGGACCATGGAATTATTAAAAGGATCCTCCTTGGCTTAGACAAATATGACGTCATATTGGAAATAACATACATTTTTAAATATTCGTAATAATATAAGGAGCATGAAAATCAGTATATAATGAAAGTAGATGGATAATGACGTCATGTTTAAATTGAAAAACTGAAATATTTTTTATCGCTACTAATTAATAAGCTTGAATGTCAGTTAGATACAGATGTGAGTTTTCTGCCAAAATCCACGTTATGATTGCCAGGAAAAGAAAATTAACAGGAATTATATCATTAAAAAGAGATTTCTCTGGGAACAAAGTGACGTCATATTTGAAATGAAACGGGAATTTTCAAATATGTCCTTGATATTAATAACGGTAGTTTAATATATTAAAATTTATGCAATATATACTGTAGTATACAAAGAAGATATAAGGTATATTAAATTTCATTATTTATCAGAATATTTTATCCATTTTAAACAGTACATAAGTACATATTTTTTCTACAGACATTGTTCTAAAAGTCCACTAAGAAATAATTTTTCTACTGTTCCATACGGAAAATTGAGATAATCGAAATTGTGAGATAATATAACCTGTGTTTTTTTCCTTTTTTCTACATACATAAGAAGTAATACATTGATAGATTGATATGTTTTTGGATATCCTGAATATAATTGGACTATTTTTAGAAAATGCCTGTCTGGCGTCTTGCTGAGCGTTACATAAGAACTTTGGCCGCTCCAACTCGCGAAAATACATGGAATTTCGTGAAATTCAGTATTTAGTTAATCCGTAGCATAAATAAGTGCTGATTAGATTTTGGTGTATAAGGAGCGTGAATCAAGTTATTCTGCAGAACAAAAATCGTCTGTCAACATACTGTCATTTAGAAATCAAGATTTGTTTCAGCTATCGATTAAACCAAGAAGGCAAATTTAAGCTCCTTACATTTAGGTGTACAAATTATTGCCTCCCTATTCATAAGAATTGAATTTTTAAAGAAAAAGCATATTCTATATTTCCAATTCATTATTTTTGAAGGATGGCTGTTTAAACGTTTCACAAAGTCGATCAAAATAAAATTGTTTATTAGATAAAATTGACATTTGATTTTACCCATTTCGTCTATTTCCATGATTTTATTTGACCCTTCTTTTTCCATTGGTTGCAGTTTCATTTTCGAGATTATTTGGCACAAAATTTAACTTTTTTAAAACTGAGTTGTGTCAAAGACCCTGTAACAAAGAAATACCGTATTGTCTTCTATGAAATGTGATAAAGGGTTAGTTAATTATTTACGTTTTTAATTATCGGGAGTGAAATATTTTGCTTAATTAATGCATTTATTCTCCTTTCAATGCTACGTGAACGAAGTCACGGGAACAGCTAGTTCGCATACAAATATATGAAAGCCATAAAGCGCAATATTCAGGGGGGCTTCAGAAAAAAAGGTCTCAAAGTTTATGTAACAGTTTATAATCAGTTAAATTTCCGCCTTTGGCAATCGCTTTTGTAGCTTGGTCGGTAGATCGCTGTATTCGAGGTTTTTGTGTTTGGGTTCGAATCCCCAGCTAGACTTATTTTTCGCAGCGAAAATTTTTATATATTACCTTTGAACTACAATTGAAAAAATATGTATAATCATTGAAATTTACGAAAATTTTTTTAAATTATGTTTTGTATTACACAAATACAGTTTTAACTATGAAATACTACATGTTTAAATATTTAATAGAAAGTTTAAAAAAAAGTAAAAAAAGTAAAAAGTAGACAATTTATATTTCTATAGATCAGAAATTTTTGCTGTTATTGTAAATTATTTACAGTTATTTAAATGAATAATCTACTATTTTTCACAATGACATAAATAAATTAAAATACGTGCTATAAATCTATAATATATTTTAATTTTGTTTCATATAAAAACATTTAAAAAATTTCCTGGCTTATTAAAAATATGCGTCTATATTTTTAATATGATTTTTCAAAATCTCTGATTCATTATTTTGTAATTAGAATAACTGTCTACGTAATAATTGTTTTTAGCAATTAAAATTATTTTTTGTCGTTTAATATGTTTTTATAATACAGTTTAATTATATAGATAAAATTTAAACTAGGAAATTTTGCAAATTTATATATTAATTGAAAGTAAAGTCTAAATAAATGCATAAATAAGTAAACAAAAAAATAGGCAATTGGTGCTTCTATAGATCACAAAATTTTACTTGTTTTAAAATTTATTTACTATTATTTGCATGAATAAACTGCTATGTTTCACAGTGAAATAAATTAAAATATATTATATAACTTATAAGTTGCATAAAATTATAACAAGCTGCTTTAATTATTTGTCAAGTTTAACTTTTTCTGTTCGTATTAATAGTATTTCAATAATAATGGTACTTCAAAATATATCGTATTTTAAAGAACTATTTCTTATTTCTGTTTTTTTTTTCGATTATTGTGTTTATATAATTAGAAAAACTGTCCATGTACTTAAAAAGATATTGAAAATTATAAAAAGATATTGAATCACAAAAAATAGTTATTACGTAGGAAATAAAAACAAAACCAAGAATCCGAGATTTAAAAAAAACATATTAAAAATGTAAAATAACATTTTTAAACAAGTGGGTAAGTGTGATCGAAGATAGCACAAAGGATTTCATTTAATATTCCTTCCAAAACACTTTATCCTTTCTAAATCCAAATAAATTTCATTTTGCTCCCCCCCCCCCCCCACCCCCAAAAAAAAAGAAAGAGTCATGTTTTTTATAAAGTAAAAATTTATCGGTCTTTTTTTCTCGTTTTTTCGAATATCTGAACCCGCCCGATTACGGGCGAAACAACCATAGGATTATATGGGATTTCCTCGTCAATTTATCAATTATTGCTGTAACTTTTTGAGTTTTCACGATATTTCACTGGTCTTTTTATATGAGTTGCCCCATAGTATTGACTATAAAATCATGACAAATAAACTTCGCTGTAGTTCGCGTTATAATTTATTTCATAAAAATACATATATCTCATAAAATATTCAATATATTAATATTTTAATCACAGTATACTATTTCTAAGAATTTTTGTCAAGTTTTTGGAAAGAGGTGTTAAATTCGGCTGAAAACCATGCATGCTATTTTGAAGTTTTCACAGAAACGTTAACATCTTCACGAATATACGTGCTATGCTTACACAAATGCACACAAGTCTTGAACAGGACCTACATAGCCATTTGCTACAGTGACAAACCATTTTTAGCATTTTCTGTTACTTGGGTGATAGAAAATATTATTTTATTATTAAAATTATTATTGCCTCCTCCCCACCCTAATTGTCCTCGCGACAAAATCTTCACTGAAAAACATGAAGTCAAATATGTTCTTTACATCCTCAAAGTTCAAGGGCATTCCCTCACAAGTTTCAGTAAGATATTCGACGAAACGTCTGAAATTGGTCACTGCCCATTAATTTCTGGACACCAGTATATTTATATATACAGTGGTGGCCAAAAGTTTGGACATTTTTTGAAAGTTTCATGTTTTTCAACTTTGTGTGCTTGTAGAATATATTAATTTTCACTTAAATGCAAACGTTTATCTATCAAATTGAAGGTAATTTAATGTAAAATTTAATAATAAAAACAGTATTACAATATCTGTATTACAAAAAAAGTTATGCTCATTTTAGTAGAACAAACAAACACAAATCGTTTTGAATAAGGAGTTTGTAATAAAAGCTTAGTAGCCAATCACAAACACTGTTCTGAGGACCAATCAAATGTCTGTAACTATAGTTTAGGTTATTTTGATGGTAAAAGAGTTATTGTTGTGAAAATATTTTGCGGAATGATGCATACTAGTACAATTAAATAGAGTATTGCTGTTTTTGAATATTTAAAGTCCTTTTTTTAATTAAACTAAATTTAAACAATGTCATCAACAAGAAGAACAAATTGGACATCTACAAAAAGAAGCCGAATTGTCATATTGAGAGAAAATGGCCTCTCTTATTCTGAAATTGCAAGACAATTTGTTGGTTCAGTGACTTGTTCTGGTGTACGAAAGTTCTGTTTACGTTATGAAAAAACGAAATCAGTGGAAAATAAGGACAAATCAGGCCGAAAAAAATGCACAAGTGCTACTGCCGATAGAAAAATTAAACGGCTATGCCTTCACGATAGAAAAATTTCATCAGATGCCATTAGATGTGGAATGAATGCAGCGGGTATTGCAGTAAGTTCAAGAACAATAATAAGAAGATTATCAGGATTTGGACTACAAGCTAGAATTCCAAGGAAAAAACCATATTTAAATCAAAAGCATCGCGAAAAAAAGAGTTAAGTGGGCAAAAGAACACATTAAATGGTCAGAAAATCAATGGAAGCAAGTAATCTGGAGCGATGAGAGTAAAATATCGATCTTTGGTAGTGATGGTAGAAAATACGTGAGACGTAGAGTAGGAGAAGCACTTCATCCTGATTGCATTGAAGCAACTACAAAAAACCCAACAAATGTCACGATTTGGGTATTTATGTCTGCAGATGGTGTGGGCCGAATTCAAGGGATTGATGGCATCCCGAATGCCAAAAAATACATCGAAACTGTCCTGGAACCAAAAATGATACCTTCCATCAGGTATCTCTTCCCCAACAACGCACCATTTATTTTTCAGCAGGATTCAGCTCCATGCCACACATAAAAAGTACGCAAAGCATGGTTTCAAAATAAAGGCATAGATATATTACCATGGCCAGGAAACAGCCCTGATCTCAATCCAATTGAAAATTTGTGGCGACGTTTGAAAATTCTTGTACGAAAAAAAACGTCTATCCAATAAAATACAACTTATTGAAGCTATAATTGATTCTTGGCACCATGTGATTACGAAAGATGAACTCCAAACACTCGTTCACTCGATGAAAAGACGCTGTGAAGCTGTCTTAAAAAATAAGGGTTGTCCTACTAAGTATTGATTGTGTAAGTATTACTTAAAAAAATGCAAATCTAAGATAGATCTTACTATTAGTTGCATAACTTTTTTGTAATACAGATATTGTAATACTGTTTTTATTATTAAATTCTACATTAAATTACCTTCAATTTGATATACAAACGTTTGTATTTAAGTGAAAATTAATATATTCTACAAGCACACAAAGTTGAAAAACATGAAACTTTCAAAAAATGTCCACATTTTTGGCCACCACTGTATATATATATATATAATAAATATATTTATAAATATTTATATATATATATTTATATAATGAATAGTTTTGTATTACAGAAGTATTCTTAATTTCAATGAAAAATATAATTAATTAAACAATGTAAAATTCCAAATAACAATATATCTTTTAATGAAAAGGCAGGGAAAAATGTTACCATGCTATCCGTATAGTATAATATATCATAACTGAATAAGTATTATTTAAAACATTTAGAGGATAAATGTGGAAGCTAATATAAAAATTTCCATTCGTAGCTGATACTATAATCGATAAGGCTAATAATATTTTGAATGAGTGTGAATTTAATGAATTACGCCTTTTTTCATAATTTTGTCAAAAAAAGTAAGGTTTAAATAGCTTCCAAAAAGTGATGATTATTAGCACACATTCATTTGGCACTTCTGTGACTCTTGTTTTCTAATTCAGAGGAATTCCAAGATCTTTTATATTATTTAAAACGTTTTGATAATATCTTCGCGTGGAAATGCCAGACCAGACAAAGCCACTTGTTGACAAAAGCAAACATGTCCGAAAACTAAAGCATCAGGAATGAGATTTACATTCATATATATAATATGTTTTCAAAATCTAAAGTAATCGAATTAAAAATTGCTGCAGACTTAAGTAGTAATTTAAAAGAATCCATTTCAGTGAAAATGATTTGTCAAGGAAAGCATATATATATATGTAGCATTTTGACGAAGTTGAGATATTACGATGAAAAAAAAAATGGCAGTCCTTCAACGATATAGCAAGTTGCAGTCGATATTAGCGAGTATGGCGAAGTAGAAGGCGATGAAATGAGTCCACCAAAGTTTTCCAATAAATCCAGCCAATCTCCAGACAAATAATTTTATTAGAAGACGAACAACACAGAAGCAATTCCCAAAGGTCTAAAACTTATAGCCCTCGGGCTAACGTTGCTTCACTTCATTGAATTAAGATGTTACTGGGCCAGTTGAATATTCTACGGACATAAAAATACCAGACACATATTTGTTTAGACTTCCAAAAACGTCAAAATTCTAGTGCTCCGACCGATGCGACCTGGTTTTGTTCCTTCAGCGGAGACATACAGTAATTTACGTCACGAGCGTACAAACCAATGAGTGAGAGGCTAGCTCCAGCCCAGCAAATGAGGTGCGAAGGAGAGGAGCTAAGACGGTAAAGAATTCCGAACCTGGTAGAGGATTAATTTTGGAGTGAAACTACCTTAGCGCACGAAAAATTTAGCATAATAATAATAATACAAAGAAAATGACTTTTAAAAAACATTCGAAATGAGAACGCGTCTCAGAATTTTATAGATTGGGGAACTGATAAAAGATACGAATGATCTTAAAATTTAGATTAAGATTTGGAATAAAATAATTATTAATATACGGGTATTTACTTTTAAAAGGACTTTAAATAGGAATAGATATTATTAAGAATTAAGGAAATACTGACTATGACAGAAGTTAGATTAATTTTAAAATATTAATGCGAATAAAATGGAAGGATACGAAGGAAATAAATTTTTATATAACATTATCCCCCCCCCCCCCTAAAAATCCGAATGACGGGTAGATCCGATGATCTACAAGTTCATTAAGGCAAGCAAGAATTTGGATTACAAAATATTTATCTGGTATTCTAGTTAATGCCAAAAATTCTTTGATTTTATTAAAGTTAATTCAATAGTTATTTTTGTAAACGCGAATCTGTGGGAATTGTTTAAATACAGAAATACATACAATTCCAATATAAATAAGTTAGTAACAAATAATTTTTTTTTCACTCTTCAAACATAAATAGTGAAAAGGATGAAAATGAAGTAAACAAAGCATTTTTGTCTAAGCAGTGAAAAGTATAAATGTCGAATAGTCCTCTTAATCAGTAACAGTCTGAGTTATAGACCTCTCATTTCCAAAAAAAGTTTCTTGGTATGGATATGAAGGCACAGATATGTCAAGTATTAGCCAGTAATACAGTTTACGACAATACAGTGTATTGATTCTGTAGTAGGATAATTCCAGTTAATCATAAAGTTCAAAAACATAAGAAAGTTTCATCCCCACTAAGTTCAATAAACAATTAAAGTACTGGTTTGTGATGCTTGATAAGTTTTGTGCCTTGATAAGTAGGTATAGCTTGATAAGTGCATTTATTAAGTGAAGTCCAGTCAGTTAATATTGTTCCATCAATTAGATATGAGTATTAGATGTTTTGCTAGTAAGATGTGACTTTTTATCATCAACTAATATACTATCAGTGGTTCTCTTTTATCACCATTCTCAAGAATATTCTCTTTTATAATCTTATCACATAATAAATAACAACAACAATTATAATAACAACATAATAATATCAACAATAACAAACAACTTCAAAATAATACTAAATCAGTAATTCATCTGTATATAATTTAATTCCTCATTCTTTTTCAATATCAGTGAGGAATGAAAATATACTTAATAAAAGGACACAAAATAAATAAATAGTAAACTAAGAAATATCTGTGAAAAATTATCAACAATTCAGTAAGATAATGTGCTCTCTGTTTTCAGTCAAACAAGAGAAACACAAGCTGCTCAATGAAAATAAGACCTTGAAGTGAACGGTGGATAATAAGTTTAACTATTACTATTAGTAGAGAATTTTATGCTATTATTATAATTTAATTTAATCCAGTGAATTTTTATTCAATTATTTTAATTTAATGTATTATTCTAATCTAATTTGCTATTCCAATTTACTTTATTGTTCTAATTCGATTCACTCCAATATAAAAACCGCCCCACCAGTGGCTGAGAGGTTCTGCTCTCGAAGCTGGTAGATGGGAGGTGCTGGGTTCGATCCCAATCGCGCCCGTCGGCCTAATCGTTCGGAGTTTTCGTGGTTTTCTTCGAGCCGTGGATTTATCCATGCATAAATACGGGTTAGGTTCCCTTAGAAAGACCCCCACGAAGGGCACTCCCCCCGGGCATATATCCCTAGTGTAGATAATTGGCCGTCAATAATCAACCCAACCCAACCCAATATAAAAACCTTTTAACTCAAATCAACTAATTTACGCCTGCATAAAAAGTTAACTCAAGCAAAAATATTGGCAGTAATATTCTTGGGAATTCCTATATTCAAGAACATACTGTTATACAGAAGAGAATTGATTAGTCAATTATAATTTGATTTAATTAAATTTAGTTAATTTTTGCTTTACTAAGTTTAATATTAAGCTATTGATTTAACATTAGTTTGTTGTTGCGCATGGGATAACTTTAATTTGTCTGGAGGGTAATAAGGGCGTAATTTTGATACATGGACTATTTCAGTAAATTTATTTTGAGTCTGTCTATTAATTTCAACATTTACATCAGATAATTTTTTAAGGATTTGATAGGGACCACTAAAAACTTGTGAGAGCTTTCTGGTATTGGGATAATGGAATTCTTCATAGATAACAAGAACTCCTATCTCCAATTTTGGCTCCACATAATTTCTATCATAATATTTTTCACTTTTCCAGTAAAATTCATCCGTGCGTTTTTAGCAATGTTGAGGGCTTCCTGGACAGGAGGATAATAATTTTGCTTAAGAGGGGAATCATAGGGTACTTTGCCAAAAAGTAAATAAGCAGGAGGGAATTTGGTTATGGAATGGGGTGTATTATTGTATTCATTAACTACTTCAGTCAGAAGTTTGGTCCAAGGAATTTTGGAGGTAGTAGAATTAACTTTACACTTTAATCTTGTAACTATTGATTGATTCACTCTCTCACACTTGCCATTCGTTTGAGGGTGATGTGATGTGGTTAAACGTTGCTTAATATTGTGATTCCGCAAAATTTTTTTTAATCTAGGTGAAGTAAAGGCTGCATTCCTATCACTTAATACCTTTTGAGGACTCTGTATATCAAAAATTTTGTTGAAACAGAATAATTGTTGAGGGAATTGAATATTGAAGACTTGTTTTAAGCAATTTGTGTATGTTTCTGTGGTAACACTTTTGGAAGGAAATGCCCAAACATATCTGGTTGCATGGTCGATGATAATGTGTAGATATTTTTGGTGGAGTTATAATAATTGAATCCTCCCACAGTATCAATAGAAAGACATTCAAAAGGTTGATCTGTGGTGGGCATAGCTTGTAATAAGCCAAATTTTTTCTGTCTGGGTTTTTTATTCTTTTGACAAATATCACAATGTTTTACAAAATTGGTTATATCTTGCGTCATGTCAGGCCAATAATAATTAGGGGAGATTAAATTTAACATTTTTTGGATACCAGGATGACCAAATTTTTCATGAGCAACATTTAGTATTTTTCTCCTTAAAGACATGGGGACTACTATTTTTCGAAATCCTTTCCTTTTAATAATCATAAGTCCATTTTCATTTAGATAATTTTTACCACACACATTATCTTTTTTCTGCCTCTCTATAATTTCTTTAACGTCCAGAAGAAAAGTAAGTGGTTGAATAAAATGTGAAACTTGGTTTCTCGACAACATGTCGGCTTCGACATTTGTGGATCCCTTTTCGTAAACTATATTATATTCAAACATGCTCAACTTCAAAGACCATCTAAATAACCTGCCTCTCAAATGTTTAGTATTTTTTAACCATACAAGAGATGCATGATCAGTATGAATGGTAAAATTTACACCATGAAAATAATGATAGAATTTGTCTAACGTGTCAATGATGGCAAGACACTCTAACTCGGTAATAAAATAATTCTTCTCATAACTTCTCAATCCTCTAGAGTAATAAGCAATTGGATGTAAAAAATTATTACTATCAGGTTGTTTTAAGACTGCACCTACTGCCACCTATGAGGCATCAACAAACATATGGAGGGGTAACTTAGGGTCATAAATTTTTAAGATAGGTTTGGCTATTAAGGCATATTTTAATTTTTGAAAAGAATTTTGACAATCTGTATTCCATTCCCATAATGTATTTTTCCTGAGTAATCTATTAAGAGGGACTCGAATTTCGGCATATTTATCTATAAACTTGTGATAAAAATTGATAGATCCTAAGAATCTCTGAAGTTCTTTTACATTTGAAGGGGGTTTTAGTTTTTTTATTACTTCAATATTAGCATTAGCAGGAGTTAATGTGCCATTCTGGATGATATATCCTAAGAAGTTAATTTTACTTTGAACAAAATTGCATTTAGATAGTTTAAGTTTAATGTTTTCACGTCTACATAATTCAAATATTTGGTTTAAATGTTGCATGTGTTCTTCTAATGAGGAAGAAAAAATAATGATATCATCAAAATAATGGCAAGCAAAGTCTATTTTGTATTTAGTAAGTATTCTTCTAAGGGTTCTATTAAATATCGGGGGGCCTAATTTAATCCCGAAGGGCAGAACTAACCATTCAAAGAGCCCAAAGTTGGTAGCAAAAGCCAATTTCTCAGTATCGGATGGATGTATGGGTATGTGCCAGTAGCCAGAGGCTAAATCTAAAGTTGAAAAATACTGTGCACTACTCAGTTTATCTAAAATTCCATCGATACGAGGTAGGGGTTCGGCGTCATTTTTCATTATTGCATTTAATTTTCTATAGTCAACACATAATCTAGTTTTCTTACCTTCTTCTCTTTTCATTACTAATGTAACAGGGGCAGAATAGAGACTATTGCTCTCTTTAATTAAACCAGCATTTAATAGTGATTGAATTTGATCCGGAATCTCTTTTTCTTCTAAAGGGGAAGTTCTGTATGGCCTCAGAGATATTGGCAGGTCAGAATTAAGAAAAATACGTTGCGGTTCAATATTAATTTTCCCGACATCAAATTTATTTTTAGAAAAAATGTCTAAATAATCCCTTATACTTTCCCTTAAAGTTTCATTTTCTATAGAATTTATTTCCCCAATTAATTTAGAATTATCAACATTAGATGGAACAAAGGATTGAGGAGATATGATCTTTCCATAATCGGGTTGCACTCTCTGATAATCATAGTTAACATTAAAATGAAGTAATCTTAATTTATCACTGGATATGCTCTTAGATTCATTTAAAACAAGGTCTCCTTGTAATACTCGACATGTAGCACAGTCAATAATTAAATTAAACTTACAGCATTCTTTTAAACCTAATATAGCATAATCTAAATTTGTATTCGTATCAAAAATCTAATATTTTGTTGCACATTACCTAATTTAAACAATAATTTACAAGCTTTATCTATTACAACAGTTCCTTTGGCTTGGCCATTAATAACAGGTGGAATATTTATAACTTTAGCATTTAACAATTTAACAATTTTAAAAGGTAAAATACTTATGGTTGAGCCAGAGTCAATCACACAAGGTAGTTCCCTGTCATTTACATATCCTGATACAATTAACTGTCATATAGTATCAGTAGATGGTTGTGGTTGACTAAGAGGGGGTGCAGAAGATTGCAAAGGGCTCACATTAAATACACAATTCCTCTCCCAGTGATAAGCATTTTGGATACCTCTATTTAAACACATTCGACATGATCTACTTGGGTATTTGCTCTGAAAATGTGTAGTAGGCAACCTAGGATTGATAAATCTAGAATTTGGAGCATTAAAATTGTTCTGTGAATGAAAATTTGAATTTGGCATATGAAAATTTCGACTTGGGCGAACCCAATGTCCAGGTGCCTGATCATATTGTGGCAATGATCTATAATTCTGAAAATTACTCCTAGAATTACTATTGTTGACATGGGAAGTAGGAATTACTACTAGTTGTTTAGCCATTAGGTACCAGTCTATTGTATTTTTTGGAGGATTACTAATCATATAATTCTGGTACTCAGGTTTGAGACCGTCTGTTAATCCCTGTACTATTATAGTTTCACATAAACAAAGTTGTCTACCTATTTCAACCTTTTTTCGAAAGTACTTATGCAAATCATTGAGATCATTTAATTTCATAGAAGCAAATTCTGAAAATCGAGGAACATGAACAGTTATGAATTTTTCAGTAAGAATATCAGTTATTTTGTCAAAAGCTTTACATTCTAAACATTCATTGATAAATACCTTCAGAGCCTCTCCTTTCAAATATTTTGAAATATTTTTAATCTTCCAATTTTCATCTTTCTTTTCAGAAAGGCATGTTTTGTCAAAATGGTTTAACCAAGATTTAATGTTCATTCCAGATTCGAAATCAAAAGGAATGATGTTTATTTCGTTTTCACTCATTTTGTGATCACCAAGGACTTTTACAAGTCCAGATCGCAATAACATTAATATAAAAATTAAAGAGAATTAACACAACAGATGTAAAATAAAATTAAAATTAAATAACAAATGTAAATACCTCCATCTCTAATAAATAATGATAGTAATAATAATAATACAACAAATAAGAAAATCTGAGCGAAACTTAAATAACATAAAAATAAATAAAATAATAAATAATACATACAATAATAACTTTTTTCAAACTTACGTAATTCCATTCACAAGTTGTCTGCCTGTTTACTTTTTGAAATTTTTGAGACCGATCAATTTATTTATTTTTTTGTATAATGATACTTTTTCATGTTTTTTTCTGTAAAAGAAAATATTATTTAGATCATTCCGTCATTAATGAGATGTTGTTTTGTAGAACATTCACACTGGTCTGCATCTGGTGTTTCCAGGGATAAATTATTCCAACACTTTTTGAAAAATTCGATGCATATTTTGGTGAGAATCAGTTGCACACACCACAATGGAAAATGTACAGCATCCACATTCAGCAACATATCACAGCTTTTCCGTTTATCAGACGATCAGAAGAACAACTAATCGACATACTCTTCGCGAGAACTAGATGCACACTCTTCGCGAGAACTAGATGCACACTCTTCGTTATGAAGATATACAACAGTAGCCGGCAATACATTCGCAGCTCATCCGTCCATCAGAACATTGGCATAGCTCAGCGCAAGTTCATGGAATCCTAACGGGCTTTTTGTAGCATTTTGACGAAGTTGAGATATTACGATGAATAATATTCGATGAAAAAAAAATGGCAGTCCTTCAACGATATAGCAAGTTGCAGTCGATATTAGCGAGTATGGCGAAGTAGAAGGCAATGAAATGAGTCCACCAAAGTTTTCCAATAAATCCAGCCAATCTCCAGACAAATAATTTTATTAGAAGACGAACAACACAGAAACAATTCCCAAAGGTCTAAAACTTATAGCCCTCGGGCTAACGTTGCTTCACTTCATTGAATTAAGATGTTACTGCGCCAGTTGAATATTCTACGGATATAAAAATACCAGACACATATTTGTTTAGACTTCCAAAAACGCCCAAATTCTAGTGCTCCGACCGATGCGACCTGGTTTTGTTCCTTCAGCGGAGACATACAGTAATTTACGTCACGAGCGTACAAACCAATGAGTGAGAGGCTAGCTCCAGCCCAGCAAATGAGGTGCGAAGCAGAGGAGCTAAGACGGTAAAGAATTCCGAACCTGGTAGCGGATTAATTTTGGAGTGAAACTACCTCAGCGCGCGAAAAATTTAGCATAATAATAATAATAAAAAGAAAATGGCTTTTAAAAAACATTCGAAATGAGAACGCGTCTCAGAATTTTATAGATTGGGGAACTGATAAAAGCTACGGATGATCTTAAAATTTAGATTAAGATTTGGAATAAAATAATTATTAATATACGGATATTTACTTTTAAAAGGACTTTAAATAGGAATAGATATTATTAAGAATTAAGGAAATACTGACTATGACAGAAGTTAGATTAATTTTAAAATATTAATGCGAATAAAATGGAAGGATACGAAGGAAATAAATTTTTATATAACATATATATATATATATATATATATATATATATATATATTATATATCTATACTTCTATACTATTATATAAAGAGGAAACGGCGACTGACTGACTGACTGACTGACTCATTAACGCCCAGCCGAAACTACTAAAGTCAAGTTCACGAATTTTGGACTGTATATTACTGTTATGGCCTAGACAAGCAAAAAGAAAGGGGTAAAAGGGGGGGGGTCAAGAGTTTTAGATCATTTCGCCATATCTCAGCAGCAGATTTATGTAGGTGCGCTAAATCCAAGAAAACAAATCTACTACAAAAGACAAGGGATGAACGATTCGTCGAAAAATAAAACAGCGCCACAAATCCTCCTACTGGTGGCTTTCCGAACTTTTTTGTTGCGGCATCTTTCGTCTCCCATTTTTTTTTTAATCATCCTACATAATTTGGCTCCATTCTCGCAATTAGAATGCGCTACAGAACACGCTCAGTACTGACAGTTTAATTATGGCCACCTTGTATATATATTTCCAACATTTGAACGGAGGGTGGATTTGTTGTCTGGAGGTCATGATCGGTTAAAATGTATCGAAATTTTTCGGAAATGTTTTTCTCCAGAGGGCTGCAATAGGTAAGCTTCTTACTTTTTTGTAATGGAAGCTACCTAATAAGAATATATAACGATTAATTTTTATGAAATATTTGGAAAACCATAAATAAATCATTGTTTGCTTATATTTAACATACCGGAGATGAGTAAGAAATGGATTTTAAATTTTAATCTTAAACGTGCTCTTAGCACAGCCGCTTTTATACATTTGCTCATAACACGACAAACAAAAGTGATAATGGAAATCATTTGTTTTCAATATTTTTTTACCATACTGGTTATAAAGGTGACATGAGAATAGATTTTATTTATGAATATTCATTTGATTTCCCAATGTAAAATTTAAAGTAATGCATCTTTGTAATATGAATTGGTTCCCCTTTATTATTTTATAATTCACTAACCGATGAATCAAAATTTATAAAAATTTGTTTTCCACAGATTGGTTTTTCAGATCAATTTGTTTTTATTTTTATTTATTTTTTTATTTTTTTAATGAAATTCTAGTGAAATTCAATTGTAAAAAGTAGACTGTATTTTATTTTTTCTTGCATTTGTGTAAATTGAAGTTTTATGTTACTTGTTTTATTACATCTGTATGTACAACATTATGAGGTAAAACTAGTCGTTGGAGGCCACCGTAATAACTTACCCATCATGGATATGCATAATATAAAATATGAAATGAAACATGTGTAAAATATTTATAAAATGCATTGCAATTCGAATAAAATCGTGGCTTGATGACGTCATAGACTTTAAATGCTCTATTACTGAATTGCGTAAAAGAAACATCCTTATAACTCCAAAATTGATACTCATATTAACTAACGGTTTACTGCGTCGGATTAAGCGTCTCATTTCCAATTGAAATATATCTTTAAATTGAAATTTGGATGAAATAATACAAGGGCATGAAAAATCGAACAGTGTGTAAAATAGGATTACAAATATATCGGCAACTCATTATCCGATCGACATCATTCTTTATGCAAAATTTGTGTTTTTTTATTGTCTTTTATATTCACTCCTTAAAATAAACAATTTCGAAAAATTTTATATACCTTTTATCAGAACGAATATTTCGAGAGTCCGAAAAAAATAGTTCCGGACAATCGAGGTTACTGAAATTCAATAAGCTTCTTCCCATTATTACATACTAAGTACATACCAAATTTCTAGTCTCTATCTCAATTTGTTCCGGAGATAAAGAGCGTTTACAGACACACAGACGGACGGAAATTTTTTTTTTCTAAAAATATGTTTTTCGGAATTTTCAGTGTCTGAAACGTGTGAATCCGTCATTTTTTTTTTTTTTTTTTTTTTTTTTTTTTTAAACGATTACAAGACTTACTCTATACTATGTATGATGGGTAAGTAAAAATATAATAAATATTTATTTCCATAAAGACAATACTGCGTTTTTCAACAGCTAAATTCTCGAGTTTTTCAATTATGTTTCGGATGTTTCAGATGTTCCGTTTCCGGATAATCAATATGATCAATCCCCTATTGTTTAATACAGCCCTTGCAAAAATTTTACAGATACAAAAATCATTTGCATTCTGTAAATTAAATGAGCAAGTGAAAATGTTTTGAATCCGTTGTTCAAATGAACTTTCTTAAGCTGAGTTGAAAAAATAAAAATAAAAAAAATAAAAATAAAAAAAAAACGAAAGAAAGAAATCTTATCTCTGCTGCTGTTTATTTTCAAGAGGTTTAACCCATCTTCAAACAAGAGTATTTCGTAACACTGATTCCCTGATGTCAAGACAAGTGCAAAGTTTTCCCCATCAAATTCCCTATTTTGCTCCGAGCTATTCCCTGCTTTCATTAGAAGGCGGAGAGCAAACGACGAAAAGATATACGGAAGGTTCTCCCATATTCCATTTCGATGGCAGTGGCAGAGGGATGGGCGAAACAAGTGCACTCCCATAATATCGTCTGCGCTTCCGTATCCTCAGGGGATATTAAGGGATCTCGTTTGCATATCCCTTTAGTGCTTCCTCAATAGGAGCTAATTTTCAGCATGTATGAGGCTTTTGCCATTATAGATAACGGTGGAAAAAAAAGACAATGGGGAGTTTAATTTGTAAGGCGCAATTTAGGGATTTTACGGGGCTATATAAAAGAGAACTGGTTAAATTATATTAAGGGAAATATTTCTAATAAATGTATTGATTCCGAATGATTTTCAGTTGACTGTCAAATTAACATACCTACCGACCGCCCATCTTTTGCTGACAAATGAAACCAGAAATATTATAAAATAAAAGACGTTAATGAATAACCACGCAGAAATAAGAAAGATTGTACAAATTTTCTGGTTCAAATTATGTTTATTTCATTTTTTTTAAAAAAAACAGAAGGTTATCAGATATGCATTACGTAGTGTTTTAAAAAGTGGGGCAAAATTTATGAAATGATAGAACACACAACAACAAGAATTTTTTGTACAGGAAACCAGATTACCAATTCATTTATTCAGTCAAAAAACAGTAGATCACTTCGATACGAAAACAGATTTTTCTTTCATAATTTTAACAATATTATAACGAGATTTTCAACAGAATTACTTTGCTAACTGTGAAATGCAATGGCATCACGAAAAGTACAAGAAGCGCACAGTAATTGTGGCAGCGACACCATATATAATTTAAAATACATTCTGAAATATTAATCATATAGTTTAATCCTGTTTGGATGCGAATGTTGGCCATTTCTTCCTCTTTTAATGACATTGTTACATTTCACACATTATCGTTCACCAGGGAATTCAACCTGGGTTTCCCGGGTTACAGAACCCATGTGAAAAACATTTTTTTCAAAAATTGAAATTTCTAATAGATTTTTTAGAATTAATCTATATATATTTTAATTTGCCCACTAACAACACCCAAAAAGCATTTCTATATGAAAAATATCAATTATATATTTTAATAAAGTTTTGAAATTTATTAAAAGCGATACTTTCGTATCAGCCGCATGTCAGGAGTTAATAACCAACGAAATCGACAAAGTTTTCATTACTTACAACAGACTTTTTTATTCTGATTATTTCAGTGTTTAAGCGAGGAGTTCGATTACACATCTTTTAAAATTAGACTTGATTTATATTAGACTTGATTTATTAATTTATATATTTATTGCTGAAGCTTTAGTTTCGTTATGGAATATTAGACGGAAACAAATGTTGAACTATTTATATTGTTTCAAATGCAAACGGGTTAATCTTCGGGGCTACACGCGATACAGATAGCTTTTTTAAAAAATCATGCTTGAAAATTATTTTCAAAAACATAAAAGATCAGTAAATTGAGACAGTCTTCAATCAAATTGCATTTGATAGCCCATTTTTTTTCTTATTCGATGGTGTAAAAATGGAAACTGTGCGATGTTTAAATGTAAAAAAAAAAGTATATATATAATATAATTTAACAAATTACAATAACCATTGGGAAAATGCAGAGGGATAGCGGGGCAGTGTTCGGGCTCTACCATAACCGTTACCTCGTACTATAAGACATTTAAAATTTTTATTAATTTAGCCCCCTCTCTTATATCAGATCTATTCGCCCCAACCTACTATAACATAGCTTCCCCACGCTAGCTACTCCACCCACTTACTATAGTATAATCTCGGCAGCAGCCGGTGTCACCACTGCACCGCCGCCACCGCCTGCTTCTGACGCAGAAGTCCCATTCCCTATCTACTGACTTCCCGTTTGGTATCCGAAGGTAGAATAAACCGAAATATCGAAATATGATGCCAACTTTAGGTGTTAGCATTGAAATGTTTAAAGTTTGGTTACAATTTCTATTTCTAGACAACCCCTAAGCAAAATTTAAGTATTGTTTTAACTCTTGTTTAGATTGATGTCTGAGCTAAAGGTATTTTGAGGACATTAAAGTTGAAGACCACGTTTTTTGCTTTATAAGACGATTTCTCATCCGACGTCAATTTTTGAATTCGGCTTTTTTTTAATCTGGTAATTTGCCATCTATCCTTTTTGTAACTTTAACATTTTTGTAACAATTTTATGCATTTCCTATGCAAAGAAAAATTCTTCTAAAGTTACAGAATTTCGTTAAAAAACGCTTAAAAAATAAAGTGACGACGTCAAGAGGTGCATTCTCGACTGAAAACAACAACCATTTTCCCAATGGTTAAAAAAAAAAAAAAAAAAAATACAGTAAAAACGTAATTTATTGGTCAGATCATTGCCACAATCAATATGATGTCAGCGTTACTCACTGATATGTTTTTACTGTTATAGTATAGGATAGGTATAACTGAAGTTCTCCCATATTCTAATTCGATGGAACTGGAAAAGAGAAAATGCATTCAATTAATATCGTCTGCGTTTCCTTATCCTCAGAAGATATTAAATGGTGCCGTTTGCATGTCCCTTTGGTGCGCCTTCAATTGGAATTAATTTCCAGCACACATGGAAACATTTACCATTATAGGTAAAAGCGGGAAAAAAAGGAATGGAGAGTTTAATTTGTAAGAGACAATTTAAGGATTTAACGGTGTTGTATAACAGAGAACCGGTTAAATTAAGATAAGGGAAAGATTTCTAATAAAGATATTGATTTGGAGTAATTTTCTCTTAATAGTCACTTAACCCCATCATACTACGCACATTTTTAGCAGAGTTAATTCCGCTTGACCCTTAGACTACCGACGCACACATGTGCACCATTCGCTGTTAAAAGTGACATTTTAAACGTTTGGAATGTAGATTAATGGAATATTCTCAATTAATGGAATATTCTCAATATTAATGGTATATTCTCAATGTACGGAATATTTTAAATTAGTTTATATTTAAACACTCTATTTAAAGTTAATATATATATATATATATATATATATATATATACCATAATATAAAGAGGAAACGGTGACTGACTGACTGACTGAGTGACTCATCAACGCTCAGCCGAAACTACTAAAGTCAGGTTTACGCAATTTGGACTGTAGATTGCTGTTATGGCATAGGCAAGCAATAAGAAGGGATTTTTGAAAATTCCCTCCCGAAGGGGGTTAAAGGGGGGTTCGAATGTTTTAGGTCATTTTGTCATATCTCAGCAGCAGTTATAGGTAGGAGCTTGAAATTCCAGAAAACAAATCTACTAAAAAAATGATTAAACACCTATTTCAGCGATTTTAGAAATTCTCCCAAGAAGGGGGTTAAAGGGGGATGGTCGAATGTTTTAGGTCATTTCGCCATATCTCAGCAGCAGTTATAGGTAGCAGCGCGAAAATCAGGAAAAAAAAGCTACTAAAAAATTATTAAACACCTATTTCAGCGATTTTAGAAATTCCCCCCAGAAGGGGATTAAAGGGGGGTGGTCGAATGTTTTAGGTCATTTCGCCATATTTCAGCAGCAATTATAGGTAGGAGCGCGAAAATCAGGAAAACAAATCTACTAAAAAAATTATTAAACATGTATTTCAGTGATTTTAGAAATTCCCCCCCCCCCGAAGGTGTTAAAGGGGGGTGGTCCAATGTTTTAGGTCATTTCGCCATATCTCAGCAGCAGTTATAGGTAGGAGCGCGAAAATCAGGAAAACAAAGCTACTAAAAAATCATTAAACACCTATTTCAGCGATTTTAGAAATTATCCCTCCCCCCTCCGAAGGTGTTAAAGGGGGGTGGGTTGAATGTTTTAGGCGAATTCGCCATATCTCAGCAGTAGTTATAGGTAGGAGCGCGAAAATCAGGAAAACAAATCTACTAAAAAATGATTAAACACCTGTTTCAGCGATTTTAGAAATTCTACCCAGAAGGGGGTTAAAGGGGGGTGGTCGAATGTTTTAGGTAATTTCGCCATATCTCAGCAGCAGTTATAGGTAGGAGCGCGAAAATCAGGAAATCAAATCTACTAAAAAATTGGTTAAACACGTATTTCGGCGATTTTGGAAACTTAGGAGCGTGAAATTCAGGAAAACACATCTACTAAAAAATGGATAAACACGCATTTCAGTGATTTTAGAAATTCCCAACGAAGGGTTTTAAAGCGGTTGGTTTCGAAAATTTTAGGACATTTCGCCATATCCCAGCAGCTGTTTTATGTAGGTGCGCGAAATTGAGGAAAACAAATCTACTAAACAAAAGATTAAACACTTATTTTAGTGAATTTAGAAATCCCTCCCCCCCTCCGAAGGTGGTTAAAGGGGGATTCGAAAGTTTTAGGCCATTTCGCCATATCTCAGCAACAGTTTTTGGTAGGAGCGCGAAATTCAGGAAAACTAATGTACTAAAAAAATTACATTGTCTACCCGTGCAAAGCCGGGACGGGCTGCTAGTATATAATAAAAGTTATATAATTATTATCTTTATTTTATTTTATCATAAATAAAAATTAAATATTCATTTCATTTACCAATTTGGACATTTACTACATATAAAAACATTATAAAATCAGAAAAAAAAGTACTAAGGAAGGTAGGCGGGGTTGCTGAAAGAATTATAAAAATATAGAAACTACAAATTAAAAAATACATAAATATATATATATATACTTAAAAATTGCATAGAAAAATACGTTAAAAGTAAAAAGTTATTAAAAAAATTTATAACATCGAAATGCCACTATGGAGGGTTGAGTTCTGGTCTGCTAAAAAAAGTTAAAAAAAAATTATTTAATAACAAAAGGATTTTTTATGCACTCACACATTTATATATCATATATTATTTTACATTGTGGAACATCATTCTAGGCTATACTTGTATACTTAATTTTTTAATATAACATTCATCCCTTTCCTATACATATTCATCTCTTTTTTTTTAATATATCATTAATGTCAATTTATAATCTTCACAATTGAATCCATTTGGACACTACACTGTTAACTAGTATTTTAAAAACACAAATTGCACAAATTGTGCTTATTAGTTGCTAAAATCAGTGTAAAAATTGTTTTAAACTCATAAAAGAGCTAAAATCCTACATGTTTCGGCTTTAAACTTAAAGCCATCATCGGGGAAGAGGAAGAACACAAACGACTACTGATCTTTTAATTTTCGACACGAGAAAATTGAAATCAACAGTATGGAAAAATTTAAATAAAATAAGCGGCCGCTCTCTGTTGCCAAAGAGCGAAAAACAAAACAATGAATTAACAAGGGGTTAAAAATGTATCCCATAAACTAGGTATGTTAAAAGAAAAGTTATCATTACAAATACAATCTTTTCTAATTTTAATTTCCAATGATTCTCTAATGGCGCTTTAAATGGGTTATTGAACCTATGGATATTTCTTGCTTTATCGAAATTAATTACAGTATCATTATTTTTAGCGTAAAACCGGGAGAGTGCAGTGGATAACTTTCCAAATTTTATGTCGTTTTTATGCTCTTTTAAACTTTCCAAAAACTTTCTTTTAGTCATACCAATGTAAAAAATTATACTATTATTATTTAAGCTAATGGGGATTTCATAAACACCTGCGAATTGATCAGGGAGGATAGGATCTAATCTACATGAAACTAAGTCAACCAATTTTCTGGGAGGGACAGCAATAAGATGGATATTGTATTTACGGAGGGCCCTTTTAATCCTTTCAAATATAATAGGTATATATTGGAATTTACGATAGTTTGGTTTATTATTGCTACGGACAGGATGCTGAATTAAATGGCCATTGAATTTTTCTATAATTTTCTGTACGTGATGAGCGGGGAAACCATGGTCAATGGCGAAATCTCTGATAAAATTAAGTTCATCTTGGATGAATTCACTTGAACAAACCAGAAAAGCACGCTTGATGAATGAATTGAAGGCAGCAATCTTATAAGTGAAAGTTGTAGAGGCATTAAATGGGATTATTGTGTTACTTCTCATCGGTTTACGATAGACTTTACGTTTTAGGTTGTTGTCATCTTTAATTAATTGAATATCCAGGAACGGTAGTGATGAATTTTCTTCTATTTCCAACGTAAACTTAATATTTTCATCTATTTCGTTTATTTTTGAAAGGAAAGATAGGAGTTCTTGCTTTCCATGATTCCATGTGATAAAGATATCGTCCACGTATCTTAGCCAAACTTCTGGTGTTAAATTCAAACTTTTAAAAATAAATTCCTCCATCGGTCTAAGTTTAAATTCAGCCAACAGACCGGAAATAGGAGATCCCATAGGTGCTCCTTTATTTTGTCTGTAAAATTTCTTATTAAACATGAAAACGTTGTTATTAATGATAAGGTTAAGTCCTGACTTTAGAGATGTTTTTACGCTATCACTTAAATTATTTTGTTTATCAATTTCCAAATTAATATTTTGTACAACTTCATTTGTATCAATAGATGGGTAAAGAGACACACTATCTAAACTAGCTAGAATAGTTCCTTTAGAAATCTGAATATTTTCTATTTTATGGATAAAATCTTCTGTTGACTGTACAGTTTTGCTTGAACTTGGTAAAATTAATTTTAGGAATATAACGAAAGCTTTTTCAATAAAATATGTTGGGCCAGAACACCTAAAAACAATAGGTCTCATAGGGAGATTTGGTTTATGGTCTTTGAGTCTTTAAAAGGAATGTGAATCATAAAAAAGTGGGTTTTTAAAGCTGAATTGTTTGAATAAAATTAATGTTTTAATTATGTTTTTTTTTACTGCCTTTTCATTTAATATACTAATTGCAATCATGTAACCATTAACCTGGAAAAAAACCTCGATAACTGATTTTGATAAAATAATAATAATAATAATAATAATAATCTTCTAATATGCATAAAATAAAATATTCCTAATATTCCTTAATGGGGTCCACAGCCAAGTTTGAAGTCAAACATTAGAAGTTTTTGCAGCGATATACAAATGTACCAGTGTTAGCTGCAAAACGAAGTTAATTACGCGCCAAACTACGTTCTATTAAATAATGTCAAATTGCTGTCTACTGAATTATAGATCTTTCACCAATAAAACTCCCTGAGAATGATAAATAAATTTAGTTATGCAAAATATTTAGTAATAATCTTTTTTGTGAAGTCTTGAACAGAAGATTTTTGTGCCTTTCTCTAATAAGCAAAATAACTCGGAAAAATAAATAGGCTTGCTATTTCTTTTATTTTTAAAATTACATTATTCTCCAGTCTGTTGTCTAAATAAACCCCATAATCTACATAATCCGTTAATTTGTCACTAAGTTTAGCGGCTAGAGCTGCTCGTTAGCCGAAATTTCTTTATAATAATCAACATTTTATCTAATCTGAATTCCAGGTACTTTTTTCTTATCTAGGTTAAAATGATAAATCAGCAAATATTGTTCCTTGGCCACCATTGGAATTTCAAAGTATTTTTCGTACATTGCAAGTATTGCTTTTTTGGTGACAGTAAAATAACTGTAGATGGAAAATATGTAACAATAAATATTCTTTTGACCGTTTCCTTCATACTTAAAAACCATAAATGTACTAATCACTGAGTACAAATTCGCTTCAATCGGATTCACCGCCAAGAGTCCCCTTGAGATGTAAAAGAAATTTCCAACAATATAGTAAATACGCCAATAGGCGGGTGACTCGATTACAGAAGTTAAGTGCAATATGAAAAGATATGCAAAGAAAACTAAAAGAAATGAATGGTGAATTGTTTTTTAAATGTGTGATAATAATTAGTGTGTCGCAGAGATTTACCATAAATTTCAATATTTGACTCTATTTTTATGATATTAACTGTTATTTATATAATTTACATTTGAATATAAAAAAATACTCCAAAACTGTTGTCGTACACTTGAAAAAACACCATTATGGACATACATTATTGTGACCGATGTCATGCTTATGTCTTTTTTTGGCTTAAAATCAAGTTGTTTGGCGACAACAGTAAAATCAAAATCGTAAATAAACAAATAACATGTGACTCATAATTACAGTCATTTTTATAATTACATCTGCTTGTTTCTTCTGTAAGTCACATGAAGCAGGAGTTAGATAAAAATAAAAATTATATTAAAAAAGAAAGAACAACTGAAAAATAAAATTGTTACTCACATTTTATCTAATAAAATTTTCAGATGCACTTTTCTTCACCTGACGCAAACGCTAAATCGCCAAATATGGTTTCAATTGCAATATTTCACATTGTATATTTTTTTAAGCATTGCGAACATTCCCTTTCACGTATAAATTAAATATTTTCGTTTTATAACATTATTTTTCATCAAAACTGTTTTGCTTATTTTATTTTAAATAAAATTAGTAAGTTTTTCTTTTATTTTTGAGGTGTTTGTATTATTTTCTAAATGATACAGACGTTTCAATAATTTCACCAACGATAATGGTCGCCAAAAAATAACCAGTGGTAACCTTTTCGGCCAAAATAACAGAACTTTCTATCATAATTCTATAACTAATGTACGTAGAACAATATATTATACACTAAAACCTTCCCTGATTAATTATCTATCGAACAGTGCAAGTTCATCAAAATCCATTCAGCGGAACTCGAGTTATAAAGGAACGGAAAGAAATTTCCATTTGTGTTTTATATATATAGTTTATATATATAATACTTTTTGCTAATAATAACTATTAAATCACAGGAAATCGAAAATATTTAAATAAACCAATAAATATAATATAATATAAAAATGTATATCCAATGATGTAAAATTCACAAATTGAATAAAAAAAGGGGGAAATAGATGAAAGTATGGAAAGAAAAAATCCACGAGCAGAATGCGAAAACGTTACAAGAAGAAAATGGAAACTTATATTGCGAAACACGTTATCAAGGGCAATATTGCACAATGTAAGTAAATCGTAATCGATTTCTGTTTGAATAAAATAAGCTGTTAATCATAATTTACTTTACTCAAATTGCCCGATCAACCACGATACCACAGGTTAAGGAATTCGAATTAAGAATGGATAACTACTGAAAATCAAAACATGAGAGATGCAGTTTCAATTACAAGGAAACATACACACACACGCATATATACCAGGGTAGATGAGGGCGATCTCACATAAAGAGATATTTGTAATTCGCTAATTGTTGAATTTATTTCTGTGTCTAGCTGCTATTTAAAGAATTTTTGAATGTGTATGTTAAGTCATTTATTTTACATTTTCTTTAAAATTTGCCATAAAAATAATTTTACTATTGAAATAATTTTAATAAAAGCTAAGAAATAATATACCTGGCAATATCGAATGTTACCACAAAAATATTCAGTGTTAAATGCATGTTCATTAAAATGTTAATCTTTATATAATCAAATCAGGTTAAAACTCTACAAAGTAGTGATTCTTACATATTTATTGTAGTATACTTGACAGCCGAACTATAAACTGTTATGTAAATCGAGTGTCAGGTGTATTTTTCCTTTATTAATTAATTTTTCTGGAGTGAAAAGAAAATTAAAGTTCAACAACGCATTTATAATGAAGTATTTTTTGTAATGATACACCTGCATTGGAATTAAATCTCTAATGTTATTCTAGGAACAGGTGTTCATTTTCTCCAAGATCAATCTTTCTAACATGAAAAGAATATAATTTAAATCATATTGATAAAAAGAAGTATTTTCCATGCATTAGGCTATCGAATTGTAAACTACTACATACGAGGGTGGGCTGATAAGTTCGAGGCCTGACACAGAGATGGAACAAGTATGACCAAATGACAATAATGTTTGTTAAGTATGATTCTTCAGACGCGTGAGTTTATTGGTTATTGCTGGTCGATAAAGTAAAGTAAACAAGTTCTGACATTTTCTTTAAATGCAAAAAAATTAAGTTCGAACTATCATAAAATAGTTTGTTAAAAAAGGTTTAACCCCCACGGACATACAAAAAGAGTTACATTCCATCTTAAAGGATTCTGGTCCTTTATATTCGACGATAAAAAAGTGGGCTGCTGAATTTAAACATGGTAGGAAATCAATTCACGATGATGAACGCTCAGGACGCCCAAAAACCGCTATGACCAACGAAATCGTCTCAAAAATTCACAATGCCGTATTGAACGATCGCTAATTGAGATACGCGAACTTGCTGCCATTGCAAACATCTCGATAGACCGCGTCCACTACATTTTACCGATGTTTTGGGTATGAAAAAGATTTCCACTCGATGCGTGCCGCGTTTGTTGAACGTCGACCCAAAACGCCAAACAATGAACATTTCTCAAGAGTCTTCTGAAATGTATTGTGTTTCAAGTTGAAAAATAAAATGAAATATTGTCAAAAATCTTGTATTTTCTTTGTGAGACCGAGAACTTTTCGAACCACCCTCGTACAGGGCTGCACTAAATAATTCGCACACAAAAGTGTGTCTTAAATGTATTAAGTTGCAAGGGGATTACATTGAAAAATAATATGAAATTTTGACAAAAATCTTGTGCTTTCACTGTCAAGCCTCGAACTTATCATCCCATCCTGGTAAATCAAGAGTCATGTGTATTTTATATCAAATCATTAATCTTCCCACAGCCAAAAAAAAAATTAAAAATCTACAAAATATTAAATCTTGCACATTTCCTGTACATTACGTTAAGACTGAGAATCGAATCATAAATTAACGTGTGAACGAAGGGTCAGATGTATTTTCCCTCTTTCATTAATCATTTTACAAAGAGAAGAGAATTCCTGTAAAATATTTATAAACGAATATATCACGCTACACTTGACAGCGGAATTATAATAAATGTTTAAATATATAATTTTTATCTTTATGCGTGCTATGCGATCCAACCCAGCTTACCGCATTACAGAACAAATATGAAAACCATTTTTTTTATTATTATTTTTTATTTAATACATTTTTTTAGATTGTTTATTAACAACACCACTAAAAGCATTTTTATATCAAAAATATAAGTTAGGCATTTAAATAAAGTTTTAAAATTTATTAAATGCGATACTTTCGTATTAGCCGCATGCCGGGAGTTAATAGCCGAAGAAATCGCCAAAGATTTTTTCTCTTAGTTACTGCAGCCTTTAAGGTTATGTTTGTTTCAGTTTTAAGCGCGTAGTTCGATTACATGTCTGGGGTTCCCGGATTATAGAAAATAAATGAAAACCATTTTTTTTAAATTGAAAACGCTAACAGATTTTTTTTACATTTAATATACAGGGTGGTCATAAAGAGTTTCCCTGATTACAAAAAAAATATTACGAAATAACCATTGAATGTAATATTGTAAATTTTTTATTATGGAAAAGTCATGTTCTTAAGATATTTAGCCCAGTCTCTACCGTCGTTCGTGAGTTGCTTGTTGAAAAATTTCCTGGAAGATGGATCGGACGAAATGGACCAACTCCTCTAGATATTTTTATCTTTTTTTTTTTTGGCGGGGGGGGGGGGGGGGGTAAATAGAGGACATAGTGTTTGCAACACCAGTAAAATATATCGAAACACTCAAAGTCAGGATCATAGATGTTGTGTCTAGCGTGACAGCCCAAATGTTGGGCAATACGTGGCGAGAAATGGAATACCACCTTGATATTCTTCGAGCTACCAAGGGTACTCGCATCGAAATTCACTGACGTAAGTACTTGTATTAAAAACATCACAAATGTCTTTACAATATATTGAAACACGCATATGCTTAATTATATTAGTTTTTCTCAGGGAAAGGCTTTTTGAAAGATTTGGCAGAAGCTAGCATTAATGTGGGATTAAAAATAAATTTGGAAAAGACTAAGGTGATGTTCAATTCATTTGCATCAAAAAAGAAAATCGTCTACAAAAACACTGAGATTAAAGATGTTGAAAGTTATGTGTACCTTGGACAAGAAATATCATCAGACAACAGTATCATGAATGAAATCAATAGAAGAATAAGAAATGGATGGAGTGCTTTTGGGAAGAACAATATTATTCTGAAGAGTAACATTCCTCTTTGTTTGAAAAGAAAGGTGTTTAACCAATGTGTTTTGCTTGCACTAACTTATGGAGCAGAAACATGGACACTAACAAAACGGATGGTACAAAGATTACAAACAACACAGCGAAGTATGGAAAGATGTATGCTAGGCATAACCAGAAGAGACCGAAAGAGAATAACGTGGATAAGAAGTCAGACGAAAGTTTTTGACATCATCGAGAGAATTAAACGGCTAAAATGGAAATGGGCTGGGCACATTGCAAGAAGACAAGACAATAGATGGAGCACAAACACCCTACAGTGGTATCCCAGAGATGTAAAACGACCAAGAAGACGACCTCAAGTAAGATGGAGGGACGAAATCAGAAAAGTGGCCGGCGTTAATTGGATGACTAAAGCACTAGACAGGCAACAATGGAAAAATCTGGGGGAGACCTACATCCAGCAGTGGATTGAAAATGGTTGTTGATGATGATGATGATATATATATATATATATATATATATATATATATATATTACTCAATATTAAATTTCTGAAATAGTTCAACGATTGGACAAAACATACAAATTAAATATTAAAAAAATAATTCATGTGCGAAAGTTTTTGTAAAAAAATGTCATCAATGAGTTTCTAAACAGCTTAACTCACCACATAACTCATTGTTTGATTACATAAACAAAATTAAATGCAAATTACGCTGTACTATGTATTCTTTATAGTTTAATTACGTTTCATAAGAAAAAGTCATATTTTTAGGATTGAAGCAAAATTTCAAAATCTTGCCGGTAGATGGCGCCAATATACTGGATCGATCCCCGCAAAGCAATTTTCTACGAAAGAAATCACCGCTATTTCTGAAAAAAAAAGTGTTTACAGAAAAAATTGTTTACAGAAATGTTGATATACCTGTTTTATATGAAATAGTTTTTGAAGGTTTTAAACAAAATTTAAATCTTTTAAAGCTTTAATATGCTTTTAAATATATTTTAAGAGTGGAATCGCATGTTAAACTGATTTTATATGAAAAAATATCAATTATCTATTGAAATAAAGTTTTTAAATTCCTTAAAAGCGATAATTTCGTATTAGACACATGCTTAGGAGTTAATAGCCAAAGATTTCGCTACCGACAGCAGATTTTCTGATTCTGATAATTTCAACGGTTTAAGCGCGTAGTTCCATTACATGTTTATTAAATTTCTGTTTTATTTATAATAAATGAATTTATTTATTTATTTATTGATGAAGTTTTAATGTCGTTCTGGAATATTAGCCTGAAACAAATGCTGGAATTTTTTAATTATTTTAAGTGCAAAAGGATTAATCTTTTGTAATCGGGCTGCAGACGATAGATATAGATTTAAAAATGATTCACGGTTGAAAATTATTTAAAAAAACATAAACATTCATTAAATTGAAATACAGTTTTCTAACAAATTATATTTGAAAGTTCATTTTTTTTCGTATTCGGTAATCTAAAAATTTAAATCATTCCATTTCATGTATGTTAAATTTGTGTTTTATTTTATTTTATATTATTTATTTATTTATTGATGAAGTTTCAATTTAGTTATGGAAATTTAGCTGGAGACAAATACTGAAATATTTCTATTGTTTTAAGTGCAAATGAGGATAATATTCTTCCGTAATGGAGCCTGCACGCGATGAAGACAGATTTTAAACAATCATGTTTAAAAACTATTTTAAAAACTACAATTTTTGTGTAAATTGCGATACAGTTTTCAAACAAATTGCATTTGAAAGTACTTTTTTTCTTTCTATGCGACGGTGTAAAAGCTGAAAATGTGTGATATTTAGAAGTTAAAAAAATTACAGTTAGCGAAAATTGCTAAACCAAAATTCAGTCGTCAAGTGTTGCCAACATAAAAATGACGGCAGCAATATGCACGGACACGTTTGTCCTGTATAATATAGATATACATATTTTCATTGAAACCAAACTTGCGCCTTCCAAAATCAGGGGTCAGGGCCACAGCTTCATAATCTTTTTTTTTAATAAGGCATTTCCACTACCAGAAGAAAGTCTCCAAAAACTGTACAAATTAATCATATTTAAAGTATTGATACAGTATAGTTCTTTTTTCCCCCCATCAGAATAGATTTGGCAATCGACCTACAAGCTGTATTATAAAAAGAGGTTACATGAATACATTTTTTCTCCAATAATTAAACTTTTCGCAATCGAAAAAAATAAAAGATTTTATTGTATAAAGAAACATTAGTATTTACAAAAAGAAGATTCAACTATGAGGAAATTATATTTTGCTGAACAACTATGTTTTTGTAATTATTTAACGTGCAAGATTTAAGTTTAATATTTTAATTAAATCTAGAACAAAGTTTAGAAAGGAATTTTACGGCTGGTTTCTCCTGACATATTTTACTATAATTAACATTTAAAAAAAGATCTTTATTCTGCAAGTTTCTTTTTCATTTCTTTATCACAAATTTCTTTGCATGTCTGAATTTAGATTAACACGACCTTGTCTCGGAAAATGAAATAATTTTACACAAAATTATTTAAAAAAAATTTCTTTTGTTCTTTAAAATATTCTTTTAAGAACACTTTCCAAGTTTTTCATTAATCTTTTAGAAAGTAGTCTAATTTAAACCTTTTAAAAAAGTTTTCACTTGTATTTACTTTGTTTAAATGATTAATGATTATAGGTAATAGAAAAATTTGTAGAACTTTTCTTTTTTCTAACAGAAGAGAAAAAAATTTAAAACAAAGGATTTTGCTCACTTTTTTTTAAAAGATGGCAGAAATCAAAATTGATTTAATCACGTTTTCTTATTTTATACTATAAAAATAAGAAATTACATATTAAGATTTTTTTCCGGCTTATAAGAAAATATCTTTTTCCAACCAAGCGAATGCTTTGAAATTTAAAAATGAAAAGATGTAATTTTTGTAGAGTGCTTTTTTGTTTTCAGCTTACTTGTATTTAAATGAGATTAGAGAATCTTTATTTTGAAAAAAAAAAATATCTAGACTTACTTTCCTGTATAGATGAAATAATAATTATAAAATTAGGATATGTTATATTATTAAAAATTGCATTTTCTTATTAAATTCTTGTTTTAAACAAAAATGCGTATTATTATATCTTAAAATATCTCACATTTAAAACTCAATTACAATTAGGAATTTAGCCTTGAATGGCTGGATGGCCACATGTACAATGTGAAGTCAGACCGACATTTCACAGAACTGGGGAATTTTTGTATAGGAACTAAACTGAGCTGTGAACAATCGCTCGGTATAATATGTCTTACAGAAATGAAATGATTTCAATGAAATGATTTCAAATTCTTTGTTTTGAGCTGTGGTTTTTCCTGCTAACCCGTTTACACTTTAGAAATATAAATAGTTTAGCACTTGTTTCCGGGTAATATTCTACAACGAAATTAAAACTTCATCAATAAATGAAAAAAAAAAAAGAAAAAAAAATGTAATTTAACAAATTACAACAACCATTGGTAAAATGTTCTGAAAGTTGCATCAAAGTATTTAACAACGACGAACAACTATGTAAAAACATTTCGCATAAATATTTAACGTTTGTTTCCGGGTAATATTCTACAACGAAATTAAAACTTCATCAATAAATGAATAAAAAAAGAAAAAAAAATGTAATTTAACAAATTACAACAACCATTGGGGAAATATTCCGAAAGCTGCATCAAAGTATTTAACAACGACGAACAACTATGTAAAAACATTTCGTCTGAACCATCGCCGCAGTTATCATAACCGTTACATACTGCTACAAATACACACATTTTCCATTACTACAGTTGAAGAGATCCTGGCATTCTCAGCCCTCGCAAAAATATTCGTCTGAACCATCTATACAATCAATCTCTCTATCGCACCCCTGACAGCGTTGAATGCATTCGTCATTCGATTGTAAGCAATGCGCCTTTCCATCATCGCATGTCGATGTCGCAGATGTTTCAACCAACCAGCAAACGATAAACGTTGCGCGATACATAATAATATTTAACAACATACTGCCTGGAAGAATTGTTTAAACGAGTAAGTTGATAAGAGAAGCACTGAACGCTACTGAGTAACATTAAGTCATGCAAATAAAGGGAAAGTGCTTACCAATATATGTTAACCAATATATCTTAATATTTTGTCGAGTCCTTCCTACAATAACTTTAACTCTTGTTTAGATTGATATCTGAGCTAAAGGTATTTTGAGGAAATTAAAGTTGAAGACCACGTTTTTTGCTTTATAAGACGATTTCTCATCTGACGTCAATTTTTGAATTCGGCTTTTTTTCATATCTGATAGTTTGCATCTATCCTTTTTGTAACTTTAACATTTTTGTAACGATTTTATGCATTTCTATTGCCTATTCAAAGAAAAATTCTTCTAAAGTTCCAGAATTTCGTTAAAAACGCTTAAAAAATTCATCTAAAATTACAGAATTTCGCTAAAAACGCTTAAAAACGCTCAAAGTCACGACGCCAAGAGGTCCATTCTCGACCGAAAACAACAATCATTTTCCCAATGATTAATAAAATAACATAATTAAAACACAAATTTAACAGACATGCAATCGACGCTTAAACAGACACGTTTAAACCAAAGAAATTATAAGAATCCAAAAGGCTGCTGTAGGTAGCGAAATATTTGGGATTTTTTCTTACAAATGTTGGCATGGGGGCCAATACAAAATAATCGCTTTTAATAAATTTCGAAACTTTATTTGAATACGTAGTTGATATTTCTCATATAAAAATGCTTTTTGGTGTTGTTAGTATCTAATCTAAAGATATATATTAAATCTAAAAAAATTATTGAGTTTTCAATAAAAAATAGATGGTTTTAATCCATATTTTGTAAACCGTTAAGGTCGGGTCATATGCCAGAGTTTGAATAATAATAATAATAATAACATTAGTCGGCAAAATAAAAAACAATTTCCTCCCTCCAAAACAAATATGTAAACTGTACAAATCGAATGCACCTAAATCTAAATATGACATCCAAATTGTGCCGGCACGTACCATCTTTCCTAAAAACAGTTTTATAAGAATAACAAATAGTGAAGGATTATCATATTAATTTGCAATTCTAGATACCATTGGAATCATGAAAAAAGTATTTTCATGGTCTTTGATAACAAATCGTTAAGTTATAACAAGACTAGTCGGATATGCAAATCCCAAAACTTTCTTTTATCATGTTAATACTTCAAAATTAACTATCACACCACCATAAACGAAACCCTGCTTCCGAATCATCGGGTTACCTGGATGTAGAGTTGCAAAAAACAGGTTTATTCCCAGGTTTATTTCCAATAGACCCGGTTTATTCCCAGGTTTATTCCCAAAAGACCTGGTTTATTCCCAAAAACCCTGTTTATTCCCGGGTTTAAACCGTTTTTTTTTTCAGCCTTTGCAACTCTACCTGGATGCGATCAGCCGATGTACGAACTAGGAAAAGTCCTTCTGGTCTGAACCGGCAGGAAAAGATAGCCTTTCTATTGCTAGTTTTAAGATTTTAGCTAATTTTACTGCAAAACACAAAGCTAAAATGCGTGGAGCCCGATTACAGAAGAGTCATTCCCAATTCTCGTCAATATTGAATTTGAATGAGAATATCGCCAAATTAGACAGACATAGCCAAGTTGGCTTCATATATGGCAATGCATTTTTATCGCCAAATTTGGCGATATTTCGCCAATTGTCGTCAAGCTTGGCGAGAATTTGACCTTGGACAATATAAATACATAGTGTTAAGCATGTTAGAGTTGAAACGATGGTTTTACAACAATGAAAGAAAATTTTCCGAAACGATGTTCACTAAAACTCACAAATTAATCCCGTTTATGGAGGAATCGTGCTGTATTGTTTCAAAATGTCAGCCACCCTAAAATTTCAAACTGCTATATCTCAGCCATTTTTTAAGTTTGAGGCAAAACAAAAAATGCTCTGGAATCCTTGGAACAAGGCATTTTACGTACATTTAACGTACATTTACGTACATTTAACGTAAAAAAGAAAATTAGGATTTCTAATTTGTTTTTGTACATCTTTTTGAATTTGAAATCTTTAACTGGCTATCACAGCGCCCCCTCCAGGCGCAGTATCCTCAAATTCAACTGGGACCTTCAGATCATAGTAAAAAATATATATATATATATATATATATATATATATATATATATATATATATATATATAAAATGGTTCAGTTATCTACATAACGTCATACACTTTTCCATGATACGATAGTGAAAATGGAACGAAAATCGCCAGCGCAGCGCTCCCTTTCGTCGGAATATCCCCAAATTCAAGTAGAACGTGCATAGCCAAAAACATAGAAAAAAATTTTGGTTCAATTTGAAGCATAACTTCATATACTTTTCGATGATACAATGAGGACAGACCGACGGACAGAGAGACATTTTGTAAAAACAGGGTTTTCGGAATCTCTGACCCCTAGAATGTATAAATCTGTCGAAAACCGGAAATAAAAAAAAATTCGAATACAATACTTTCTTTCATTATAGATAGAAGAAGTAAAAATCTAGTTTGTTGACACTTGTATCGTGCAGTTTTCTTTTGGTGTTTCTCCCCTCATCCTTTTGTGTCCAAATTCACTAATAGCTGTACACTAATATATTTTTATTCCTTATGCCGCTGTAACTCGGGTAATGTTTTTACATGCATTTACTTATAGGTAATTTACATATCATTATATACATTGTATTTCTTACGCAATTTTCACTTTAGCTTTAGCAAGACATAAAATACCTTAATTTTAAAAGCAAGCCCTCATTACCTAAAAAATGATACTCGATACAGTAATTTCATTGCCATATTTTGTAGCTTGAAATCTATAAGAATCAACCATTATTACTTTCTTTTATCTATAATAGAAGTAAGTACTGTAATCAAAAAAATTTCCCTCTTCCGGTTTTCGACGGATGTACATATTTTAGGGGTCAGAGATTCCGAAAAACATGTTTTTACAAAATGCCTGTCTGTCGTCTGTCCGTCTGTCTGTCTGACTGTCCTCATTGTATCATCGAAAAGTAATATATGAAGCTATGCTTCAAATTGAACAAAAAAAAAAATTCTATGTTTTTGGCTATGGCCAATCACTTGAATTTGGGGATATTTCGACGAAAGGGGGAGCTGCGATAGTGATTTTTGTTCCATTTTCACTATTGTATCATCGAAAAGTGTATAAAGTTATGCAGATAATTGAGTGAATTTTTTGTATATGTTTTTGACTATGGCCTACAGGTCCCAGTTGAATTTGGGGATATTGCGCCTGGGCGCCGTGATAGCCATTTAAAGTTTTCCAATTCAAAAGGATGTACAAAAAATTAGAAAGCCGAAATTTTTTTTGCGTTAAATGTTTGACGTTGATCCAAGGATTCCAGAGCATTTTTTGTTTTGCCTCTATTAAAAATGGCTGAGATATGGCAGTTTGAAATTTTAGGGTGACTGACATTTTGAAACAATATAGCAGGATTCCTCCATAAACGGGTTTAATTTATGAGTTTTAGTGAACATGGTTTCGGCAAATTTTCTTTCATTGTTGTAACTATAGTTTCAACTCTTAGATGCTTAGCACTATATATTTATATTCGCCAACGTCAAATTCTCCCCAAGCTTGGCGACAGTTGGCGAGATATCGCCCCATTTGGCGATAAAAATACGTTCCCATTTATGAAGCAAACTTGGCTATGTCTGTCTAATTTGGCGATATTCTCATTCAAATTTAATACTGACGAGAATTGAGAATGACTCTACTGTAATCGGGTTCCACGCATTTTAGCTTGGTGTTTTTCAGTAAAATTAGCTAAAATCTTAAAACCAAGCAATAGGGAGGCTATCTTTTCCTGTCGGTACAGGCCAAAAGGATTTTTCGTAGTTTAGTATAATACATTGGCTGATCGCATCCAGGTAGAGTTGCAAAAAACAGGTTCATTCCCAGGTTTGTTTCCAATAGACCCGGTTTATTCCCAGGTTTATTCCCAAAAGACCTGGTTTATTCCCAAAAACCCTGTTTATTCCCGGGTTTAAACCGTTTTTTTTTCAGCCTTTGCAACTCTACCTGGATGCGATCAGCCGATGTACGAACTAGGAAAAGTCCTTCTGGTCTGAACCGGCAGGAAAAGATAGCCTTTCTATTGCTAGTTTTAAGATTTTAGCTAATTTTACTGCAAAACACAAAGCTAAAATGCGTGGAGCCCGATTACAGAAGAGTCATTCCGAATTCTCGTCAATATTGAATTTGAATGAGAATATCGCCAAATTAGACAGACATAGCCAAGTTGGCTTCATATATGGCAATGCATTTTTATCGCCAAATTTGGCGATATTTCGCCAATTGTCGTCAAGCTTGGCGAGAATTTGACCTTGGACAATATAAATACATAGTGTTAAGCATGTTAGAGTTGAAACGATGGTTTTACAACAATGAAAGAAAATTTTCCGAAACGATGTTCACTAAAACTCACAAATTAATCCCGTTTATGGAGGAATCGTGCTGTATTGTTTCAAAATGTCAGCCACCCTAAAATTTCAAACTGCTATATCTCAGCCATTTTTTAAGTTTGAGGCAAAACAAAAAATGCTCTGGAATCCTTGGAACAAGGCATTTTACGTACATTTAACGTACATTTACGTACATTTAACGTAAAAAAGAAAATTAGGATTTCTAATTTGTTTTTGTACATCTTTTTGAATTTGAAATCTTTAACTGGCTATCACAGCGCCCCCTCCAGGCGCAGTATCCTCAAATTCAACTGGGACCTTCAGATCATAGTAAAAAAAAAAAATATATATATATATATATATATATAAAATGGTTCAGTTATCTACATAACGTCATACACTTTTCCATGATACGATAGTGAAAATGGAACGAAAATCGCCAGCGCAGCGCTCCCTTTCGTCGGAATATCCCCAAATTCAAGTAGAACGTGCATAGCCAAAAACATAGAAAAAAATTTTGGTTCAATTTGAAGCATAACTTCATATACTTTTCGATGATACAATGAGGACAGACCGACGGACAGAGAGACATTTTGTAAAAACAGGGTTTTCGGAATCTCTGACCCCTAGAATGTATAAATCTGTCGAAAACCGGAAATAAAAAAAAATTCGAATACAATACTTTCTTTCATTATAGATAGAAGAAGTAAAAATCTAGTTTGTTGACACTTGTATCGTGCAGTTTTCTTTTGGTGTTTCTCCCCTCATCCTTTTGTGTCCAAATTCACTAATAGCTGTACACTAATATATTTTTATTCCTTATGCCGCTGTAACTCGGGTAATGTTTTTACATGCATTTACTTATAGGTAATTTACATATCATTATATACATTGTATTTCTTACGCAATTTTCACTTTAGCTTTAGCAAGACATAAAATACCTTAATTTTAAAAGCAAGCCCTCATTACCTAAAAAATGATACTCGATACAGTAATTTCATTGCCATATTTTGTAGCTTGAAATATATAAGAATCAACCATTATTACTTTCTTTTATCTATAATAGAAGTAAGTACTGTAATCAAAAAAATTTCCCTCTTCCGGTTTTCGACGGATGTACATATTTTAGGGGTCAGAGATTCCGAAAAACATGTTTTTACAAAATGCCTGTCTGTCGTCTGTCCGTCTGTCTGTCTGACTGTCCTCATTGTATCATCGAAAAAATATATGAAGCTATGCTTCAAATTGAACAAAAAAAAAATTCTATGTTTTTGGCTATGGCCAATCACTTGAATTTGGGGATATTTCGACGAAAGGGGGAGCTGCGATAGTGATTTTTGTTCCATTTTCACTATTGTATCATCGAAAAGTGTATAAAGTTATGCAGATAATTGAGTGAATTTTTTGTATATGTTTTTGACTATGGCCTACAGGTCCCAGTTGAATTTGGGGATATTGCGCCTGGGCGCCGTGATAGCCATTTAAAGTTTTCCAATTCAAAAGGATGTACAAAAAATTAGAAAGCCGAAATTTTTTTTGCGTTAAATGTTTGACGTTGATCCAAGGATTCCAGAGCATTTTTTGTTTTGCCTCTATTAAAAATGGCTGAGATATGGCAGTTTGAAATTTTAGGGTGACTGACATTTTGAAACAATATAGCAGGATTCCTCCATAAACGGGTTTAATTTATGAGTTTTAGTGAACATGGTTTCGGCAAATTTTCTTTCATTGTTGTAACTATAGTTTCAACTCTTAGATGCTTAGCACTATATATTTATATTCGCCAACGTCAAATTCTCCCCAAGCTTGGCGACAGTTGGCGAGATATCGCCCCATTTGGCGATAAAAATACGTTCCCATTTATGAAGCAAACTTGGCTATGTCTGTCTAATTTGGCGATATTCTCATTCAAATTTAATACTGACGAGAATTGAGAATGACTCTACTGTAATCGGGTTCCACGCATTTTAGCTTGGTGTTTTTCAGTAAAATAGCTAAAATCTTAAAACCAAGCAATAGGGAGGCTATCTTTTCCTGCCGGTACAGGCCAAAAGGATTTTTCGTAGTTTAGTATAATACATTGGCTGATCGCATCCAGGTAGAGTTGCAAAAAACAGGTTTATTCCCAGGTTTGTTTCCAATAGACTCGATTTATTCCCAGGTTTATTCCCAAAAAACCAAGTTTATTCCCAAAAAACCCGGTTTATTCCCATGTTTAAACCGGGTTTTTTCCAGCCTTTGCCAATCTACATCCAGGTAACCTGACGATTCGCAAGCAGCTGACGTACAATAACGAAAAATATTGATTTCTTTGACGGTGTGATAGAGAATTTTGAAGTATTAACATCTATGAGATAGAAGAAAGTTTTGGAGGATTGGCCTCATCCGACTAGTTTTTACAGGGAGGATTTTGGTGCCGACCAGTGTAAAAATAATAAAAATCTCGAAAAGGGCCAGTTTTAATAAAGCATTAGAACTTAAAATTTTTGTTGCATGTAGATACAGGATGGAAAGCTCATAAGTTATGTAGCCATTTTGTTTGTGAGCAAATATAACTACAGTTATAATAAGTGATGTTTATACATAGGAAAGTGAGTATGCGCTACACAACGAGACTACTCGCCGTGCGCCTAATGGCAAAATGCGAAAGTTGAGAAAAAAAAAAAGGCTGTTAGAAATTTATTTATCGTCATCGATTTTTTAGGAAATGACGCCTCATGCGCATGCAAAGTTTAAACCAATAGCGAAAAATGCAAATTTAAATTTGTGCGATTCTCTCTAATACTACAGTGCTGATTTCGTGACACTGAAGAATAGAGTAGTAAAAAAATGTGAACTGGAACCCAGACACATGATTAAGACAGGAGAAGCAGAAATTTATTATGCTTTAATTGGTCATAAACATTCGCAAATCCTTCGTGGAACCATGCTGAAAATCGAACCAACTTACATTCGCACTTTTCATTTTTAACACTTTCCAACCTAGTTGAAAAGTGTTTATGACTTCGGTTTGTATGCCGAAGAAGAATGGTAGCTCGAAGAATGTCAAGGCCATTTCTTTGTCACGTATTGCCCAACATTTGTGCTGTCACTAGAGTTGCAAAGGCTGGACAAAACCCGGTATAAACCTGGGAATAAACCGGTTTTTTGGGGGAATAAACTTGGTTTTTTGAGAATAAACCCGATCTTTTGGGAATAAACCGGGTCTATTTGAAATAAACCTGGGAATAAACCTGTTTTTTGCAGCTCTAGCTGTCACACTAGACACAGCATATGTGATTCTGACCTTGAGTGGATATCCTCTGAATATTCAAAAATATGAAAAGCTTAATAACTGGATTTATTACAGTGGGTCAGGTGAAGGATTTTTCTGTAAACTATGTTCAGTTTGCTTTTCAAAGGGGCCTTGGATTGACCAAGCCGTAATGTCTAGGGGATCATCTAACCAGATGAAAAAACAAAACATAAAACAAGACTTTTCCATAATAAATATTTTAGAGTATTACATTCAATAGTTATTTAGAAAAAATATTTTTGTAATCAGGGAAAGACTTTATGACCACCTTATATATAAATATGTATGTAATATACAACATATAATATCTATCTATTAATTTTTTCTTCTTTTTTTTCTTTTGCTTTACCGCACATTAATATAATTTTTTTATATTTTATTAAAAAGAAAAAAGGAATATAATCTTAACGGTTAAAAATTTAAGGGACGCTTTACTTTTCTACACGTCCAATGCTTCATAAAATAGAAAAATAAATGGGTGATATATCGTAACTTTAAACATTAAATAAAATGCCTTAATGATGAAAAATGACTTATTTATGATCAACTGATAATGTTCCTTCGAAATATGTTTCTGAAGTTCATTTTTCAAAAGTCACTGAAGTTTAGCTGACTGAGCGAAATTTTTAGATAGAAATAGGAGAAGCGGGTAAAAGATTATAAGACAGTTTGGAGAGTCAAGTTACTAAGATTTAAAATATAAACGATAAATTATTAAAATGAGTTATATCGAAGATATTTTATTGATCGAAAATGAGTTAATTATAAATTTCAACTTTTTTTATTTCAATGTTTTGATAACATATTTTTCGAAATGTTAGTTATCTTTAATATACTTTTCAATCTCTTCTAGAAGAGTAGATGTAACTAATATAGAGGGTGCCCATAAAATCTTTGCCTCACTTCAAAAATTCATAACTTCTAATGTTTTAAAATAGAGGAGTGAAATTTACGTCATAATGAAGCTAAAATAATCATGTTTTTCTTTCTTTTTTTTCCAGGTCTCATTGATGTAACGTCAGTAAAAGAAATACTGTATCGAATAAACTGAAAATTTATTAGAATCAAGAGAAGCTCATTGTGTATTGTCGTTTTTTCCGTTTATGTGTTTTTTTTAAAGCATAATCAATTGGTGCTATTGAAAATACAAAAAAATTGCAACCATAATGCTTTTTTTTTTTTTTTTTTTTTTTTAGTTTTATTCAAACATTTTTTTTTAAAAAAATTATGAGTTTCGCAGAAGTATGTTTTTATGTGGACTTTCATTCAGTCAAACACCGCTAACTGGCGAAGTCGCATCTGGGCGTAGGTAATCCCAACGTTTCTCACTCCTCAAATGCCTAACAGAAGAGGAATGTACTAACGATATTGCTGTGTATAGTGGAATCTTGACTTTAGACGACGAAAATTTTGAAAATTATAAAAAAACAAAAAAAAAAAAAACAAAAAAAAAAAAAACCGTAGGGTATTAAAAAATTAATTTAAAAAATCGACTCAGAATATTGCTTACAAGACGAAAATAAAAATTACAACGACATAAAAAATTGGACTTGCATAACAATTGTTTTTCACGTGTTTTTCCTACTTTTCCGATACATTTCCTTCTAAAAACGGGGCTAGATGGAATGTAAGGGTAAAAACATATATGGTTTCTCATGCCGTGAGACTTATAGAGCAACTACTCTGCATAGTTGACAAACCTTGGAAAAATAAATACAATTTTAACTAATGTCGTGGAAATTCGTCGTTTCGGCAGACTGTGTGTTCTCCTGACAGAAACCTACGAGATTTTTTCCTGTGTTGTTACGTTAAAGACGTAGGTTTACCAATCTTAGGTGCACGATATTGAGACATTAATGATTTCGATATCTGCTGCTGTTATGAGTACATCCCTCCAGTGATATTTTTATGGGTCATTACACATAAGTTCGACAATTTTTTTTTTTGTTTGTTTCTTTGAGTTGCCGCACGATTTTTGATTTTTTCCATATTTAGTATATGGAAATCTATATAGAAAAAAGTTAAAATCCATTTTAAAAAATCTATCTTAAAATTTTTTTTAATTAAAAGAGGTTGCAAACTGCGATTCAGTTGCACGTTTTCACAAAATTCCCAGGTTGAATAAAATCTTGCTTATTTTTGAATTGAACTATTTTTAAACTGATTCTGTAGAATGACTTTCTGCGCAACTAATAGTACTACGGTGAGCTACAAATAAACTTTATTTTTTAACCCATGATGAGATTCACAGATTATGTAAAAAATAAAACGTGAATATTTTCTCATCGAAGTTTCACTCGCTTATCTCAAAAACTTTAAAAGATGATTTTTTATGATGGGATTAAGACATTACGGACAGACTGCATTTGTAGCAGAAAATAAAATAAAGAAAAGAAAGAAGAAAGTATACTAAATAAATTAGAGTATATGTTTTCTAAGGAAGAAAAAAATAGATATAATTTATAATGGAAGAACTAGTATTTTGCTTTATTGATTTATGATACGTCTTTATCGGTGAGCTACAAATTAACACAAAGAGGCTGATTGGTTGGTTTGAAGTTCTAAGGTCATATTTTGCACATGGGGGGGGGCTAAACATACATAAATATGTAATAATAAAATAGACAATATTTAAAAAATAAATAAACAAAGACTAATTTGAAGAAATTGTCAAATATTTCTTTACCTTTTTTTTCTATTAATCTCTATCTCTATAAAAGAGTAAGTGTCTGTCTGCCTGCCTGCCTGCCTGCGGATTTCTCCGTAATTATAACACCTAGGACTCAGAAATTTTTGTCATGTGTAGATGTTGTCACCGGATAGTATACCTCGCGGCCGGATTTTTAAATTTTAATTTAGATTTTTAAAAAAAAATTAAAACGTGTATATGGAATTTTGGGTTCGAGGCTATTTCAAGCTCCTCCCATGAAATAGCCTCGGCAACGAAGCAGCCAGCCAATGAGAGCAGTGTAACGACCGAAGAAATCTATGGCCTAGCCTGACTCGTGAGTTGCTGGCATAGAGTTGTCCAGTTTTTGTTCATGGTTTTGTCGCCTAGCTTCGGAGGTTGACTGCCGTGTAATCGAATCGAAAGGACAGTTTTCGATATGCAAAGAGACTGCAAGAGATGTTAGTTGGCAGGTCAAAAAGAAGTGAACCGAGCTAAGCTAAGAGAGATGCAGAGAGAGTTGAACAGACGATAGTGAGCGGAAAATGATGTGTGCGCGTGTACAGTATATGATGGTTGTGTACGCTGGGGTTTTGATGGCAGAGTGTAATGTTTTTTAATTGTTCATCTTATTTTAACTTGTGTATCAACGATGCCTAATAAAAAGTGCTGGATGTTAATCATCACCTTGGATCACTGGAGTTCGTTAAGTTATTAGAGTATGGCTCTTTCCACCCGACATCAATAGAGCTTACTGATTTTAGTTCGGATTTTCACCACAGGGGGCGCTTTCGTATCTTTGGTTCTATGGGCTGGATCATGACGGGGTATGCCTCATTCGACTCGACATCGATAACCTTAATGAATTCAGTTATGTTCGTATAGAACATATTGTGCCCCCTGGCGGTGGAAGGTGTAACTAAAGGATTTTGCAGCTAACTCGGGTTCTATGGGTCACATCATGACACGATTTGGCTCATTCGACACAACATCAATAAAGCTTACCTATTTTAGTTCTGAATTTCACCACCAAGGGGTGCTTTCCTATCTCTGTTTCTATGGGCTGGATCACAATGGGGTATGGCTCTTTCCACTTGACATCGATAGAGCTGACTGATTTTAGTTCGGATTTTCACCACAAGGGGTGCTTTCCTATATCTGGTTCTATAGGCTGGATCACGACGAGGTATGGCTCATTCGACTCTACATAGATAGAGCTTTTCGATTTTCACCACCAGGGGTGCTTTTCTATCTCTGGTTCTATTATGGGCTGGATCATGAAGGGGTATGGCTCTTTCGACTCGACTTACGGTAATATATGGGAGTGTGTATGGCACGCCCAGTGTTTGCTGTCTAAGGTAGTGGGGCCCCCAACATTAGATTTGTTTAAAAATAAAAAAAATGTTCAACACTGATTTCAGGTACATTTAAGGTTGTTGGCACGGGCAACGCCGGGTGGGTAAGCTAGTTGAGTATATAAATTAATATATTACTTAATAAAAAGAAATTATTAATTGATACATTGATTATAACGATTTCAATCATTAAGTATGCATAAAATAATATACAAGGATTAAATATATTAAATAAAATAAAAGAACATTTCAATGCTAAAATAATACACAGAAGAGCAGTTGAATTAGAGGGAGGTGGCATTATACAAATGTGTCGCTGTAGGCGGCCATGTAAACGGAAAGGACATGACGTAAGCCAAGATCCGAAAATATAAGGTGTGCTGCTCACGGTATCAGTAACAGTCGAGAGCAGTATGGGTAAGACGAAGGATCTAAGTGCATTTGTGCGTGAGTAAATTTTTGGGGCCCAATAAATGGATCTCTCCATCTTCGAATTCGTGCAGGAACTGGGATTTTCACGAGCCACTGCATAACGAGTGTGCCGTGAGTTTGTCGGTTCTTGTGTGGGTGAACAAAGCCATCGACGTGACGACTAGCTCGTATTGTAAAAGCGGGTAGACGAGCCACAGTGCGACAGATTACGTGGAAATTTAACGCTGGTGCACAACAACGTGTAAACAGCCACATCATCCAGAAGCATCTCCTCGCTGTGGGGTACAGAAACCATCAACCCATGAGGATATCTCTGCTGACCGCACATTAAAGTGCGCAACTCTTAGTATGGGCGTGAGAACATCGCCACTGGACCCTAGAAATATGGAAAAGTGTTGCCGGGACTGATGAGTCGAGATTCACGTTGCTACATGACGATGGCGGGTACAAGTACGGTGCAAACCCCATAAAGCCATGGATCCGTTTTGCTAGGAGGCTATTCTTCAAACTGGTAGAGGCGGAATTCTCTTCTGGGGACTGTTTAAATGTACTGAAATGGACCTGTATTACATGTGATATCTTCCGTCACAGGTCAGTGTTACCTGGGGCTTGACGGGAACTTGACGACCATGTGTTCCTGTTTGTTCGTCTGCGACATACGACTGGAGACCTCTTCTTTCAACAAGACAATGCACCGTGCCATCGGACCTAAATTGTATCCTAATGATTGAATAAACACTACACAGACGTTATCTTATTTCCCTGGCCAGCGAGATTACCTGTCCTCAATCCCATCGAGCACATCTGGGATGCCATCGAAAGAAATATTCGAAGCCTCTGACCCCTCTCACTCCCACCATCAAATCTTTGCGAATTGTGGTGGTAGAGTGTGCAGGGGTCGTGGATATATAGATTCGTCATTCGTATATATATACTACATAGTATTCAAAAATTTAGTTCAGTTAAAATAAGCATAACACAGTTGAACATTCCCCTTCAGCAATTTTCGTCAATAAGGGGAGATACACTTGAATCGTTTTGTGCATCCCTGTCTATAAAATTTACACCCGCCAAGTAATGTGTAAAAAATAGTTAAATTTAAAAACGCTTACCACAATTGAAAACGCACTTCCAGCAATTATTGCTCATAGACAGTGCTATAGCTGAATTTTTTTCTGCGTTTCTGTAAATGAACAATAAATGCTAAGCACACACTATTCTTCCGTAAGCATCTTCTAATGCACTTTAGTGATATATATCAACACTGCAAATAGAGGCGTCTTAAATTCAGACACATATGTGTCTGAAAAAGCTATTCAGACACTTAAGTGTCTGAATGTAAAATTTCAGACATTATAGATGTCTGAATTTAAGACACATAAGTGTTTTACTGTGACCACGGTACAAAAGAACTGAGAAAAAAGTCTGAATAATGACGATATGTCTGAAATTAAGACATTTAGAAATTTAGACACTTAAGGTCTGAATGAATTTACCATAATTGTGTGATATGCGTGGTGATTGTGATACAATCTTGCCACTGTATAATGGCAGTAATATCAGAGAATGTTTCGGAACAGATGAATGTTGTTTAAAATACTTTTCCATCTACAAAATTTTGATTAGACCCAGTGCCACATGGGGCCCTGACAAATCACTTAGCGGGGCCCAACGTCTCTGACTACAATATTCGACTAATAAAATTCCTCTTTAAAATTTGTATATATCATATATAATATAGAGATATAATAGAGAGGTATATAATATTAGAGAATACGGTGTATGAATAAAAGCGCGCAATTTCTTTCGCGTGTAATGTGAATAACAAATTTTAATTTCTAAAAATATTCTATCCTTTAGAATATTTTAAATATTTATTTTTAGCGTTTAAATTTACCGTCAGGATTTTCACATCTATACATTTCCTTACAATTTTATCAACTTTGGCTGTAAGAAATAAAGTTAATTGTAATTGGACCAAGGCCGTAGCTAGAAGGGTGCCAGGGGGGGGGGGAGACCCCGTAAACATTTTTTAGCCCCCCCTCCCCCCGGAAAAGATGCCAAGGTCACCAAATGAAACTCTGTTGCAAAATCGAACTTAGTTTTGGCGCCCTTTAAAGTTTTGCTTAAATACTAAATTGTAGTATTTGTATAAAAACTGCAAATAAGTGCTTAAAATTAGTTTAAATAAGTGTTTTAAAAACAATAATTCTAAAATGCACTATAAATCTTTGATCTTGTTAACTTTTTTTATCATATGAAAATACAACTTTAGAATCTTTAAAGACAGGGAATATTAAAAAAAATTAAAGATTACAACTCTTTATGAAACAGGTGAACTGTAAGGTTTTTATTTACTTGTTGACATCATCACTTATTATTTCACCAGTATAATTATACACTAGTTATACACTGGAAATTTTTATTCTGCAGCCTTTTCTTTTCTTAGGATAAAAGGAAGTTATTATAAACAGTTTAATAAGAAACATGAATATGCACTAATTTACCTTTCTATATAATAATTTGATCATATATATCTGGGTGTGTGTTTGTGCGTGCATGTGTCAGAGAGAGAGAAAAAATATGACCCTCCCCTACATTTTCCCGAGTACCCCCCCCCCCCCCTATTATTCACTTCTAGTTACAGCCCTGATTGGGACTGATTAAAAATATGGATGACAGATAGCGCCACTATTCATATTCAAGGCTGTTCTTGTTCAAATATTCAGAGGAGATACTTTCTGACAAATTTTTAAATTCATTTCTGTTCGGAAAAACATGATAAGGGCAGGTTTTCTTATTCAGAAACTATGTAATCGAATAGTGTTTTCCATTTTTTGGTAAAGACAAAAGATATTTCAGAAAATGCTGTCAAAGTTGGCGTTTTAAACCGATTTTTCGGAGCGAGAAGACAGAAAATTCAATCTGCTTAAAACTCGAAAAGTAATTTATTCATTAAAAAAATGGAACACTCATTTCGATACTAAATCGCTTCAATAGTCATGCCTTTGTGTTTAAAAATGAGTCAGAAAGTTTCGCGTTGCTGAGCAGAGAATTTGAGAACCTTCTTAACTAATTTATTTTTGGTTTATTATTGGTGGTATAAGTAAGAAAACAATCGCTTGTCAGAAAATATAATGTCCTTCAAAAATTATTTGCACTCATAGGCGTACGCAGAAAAAAGTACCCCCCCCCCCCCTATCTTTTTAATAATTTCATTTAATACTTCTTATGTAAAATATGTAAAATAAAAATATTATAAACAGTAAAATAAGTTTTATTAGACATGATAGGTTTTAGCTCAACCTGATCAAATAAATAAGAATATTCTATAATTTCGCGATCTATGAAGTTATTTGTAACCGCTATCATTTAATTTTTCACGTACGTTTTACATTATGCACGTTATTTATTTTTTATTTTTTACTTGGATGTTTATTTCCATATTTGTAACCAAAGGGTAACTCGAGCCTCAATTTTGGTAAGTTAAATGATAAAGTTAAAGTTTAATGTTAAAATGATATGATAAAGTTAAACGCAAATTTGGTAAGATGTTGCATCGTTATATATTGTATTTTTACGTATTACAACCTCTATGGTTTCCCATAAAATGGATTGACAGTATATATTGCAGAGAAAAAAATATTTTACTTTCTTTGAAATTTATTTGGAGGCTTTCTTCTTGATATAATCTTGCCAGGGCTGGGGTTTTTCTATTATGCTTAATATCAACTATATGCTCCTTTTTTCTGTAAAAACAATTTACTGTTTATAATCTTTTTATTTTTCGCCTATTAGCAATTAAAAGGTGTTATAATTTGTTATATTTGTAATTACTTAATTTATATTATTTGAAAATATGTATAATTCAAATCTCCTGCCCCCACATACAGTTATAATAATAAAGTTGTACAATTTTAACCCCCATCTCAAATTGAGCAAATCGTTCCAAAATTTCCAATTTTCTCAGCAAGAAATAAATCATTTCTATAAAAATATCAACACGGTGCCGACTCATCCATTACTTCAATTTAAAAACAATTCTTCACATGTTTTGATGGCTTATTTGGTTAAGTCGTTGGTCTCGTAACCAAAAGGACCCGAGATCGAGCCCAGCGTGGGTAGAAAGGGAATTTCAGATTATCCTCCCGTAATCGAAATTAAAAAGACTTCAATAGATGGCGGTACTTTACTTCTTTGCATTTTTTTTACTAGGTGTTTGTCCGGATTAAAAAAAAAATAGCGCTACTTCAGACACTTCAAATGTCTGAAAGTAAGACACTTGCAAATGTCTTAAAATTTTAAGACACTTTAAATTGTCTCTTTTTTGAACCATCCGTTTCAGACGCTTAAATGTCTGATTTTCAGACATTTCAGTTTACTGTGAATTTGAATATGTTTGAAACAGTTTAACATCATTAAAATACACAGCAAACCATTTCCCCCATAGACCACAATGTAACGGAATCCTTTTGAGTGTCCATGTAAACGAAATATAAATGTTACACACTTCATTTTCAATACGAACATGGCATGGTAAACTTCAATAACGTATATCAAGTACATGGAAATTCGACTATATTTACGCGCGTTAGAGCACGGACAGACAGACGACCAAACAAACCGAATTAGTAAGCACTTTTCAACTATGTTGGAAAGTCACTAGATTAATTCTGTCACAATTATTCTAATTGGTAAATAAGTCATAAGAGATAAATAAATCTCTTACTTTGGAAAGTGTTAAATAAATTCGTACCTCAATTCACTCATACTTGAAAAAAAAAAAACATTTCGTATGCAAAATAAATAAAGTTTATTATATTACATATTTATGTTTAAATATTTATTCTATAAACATTTATATATTTATTTAAAATTATATTTCTGTAATATCAATAAATAAAATATATTTCTAGTATGTCCACAAATAAATTATTTTACTGCAATATCAATTTATCTTAAGCCAGTTTTAATACCCATTATGTTTTAAAAATGCAGAGCTTTTAAATAGTTTTTCACGGTGTTATTTAATAATTATTAACTTATATGATAATGATATACTTAAAAACTTTTATGAATGTCTAAGAGGCTAATATTAAAGCCTTATCGACCCCTAATCCTTTCGGTGGCTTTTCTGAAATATGCATCAAAGAAGCTTATTTGTGATCCGCAAAGAAATCCCCGGAAACGGAACTTTCAAAAGTATGGAAAAATATTCTGAACATTAAAGTAGGGACATTTTTTTTCTCTTTTTTATTTCTATTTTTAAATCCATTACTCTGATAAGTCACGTTCAACATGTAAAATATCTTTTCTTGATTTTATAGATAATAATTCAAAAGGCAAAATTTCTAAATATGTTTTATTTTTAACAAAGTTTAAAAGTAAACTTTGGGCTCAACAAAAATTTTAGATAAAGAAAAAAATTTGTCTTAGTAGAAAAAATCCAATATTCATATAATTGGTTAAGAATTCACTCTAAAAACGACATTTTCAAAACTGAGCAAAAAATACTCAAATCTGAGCATGTCGCATTAGTCAAAATGGCTCCGAATCAAAATTACTCAAGTTTGAAAGATGTACATACTCATTTCTGAAAACATGTACACACTTAAGAATAAAACATCATGTGGGCCTTTGAGTATGTCCATTTTTCAAAAATGAGTACGAACTGACTTCTAATCATTTTTGAATATGTCCATGTTTCAAATTTGAAAGTGTAATTTTTCTCAGTGTTGGTAAGGGATAATGGCTATATGTTTTCAAGAGTAAGTAATTGGCAGATTTACAATATTAACATTTTCAATTTAAGATTTTGAAAGTTCGTATTAAGGAACTTATTCTATATTAGTTTTATTTTTTAGTTGGTCAAAAGAATATATAAATAAAGAGCGTGTTTGTTTGTTGGGGGGGCATCCCATGCATTTTTATCTTCAAATTGTCGGAGAAAAAAAATTCAAAAATACCCATTTGATTGGGAATTATGCTCCCCCTCTCTCTCTCTTTCTCTCTCTCTCTCTCTCATATATACATATACAGGGTGTCCCAAAAGTGTCCGTACAACTTCAAAAATTTATTACAAAAAAATAATAGGCCTACAGCAAAAATAATTACAACAGTGCATAGAGTAACTTAAAAAGTTTTTTCTACTGCCTTAGTAAACTTCAACATGAGATCCTTTCGTAGCACGAAGAATATCAAGACGATATTCCAATAATTCAATCCACGAACGTTTTTCATGCTAACATCAACAGTAACTACTGCTGTTTGCATCTTTTATTTCAATTCCATGAGACTATTAACTTTTGTTCAGATTTCATCAAACAGTTGTAACTACTGTTGATGTTAGAGGATGTTAGATGTTAGATGTTAGATGATGCTACTGTTGATGTATGATGCTGAAACGCATGTGGATGGAATTGGAATATCAACTTGATATTCTTCGTGCTACGAAAGGATTTCATGTACAAGTTTACTAAGGTAGTAGAAAAAACTTTTTAAGTTACTCTATGTACTGTTGTAATTATTTTTGCTGTAGGCCTGTTATTGTTTTTGTAATAAATTTTTGAAGTTGTACGGAGACTTTTGGGACACCCTGTATATATATAATATATATAATAAAACTTTTTGTTAATAATAACTACTAAATCACATGAAAATCGGCAATATTCCGCAATACAAGTAAATCGTAATTGATTTCTGTTAGGAGTTCAGAATCAGCGGTCAGAAGCATGAAAGGCAAATGAAGCTTGCAAGGCAAAAATAAAAAATAGTCCGTGTTGTCAATGTTAGATATTAGTATTCTCATTTACTATTATCCTAATTTATGCTTTTATAATTAAGCTATGCTTATCTAATTCATAAATAATTCACTAATCATGTAAGAGAATGCGATAGACAGCATGTTTTGCCATGAATGCGAGCTAAAATTATCGTCACTGTATCCTTCCGCGCTGACCGTTGGAAATCATGTTGGGCATTAGGAAGACAGATCTCCTGTTATATTTGGAGCTCAGTAGTTTGAGTAAAATACGCCGTTAAGCCTAATTTATTTTACTAAAATTGCCCGATCAATCATGATACCAGATAAAGAATTTGTAATAAGAATGGCAAATTAATTTATGTTAATAATATATATATACTAGTGTAAGTGCTCGTCCTAGGATGGTAGGTAGAAATCGTGGTTTTCACTTTAAATTTGAAATAATTGATAAATATACTCGTATACTATTAATCGATAATAAGAAAATATGTATATTGGAAGATTGTATCGTTTAGCCACTTTCAAACTCACCAAGCATTTTATGTGCTTCTGCAAAAGGATTGTGTCTCATAATGTCATCTAATTCACGTAAAATATGCGGTAAACAAGTTTCTTTGTGGTCGCTATTAAGTCGATCCTGTACAGCTTGTGCTGTATCTTTCATTTTGGTACTTTTCCGTCATACCAACACGCTGCCAAAATGTATGCTAATGTGCCATTTATTTCAACGCTACCCGAGCAAAGGTTTTCTACTGCAAACCGTGCCAAACATTGTGATTTGATATTCATTGAATCTAAATCCTTTTTAGGGTTTCGTTCATTTTATGAAACCTTATTAGTCCCGCTTCGTTGTCTGTCTGTCACATAGCCGGTTCTCAGAAACTATATAACTCACAGTCATGAAATTATGTGTACTTATAACTGAATACCTACTATGAAGCTCTAAATCATAAAATTTGAAAAAAAAAATCGGATTATTTTAATATATAGAGATAAAAAACCGAAAATCTAACAGCCTTTCCCTATTAAATTTAATCATTTTTCGTTATAACAGTTGCCAACAATTAAAAATCCACAATAAAATTCTTTCTACAATAATTAATTTTCTATTGAAAGATTTCCACGTGAAAAATGAAAATGAAATAAAAAGTTTCACCAATTGAAAAAAAGATTATTATGACGTCATATTGGTAATAAAACGGAAATTTTCAAACACTTCTCAATAATACAGGAAGTATGAGTATGTGTAAATACAGAAAGCAGTTTAATATGACGTCATTAGAGAATTAAAAAGAAAATTAATCTGACGTCTAACATTTTGAAGGTCTCTATACAACATGTTTAATTTTGAAATTGATTTTTTTTTTAATATCGCATTTAGTCCACATGACAGATATTATTATGGCAGAGTATAATAGCGGTCTTAGCCCGCTGTAGGATCGGTTCAGATTTTCGAAAAAACGAGAAAAATAGACCGGTAAATTTTTACTTTATAAAAAACATGACTTTTTTTTTTTTTTTTTTTTTTAATTAAATTTACGAAACCCTTTGTGCGATCTTCGATGACACTTATCCACTTGTTTTTAATTATTATTATTTAATCGTAATCTCGCAAAACATCTTAATTTCCTATTTTTCGAATCGAATATATTTTTTTAATAAGTTATAATTTGCATTTTTTGCTGACGATGAGGTGAATTTTACCATTTGTCAGTTACGTGATGATGAGGAAGCTCCAATAAAATTGCTTCAGGACTTTGTATACATAAAAAAAAATTATTCAGAAAGAAAAAAAAAAACATGAACTGCAATGCTTAGAGACATTTACAATTTAATGCTCGCAGTTTAAATTGAGTTTTATTTCATTATTTTATTGTATAATAGATATTTGTTCTTTTATTTTAAGTTTATATTTGTATTGAATAAATAAAATAGTTCGTAAAAGTCTGTAATTTTCAAGTTTAATACTTTTAAATGCTCAATTTCGTGCCAACAATGTTATTTTTCAAATGATTTATTTCACGTGAATTTCATTTCGCGCCAAACTATTATAGTTGGCGAAAGTGGTGTTTTGTATATTGGAAAAGTACCAAAATGTTCTCTGTTGTCATTTTCCTGGATTCAAATGCGAAGTGAGATGGTAAAATTGTAATTGTACTCTAAAACAACAATATCCATGTCCTGGTGAGTTTCTAGGTTCAGCTCCCGTTGAAGCAAAATTAATTGAGCTGTTATAATTGGCGTATATTTTCTTAAAATTTTCGTAATCTGTATCGTGTGTATTACTCAGTTTGCTCTGTAAAGAGGCAGGGAATAATTGTCTAGACATTAATTTGTTACGTCCTTTATGACAAAAATGTTAAACATGTAACAGCCATTTGCTGTTAGTGAGAGTGAACCTGGCTAGTCAGTAGTAAAAGAGAGCACAAGATGTCAAATTTAAAAGTCAAGTTTATTAAAACTTAATCCGGCAGGGATTTTAGAAAGGACACCACTAAATTTTTCTTGCTCCAAAATAATTCAGCTTTCCCGAAACTGTACTCAGTAAAATACAACTTCAATATATTAAATATAAAGATTCAAAACGCACTTACAACTTGAAGCAAACGGTAAGTCAGGATGCCTTCAGCAAAAATCGAACTCTACGCTGCAAACTAGTCGAACACGGATTTCAATATGTCCGCCTAGACTAACTCTGGAAATGGCACTCCGTGATCACCCAAGATTTACCTTAATGATTAGCAGAAAATATCGTAAATATCTCTTACCAACTTCTTATTCTCTTTTCAGCTTCAGATTGATGAACTCAATAGCCGGATCTAAATTCACTCTCATAGAGGAAGAACTCGACCTAAGTTCCGATTTCCAAACGCATTCCGAAACTTATATACTCAAACATCGATTGACCAGCTGTAACAATTTGCATAAATATCGATGAAAAGCAGAAAGTCACAAGTTCCGAAGTTTTAACAGTCATCCGTCGAAAGTTAAAGAATGATAGCCTTGATCAACTTCTACGCACATGGACAATTAGTGGACAAAAACTACGTTCTCATTCAAAACATCGCCTACTCACACGATCAGAGTAGTCGATCCATCATAAACATACCATCTGATGGTTTTTCCACCTCAAAATGCAACGCTTTGCAAAACTGACATTTTGGACCAGAGTAGTGATGCTCAACATTATGTGCAACGGAATGTCCATTCGCAGCAGCTACATGTTACCTAGCGGTATTTAGTCTTTCACCTCTGCCCTAATTTCTTTGATATCGCATGCTGTCTAACGGCGTCTCCGTTCAAGAGGAGTCTCAACATCTATCATGTATTAATGAAAAAAAATATGCAAAAAGGAAAATTTATCTGTGCGCTATAAAAAAAAAAAATAATAATAATTATAGCATATAAAACCTCGAAAAACATTTCAAAACAAACTAATCTATCATTGTTGCCGTTGCCAGATCACTTCAAACAAACTTCAAATGAATCTAAAAAATGAATGACTTACCACACAGCTCATTATTTATTCACAGAAAATTTAATCACGATGATTTGATATGAACTATTAAAATTCACAAAAATTAAATATTAATACTGCTGGAGTTAAAATATTCAATGCTCGAAAATTAAACATGAATCAATCACCATATAGCTCATTGCTTGTTTAGATTTGATTGCATTAACAAAATTAAACACCATGATTTGGATATGAACAAATACAGTACAGAAAATTTACATATTTTAATACTGCAGGAGTTAAAATTTTAATTTTATCAATGAATCTTAAAACTGAATGACTCACTACACAGCTCACTGTTTACATAACCCAAATTAAACACGATTTCTGAAATGGTTTGTCGGTTGCGCAAATCATTTCATTTAAATGCAATGTTAATTTAAATCCAATACACAATATTCTCGCGACGTCACATTAAATATGAATTTTTATTATTCACTTATAAAATCGTGCAGAAAACCTTAAAATTAAAAAATATACGTCCAAAAAAAGCCTCGTGTCTGTATATTTTTCTTTATTTCTTCTTTTCTCTGCAACAATAGAAGTACTAATCACTGTTATAATATGGATGTGTTAGTACCGGAATCAACACATTGTGTTTTATTATATTTAGATAAAGTCAGTCTATGTTTAAACCTTGCAATTTTCAAAACGAACACCAAATTTAAATAATAGAATTCGAATGTTGACCCGCAAATCAGCCTAGATATAAGTATATACGAAGTTTTTATGAGTAATTCAAGGGATATTCAATATTAAAAACTGGGGTTTTTTGTGGGGGAGGGGGGGCGGGGGGTGAAGGGGGAACTTTAAAGTGAAAATCGCTGCTTTAAGGTTGAGGTTTAATACAAATTTTATAAATACATTTCAATATTGAAGGGGGAACTTTAAAGTGAAATTCGCTGCTTTAAGGTTGAGGTTTAATACAAATTTTATAAATACATTTAAATATTGAAGGGGGAACTTTAAAGTGAAATTCGCTGCTTTAAGGTTGAGGTTTAATACAAATTTTATAAATACATTTCAATATTGAAGGGGGAACTTTAAAGTGAAATTCGCTGCTTTAAGATTGAGGTTTAATACAAATTTTATAAATACATTTCAATGGACAGTATTTTATTCTGTTTTATTCTATTTTATTTCACAGAAAAACTATTCAATTTTAAAAACTGGGTTTTTTGGGGTGGGCGGGTTGGGAGAGGGCAACTTTAAAGTGAAAATCGCCACTTTAAGGTTGAGATTTAATACGCATTTTATAAATACATTTCAATGGACAATATTTTATTCTGTTTTATTCTATTTTATTTCACAGAAAAAAAAAATTAATATTAAAAACTGGGGTTTTGGGGGGTGGGTGGGGAGGGGGCTTTAAAGTGAAAATCGCTACTTTAAGGTTGAGGTTTAATACACTTTTTAAAAATACATTTCAATGGACAGTATTTTATTCTGTTTTATTCTATTTTATTTCACAGAAAAAAAATCAATATTAAAAACTGGGGTTTTGGGGGGTGGGTGGGGAGAGGGCTTTAAAGTAAAAATCGCTACTTTAAGGTTGAGGTTTAATACACTTTTTTTAAATACATTTCAATGGACAGTATTTTATTCTGTTTTATTCTATTTTATTTCACAGAAAAAAATATTCAATATTAAAAACTGGGTTTTTTGGGGGTGGGTGGGGAAGGGGCAACTTTAAAGTGAAAATCGCTACTTTAAGGTTGAGGTTTAATACACATTTTATAAATACATTTCAATCGACAGTATTTTATTCTGTTTTATTCTATTTTATTTCACAGAAAAAAATATTCAATATTAAAAACTGTGGTTTTTTTGGGGTGGGTGGGGAGGGGGCAACTTTAAAGTGAAAATCGCTACTTTAAGGTTGAGGTTTAATACACATTTTATAAATACATTTCAATGGGCAGTATTTTATTCTGTTTTATTCTATTTTATTTCACAGAAAAAAAATATTCAATATTAAAAACTGGGTTTTTTTGGGATGGGTGGGGAGGAGGCAATTTTAAAGTGAAAATCGCTACTTTAAGGTTGAGGTTTAATACACATTTTATAAATACATTTCAATGGACAGTATTTTATTCTATCTTATTTCACAGAAAAAAAATATTCAATATTAAAAACTGGGCTTTATTAGGGTGGGTGGGTGAGAAGTGGGCAACTTTAAAATAAAAATTGCTACTTTAAGGTTGAGGTTTAATTCAAATTTTATAAATACATTTCAATGAACAGTATTTTTTTTCTTTTTTATTCTATTTTATTTTACAGAAAAAAATAAAAGCTTAAATATATGTGCATAAATAAATTATCCTCATTATGCAGTTTTAATAGAAGTACAACAAATTTATGATGGTGTTTATATCCAGTTTAAGAGAATAAATGGTTTAAAAATAAAATGTCTAGTAACTTTGCCTTGAAGATATTTAATATTGATTGAATTATGGTGTGAAAGATAGGAACGATATTTTATAAAACTCTGAAAGCGATACTTTTCAATCTTTTTTCACTTAGGAAAAAAATGTTTATGCTTTAAGGCGCTAAAAATTGTTATAAACTTCGTTTTGTCGTTATATGATTACAGAAGAGTAAAAGTTTCAAGAAAGTTTGGAAGTTATTTTGTAGCTTTGATGAAAAACGAGTTAAAACGAAACACTTTAGAAAATACTTTAAAAAATCTTATTACTTTAATCTACATATATATACACACACGTGTGTGTCCCTATATTTCATTTTGCAGTCACAACTACCCAGCGCAGACCACTGGTGTGTGTGTGTGTGGTAGTAGCCTCGAGTCTCCTATCGTGCGCACCATGGTGGTTGCATGTCGGTAGCTGTGGGGGTGTGAGAGATAACGTAGTTGAAAGTGGCATTTTCATATTTCGACCAAAGTGTTCTAAAAAATGTTTAGAATCTTCTCCAACGGGAATTATTTCATTCAACTTAACATGAACTAATTAAGATATAGATAACTAAGTAAGATGACACTAGATTAATTTTAACACAATTATTTCAAATTGGTAAATAAATCAAACGAGTAGTAATTTTCCAACTGGACGAAAAATGTCCGGGCCAGGATTCGATCCTGGGATCGCTTGGCTGAAGCCGCCACGCTCTACCACTGAGCTATCCCGGTCGAATCTGGAGGGCATAATTTCTGGAGGGCATAATTCTGGCGGCTTCAGCCAAGCGATCCCAGGTTCGAATCCTGGCCCGGACATTTTTCGTCCAGTTGGAAAATTACTACTCGTTTGATTTATTTACCAATTTGAAATAATTGTGTTAAAATTAATCTAGTGTAATCACGTATCCAGCGTTTACTGGAGTTCCTTTACCTGCGATCTTTTCTGTTGAGCTGATTAAAATATCAGACCAGATTCTCTGATCAATAAGGTTAACTGGATGAATTATGCCCTCCAGATTCGACCGGGATAGCTCAGTGGTAGAGCGTGGCGGCTTCAGCCAAGCAATCCCAGGTTCGAATCCTGGCTCGGACATTTTTCGTCCAGTTGGAAAATTACTACTCGTTTAAGTAAGATGATTTCGCTCCTCCTAGCGGTGGAAATTTAAACTAAACGATATTGCAGCGCGTGAATAGCACGCCTACTATACAGTGCCGTATATTTGCTATATATATTTTTAATTATAATGCTATATATATATATATATATGCAGAGGTGCCAAGTTCCCACTAATCTTCCGTAATATGTGGTTTAATCTGACCCAGTTTAACAACGCTTCAAACCAGTAAAATTATTGGATGAATCTTTATTTATTTAATTTCAGGGTTCTACGTGGAATTTATTTAATTTCATTTCTTATAAAAATTTCTGGTGCGAAACGTGTTAAACCTGGGTCAAATTAACCCACATATTACGGAATATTAATGAGAGGTTGACACCTCTGTATATATATATTCTTAATAAAATAAATTGCTAATAAATAAATTGAATGAAGCAATTTCTGCGATGATTACATCAGCTGATATAATAATTTTTGTGTTGTTCTATCAGTCTTTCCCTGCCCGTAACTAAAACTTTAAATCTATTTTTTTATCAGAATGAACATTTTCATATTTTGTCATATTTAAAATGATATATCTGAACTTTCTTACAAGATGTGTGCATGGAATTTTGTACAGGGTTTTTAATGTTATGTTTTTAATGTGTTCAGGATTATTAATTTCATGTTAAAATTTTGAAAATAAGTTCTTCAAGGTAAAAATCCCTCTTCTTTTTTAAACTTTTAAATTTAATATTAATTTTGTAAGTAATATTTGTATAAATCCTGAATACAAATTATCAAGAAAGCTCTTTTGTACACAATAGTATAAAGTAATGAATTCGGGCAAGTGGTTCATGAGTTGTATCAAAATATAAACAAGTAATATAATTTTTTTTTTAAGTTAATTCCTACTTTTTAATCCTAAATATATAAAATAAACCCGTGCAACATTAATGTCCCACGTTATCTTTATTGAACATTTTTTTATAATCATTGTTGCGGTATTTTATTTTTGTGGCATCACTAATTTGAAGAAAATCTTTCTTTTGATTTATGAAAACAATTGGAGTTTTTTTTTCTCCCATATAAAACTAAAATTAATTAATTAAATTTAATTAATGAATTAATATTTGAAAAAAAACTCTATTAACATCAAGTGTCATACACTATAAGTTTAACTAGTCGGATGTGCCAATCCCAAAACTTTCTTCTATCTCAGTCATGTTAATACTTCAAAATTCGTTATCATATCCCCAATAAAATCAATATTTTTCGTTATTCCGTTGTACTTCAGCTGCTTTCGAATCGTCGGGTTACCGGGATGCGATCAACTGATGTATAATACTAAACTACGAAAAGTCCTTCAGGTCTGAACCGACAGGAACAGATAGCCTTCCTATTTCTTGGTTTTTCGATTTTAGCTAATTTTACTGGAAAACACGAAGGTAAAATTCGTGGAACCTAATTAAAGAAGATTCAATCCCAGTTCTCGTCAACATGGAATTTGAATGAGAATATCGCAAATTAGTCCTCTACAGCCAAGTTGGCTACATTTATGACAACCTATTTTGGTCGCCAAATTCGGCGATATTTCGCCAACTGTCGTCAAGTTTGGCGAGAATTTGACGTTGGCGAATATAAATATATAGTGATAAGCATATAATAGGATTAATTGTTACAACAATGAAAGAAAATTTGCCAAAACCATGTTAACTATAACTCATAAGTTAAACCCGTTTATGGATGAATTTTGCTGTCTTGTTTGAAAATGTCAGCCACCCTAAAATTTCAAACCGCTATATCTCAGGCATTTTTTAAGATAGAGGCAAAACAAAAATTGTTCCGGATTCTCTGAACATTTAACGAAAAAAAATTGTAGGATTTCTAATTTTTTTGCACATCTTTTTGAATTTGAAATTGAATTTGGCTATTTTGACCTTTTGAATTTGGCTATCACAGCACCCCCTTTCGTCGAAATATCCCCAAATTCTGATAGAACCTGCACTGTAAAAAAAATCAGAAGCGTTTCGGCACAAGGCGGAAAGGTTTCCGGAAATTTATAGAAAACTTTGTGTTCTCCTCAATAACTTGTTATTTCGGAATCTTTACACGTATTTGCGGAAAAATATTCAAAGCTTCGGAAGACTTGCGGAATTCAGAAACGTTACATTCCATAATGGAAAGGTTTCCGACAATGTATGTGTAAATTGTTGGTTTACGCGTGAACATCGATATCTCCGTCCGATTAATACCGTCTAATTTAATTTAATTACGTATTTATATTAAAGTTGCTGTTTATCTCATGTTTAATGTATACTAAGTTAGATGATGCGTTCAAAATATAATTTTTTTTCACAATGTTGTTTCATGATAAATAGTTGGACCTGAATCCAAAATTTGAATATCGTCAGTGTTACTTTCAGCAAGCTTACTTCTCCACCCCACGCCCATGGGGAAATTTAGAACAACATTTTAATTGGAATTGCACTCCAATGGCGCTGGCAAGAGATGGGGAGGGGGGGGGGGGCAAGAGGAGAGCCCGATTAAGCTCATCTGGTGCCCAAGGCCCAGCAACATTTTAGGGCCCCCTCAAATTAAAATAGTACCTAAACATTTTTTCGAGAATTATAATTAGATATTATGATAAAGTTGCCAAGTTAAGCAAAATATTTTTGTTTTGTTTTTGTGAAATAATTGCAGAAAACTTCATTTTTAAGAAACTTTTCCTAATCATTTTAACCATTTTGGGGGCCCATCAGCCATGGGCCCAAGGCCACGGCCTAGTTGGCCTGTGCGTTAATCAGGCGCTGGGTAAGAGTCCCTCTCTGGATTTATAAATTTAAATAGCTATTTTTTTTTCTCTGAAGGATTTAGAAAAAAAAAAGAAAGTAAAATTTATTTTTCTCAATTGACTTGAAATAACTAAATAACTACTAAGAGAAAAAAAAAGAAACTAAAGTACAGTGGAACCACGATAATCCGAAATTCCGGTTAATCCGAACCGATTTTATTTTCGAAAATTACACTTGAACAGATTAACTGAAAAGATTAACTTACGAAATTTTTCGGATTACAGGATGAATGTCTTTAAATAGCTTGAATAGAATAAAAAAAATACTCAATAATATAAAAGTACAACATATGTACACGAATATAAAATGAAAACGTGCACTTTAGGCCAACTCGTAGAAGCCATCTTTAAAAAATATGGAATATCAGTTTGTTTGCCAGTCAGTATAAAAATTTTTTCTAAAAGTATTTAATTCAGATGATACAAATTTATTTTTGCTTTCAATAGTTTCATTTCGCAAATTATCTACAGAAATGTCTCCCCCCTCCCCTCCCCCCGCCCAACGTCGACCTGGTTACTGAGCTGGACTATTTATAGATTCTCGATTTTGAACCATTTGTAATGGGTTGTTACGTAATTCCTCATTCTTAAGTTCCATTGGTATTATAAAGATCTTTAGGAGTGATTAAACAAGGAATACGATTTTTTCCCGAAAGTCGTGCCGGATTATCCAGCATGCTGAAGCTTAGGATGCCGGATTAGAGGCAGTTTACTATACTACCGATTACTTATAACTTACATTTCTTTAGCACGCATCTTCCCCTTTTCTATTTTTATCGGTATTTCGGGTAATCCTAATTTTTTATAATCCGAACAGGCACCGGTCCCAATTAGTTCGGATTAACGGGGTTCTACTGTACTTTCTCTTAATGCGTTCGAATTAAAACATATTTTACAAAGAATTAAAACGTATTCTATACAAAAATGTTATTTGGCGCTCCGCAACTGGATCTATATGCCGATTTCGATATTCCCGTATTTTTCAGAAGCTTTTTTTTTACGGATTGGGTACAGGTCGGGTCTCCTTTCATACTATTCAATTCCATGCTCAGTTTGGTTTCTTGCTAATCAAGTTTCGGATATACCTTTTTTTTTTTTTTTTTTTTTTTTTTTAACCCATTCGCTGCCAACCACGAGTATACACGTGGCTTTAATTTATTAATTACTTTGTCAGCACTATTTTAGAATTTAAAAAAAAATGCCTCATTTATATATTGGCAGAAATTTCGCTGTATTAGTAAAGCGAAATTTACCTTTCTGAATTTGTGGTGGCAAACGACTTTCAACCAGAAATTTGAAAATTCTTACTTTATACTTTTGGCAGCGAATGGGTTAAACAGAACTCACGAATACCCGAATTGAATTTGTGTTCTTGCGTGCTGGGTTTGGGGTCTACATTTTTAGGTAGATTTCGTAAGAAATACTACCTATTACATTCTCCCCTATGTTGGAATTTTTGAAAAATTTTTGCAGATCTACGCCGATTATGCCTCCCAGAACCCAAAACCACCCCAGTGCAAAACTTTATGTATCTATCTATCTATCTATGTCACTTTTTTATGGACACGATAACTCGAATAATTCTTCACAAATCTCTTCCAAACACATACATAAAATCAAGGGGCATAAAATCTCGGTCAAGTTCGTGAATGGGCAAAATCGAACCAGGGGGGGGGGGGGGGGCTTTTTGTGAAAACAGAAAAAAAACCCATTACGTCTTAATTATAATACTTATCGAATCCGTTTAAAGTTATTATTACTTCTAGGAAAAGGGCCGAAAATGTATGTATAACAAATTTTTGATATCGTTAAAAATGGCCCCAAGGGGGGAAAAAGGGGGGGGGGGGGGGGTTAGAAGAAAAAAATTCATAACTTCGTCAATTTACAAGATATCAAATCCGCTTAAATTTATTATAAATCCTCTTACTATTATCTAAAACTTTTATATTGACAAGTTTTTTATAGGACCAACCCTTATAGCAAAAAAAAAAAAAAAAAAAAAAAAAAAAAAAAAAAAAAAAAAAATTTTAAATCCCTGCCGGCTCCGCCTACGAACAAGTTAGATTTCGAAGTGGGCGGTCCCTTATGGAACCCAACTGCGGCATCACGGCAAAAAGGTCATTTCTTCCGCAATTCCCAACAAACAGGCTCCCCACAGTCTGCGTCTTCGAAATCTACCTGTGCCTGTAGGCCGAGCCGTCAGGGATTTTTTTTTCTTTTGCTAACGGTCGGGTATAATGATTGTAATAAATATCTTAAGGCGATTCTCTTTTTTTTTCCGATTTCGAGTTGTTTGGGATACGGGTTCGATATATCCGATTTTTGTCAGCATGAAACGGACTCCGGATTGGCTTTATACTATTTTTTGCTATGCGTTGGAAACAGATCTAGCTAGCTTTATGTTTCACGGGTTTTAGATTGAGTTTTTCTTTTCTTTTCTTTTTTTTTTTTTTTTTTTTTTTCAAGGTGAACAAAATTAAAAACAGAACTCGGGAAATATCTATAACAACTACAGATAGTTATTATCTTTTTTTCATAGAAATAAACTTTAATACTTTACTGTAATTAAATTACTTTTACTTTAATTAAAGTTATATCTGTTAAATCTTGTTATGCAAATTTAAATAGCTTAATATCTTTATTTCGACATGTAATAGTTTCCAGCTTAATTAGAAAAGTTAGATGTCTTAATAAGAAATAGAGTTTTCATTAAAAATAATAATAAGTTCCTCTTTATATTGTATGAAGAAAAGAGAGAAAAAAGCACATGCAATTAATTTCTCTCATCTGCTGTCATCTGCAAAATCTTTGATTTCGCGGGAACAATTCGCGGGAAGCGTGAATCATTATGACGTTTTAATGACGTGAAACAATTTAACATCCAATAGAAGCAGAGGATCCATCGCATAGAGACTCAGTGACGCTCAGTGACGGATTAGAATAGAATCATGGCGGACAGAGATCATTTTGATACCGGATTAATCTTTAGAAGAAACATAAAAGTATGTAAGTAAGTAATTATAAAGTTTCTTTCCTTATAATAAATGCAAGTTTTTTGCACTTGATAACTTTAAAACTTTACTCATACTATTGGTTTTGTAAAATTTATTTAGAAGCTTAACTTTTAATGCTTCTATTCGAAACAGTGTTGAATTCAGAGGATTGGGAGGACATTCCTTTCGGAGCATTGAAATGGCTCCCTCCTCCCCATGAAGATTTCAGATTTTATGCTTTTAATGATCCAAAGAATTTTGTTTTTGATTAAAGCATTTTCTGTGTTGTGAAATAATAGTGTAATCTCCCCTTGGTGCACAGGAATCTATCCCAGAGAAAAGTGTCTGAATTCAACATTGATTCGAAAAGTAAAATGAAAACGGCACTCTTTTTTTGTTACACAAATGCAGAACTGTATATTTACACACACACAAAAAACACGTTTTCCAATAACAGAATATTATTGTTTTAAAATGAAATAGGCAGAGCTATAATTAAACTGTTGTTTGATTTACTTATTTTATTTTATAAATCTTGTATGTAAATGTTTCAGTTATTATTAATATTGTTAATCCATATTACATGTAATGAAGTGTTATAAATCTGATAAATGTTATACAGTAAAATCTTCTAAAACGGAATTGCATAGAAAAACAAAAACAAAAACATTTGTTATAGACAAGTTCCCTTCTTAGCAAGTGGAAATGTAGTATATATTCTTTTCTTACGTATTAGTATATTCATTTTGCATGGATCAACACGTTTTTCATTTTAAAAGAGGATTCCGTCATAGCAGGCCCGGACTGGCTCCTTTTGGGGCCCTCGGCTAGAGACTGAAAAGGGGCCCCTTACCGGGAAATTTAAGAGAACATAGAATATTAGAATATTTGCTTTTTGAAAATTAGGTTTACATGCCTAAAAACCACATTTAGCTACTTTGTCTCTTGGAAAATAGTTGGGTTAAAAAGTAAGCTTTCTCTGATGTAGTTTGTTTACTTTCACAAACAATATTTATATTATTTTTATATACCGTACTTAAACTAGTTCCATGCTAGAAAAAAGTAAGTATACTAATTAATTACGAGTTGTTTATTACTTAAAAATGAGAGTGAGAAATTCTTTTAGTTTTAGGCAACCAAATAACAAAAGTTGAAGATCTAATAATCTAAATCCTTCTGTAATATCTAAGTAAATATTAAAAAGGGAAACAACGGTAATAAAAACAAGTTGGAAATTGTACGTCAAACGTTACAAACGAGGTGCGTTCGTACGCACGTTTTAGAATTAAATTCATGTTATCCCGTGCGTAGAACGGGTTAAACAGCTAGTTAAGTATATATTTTATGACACTGGTCATACAAATATCTTAACTAGTTATATAAATATTCAGATATATATGTATCAGCTAGTTATATAAATATTCAGATCTTGATGATTTTTAATTCTGTGAAATGAATTATATCGTCTGCAGATTAATTTCTGTCATAAAATAAGTATCTCGGTCGCTTGACGATTTAACATCCATCGGAAGCTCCTATAACAAAAAAGCACCGATTTAAAAAAAAAAAAAAAAATTCAAATTTCTTAATAAATATTTTTATTAATATCTCCTAAAGTTTTGATTCGATTTTAATAAAATTTGAAATGTCTCGACAAAATTCTGCAAAGATAATATATTTTAAATTGCAAACCATTTGGTTGGGTAGTTTTTGCGTTGTTATATGCGGACAGACAGACAGACGGACGGACAGACAGACGGACAGACAGACAGACGGACGGACAGACGGACGGACCAAACGACGACTATAGGTGCTACGTATTTATATAATTACGAACGCACCTAAAAACAAGCATATTAAAAAAAAAAAAAAACAATGTCATCTTTAATTTTAATTTAATTGTTACAAATTGTAAAATAGATTTTATAACAAAAATAAAAATGGCTCTACAATCCCTTCGTACAGATACAGCAAACTAAGAAAATTCATGTGACTGTGAACGGCTGTATACTAACCAAACGCCTTTTTGGCCAGTTCATCTATAATAGCATCTTTATCCAAGTTATAAAAAAATCTTTCTACATTCATGAAAAGAAGATTAGAAATAAGGTATTGGCTTAAAGTAGATCTAAGTCAATTCTTAACTATTTTAAGTTTAGAAAACATCCTTTCACAGGTGTACAAACTTGTAAGCTACATAATACTGGTTGGTAAACATTCCAGATTCTAAGAGTTCAAAAATAACAGAAAAAGCGCATGATAAACACAGAAAACATTGTTTCTTGTCAGAGCAGTAACCATAACGATTTTTGTGTTTTTCAAATTCAGATTCTACATCGTCATACTCACAGATTTCTTCAGCTCCATTCAGACTGTCTTGTTTTCTTTTAATGATAGTTTTTTTTAGGCACTGTAAAGCTTTCAGACTGATCTGCAAACTCTTTCAGCTCTAGCTATAACTGACTTCTTTCAACTTTACAAAGATTAGAAATGCTACAAAGGACTTCCGCATGAAAACTATCAAGCATTACGATTTTATTAAATTTCTTTGGGTCTAACCAGGACCAATCTACTGAAATTTCTATGCTTGGACTAAATCTTTTTTCGATACTTGCCCTGGCACAATTTAAAACACTGAAAAAGACCAATTTATAGTTTTGAGCAGTTGAGATTCCAGGAGCCTCGTCTATTGATTTTTCACCAGGCATTACTTTTTTCTTTGAAATTCTTTTTTCCTTGAAATCTAATTCTACTTCAGCATCAATACTGTTATCTTCTAAGTTGCTATTAACTATACTTGTATAATATTGTGTTTCGGAATACAGAGCGTGAAAGTGTTTATCACTCCGTTTATCCGTTATTTGTTGAAGCAGCTTCTCTACCAAGTTCCAGACTGTAGAAAATAGTCAATGGTTTTACTTTGTAAATATTTTAAAATAGGAGATATAACAAGAAATAAATCTAACAAAACAATAGACATAAATAGGATTACAAATTTATTTTTACTACAAAGTTTCTAGTATGTTAAAATATAAAATTTTATTTGCATTGATATAATTAATATATGTATCACGGCATTATATATTCCTTATATTCCAATTACGTTTTATAAGAAATATTCTTTTTATTTGCAATGTCTTCAGAATTCATAATACGTATAACAAAGTATAATTTCAAAAGAAGATGTCTTTATTTATATTAATTACCGACAGATGCCGCAAAAATAATATTTAGAAACGAAGCGCAATTTGTGTATGGAATCTCAAAACTTCGTTCTCAGTCACGTGATTTGGACTTTTATTATAATGATTTTAGGGGCAAAAACAAAACAAAGGACAAATTAAATAAAGTTTTGGTGAAGTTTCGATATTTGGTACCTTTATGTTTTTTAGGTTGCTGAACACAAATAAGAAATTTTCCAAAAAAAAAAAAAAATTCCGGGAAATACGTTATTTTTAGAAAAAGCGTTTAGAAACGGACTTGTCTCTGTTTCTTTCTTTTTTTTTTTTTTTTTCTTTTTTCTTTTTTTTTTTTTTAGTAACTCCAAAAATGTACATTTTACGTGAAAGACAAAAGTATATGAATTAAAGAGAATAAAATTTTCTACATTTTATGTATTAAAAGTTTTTTCCCTGATCAATAGTTTATTCGTGAAAGTGCCACAAAAATGGTGGTTAAAAGCAAAAAAGTGTTTGTTAAAAGAAAAAAAAAACGAGAATTACGGCCTTGTATATCGAGGTAACATGAAAACTAACCATTTTACGCAAACGTTGACCATTAATGATACTAAGGACTATGTGATTGCCTACATTTTACAATGAAGTTGCCTGATAACAAATACGACGACTCATTATGAATCATTAATTAATTATAAATAATTATGTACATTAGTAAGTACATTTACATAAAATAAAAAAGCAAAAATCTTATTTCCGCATTCTTTTATTTGACGATCCATGCTGTTCATCGACATCTACAGCATAAAAAATAGATGTATGGAATTAGTGGTTTTTTTATTACTACCAATAATATTACAGAATAAATGTTTTCTTAATGGTAAATATTTCATACTTTGTGGCATGGCATGTTCCTCTTCCAATGGGTCCACGGATTCAGTGAGTGGGCAATGCAGCTACAGCTCGGTTTCAAGGTAAGCTCGTCTTCCTCGTCTTCACGCACCACTGCGATGCTGTTGAAGTTACCCTCGCAGTTGAGGCACATGTTAGTACAACAAAGCCCTGCCTTCTTGCACCAAAAATTTCGGTTGCAGTTCTCTGTGCACTTGCAGGATACAAGCATCAACAAAGCAAGGGGAGCAGGGGGTAGTACAGTAAATACAGGCTGAAGGCCAGCATTTGTTTTCTTCCGTCCCCACTCATCAGCCTTTTTTTTCAATCCCCAGTCATTGCTGGACTTGGTGATATACTCTTAAAGAGTGCTGTTGCGCTGCACCTGCAGATTGTGGTAAAACAGCAATATTAGAACTGTATCTAAAGGCTGACTTCTTGTACGAAATATACTTTAGGTAGTTCAGCGAAGGCACATTCGCCCCACTATAGCCGTACAGTGAGACAAGGAAATGTTCCACAGCAGCTGCAACCATCTGCTGAGTAGCGATCAGGTATTTGAACACTTTAACAACGTCTGCAACATATGGATTATTCCCAAGAATTTTGAGGAACTTCATTTTCCCTTGCATAAACGGTGCTGACTTTGTATCGCACCCGCTCATAGCATGTAGGAAGAGGATGTTTTCCGCAACCGTTGAACTCACAGCATTTGATGGAGAAAATGTCATTGGAGAAACGGTGTCCTTCCCAGGTTTTAAAAAGAAAACGCTTTCAGCTCTGCAGAGACCTATCAAAATGACCAAGAGCTTTACAGCCTCCCCTACTATATTCACCATCTCATTTTATGTATAGCCAAGGACAAAGCAGTGTTTAAAATAAAGGTGTCTGCTTATTCTTTTGCTTGCTTGTGCATGTAATATCTGGTGATGAAAACCTATCAATTATCATAGATATTAACCGACCCTTGTTTTTTGGGTTAGCAAGAAACTTTTCTTCGGACGTGGTAGGTATCGTTGTGCCGTCAAACAATACGTCAGTCAAAGCATGCTTCCTTAACTCCTTAAGCACCATATTCAATTTAGTGAGAGTATGCTGAATACCAGCTATGTTAAATTTCGTCAAAAATACAAAAAACTTCAAAAATACAAAATTCATACCGGAAATTCTGAAAGAATAATTTTAATTTATGTAATCCGAAAAGTCTGTCATTATATAAAATACAAATTACTACTATAACTTTCTGGTGTGAATTAAAAATTTTGAATTTAAAAAAAGATGAAACTGGCAACCTGGACGTCCTGAAATTCCAGATATAGGTTTTCATGACATACGCAGGTACGTCGTGGTGCTTAAGGGGTTAATCGTCTCATACGCCCATCAGTTTTTGTACGTCATCAGGGTAGCCATCAAAGACAACTACTGCCTGTGGTTGATATTTTGACTACTGTACGTACTCAACATATTCGTCGGATATTAAAGAAAAAGAAGGATTTTTAGATCAAACAGCCCTATGCAATAAAAAACAACCATCAATGACGAATTGAATCCTGCTTCAATTGAACCGCTTGGTTGTTAGGGGTTTGAATGCCTTGTAGAGAGTAGATTTGGTTCCTTTTCTTAAGTCATTGTCGAATAGGGACACGGAATAAGGTCCTGGATCATACGTCAAAAACTCCTCAATATCTTCATCCGAGTGCTTTGTAACCGAAATTCGTTGGAACAAAGATGTGGGATTAATAGAAACCAATCCGTCGTCTACTCGTATCACAGTATCACACTGTTCATTACAACAAGAGGTTTTACTCTGTCGCTCCGTTTAAATGTGACAGTTCCAAAGTCACCAACAACAACATTGTTCACGTCTTTAATGCCTGATTCCCTAAACTTATGGAAGTTGATTCGTTTAGGCAAAAAATAAAACTTTTAGGAACTGAAGTCCGTGTCAGCTTTTATTAGCGAAAGTGTGTTTTAGTTATTTTATTTTTGTGTTATTTAAAAGGCAAATTAAAAAGTGCCATATTTTTGTAAAAGCAAATGGAGATTTTGATCCGATACCAGGTATGCTCATTTTTATTTAGTTTTTAGTTTTGAAGAAAACAATGAACCTCATATGCATAAAACATAATCAATCATATAATTTTTAGTATCATTAATGGTCAACATTTGCGTTATAACGCCCTTTCAAAGATAATCCGCGAAGTGATGACTTGGTAGCGAAAGGATTAAACTTCGAAAATATTTCTTACATCCGAAAAATCACTTTATTGAATAAACAAAGATTTTCTTGGTAGATGAAAAATAAGAATAAGATTAAAAATAAGAATACATAAAAATAAGAATACATTTTAAGAGTTTGTCGATATGACGATCTTTCGTTTTAAATTATCGTTCATTGGATTTCAGTGCCTGTTCAGTCCACTATAATTGACAGTTAGATTTGCTTTATATAAAGAGTTTTAGCACTCTTCTCGATTCGTGAAAAGTTCAGAATTCTCTCTCACTCTAGTAGGATTTTTATCCAGATCATGTGTTGCATCTCAAAAGGTTTCTCGTGCCCTGTCCGCACAAAGCTTGTTGCGGGCGGGCTTTCTAGCGTTCGCCCGGGTACTCGGCGTACCTTGTATTCTCGAACAGAGGTCTAGCACCTCTCCGCGTTCCTCTCGCAGTCACCCGGGTACTTGGCGTAACCTGTATTTTCGAACAGAGGCTTGGCACCTATCAGCGTTTATCTCAATCTGAACTCTTAATTAAAATTCTTTCACTCATGGTTTCCGCAATGAGAGTGGCGTTTGTCCAAGGAGGGGCTTATCAGCACCACTTGTACCATGGGACCATGACATCACCTGCAAACCAATGCTGGATTGGTTTCTTTCTAAAAGGGGAAAATAAGTAGTTGCACTTTGTGGTTTTTCACGGAGATCTTTTTCTCACCAAGACAGGCCACCAGCAAAGTAAGTCCTGTCATCCTTGTTGGACAATGCTATCAATTAAAACTCTAAAGTTTTCCTCTGTTCACAAAAGAAGTTCAGGATTGCCACTATTTCAAAGAAACGCCGATGTGAGAAAATATGCTGGAAATGTTCTTTAAGAAGTTTTCACACAAGAACTCTCAGCTGCCAAACACTGGTTCTCACGCAACGTCACGTAAAAGTAAAAATGGATTCTTTATAGCGTAAAATGGTTAGTTTCTAATGTTACATTGATGTACAGTGCCGTATTTCCCGTTGTTTCAGTTTTTTGCTTTTAACACCCATTTCTGTGGCATTCTCATGGCTAAACTATTGACCAGAGAAAAAAAATTCAATTTATAAAATGTATGAAATTTTATCCTCTTTGATTCATATACTGTCTTCTTTCACGTAAAATGCATAGTTTTAGAGTTATTTTGATAAACAGAGAAAAGTCCGTTTTTTTTTATATTTTTGTAACAAAAAAAAAAGTATTTCCCGGAAAAAAGTTTGTTAGAAAACCTCAGATTCATGTTCAGCGACCCCAAAAAACACAAAAGTACCGAATATCAAAACTCCCCCAAAACTTTCTTTTATTTTCTACCAAATGACTGGACTAATAATAGGCAAGAAACACAAACACGGAATTGGCGACTCAAAATACTGCGTATTTGGAAAGTATTTATGAGCTAATAAACTAATTCGATTTACCTTACCTGTATTTAATGTATCACTATTGTCCCTCAAAGGCTGGCTTTGCGACTGAGAAGTGGCACTAGTTAACCAAGTATTTTAACTTTTCGAACTATTTTCAACGTCTAAAGATTTTCTCTTCTTTTTTTCCCTTTTCGTAGCGCCACTATGGTACACACATTTCATGTTGACATAACTGTGACACTGCTCTAACTGCAACCATATCATGGCCCGCTTAAGACTTAGAAGTAGGGGAAGCCCGACATCACACAGGGGGGGGGGGGTGCTTTTACTCTGCCAATTATGCTTCAACAATTTGAATTTTTATCATCAAAATTTCGAGTAAACAACACTTTTAATATTAAACTAAAACTAACTACCAATATACATATAAAAAAATTTTATTATATACATAACAAATAAATTTTGTAAATGAATTTACAAACATGGAACAGGTGTGAATATTTGAACTTCAAAATATATTTTATGCTTTACAAATTGCAGGTTTTGTCAGTGCTAAGAACAGTGCAGGGACAACAAATATTTGACGTAAATTTATGCTTAGCTGCAACACAATTTTGCTTCTATTTTATAAACAGAAATTTGGTATCACCTGTATGCTAATTACTTTCCCCTTTATTTAAATAACCTATTCCCCATATTTTATATCATTTCTCCACTCATTATGAATATAAACAAAATGTAATTATACAGATTAAATTTTCTGTTATTTTTAGCACGTTTGAAATTAAAATGTAAAACATAAGAAAAATGAAAATAAGTTGCATTTAATCACTGATTTTATACCATTTATTATATCAACAGAAAAAAAAATAGAGTATAAATGTGTCAGTAATAGTCTGGGGGAAAATTTAGTAGCTATAATTAAGGGGAAAAAATACATTTTTTACCCTGAATGAAATTTCCCCCCGCCCTAAAAATTAGTTTTGAAAAGTAAATATGGGGGCCCCTTTGTATTTCAGTGGGTAAGCTCGGGCTACACGTGCCTATTCGATAAAAAGGCCCTGACAACCATACTACGAGGCTGAGCAAATGAGCATCGCAATACGCTTTGAATCGTAGCCTATGAGCACTACACAGAGCTCGATTAGTAGCCAGCAGTCTTCTTCCGCTGGCCAGCGACACGACACAGCGCCACTACGTAGGCTACTATAAACAAAAAACAACTAGGCGCTGCTTAAAATTGATTGAAAAAAAAATTAGTGGGGAAAAAAAGTGTGATCGTAAAATTTGTGGGAAATAGTGAAATTTGTCTAATGTTACTAATTATAAAGTTGTACTCATATATCCATTTTTGGGGGCCCCCTTGGGCCGGGGGCCGTCGGCAATCGCCGACCAGCCGACCTGGCCAGTCCGGGCCTGCGTCATAGGCAGGTTCTTTTTCACACATTTTACTATATTTTAATAAGTGTAGAAATCTACCATTCTTTTAAAATAATAAATTTTAATGTTTAATTGTAGAATAACGGCGATTTAAAAATGTATGCATTTTTGGTAAAAATTTTTGGGACACGTCTAATTTTTTTTTACTGACCTTTGAACGGACGAGGCCACGCCGAGACAATGATTTTTATACGGTCGGGTTCAAAACTAGGACTAAAAATTTTGGGCCGTGAAGATTAGGAATGAAACCAGTCCCGGCTCTGTAGAGAAAAAATAAATTAGGCCCGGCCCGATCCTTCAGAAAAAAGTAAGGCCCGAACCCGGCCCGGCCCGTTCATTGTTCACTTTTTGGATATTTTAATTTATTTCTGTATTTATTTTATTTATTATGTAAAAAAACCTTAAGTATAATAGCTATAACTGTTAATTAATAAAATATTTTAATTGTGTCCATACTGGCATATTTTGCCTAAATGTGATAAATATTTATATATTTTTTTATGAAATGGAGAAGGCATGACCCCCCCCCCCCCACCACCACCACCACCTTCTTACACTGTGGAACATAATTTTTTTGCTTCCTAATTAATTTGATTAAAATTGGCAACAATGACCTAGATTATAAATCACGTCAGAGAAAGTTATGAAAAAAATTAAGAAAAAAATTTCTACCTTTTTCAAGCCAGAAACTTTGGAGGATGTTCATTACCGGGTAATTTTAACTATATATTTTTATTGAAAATATGTTATTTTGCATATTGTTGTTGATATTGTGGTTTGTCCATTTTCAAAATAATAATTTATTTCAAACATTTACATACAGAGCAAGTAATTCTTACATGTATATGTTACAGGTCAATACGAATATTCAGGTAATTAATAATTAATGACCGTGGTTATTATTAATAATAACTGGCCATTATGTCCAGTCATTATTAATAATAACCGGTTATTATTAATAATGACCGGATTAATCATAGTGACCGTAAACATATATATTGTATTAGAAGCGAAGATACATTTATGCTCTTTATGTACAGTCGTGGGGAAAAGAAATGTAAACATCCCCTACTAATTCTGCAACAAATTATTGTAGAAAAAAGTTATTAATACCAAACGGAAGGAAATAAAATCTACTTTTAAATGATGTATATAAGATTTGCTTACGGAGTAGTTTGTTTAGTTTCATTGTTCATATCTTCAATGATGTGCAGATTTTAGGGTTGAGGATTTGAGGTAGTCTACTGTATCGTTTGCATTTCGACGTTTTGAAATATTTTTCTTTGCATTGGATAGCTGAGGTCCATCTTTACGTTGCTCTTTTGTACTTTTTCGATTTTGGTTGCAAATATTTTTTATAAAGTTACTTTCACTTTCAAAACCGGTTCCGAAAATGAAAGTGTCCTTATAAAAAATATCTGCAACCAAAAGAAAAAAATGGGGCAATGTAGAGGTGCACATAAGCTATCCAATCAAATATTCTTGCTCAGATAGGACTACCAATAGATAGGACCACCAATCAGATATTCTTGCTTTAGATTCGAAGGGAAACATTCTTATTTTAAGCAAATTATAAGACACACAAAGCAGTTTAAAAATCCACCTTTAACTTTAGCCCATAGGCATCAATTGATGCAAACCTACTATAGTTCATCCCTTAAAAGATTTTTAAAAGAGGACATTGATATATCTGGTGGAATTAAGTTTAATGCTGATGTACTGAGTGAAAAGATTAAAAAAGCTATACTGAATGAAGTGACTGAAACTGACAATATTGTGCAAGTTTCAAAAGCAGCAGTGAAAGGGACAGTATATGAACTAAAAAAGTTTCTACCAATTACTTTTCTGAAAGAGAACATAGTTTTTGGTGAAATTTTATTCATGCTTTTTGTCAACACTAAGCTGTGATTTGTCTTGAAAAAGTATTCATCTGAACCACTGTTACATTTTGGATCTCTGCAGGTGAATGCCATGCATGAATATGTGTGTATCGAACATAATAAACTTATTGATTATTATCCCTTAAATCTTTATATAATTCCAATGCATGGAAAAAGAATAAATTTACTGAGCCTGAAGCATTATTTATGTGAATTAGATGATAGCTACAATTCATAATTCATGCTTTGCATACAAAACTGCGTATAAAAAATGTGTATTATACTCCAAAGCAATACATAAAACAAATCTGACTTAGAAATAATAAAACAGTAAATAATTTTCTTAAAAGGCTATTTCACTCATGCAAAAACAGCCGCTTGTTAATGTTAATCCTATGAGAGAATTTTTTAAAAATATCTTGTTTGCATTTCCATATTTTTACATGATTTTTTTTTTATTGGATAGCTGAGGTCGCTATCCAATTAAAATCATTAAAATGCAAAATTTTACCATAAGGATTAACATTAGCAGCTGGCTGTTTTCATGTGAGTGTAGTAGCATCTTAATTTGGTTTGCTTTAAAATTGTCTTTATATTGGTCAAAATATATTAATTTTTATCAAGAAAATTTGAATGTATAAATAAATTTACGATTTTATATTATTGTAATCACCAAAAGTGTAAAGGAAAATTCAAGCAGGCTTGTCAAATACAGGCTCTCAAATGTACCGCTGAACTATATCTTGCATATTTGAACAATTTAAGTCAGGGGACCAAAAGTGTTTTCCCCCCATGGGAATCTAAAAGTTAACTAAATTATTTAGTGACTAATTTCATATTATGAATAATTTTACTAAGTCATAACACTATCAAGTTTCACTGTTTTTAAGCACAATAATTACATATGTTTCGAAGTGATGTTTTGTGGAAATCTAATGTAACATTTTCTCACTAAATCATCACAGACATGGATGAAAAGCTGTATAAAGTGTGGAGCAGCACATTAAGAAAAGCTGTATTTGCTTCATCTCTAAAAGACTTGATTAAAAGAGGATCAGAGAAATTAAATATTGGAGATGAAGTTTTGTCATTTTTAGAAGATGGAACAGAGTTGGATGAAGAGAAAATCTTTCAAGCACTTCCTGAAAGAACGGTTATTTATCTTTTAACAGATAACGATAAGGTATGGTTTTAATTTAATATTTATAATTTTATGCTAGTGCATTACTGTAAAAGTAAAATATACAATTTTTCTCTGAATCTAAAATCATAGCTTCAATGGCCTGGTTTGGAATGACTCTGATGTATATAACTTAATGTTGTAGTCGTTCTTTTTTAATCCCTTTAAATTATCATATCCTCTCTTTTATCTGAATTTAGTATTGGGGGTGCTAATATTTTTAAATAACCTAAACATGCTTAAAGAAAGACAATTATAAGGAGTTATTCTCTCTCAAAACTTTCAATAATTTTAATTGATAAAATTGGGAGATCTTTAGCCTGCTTTAAGAACTGACATCCAATTTCTTTTGCAGAAAAAGCAATCTATATATATTACTTTTTCTCATAAAATTATTTCTCTCTTCCCACACTAAAAAAATGCATGGAGTTCCAATTTCAAAAATGCTTTAAAGAACACAGGAGAAAGATTCAAAGACCTAGAACAGTTCTGTAAGAAGTTAAAACTTTTATATGTCTGCTAAAGGGGGGAAAAAACTAAATAATAACAAAAGTATGTGTGTTAAACTTTTACTTATACTTAGGGATTGGCTGAAGCAGCAATTTCACCGAATACTGAATATTCGGTCAAAAAGTGTACGCCAAATATTTAGCATTCGGCAACCGAATACTTAAAAATTTTTAATAAACTTTTTTGCATATACCTTAGCTTTTTTAGTAAACTTTATTTAAAATTAAATTCTTAATACTTTAATTCAGTTACATTTTTATTCTTAAATTTAATTACTCTAAAAATTAATGACTTTCCACTCACAAATTCATTAATTCATCACTTATTTTTTATTATTTTAGTAAATTATGAGAATAAATATTAAATTTTATGGACTATTATTAAGGATAAGGATTGCCGGAAAAACAAAAATTCATTCAAATTAAAAGAAATTGGATGTGATCACTAAGCTGAATTACTGATTGTCTAATTATAAACACACTGAATAGAAAGATTCTCAAATATTAAAGGTAACGTGTCAGTTTGTACATTAAACTATTTTCTGGCAAATTATTGCTTTATATTTTGTGCTTTATATATTGCTTTAACTATGTGGTGATGAAGATAAAAATTTGAGTGATTTTAATTTAATGGATATAAAAGCTACAGGATAGACATTGTGGTATATTAAAGAAAATACACATTAAATAAATTTAAATGAAAAAAAAAACTAATGTAGAAGTAACAGTTAAATGATAAGGGAAAAAAATGCCTCATCTTCCTTACTTTTTTTCTCAATGATTTCTCTAAATATGTTTTGATTTTACCCCTATTTTACAAAGAAAACAAGTTTCCCTTTTTTCCCCCTTTAAATGGCCTTTGACTTGTTTTTTGTAGTGCAGCTGAACTCTGAACTCATGTACATAATATTGAAACTCATCAGTCATTACTTTTAATTACCTATTTTACTTCTAAGTAAAAAGGAATTCTTCTACTTCCAAGAAAATACTTATCCGCACCTACCAACAGTGTTTATAGCAAACGTTTATTTTCTGAAGCTGAACAGATTTATGAACAAATAAGAAACAGATTACAACCAGATAACGTAAAAAAAAACTCAGATTTTCACACCGAAATTTGCCCATGTTAAAATTTGACTACAAATAGCAATGTATCTGCTTTTATAAAAAAAACACTTATCACTGAAGCATATTAAAATAACATCAAATGAGCATTGGTCATCATGTACTTTTATAACTAGTAATACTTTACCTATTACTTTTCACAAATAAATATTTGGAAAATTCATCCGAATACTTTTAAGTATACCGAATATTCGGTTTACATGCTGAATAGACAGACCACTTGGTATTCGATCAATCCCTACTTACACCAGTCTTTATTTATTCATTTATAGTATTTTGAGTACTTGCGTATTATCCAGGCCAGGTGGATAGATCGCCAAAACAGGTTGTCAAATGCTAATTTTGTTTATTGTTGCTAGAGATGGGAATGCTCGGAAAACAACTTTTTGTTCTATTTTTTCCGAAGGGGTATTTTTTAAATTGAAATGTAATTTATAAAATAATATATTCAAAATGTTATTATGGCTGCATTTTGATATTTTTTCATGTTCGGTGTCTTTGTTCATGTGCTTTGTTAAAAAAAACGTACAATATTAACAATAGTTGTCAATCAGATTTAAATTTGAAATTCTGTTCTAATTTTGTCTCTGCAAATACTGTTTAAATATTTCAACATTTTTTACCTTTAAATATGTCATTACTTTCCAAAGAATTTGATATAATTCATAAAAATAAACTGTCACTTTTAATTTTATGTTACTTATAATTAATTGCAGAAACCTTGGAAAAAAGCTGCAGAATCAGTTGAGAAGAGAAATGAGAGCAATCAACATCCATTTGATTCTAGCAATAATTCCAATCAGCAGAGCTTTTCTCCATTAAAAGGTAAAGTTATTTCCATGTAACTAAGCAAAAAAATTGGCTATTTTCTTTTCAACCCTTGTTTTTGATGAGATAATATCAAAATATGCAATAAGAATGTCACATTGACTTAAGATTTTCACCCTTTTTAGCGACACAGCCTTACAACCTTCATACATTGCTTTTTTCTTTACCTTTGTACAATGTTTGTGCTAAGTTTTACCCTTTTTACTTTCTTCTATCTATAAAAGAAGAAAGTATTATAATCAAAAAAATTTTTTGATTGATTTACATGATTAGAGACCAGATTTTCCAAAAAACTTTTTTTTTAACAAAATGTCTGTCTGTCCTCATTGTATCATCTTAAAATGTGGATAGGCAGCATAGAAATACATGAAAAGACTTCAATGTGCACATTGACCTCAAAGAAATGTGTTTCTTTGGAATAATAAATATTTTTTTAAACAAATTTTTTGAGTAAAAAAAATTAAATATCAAAATTTGTAGATTACTAAAATAAAAGGCAACTAAGTAATGTTGTTTCGCAATGTTGTTTCACATTTCATTTAAAATAAAATATTACTTTTAATTCATAGGTACACTTAACTAATGATGCACTTTCATATTAAAAAGGATTGTAACGTCATTTCTCTCTATTCTAAAAAAAGTAACCGGTGCTCTTTCTCAACTTATATTAAATAAAGTATTACATATATAAACATGAAATTGGTAGCTTTATAGAGATATGTATGACACTGAAACAGACAATTTTTAAATCTAAGAATTATTTTACCCACTATTTAATGTTGAAATTGGTCAATTTATTTCAGCTATATAAACTTTATAGGATTAAAGACTATACATTAGCAATTTAACCATATTTTGCGGGCACATACTTGACTCAATTGTAATGTGCAAAGTAAAATAATTTTTTAGAGTTTGTAGGATCTTTTATTCAAAAATTCATAAAGATTTAATTCATAGTTTGAAATAGCTGATTTTTTTACCTACAGTTGCCAGATTTTAAAAAGCCCAAATAATAAAATTTACAAATACTTTTCAATAAAAAAATATGTTTATGTGTGAAAATTAAAATAGAAAGAAAACTTTGAAATAATTAAGCTATTACTTATGAAAAGCACAAAAAAGTCCTTTTCATAAAAAAGTATTCCTTCAAAAAAGGAGCACACTGCCCTTTTTTATTCTGGGGGGAAACACTACTGTAAATGACAGATTTCTGCTAATTAAAAAGCAGTTAGAAAGGTTTTATCTATTGACGTTCATTGAATTTATTTTCTAATATTGATATTTTGTTTATAATGTTATCTCTTCTTGAAGTGCATTATTTCTCTTGAGGTCGTACAATATTCCCAGCAAATTGATAAAATAAGTGGAACAATCACAGATTTTAAAATGTTTGAAAGTTTATGATAATGGTATTCGAATGTCTACATATAAAACAAGAAATTAAACAACAACAAAAAATAATAATAATCCATGTAATGTATTAAAAAGGAAAAAAGATTTTTTTTAATTTACACATTTCATCTCTCTTTATCTCCAAAAATAAAATATTAATATAATATTCTTTTCATTTATGTTTATTACATACATTATTTTCGTTTTATTTTATGTTTAAACTAGTAACTTTAAAGTGAAATGTATTTTGTAATCATGAAAATATATTACTTTTTTATTAATTTATTTTAATTATTATTCTAGTGTTTGAATATCCACAGAAGATGTTAAAAAATATCCCTGCAGTAACTGAGAACAAAGAGGATTCGAAAATTATAGAGCAAGAGAAAGAAATATTGATGTTAGAAATGTCAAAAACACCTTCGAGTAGATCTATTTCTACTATTGAGGCAGCTTTAAAAAAGACTTATCATGATCGACGAAATCTGATTAGATCTAACATCCTTTTAGGGTGATTGAAAAATATTTATCCAGCGTTATTTACAGTAGTTGGAATAAACCACGATTTCAATGTTAGCAATAAGTGTGATTTACAAAAAACTGTGATAACATCTTTACATGCATGCAGCTCTGCTATATTTTTATGGTACAGATTATGAAAAAAATTATGTTGTTATTTGATACTGTGAGACATTTTGTTTTATATATTTATATTTTTTGTTTTAGTGAAATATCAGTTTATGTATCTTTTAGAATAATATTTGTGTAGGTATTGTGTGTAAACATTAAAGTTTTTCGTGTTTCAAGCATTAAAAAATAGAATACATATTTCTATATTCAGTAACTATTTTTCGTTTTTTCAAAGCATAAATATGCAAGATCTCAGGAAATGTTAAAAATACACATCATTTTTATGTACTAAGTATTTGCAAATAAAAAACTTATTTGAAATGTACTCTGTTTACAATATTTGACCTAAATGAAAATACTGTGAGTTCTTTATCAGATTACTTTGCAAAAAATAATCACATACAATACAGCAGTAAAATATGGAATTGCGTAAAACTGTGAGAATGTAATTTCATAGGAGCTTATGAACTAAAGTTTGTTTCCAGGCTGTATCTTTATGAAAATATTCCAAATATTGTAGATTATTAACTAAGTTGTTCACTAGTTTCTTTCAATTTTTAATTTCTGTTACATTTTACAGCTATAAAACTTTTTAATAAATATCAAATGTCCATTTTTAAATACCACCTAGTAAAGACCTGAAATGAAAAGAAATTATTTGGCAATTCTGTGTAAATCATAGTATATGTGTTAGAAATTGAAATAGGGAAATATGTATAAGTAAAATTAATTTCATAGGTTATCACTAGAGAAAAGAAAGGGGTTTATTTTCTATCAACTTTAAAAATTTGATGAGGTTTGCATATAGCTTGTATGTTTAACATGAATACTTAAATCTAAAATAACAAAATTTAATGACATAGTGACTGTATGTGATTTGTGTCACATACAAAGAAAAAATATTGTCAATATCTGTCCTGGTCATTGATTTTTGCCGGCTACACATTAGACGTACATGCAGTTTATAGCTTTTTTGAAATTGTTCAGATATTAGATTTTTTACCAACAGTGTTGTTTGATAATTAAGCTATAGTTTTATTGATCCTTTTCAACTTTTGTAACCATTTTCTATTTCATTTCTCTTAAATGGTTTTTAAATAGAACATGTTTGACACAAATCTTCCTATTTTTTCCTTACAAAATATTAAATGTAGTTTGTAGAAACCCTTATTAATTCCTAAACCCTTATTAATTCCTAACCCTTATTAATTCCTAAAAAGATGCTTAGTATTTTAACTATTTTTAAATTTATGTATTTTGGAAACATAGATGGTTTCTTTTAAGAGGTCATTGGTAAATCAACACATAACTTTTAATGTTCTTTTTCTTTAGTATTTTTATTAATACTAATTATTATTAATGTTTTGAGCATACAATTTAATAACATGCCGTTAACAATCTGTATCAGCACATTGCATATCTGTAAAATACCCAAATATCAATGTTTCCTACACAGTACTATTTAAAAGGCGATTTTATTTATTGCTGCTACCTTCCAACACAGAAATTGATGTAAATTACTCATAAAATTCTCAACAGATTGCAATACTGGGTTAATTTTCCATATCAAATTTTTACTTATCTTTGAGCAGTTTCGCGTCATTATTGCTAAAATGAATTTTGTAAATTCTGTCAAATTAAAAAGGCTGGAGACAGTCAAAGATAGATTTTTTACAACGGTAAATTCGTATACTTTACAAATTTGAATTAAAAAATTAACAATATTATGAAAAGTATATAATTTTCTGTTTATTTTAGATGTGAGAAAAGTACCTTTTAGTCAATATATATATTTATATTTATATATATATATTTTTATTAATAATACATATATATATATATATGTGTGTGTGTTCTAATTTTCTATATTATTTTTTAAATGCTTAAAAAGATGTATTCTGACATCTGAGTAAATGTTTTTCAAATCGGAGTAGTTGAGTCACAAAGGGTTAAGCTTGCAATTAGCCACTCATACAAAAGGCATGCACAATGGTGTTAATCACATTTTGGTGGTTCATCCCCTAGTAGATACTATTTACATTACAAATATCTATCAATTTATTAAAGTGAATTATCACAGTTAAACTTAGCTTAATCAACCACAATGAAAGAAAATAAGAATTATTTTAAATATTCTTTTTGTTTTTTACTTTTATATGTTTTACTTTTCTTTTATTGTGATTAATTTAACTAAGTTAATCAAATGAATTAAACTTGGATTGTAATGATTGTAGTGAGACTATAATAGGGACACGGAAATATATTTTTAAAAATACACTTTAATGCTTGGATATGTAAAAATGTTTTATATTACAGAAGTAGAAAATAATAGTATTGTTTATTTTATGTTGTTTGAAGTTGTTTATTAAATACTGAAGACAGGTATTGCATAATAAGAAAACAGACTGTTGTTAAAATTGTGTTATGACTAAGAATAGAAATGTTAATGTGGTAATAAACTTCGTAAAATAACACTTTTTACTTATCTACTTAACAGTTGCAACTTCTGTACCACTGAATTTTTTAAATAGAAAAAAATCTGCAAGGAAGGTGTTTGAGGCACTGAGTTATTTATAGGACTTAATTTTTATCATGATAAAGAGAAAAGTAATATTGGCACATATCTGCTGATTTTAAATTGGCACCATGTGTCACCAAAATTGCAAATTTTGATGCTGCAAAGTAGGTGTTACAGCTAAAACTGAACTTTGCACTTTTATCTTTCCTTACCATAGGATTATTGACCTGGTTTAGATATTGCAGTTGCTTTTACAAAAATGAAAAAAATTCAAGCATATAATATTTGAGGCACCTTGTATTTCAGATATATTTTATTTATTACTGTGACAATTAATAAAAATAATGACAAACCTCTCTCTCTGTTTTAAATTAGTGTCAGGTGTTTCCAAAATTGAACTTAGAGAGGCTGAAAAGTAGATGTTGGTTATGTCTCAAACATCTACTCTGAACTCCTAAGATGTCATTTTGTGACTGGTATGCCAATTTCAGACAAAATTGAAGCTTTGGGTTTATCCTGCTGTCCGCCATTGTTTTTTAAATCAAAACATATTTGTTTTGTTTCTCATTTCCAAAATAACTTTCATCCATATTTACTTATTATAAACACGTTATTTAATTTTATTGACTAATTTATTTATATTTAATAATAAAAGTTAAAATGTTTTGATTTAACTTGATTATGTCAGAAACAAAACAAATGTTTTGATTTATCGCCCACGGTCAGCCATCTCACTTTTTAAATCAAAACATTTTAACTTTTATTATTAAATTTAACTTTTATTATTAAATATAAATAAATTAGTCAATAAAATTAAATAACGTGTTTATAATAAGTAAATATGGATGAAAATTATTTTGGAAATGAGAAACAAAACAAACGTGTTTTGATTTAAAAAACATGATGGCGGACAGCAGGCTAATCCCAAAGGTGTTCCTAATTGAATAATAATTTCTGTTTTTAAGTCATCTTCAACATCTGCTTTTTTTAATAATGTTCAGTTTAAATACTGCAGTGTTAACTATTTCTCTTAGACATTATTACACCTTTCAATGTGATAACAATACACGATCTTTCATAGTTATGTTTCAGTTTCAACTGAATCCTAAATCTGAATGATTAAAATTGAAGAGATGAGTTGAGAAACGCTTTAAACTTCATAGAAGCATGTTGCCAAAAGGCTAAAAAATATAACAAAAATCGGAAGCCACTCCCACGTACACGTCATGTGAACCAATCACAAGCAACTCCACGAACGGTAGATAGCAGACAATCATGTGATAGCTGTTTACATTTTTATTTTATGACTGCCAGTAGAAACTGGATATCTGACGTGAACTTTTGCTTAAAAATAATTTTAGCAGATAATCCGTACTTAAAATTTTTGAGGGATTTTTTAACAGATTATATGCAGGAAAATACGGTAAATAAGAGTCTTGTAAATAGAGTGTCTCACACACTTTCTGTGAATTTTTTTTTATGCGATACAAAAGTAACTGCAAACCACCAAGTATTTATGTATAACCATAAAATTGTAGTTACGTAACAAGAAAAGTATGCGTGAAAAAAAAAAGAATATTTTCCAATCTATTACTGTTTTATTAAAAACAAAATTCCTAAATATAGTATCGATGTTATAATGTTGCTGTTCACTGGTATTTTGAATTTCCCTCACTAATGTTTAATTCATGGGAGTAAAATGCATTCGTTTTTTTTTTATCTTTTTACGAAATTAATATTTTTTACTTCTTTTTTTTGTGTGGGTACTATTCATTGAGCAGGGGGAAAGGCATCCTGCAAAAATAAGTTAAAAATATTTATTTTCTAAAGAGATATTTAAATAATATGAATAATCACATATCTTCATGAGACTTATCTAAGCGGGAAATATGAATGGGATAAATGGGCTGTTAACCAGTCATATGGCATCTTGATATGCCGGTTAGAAACCATCTGGGTAGTTTAGAATACAATAACTATATGTACTAAATGTATCTGAATATAAAAAAGCTGTTTAGTGAAGCATAAATGAACTCTGCTAAGCCCTCTGGGAAATAATATTAGTAGTATTGATGATTTTCCATGTATGTAAAATTAAAAAAGAAATGTCAAATGAAAGGTGGGCTTCAAAGCAACACTTGTGTTTCTTTCTACTAAATTCAGAAATTAATCTGGTCCTGAATATAGAAGGACTAAATTCTGACCTGCAATATTTGGAAATGTTGAATTAGTTGTTAGTAGATTAAATTTAGCAATTGTTTTGCTTAGAAAAGAAAATCGTAGAAAAATTACCAGTCCAGACACATCGTTTCTTTTGCAAGAAAAATTAGGATTCAATATCTTTTCATAGCTCCAGAAAAATGTTACACATGTACAGCACCTAGAATATATTCTAGGTATTGTGTTTCTGGTATCCCGAACACTAACAGCATAAATTAAGAAATAATAGTAACTTCTTTGGAAAATATTAGTAACATACTTGGAAATGTTATTAATAATTTCAGAAACCGTAACACTTGGATATGAAAATCATAATATTTTTCTCGAAATGTGTTCAAAAAGCTTAGTATCTTATCTAGAAATGTTCCGTTCTCGGAAAAGCCACAGAGAAAGGAAAGGACATGTTTACAAACAAACAGTTCCATCAACAAATCTAGCATTTTTGTCGCAGCTATCATTGCAAGAATCTCATGTGTACTGTAGGAGCCGTAAAGAACGAACAGGTTTTTCTTCCAAACCAACAGTAATTTAACCAACAGTGACGTCAGTTGCCCTTTCCTTAAGGTTCCTTATCAGTCAGGCTGCAAATTCCCCTCTCAATGCTAAACCTTATGGGCTTGGAATGCAACCATATTTTTCAAATTTCTCCACGGAAAATTAAAATTGTTACCTTTTATTTTCTGTATGCTCTTCTTGAAGGATGTGTTCTTTCTTTTTTAATTGCTAAAATATTTTGAAACTTCATTGTTAGTTTTATTTAAAGTGCTAAAATCTTACATACAACTTGCCTGCTTCACTTAGATTTTAACACTTAAACTATAAAATTAAATATAAATTTTAGAAACATTTTGGCAAATAAAAAAGAAAGATACATTCTTCAAGAAGAGCCTACAGAAAACAGATGGTACAAATTTTAATTATTATTATTATTATTATTATTATTATTATTATTATTTTGAGGAGAATTTGAAAAATATGGATGCATTCTCCAAGCCCAGTATTAGAGAGGGAAAGTTGCGTCCTGACTGATAAGAAGCCTTAAATATAAATCAGAAACCTTATTAACGTAAGCAGAAAGGTTTCCAAAATATACAGAGAAAAATACAGAAACGGTTCCGAATTACAAGGAAACGTTTCAGAAATATTTCCAAATTACGTAGAGACATTTCCGAAAAATACAGGAAGCTTTCAGAAATACACAGAAATATTTCTGAAATATTATAGTACGATTTTCAAAATACACTTAAACCTGTACGAAAAGTACAGGATAGTTTCTGAAATATAAAGGAAGGTTTCCGAATTATGCAGAAACATTTCAGAAATATAGAGGAACGATTCTGAAATACACTTAAACATGTACAAAAAATACAGGAAAGTTTCAGAAATATACAGGAACGATTCCGAATTATGCAGAAACATTTACAGAAAATACAGGAAAGTTTCCGAATTATGCAGAAACATTTACGGAAAATACTGGAAAGTTTCCGAATTATGCAGAAACATTTCAGAAATATACAGAAACATTTACGGAAAATACAAGAAAGTTTCCGAATTATGCAGAAACCTTTCCGATATATACAAAAATATTTCCGATGTATGCTGAAACGTTTCCGATGTATACAAAAACATTTCTGATATATGCAGAAACGTTACTGAACATCTGACTGAAATATAAAGAAACGTTTCCGAAATGCACGTAAATGTTTCCGAAATATGCGAAAACTTTTATGAACATCTGACCGAAATATGCGGAAACTTTTATGAACATCTGACCGAAATATGCGGAAACATAACTAGAAACGATGGGCCACATTGCTGCCCCACCAGAATGAGTAACGTTTCCGAGTTTTTTTTTACAGTGTGCTTGCCATAGCCAAAAACATAGAAAAAAAATGTGGTTCAATTTGAAGCATAACTTCATACACTTTTCGATGATACAATAGTGAAAATGGAACAAAAATATCGATCGCAGCGCGCCCTTTCGTCGAAATATCCCCAAATTCTGATAGAACCTGCTTGCCATAGCCAAAAACATAAAAAAAAATCTGGTTCAATTTGAAGCATAACTTAGATGGTACTCCAGCATATTTTCCAGCATAGAAAAAAAATCTGGTCCAAATTGAAGCATAACTTCATACACTTTTCGATGATACAATAGTGAAAATGGAACAAAAATATCGATCGCAGCGCCCCCTTTCGTCGAAATATCCCCAAATTCTGATAGAATCTTCTTGCCATAGCCAAAAACATAGAAAAAAAATGTGGTTCAATTTGAAGCATAACTTCATATACTTTTAGATGGTACAATAGTGAAAATGGAACAAAAATATCGATCGCAGCGCCCCCTTTCGTCAAAATATCCCCACATTCTGATAGAATCTGCTTGCCATAGCCAAAAACATAGAAAAAAAATGTGGTTCAATTTGAAGCATAACTTCATATACTTTTAGATGGTACAATAGTGAAAATGGAACAAAAATATCGATCGCAGCGCCCCCTTTCGTCAAAATATCCCCACATTCTGATAGAATCTGCTTGCCATAGCCAAAAACATAGAAAAAAAATTAGGTTCAATTTGAAGCATAACTTCATATACTTTTAGATGGTACAATAGTGAAAATGGAACAAAAATATCGATCGCAGCGCCCCCTTTCGTCAAAATATCCCCACATTCTGATAGAATCTGCTTGCCATAGCCAAAAACATAGAAAAAAAATTAGGTTCAATTTGAAGCATAACTTCATACACTTTTCGATGGTACAAAAAAGACCCACACAGACGGACAGACGGACGGACGGACAAACGAACAGACAGACATTTTGTAAAAACATGTTTTTCGGAATCTCTGACCCCTAAAACGTGTAAATCAATCGAAAACCGGGAGTCGAAAAAAATTTCGATTACAATACTTTCTTCTATTATAGATAGAAGAAAGTAAAAAAATGTATTTGTACTTGAGTGGATGAATAGAAAATATTTTATTAATGATTGAAAATTTGAACAAGATATACAAATATATAGAGAGTGTGAGCTAATAGTAGGAATTAAAAAAGTTTTTAATTTAAAATTTAATTTTTTTTAATTTTAATATTTCATTAAAAAATGCTTATAAATAAAGAAAATAATACCTTGAACCCCGGTCCCCCTTAAGGGAAAACAACACTTGCGAAATTTTTAAATTTAGCTCATCAAATGTTAAAATTTTCCATAACCCTGCAATCACATGAGAGAGATCTTGATTATACTTTAACTCGAGCTTTTCCTAATAAAAGGGGACTATGTTTTATTCTGAAAATGATGCGTATTTATTTATTTTTTTTAAAAACACGTTTTACGATTATATTTACGATACCTATATACTATGGCATTTTAATGACATTTCGTACCAAATAATCGTACCAAATAGTACAATTTTATTTCGTAAACAATGTTTTGACAATTTGAAACATAGCATTATTACACCAATAAAAATAACAATAGAAATATTTAATATGTATAAAAGTAAAAATAGTTAAAAAAAAATTGTAAGCATTTAATGTTTATCTTGAAAATCATACCTAATTTCATGATTGAAATTCATGGTTTTTCCAAAATATTTCCAAAATATTAATATGTTAATTTGGCGAGGTTACCAGACCCGATTATGGAAAATTCACTGTTTTTTTTTACCCTTGCTAGAAAACGCCAGCTAGTAATTTTGTTAAAAGTACATATAATTTTTGTTCGGTTTCTATTTTAAAATAAGGCAATAGGAAAGAAATAAAAAACCATTATTCAAATTATCTTTTTAGGATTTCTAAATTGATTTCTCAACGTATAATCATAATTTAATTACTATGAGACTATTAAATGATTAAAGCGTATTTTTAAAAATATATACTTTACTTTTTATTTTTTTATGTTTTATAAATTTTAGTGTTTAAAATATTTCGTTGTTGCGGTTTGATCAGCCAGTTGACCTATTTTGGTGAACGTGGTTTCGCGCCTAATTAAATCCATTGTTGTTGTAACTCGTATACAATTGTAACCATCTTCTTTAATAAAAAGCTATGTGTTGCTAACGACTGGGATTTTCACTAATCGTTGCCACAGATTAATCTCGGAAAATGAAACATTTGAAGTTACGGAAAAAATTAATAGCTCAAAAAGTATTTGTCAGAAAATTGTTAGACAAACTGCGTTAGAAAGGTAAAAAATTGTATTTTTCTTGATATAAATTTCAAATCTAATGATTATGCTGTTTTCCAAATATTGAATTTCAAAAATTACCAAATTTTACAATGGATTACCATAGCGAAACCTTCATGCATAAAAAGATAATGACAACGTCAATGTGTCCTGACTTATGTATACTGACTATAGCACGAGTCACAAATTATAGTGGCCTTATTATTCTGTTAAAATATAAAAGTGAATTATGCTGTCACGAGTGCATGATTTTTATTTAATTCTCGACAAATAGCATATTTTAGTCCACCTCAGTGAGGCATATTAATTGCATTATATTTGAAGTATTGTAACTTCATTAAAATCCAACGGGAATGCCGAATGGATTTTGACGGAACCTTCACTGTTATTTAGATGAGTTTTCAAGGATGATTATAGTATATAGCATATCGTTTTATAGTTCTTTACCTAATTCTACTGTAAATAGTCAACGAAAAGAGTTTGTCCTTAGCAGCCCAAATTTTGTCTGACATATTAAAAATGTAATAACGCAATGGCGTTCATTATCGTTTTCAGAAATGCAGGACATTCCAAGTAAAGGTCCATATGGTTTTCAAACACAAGGTCAAATTCAATGTCAATATTTCGTTTGATTAAAGGTGCGTTAAGAGAAATTGACCAGCGTAGCGGGCATAACTTGCTAGTAAAGTGTATGTCGGATTCCACTTCTCCGTCCACACAACTTCGAAATATAATCCGGTCTTTTGATATGCTGCCACCACCGATATGAATACGTGATATCGGACACGATACTTGATGTATATTCAAGAAAAACCTAACTCTTTCAATTAAACTTAAAGTAACAATTTATTAACAATATTTACACTTGAACTCGGATGTAAATTATCCGGTTTAACATTTAAATCGAAATAATTACAGAAAACTATCCTCTGTGTACCGTTCGGCTACGTTCATTCCCTCAGAACCGAGATTTCTATTAATCTCACACACGCTATATCTCTTCCTTTCGAGAGATCTCGTTCCACACACGTGCCCAGAGCTGCTCTCTGAACAACCAACTTACACGCTCCAGTCCTGCGTTCGAACTAACTTCCTCTCTGGTCATTCTCCAGAGCACCTTCCTGTCTACGGGGCTCCTGGTCTGTTTCCAAGGGTCTGTCTTCCTAAATAATGGGTGCAATCTCTTTCTTATCTATGGAAGACCACATCACAAAGGACATACTTCTTCTATTGTATTCAACTCGCTACCCTCCGGATTAAGATTCCAGTACTGAAAAGCCTCACAGTACACAAAAGATACACACACAATAAGATAATAATAAGATAATAATCACAATAGTTGCATAACAATAGTTTTTAAGCCTATAGGTGCCAGGGACCTGACACCACCCACCTTAGCGGAAAATATGCCTTTTAGGGGCTAATTTTCCTCAAAACTATGTAATGTCAAAGAAGAGTTCAACAGTTCCTTGGTAGGTTTCTTCATTACTATAATTACATAAATATATTTCAAGGTGTCTGAAAATTATCTACTGACATCTCTAATGAACCATATACTAATGTGATAAATACAGAAAAAAATTACACAATATGCTAATACACTGTTATAAACACAAGATGTAAATACATTTATAAATACACAAAAAAAAATAAAGTTACACTAGTATTATGTCATTTCAATGTCAGTCCTTAGGCTGATATTACTGGAGGCGGTACAACTTTTTCCTTCCAGTCCTTCCTAGTTAACCTAATAGGTACAGCCTTTTCGTAGTACACCCACTTGAATGGCTAACTTCTGCCTCTTGAGGTCTTAATTAAATTTTTCTCAAAACAATCAGGCACTTGCCTGTCCAAGTCCTCTTTGTACGTAATAAAGACATTGTACCATTTCTGCTTCATCTTACCCCTCTCCGGTTTACGACCAATCCTATTTTGCTACATTTCTACCAGTTGTATAGGACCCATAAATAATTCCTTATTTTTCCTTAAGATTGATTTTATGTCTCCAACTTAAATATTGGTTAACCCTTTTATTTCAAATCCCTTTATGTGTTTCTCTCCCGTTTGTTCTCTATCTAACAAAAGAGTTTTCCCACGATTTTCAAACTCTCCGTCACTATCAAAGACAATATCCACTACTTTATTTTGAGCCATAAATTCTCTCATTTCGTTTTGATACACCAGTTTCTTACTCCCGTCCACTAACTCAACTATAACTGCAGGTCGACATATTTCCTCTTTCTCCTTATTACTCACATTCATTTCATTGTACACAGGACATTTTACACAGGATTCACAAAACGTTTTAGCTTCCTCTGCCATATTTTCCCAATAAAATGAATGCTTGATTCTTTCTAACATTTTCTTAACCGCGTGATGTTCTCCATATAGGGAAGTATGTGCTAATTTTAGAATTTCCTCCCTTCTAATTTTAGGTAATACTAATTGAGCTACCGTTTCATCTACTAATTTCTCTTTATGATATAATAACCCATTAACAATATAGTAAGACCCTCTTTCATTTTCAGCTAATTCCCAAGGTCTCTCTAAATCTTTACAATTCATTTGGGATATCTGAAATACATTTAAACTACTTTCCGTAACTTGATTAATCTTACTTTTCTTTACCTCGGCTTTTTCCTTTTCATGACTTTGTAAATTTACCGATCTCGTTTCTGCGACATAACGGTCACTCTTATCATTTCCAATCCTTTCCCCTTCCTTCACTTTATTCCTACTATCTTCCTTACATTCCCTTTCTACGGATTCTCTTAATGATTTCTCGTTGTTTAACCCTGACAATTCAGGGTTTTTTCGCCACGTCAGGATGTAAAATTACCTGTTCTTTACTATTATCAATTATCGCGCAAAGTACATCCTGATGAATTACATTAGTTTGACCGCGTTTTGGAATAGCTAAAGGTAATTTAAGTAACGGCGATTTAACTGCCTTACCAAATATCCCTTGTAAATAGATGCTATCAGCCCCTCTTAGTTTCTCTGCTGGTACTAAATCTTTATGAACGACGCTAATTTCGCAACCAGAATCCACTAATCCTTTTGCTATTTTCCCATTTACACTAACTTCTACTTTCTCGAGTTTATTTAACTTCTCTCCAATAACTTTAGTTCTCCAATTCCCTTTTGCTCCGATTCTTGCCATACTCGCTCCCCTTGGTAATTCCTTAATTCCTCGCACTGAGACATTATTGATACTAGCCATTGGTTCTTGTCGGTTATTAATTTGATTACTTCCCTCATTATTTCCTTTTGTACAAAATCGCTGGACATGGCCTCGTTGACCACACTTGAAACAGATAGGCGTCGTATCATTAGGTTTCTTATAGTCCGGTTTTCTACCCAAAAATGAACTAACCTCATTATTCCCATTTTGTCTCCAATTACTACTAAATCCCTCATCTTTTGCCCTTCTAGAATCTTCATTATTAACATACCTTTCTTTACCTCTATAACCCTTATAAGTTACCGCATAAGATTTTTTGTTTAGCATCAAAGAAATTATCACATTCCTTAGCAATTTTAGAAACTTCTAACCAATTACTGTGCTGAGTTAATCCAACATGCGTCGCGGTTTCCTCATCTAAAGTAGTTAACAACTTATCCGTGACAATTAACTGATTAACCTTCTCATACGTATCTGCACCTCTAATCTTACAATAATTTTCCCACGTTGCTATTAAACGCGATACAAATAATACATGAGTTTCATTTTGATTCCTTCTAGCATTCTTAAAGTTTTCCAAACACGCCTTCGGTGTCGGCTCATGTTTCCTTAGAACTAATTCCTTTAATTTCTCATAACTCTCAATTTGTTCCCTAGTAGTGTATATTAGCAAGTTATCGGCCTTATCTCCTAACATATTTAGCAGAATTTCGGCCTGCTGGGTTTCCGGTACATTTTTTGTTTGGAATGCCCGTTCTAAACTGCTAAAAAACAGATTCCATCCCTCAGTCCCTTCTGGAACTTTGATAGACAAAGTTTTAACACTTTTAATCAATTTCTCTAGGCTACTCTCATGATTAGATTCTCTAGTCCCATTAGAGTTATTTGCCGAACGCTGATTTTTTATCCTTTCCAACTCTAACTCATGTTCCAATCTCAATTTTTCAGACCTTTCTTCTCTATCTAACTTTTCTCGTTGTAACTTTAAATTTTCCTCCCTTTCTAACTTTTCTCGTTGTAACTTTTCCTCCCTTTCTAACTTTTCTCGTTGTAACTTTTCCTCCCTTTCTAACTTTTCTCGTTGTAAATTTTCCTCCCTTTCTAACTTTTCTCGTTGTAACTTTAAATTTTCCTCCCTTTCTAACTTTTACCGTTCTACTACTAACGCTTCTTGTTCTAACCGTTCTGTAACAATAGTGCTAGATAATTCCATAACGGCCCCCCTCTTCATATTCGTCGCTCTCCACTATCTTTTTCTTAAGCTTAAACCTGGTATCATCTTCCGAGACTTCAATCCCTAACTCTTCACATATCGCCTGAAGATCGACCCTTTTTATTTTTAGTAAGAAAGCCATACCTTCTACCGATAATTATTACCACCCTACAATAATACTTAAGCACAATATCAAATTACTACTACCTCCAATCCTACCTTCATAAATTACCTCCACATATTATACTATTTAACATATTTCAACTAAGTAATAATAAAATGATAAATTTCCTTTAACAATGGTACCCCACAATTTGCTTCCAATAACACAGTAACAATAATTTCAATTTGATTATTATGTAATACAGATTTTAAATTTATACAATTAAATAATAAAATACAATTTACACAGTAATACTGATACATTGCAATTTGAATAAAACACTGATGCCAATCACTACATAAAGATATCCACCTAACAAAAATTTGCATGAAATACACATAAATTCCTAAATTTAATCTCAATAAAAATATTCCAATTTCCAAAATTAGTTCTCACATTAAAAAAGTAAATCACAGCACTTTTTTTTATTTTTCCGGGCCTTCAATTCTTCCTTGAAGGTTATTTCAATTTAATTTAAATTCTACACAAATTTGCCTTCCTCATTTACTATTAATACTTCAAATTTAAAACAAATAGTATCACTTAATTTAAATATTACTTTAATAATAATTTAAATTTAAGAAATTTCAATTATTCCTTCCAACTATTAACACAATGCATTAATTTTAATCATTAATCTTATCCGTTTAAAACAACTAGAAAATCACTTCTAGTAATTAATATAAGATCCTTTTCTTAAAACAATAGTGTAAAATGGCTGTTAATATCTCATTTGATTTAGTCCAATTATTATATTGCACATAAATTATCATAAATAAACCACAACATTAACTTAAATTACCATCAATTATACACAATAAAAAACAGTAGGTTCGAGAATGTCAGTAGAGTAAAATGATCAAAACACCTTACCTCGTACTTTATTCGCTGGGGCAATTCTCTGCTCACTTTTCCACAGGGTAAATCTTGCACTCTCGGGCAACAATCACTGTACCTTGCTTCACTATGCACAAACACACTACTCACAGCACCACCACTAGTTCACTTCACTGTAATGACGATAGACTAGCTGGCACTGGTCTACAATGATAGGACACACACACTCCCGCTAGGCGATCCGGCGTAAACTGACTGTAATACGGCTAACTGGCACTGGTCTACGACGATAGGGCACAAACACTTCCGCTGGGCGATCCTGTACAAACTCTCTGTAACCCGGCTATCTGGCACTGGTCTACGACGATAGGGCACCAACACTTCCGCTGGGCGATCCGGCACAAACTCTCTGTAACACGGCTAACTGGCACTGGTCTTCGGTGATTCAGATCCCACCGCTGCCACCATTGTCGGATTCCACTTCTCCGTCCACACAACTTCGAAATATAATCCGGTCTTTTGATATGCTGCCACCACCGATATGAATACGTGATATCGGACACGATACTTGATGTATATTCAAGAAAAACCTAACTCTTTCAATTAAACTTAAAGTAACAATTTATTAACAATATTTACACTTGAACTCGGATGTAAATTATCCGGTTCAACATTTAAATCAAAATAATTACAGAAAACTATCCTCTGTGTACCGTTAGGCTACGTTCATTCACTCAGAACCGAGATTTCTATTAATCTCACACACGCTATATATCTTCCTTTCGTGAGATCTCGTTCCACACACATGCCCAGAGCTGCTCTCTGAACAACCAACCTACACGCTCCAGTCCTGCGTTCGAACTAACTTCCTCTCTGGTCATTCTCCAGAGCACCTTCCTGTCTACGTGGCTCCTGGTCTGTTTCCAAGGGTCTGTCTTTCTAAATAATGGGTGCAATCTCTTTCTTATCTATGGAAGACCACATCACAAAGGACATACTTCTTCTATTGTATTCAACTCGCTACCCTCCGGATTAAGATTCCAGTACTGAAAAGCCTCACAGTACACAAAAGATACACACACAATAAGATAATAATAAGATAATAATCACAATAGTTCCATAACAATAGTTTTTAAGCCTATAGGTGCCAGGGACCTGACAGTATATTTGGTGATTTATCACCTGTAGCCAGCTAACGGGAAAATGTCCTCACAATTAATGTATTAATTTATAATGAATTTCTAAAAATATTAAAATGTTGTATTGTAATCGGAAACACACATGTGAATATAAATTTTATAATTCTAGCATATAAGAAAGTGAATGAAAAATCGATTACAAAATTCCATCTTTACATACAAAAACTAAGTTGAGTTAAATAAAATAAAGTATAAAAACTAATAAAAATTTCAAAAAAAATATTTTGTATGAATGAACGTTTCAGCTTAGGAAATGTTAAAATTTATAAACAATAACATCGTGATATAATATAATACGAATTCCTAAAATAGAATTTTCTATAACATATATCGCTCGCTGGTTTATGTCAGATTTGTATTCTATGTAAATATTTTTTTGGCAGACTAAATTTTATCAACCTATTTCTCAAAGGAAGCGGATAGGAAATTCAGAGTGACCACAAAAATATTCATGTATTTTCCGGAAGGAACAGAATTTGATCTTCTAACTTTATTCACGACATCATATCTGTCATCGACAAACTATAAGAGGCATATACTAAACTGTATAAAAATAAGATTTTGTTTTTCTAAATATATCTCAGGTTTTGTGGAAGAAACCGGATTTATCGGATTTCAAGCAATGTTTTTAGTTTTCTTTTTCTTGTATAAAATTTGTTTTTGAGAATATCTACGCGTGCGAAGATTTCGCATTGCAATCTAGTATTTTTTTTAGCAATATCTAATATTTTTTTAGATGCAGGTTTAAACTTCTAAAGACACAAAAAGGATAAAAATGTATTCAAACAACCTTAGACAAGTCAGAATAACATCTCATTTATCCCATGAAAGTTACAGTAAAAACTGATCGAAGACAGCAAATGGCACGCGAGAGCAAAAAATAAACAATCGTATTTTAACTGCATTAGAGGATGTCATAACTCCCTTCGGGAAAAACGTGGGGCAAATAAAAATAAATTGAATACATACGAAATAAAATTTAATCTTATAAGAAAACATACCTTTTAATATACACATGAAATATCGCTGTGATCGATCGATCGATGGTGTCTTTTTCTGCTAAACATTTCAATTTCAATTTTGCTTTTTAACCGTAAATATAAAATAAACTCGTGCGGAGACATTACAATTTATCTTTTTTTTTTTTTTTTTTTTTTTTTTTTTTTTTTTTTTACTATTTATTTCTTTGTAATCATTGCTCAGCCATATTTTATTTTTGTGGCAACATTGATTTGGGAGAAACCTTCCATTTCATTTATGAAAAATGCTCATTTAATTTTTAATTAGTTGCAATTTTTAATTTAAAAAAACATGTTTTAACGAAATGTGAGCGTACTATATGAAAAGCCGGTTCAAAAACATTTTCGAATGATACCTCAGTGTTGTGCGTTTTGTAAATGCATAGAAAAAGGAATGTTAAAAACAGAAATAATATATTGATATTTCTATCTCTATCTAATATATGTATTTTTATCTATCTATATTCAAAATTTCTAAAAAATCTTTTTTCATAGAGACACCGTATTAAAAGGAAAGCAATTGTTAATCGAAGTAATAAAGAAAGGAAAACTCTAAAATACAGGAAAGAAAAGAATCACCACATTTAAGTATATTTACAGAAACTAATGCACTGAAAAAAAAAATTGATTTTACAGTATAATATTACACCCCAGCTGCCAGTATTACACCGTAAAATTAACAGTAATAAACAGTAAAATAAGCAGAGCACGGCAGTGTATTACTGCGTTGTTTTACAGTTTATTACTGTTAATTTTACGGTATAATACTGGCAGCTGGAACGGCAGTATTATACTGTAAAATCAACATTTTTTTTTCAGTGTGTGCATGAATTTATATAAAATAATTTTGGATACATGTCAAAGTTTTTTTTTTTTAATTTTAAGGAATATTTTCATTTTATAAGCAATTTACTATTCCCCATAGATATACCTTTTTCATAAAACATAAGATTTTAGAAAAGGCCATTTTACAAGGAATTTGGGAGGACCTATATTTATATATTGATAAAATCTATGTTTCACTTCAGTATCGGTCATGCTTATATTATTGTTTCGGCGTTTCTGCTATTCACGTCGTCCATTTATTTCAATATCCGAAATCTTTTCAGTGCTGTTGCTAGGCAACAAAACTAAAATTTGTAGGGAAACTATTCGTCTGGTAATGTATTAACCCTTCCTTTAAACATCACGTTCGATGTAATACTTTACTTTATGTATTTGAATATAACACGAGCGTTATTGTTTTTTATATCATATCAATTTTTATAGCATTACATCGTATCATACCGCTACATCATTTTTTAAAATAATATATATATTGTTATATCATCATTTTTAAATTCTCATAAGATAGATTACCTATTGTTTGCGCTATCCAGTAGCCTCCTATTTCTATTCTAACTGCATAAATATTTAAAATCAAGTAAATATTCATTCCAGAAGCCGTTCGGATAAATAAATATATTTCTGAAAAAGTTAAACATTTATACATCTGCCTCAATTTTGATAAATTACTAGCAGAACCACCCGACTTCGCTCGACTAACCTTGGAGGCCTCCTGGGTAACATAACAAAAATGGAATATCCTAAAAATACAGCAATCATAATAATGTATTCGCGCCCATAAACCGTTAAAACGACAATCAGAAACAAGTGGGTAAGTGTGATCGAAGATCGCTCAAAGGGTTCGTTTAATATTCCTTTCAAAACACTTTATTCTTTCTTTAATAAATTCAAACAAATTTCATTTAGCAAAAAAAAAAAAAAAAAAAAAATAGTCATGTTTTTTATAAAGTAAAAATTTACCGGTCTATTTTTTCAAATATCTAAACCATTCCGATAGCGGTCTAGGCCTGCTATTATATTCTCTCACTGTAATATCTGTCATGCGGACTAAATGAGATATTTAAAAGAAAAAATCAAAATTAAACATGTTGTACACCTTCAAAATGTTAAAATATGCGAATATTTCCATAATCGGATTTTTATCATGATTCAATATGTTTATCAAATTCATATATTTACTATTCTCTATTACTCATATTGATACACGCTTTGTATTATTCTGTAACATTTGAAAAATCCGTTAAACTTCCGATATGACGTCAGATTTTCTTTTTAATTCTCTAATGACGTGATATTAATCTGCTTTGTGCACATACACATACTCATACTCCTTGTATTATTGAGAAATCTTTCCGTTTTATGTTTTATTACCACTATGACGTCAATCAATTTTATTTCATATTAATCTTTTTTTCAATTGGTGAAACTTTTTATTTCATTTTTCACGTGGAAATCGTCTGATAGAAAAATAATTATTGTAGAAAGATTTTCAATGTTGATTTTTAATTTTTGGCATCGGCTATAACGAAAAATGTTTAAATTTAATAGGAAAAGGCTGTTAGAATTTTGGTTTTTTATCTCTATTTATTAAAATAATACGAATTTTCCAAATTTTAATATTTTCAGCTCTTCACAGCTGATGTTCTGATTTATACACAAAGTTTCAACTCTGTAAGTTGCACAGTTTTCGAGAATGGCTCTGTGACAGACAGACAACGGAGCGGGAGCAATAGGGTTTCGTGAGATGAACGAAACCCTAAAAAAATGACATTAATTTGACGCAATCATACTAAATCTCTCAGCTTTATAAATGAGAATGCAAATATTCTTTGGTACGTGTAACAGAAAACTATATGATTTTCCTCACAAAAAGCGAAAAAATGCGAAAAATACAACCAAATGGCTTAGCTTTTAGTGAAATTCTATTTCGTATGATGGCTTGGTAGCAAAACTTTTATTTTATATACTAGCTGACCCGCCCGGCGTTGCCCGAGCAAGTGTAATAAACTCAAATCTTTTAAAAAACGAAACTCTGGCCAAGGTCTCCAATGGCTTCGACACCGTATACCGGGCACGCTCGCACGCTCCGGAAAATCTTTTATTTCCCCCTTCCACCGCCAGGGGATCAACCTCATTCGGAAAGAACCTCTGAGACAGGTTAACGTTGCCTACGGTACTGTATAGTACGCGTGCGACAAAATCGAGCTGGTTTCGAGAAGATGGAAACATTATAAGCCGAGTTAATGAAATAAGGCACAGTTAGAGAAAATAATCATGAGTGAGGGGCCGGGTGAAGGGGATGTTCAAGTGTCCTTTAGAAAATGACTAATTAGGAGGACTACGATGCATCTTTAAAAATTCGTTCGTTTGCTTAAGCAAGGAACTTAATTACAAATTTGCCTTAAACTATTATTCGGAAATAGTGGTAACAGCTACTCATAAATTTATTTTAATGTTATAAAGGGTGTCTATTAAGTTAATTATAATGTTTGGAATCAGTTGCGTTGAAATCGGAAAGATAGTTGCGGAGATACGGAAACGGGGCATAGTTAGAGAAAAAATTTGAAGGAGGGGCGGGGGGAGGGGATCTGCAAGTTCCCTTCAGCAAATGACTAATTAGGAGGACCACTATGCATCTTTAAAAATTAGTTCGTTTGGTTAAGCTAAAAACTTAATTAGAAATTTGTCTTAAACTATTATTCAGAAATAGTGGTAACCGCTACTCATAAATTTAGTTTAATGTTATAAAGGGTGACTATTAAGTTAATTATAATGTTTGGAATCACTTGCGTTGAAATAGGAAAGATAGTTGCTGAGATATGGAAACGGGGAATAGTTAGAGAAAACTTTGAAGAAGGGCCCCGGAGGGGGGGGGGGTGGCGAATGTTCAAGTGACCTTCAGCAAATAACAATTAGGAGGATCACTACATCTTTAAAGAATGATCCATTTAGTTAAGCTAGGAACTTAATTTGAAATTTGGCTTAGGCTATTATTCGGAAATACTGGTAATTGCTTTTTAGAAATACACCTTGAAGCAATCAATGCTGATTTTTACGATAATTTAGAAAAAATGGAACTAAATGGAGAAGTTCGGAACATTATTACTGAGGTATTACTGAGAAACTGAGATTTAAAATAGCGGTATTCTGTATATAAAACAACAATTAATCGCTACAGGTTATAATTGTTAAATGTAATTAGACCCCTACCCCTCGCCATTCCTGCAAATATATAACAAATAATCTAGTAAATAAAGTTTTCTGTATTAATAGTCTCTACCATAACAATATATGCCGTGTTTTAAAAAAACCTTAAACCCATATAATTATAATGAAGAAAAACGTGCCTGTAAATGTCTTAAACAGGTGGCGTTTGTGCAATTTGCCGTGAGTAGATGGCGCTACATTAGCTTGGCTATATGCAGGTAACTGCAATCCATTTTGGCACTATTTCGTTATAAGTCCTTATCTATGCATCGTTACTCTGATTTATTCAATGTGTTCTGAGAAGATATTCTACACAACCAACCAACAGAAGAAAAAAAGCATATTTTTAATGAGAGTTCTTTGTGAATTTTTATTAATATTTGAGAAAGTAATTAAAATATTAAAATTCTGACGTAATGGTGCACCAGGAGAGGGTTTGGACTACCTAAATCTAAATTTCCAGCCTTCTAGGTGGGCTAGATTTTCTTAACCATCGCCAACAGACACACACACAGACACACACACACACACAGAGCGAAACTTTCTTTTATTAGTATAGATAATAAACGATAATTTAAGAAGATCAATTGGCTTCCACTGATGATAAAACTTTATTACTTTCCGGACACATATAATAGTACAGTAAAACCCCGGTTATCCGAAAAGCGTGGGACCAAAGGATTTTCGGTTAACCGGGGTTCCATAAGAATTTTCGGATAACCGGCGGGGCTTCCTAATTTTATTCTACCAGATGACACTACTCACCATTCTCACTTTCCCACAATCAGGTAAAGGGTTAGTGCTTGCAGGTGTTGCAAAAGTCCGTATTCTATTCGATTTTCCCTTCCTGTTTACACGTGTTTTAATTTCCTCCAAACTTTATTTAAGATAAAATTAAAAATACAAACATTAATTAAAATTTTTTTAAATACAAACGGGTTTTTATAAGCATAAAGAGCTCAACGAGTTCAAAAAGTTAATATTGGCACCTCAATATATTGAAGTACAGGAAAATTCAGCAGGGTCAGATCTGTTGTTGTTTAAAGGGTGGCGTGATAAGGCAGCATTGAAGTAATGCGAAGTTGAAAAACACAAAAATCACAAAATATTTCTAAAGAAATGAAGTGTTGTATGTGTCTATGCAATAAAATGCCTGCATTTACGCAATAGTCCAAATAAGTAAGTTGACGCTGTTTATTTATTTTATAAACAGCATGCTTGTTTAAAAATAAATTTTTTCATATTTAAAAAGAGTTTTAAGGTCTTTCGGTTAAGCCAATTTTCGGATAATCGGGGTTTTACTGTATAAGGAAAAGTGTTGTAATCACAATAAAAACTCGATTAGAGAAATTTCGGTATACTTTTACATTTTGAGATTTCTTGAATATTTTAAGGTCCTCGGAGTCTGTTTTTCTTGTTTTTACGATTATAACAATATGGATGTATGATAGTGTACAGGATAGTGCCCAAACTGTGCTTTCGATTGAGCACCCATTTGGTGAATACGATACAGGCCACTGTCGCAAAAATTTTATACATTATCGAAGAAATTGGTCTACGGATTTGGTATCTAAACCATGTATCAACCATTATTCAGCCATTCTGTGATGATAACTGATAAACATTTTCTCTTATATCTCAATCATTCAATTAAATAATTTTTATGGCTCACGTTTATTTAATCTTATGTTGATCCAACAATTATGTTTCTCCTGAACTTGACTTAATTCAGTAAAATAATTTTTTTCTTAAAAAAAAAAATAATAATAATAATAATAATAAAATGTTTTATTTATCTGATGAAAGAGTGAGGAAATTTATGCAATGCATAAAATGGCGAAATAGCTACAATTAAAACAACATAAAACTCCCATTAGCGTGACTATAACTCGATTTCAATATTTATTTTAATTCATGGGCTTAATCTCAACATGGGCGGAATTAAAATTCATCGAAAATTATGTCATGGTTGCAGCTTTATGAAAGAAAATGCCCGTTTTCATTAGAACTTGAAAACATTTTCCCACGTGGTGCAAAACAACTACAACGTAATAAATTAAACTATTTAGGACCATTTTTTTTTTCTAAGAAATAATAAAGTGCTAGTGATTTAATAGTTAGTAAATTGGAAGGTATTTCTTTCTTCTATTTTTTATTCGTTTGAAAGACATTTTAACAGACCAATGTTTTTATGGAAAAAATGGCACGTACGGAAATATATTTTACATAACTAAAGTTTTATTTTTTGTAATATGCCAATATAGTTTTAATTGTATAAAATTTTAAAATTTGTCAATCTATTTCTGAAAGAAAATTAATAAGAAATTTAGGCTGACTGTAAAAGCGTTTGTGTTTGTGCCGGAAGGAACAATATTTGATTCTCAAACTTTACTTAGGACATCATATCTCTTGTAATCGACCACCTACAAACTCGACATAAGAAATAATATAAAATCTCAATATTTTTCTAAATGTGCTAAGTTTTATAATACATATATATGTCGTATTTTCACGTTCGAATTCGGTGTGAATGGCAGTCGGAAGATCGTTGATAAACATGTTTAACTCTGTGCCAGGTTTCCCTTCTAGATCGCTTCAGGAGGCCGCGTGTTGTCACCAACAACAAATAACTTCAGTCCGTTTTCAGTAGAAGAAAAAGTTTATTGACAGTTTGAAGACATCACTTCAGGAGGAATGCTCGGTAGGCTGTAGTTAAATCTATGCAGCAGTACGATCCATTGCGACAGTCAATAATTGTCCCAAATTTAATGTCATTATTTAGGTGAATGGATTGAATCCACTGGGCACGAAACACTTCTAAAACTTTACCAAATTTCTCTACATTATTAACTAAAAGACGATGTTCCGTATTAGAAGGCAGTTAAAGTTTTACTCTGCTCGTTAGCCAACGCTAAACGTCAAAAATCTCCACTGTCAAAGTTCTTTTCGATGACAACGTTCCATTATTTTCCAACACCCGTCCCGTTTCTTTTAGCAAACACCAACGTCAAAAATTCTTTCGAATCAGGATGTGTAAGTGTTTTTAAACTGGCTCGCGTAAGAAGACAGAATACGTCACGTGACCAACTTTTATCAAATCAAAATGTTTTTTAAAGAACTCTATTAGTATTTCCGGTGGAATTATCTTATCGAAAAATGGTTTCCTTACCGCGAAAAATGTTCTACGCTTTTCCAGAATATTCGGATAATCTCGTACCAGATGCCTGCCATATCAACAAACGAATTTATCTGTTTTGAGGCTGTAGTTAAATTTCGAATTTAATATGTAATAAAAACTAATAATAATAAAAAGAAAATGAATCTTTGTAGAAGGAAAAAAAAAGAAAGAATTAAAGTTTTTCGGGAATATTTTAATAGACATTTAATATTTAATAATAGAATAACTTTACGGAAATAAGATTTTCTGAGCGGAATATTTTAAGAGATGCGATATTTTAGCATTTAAATAAAGAAGTTATAGCAATTTGACTACACGGGAATAATACTAATGAATTTTAATAACGGATTAAAATAAAGATGTTCCATTTAAAGAATAAATTAAAAAAGCTATCGCCATTTTTAGACTAACTACTTTCGAATAAATATTAAGTGGATTAGGATAAATTGGCTTTACATATGGATAGTAAAAGACTATTTTAAGAATAAGAATTATTTTAATAAGCTGGTGTTATATACGGAACACTATTAAATGGAAAAAATTTATAGAATAATTTAGCAGATTGCGGAAAAAATTAAATTTTGTAATATATATAGATGAGATCTTCGGCTATTATGGAATACCATTTACGTTTGAAGCAATATCGCGGCTCGATATTGTTTAAAACTCGAAAACCGAATGCGATCACAAACTGCAACTATCTGTGATTAGTTATTTGTAGACAAAAATCATTTTACAAATTTCATCACATATGCAAACAACTAATAATAATGAAAAACTTTTTCGGAGGTTATTATGAGATAGTCGGCATGATGCTGCATCGTATATTATTCAATTTTAGTAATTATTCCTCTCTCATTTAATTCCCTTTTCCAAATTTGTTCCCCTTTTTCATTATTTTAACGCTCACTGTTCTACAAAAATACATTTTTCATTTTCCTTTCCCACCCTTTTGTTAAATTCAGTGTAACAAATTTCATTCCGTTTATTGTAATATCCTTATAATTCAGTTACACTAAAAATATTTCTATACTGTGCTGATAAAGTAAATGAAAACCATTACATCTATCCTTTCAAATAGCTAGCATAAGATGCCCATCTGCCATCTCCTTATTTGGTCACGCAGATCTGTTGCTAACTGATTTCTTCATACACACCCTTTTAATTACAAGCGCAACTGAATAATTCTTGTCCCAAAATATCATATAAAAGCCATATACATATAAAGGCCATAACAAATTCTAAGGTTCGCGGATTCAAGAATGCGAAAACTCTCCCGATCACCAGATATGCGGTTTTGTATTCCCACACATGTTGGCTTACGCTGTGAAAATTCATTAGGGTGATTTATGCCAAAAATGGCTCTGTTCTCTAAATTTTTAATTGGCTTTATGCTCTGTTTGGAGAAATGATCGCCATATTGTAATCCTTTGGAGAAATGTAAATTCATTCGAGTTTATGTCACGATAAGAGAAACTATCAATTCTATCTCTGGCCATCAGCCCATCATCATCATGTAATATTCTCAAGAATTGTGTTACGGTCCCGGGTGCCGCTGCCGCGGGCAGACGTAGCCATGGAGCCTTTTTCTGTACATGTGCAATGATCATCAGAGCCTGGATATAATTAAATACTTTCGCCCATTTATGTTTGCCAGTTCTTCCAAACGTGCGTATTTTTTTTTTTACTTCTTTTGAATTTGTAGATTTCTTGGAAAATAATAATGACGTTGGTCATCGAAATACTCCATACATTCACTTTGATACGATCACAAACTATAGTACAGGTACAACTTTAGTATAGTCGGGAAATGTGGAATAGGGGATTTAAAAATGAAGAAAACGAATTGAATTTGGCAAAAAACAGATGTAATGGTATCAAAAGGGCATGATCAACGTATAGTGTCCAAGTTGTTAGCCAAAAGACGTACAGACTTACTCTAGTTCATACTTCATATTTATACAAATTACAAATATAAAGATCTGTCTTTGCGTCGCCATAAGCATGGGGTATTATGAGATGTTGGTATTCTATATGACTCGACGCCGCCGGTTTGGGAAAAGATTACTTTGCATTCATTGGTGTGAATCGCGAGCTAAAAAACGAGTGTTACATCATGAACTGTTAATATTTCGGTGTACATTATGCTTAATTTAAATGTAAAAACATTACTTCTAATAATGAATAAAAAATAATGAAAAGTTATCTACTGAAACTTTTCAAAGACGAAAAAGAAATATCTATTCACACAACGTGCTCTGACGTCGACCGACGAACTACGCGTTCTGGGGGGTATTCTGGAAACGTTCTTAAGTAGTTTATGATATTGCCGCTTGGTGGCAGCACTTTACCAAACAGAAACCTTGGTATCCATATTACCCAACTATTCCATAATACCCGAAGTTCCTCTCTCTCTATATATATGGGATTTCATACAATGCTTTCAGTTGGTTTTCTTTCAAACAATTTGTACAAAAATTAGATATATTTTTATTTCATTGAAATACATTACATATATTCATATATTAATGTTTTATATAAATCTTTTTAAAAATCTATGTCTATATCTATATTGAAATCACTGTATATCTATCAGAATATGTATATACTATATTTACCGTTCGTCATACTTGATGGAGTTCAATTAAGTATGTATATCCTCAGTTATTAATAAAGAAGTTTTACTGTTTTAAAATATTTAAAATTTTTCAATAAAATTGAATAATAAATAATTACTTTTTTTAATTAGTTAAACTCAATATTTACTATATTTTATATATATTTATTTCATTTAAAGTCTAAAACTAGAAAAAAAAAAGTTTAAATTAAGTTAATTTGTAAAAGAAAATGTTATCGTTCTAATATAGTATCTAAATGATATATTTCCAGAATTTTTCTTATTATTAACGTTTAAGAAAAAGATCTTTATTTTGTAAGTTTATTTATAATTTCTTTTTCACAAAATTCTCCACATGCTTGAATTTAAATTAGATTAACGCTTCCGTGTTTTAGAAAATGAAATAATGTTCGAAGAATTTATATTACTTTTTCTTTTTAGTTTCAAAATGCTTTCTAAAGTTTTTACCGTGTTCTTTTTTTTTTTTTTTTTTTTTTATTTAATCTTTCTCATCATGTTTTTATGTAATGTCTTTGAAAAAAGATTTTACATTTTTATTTAATTCATTTAAATTAATGCTACTTTTTTTAATGCTAGAAACTTTATATAACGCATAATTTAGTGAAGAAAAAAATATAGTAATTAAGATAAACTCTTAAAATAAATTTAAAAAAAATCAATTTAAATATTTTTTTTTTGAAAAGCAATTTAGAAATAAGATGGAAAATTTCCCAGAAAGTATTGGTGGAAAGTACTGGTTATTACTTCCAAGTAATAACCACTCTTAATATTTAAAATTTAGAAAATAGGAAAGATTTTAATTTGTAGACATTTTGTAATTGTGCAGAAAATGTTGTAAATAACTGTATTAAATGTATTTTAGTAAATAAGTAGAGAGGAAATGAAAAAGGTTCTTAAAACTCCACAACTAAGAAAATTATCCTACTGCCAACATATCCTATCGATTACATTGGGCTTTTGCCACCTACAAATAAAAACTATAACCACATTTTCACAGTTACTGATGTTTTTAGACATTTTCCTGGTCTTATCAAGTGGAAACTACGTCTTCTTATTATAACGTCGATCAAAAATTAAAGTAACAGCGAGCTATTTTCGGAAATTATCTCGAATCAACTAATTAATCCATTGCCCGGGCAGACTGTCAGTGAAAAATATAACAGTGGAGTGAACTTCATATATATAAAACAAGAACGAAAAATCATGCGTCAAGCATAGATTATGTAACACTTTCCAACGCTTCCAAAATAATTTTCTCATCAACGCTTCCAAAATAATCATACTCTTTAATAAGCTAAAAGATAACATCTAAGTAATCCGAATACTTTTATTCAGCCCTGTATAGGATCTATAGATTTGTATATATACTACATAGGATGCTAAATTTGAGTTCAGTTAGGAAACACGTAGCACAGTTTAAAATTCTCCGTCTGGAGTTAAATAATACGGAAATGTGTTCCCGAACTTTTGTGCTTCCCTGTATAGGAACTACAGAATTTATACACACCACGTAATACACAAAAAGCGATTTAAAATTAAAATCGCGTTCAGTAACTTAAAACGCACTTCCAGGAATTATTGTTAACATACAGTAGAGAATTCTTTTGTGTGTCCCTGTAAATGAACGATGACTGCTATACACACACAATTCTGTAGTAAGTCTCTTGTAATGAACCTTATATAAATTTCAATGCGTTTAAAATAGTGAAACATTATTTAAATAAACCGCAGACGATTTTTCTCCATAGACGTAATGTAACGGAATTCTTTTGACTGTCCCTGTAAAGTAACTATAAGTGCTATGCACACCCTATTCCATATTAAGCTTCTTCTAATGCACCTTAGTGATATATATAAATTTCAATGCGTTTAAAATAGTGAAACATTATTTAAATAAACCGCAAATGATTTTTCCCCATAGACCGCAATGTAACGGAATTCTTTTGAGTGTCCCTGTAAAAAAACTATAAGTGCTACACACTTCCGTTGAAATAGGGAACATGCTATAGATAGCGATTATAACATATAAAAATTGCAGGGCAATCCGAGCATATTTACGGGAGTTAGAGCACGGGCAGACGGCCAGACGGCAGACGGCCAGACAAACCGAAGTCATAAACACTTTTCAACTAGGTTGGAAAGTGTTAAAAAGACTGAATAATATTTATTTATACTAAAATCTTGTAAAAAATTTAAATAAGAGCTAAAATTTCAAAAGTATAACAGTTACGCTTAGAAAAATGAAACGGTCAGAGAAAATTATTACACTTACTTTTCCCTTTTTAAAAATCATTACTTTGTTTACATTTTACATTTTATTTTTTAAATTATAAATATTAAATGCTTACAAAAATCAATATTTCAAATGAAAACGTATAAAAATATATTTATTTAATTGTTAATGTTGACAAATTATAACTACAATTTATTTGCACTATAATTAAGATATTATTGTTTGTTTCGCTTTTATTCCTGTAGATGGCAGCACTAAACAGTTAAATGTAAAAAATCCTGGCCTAAATCATGCCAAAGGATTTTTACACAACAATCAATGAGATGCGTTTCATTCGGGTGTTGCCATTAAACAATTAACAAATAATCGCGATTTCTGTGCCACGTACGATAGTGTAATACACTGCTCAAAACAATTAAAGGATATTTGAAGTTTTATATAAAATAAAGATATAAACGAAATTTTTTTTGCCGAAAATAGAAGAAGAGAATCACAAATGCAAATTTTTCTGGTTTTCAAACTGTGGAGTATGCAAATTTTGAGTTCGACGTCAAAAACGTCGCTTCAGCGGCAGCAAATGAAATTTGACTTTCAACTAGATAAAAGAGAATGAAGACAAGGATGATCGGCATTCAGTGATTGCTTTGTTTCGATGAGTACGATGTCTCAGCGAAGTCATTTGACAGATTCAGAAGCTTGGAGAATTGTTGGTAGGTTAGAAGGGGGCCAAACTCAAGCCGAAGTAGCGCAAGCCATTGGAGTGTCACAAAGTGTCATTTCCAGGATCTGGAACCGTTTTTTGGAGAGTGGATGTGCAGGCCGAAGACCAGGGCAAGGTCGTAGACGGGCAACAACGCCCAATGAAGATCGGTATTTAGCGTTAACAGCTCGGAGACACCGAAACATGAACGCTACTCTTCTCCAACAACACCTTCGCTCGGCTACAAGCACCACGATTTCAACTCAGACTGTCCGAAACCGGCTCCATGCTGTAGGTCTGTATGCTCGCCGACCGATGGTATGTGTTAGATTAACATCAAGGCATCGTCGCGACCGCAGGGAGTGGGCAACCGAGCATGTCAACTGGAGGAGAAATGAATGGAGCAATATTCTGTTTTCTGACGAGTCCCGTTTTTCTGTGCATCCGGATAATAGGCGTATTTTCATCTGGAGGGACCGTGGCAGTAGGAATAATCCTGCGTTCGTGCACGAAAGTGTCAGATTTGGCGGTGGAGGAGTGTTGGTGTATGGTGGCATCTCCATTGACGGGCGCACTGACCTCTACATCATTCGATATGGAGCTCTGACTGGTCGCCGATATAGGGATGAGATCCTCAGACCTATTGTAGTCCCTTACGCTGCAGCAATCGGAGATAACTTCATTTTAATGGACGATAACTGCAGGCCACATCGTGCAAACCTGGTGGAGGATTTCATTTTCGAGGAAGGAATCGTTCGAATGGAATGGCCAGCGTGTTCTCCAGACATGAATCCAATCAAGCACGTTTGGGACGCTCTAGGAAGACGAGTTTCTGGCCGCCAACAACCCCCACAAACTCTCCAAGAACTGGAAAGAGCTCTTCTGGAAGAGTGGGGCAGAATACCCCAACTCGTCATTAATAGCCTCATTGAGTCCATGCCTCAAAGGTGTTCAACGTTGCTGGCCGCCCGTGGAAACCATACCCCCTACTGAAAATGATTTTCTTTGAAGAAAACACCTTTTCTTATTCTTTTTTTCTCATATGCACAAATTGTGTTTTTTTCCTTTTGTACACAAATGCGCAATAAAATGCATTTTTTTCTGCCAAACATGTGTAATTTATTCTCATATAACCTACTATGTCTGTCGACCATGTATCAATCAGCTAAAAAGTTTCCCAGATACAAAATCCACCTAAAACTGCAATATCCTTTAATTGTTTTGAGCAGTGTATATATATAGTAGATACTTAAATTTTGCTTAGAAGATCGTCTACATAAAAAAAATTATGAAACATTTTCAATACTAATACGTAATTTTGACAGTATATTTGTATTTTTCGGTAGATTTTATCTTAGGTACCAAGCAGGAAGTCATTCGGTTCAATAGTTTAGGAATTATGGAGGTTTATAGTTTGGAATTCCTATAGTTAAGTTCATTTAAAATCGTTGCAAAACAGATTGCAATGCGGGTAGTTTTTTGGCATAATTAGAAAAATATACTTAGAGGAATGAGCTGTACATATTCTCGTATTTGAAGTTTCTAAACGTTTTCTGATTTAAAAAAATTACTGTTTACAATTCATATTTTTGTTTGAACATTAATTTAAAGTGTATAATATATATTCTAAATTAAGTTTTGAGAAAATGTAAATTGCAACTTATACATTTTTAAAAAGAAATCGATTTCTATAGTTCATTCAAAATTAAAAGAAAATTTAAATAAATATAAGGGTTGCCAATTTAGGGTTGCCAAGGAGTTTCAGTTTTGCGCATTTTTCGCTTATTTGGCAATTTTATAATATTAAATTAATCAATATATTTTTTACAAATATATTTAGAAAAATTTTTGATAAATATTTAATGATTACAATTTAAATAAGCAAAATAATTATTATACTTGATTGATACATTAATTGCGCAAATTAAACTTGTATTTCAGCAAGTTGTATTCTATTTTCATGCAAATCAAGGATTGTTGCTTTGGCAATGATAGTAGATGTTATTACTAATCGGTTGGTATCATTTAAATTTTTATAGCATGATTTGCAGGTAAATTAGTATGGATTTATTTTATTTTTTTATTTTTTGACACGTTGTACATATAGTAATGGGATAGCCATAAAATAAAAATTAAATTGAAATTAAAATCTAACTAATTTTAACCTGACTATGTTTCTTTTAAATCAATAAAAATTAATCTCAATACAAAATCATGTAAGGTTTACAAAATACACAAAACGACGAAGAATCAGCGAGAGTAAGCCTTTATATAAAGGCTTTAAATAAAGACGGGATATTAAAATTAAAGTAAATGTTGAAAGAAGTAAAAAGAAATACATAAACAGGGTGCCACAAAGGACTATTCTTACATTCGTATAACTATTTTAAAAAATCGTACTATTTTAAACAGTCGCACAGCTATTAAAAAAATATCTTTGTGTTAGATTTATCTTGCAGTTGTTGCATAATATAAGTAAGACTGCAAGGAATATATGAGGGGTGTTCAAATGAAAATGATTCGAGGTGTGTATCCATGAGATGCGTAGAGACAGAAATGAGACAAGTACATAGATATAAACAACAATATTTAATGAGTGAAATGCATACAGTTTGTTTAAAAAAAATCACCCATTCCGTCCGCGAAGAACGATGGCGGTTGATCAAGGAACCAGTTCAGAACTGCAGTCTTTACGTCCTCGTCGGAGTGAAATCGTTGACCCTTTAGGTTTTTTCAGCGGTTCAAAGATGTGATAGTCGCAAGGGAACAGATCTGGACTGTTAGGGGAATGTTCCAGGACTTCCCACTTTTTACGGGCCAGTGCCTCGGCACACACCTTAGCAACACAGCCAGCATTCTGCGATGAATATCGACCGGCTTACACCCTTCCAGTGTTAAAAACTTAATTACAGCTCGCTGTCCGTTTTGAACGCAGTTGCATCCACACCAGCCATTTTTAACTGAATGCCACGTCCTTACGAATAAAGTTATCACAAATCTGCTGGCGCATGCGCACGTGTGTTACATGCACCTTCACTATCGCGTTTGTTTCACGAAAATACATTGAAAACTGTTCACATGCGACGCTTCGAATCACTTTCATTTGAACACGCCTTATAGTTTGAAACATAATAAAAAATAATTGCCCGTGTCAAGCCTGTATATGCAGATAGTATACGTATGTGCGAATAAAAAAGTTTGATATATTTTCAAACTTTTATTTAATTTTTTCAAGTTTATTTTTAAAAAGCTTTTATTTTCAGAGGTCATTGAATGCATAGTAAGTACAAATAATGATTTTTTAAAAGATAGTAATGATAGATGTCAGTTGAAAATGGTCTCACTAATAATTATTATCATTAGCTCTAATTGTAATCGATTTAATTTTCATATATTCATATTTATTGCAAATACTAATTTTCCCCATGTTTATACATTCAATATATTTTTCAGAGGTTGTTTTAATATCACCGCGTTACTTTTTAAATGTTTATTTATTTACATATTTTTTATGTTTGCATCTTTTTTTTTATTGTGCCAAGTAAGAAAAAATATATTACGTAAATTATGTAATATATGCTAAAACGTTTTCTGTTGCTTTCAATTTCCTGAAAAGTAATTATCGCATCATTACAGATATTTTTTTTTATGTTTGCTATATTTATATTGTTTCTCTGTTTCATCTCACCAGTTCATTAAAAAAATACTTTTTAAATCATCTTAACACTAGATAAAAAAAAAAATACACATCGTTAAGAAAAGATATTTCATCCTGTCTGAAAAAAAAAACCACAACAGATATAATATTTATTGAATTCAAAGTAATATTTCTAAGGCTACCAATTAATATTGCTAACTTTTTAAGAAACATTTTTCGCATTCATCACAGACTGTATATTTTAATTTTAGTATCTTTTTTATGTTACATTTCTTCCTTTATTCATTTTTTAGCATTATTTTATATTTTTTGTATTATTTATGTTAGTTTTTTATAGCCTTTAATTTCATCGCATTTTTTTAACAGATAGCAATTACTAGTTCATATTTATTTTCATATTCTGAGGCTGCATCATTAAGAGTATTTTTCAAATGATTTATCATTTTTTTATGTCATATTAAACTGTTGTTTAGTTTTTCATCATTTAATTTTTATTCTCGTTTATAACAATTTCTTGTAGAGCTTGCTGTACAACTTCCAATTCAAAGAACAAAAAATTATGCACCAGGCATAGATTATGAAGCACTTTCCTCCGTAATCAGATTATTGTTAAGAATTTTCATATTTTCAGACAGTGAAATGCGATATCTAAATAAACAATTAAAAAAACGCACAATGCAGAAAATCCATTTTCAGAAATTGCTATCCATAGCCGGTAATGCGTGTGAATTCTTTCGTGCAGCCATGTATATGATCTATAGAATTCATACACTTCGCGTATTACCTTAAAAATGAGTTAAGTTTAAAAAATGCATAGCCTTTCTTCTTTTGAACATTCCTCACATAACCAGAAAAAAATATTTAGTTTCGTAAAAAACAAAGGGGAATGGCTGAGCTAATTCCTTGGAAACTTTTTATATGGATAGATTTTAAACGAGATTAGGGCAATGACTGCTTATTTCATTTTAAACCTGTAAATTTTTAGTAAGTTTCTAAACTTACTAATGAAAATGCTTTTTGATGTAGATAATGAGAAATATAAACAAATCTATTAGAGTTTTCATTTTAAAACGATTGTCACCGATGTTCTATACACAAGGTAACCCGGCTTGGATCCCCTGGATATATTAAAAAATCGAGGAAATCGTTCGTGGACATTTTATATTTGTATATGTGTAAGGATTTCAATGATTTCATATTAAAATGTCGTTATAACATAAGAAAATATAAAACACCAGGTGTCAAACAATAAATTGGAAATAATAGCTTTGAAGATACGTCATGTAAAAGAAATAAGCAATAGATTTCGTCTCAGATCGACGTTAAAACTGGCTTAATTTTTGGTCTCTCGCTAAATAGCACATTATAATTTACATTGAACAGTAATTAATCACTGAGCAGTTTGGTAGTAAATAATAGATAAAAGTTTTTTTTTTCAGCTGGGACGTGCTTTTAGGAAATCACACAGATCTTCGGGAGCATTGAACTGCATCATATTCTAGATTTCCACAATGGCTATTATGATATGAGAACATAAGGACTACGTTACCATTCGAAATTATCATCAGCAATCGTATACTCTCGATTCCTAGTCGATTAAATACGGAGTCATATTTTAGACCAGGGGTTCTCAAACTTTTAGACCGACGTACCACTAAATCGAAGTTCATACTTCCTGCGTACCACCAGGTAACAAACATAAAGCTAATATAGAAAAACCTGTAAAAAAGAAACCTGTCGAAAACGAAATATATATCCGGTCTTTTGTGTTTCCGTCTTAACAGGTTTTATATATAAAAATGAATGATTACATTACTAAATTGATACTTCTGCTTAGTGCATGACTGACTGCTTTATAATAACATTGAAACAAAAAGCAGTATCATCATTAATTTTTAATAATGCATACAATAATAAAATACAGTGTTTTGGTATAGGAAAAAAAAGCCACAAAACTTATAATGACATATATCGACGCACACAGATTCATATACTGTTGTAGTAGGCTGATTGCACTAATTTACTTCTGTCGCCAATTAAAAGGGTGGGCTTGTATGTCTGGCTCAATATTAGGTAGTTTTAGTCATAAGTCGGATTCGATGTTTAGTTTATCCCTGTATTTGTTTTTCATATAAAGAAAGAGGGGAAAGCACATTCATAGACATATGTTGCGCTGACGATAATCTGATATTCTCGAAAATAAAAATTCTGTTACATTTATCCTTTTGAAAGTGGACTCCTGTAATCCATCACAGGAGAACTGAATAAGCTCACTACTTTCCTCTCTCGTGAGAGACAGTGGCAAGGTTTTTCAAACGAGAAACAAATTTCTTATCCAAAGCTTAGCGCATTTAACATAGGTTCTATACAATCGTATTAATAATCTGCCTGCATACCTTTAAATTTGACAATAACGTCGCGCAGTAGGCAAACACTTGCAAGTTTCTTTATACATGTATGTATGTACCACCTCAATACATATGTACAATGCTTTAACTCAAATCCGCACAGCATATGACCACAGTTTTTGTTTGATTTAAGATCACCATTTTAAATAAACATTTTGTACAAGCGAAGAAAAATATTTCTATCAACAGAATGTATTAATTTATGAATTATGTTTGAAATAAAACTTTTATTTCAACAACTCCTAGAAGCTTTTCTACTACAAAGAGAAGAATGGGTTATAAATTACACTAGGAATTTTATTTTGTTTTAACTCCTCCTACTCACACAAGCTCCTCCTACTTCCAAGCAACCAGACTTTACCTTCAGATAATTCATTATAAAGCATGTTTAAAAACAGTTCTTCCGTTAATTAAAAGTACTTCAAGCATTAATTTTTAAATTAGGTCTTTATTAAAAAATTCAATTTTTATTCATATAAATCTAATACTTATGTTTTTAATTCTGGAAAACTGATTGTATTATTAGTGGTGGGTGCGAATTTCAGCAAAAAAAAAAAAAAAAAAAAAAAAGAAAAAAAAAAAGAAAAAGCTTTTACAGATCCTAAATCGCATTTGAATTTTTTTTTTCAAAGTTAATAAAGACAAACCCAGGGTTCGTACGCTTTTACTACAATTCTTTAATAGATTTTTTTCTATTTAATATTTAAATAGCAGAAATTGTAAACGCCTCGTTTAATTGCGGGATTTTTAATACTTTTCTGCATTTAAATAAGGCAAAAAATTGTGGTAAAAGCGTACGAACCCTGAAGCGTTTTTGATTCCGTAATAATAGGCTGCATTCTGTATTTTATTCCACGTACCAGTATCGGACTGCGTACCAGTACTGGTACGCGTACCATAGTTTGAGAACCCCTGTTTTAGACGATTCTTGCTCTGTCAGAAACGCATGTGTGAATTCAACTGTAGTGTATTCAATATGAAGGTAGTTTAAAAATTAGAAAGCATTTATTAATATTAATCACTATGGGGAGTTTGCTAAAAAGGCAATTTTATTTTATCACATTGCAACAATGGTGATAATACAGACTCGTACTGTATTTACGGAACATCTTACAGTCGTAATTAATTGAAGCGATACATAAGAAAATTATTCTCCTAGCTGATTACAATTAGCGGTGCACATTTGATGGCAATTTTCCAAGAACATGTTTGCATGATACATGATGTTTTAATTGCATTCATGATTGTAAAGTTCAATAATAATTAAATAGCTATTACTATTAATTATTACTATATTTTTTAGGTATACTCCAACAGTCCATTCTTATTATATCAAAATCTTAAAACATATTATTTATAATACATTGTCTATTTATACGCATATTAGCAATTTATTCCTTTTTATATAAAAATCTTTAATAATAATAATAATAAAACCTTTGTAAATTACTTATTTCAATTTAACTTATTTCAATCTACCTAAAGATAACTAGTATGTTGTGGCCATCCCAATAATTTCTTCTGTAAAAATAAATCAATTAAATGATTTAAATAGTACAAGAAATTTAATCGATTTAGAAAATAGTATTTTCTTTTATATAAACGCATATTGTTATGGAATCGTGGGAAATGAAAACTTTGAATGCAGTAAAAACAAATTTGTTTGCATGCATGTAAACTGGAGATATCAGCATCGCATATTTCAAACAAATCATCAAATTTTGGCACCCCCGCTTAGAAGTCAGAAACCGAAATTAAATAACAATCTATTTCCATGATGTGGATTCTAAAGGCAAAGGTTCGTTGCTCGAACAAATCATTGAATTTTGGTATCCCCTCTCAAATGTTTGCAGCCAAAATTGAATGGCAAATGTATTCCCATATTTAGGATGCTAAGTGTGAGCTTTTGTCTAAATCTGAGCATATTTTTAAAAAAAAATCAACTAATTTCGACACCCTCTCTTAGATAACTGCACTTAAAATTGACTGACAATCTATTCCTATCATGGGGATTCTAAATTTGATGTTTCATTGAAGTTTGTGCATATAAACTGGCGATATAAGCATAACACGAATCGAACAATTCATAGATTTGCGGCATCCCTTCTTGGGGCGTTTTGCCCAAAAATAATCATAACCAGATCTCATAAGGATAAAACTTCATATTAAATTTCACAATATTCTACGCAGTAGTTTGTGAATTAGAGCAGCAACAAAATTTGTGTCACATACAGACAGATAGGTACACAGACTTACAGACAGACATTTTCTAAAAACAATCAATTAGTATTCAGACCTTCTAAAACATATATGTCCGTTGAAAACCGGAAATAAAAGTTTTCACGAATCCAAGACTTTCTTCTTATATCATATATTCTAATACGAGCAAATCTTGTGGGTGGTTATATATATATATATGCAAAAATTATCTTAAAAACGGCTCTAACGATTTTGACGAAATTTCGTATCCTACCGTTTTGGGGCACCAGAAAACCATTGGGCTAGGTCCCATGCTCGAGAAAATTCGATTAGTGGGTCATTTTGGGTCATTTTGGGTCATGGTCTAGCTAATTGTATCTAAAAAACGGTTCAAAACGATTTTGACGAAATTTTGTATCCGACCATTTTCGGGCATGAGAATTCAATTGGGCTGGGTCACACGTTCGAGAACTTTCGATTAGTGGGTCATTTTTCGGTCAACGCGGGTCAAATTAGTTTTATCTAAAAAACGGCTCTAACGATTTTGATTAAATTTTGTGTCCTACGAGTTTCGAGCACGATAAAAGCATTGGGCTAGGTCGTATGTCCGAGAAAATTCGATTAATGGGTCATTTCTGGGTCACTGTGGGTCAAGATCTAAAAAGCGGCTCAATTTACACTAAATTTTGCATCCAATGGTTTTCGGGCACAAGAAGACTGTTGGGCTAGGTCACATGTTCGAGAAAATTCAATTAGTGGGTCATTTTGGGTCATTTTGGGTCATGGTCAAGCTAATTGTATCTAAAAAACCGTTCAAACGATTTTGACGAAATTTTGTATCCGACCATTATCGAGCATGAGAAGTCAATTGGGCTGGGTCACATGTTCGAGAACTTTCGATTAGTGGGTCATTTTTGGGTCAACGCGGGTCAAATTAATTTTATCTAAAAAACGGCTCTAACGATTTTGATTAAATTTTGTGTCCTACGAGTTTCGAGCACGATAAAAGCATTGGGCGAGGTCGCATGTCCGTGAAAATTCGATTAGTGGGTCATTTCTGGGTCATTGTGGGTCAAGATCTAAAAAGCGGCTCAATTTACACTAAATTTTGCATTCAATGGTTTCTGGGCACGAGAAGACTGTTGGGCTAGGTCACATGTTCGAGAAAATTCAATTAGTGGGTCATTTTGGGTCATTTTGGGTCATGGTCAAGCTAATTGTATCTAAAAAACGGTCCAAACGATTTTGACGAAATTTTGTATCCGACTATTTTCGTTCACGAGAAGACTATTGGGCTGGGTCACATGTTCGAGAACTTTCGATTAGGGGGTTATTTTTGGGTCAAAGCGGGTCAAATTAATTTTATCTAAAAAACGGCTCAAACGATTTTGATTAAATTTTGTATTTTACGAGTTTCGGGCACGCGAAAATCATTAGACTAGGTCACATGTTCGAGAAAATTCGATTAGTGGGTCATTTCTGGGTCATTGTGGGTCAATATCTAAAAAGTGGCTCAATTTACACTAAATTTTGCATCCTATGGTTTTCCGGCACGAGAAGACAGTTGGGCTAAGTCACATGTTCGAGAAAATTCAATTAGTGGGTCATTTTGGTCATGGGTCATGTTATTTGAACTCAAATTTAATTTTGACCGAGCATAGCTCGGTCTTCCCTGCTCGTATAAATAAAAGAAAGTAAAAATACATTTTGTATGTTATATTATAGGATAGATATATTACAGGTATATATCTAGCGATTAATCCCACCATTAGTCATAGACTTATTTTTAAAGCCAATAAAATTTAACATTTGGAAAAAGGCATTTTTGCGAAGAATTTGGGAACATCTTTTGGCTTTGTAAAGATCTGAGTTCCATTCGCGTAAATATAACATTAATGTCGAGCTCTGTGCATATTGCTCGTTCTGCTATTCAGGAAGCGGTTTTTCTTTACAATGGTATTCTATAAACGCTGTTGCCAAGCAACAAAACTACTCCATGGAGAAAATGTTTCAAAAGTAATTTATTTAGACTCCCAAAAAAGTCACACAGTTGACTTGTTTTACTTAATACAACTAAATAAAACACGAATGTCATTATGTAAAAGTGATGACGATTTTTTAAAATTGTGGAAACACTGAGTTTTATTCTACATTTTATTTTCGTAACTGTCCTGTAATACTTTTTTATTTTACACAGAACATTTAATGTCGCTATTCGAAACTTTCAAATTAATTTTAGATGAAAACTTTACTTTAAATAAACTTTATAAATTTTATAATGTAATTTGTATATGTTAAGTCTAAATACTCGTTCATAAGATACAGATATCAATCAGTGAGAAGAGTGATTAAATTACCTAGTTATATATTTAGTCTAATTAAAGAATAGTTAGTTGTAGTTTAATAGTTTCATTAAAGTAATTAGTTAAATATTTAGTTATGATTATAATTTTTCGTATTTGTTCTCCATGTATTTTATATGTCTAAAAAATCAGGAAGAAATAGTGTAAAGGTGTAACAGGAAGTATAAAGTTATTAATGTCTCTAAATTCGTATAGAAGTATCGAATTCAAAATTTCGTTATTGAATTTTGTATTGAATAATCTATAGTTATTGTTTCAATCATATTATAAATTATTTCAATAGAGATTTGTAAAAAGGTAAAACCTGTGAAAACGGAACGGTGTCTTGTACATAAAGGAAACATTTCATGGTCACGACAGTAGGAATATCATACAAATCTATTACAAAGACAAACCTGTCAAAAACGGATTTTATCTGACCTCAGCTTATAGGTCTTGACAGGTTTTAGCGTAGAGATTTGTAAAAAGGTAAAACCTGTGAAAACGGAAAGGTGTCTTGTATATAAAGGAAACATTTCATGGTCACGACAGTAGGAATATCATACAAATTTATTAAAAAGACAAACGTGTCAAAAACGGATTTTATCTGACCTCAGCTTATAGGTCTTGACAGGTTTTAGCGTACATGAAAATTGTTTTTGTCACTCATTGTTAAACTATCTCTAATTCAGCTTGAATATCTAATACAAATATAAAATGTATAATTACACTGGTCTACATGATTTTCGAAACAGATATCTCAATGAGTGTTTTATAAAATTATAGCTGAAGTACCCGGCGTTGTCAAGGATTTTAAGAATCCTTGTGTAGAAAACTCAATTTAAAAATTAAACAAGTTGTATAGAAAACTTCAAAATGTTCATAGAGAATGTCAATATTTCCATAATCGGGTTTTTATCATAATTCAATACGTTCCTCAAACCCATATGACGTTATATTCACCTGCTGACGTCATCTCTACTTGCTTTCTCTATTACTTATATTGATACTCTCTTTGTATGATTCTCAAACATTTGAAAAAGTCTTTTAAACATTCAATATGACGTCATATTAATTTTCTCTTTAATTCTCTAATGACGTCATATTAACCTGCTTTCTGTACTTACACATACTCATACTCCTTGTATTACTGAGAAATGCTCGAAAATTTCCGTTATATTACCAATATGACGTCATATTAATGTTTTGTTCCAATTGTTGATTTTTTTTTTATTTCATGTTCATTTTTCACGTGGAAATCTTTCAATAGAAAATTAATTATTGTAGAAAGAATTTTATTGTCGATTTTTAATTGTTAGGAAATGCTGTAACGAAAAATGTTTCAATCTGATAGGAAAAGGCTATTAGATTTTTGGTTTTTTATTAATTAAAAATTAACTATACAATATTTCGATTCTGGATTACTCTAGTTGCCTAGGTCGTGTTTTAATAGACCTATACGTAACATTTCACAATTCTGGTTTCCAAACTGATGCTGATTTGTATAGAAGTGCAGACAGACAGATAAATTTTCATTTTTAGATATTAGATTTTTAATGATGAAACAGAAAATGTACTCAAAAATTTTCTACCACATCGCGTTTTTCAGTTATATACATTTAAAGGTCTTTATTTTGTCATTTTTTGGCACATAACAGAAACGAATTGAACAAGTTGGAAATTGTACGTTGAACGTGGCGTATGAGGTGAGTTCGTTTTATGACTAGTTTCACAATGTAAAAAAATAATCCTTATTATTTCAGCGAAATGAAATATATCGTCTGCCATGAGCGAAATTAGGATGCCGTTTTTTTAGGGTTTCGTTCATCTCACGAAACCCTATTACTCCCGCTCCGTTGTCTGTCCGTCACAGAGCCATTCTCAAAAACTACATAATTTACAGAGTTGAAACTTCGTGTATATTTCTGAATACCAGCTATGTAGAGCTCAAAATATTAAAATTTGAAAAAATCGTATTATTTTAATAAATAGAGATAAAAAACCAAAATTCTAACAGTTTTTTTCTATTAAATTTAAACATTTTTCGTTATAGCAGATGGCAAAAATTAAAAATCCACGATGAAATTCTTTCTATAATAATTAATTTTCTATCAGACGATTTTCACGTGAAAAATGAAAATGAAATAAAAAGTTTCGCCAATTGAAAAAAAGATTAATATGAAATAAAATTGATTGACGTCATAGTGGTAATGAAGCGGAAAGATATCTCAATAATACAAGGAGTATGAGTATGTGTACGTACACAAAGCAGATTAATATCACTTTATTAGAGAATTAAAAAGAAAATCTGACGTCATATCGGAAGTTTAACGGATTTTTCAAATGTTTCAGAATAATACAAAGCGAGTATCAATATGAGTAATAGAGAATAGTAAATATACGAGTTTGAGGAACATATTGAATCATGATAAAAACCCATTTATGGAAATATTCGCATATTTTAACATTTTGAAGGTTTATAACATGTTTAATTTTGAATTTTTTTTTTAAATATCGCATTTAGTCCACATGACAGATATTATTATGACAGAATATAATAGCGGGCTTCGCCCGTTATTGGGCTGGTTTAGATATTCGAAAAAACGAGAAAAATAGACCGACAAATTTGTACTTAAAAAAAAACATGACTTTTTTTTTTCTTTGGTTACTAAATGAAATTTATCTGGATTTATTAAAGAAAGGATAAAGTGTTTTGAAAGGAATATTAAACGAAACCCTTTGAGCGATCTTCGATCACACTTACCCACTTGTTTCTTATTACGTATGCCACGTTTACAAATGCGAATTTTTTTTTCTACACCAGACAGCACAGTAAAATAAGATCGTGCTTAACGAATGATTACGTGCATGGTTTAATATTTTTATGACTCATAATGAACGAATCTCCTATGTTTATTTACTCTAATGGATTGAGATATTCGGCTGTTAACCTAATTTCCACTGAAGTTATCTCAGAATCTATACATTTTTTAAAGTAACTCATCGCTCAAGCAAACCATTTTTTTTGAACGATCTTTCTAAAAATGTAACTGGAAATGTAATGGAATTTTATTTTAAAAAAAATAATTTTGAATAAAAATGGCCGTCTGGCACATGAAAAAAGAAGTTGTTTGTCCGCATTTGTTTTCATTAGTCACATGACTTGCGCTTTTATTATACAGATTACGTACGATAGAATTTAATAGAATAAAGAAAACTTTTATTATTATCTTTTTAAGTACTGATTCGATTTTCATAAAATTTGAAATGACTCGAGAAACTTCTGCAACAATTATATATAGTATTAAATTTCAAACCATTCGGTTAGGTAGATTTTGCGCTGTTATATGCGGACAGACGGACAGACCAAACGACCACTATAGGTGCTGCGTATTTATATAGTTACGAACGCACCTAAAAACGAAATGTCATCCAATGGACCAATGAATACCAATTTAACCAATAAGCCATCACACAGAAACCGTTTAACCCTTTCGGGCACAGTGGTCCCACTCCGGGCACACTTAATTTTAATTCCAAACTTGCATTCGGCACCAAGAATATTTTAATAAAATTTTGCTTCTACAATGAAAGCTTAAAATAAAGAATTCCTATTTTCTAAAAAAGCCGTTTGTAAATTCCGGTGTCAGTCAGTAGTTTCGCATTTTACGAACAGAATTTGTCTGTGCCGGAAAGGGTTAATATTAAACATTGTTACAGCATCTAAAGCTATAGGTAAGTGTGGTTGTGTGGTAGTAATCCGTGTTAAATTCTGTAAATTCAGCAGTGTCCTTTACTTCTTCCAGATACGACGTTTAGTTAATTTTATTTTGTATAATTTTATGAACCAAGAAACTTGATCACTTTTCAAATTTTATTCTTTTCTTGCAACTTCTCAAGATTGCATAACAAAAATGTGCCACGTGATGCGTGAAAACTGACTTCATTTTCAGATTCAACGTTGACAGAAACATAAAATTCACACAGACACACACACACACACACACACACATATATATATATATCTTATATACTAGCTGACCCGCCCGGCGTTGCCCGAGCCCGTGTAATAAACTCAAATCTTTTAAAAAACGAAACTCTGGCCAAGGTCTCCGATGGCTTCGACACCGTATACCGGGCACGCTCCGGAAAATCTTTTATTTCCCCCTTCCACCGCCAGGGGAGCAACCTCTTTCGGAAAGAACCTCTAAGACAGGTTAACGTTGCCTACGGTACTGTATAGTAGGCATGCAACAAAATCGAGCTGGTTTCGAGAAGATGGGAACATTATAAGCCCTGTTATTGAAATAAGGCACAGTTAGAGAAAATAATCATGAGTGAGGTGCCGGGTGAACGGGATGTTCAAGTGTCCTTCAGAAAATGACTAATTAGGAGGACTACGATGCATCTTTAAAAATTCTCTCGTTTGCATAAGCTAGGAACTTAATTACAAATTTGCCTTAAACTATTATTCGGAAATAGTGGTAACCGCTGCTCATAAATTTACTTTAATGTTATAGAAGGTGACTATTAAGTTAATTATAATGTTTGGAATCAGTTGCGTTGAAATCGGAAAGATAGTTGCGGAGATACGGAAACGGGGCATAGTTAGAGAAAAAACTTTGAAGGAGGGGCCGAGGGGGAGGGGATGTTCAAGTTCCCTTCAGCAAATGACTAATTAGGAGGACCACTATGCATCTTTAAAAATTCGTTCGTTTGGTTAAGTTAGAAACTTAATTACAAATTTGGCTTAAACTATTATTCGGAAATAGTGGTACCCTCTACTCATAAATTTAGTTTAATGTTATAAAGGTTGTCTATTAAGTTAATTATAATGTTTGGAATCACTTGCGTTCAAATCGGAAAGATAGTTGCTGAAATATGGAAACGGGGCATAGTTGGGTAAAAAACTTTGAAGGAGGGGTCGGGGGGGGGATGTTCAAGTGCCGTTCAGCAAATGACTAATTAGGACAGCCACTATGCATCTTTAAATATTCGTTCGTTTGGTTAAGCTAGGAACTTAATTAGAAATTTGGCTTAAACTATTATTCAGAAATAGTGGTAACCGCTACTCATAAATTTACTTTAATGTCATAGAAGGTTACTATTGAGTTAATTATAATGTTTGGAATCAGTTGCGTAGAAATCGGAAATATAGTTGCGGAGATACGGAAACAGGGCATAGTTAAAGGAAAAACTTTGAAGGAGGGGAGGGGGGGAGGGGATGTTCAAGTTCCCTTCAGCAAATGACTAATTAGGAGGGTCACTATGCATCTTTAAAAATTTCTTCGTTTGGTTAAGCTAGAAACTTAATTACAAATTTGGCTTAAACTATTATTCAGAAATAGTGGTAACCGCTACTCATAAATTTAGTTTAATGTTATAAAGGGTAACTATTAAGTTAATTATAGTGTTTGGAATCACTTGCGTTGAAATCGGAAAGATAGTTGCTGAGATATGGAAGCGGGAAATAGTTAGAGAAAACTTTGAAGGAGGGCCCCGGAGGGGGGAGGGGGTATGTCAAGTGACCTTCAGCAAATAACTAATTAGGAGGATCACTATACATCTTTAAAGATTGATTCATTTGGTTAAGCTAGGAACTTAATTTGAAATTTGGCTTAGGCTATTATTCGGAAATACTGGTAATTGCTTTTTAGAAATACACCTTGAAGCAATGAATGCTGATTTTTACGATAATTTAGTAAAAATGGAACTAAATGGAGAAGTTCGGAACATTATTACTGAGATATTACTGAGAAACTGAGATTTAAAATAGCGGTATTCTGTATATAAAACAACAATTAAACGCTACGGGTTAAAATTGTTAAATGTAATTAGACACCTAACCCTCGCCATTCTCGTAAATATATAACAAATAATCTGTTAAATAAAGTTTTCTGTAATAATAGTCTCTTTTATAATAATATATGTCCTGTTTTAAAAAAAACCTTAAACCCAGATAATTATAATGAAGAAAAACGTGTCTGTAAATGACTTAAACAGGTGGCGTTTATGTAATTTGCCGTGAGTAGATGGCGCTGCATTAGCTTGGCAATATGCAGGTAACTGCAATCAATGTTGGCACTATTTCGTTATAAGTCCTTATCTATGCATCGTTACTCTGATTTATTTAATGTGTTCTGAGAAGATATTCTACACAACCAACCAACCGATGAATAAAAGCGTATTTTTAATGAGAGTTCTTTGTGCATTTTAATTAATATTTCAGAAAGTAATTAAAATATTAAAATTCTGATGTAATCTTGCACCAGGAGAGGGTTTGGACTACCTAAATCTAAATTTCCAGCCTTCTAGGTGGGCTAGATTTTCCTATCCATCGCCAACAGACACACACACAGAGCGAAACTTTCTTTTATTAGCATAGATATGACGTCATATTAATCTTTTCTTTCAATTGGTGAAACTTTTTATTTCATTTTCCTTTTTCACGTGGAAATCTTTCAATAGAAAATTAATTATTGTAGAATGAATTTTATTGTGGATTTTTAATTGTTGGCAACTGCTATAACGAAAAATGTTTAAATTTAATTGGAAAAGGCTGTTAGATTTTTGGTTTTTTATCTCTTTATATAAAAATAATACGAGTATTTCAAAATTTTATGATTTTCAACGTGAGAGTAGGTATGCCGCTGTAAGTACACAATATTTTAAGTCTGTAACTTATACAGTTTCTGAGAACCAGCTCTGTGACAGACAGACAGAGAAGCGATATGAATAGGGTTTCGTGAGAAGAACGAAACCCTAAAAAACGCATAAGGAAAAGTTGCATTTGTTTTAGAAGAAGAAGGCTGTAATTTTCGGTTGTTTCGACTTCAAAACTATTACACCTTCGTAAATAAATTTCACACTTTGTCAAGGAATGCAGAATTACATAAGACAATCCCTTGCTATCATTAAAGTTCGTCTGCTGCCATAGCAACATGATAAATTAAATTTCATTAAAAAAATGCACAGCAGTAGAAAAATATTCTTCTAAATCGAATAGTTTAACAACTCACTCAACACTTTAACAGGGGAATTCTTATTTCTTATTTAGAAATTTTAAAGTTGTTTGTTGTAATTTTTATTTTTAATTTTGGTTTTAGAATAAAATTCATGAACTCCCGTGCGTAGAACGGGTTAAACAGCTAGTGAGTGAAGAAAATTTGATTCCACGTGGTTTTGAAGATATTTCTGAACAAGTAAAGACAAGTTTCTGGAGTTATATGGAGGCAAGTTACATGGACAAGTTATAGGAAGATCTTTTACTATATGGAGATTATTTTTAATGTAATCATTGGAAAATGGTGATCATTGGTGTTGAAAATTCGTTATATAGAGAGATTCGTTGTATCGAAGTTCGTTCTACAGAGACTCGACTGTAGTTCCAATTACAAAAATGTTTCGAATATTGTACGTCATCATACGAAGAAACATTTACGTCAAAATAGTAATTTTTGAAATGTTACAAAACTAAATCGTATATGCTCCCTGTGTCTTATAAGTTACATTTAGAAAAATTTTATCCATGCTCTAAAAAGTAAAACAGTAAAAATTTCATTCTTCTGTGACAAAAACGTACCGAGTTTTGATACTTTGAGTTTTATTACTTTTCGCCCTTCTCTGGCACTGAAAACGAAAACACGCGTTTTTACATTATCTAATACAAATATTTTTGTATATTTCAGACGTTTTTGATTTTTTTGTTTATTTCTGTTAATTCAAAAGTTATGCAAGATTTTATAAATCTTTGAATTTTAGAATTTTTTTAAAAATCGCAGTTTTTGACACCTTCTAATTAAATTTTTTTTTAAGATAGACTGTTTCGGCCAATGGATTTTAAATTCTTTATCATACAGGTGAAACAGTTGGAAAAAATCCAAAAATGGACCGGCAACCGATTTTCCACCATGTTTGTCAAAATTCTATAGAATGACCTTATACCTAAATACATAATACACATATACATAATACATATGAGGGAGTCGGGGCAAGAAAGTGTTAAACTACATTTTTTAACTTCTGAGATATTTCAATTTGAAAATTTGATCAAATACTTAAATCAAGATATACAACCTAAAGTTTTTTTGCCAATGTCTTAGTAACATTTGAGATATTCTGAGTAACAATATGGCATTACTTTAATGATATTACTACTACGGTTTTTTGTAAATTAGCTATCTTCATTGGGGGCATAAACATCTAGGACAAAACCGAAACCTGGGACATATGCTCCCACCAATTGATATTAGAAACATACTATATGTAGGGTATTATAATTTACAATATTAACCCGTCAGCACACGCGCTGGGATAAAATCTACCCCAGCTCACAACTATTACTTAAAAATGTGCGAAAATCGTTCGTGATCATTCTGAGCTTTAAAGTACCTTTCAAGCTGAAAGATATCAAGATGTGGCCAAAAAGAATTTACCTCCGGTTGTGAGATTTTCCATTCTTTTGTTATAAAAATGTCACGTGGGAGGAAATTTACCCCACGCACCCATAATGATAGGAAAATGTTAATGCAAATGTTTATGTAAAAAATATAGTGTGCAAATAATAATATAATTTTTCTTTTAAACGTTAACAACTCTTGCACATACAGTTTCTATATATCAGTTTTATGTTTTTTTGTATTTCTATGGCTGAATTTGGATTGTAAAAGCTTTGTATGTAATGATATGCAGAAAAAAATCTTAATGCAAGATTTTATGTTTTTTCTTTGCTTTAAATATAAAAGAACCTCTTATTTTAAGTTAAATTATGTTCTTTATTGATTTACAGTTTATTTCAAAATATAAATTTTTGTTTGTAATCAAACCGGGTGGAAATTGACACAAGAAAACCCATTGGGGTAAAATTTATCCCGCGCGTGTAGTAACGTAATGGGAAGGGGCGTGAGTGCTGACGGGTTAAGCAACAGATTACAGTGTTAGATTTATTTCACCAAAAATGTGGCTTGGCACTTTCTTGCCCCGACCCCCTCACATGTACAATATATGAATCTATGATACGCATTCAATTGTTATTTTTATAATTATTTACTGCCAATGAAAACTTAAAATAAAACTTACAAACAACTGTTATTTTTAAAATTATTTACTGCCAATGAAAACTTACCAAGATTGTACTTCTCCGCAGTATGCAGACAATTCACTTCAAAAGGTCTTTATATACCATTTTGTTAAGAATAAGTGTACTGAAAATACATTTTAAAATGACAGAAAAAGAAAAATATATATTATTTGAATGACTTAGAGAAACTTCTTCTTCTGTTGAAAATGTTATGACATATCTTTACAATATGTAATTTAGTTTACTTTTTAAAGGTGAAAAATAGTATAGACAACTGTCAAGGAACGTATACTTTGAATTCAATTCACTAACATTGTCTGCAGCTGTTATTTTGTATAACAACTTTACTAGCAGATAGTTACTAGAAAGTTTTCCTTCATAGCTTTCTAAAAGGTGACATTTAAATTTAAATTTTAAATCAAAATATCTTCTAATTTTAGAAATAATGCAAAATATTTCGAATGGTTCATTGTTATTATAGTAATCAAATTTTAGAATAAGCTTTAAAAACACCAAAGTTAAAAAAAAAAATCTGTGAATTTTAATATCATAAAACCAGTACAATTTTGGTTGATGACACAAGTAAACTAAAAAACAGCATGGAAATTTTTTCTTCATAATCTGACGGGTGAAAAAAAAATCATTTCCGCCAAAACTTACCAAGTTATGACACTTTTAAATTTTATAAAAATTTTGGATGATAATTTTATGAATTTGCTAAAACTCGTCTTTCTGTTTTTAGTGCCAGAAAACACTGAAAGTTCATAAAATTATAGTATGATAATAATTCAGTAAGTTTTGATAATAAAACTTTTTTTTTGTTTCCGTTGTTAGAGTGTAAAAAAAGTTTTTTTTTTCCTTTTAATTTTATTTACCAGGCTCAGGGACCATATAAAAATTATAATTTCGTACACACACACACAAAAAAAAAATTATTTTGATGTAAATGGTGTAGTATAACATTTAAAACATTTTTTATAGGGGGAGCTATACATCTAAAGCAAAGCTCAGAGTTTAGGAATTAGCTATTAGTCAGCGAAAAGTCAGCGTTAAAGGGTAACATCCTGTATATGTATATCTCACCATTAGTCATGCCATAAATCGCAGATTTATTTTCAAAACAAGTAATATAAAAACTTTTTTTTTAAGTCAATTCCTACTTAGGTCAAATAGAAATTTTTTTCCAGCGATCTATACGCTTCGCCACTGACGGTATTTATTCCTAAATTTATATCCTGCTAAATATCTTACATAAGAGAAATTTTTGAAATGTATTAAAAATTAAATAAAAATAAATAGCTAAAATACCAAAAAATTAATAGATCGAAAAGTATTTCTCACAAACTGCGTTAGAAAGGCAAAAAAATTGTATTTTTTCTTGATATAAATTTAAAATATAATGATTATGCCGTTTTTCAAATATTGAATTTCAAAAATTACCAAACTTCACAATAAAGTGCCATAGCGATGTTACATTTAGCGATAATACAGTTTTTTCAAATATTAATTAATTAATTAAATTTTATTATTTAATTTTAGTTTTATACTTCATTTCTGTTCAAAAGTATAGACTCACTCCACATTTATAGTCTCCTTCGCCCGCGAGCTGCCTGATCTTCGTCCGTGAACAGCCCCATTATCTTTTTACGTGTGAAGGTGAGACTATAAATATGGAGTGAGTCTATTCTTTTGAACAGAAATGAAATATAAAATTAAAATTAATTTATTAAATTTAATTAATTTAATTAAATTAATTAATTAATATTTGAAAAAACTGTATTAACATCAATTGTCATCCAGTTCAAGTTTAAAAAAATTTATTTGAACTTGAATGGATGAATTGAAAATATTTTATTAACGATTGAAAATTCCAACAAGATATATATAGAGAGAGAGTGTGAGCTAATAGTAGGAATTTAATAAAGGAACTAAAACTAAAAATTTCTGTAAAAACGACAATCTGTGAACAATTTTGGGGCATTTTTTGGCACCGATAAAATTTAAGTAACCATAATGTCGGCTCCGTATACAATTGCTTTTTCTGCTACTCACGAAGTCGATTTCGTACAATGCAAGAACACTTTTAAAACGCTGCGTTGTTGCCAAGCAACAAAACTAAAATCTATGGAGAAAATGTTCCAATGGCTATTTATTTAGCCTTCCTCTGAGTATCACGTTTGACCTACTTCGTGAATGTTCTTGCATAAAAATAATGCTCTGTGATGATGAAAACAAGGGGAATCCTTTAAAGTTTAATTTTATAATTGTCCTTTAATGCCTTTCCATTTTACACTTTTACACTGCACACTTTTCTGTTTCGCTATTTGAAATTATTTGATTAATTTTAAATAACAATTCTAATGTAAATAAATTTTATAATGTACTAAATTCTAAATACTCACTCATAAGATGAAAATGAAAAATTACTCATTAAAAAGAGTAACTAAACTATTTAAATTAAAGATTTAATTGCTACTTGAAGTGATAAAAACATTACACAAAAGGTTTAAAAATATCTTTTAACATATAGATGACACATGTTTCATGCGCTCTAACGGCGACTTCTTCAAGATCAAAATGATAAATAAACTATTTTCGCAAAAGTTTTTGAAAATATTAAACACAAATCACACGATCACATGTATAATGCAAGGAGGTGCTGAAATTGGTCAAACTAGAAACGTGAAAATTATTATTCTATTGCTTTTTAGGTAGATTTCGTAAGAAATGCTACCTATTACATTCTCACCTAAGTTGGAAATTTTGAAAAATTTTTGCAGATCTACGCCGATCATGACTCCCAGAACCCAAAACCACCCCCAGTTCAAAAGTTTATATATCTATCTATCTATGTCACTTTTTCTGACCACGATAACTGGAAAAATTCTGCATAAATCTCTTCCAAACTGATACATAAAATCAAGGGTCATAAAATCTCGGTCAAGTTCGTTAATGGGCAAAATCGAACCAGGGGGGGGGATGAGGGGGCTTTTTGTGAAAACAGAAAAACCCTCATAATTTCTTTATTATTATACGTATCGAATCCGTTTAAAGTTATTATTACTTCTAGGAAAAGGGCCGAAAATTTATGTATGACAGATTTTTGATATAATTAAAAATGGCCCCAAAAGGGGGGAAAAAAGGGGGGTTTTAGAAGAAAAAAAATCATAGCTTCGTCAATTCACAAGATATCAAATCCGCGTAAATTTATTATTAATCCTCTTAGTATTATCTAAAACTTTTATATTGACAAGTTTTTTATAGGACCAACAGTTATAGCAAAAAAAAAAATTAAAAACAAAATAAATCCCTGCCGGCTCCGCCTGCAAACAAGTTATTTTTCGAAATAGGCGGTTCCAACTCCCGCATCTTTTCGAAACTGATACATAAAATCAAGGGGCATAAAATCTCGGTCAAGTTCGTTAATGGGCAAAATCGAACCAAGGAGGGAGGGATGGGGGGGCTTTTTGTGAAAACAGAAAAAAAAACCATAATTTCTTAATTATGATACGTATTGAATCCGTTTAAAGTTATTATTACTTCTAGGAACAGGGCCAAACACTTATGTATGACAGATTTTTGATATAATTAAAAATTGCCTTAAGGGGGGGAGGGAAGGGGGGTTTTAAAAGAAAAAAATTCATAATTTCGTCAATTCCCAAGATTTCAAATCCGCTTAAATTTATTATAAATCCTCTTAATATTATCTAAAACTTTTATATTGACAAGTTTTTTATAGGACCAACCGTTATAGCAAAAAAAAAAAATTAAAAACAAAAAAATCCCTGCCGGCTCCACCTGCAAACAAAATATTTTTCGAAGTAGGCGGTTCCAACTGCCGCATCTTTTCGAAACTGATACATAAAATCAAGGGGCATAATTAAAGGGATATAATTAAAAATGGCCCCAAAAGGGGGGAAAAAAGGGGGGTTTTAGAAGAAAAAAAATCATAGCTTCGTCAATTCACAAGATATCAAATCCGCGTAAATTTATTATTAATCCTCTTAGTATTATCTAAAACTTTTATATTGACAAGTTTTTTATAGGACCAACCGTTATAGCAAAAAAAAAAATTAAAAACAAAATAAATCCCTGCCGGCTCCGCCTGCAAACAAGTTATTTTTCGAAATAGGCGGTTCCAACTCCCGCATCTTTTCGAAACTGATACATAAAATCAAGGGGCATAAAATCTCGGTCAAGTTCGTTAATGGGCAAAATCGAACCAAGGAGGGAGGGATGGGGGGGCTTTTTGTGAAAACAGAAAAAAAAACCATAATTTCTTAATTATGATACATATCGAATTCGTTTGAAGTTATTATTTCTTCTAGGAGAAGGGCCGAAAATTTATGTATGACAGATTTTTGATATAATTAAAAATTGTCTTAAGGGGGGGGGGGGAGGGGTGTTTTAGAAGAAAAAAATTCATAACTTCGTCAATTCCCAAAATTTCAAATCCGCTTAAATTTATTATAAATCCTCTTAATATTATCTAAAACTTTTATATTGACATGTTTTCTATAGGACCAACTCTTATAGCAAAAAAAAAAAAAAAAAAAAAAAAATCCTTGCTGTCTCCGCCTGCAAACAAGTTTGGTTTCGAAGTATGCGGTTCCAACTGCAGCATCATCGCAAAAAGGTCATTTCTTCCGCAATTCCCGACAAACAGGTGCCCCACGGTCTGCGTCTTCGAAATCTACCTGTGCCTGTAGGCCGAGCCGTCAGGGATTTTTTTAATTTGTAAATCATCTCGTGCCAAATTTTAGGTAATTCAAAAGAGGCTGATTGGTTGCATATGTTCTCGTTTTGCAAATATATTTCTGTTGGTTCACAGATAATGGATGGGAAATAAACTATTGATGGAAAAATTATTTCACCATTCTTGAAATCGATCTGCAAAGGCTCTATTCTATGTAGTGTAGCCAAAGCCAAAGCTGTAGATCTTCTGTCATATTTTATATCTGCTACATGTTTTTTTTTTTTTTTTTTTTTTTTTTTTTTTTAAATTCTCGTTTTAAATTTTCTGTTTGCCATTCCTATATAGTATTGTACTGCTCCATTTGCGCTGATGAATGGGATTTCATAAACACCGGAACATATATTTGCTAAACGAGAACATCTGCTGCGGAGAATCTCGCCTGACATTCTGACTATTCATTTTGTGTTGAAACTTCATGGATTTGAGTGCATTTCAACTCGGTTTTTCTTTTATGACGACTGCCTGACACCTAATATGAATGGATCTTAGACTTTCTATCTATGTTGATAATAAGATCTATAGCTGCAAATTATTTAGCCATTCTTCTAATTATTATACCATGTCGCCAAATCCTAGTTTACGACCATTATCATGCTACAACATCATCGTTTAATCAGAATTTCGCTTATTCTTTTCCCTCTACTTTGAAGCGTCACGCACATATATATATGTATGTGTGTATATTTGTATTAAAATTTGCTGTATTTTGATCGTTTTGTTTTTCTGGAAAATCATTTCTTTTCCTTAGTAACATTAATTTTTCTTTAAAAACCTTTTTTTTTTTTTTTTTTTTTTTTTTAATTCTCGTTTTAAATTTTCTGTTTGCCATTCCTATATAGTATTGTACTGCTCCATTTGCGCTGATGAATGGGATTTCATAAACACCGGAACATATATTTGCTAAACGAGAACATCTGCTGCGGAGAATCTCGCCTGACATTCTGACTATTCATTTTGTGTTGAAACTTCATGGATTTGAGTGCATTTCAACTCGGTTTTTCTTTTATGACGACTGCCTGACACCTAATATGAATGGATCTTAGACTTTCTATCTATGTTGATAATAAGATCTATAGCTGCAAATTATTTAGCCATTCTTCTAATTATTATACCATGTCGCCAAATCCTAGTTTACGACCATTATCATGCTACAACATCATCGTTTAATCAGAATTTCGCTTATTCTTTTCCCTCTACTTTGAAGCGTCACGCACATATATATATGTATGTGTGTATATTTGTATTAAAATTTGCTGTATTTTGATCGTTTTGTTTTTCTGGAAAATCATTTCTTTTCCTTAGTAACATTAATTTTTCTTTAAAAACCTTTTTTTTTTTTTTTTTTTTTTTTTTTAATTCTCGTTTTAAATTTTCTGTTTGCCATTCCTATATAGTATTGTACTGCTCCATTTGCGCTGATGAATGGGATTTCATAAACACCGGAACATATATTTGCTAAACGAGAACATCTGCTGCGGAGAATCTCGCCTGACATTCTGACTATTCATTTTGTGTTGAAACTTCATGGATTTGAGTGCATTTCAACTCGGTTTTTCTTTTATGACGACTGCCTGACACCTAATATGAATGGATCTTAGACTTTCTATCTATGTTGATAATAAGATCTATAGCTGCAAATTATTTAGCCATTCTTCTAATTATTATACCATGTCGCCAAATCCTAGTTTACGACCATTATCATGCTACAACATCATCGTTTAATCAGAATTTCGCTTATTCTTTTCCCTCTACTTTGAAGCGTCACGCACATATATATATGTATGTGTGTATATTTGTATTAAAATTTGCTGTATTTTGATCGTTTTGTTTTTCTGGAAAATCATTTCTTTTCCTTAGTAACATTAATTTTTCTTTAAAAACCTTTTTTTTTTTTTTTTTTTTTTTTTTTAATTCTCGTTTTAAATTTTCTGTTTGCCATTCCTATATAGTATTGTACTGCTCCATTTGCGCTGATGAATGGGATTTCATAAACACCGGAACATATATTTGCTAAACGAGAACATCTGCTGCGGAGAATCTCGCCTGACATTCTGACTATTCATTTTGTGTTGAAACTTCATGGATTTGAGTGCATTTCAACTCGGTTTTTCTTTTATGACGACTGCCTGACACCTAATATGAATGGATCTTAGACTTTCTATCTATGTTGATAACAAGATCTATAGCTGCAAATTATTTAGCCATTCTTCTAATTATTATACCATGTCGCCAAATCCTAGTTTACGACCATTATCATGCTACAACATCATCGTTTAATCAGAATTTCGCTTATTCTTTTCCCTCTACTTTGAAGCGTCACGCACATATATATATGTATGTGTGTATATTTGTATTAAAATTTGCTGTATTTTGATCGTTTTGTTTTTCTGGAAAATCATTTCTTTTCCTTAGTAACATTAATTTTTCTTTAAAAACCTTTTTTTTTTTTTTTTTTTTTTTTTTTTTTTTTTTTTTTTGTTGTTGTTGTTGTTGTTCGGGAAATCGCGTAACTACTCCATATTTTATTTTTATTTCTTGTTGAATGATAATTTTATAACTTAACTACTGACAAAACAATTAAAAAAGTATTACTGAAATCGCTTCAATATTTTCCGAGAAAAAAAAATACTGCAATATCAGCTCTAGTTATTTGAACTAGTTATTTCATGTGATTTCACAACTGTTGTTCCGTTTAAAATTATATATTCAATTTTAGCAGCGCTTTGTAAACATTAAATACATAAAAAAAAGAATTATATGTCCCTTATAGTTAAGTTTATTATTACGGATGTTTTATTTCGAATAACTAATTCATTTGTGAAATATATTATCGCTTAATCCTATGGCTATCAATCTAATTCAGTATAATGTATGTCATGTAAAATATATTAGCATGTAATATAATGTACATAGTAGCATCTGTATTTCGGTAAATGCAGGAATATCCTGTCGTGATTAATTGTTATTTGTATCACTGCATAATATGTAATCTGTATAATTTCATTGTGTAGCTTTGACAAATGATAAATTGTAACAAACATTACTGTATAGTTTTGGTAAATGATAAACTGTTATAAACAACTTTGAATAATGTTTACTTTAAAAAAAAACTTTATTGAGTAATTTTGGTAATTCGTGGTTTATTTTGTTAACTGTAACATTGTATAGGTGGTAGGGAGTTCTGAGCTAATTTGTTCCGTTTTAAGACGAAAAAATATCTGCAAATGTAAAACATTAATAGCCATTTCGAGATAAATTGAAAATAAATGGATAAGAAATGTACTCAGTAAGTGAAATAAGTATTAAAAAAACTTTTTTTTTAATAAGTTATCACTTCCTACTCCACTCGTCCCGCCATAAAATAATATGGGAAAAAGGAACTATGTAGCGGAAAAGTTTGTGTGTGTTACGCCCCTTTATGTAATCGTAATAAAATATTTAAGTTTTCTGAATAATAATGTACGTTTTAATAGAAATACGACGACATTTTCACCAGCGGAAGGTTTGAGATTCATGATTTATAAATATGCAAATGAACGTTATCTGCTGAATATGGTTTTTACATATTAATCTTCATATTAAATGTTCAAATTGTCTGTTGACGACTGTGTGTTTAATTTTTTTTCATGTATGCTTCAGTTGTTAAGCATTCGGCAAAATTTGACGCTGCTGCTTCTCGCTTTTTGGCTGGATTTTCATTTGTCGGTGAAACTGTTTTTAACAAACAACTTTCAAAAGCAGTGTTGAATTCAGACACTTTTTTCCGGGAGGGATTTCTGTTACGAAGGGGGTGGGGGGACACTGTCGAGTTCCGGGGGGGGGGGCGGGGATTGCACTTTTTATCCATTAAAAGCATAAAATCTCAAACCTTCCGGGGGGGGACATTCCAATGCTCCGGGAGGGGATGTCCTCCCCGGGATACCCCCTGAATTCAACACTGTTCAAAAGAATGATATGGATTTGCTTCAGGAAGAGATAGTTGTGAGTGTAATTCTGGTTGAACTCCAAACTGTTCTTGAATGGAATCTGATCTGGTTTTGCACGCTAGATTTTTAAAATGTGCACTCAGTATTTGCAAAAATTCAAAAACTTCATCACCTATATTTCTATGTAATCTTAAATTTGTTTGAACAGACACATCACATATTATTTTAGAAGTTGTATTATTACTTTCTTTATGCTCAGTTTCAAAACTTGTGCTTGCAGAACAGTCAGCATTAGCTGTAAAGTTCTCATTAACCATATTTATCAAATCATGTCTAATTTAAAAATCAGGAAACATATTGCCATCTTTAGCAGAAAAAATTACTCTTAGTACTCGATTTATTAACATGAAAATCCTTAATAAAAATTGATGTATCGGTAGGAAGCAGGCCAATGCACAAATCTTTACTAAATGGTTGTCAGACAAGGCATTGGTGGGTATGACTGGTATAGAAATATGAATTAAATATTCATATAATTCATATCTCTGATTTTGTAAAATTTTTATGACAAATTTTAAGACATGTATTTTTTTTCCTATTTTGATCATGTGAAACACGTATTTAAGTATTCGGTCAAGGAAAAACACTATTGGCGGATCATATTAAAATTCCTAATTTATTAACTCAACGCAGCTTAATTAAGCACAATATTTTCTTTAAACATCATTTTAATACAATATATGAAAATACTATATGAACTTATCACAGTTAATCTCCTAAAAGTCTCGCCGCATTTAGGGCATTAAGTTCGTCGCTAATAGTTCTCTGAAGAAAACCAGCCACCAAAATGAGTAAAATATTTTAGAACTCTAATTTGAAAACTTGTCGATATTTCCCTAGATTACACTTCAGTTAAATGAATCACGCGTTGTAGCCCTTGACGACCCAGAAGTTTATTTGATCTTCAAAGTTAAAAAAGAATAAGTTGGAAATTGTACATCAAACGTGACAAATGAGGCGCGTTCGTACTATAGCTAGTTATATAAATATTCAGATCTTTTGATGATTTTTAATTCTGGGAAATGAATTATATTGTCTTCAGATTAGTTTCTGTAATAAAATAAGTATCTCGATCGCTTGACGATTAAACTTCGGAAACTCCTATAACAAAAAAGCACCGATTTTTAAAAAAAATTCAAATTTCTTAATAAATTTTTTTATTAATATCTTCTAAAGTTTTGATTCGATTTTCATATAATTTGAAATGCCTCGACAAAATTCTGCAAAGATAATATATCTTAAATTTCAAACCATTCGTTTGGGTAGTTTTTGCTTTGTTATATGCGGACGGACGGACGGACAGACAGACGGACGGACCAGACAACGACAATAGGTGCTACGTATTTATATAATTACGAACGCACCCAAAAATCATGAACCATTTTCGTGATTTTTCATCGCATTTAGGAAATATGGGGGCGCTGCATAATAAACAATGTGTATTCTAACGGGAAATTTCTTTAAAGGAAACGTTTTAAACGCAGAAAAATGTTTCGCGTTTTGTTCTTTGAGTTTGGATGTCACATTATATAGCATTTATATACGATTCACGAGAAGTACAAGAACATTGTCGCATTTTTTCACTGTTAAAAATTTGCAGAAAACTGTCCAGTCATTTGACCGTTTTTATAGAAAACGGTTACATAACCGTAATTTAACTCTAATCTGACCATATTATTGCCCATATTATGGTCAGAATAGAGTTAAATTACGGTTATGTAACCATTATCTATAAAAACGGTCAAATGACTGGACAGTTTGCTGCAAATTTTTAACAGTGTTGGTCGTCGCATTTTGGCACAATGGCCTTATACTTATCTATTATATAAAACGCTGAGGCACTTGGCGTCGAAAAAGCTGTTATTCCTCTTTTGGTGGTGGCACCGAGTGATTTGTTTAGAAACTCAAACCTACTAACCCTAACTTTAGCCTTCTTCGTTATTTGTTGTATTAAGAAAACTATTGGAGGTATCGATTCGAAACTAACAGTATATACGTAGTTTGTTTTTCGGATTCCGAAAATGCAAATTTTGTGAAAATGGGATGGTAACTTTTCTTAATTTTGGCCAAAAATTGACCCAGACGTCTGAAAAGGAAAAAAAATTAAGTGCGAAGTCAAACCAAAACAAGAACGAAAAAGCATGCGTCAAGCATAGATTATGTAACACTTTCCAACGCTTCCAAAATAATTTTACAAATCATTACCGTTTAATAAGCTGAAAGATAACATCTAAAGTAAAAAATTTGGAAAACGCATAACATATTTAAAAACGTAATTTCAGGAATTTCCAACATATACAATATTCGGAAAAATCTCCGAATACTTTTATTCAGCCCTGTATATGATCTATAGATTTGTATATATACTACATACGGTGCTACATTTTAGTTTAGTTACGAAACGCGTAGCACAGTTTAAAATTCTCCTTCTACAGTTTCTGTCAATAAACGGAAATGTGTTCGCGAACTTTTATGCTGCTCTGTATAGGATCTACAGAATTTATACACACCAAGTAATAGACAAAAAGTGAGTTAAATTTTAAGTCGCGTTCAGCAACTTAAAACGCACTTCCAGGAATTATTGTTAACAGACAGTAGAGAATTAATTTGGGTGTCCCTTTAAATGAACGAGGACTGCTATACACACAATATTCTGTAGTAAGCCTCTTGTAATGCACCTTAGTGATATATATAAATTTCAATGCGTTTAAAATAGTGAAACATTATTTAATTAAACCGCAAACGATTTTTCTCCATAGACGTAATGTAACGGAATTCTTTTGACTGTCCCCTGTAAAGTAACTATAAGTGCTATGCACACCCTATTCCATATTCAGCTTCTTGTAATGCACCTTAGTGATATATATCAATGACAATGTGTTTGAAATTGTGTAACATCATTAAAATAAACCTTAAATGATTTTTCCCCATAGACCGTAATGTAACGGAATTCTTTTGAGTGTCCCTGTAAAAAAACTATAAGTGCTAGATACTTCAGTTGAAATAGGGAACATGCTATAGATGTCGACAATAACATATAAAAATTGAAGGGCAATCCGAGCATATTTACGGGAGTTAGAGCACGGACAGACGGCAGACGGCCAGACGGCAGACGGCAGACGGCCATACGGCAGACAAACCGATGTCATACACACTTTTCAACTAGGTTGGGAAGTGTTAAAAACAAGCCATTTTGTTCCTGTTTCAAAAGTTACTGATATTTATTAATGTTAAAGGTCATTGCTTAAATTTTTAAAGGGGGTGGGGAGTTCGGTCGTAATTTAAATATCTCATTAATGTTAAAGGTATCTAAATCTGGTGCCCCCTGGCGGTGGAAGGTGGAACTAATTTATTTTTGCGGTGCGTGCGCAGCACACCTGCTATACGGTGTCGCAGGCAGCGGGGACCCATGCCGGAGGTTAATTTAGAATAGAATGCGCCCCCTGGCAGTGGAAGGTGGAACTAAATGATTTTGCGGTGCGTGCGCCGCACGCCTGCTATACGGTGCCGTAGGCAGCGGGGACCCGTGCCGGAGATTCGTTTGGAAATAGGTTTGTTTAGAACCGAATGAGCATGCTGGCGGTGGAAGGTGGAACTAAAAAATGTTTTAATCATTCGTGGTTTGTTTAGAAAAATCGATCAGCGAAGTGCGCGTAGCCTTCTAGTTAATTTAAATAAACAATTTTCTAAATAAACAATTTTTAAATAAACAATTTTATAAATAACATGAAAAATATGCATGAAGTTCCTGAACATATCTAAAACTCAATATAAAGATAAAATATAAACGTAAACTTTGTAAACAGTGCTTTTTAATGGTACTGTTCTCAATGTTATTCCCAAGCAGGTGAATTTTCGTAGTCTTGAACCAAAAGTAAGACTATTGGCCATAGTGTCTTTATAAAATTGTAGGAGGCAGCGACATCTTTTACTTAATAATTTTATACAAGCTGATTTCCAAATGTGTAATAGATCTTACTTAATCAATCCCAAAACAGCCGTCAGCTGTCACGATTGCGGTGGATCCGGCCTTGGAGGAAAAATTCCACAGTTATGCATGGTTACCCCATTACATAAAATTGTCAATGATCGTAAATTATCATTCAACTTCCGTAACCGGGTAATCTTTTAAAAACAGAGTAAATTAGCATGTTTTTAGAGTCTGGACGGGGGCTGTAGAGCGGCAGCTTGTAGCGGGCAGATTCCTTGGTATATAATATTAAAATAATTCAAATATATCTTACTTTGCCTAAGGAACAATGCAATCTGTACAATGCCTGCGTTTCAAACCTTGCTGGTAACGTATAAACTACTATTTGAGTTATGTCTATATAGATGAGGTTTTTCTTTAAAATTGATTAATTACTTTTTCAATTATTTACATCGGTCAAATTATTCCGAATCCATAAAAATTTCGATTTTCACGGGGTTTTCTTTGACACGCTGAAATTAACTACTAAAAAATTTTTTTTTGTTGTTATTTAAAAGTTGTGTTCAGTTTTAATATGCATATGACGTTTTATGCAAAATAAATCGATTATAATCATAAAAGACATCCTATGAAATAAAATTATAATTAATTTCTTACTTTAATTAGAGCTACTAAAGTTATAGCCAACTTTAGAATTCCTCTTTTGTCAGCCATACACGACAACAAATATCTTAGGTAGCTTTCATTACAAAAAGCTACCTATTGCAGCCGTTCGGAGGAAAGCAATTCCAAAATATTTTGGTACATTTTCATCAATCATGACCCCCAAACCACCCTCCGTTCAAATGTTGATTTATATATAATATATATATATATTGTCATGCTGTAACTCTCTTATTTATTAACCTATTCAGATGTGACTGAGTATGTGTATAGGACATACCAAGGTCTCGACCGAGTTCGTTGGCCAGCTTCATCTGCCATCTTGTTTCAAAATGGCGGCCAGTTCAATTTTTTTTAATTTTTACAAATGCAAAAAGATGTACAAAAAAATTATAAATTGAAAAAGTTTCCGTTAAGTGTTAGATCGGATTACAAGGATTCCGGAACATTTTTTGTTTTCGTTTTATCTTAAAAAATGACTGAGATATGGCACTTTAAATTTCTAGGGTGGCTGACATTTTGAAACAATCTGATTTTTGTTATGTTGTAACTGTCATGCTGAAATTCGAATTCAAATTTAGCATTAACGAAACCCGGAAAATTGAATCTTCTATAATCGGGTTCCAAGCCTTTTAGCTTCCGGTATTAGAGTAAAATGAGTTGAAGTTTTAAAAACATGGACTATGAAAGCTATCTTTTCCTCCCGGTACAGGCCGGAAGGACTTTTTTCCCCTTATAATCTACAAACAACTAAACAATATACATAACAGTTTTCTTTAGTTATACGATTTTTTAATAAAATTAACACTATTAATTATATAAAATACTAGCTGTTACCCGTGACTTCGTTCACGTAACATTAAAAAAAGTACAACTGCATTAATTTAGCAAAACATTTCACTTGATAATTAACAACATATATAATTAACCAAAACTTTACCACATTTTATAGAAGACCATACGGTATTTATTTGCTATAGGGGCCTTGACATAACCCAGTCTTAAAAAAGTGAAATTTCATGCCAAATAATATATACAATCGCGAAAATGAAACTGCAACTAATGCAAAAAGGAGGAACAATTAAAATCGTGAAAATCGAGGAATTCCTCTTCGTAAAACGAAAAACAACACTGGCAGAATTCCTCTATACAACAGTGCATTTTAGGTGGTATTTGGTGTACAATTTGTATATGTGTGCATTGCTAAATGGGCATATGTTATATTGTTTATTTGCATAGACATATGTTATATATTTCTTACTACATTATCTTGTTTATGTATATATTAAATTAAGTGCTTCACGCTATTGGTGTAAATGGTGAACAAACTGCTTGTGGATTTTATACATTGATAGCTATTTCACAAAGATATAACAATCTGATGCGATTCTATGATGCGATTCTAAAATGTAAATAAAGGTTGCTGGAAAGTACTTTAAATTCTGCCCAATTTAACCTCGATATTTTCTCTATCGCGTCAAGAACACTATAAGCAAATAAATACCGACGACACAAATCTGATTATCTAAATTTACATATTTTTGTTAGTATATATAAGATTATTTTAATTTATTTCATGCGCTTGAAATTTTTTACGCTTTCTCTAGGGTTAGGTGTCGAATAAATGTACTTTCTTATTATTTTATTTTGCCATTTCTATTTATTCTATTTTCCATTCATTCCATTTATGGATATTGATTTAATTTACATATTCGTGTCAAAGAATATTCTTTAAAGTTATTATCAGGATTAGAGTAGGATACGATTAGGGTTAGGATTAGGAATAAAAATTGAACGACAATGGCATGACCGATTCAGGTTTAAAGTATGAAACAGGATGTCTATTTACATCATGAAGCAATAAAAAAATTAGAAAATTATCGGCGAATATTTTTTAATATGTTTTACAGTCATAGTTGGCATCAAAGGTGAGCGGGGAAATGATCATCTGAAATACCATTAAGTGTTTACCACGCAAAAAACAAATCTGGTTACAACAATGTATTTAATTTTGCGCCAAATTTCACTTGATAAAAAGAAAAAAAAAAAAGGCAAATTGACAATTAATTTTAGACCCCTAACCTTCCTATTCTCGGAAATTTTCTACCTATATGTAAAAAAAATTCTACTATATAGAACGCGCTTTCACGTTTATAATATTATGAATTGGCACGATCGGCTTGTTCAAGTTTACACAATTCGGCTGGAAGAAAAGATTCATTACTTTTTTATTTCTTCTTTGCTTTTACATTACGCGAATTTGTTGGTAAAATCGATTTTCTTTTCGATAACATTGTTGTTTTTAACACTTTCCAACCTAGTTGAAAAATGTTTACGACTTCGGTTTGTCTGGCCGTCTGCTGTCTGCCGTATCGCCGTCTGCCGTCTGTCCGTGCTCTAACTCCCGTAAATAGGCTCGGATTGCTCTGCAATTTTTATATGTTATTGTCGTTATCTATAGGATGTTCCCTATTTCAACGGAAGTGTGTAGTACTTATAGTTTTTTTACAGGGACACTCAAAATAATTCCGTTACATTGCGGTCTATGGGGAAAAATCATTTGCGGTTTATTTAAATAATGTTTCACTAATTTAAACGTATTGAAATTTATATACATCACTAAGGTGCATTAGAAGAAGCTTATTATGGAATAGGGTGTGCATAGCGCTTATAGTTACTTTACAGGGATAGTTAAAAGAATTCCGTTACATTACACCTATGGAGAAAAATCGTCTGCGGTTTAATTAAATAATGTTTCACTATTTTAAACGCATTGAAATTTATATATATCACTAAGGTGCATTACAAGAGGCTTACTACAGAATAGTGTGTGTATAGCAGTCATCGTTCATTTACAGGGACACACAAAAGAATTCTGTACTGTCTGTTAACTATAATTCCTGGATGTGCGTTTTAAGTTACTGAACGCGATTTTAAGTTTAACTCGCTTTTTATCTACTACGTGGTGTGTATAAATTCTGTAGATCCTATACAGGGAAGCACTAAAGTTCGCGAACATATTTCCGTTTATTGACAGGAACTCCAGCCGGAGAATTTTAAAGTGTGCTACGCGTTTCCTAACTGAACTAAAATTTAGTATCCTATGTAGTATATACACAAATCTATAGATCCTATACAGGGCTGAATAAAAGTATTCGGATATTTTTCCGAATATTGTATATGTTGGAAATTCCTGAAATTATGTTTTTAAACATGTTATGCGTTTTCCAAATTGTTTACTTAGATGTTATCTTTCAACTTACTAAACGGTAATGATTTGTAAAATTATTTTGGAAGCGTTGGAAAGTGTTACATAATCTATGCTTGACGCATGATTTTTCGTTCTTGTTTAAGTTTAAAAAATATTGTAATTTTACTTAAACATTGCTTTAAAATCTATGCAATTTTTCTTATCCTGCAAGACTTTACAAAAATCTATTATGGAACAACTTTAAAAAAAGTTATATTTAAAAACGACAACAAAGTTTTTCCTATTTTAAAACTAAAAGAAATATAATATTAAATTCCGGTTCGAAACGACGATTTACAAATGTGTTTCGATTGTGGGATAATGATAGAGGAAAAATGCTGTTACTTCGACATAATCATATTAAATCTTTAGCTTTTATGAGAAAAGCAACTTTCTTTTAAAAAATATAGTTATTTTAAATTAAGATTTTCTGATTTTCGATACGGATAATTTTGCGATGCGTATCATTGACATTTGCCATCCAATATATATAGTTTTTAATTTAATTTTTTTTTTTACTTTTAAAAATTTGAATTAAAAATATGGTAACTTTATGTTAGCCGTGTGCAGACGATAAATCGCCAACCTATCCCATCATTTGTATTGAATTCATTAAAAATATAAATCTTTCACTCATTTCATTTAAAACACATATATTACGTACATTTAAAATAATTCCTTTCATGTGAAAAAGAAAAAGAAAAAAATAAGAGAAATTAATCACAAATAATTTGATAACCCAAGATCATTTTATTTTAACATCAAAACAAATCTGTTTTAATTTTTTATATATGACATCATATTCGCTTGCTTTCTATACTTACTCGTATTTATGCACTTTGTATTATTATCAAATATTTGAAAACGCACGTTTTATTTCTAATATGACATCATTTCATATTCTGTTTAATTCTTAAATAATTCATTTCCTTTTCATTTTTCACGTGAAAATAAATTGTTGATTAAAAATTATTACTCAGGGGTTTTATTTCATATTGGCAACGATAAAGTATTAGCAACGGTAAAATAAATTTAACCATTTTTTAAAAAAGCTGCAAAACCGGGCCCTTTGGGCCAAACCAACCAAACCAACCAACCATTTTAAAATATACAAAAAAATGTCCATTTATTCTCTATGAAAATAATGAAATTTTGAATTATTAAGAAAAATATTGAAATAAAATAAACAAAAACCAGCCTATGTTCATATGAGGGTTATAATCAACTTATATGCAAAGATACAGGATAGTTAAATGCTTCATTTTGACGCTGGCTTCAGCCTAACATTTGCACACAATCAGATTTATAATATTACTAGCTGTTACCCGTGACTTCGTTCACGTAACATATTAAAAAAAGAATAAATGCATTAATTTAGTAAAACATTTCACTTGATAATTAACAACATATATAATTAACCAAAGCTTTATCACATTTTATAGGAGACCATACGGTATTTCTTTGCTATAGGGGCCTTGACATAACCCAGTCTTAAAAAAGTGAAATTTCATGCCAAATAACATATACAATCGCCAAAATGAAACTGCAACTAATGAAAAAAGGAGGACCAAGTAAAATCGTGAAAATCGAGGAATTCCTCTTCGTAAAACGAAAAACAACACTGGCAGAATTCTTCTATACAACAGTGCATTTTAGGTGGTATTTGGTGTACAATTTGTATATGTGTGCATTGCTAAATGAGCATTATTATATTGTTTATTTGCATAGACATATGTTATATATTTTTTACTACATTATCTTGTTTATGTATATATTAAATTAAGTGCTCACGCTAAGTGGTGTAAATAGTGAACAAACTGCTTGTGGATTTTATATATTGATAGATATTTCACAAAGATACAACAATCTGATGCGATTCTAAATTGTAAATAAAGGTTGCTAGAAAGTACTTTAAATTCTGCCCAATTTAACCTGTAAAATATCGATATTTTCTCTATCGAGTCAAGAACACTATAAGCAAATAAATACCGACGACACAAATCTGATGATCTAAATTTACATATTTTTGTTAGTATATATAGGATTATTTTGATTTATTTCATGCGCTTGAAATTGTTTACGCTTTCTCTAGGGTTAGGTGTCGAATAAATGTACTTTCTTGTTATTTTATTTTACCATTTCTATTTATTCTATTTTCCATTCATTCCATTTATGGATATTGATTTAATTTACATATTCGTGTCAAAGAATATTCTTTAAAGTTATTATCAGGATTAGGATTGGATACGATTAGGGTTAGGATTAGGAATAAAAATTGAACGACAATGGCATGACCGATTCAGGTTTAAAGTATGAACCAGGATGTCTACATCACGAAGCAATAAGAAAATTAGAAAATTATCGTCTGATATTTTTTAATATGTTTTACAGTCATAGTTGTCATCAAAGGTGAGCGGGGAAATGATCATCTAAAATACCATTAAGTGTTTACCACGCAAAAAACAAATCTGGTTACAACAATGTATTTAATTTTGCGCCAAATTTCACTTGATAAAAAAAAAAAAAAAAAGCAAATTGACTATGGACCTAATTACAGACCCCTAACCTTCCTATTCTCGGAAATGCTCTACCTATATGTAAAAAAAAATTCTACTGTATAGAACGCGCTTTCACGTTTATAATGTTATGAATTGGTACGATCGGCTTGTTCAAGTTTACACAATTCGGCTGGAAGAAAAGATTCATTACTTTTAGATTTCTTCTTTGCTTTTGCATTACGCGAATTTGTTGGTAAAATCAATTTTCTTTTCGATAACATTGTTGTTTTTTAAGTTTAAAAAATATTGTTATTTTACTTAAACATTGCTTTAAAATCTATGCAATTTTTCTTATCCTACAAGACTTTACAAAAATCTATTACGAAACAACTTTAAAAAAAGCTATATTTAAAAAAGACAACAAAGTTTTTCCTATTTTAAAACTAAAAGAAATGTAAAATTAAATTCCGGTTCGAAACGACGATTACAAAGGTGTTTCGATTGTGGGAAAATGATAGAGGAAAAATGCTGTTACTTCGACACAATCATATTAAATCTTTAGCTTTTATGAGAAAAGCAACTTTCTTTTAAAAAATATAGTTATTTTTATTAAGATTTTCTGATTTTCGATACGGATAATTTTGCGGTGCATATTATTGACATTAGCCATCCAATTTTTTTTTTTTTATTATTTATTTATTTATATTTATTTTTTTACTTTTTAAAATTTAAATTAAAAATATGGTATCTTTATGTTAGCCGTGTGCAGACGATAAATCGAAAACCTATCCCATCATTCATATTGAATTAATTAAAAATATAAATATTTCACTCATTTCATTTAAAACACAGAACTTTAATTTACAACACATACATATTACGTACATTTTAAATAATTCCTTTCGTGTGAAAAAGAAAAAAAAAGAGAAATTAATCACAAATAATTTGATAACCCAAGATAATTTTATTTCAACATCAAAACAATTTTATTTTATTTTTCTATATATGACATCATATTCGCTTACTTTCCATATTTTCTAATATGACATGATTTCATATTCTACTTAATTCTTAAATAATTCATTTCCTTTTCATTTTTCACGTGGAAAATTTTTACTTGAAAACAAATTGTTGATTAAAAATTATTACTCAGGGGTTTTATTTTACATTGGCAACGATAAAGTATTAGCAACGGTAAAATAAATTTAACCATTTTAAAAATATCTGCAAAACCGGGCCCTTTGGGCTAAACCAACCAAACCAACCAACCATTTTAAAATATACGAAAAAATGTCCATTTATTCTGTATGAAAATAATGAAATTTTTAATTTTTAAGAAAAATATTGAAATAAAATAAACAAAAAACAGCCTATATTCATTTGAGGGTTATAATCAACTTATATGCAAAGATACAGGATAATTAAATGCTTCATTTTGACGCTGGCTTCAGCCTAACATTTGCACACAATCAGATGTATAATATTATTAGGATTAGGATTAGGATAAAGAAGAATGATGTAGGATTTACATACTTTATTTCTTACATAAGTTTTACACGTCTAATCTTAATAAGGAATGTAATTATTTTTTAAAAATATGCAAGCGTAAAAATAAAAAAATAAAATTGCATTTATGCAGAAATTTAAAATATTTTTTCTTATTGATAAAAACTTGAGTTTCTTTTCAATAAATAGCCATAATGTCAGGGTACTCTGTATATATTACTGTTACTGCTATTCGTGCCAATGAATTCCGACAATGCTTGGAATCTTTTGGACGCTGTTGCCAAGCAACGAACATAAAGCTCTTAGAGAAACTATTCCAATGGCTATTTATTTAGCCTTCTTCACTGATCACGTTCGACCTACTTTACCTTGTACATTTGAAGAAAACCGGGATATTACTTTAACTCCATTTGGAAAAAAAATATTTTTAATTTTATAAAATTTTCCTTTGTTACTATGCGCTTTCTTTTCTATTACTATATCTTTTTCACAACAAATCTATCAAACTGAATTTGGCAACGAATGTTATTATTATTTATGTATTAATAACAATAACTCAGCTGTATTTACAAAAGCGATATAAACGTGAAATATTTGTATAAAAAAAAAAAAAAAAAAAAAAAAGCTGTATCTAGTGGGAATAGATGTTATAGTAAAAAATCATGTTTTACTTTCTTATTTAAAACGTAATTTAATGAAAATGTATCATATTTTTATTAAGAATTTATTCACTATTTTCAAAATCTCTCCCTTTTACTCGTCTTTCGTTATAGGGTGTTTATAATATTGTACGAAGTGTACAACATTGTACAGTGTGATCCAAATTTTTTGTCACCCTCTGCAATATCATTCAAAATGCATGTGAAGAAGTTGTAATGTACCTCTTCTAGCAACGTTGTTTTTGCAAGGAATGTTCTTGACAACCCAGTAGTTCATAGGTGCTTTTCGTGCATCCTTTGAAACAATCACCAAAACAATGCTTCGTAAAATATCACCGAGGACATAACGTCGCATCATTTAATGCCACGAAAAGTATGGTGTTCGTACGGACCTTTAAATGACCCCCAGACCCCAAAACCATCCTCCGTTCAAATGTTGATTTATTATATATACGCTCTTATTTATGAACCGATTTAGATGTGACTGAGTATGTGTATAGGACATACCAAGGTCTCGACCGAGTTCGATGGCCAGCTTCATCCGCCTTCTTGTTTCAAAATGGTGACCAGTTATTTTTTTTTTAATTTTAAAAAAATCAAAAATTTGTACAATAAAATTATAAACCGAAAAACTTGTTTCCGTTAAGTGTTAGAATGTGATACAAGGATTCTGAAACATTTTTTGTTTTGGCTATATTTTAAAAAAGGGCGAGATATGGCAGTTTGAAATTCTAGTGTGGCTGAGAATTAGAAACAATCTGATATTTGTTATGTTGCAACTCTCGTATTTATGAACCGATATGAATGTGACTGATCATGTGTACAGAACATACCAAGGTCTTGAGTTCGTTGGCCAGCTTCATGCGCCATCTTGTTTCAAAATGGCGGCCAGTTAATTCTTTTTTTTTAAATTCAAAGAGATGTACAAAAAATTACAAATTGAAAAAAAATATTGTTTTCGTTAGGTGTTAGATCGTGATACAAGGATTCCGGAACATTTTTCGTTTTGACTTTATCTTAAAATATGGTTGAGATATGGCAGTTTGAAATTCTAGGGTGGCTGACATTTTGAAACAATCTGATAACTCTCATGCTAAAATTCACATTCAAATTCATTGTTATCGGAAACTGGAATTGAATCTTCTATAATCGGGTTCCAAGCATTTTAGTTTTGGGTGTTTGGCTAAAATGAGTTGAATTTTTAAAAACATGGACTATGAAAGCTACCTTTTCCTCCTGTTACAGGCCCGAAGGACTTTTTTATTATTACGTTGTTTTTCTATTGTTCGTATACCTTTTCGTAGGGAGTAACAAATCATTTGGACCACACTGTTTATGGGGGATTGCAGTGTTGAATTCAGACACTTTTCTCCGGGAGGAATTTCTATAGCTCCGGGGGGGGGGAATTCCACTTTCTGCCCATTGAAAGCATAAAATCTCAAATCTTCCGGAGGGGACATTTCCATGCTCCCGGGGGGGATGTCCCCCCGGGCCACCCCCTGAATTCAACACTGAGGCAGTGAGAAAGACAGTTGCAATTGGCAATAACTTAATATTATATTTTATGATAGATTTGTTGGTGAAACTTGTTGGGAACATTAGTAAAAGTATTAAGTATTTAAGACGGATCAGTTTTTTGCAATTGGTTACAGTGGTTGCAACAGTAAGAATGTCACAGTCGTTACAACAGTAGTTTCGAGTCATCAAGGATAGTGGGTCAGTGTGATATAGAGTCCATACTGAGACTTATTGAAATAATTTTGGCTTTATCTTTATTAGTATAGGCAATAGTATTTAAAGCACAGTAAGTAAATATCTTTCAGTCCGATCTGTAGTGATGATTAATAGCCATTCTTTAAAATGGTCCCTCCGAATTCTCGATAATATCCCCATCCCCAGAAGCTTGCAAAAAAAAATTAACACTGCACTATTTCTTACTTTGCAGTAAAAATAAATAGTCAATCTATAAAACTCTTCGCCCTTTCACAACACATCGCTTAACTTTAAAAATACTTTCATATTTTGAAATTATTCTGCTCTATTTGTTACTTTGAAGTAACAATAAAAAAACAAGCATCTAAATCTTCTTGCCTCAACATGTCTCTATACTCCCCTCCCTACATTGTTGCCGAATCATGCTTCAAAAGCAACGGTGTATGGCTATCGACTTTGATGAAATTCATTAAAAGTTTTCTTTTTGATAGGTCTATTTTGGTGTCACACACACATTATAATCCTTGTTTGTGATTATATTTTTTCAGATGTATAGTACCTACGAAAAGTATGCTTTCAATTCGCAGTTATTTTCCCTACACTTTTGTGAAATATTTCTAAAATTCGTCCTTTAAGATTTTCGAAAATTTTACTTCTTGCCCGGTATATACCAAACTTAATTCAAAATACGCATTCAGTTTTACATTCTTTTAAATCTAATTATTTTTTTCAAAGCGCATTTTTATTCTCAATAAAGACAGTTGTTTATTTCTGCACGCAAATTACTTCTGTAAAAGAACATCTAATCACAATCACATATGCACCATGTAACTGCATTAATTCATCGTAAATCAATGGACTTGCGACCTGAGGTTGAGAATAATATTTGTCAGCTGGCGCGATAAGGAAAGAGCATGTTTACAAACAAACAGTTCCATAAACCAATCTTCATTTTTGTCGTAGCTATCATTGCAGGAATCGTCATGGCGACGTAGGCCAATCATATTATAGACCAGTTTAACGTAGACCAATCAGATTTCCCCATTTCATTTATACAGTAGGAGTCTTAAAGAACAAACAGGCTTTTCTTGCTAACCAACCGTAAATGAACCAACAGTGACATCAGCTGCCCCTTTACTTTTGAATATTAGCTTGGCACTCTATGAAGTATGTGTTATTAATGTTTATTTATTAAAAATACCGTAAACGATTCATTGTTGTAGCAATAGATATTCAATATATTGTAATATAAATTCAAAAAGTTGTTATCTATCCGAGAACATTCACTAAATTTACAAAATTTTGGTAAAACTTTATACATGCAACCTGGGTCGAGGCTAAAACTCGTCTGCTGGCTACATTTGCAGCTGCGTATACTGGCATTCTGGTGGTACAGTGGCTAGAATAACGAATCAACGTACCGCCAGGTCTGTGGTGTGATGTTACGCGTATAAAGTCAAGTATAGAGTCCCTTTCTCTTTTCTAAACTATATTACAGAGCTGGACTGCTCTGCTATTCTATTTATCTTCCTGTTAAGAACACTAAAGTACCATTACTTCATGAACATGGAAATAGATAAGGATTTCTAACGACTGTTAATATCGAAGCTGTCTTTGGAACTAAATGGCGCGATTTTACAAACCATCATTGCTAACGCGATTAAGAACGATGTCAAATGTTGATTCGTCGATTGCCCAAGACATTGTAGGAGGAGCTCAACGCACTTGAAGAGGAGATTTTTCATTTCGCTGAATATTCTTAAAAGCGTCAGAGCTTGCATATTCACATTTATTTTATTTTTAATGATGATTGTGACATATTAAACGTGTCAAACAAATATTATTAACTCAATTCATTTAAAAGAAAACACTCCATATGTACAAGTATCATTTAATATGAAACAGGTCGAAATAGCAATCAAATACTTCCCCTCTAGTATTATATATTTTTTAAAGAAAAATAAAACTAATATTTTAACTGAAGTGATGAATGAAAAATAATTTAAATTTGGAGCACCTTGTGTAATTTTTTAAGGGGGAAAGAACTTTTCGTTTAGGATAATTTAGTAATATATAACAAACCTTGAATAAAGTTTATTTAAAATTTATTACTATTCAAAATTTACATAACTACATTTTTTCTGTAGAAGCAGCTCTTGAATGTTATTAATAAAATTCACTATAATTAGCTGGAACTAAAGGATTAAACTGAAATAAATATACTAAACTAGTATTTCACAAGAATAAAATTAAGTAAGACACAAAAAATTAATAAATGTTTAATGTCATAATTATAACTGAAGTAAAAGTAAAGATAACTTTACCAAGCTGTTATTAACTTTTTAATCTGTTTCATAAAACTGACTTACTGTTAAATTGTCATATAAATAATGCAGTTTTATACTTTTATCTTTAGGGGGCAGGGGCCGGGGGTGTTAGTTCAAAGGTTTTTTTAAACCATCGCTTTATATCATAAGAGCATAATGTACAAAATTTATTATGTAAATTTATTTAATTTTTAAAATAATTATTTTTTAGTTTAACAACAAATAAAACATTGCAATTTTTTACCATGTATTCACAGAAAAAAATAAGTGAAATAAAACTTATTGGGTAATTAAATAACTCAGTTAGCTATACAAATTATTTTTAAAAATTCCTTGTATTTAAAAAAAAATTACAAGCCATAATATATAAAATCAGTTTTTGAAGAAATTCAAGTATCTTATGGTCAGTATTCAATAATTAAACCCTTTCCTGCATGGTAGCGCCATCTAATAACAGAATTCAACATTAAGAATAAATATTAACCAACCAGTGGACCCGTGCAAAAATTTCGCACTGCAGTCTAATATTTTTTATTAATATCAAATATTTTTTAGATGCACACTTCTAAAGGAAAATTAAGGACTAAAAATATCTACAAGCAACATTAGTCAAGCCGAATATCACCTAATTTATTCCATCAAAGTTAAAGTAAAACTGATCAAAATAACAAAAGCAAAATAAATAAATAAATAAAAGTATATCAATTGTATGTTAACTGCATTAGAAGATAAGATCATCTGTTTCGGGGAAAAAAAAAAAAAAAAAAACATGGGATAAAGAAAAATGAATTGAGCATTTGACTTTCAATTTTGCTTTTTAGTCATAAATATAAAATAAACCCGTGCAGCAACAGTTTCCCACTTTATCTTTATTGTACTATTTCTTTTTAAGTCATTGTTGAGCACGATATAATGCGGTATTTTATTTTTGTGGCAACACTGATTTGAGAAAAACTTTTCATTTCATTTATGAAAACAATGCTGATTAAATTTTTAATGAACTGCAATTTTTAATTTAAAAAAACATGGTTTCACGAAATGTGGGGTGCTATATCAAAAGCCTGTTGAAAATCCTTTCATATGGTACCTTATTTATCATTCTGTGTTTTGTATTTGCTTAGAAAAAAGGGATGTTGACAACAGAAATAATATATATGATGATTCTAAAAATATGTTACATTAGAACTTTCTTATCAAAATTGAAGCAATAATAATGTATTTGGTGTATTTCATACAGCTGTATCCAGTAAACACTAATACCTCGATCCCCCCCCCCCCACCAAACAAAAAAATATTTCCGTTATCCCCCATCCCTCATTCAACTAAAAATTAAACATATATTAAAATAAAATAGTAAACCACTTTTCAAATTCATATAAACTCCTAACTATTTAATATTAATTTACACATTAATTTTTTCCTAGATTATTATAAAAGTAATTTAAACACTTATACACAAAATTGAAGTAATATTCAATCAGAAGTAAATATCAATATAAAATAAAATTTTATTTCAATTTTATGTATAGTTTTCTTAATTAAATAAGAATTAAAAAATCTTCATGATTCAAATTAATATTTAACGATAAATATCTTTTTTTTAATTACATTTTTAAAGAATTCATGCATACAAATACATAAGAAAGAATATTTCCTATATTTAAAAAACTGTTAGTTATGCATATGCACAATATTGCTTTTTAGAAAGAATTTAGATTATTACATACTTTTTATATGCGAAATCGGTTCCTAAAAGGACACAAAATAACTCTGCTCTTTCTCCCCCTTTTCTGTATTTGAATAGAAGTTGTAAAACTATTCAAAGTACCATAAAAAATACAAACACTGCTACGTGTAAATAAAATAAATTAAAAAATATATATATATTTGTCTTTTAATATTCTCAAATAATAAAAAGCATATTCGCCCACCACAGAAAAGAAACTTTCATTAAAATAATGAGGCAAATATTTATTTTAAATATTCGATGTAGTAAAAATCCATGCCATATGAGAAAAAATATAAACAACGTTTCCTGACGATTTACCTTTAAACTCCTGCCCAGCCTCTACATAATCATGTTTTAACCAATCAATATTCGACTTTGCTTTTAATCGCACTAGCAATGATGTTTTGCAAAATCGCCTAAATGGCGATACACCTAGCCGGCGTACAACTATGCTAAGGTAGCGCCACCTGCAAACAACTAACCGAAACTGTAACGAACAACGTTTCGTATTGCAATACGAATATACACTGAAGGGATATATTATGCTAACGCTGCTGGCGAATGTTTATGTTAATTTGTTCCATTTTTATAAATTTCCTTTTAGTGAAGAGTTTTTCAGAAATTCAATTTTTAAAAACTTTTTCCTTATTGCTCCGGCATCTAGGAATGTAATAATAGTGCTTTCCACCCATTGCTAGTCAAAAAATGTATACATATATTAATATCTAATTAAAATAAATAACAATATGACAATAAATTCGTATATCGGATACCTAAGCAGACAAACTGAAACAACTGTCCTACATAGGAATTATTTGAAATAATAGGTGTAAAATAGATGTAAAGTAAAATATTTTTCGAAGAGCGATTTTTTTCTTCAAAAGGCTATTTCGTTAGAAGTCCTTATCTATTTCTATGTTCATGTATTCCTCTAACGCTTATCACCACATTTCAGCAGCATAAGCGAAGCACTGCTTCATTCTGTTTTCAGTTGTAGTCAGTGTTGAATTCAAGGGGTGGCCCGTGGAGGGGGTTTCCCCCCCGGAGCATTGATATGTCCCCCCCAGAAGATTTGAGATTTTATGCTTTTAATGGTTAAAAATTGTCCTTTCCACCCGGACAACAATGCACCCCCCGGAGCCACAGAAATCCCTCCCGGAGAAAAATGTCTGAATTCAACACTGGTTGTAGTTATTGTGTGTAAATTCCCAGGGCTATGGTAAACTCTTCACCTACCTCACCTCATTGGAAGCATGACATTGCCATGACTAAAATTATTTAAATTATTTGGAAGCATATCATACAAGCTTCCAAAATTTATCGTGTCCTACCCAACACAACGGTTTCTACTCAAGGAATTTATTTTAGTTTAATCACTAAAAGCCTTCTGTCATTAAGAGACAGCTTTTCATGAAGACAGAGCAAGCAACTACCCATCTTTTTCACTACAAATCACTTCAAAATACTTTAAATATTGTACTCCATTATCAGTTTAAAAGTTTTTCCACGAAGCAAATAACACTTACGTAGTAATGAGAAAAAAAAAAGTTTTTTTGGGGGAATATTTACTAAAAAATTTGAATCTTGGGAAATCCCGAATCATCTTTAACAAAGAAAGCTGTATTGCAGGGGTTCCCGAACTTTTAGCCTGACGTACCCCTACATCAAAGTTCATACTTCCGTGTACTAGCAGGAAAGAAACGTAATGCTAATATAGAAAAACCTGTAAAAAGGAACCTGTCTAAAAAGAAGCATATATATCCTGTCTTTTGTGTTTCCGTCATAGCAGGTTTTATTGTATTTTAAAATGAATGATTACATTACTAAATTGGTACTTAGATTGACTGCTTTATAATAACATTCAAGTAAAAAGTAGTATGAGATTCAATTTTAATAATGCATACAATATCAAAATACAGTGTTTTGGTATAAGAAAAAATCCACACTACTTAATGACATATTGGCGCACGCTGATTCATATACTACTGTTATATTAGGCTGATTGCACTGATTTGCTTCTATCGCTAATGAAAAGTATGGACTTGCTTTATCAAACACAGCTTCCTCATGTTCTGCTCAATATTAGGTAGTTTTAGTCATAAGTCAGATTTGATGTTTAGTTTATTCCTGTATTTGTTTCTCATACAAAGGGAGGAAAAAGCACATTCACATAGATATGTTGTGTTAAACACAAACAGACTTTGTAGATAACAGACGGTACTCTGATATTCTTGCCAACGAAAATTCTGTTACATTTATCCTTTTGAATGTGGACTCCAGTAATCCATCGCATGCGGAGAGCTGAATAAGTTCACTTATTTCCTCTCTTCTGAGATACAGTGGCAGGGTGTTTCAAATGAGAAACGAATTTCTTATCCAAAGCTTAGTTAGTGCATTTTACATAGGCTCAATACAACTGTGTTAATAATCTGCATACCTTTAAATGCGACAATAATGTCACGCAGTAGGCAAACACTTGCAAGTTTCTTCATACATTTTTGTATATACCACATCAATACATATGTGCAATGCTGTACCTTATATCCGCACTGCATATGACCACAGTTTTTGTTTGATTTCAGATCACCATTTTAAATAAACTTACTCTGTTAAAAACTGATTTCCATGAAATAGAAAGAAACCACACACATTTTGTACAAGAGAAGAAAAATATTTCTATCAACAGAATGAATAAATTTATGATTTATTTTTTAAATAAAACGTTTATTTCAACACCTCTTTAGAAGCTCTTGTAATACAAAGAGAACAATGGGTTATAAATTACACTTGGAATTTTATTTTGCTTTAACTACTACTAACCTACTTCCTTTAACCTACTTCCAAACACCCAGTCTTTACCTTCAGATAATTCAATTTATAAAACATGTTTAAAAACAGTTCTTCCGCTAATTAAAAATTCCTCAAAAAAAAAAAAAAAAAAAAAAAAAAAAAAAAAAAACAGAAAAAAAAAAAAAAAAAAAAAAAAACAGAAAAAGCGTTTACAGATCCTAAATCGCATTCGAAATTTTTTTGAAAATTTCCAGGTTAATAAAGACAAGCCGTTTTTGATTCCATAACAATATGCTGCATTCTGTATTTTATTCCACGTACCAGCATCGGACTTCTGCGTACCAGTAGCCAGAGCTTCGCGTACCATAGTTTGAGAACCCCTGCTGTATTGCAAACTCCTGTGGTGTTCCACTTTCAACAAATGGTGTTTCGTCACAATGGAGAAGAAATCAAGATGTTATTTGAAGATTATAACAAACAAAGGAGAGGTACTTATCACCTCTGCAGGTATGCATTTTGACAGAATTATTTAGAAAATTCTTTTTTATGTAACTTGGTTAAATTGTACAGCTATTGTTGTTAATTGTACAGCAACAAATTGTAATTTTTCTTCGTGTGCAAATTTCGCGGCAGACAGCACCATGACATGCTTTTCAATGCAAATTACACAAATGGGTGGTCCTTCAGAACCATCCGTTCACATCGGTCAGGATCTCGTTAGATATTCTGAATGTTGACAAATATCTTTAATTGTCCAAAAAACTATATTGTTTTTATGAGTGTCAATAAATATCCTTGAACGTTCTAAAATTAATATCACTTTTACGACATTGGCCAAAGGAAACCAGCTATAAAAAATAAAACATAAAAAAAATTATTTTTCTAAAAAACAGCTATGGTTATTTTTATAGCTGAAACGGACGTTTTGTGATGAACTTTAAACTGTATTAATAATTATTATGTCGGAATAAAATACGATCTAGAAACGATGCTCCAGCTATTCCGTGCTACTAAATTTTCTACATTCATTTTTATGTTATAAATGAATGCATGTATTACATACCACATGGCAATGGACTGACTACAGACGTAAAAACACAACGAGGGAAGATCACAGATTAAAATAGATGTAATTTACAGAAGATTAGTCGAGTGTAAAGCAAGAACGAAAAATCCTGCTTCAAACATAGATTATGAAACACTTTCCAGCACATTTAGAATAATGTAACAAAACTTCACAGTTTACTAGGTACCCGAGGTCAAGGTCAAACCGGGCGTTGAGGCCTACCTTTCGGCTTAAGCTCAACTAGCCCCGCTCAGCAGGTTTGTTTACCTAATTATACTGACCATTACTAAATTATACTTTGTGATATTGAGCAATAATTATGCTATGTAATGCTGAAATACAAATTCAGAAAATACAAAATTCCAAAGATACAAATTCTGAAAATACAATTAACCAATCCTACTGAGCAGTACTAAATACTACTAAGTGATACTGATCAATAATACTACCATGTAATAATACTGTAAGATGCTGAAGTAGATAATAATAAGGGATAGAAGTAAGTACTAAATGATTACTAAGTACACAATTTAGAAAACACATAACAAATTTAAAAACTCAGTTTCAGCAATTACTACCAATAGTCGAACAAAATATTCGAATTATTTTGTGCAGCCCTGTATATGATCTATAGATTTGGATGTATACAACTCAGTATGCTAAATTTTACTTCATTTAGTAAATACATAACACAATTTAAAATTCCCCTTCGGCAATTTCTGTCAATAAACGGAAATATCGTGAGATCTTTTGAGCAGCCCTGTATATGATCTATAGAATTTATACACACCCAGTAATATGAAAAAAAAATTAGTTTAGATTTAAAAACACGTAGCACAACTGAAAACGGGTTTCCGGCTGTCATGCAACCAACATCCTTCTAACCTTTTTTTTTGTTTTTAAAGTAAACGGAAGTGAAGAGAAGGAAGAGGAAATGTTTTTTTGTTCGGAGTAAGTAGGATGCGGAAATGCATCCGAGTATATTTTGGTTGTTTTAAGAAGTGATGTGGTTTGGTGAATTTTTATGAATATTAGTGAAAGTGTACATAATGTAAATAATATTGTAAATACCAGCTCTCATTTTCAATAAACTGTGTATTTAAAATTTAAAAAGAAGAATTTGTGCGTCATTCGGCTGTCATGATATTACAGCCCGCTCTCATAACGAGAACAGCTATTTCTACGATTTAAAATAATGAAATATGTGTTTTGGATCATAGTGTTTGGATTACAAAATAGAGGTGAGCTATTTTTTTTTTTTTTTTTTTATCATTTGATTGTGTAGTAAGATACCAATAACTTTATTCGAAAATGTTCAAAAACGTAACTAAAGCAGATTTACTCATTGTTTTGCAAGAAATCGGTGAAGAAGCTGATTCGAGTAAGAGAGTACCCGAACTAAAAGATTTGTTATTGAAATCTAAAGAATATTTAAAGGATAAAGATTTCGTAACTGAATTTTTATCGACTACGGTTTCAGAAAGAAAAAATGGCGAGGAAGTTAATAGGTTGCGTTTACAACAACAAATGAGAAGCGAGAATTTATCGCATAACGAAGGGAAAAATAGTACGTCATTATCACTAGATAAATTAATTAAAGCAGTTCAAGTTTTAGTAATTCCAGTGCCTAAGAAAAATGAAACATGGAATCTCTTTTTTGATTCTTTAGAAAGAGCGTTTAAGCACAAAAATGTTCCTAAGGAATATAAATCTGAAATTTTACTAAAATTAGTAGGTGAGAAAGCAGGAAATGTTCTTGTTTATATTGATGATGAAGAATTAGCCGATTATGATAAAATTAAATCTTTAATTTTGAAAGAATATGAACCGTCCCCATTTACCTGTTTACAAAATTTTAGAAACGCTAAAAGATTACCTGGTGAAACCCATCAACAGTTCGGTTCCCGATTAAGATCCTGTTTGTTAAATTATTGCAGAATTCGAAATGTTAAAGATTTCGACTCACTTATTAATTTAATAATATCTGATAAATTTTTGAAACTTTGGATAATGAGCTCGCAACTCACATTGCAGTCAAACAAGGAGAAAGTTGGCTTTTGCCCGATCAGTTATCGAAAGACTGTGACATTTATTTTACCGCAAAAGGCAGGTCTTTTGAGGAAACAAAATTTGAGAAACGACCTATTTATCGTGAAGTGAATAACGAAAATACTAAATATGTTCCCCCACAACTAAGAAAAAATCAAGTTACGTATGAGAACAGACACTTCTCAAAATCGCGTGATTGTTACATTTGTAATTCCCCATTACACCTAGCAAAATTTTGCCCAAACAGAAGAAATAAGTATGATAAATCTTATACTCAAAATGATGATCAGGGTCAGAGAAAACCAAAAATGCAACAAGATGCAAATAAATTGAATCCAAATAAAAATAATAATGCAGTAGTCACTAATGTTAGTTTCATGCATTTACACATGAATGATCAATTAAACGAAGTTACTCTTTTTCCTTTAAAAAAATCATTATTTATGTAGAAGGAAAAGAAGTAGAAGCGACCCTGGATTCCGGTACCCAAATAAGTATTTTAAATACGTCATTAATTCCTAATCTGAAAATCGAAGCTAAAGGTAGTATTTTGTTACAATCCGCTTTCAAAGAAAAAGTACAAGCAAATTTTGCTACTATACCCATCCATTATAAATTACCTAACAGTGGAATTTATGTCACTTTAAATACGCTTTTTGCTTTCACTGAAAACTTAAATGTCCCCTGTTTAATAACTACAGACGTGTATAATGCTTTGATTGAACTTCAAAATAGTGCTCCCGATGCGATACGTATATCAGTTATACGTTTAACCGATATACGTATATACGTATAATACGTATTTAAGAAATACGTATACCCTAAAATATACGTTTAAACGTATCCATATACGTATAAGCGTATATCGGTTAAACGTATAATTTAAGTATACGAAAAATTCAATTATACGTATATTTTAAATACGTATTTACTTTTAATACCAATGGACCTCATCAGTATTACGTCACAAAACGGGGAACAAGCTGGAATCCAGTGGTTTCAGCGAAATAATTTGCATAATATGTTTCATACATAGGATTTTGTTATTTTTCCCTATAAACGATTATTATAAGCATATAACGGAAAAAAACACTTTTTGAGAAAAGAATGAGAATAGACACGTTTCAGATTTATTGTCACTTCTTGTTAAGTAAGTTTATTTTGCTTTTCTAATTTTTTGAAAATTCTTTATTTGTGAGTGCGTGTACTCAAGATTGCGTCCGTGTCAGGCCCGTAGCTAGACCTTACTTCTAGGTGGGGCAAATATTTTTTCAGTGGGGGGCAGATTATTTCTTAATTTTTTTTCACGTCTCTTATGCCTTGAAAAATATGTACTGTACTTTTAATGTAATTTTTTTCTCATTTAAAACGTAAGATCTCTCCAAAGCCAGAATGAAATTTTTAATGTTTGTTCCAAGACACAATAAAAATATATCAAAGACACATAAATAAAATATTTACATTTACATAACGTAAATAAGTTGTTTCCTTTTAATTAAGTAATTTAAAATTATGCAAGTTTTATGTTCGTTTATGTTAATAAATGCATTCAAGTACAATTTATTAAATGTTGTTTCGTTATATTTACATCACGCAATAAAGATATGAGAAAGAAAAAACAGAATGAATAAAATGAATGGAACAAGTAACGAGGATGTCTTTACCGATAATGAAAAAATATTTTTTTAAATTTTCATTTCATCGATGTTTTTCCAATACATTTTCATTGATTAAAGTCGATACAGATGTAGAGGAATTAACTCGAATCTGTTTTTCTTTCTACTTTGCCATGGCTTGAATGTGAGCTTCTGATTTTTCGTGTTTTGGAAAACCGCGGCCATTGTCTAAAGCATTTTTCCAAGTTTTAAAACCATGTTCGGTGTATGCGGCTTCTTTGGATCCGGACCGGTTAAAATGTCTACACGCATAACAGAATGCTGCGTCCTTTGCCACAGAATACTCCAGCCATTTGCTTATACCATGCAGCTCGAAAAGAACGTTGATTTTTTCGTGGGAATTCCTTCAAAATAATTTGTTCAATTGGCTCGTCTCTTTTAGGCAAATCGAGATCGAGAATATCTGGTTTACTTGTAGTAGGTCCAGTTAATGATAATGAAGTTTTATCATTACTATTGCACAATATTCAGGAGCAGGACTCTCTATTTTCTGTTCTAGTCGACGCTTCTTATACATAAATGAACGGATATCCATATTTTCAAATATAACTTGTATTCACAGATAAAGTAATCCGTTCCGTTCACAGATACATACTTATCCAAATATAATATATACAACTTTTAAAACGAGAACCTTTTTTTTCTTTCACTGTCACCAAAAACTGATTAGTATCTGGAAACCACAACGGTTAAACAAAACTGTAAGGCAGAATGCATTATTTTCACAAGCGGATTTTCAAGAGTCACTAAATCTATTCCTCGAAATCGTTGAACGGGACACAAAAACATCCGGGTGGTCCTGCACAAACACAGGATCACTGTCGGCACAATCACAGGAGCGACAAATTGCACCTATATCGTCCCATTGTAAAATTGTCAAAATCTTTCTTTCAGAAAATAGTTCATACTACTTCTCTATTTATATTTCAGAGGACGGGTAACACTATTTCACACCACAGGTGGTCCAGTGTAGAGCTCTTATAATAGGAGTCTTAGTCCAGTGATGTGTCAGAAAGTCAAAGTCAAAAAACACTTAAGTACTAAAGGGTGCTGAGCAATTCGGCTGCTTTGATGGCGCTTGTTTGTGACAGGCGATTTAATAGCTGTCTTGAAGTCAAGTTAAAAGGTTTTCGTACAATCCTAATTATAAGCATTACAAATGAAACAAAATGAAGAAATAATAATAATAAAAGGAACTTGTAAGAGGCAGAAAATTCAAAATTGCATACGGACGCTCTAGTTTTTCAAACAGATAAAGTCTTAAAATTCTCACGCTTCTGTTGTTATTTGTTATTCTGTGTCGAGTTCTGAAAAAGCCATAAATTATGGAAAAAAAAAGCATAAAAACAATATATTTTCATAATTTTTTTAATGGATTTTTATGAGAGATTATTAAGATTAATACAGAATTAAAGTAAATATTGTTAACAGTGTATAGTAAATTACACTGCATCAACACTTGCTACAATAACACGGAATCATTTACCGTAATTTCGCGCGTATGCGCCGCACCCTAGTTAAGTCTTTTTCAAACCGGAAATTTTATTGAAAATAAGAAGTCAAATAAGTGCTAAGCAGAAGAGAGTCACGTTTTATTTAAAATAAATTCTGGTAGAAAATCGAATTGTCTGAGGTGCAGCGTATACGCGCGAAATTACGGTATGTTTAAAGTATTAAACATAGATTATTCAAGATCTAATTAGCACAACCCAGTGCTGTCTCAGTTTCAGACAAAAGAATCCCAGTTTAGGTGCGTTCGTAATTATATAAATGCGTAGCACCTATAGTCGTCGTCTGGTCCGTCCACAAAAAACAAACTACATAACCGAATGGTTCAAAATTTAATATATAGAGTCGTTATAAAATTTTGTCGAGTCATTTCAAATTTTGTGAAAATCGAATCACAACTTAAAAAGATATTAAAAAAGTTTTCTTTATTCTATTAAATCCTATCATACGTAATCTATATAATAAAAGCGCAAGTCATGTGACTGAGGAAAACAAATACGGGCTAACCTGCTAACCACTTCTTTTTTCATATGCCAAGCGGTCATTTTTATTCAACATTATTTCTTCGAATAAAATTGCATAAAAGTTACATTTTTAGAAAGATCATTCAAAAAAATTGTTTGCTTGAGAGATGAGTTACATTAAAAAATGTATAGATTCTGAGATAACTTCAGTAGAAATTAGGTTAATAGCCGAATATCTCAATCCATTAAAGTAAATAAACACAAGAGATTCGTTCATCACGAGTCATAGAAATATTAAACCATGGAGGTAATCATTCGTAAAGCAATATCTCATGTTGAATTTTGCAGCGCTGTCTGGTGTCGAAAAAAATTTCGCATCTGTAAACGTGGCATCACTAATAAGAAAAAAAAAGCATGCTCATTTCGCTCGTAACAGACGATATAATTCATTTCACAGAAATAATAAAGAAATTTTTTTTACATTGTAAAACTAGTTATAGTACGGTCGCACCTCATTTGTCAGGTTTAACGTACATTTCCAACTTGTTTGTTTGTTCCTTGCTACATTAAAAAATAATAATAATAAACATTATTTATGCAGAATGTTTAGTGTCGAAGAGTCTGTGCAAATATAAAATATTTTTTAATTTATTTATTTCACTGTCCATTTCCTATAAAGCATCGCTATTTCTTCAATCGCCGTATATTTTTTGAAAAGAGCTATACATATTGTTTATGCTTAAGACTGTTATGACATTAAGGTCACATTTACCCGTAATTAAATACCATTTCAGATATCCTCCATGAGGCTCCAATATATATATATATATACAGCGTGTCCACGTATAACCTGACCGACCTTTATTTTCGCAACCGTTGGTCCTAGATGTATACTTCCAATTACAAAAATGGTTTAAATAAGGTAAAGAATTACTTTTAACGTGATTTGGGTCAAGAAAAACATTTATTAAAAAAATACGAAATTTAAATTTTTATACGGTCCCCCGGTCCTATAAGTGATATTTAGTAAAAATTTACTCTGGCACTAACAAGTACGACAAAAAAAGTCCCATTCATCTAACATTAAAATTGACCGAGTTCTGAAAGTTTGAAATGCATGACTTATACCACTTTTTTGCATCTAAAAAGAGATGATTTCGGCCGTGCTTTCAGGGGTCGTATATAAAGTACTTAAACTTATTTCAAGCGCTTTGAAATAAATCGTAAAACTATTACGATTGAGTTAATTTTTATTAGTTAAGTTTCAGATTAATTAAAATAATTGTATTTTAACATATGTTTTATTTTGAAAGGATTTGAGGCTATGATTTTTTTTTAACAAAAATTATGTTATTTTCATAAGGTTTTATTTAACTTGCAACGATCGTCTTTCCAGTTTAAAATTTGTACTCGAAGTTTAACTCACTTTTAAATGTCCGATCGAAGTTAAATTTTACATACTGACTTAAATCCGATGGCAATGTAATATTATTATGATTTTCGACGCTTACTATCTTATGCATACTTATATTAGAGGATAACACAAAAAAAATTCGGATAGATTATCGTCAACAAGTTTAAGAAAGAGTTTTAGATTAGATAACATAAACCTGCGATGGTTGTGTTTTTTAAATTTTAAAATTACGTTTTATGTATTTTTTAACGCTGAATAAAAAAGAATTACCTTCACTTTTAACCCTCATATCAGGATTTTTTGCAAATCGTAAATTTCAAGGTTAAAAAACAGCGGAAAATCGGATATTATAAAATAGATGTAAGACTTTTTTATTCGGTTTAGTTTTATTTAATTCAGTAGTTTATTCAAATTTTTGGCTTATACTGTGTTTCTTGCAGCTAAACAACTCAGGGGTCCGATGAGGTTGGGAGAGGGTTGGGTTGGGTTGATTGTTGACGGCCAATTATCTGCACTTGGGATATAGGCTCGGGGGGAGTGCCCTTCGTGGGGGTCTTTCTAAAGGAACCTAACCCGTATTTACGCATGGATAAATCCACGGCTCGAAGAAAACCACGAAAACTCCGAACGATTAGGCCGACGGGCGCGATTGGGATCGAACCCAGCACCTCCCGTCTACCAGCTTCGAGAGCACAACCTCTCAGCCACTGGTGGGGGGAGGTTGGGAGAGGAGGGGGGATCAATTTTAACTTTGAGCTTTTTAACTTTGAAATTTGCGATTTGAGAAAAATCCTAACGTGATGGTTTAAAATGGTCATCTTCGGATTCAGCACTAAAAAATCCATAAGAATCAATTTTCAAAAGATAAAAAACACTGCACAACCAAAAATTTGAAAGACAGTGTAATCTAACAGCATTTTAAAATCTGTATCATTTTGTAAAGAATTGAGGCTGTTATTTTTCATCCTTTTATTTAACAAAAATTCTGTTATTTTTATCCTCTTATATGTACAGTACAAATTGTATATTTTGCTTTAATATGTCAAAATGATTATAGATTTCACAATTATATTAGATTGCAATGTTAATTTTTCTCTCAACTATTTTTTTGATATATCTGACGATTATTTATATTTCTACTACATTTGTGAATGACCCCTATTTCGCAGCAAAAAATATACTCCAACTTTAAACAGCTATTATTCGGTCAATTTTAATGTTAGATGAATGGGACTTTTTTTTGTCGTACTTCTTAGTGTCACAGTAAATTTTTACTAAATATCACTTATAGGACCGGGGGACCGTATAAAAATTTAACTTTCGTAATTTTTTAATAAATGTTTTTCTTGACCCAAATCACGTGAAAAGTAATTCTTTACCTTATTTGAACCATTTTTGTAATTGGAAGTATACATCTAGGACCAACGGTTGCGAAAATAAAGGTCGGTCAGGTTATACGTGGACACGCTGTATATATATATATATATATATGTATATTAATTGTGTATTATATATATATACAACTTTTTCCGGCTGAACAACACGGAACTTTTTTGCTATATTCGCACTGTCATTTGTATACATAAAAGCATGAAATTTACAAGTTTTAACTACTAAAGTGATTTAAAATCGAATAACGTTTTTCACTTTTCTATAGATTTTGAGTTGTAATCGATTTCTCTCTTATGAACTTTATCAGACTGTCATGTCCAGAAAATTGGTTTATATCTTTAACTTTGACGGTCATTTTCTGAAAACTGATTTGCTTTTACAAAAAAATGGAAAACACTATTTAATTTCTTTGTTTTTAATAAAAGGACCTGAAATTTTTTTGAATTTAAGAATAGTGAATGACTTTGTGAATGTGTCAGAATATAACTAATTTGGATTTGTAAAATCGTAAGTAGCCCGGCATATTTTATTCTTTAAATTTGAAATAGTGATTAATTTATTTCAGAGGCGCCAACTTTTAAAAATTTCAGGGGGGGGGGGAGTCGGGGAAGAGTAGATTGAACAGATAAAGGGACAGACCTTCTATTAATTTTTATTTCCAGAGGGCGGGGGGACGAAGCCCCTGTGAAAATTTCCAGAGAATTTCTATGGCCTTGTAGTCGGCGCCTATGATAGATTTAATTTGTTATCTTGTTCATTTTTATAAATGTTTTCAAGCCGTAAGCAAAAGTATGAACTTTTTTAAGCTACTTTTATCATATTATTTCGATATCTGCAAATAAATTCCTTTAAAGAATATATTTTACGCGAAATAAAACATTTTATAAAATCTAAGTATACTTAACAACTTAAACAATATCATATCGTTACATTTTTCTTTTTGTTCCTTGATTTATTATTGATTGATATTGTTATGAATTTTGTAAATATTTCATTCTTTTTAATTTATTTTATTTTATTATTGTGAAAATTGCAGCATTATTAATGTATTTCCTATTGAGCATCATGTAACTCAGTGCTAAAGGCCTCAGGTGGTTTGCAAGGAAAACAACCTTACAGCATCGGTTTCTATAATGAGTTCTATTGGAAAATCGCCAAGGAATGGGTTTATCGCCAAGTTGGCGATGGTTTTGGCGACTTATTTTTGTCGCCAAATTTGGCGATATATCGCCAAATGTCGCCAAGTTGGCGACGGATTTGGCGACTTTTTGTGCAACCACCCCCCCTTATACCTGTACATTGGGATCCTTTCTCGCTTTGGTTCTCTATCGAAGGTTAAAGAACTTTCTGGTAATTTCTGGCATCTGAAGGCTCTGGAATAATCTGGAAAGATCTCTGAAACCTATATAAGGACCTCCATCAGTTCAGTTAGTGAGTTGTCTGTCAACTGCGATTGAATTCATACGAGAGGCTTTGCATTGAGAACTGTGTTTCTCGGATTGATTTTGTCGTTGATACGTCGTATTGAACGCATTGTTTGTGTGAAATTTTGCTGTGCTTTTATTGGATTTGAAGATTACTGAATATCCTGTAATTTTCAGAAGATATTGGAGTTCGTATTGCACTGTTTATAGTGAATAAAGCCTTTTTATTGTTCTTATATATTGGCATCAGTCCTTTCGAACCCCGAGCTCACAACATTTGGTGTCAGAAGTGGGATTGAATGCCGATCACCAGAGCAATGGAGGGTGAACTGAAACAATTATTGGAGAAATTAGCTGCGAATCAGGCTGAGATGTCAACCAACCTTGGCGAGATGAAAGCTGAAATGAAGAAGGATATGTCAGCGATGGATGAGAAAATGACTGCCAACCTTGGCGAGTTGAAAGAAGAAATGAAGAAGGAAATGACTGAGATAGATGAGAAAATGACCGCAAACCAGGCTGAAATGAAAGAGATGTCGGAAGAAATGAAGAAGGATATGTCAACCAACCTTGGTGAGTTGAAAGAATTAATAGATAATAAAATAACATCTTTAAATGAAAGAATTGACAGCGTGGAAAACAAATTTGAAGGAAGATTTCTGGAAATAGAGGGAAAAGTTCAAAAGACAGCCAATACCGTAGAAGAAAGGATAGAGAGTATAGAAAAGGAGTTGGAAAATGTGAAGAAACAAAAGATAACTGCCGAAAACTATCCCGAAGATGTCAAGTATCAAGCTATGCTTCCCCGGGCCTCTATTAAACTCTCGACCTATGACGGAAAATCCTCATGGCCAGTTTTTAAGACACAATTTGGGATCGTAGCGGACGCCAATGGATGGGATTCCCAGACAAAGGCTTGCCAGTTAGCAGCTTCTCTACGAGCTGATGCTGCCGACGTCCTACAGACTTTGCCTGCAAATGAACCGCTGGATTTTGAAACGCTCGTCAGTGCCTTAGAATTACGCTTTGGCGAGAAATGCATGAAGGAATATAGCAGACTCCAGCTCAAAACTCGACAGCAGAAATCCACTGAATCCCTGCAAGAGCTTGCTACGGATGTCGAGAGACTTTCACATCTTGCTTATCCTGACTGTCCGACTGAAATTAGAGAAAGCTTAGCTCTGCAGCATTTTATTGATGGTGTGCGTGACTCTGAGATCCAGAAGGCACTCCGGATTGCAGATCTCAGTGACTTAAAAGGGGCTTTAGTTTACGCTCTGAAATTCGAGGCAGCCCAGCAAGCTACTAGGAAAGATCGACACTTTGTGCGAGCAGCCAACCTGCCTGAGACGTCGGATAGAGCTGTGGAGTGCTTACAGCAGCAGATGAATGACATAATGAGAAAGATGAACTCCTTAATGGCCAACAAACCTTACAGGAAGATCAAGTGCTGGAGATGCGGTGGAGAAGGCCATATCCAAATCGACTGCCCAAGACGACCCAGCACCGATGGTAATAGCTCACCCGCTAACGGAGGAGCAAGAAAACTGATTATTGACCATCTTGCGGGGCGGAGGTTTCCAGATCTTAAGAAGCCTCATTTTCAAGTATGTGAAATTTCTGCAAGAAGTTGCGGCGAGAACGGAGTTTTTCTAGTCGGAACTGTGAATGATTTGCCCTGTAATATGATCATCGATACAGGAGCCAATGTGACCATCATTCGGAAAGATCTAGCTCAGCGGCTGAAAGAAAAACTCTCCTGGACCCCGCCACGTGTAATCCTTCAAACTGTGACAGGAGATAAGATCGACATATTTGGAAGAATGACACTGGAAATAAAGTTTGGGAACGCCGCTTACCACCATACAGTCTATGTGGCCGATATTTCAGACCCTTTCATACTCGGACTGGACTTTTTAAAAGAGCATGGATTTACACTGGATTTTAAGAATAATGAGTTACGCTCTGCTCAAGAAGATGTCACTATTTTCAAACTTGGAAATGAGCCCAAATCTATTCAACAGATCACAGCCAAGGCAGATGTTATCATTCCTCCTCGGACCGAAATGATGATACATGGATTCACTGAGAACGAAAGAAGTTTCCAGTGTGGCTTGGTTGGATATCCTGAGAAAAGCCCAAAGGGAGTGCTAATAGCATCAGCGCTGGTAGATCTGTCGAGAGATGTGATACCTGTGAGGATTGCGAACGTAAGTGAAAAGTCTAGAATTATCCAGAAGGGTGAAGTGCTTGCAACCTGTGCTCCAGTCACCTGCGTTTGCAAAGACCCGAGCTTGACGTTGTCGGAGCCGCCTACAAGTTTAACACCTGTAATTGGACGAAATGAAAATTTATCTCCTGAACAGAGACATGCCGCAGAAAGACTGTTCCAGGAATTTAAGGATGTGTTTTCTCAAAACGAGAGTGATATTGGTCGCACTTCTCTGACACGTCATAGAATTGATACTGCCGACCATCCACCGATTAAACAGCATCCCAGACGCTTGCCGTTCGCTAAACAAGAAGAGGTGTCTAAGCTCTTGCAAGAGATGCAGGATAGTGACATCATCGAACCGTCATCAAGTCCGTGGGCCTCTCCCATCGTGTTGGTCCGAAAGAAAGATGGCTCCACAAGATTTTGTGTGGATTATCGTAAACTTAACGATATCACGAAGAAGGACAGCTATCCTCTACCAAGAATAGACGACACACTAGATACTCTTTCAGGACATAAATGGTTTTCCACACTTGATTTGAAGAGTGGATATTGGCAGGTAGAGATCCATCCTGATGACAAAGAGAAGACTGCATTTACTACTGGACAAGGACTTTGGCAATTTAAAGTTATGCCGTTCGGGCTCTGCAATGCTCCAGCAACATTCGAGCGCCTCATGGAGACAGTGTTAAAAGGCCTGACTTTTGAAGCTTGTCTCATCTACCTAGATGACGTCATCATTGGTGGCCGCACGTTTGAAGAACATCTTGGAAATATTCGAAAAGTGTTAACGAAGCTAAGAGCGGCGAATTTAAAGCTGAACCCTCTGAAATGCAAGTTCTTCCAACGCGAAGTAAATTATTTAGGACACATCATCTCAGCTGAAGGTGTTCGAACAGATCCTGAAAAAGTTTCTGCAGTAAAGAACTGGAAGCGTCCGGAAAATGTCCATCAGTTGCGAAGCTTTCTGGGACTATGCACTTATTACAGAAAGTTTGTACAGGGGTTCTCCAACATCGCAAGACCATTGCATAGGCTCACTGAAAGCAAGCAGAAGTTTCTATGGACACAAGAATGCGAGAATTCCTTCCAGCGGCTGAAAGAAGCTCTCACATCCTCTCCAGTCCTTACCTATCCGCACCCCGAGAAACAGTTCATTGTGGACACGGATGCCAGTCATGAAAGTGTCGGCGCTGTACTTTCCCAAGAAATAGATGGCCAAGAACGAGTCGTAGCATACTGGAGCAAATGTTTATCGAAACCAGAGCGGAATTATTGCGTCACTCGTAAGGAGTTATTAGCTATAGTGAAAGCCATAGAACACTTCCATCACTATCTCTATGGCAGGAAATTTCTCCTTCGTACTGATCACGCATCCCTAACATGGCTGATGAATTTTAAGAACCCAGAGGGCCAAGTAGCCAGATGGATACAACGGCTCCAGGAATACGATTTTGACATCAGGCATCGTAAAGGCTCATCACATGGAAATGCTGATGCTTTATCAAGAAGACCGTGTCCCGAAAGTTGTCGCTATTGTTCAAGAGCGGAGAACAAGTTTAATCCCGAACATGTCATACGCCAGACGAAGACTTCACTATCAACGCCACCAGATCCTTGGAACGATGAGAAGATTCGAGAAGATCAAATGGCAGACTCTGACATCAAACCAATTTTGGAGTTATTAGAATCTTCTAGCACGAAGCCCAGTTGGAAAGACATCTCGACTTACAGTCCTACGACGAAGCAATATTGGGCTCTTTGGAACTCCCTCCACGTCAGGAATGGTGTCCTGTACCGAAAATTCGAATCGGAAGATGGGAAGACATCTCGGTGGCAGTTGGTACTTCCTCGATCCCGAATCCCAGAGGTCCTCGAAGAATTACATGGCAGTCCCACCGGAGGCCATTTTGGAGTCATGAAAACATTACACAGAGTCCGAGAGCGCTTCTTTTGGGGAAGAGCGAGAGCTGACGTCGAACAATGGTGCAAATCTTGCGATGCATGTGCAGCTCGAAAAGGACCAAAGAAACGTAGCCGAGGAAGACTACATCTCTACAATGTAGGAGCACCTTTTGAACGCATCGCCCTTGACATCCTAGGTCCTCTGCCAAGAAGTGCTGATGGCAACAAATACCTCCTTGTTGTCATGGACTATTTCACAAAATGGCCTGAAGTTTATGCCATCCCTGATCAAGAAGCTTCTACGGTTGCGGATGCCTTGGTACACCAGTGGATATCAAGGTATGGAGTCCCCCTTCAAATGCATTCTGACCAGGGGAGAAATTTCATCTCTGCTGTGATTGAGGGTCTCTGTCAACTTCTCGGAATGGACAAAACTAGGACGACGCCTTTACATCCACAATCGGATGGCATGGTTGAGAGATTTAATCGTACCATCCTCAACAATCTCTCACTGCTAGTCTCAAGAAATCAACAAGACTGGGACCAAAAACTTCCCTTGTTTCTTCTCGCCTATCGCAGCGCCGTCCATGAAACAACCGGCTATTCCCCGTCTCAGATGCTTTTCGGTCGTGATCTTCGTCTACCTTGTGATCTGATTTTTGGTCTTCCTCCAGATGCGCCTTCATCGCCAGAGGGATACGTGCAGAATCTCCAGGCACGATTTGAAGACGTCCACAACTTGGCTCGAGAGCGGATCAATATACAGACGGAGAAGATGAAGACCAGGTACGACACGAAAGCCACGGGACATCAATTCAAAGAAGGTGACAAGGTTTGGTTTTATAATCCGACTCGACGTAAAGGACTTTCTCCCAAACTGCAATCGCACTGGGACGGTCCTTATACAGTCCTAAACAGACTGAACGATGTCGTAATTCGGATCCGAAAGTCACCAAATTCGAAGCCTAGAGTCGTTCATTACGACAGGCTAGCTCCATACTATGGCCATAGTACATAGTTCCCATAGTACTTAGTTCATTGATTGTAAATAGTGTAATGTAAATAATGTAAATTAGTATGACCATGGTCTTGTATATAAATTAATGTAATTATTTATTTTGCTTAGCATTATCATTATTATTGTTATTATTATTTAAATACTTGTATGTAATAATGTCTATGCTTTAATTTTATTTTATTTTTAAATAAGTGTATATTTTGTATAATTCAGCATTATGAATGTGTTAGCATTTGTTGGTAACGGGTTTGCTTTCCGATCAAGGGTTGAACTGCCCGGGACGTGCAGTCCTTGAGAGGGGGGCAATGTTATGAATTTTGTAAATATTTCATTCTTTTTAATTTATTTTATTTTATTATTGTGAAAATTGCAGCATTATTAATGTATTTCCTATTGAGCATCATGTAACTCAGTGCTAAAGGCCTCAGGTGGTTTGCAAGGAAAACAACCTTACAGCATCGGTTTCTATAATGAGTTCTATTGGAAAATCGCCAAGGAATGGGTTTATCGCCAAGTTGGCGATGGTTTTGGCGACTTATTTTTGTCGCCAAATTTGGCGATATATCGCCAAATGTCGCCAAGTTGGCGACGGATTTGGCGACTTTTTGTGCAACCACCCCCCCTTATACCTGTACATTGGGATCCTTTCTCGCTTTGGTTCTCTATCGAAGGTTAAAGAACTTTCTGGTAATTTCTGGCATCTGAAGGCTCTGGAATAATCTGGAAAGATCTCTGAAACCTATATAAGGACCTCCATCAGTTCAGTTAGTGAGTTGTCTGTCAACTGCGATTGAATTCATACGAGAGGCTTTGCATTGAGAACTGTGTTTCTCGGATTGATTTTGTCGTTGATACGTCGTATTGAACGCATTGTTTGTGTGAAATTTTGCTGTGCTTTTATTGGATTTGAAGATTACTGAATATCCTGTAATTTTCAGAAGATATTGGAGTTCGTATTGCACTGTTTATAGTGAATAAAGCCTTTTTATTGTTCTTATATATTGGCATCAGTCCTTTCGAACCCCGAGCTCACAACAATATTATTTCGTTCCTTGAAGATTTTGTACATTTAGATGAAAAGTTATACATGTTATGTTACATGAAAGTTATTTAAAGTGAAATACATTCAAACGTGTAACGTGGTAATAATTTCCTCTACTAACCACTACCTGTAAAACCCGTGGGGAAAAAAAATATATATATAGCTTAAGACACATGTATATTAAAAACAATTCACAGATAATTCTGTAAATTTCTTATTTATAAATTAAATTTATATCATTTAATTAAAACAAATTTTATATTATATTGGTTAAAGATGATATTTTCATTGCAATTCCATTTCTTCTTTACGCTGAAAAACTCCTTCTATAATTTTTTTATTGTGACCACGGTTTCACAAATTTTTATTATTCACTAATATGTAAGAAAAGATCAGAAGAATGAAAGACATTAGTCCCCTCTTCCCAAATCAAATAAGTAAACATAACAATCTATTTCAGGGAATTGGAACCAGTTCCAGGAAAGAAGTAGCAAACTTGTCATGTACGACAAATTCAAAAACATTATTTTAGGCTGTTTCGCTTTATTTTCAGATTCAGAAGCCTTTGGTTTCAACCCCGCTTTCTTAAGATAAATTTCACATGGTGACAATTCTACAAAGAAAGTAAGCTTTATGGATATCAATCAATACAGAATTGTTGCTGGGTCGGTACGGGCAGGAATATCCTGCGGTACAGTGTAATTTCAACAAAGCGGGGAATGTCCTACGTGACAATCCCCGACAGGTCTGTTGTCTGTTAAAGAAAGAGAGAAAAAAGAAGGTTTATAGATGAAAATTTTTCTGGTTATGTTTCCAGTTTAAAAACTAAATTGGGAGGAGGAGGGGGGGGGGTCCTCTTTGCTTAGCTCTGGCAAAAAGATGGAAAAAATTGGGAATTTAAAGTAAAATAGTGGCTGATAAAGTGATCGGAATGTCCAGTCTCACACTAGATTAGACAAAAAATTATAAAAAAAATAATAGAAATTTAATGTTGTTTTAAACGGGATGTAAAGTTTCACGCTAGGTCGGGCAAAATCTTTCGCAGGTCGGGCTTTGCCCGACCTGGCCCCCACCTGGCCCCCACCTGGCTACGGGCCTGGTCCGGGTTCAAATGTTATTCTTTCGACGGGGCTAACGTTTTCCACTCTGTGTTAATGTGTATAACGCGAGTTCATTTTTTTTAATCATGACACTCATGGTATACAAGGTGTATGGACATTACGTTTAAGATTTTTTGTTAATTTTGCAAAATTTATTTTTTGTGTGAAGTACTTATAAATTGTGATTTCTAATAGCCAGACAAATAATCGTCAATGCAGATTTTAGAACGCAATCACACATGCATAAAATGACTTACCTTCTTATTTATTTTTTAATGTAGGACGTATTTTCAAAATATTTTAACACGGTGACTACCGGGTTAAAATTAACGGAATTTTATTTTATTCAGAAATTCCGAATTCATGCCTGAAAATACTAATAGCAATATTTGCTTTATTTAATGACAGACATTTCGTGATTACATAAAATAAAAAAAACTTCTTTCGAAATTTCCGGTATTAATTCGTAATTTTGGATTAAAAGTGGAATGTCAAATAAGCGACCAAGTGACGACGCTACGTATACTTCCTCGGTAGCAACTGTGTTAAATAGAGAAAAAAAATATTCTTAAATACAATAAAAGTATGAGTGTGAAACTTCCCAGGAAATAGATTGGTCAGTGTCACTATAAGATAAAAAGTTAATGCATGCCTATGTTCTGCGGACGCATTAAAAAATAATTTTTCGCGCGAAATGTCCACGCCATAAATCTAAAGAAGTTGTGTGTGGAAGTGTTACAGACATGCGAAAATTTGCTTTGGAGCTACCCGCTATCCATAGTAAAACATTTCATAATTAATAGCTTAGATTTAAGGGAAAAAATATATATCTCAACTGAGGAAAAAAAGTTTCGATTTTTAATTGTTTTCTGGAATATCTTTACCGCTAGACAGGTAAATTAAGGACTTTCGTGGATCTTTGAATAAGTAATCACGATGGTCCACGTAAACTACGAGAATGTGGACCTCAGTGGGTGTTTCTCAATTTCTCTGATCCGCAGACCCGGTAGGTGCCATTTCCCTTTACTTCTGGCATCAGGGTTTTGGTTTTTCTGACGTCACTGGCGGTGCTAAGGTGCATTCTTCCAATGGGAAAAAACCTTTTTTCTGATTTAAAATAGTATTTATGCTAAAAAAAATCGTTTCTTTGGTCATAGGAGAGCATATTTCTTCAAAATAAAACATTTTTCATTAGGCACAAAGTAAAGTATTTTTTTTCTAGGAATAAAGCGATTTAGAGGAGATTTTTTTTCCTTCAAATGAAATAATCGTGTATTTTTTCTTTGCTAATATAGGAGTTTGTATTGCTTGTTATCTTTCGTCGATCTTTGAAAGGGACGGGGGTGCAATGTAAACAATTATTTTCATTTCCTTTGACAGCAAGGGCAGTTTTCCCTCACACGAAGCTTTAATTCCTTCTCAGAAAGAGAGATTTCCGGTCACATTTCCTAAATATGTGGCAAACATTTTAGAGCTTTTGTTAGTGCTTTTGGTCTTAGCTCTTTAAAATAATGCATTATTTGCATTGATTTTGCAGAAAATGCCTCGTACTTACGCTATTGCAACATGTACTAATCGTTTGGATAAAACGCAAAATGTTCTATATCATACATTTTCGAAGAAATCTGATTTAAAAAATTGATGGATCATTGCATCCAAAGGAACAGATAATAACTTTAGAAAAATCATGCATCAAGCACAGATTATGTAACACTTTTCAACTCTTCAAAAATACTTTTATAAATCTTTACTGTTTAATTAGGTCTGATGTCTAAGAGAAAAATTTGTACAAAAGCATAACACATTTAAAAATGCCATTTCAGGAATTACTAACAATATTCGAAAAAATATCGAATTCTTTTGTGCACCCCTGTATATGATCTATAGATTTGTATATAAACTATGCATACAAATTACTAATAATATTACTAATACTATACATACAGCGGCATAAATTGCTAAAATTTAGTTCAGTTAGGGAGGGCATAGCACACTTGAAAATTAACCTTCAGCAATTTCTGTTGATAAACGCACATGTATTCGAGTATTTTGTGCTGCCTTGTGGGTGATCCATAGAACATGTTATACATAACAAGTAATAGGCAAAAAATTCGTTACATTTAAAAAACAACTAAAATCGCACCTAAAATCGCACTTCAAGGAATTATTAGTAACTGACAGTACTTTAACCGAATACTTTTGAGTGTTTCTGTAAATGAACGATACATTATATGACAGTAAGCGCCTTGTAGTGCACCTCAGTGATCAATTTGAATATGTATAAAATATTGAAACATCTTTAAAGTAAGCTGCAAACGATTTTTTCCCATAGACCGTAATGTAACGAATTCTTTTCAGTGCTGCAATAAAGGTATAAGTGCTATGCATACAATATTCTATAGTAAACCTCTTATAGTGCACATGTTATATATGTCAATTTTAATATGTTTGAAATATTTTAACATCATTACAATAAGCTGCAAACGATTTTCCCCATAGACCGTAAAGTAACGGAATTCTTTTGAATCTCCCTGTAAAATAAGCTGTAAGTGCTACACACTTCATTTTCAATACCGAACATGGGATAATAAAGCTCAATAAGATATATAAATTGCATAACAATCCGAGTATATTTACGGCAGTTAGAGCACAGACAGACAGGACAGACAGACGGCATACAGACAGAAAAACCGAATGTATAAAAACTTTTCAACTATGTTGGAAAGCTTAAAAAAAAGATACGCTGCCAAAAAATGAAAAATGTGGAGTCAATCAACTGTGTATGATCAGTATGTGTATGATCAATCAACTCATGTATTTTATCATTGCATGATAAAACAGTACGAAAAATTGCAAATAATAGAACATACATCTAAAATAAATCTTCAAAATGCACCCTGTAATGAAATAAAATGCTCGAAATGAAAGCATATTATGAAGGTATACTTGAAGGTACCTTAATATATTAATTATTAAAATATTTTTATATAATTTTATCATCATACAGCATTAAAATATAAATTAATATAATCCTTTTGGAAGATATTTTTAAAAGTATATTATTTTGAATTTCAAATTTAATTTTTTTATATCACATAAATCTTCCAGTTTTAAAAATGCGGCAATTTAAAAAATAAAGTTTCTATTTTTATTTGTATTTTAAATCTCTTTTAGGAATACCACTGTCTTACTTTTTATTTTATAAAATATATATATATCAATTATTTGATATTTAATCACATCAATTATCTGAATGGAATCTGAAGAAACAGTAAATTTTAAAATTAAGTTTAGAACGCTGAAAAGAAATGTAATTTTAAATTTTAAATATTATTAGGAAATAAATTTTTTTGCGTAAACGTAGAACTCTCTTTCACGTAATAATTTATCTTTCTTTCTTTCTTTTTTTTAATTATGTATGTGCATTTATGGTTATCGTGTAGCATTAAAATAATACTTTATATAAATACAGGGTGTCCATAATTAAACGACCCTACTTTAAAGTTGTCTACAGACGAAACTATTGGTCAGAAAGTTGTGAAATTTTGTGAAGGACATAATGAAGGAATGGGAATTTGTTTACGCGAAAAAAAATTTAGTTCAAAATTTCGCCGCCAGGGGGCGTTTTTTTTAATGAATTACACATTTAGCATAGATTTACGATAGGTTACAAATTTTATTTCAACAAAACATGTTGAAAAAAAAATTTTCGCGACATGTTTTTAGCATTTCCCAGAAAACACTGCTGTCAACTGTGGAAGATGCTATCTTACGATTCGAGATGTTAGCTGAAAATGACAGCTGTCATGAGGAACATGTTTTGTTGCCATAAAGTATGTAAACTATCGTAAATGTATGCTAAATGTGTTATTTATTAAAAAACGCCCTCTGGCGGTGAAATTTTGAACTAAAAATTTTTTTCGCTTAAACAAATTCCCATTCCTTCATTATGTCCTTCACAAAATTTCACAACTTTCTGACCAATAGTTTTGTCTGTAGACAACTTTAAAGTAGGGTCGTTTAATTATGGACACCCTGTATTTCGGAATTTGTTTATAAAGTATATTACTCTGAATTTCAAATTTTATTTCCATTAAATCATCTAATTGTATCTTATGTATATTTCGGTTTAAAAATACTAAATATTCAGCCATTTACTTATTAAAGTTTTTACATTATTTGTATTTTAAATCTAATTACACAAAACTCAATCTTGTGTATATGTGGTATGAGGTTGAAATCTAAGTGATTTTTTTTAAAACTTTTTTATAGGTTTTTATGAAATACATGTCACAATTATAATAATATTAGAATTATTATGTATTTCAAATAGAATACGGATCAAATATTAAAAATATACTATATTAAAATTATTAACATGATATTAACTGCACTCATATAAACATTAAATTTTCTGCTCTTGTAGGTTTTTAAGATTTTATTTATAAAAATTACTATTTGCTTGTTTTTAAAATGAAAAGGAACTTTTCATACTGAGGTACAAATAAAATGTAATGATAAAAATAGCAAATTTAAAAATTATATATCGTAGAATTGAAAAGACATGATAGTGTAAATTTTGGATGTGATGTTTGTCCTATGTATAAAAAATATTTTTAAAAAAATTCAAACTTTTTTACTCGAAAATTTGTATTCATACTTTTCAATTAAAAATAGGGCTTTTCTAAACCAAATCAATTGGAAAACTGAATCGAGCAGGCTAACGCGCGTATTCTGATCAAACACTTTTCTCCCGCAACTCCCTTTTATTCGCAAATTTGCGGACACTATCATAGCCTGCTCTCTGCTCTAGAACTCCTATTATAGGAGTCTTAAAGTGACATCTGTAAAGCAGATTTTTCGGATTTTTATGAAGAAGGTCTTTCAGATTTTATAAAGAAGATGAGCTTTCGGTGACTGTCACGTTAAAAATTTATAATTCCAAAACGTCGATGGTTATGTGTAAACGGTTGTTTGATAGCACAAGAAGGAATGCAGTTGACCACGAGCACAAGTAAGACGCATGATTAGCGATGAAGGTGATTTATTTAGAACCAATAGTCAAGAGTAGTATTATGCATGAAGAACACATAGACGAAAGCGCAAGGGGAGGTACTCCACAAAAATGAAGACAAAGTTTTTTCTACAACTCCTCTGGTCAAGACAAACGGCCGAAGTGATCATGTTCTAAAAGTTACATGTACGGGTGTTGGCGCGGAAAGCATGATAAAATCGCCAGTACTTGGCGAGAGAGTTTTTGGAAACTGCGGACGGAAGCGTATGGGAAAAAACGATAAATGCTAGATTCTGTCTATGATAATGCATTCATTTGAGAATGGGGGGAAGGGTTGTAAAGATTCTTTCATGGAGACAGAAAAGGAAAAAGAAAAGAAAGTAATTTTGGGATTGGCGTTTGATTTTGCAAAAAGACAGCTGCAATTAACGGTTACTTATGACTCGAATCTAATAACAGGGTGTGAAAGATATGAGCTTGCATATTACAGTTTACATGTGGGCGAGAGATATTTTAATTAATTATTTTGAGAGCGGATGAGAAGTGCAAATGCTTGCATAAAGAATATCGGTTATACGTTACATTACTTTAATAAGTAGAGCACAGCTGCATATATATTTTGTCTAACTTTTAAGACAGATGCACTTTTGATTTCATGAGAAGGAAACGGTTGAATTAGAAATATGTGAACCTTTGTAACTTATTTTTAGCATAACCGCAAAGTTAAGGACAGAGAGGTTTCTGATGTATGCGAGTGACTTGGATTTTAGAATGAAGAAAGTAGATTCGTTATCTAAATTAAATCAGAAATAGGTTGTAGTTAGCATATTGAATTTTGGGGGGGGGGGGGAATACAGACATTTAAAATCTATAAACTATATTTGTTTATTATTTTTAATTGTTTATAATTATTTATTTATTTGGGGGGGAATGAATGAATCTTTATGAATTTATTTATTATTTTTTTATCTCTATTTTGGGGGGGGGAGGAGGAGAAGCATGCAATCAATACATGTATGCTAGATGTTGGAAGAGGAATGGAAAAGCTTATGTTAACTTGTTAAAATTTTGACGGGGGGGGGGGGGGGGGGGTTGAACTGAAAGCAAGATATATGACAAACGTCTTTGTCATATATATCACCCCATTGACCAGAAAAGCTGTACTGTTTACAGTACAGTTTTAAAAAATATATACAATACAATTATACTCTCCCCAAGCTTAAAATAATACATACATAATATAACACAAAATACTTGTAAATTATATGAGTTGCAACAGTATAAAGGATTTTTTTACCTCAATAGTTCGTAACATCAGGCCATAAAATATAAAACATAGTGCACTACCTTCGAAGATTTTTTTTTTTTATATCTTCGTCCTTTTATTTTCTGTTTTGTTCTTTTTCTTTCTGGTACCAGCTTTAAAAAGTTACTATTTAACTAGACATGTCTAATGATAACTCAGCACAAAACAGTACTCATTTTCTCAATTTGTTGCACTTAAATACTATAATTACTACTTAAGTATAATATGAAACACAAATGAAAACAATTAAAAAATAAACACAAATAACACATAACATAAACATATATCCTTAAAAATTAACTTGAATTATATGAAAACGTGAAAATGGATTAACTCAAGTGTAGTGTACTGAAAAGTTGTTTGAAAAAGTTTTAAAATTCGTGCAAGCACAGGACGGTAAAAAAAAGAGGTGCATGTGGCACGCCCATAAGAAGGGACCGCCCTTAATCTTGTCAATGCATGACAAGTGTGATGTCTCAGGCTTAGGGCCTTACGACCTAGGTGAGGAGGGCAGTGATGAGAGTCCACATCATTACAACATGAACTCCCTGCTCCCCAATGAAGATCGCACTGATCCCCACACAGGAGCACGATTCGGGAACACATATACTTTGGGGAAAAGGGAATATTGTGAATTAGTAAACTAAATCACAATTGTCTCTCTAAACACAATCTGGTGAGGGGTGGTAACCTAAGGGCAAAAAATTTAGAACGGTACCACTAGCCTGAAGGGGAAGAATTAGTAAACATAAAAAAAAAACAGATACAAGTGTATCTTATGCAAATCCTAATGTATTGACAGTCCTAGAGTGTTGAGAGACCTAAAATATGTCATAATCGGGTGTGATGAAGTGAAACTGTACAAGTCATGTAAGTAAATGCTTTAAGTTTGTTTAAGAGAACTTTTTTTTTTTTAATTTATTTAAAAGACCTTATTTATTTAAAATTTTTGCAATGTTGTATTCAGTATGAATGAAAGTTTAAAGTGTGAGAGAAAAAAAAATGTGAAAAGATTATATTTATCTACTGTTTATAAAATTGAATGAAAAATTAAAAGAATGGTGTGACCCGATACAAAATATTGTGTAAAAGTGGTCTTCACGAGAAGACATGGACCAGCCGTGAAGTCAAGTGAAGACAAGTTATGCACAGTATACGTAGAATCCTGGCCAGGGATAAAACACTTAGTATCAGATCATATTAAAAATTTTAAAAGTTTTTTTTTTTTTTTTAAAGTTTATTATTATTATTATTATTATTTTTAATTTGTTACAAATTATCTTTTTCTTAAATTGTAGCGAGGGGCGAGAATGGTGTTAGAAGAATTATTATGTATAACATGACTTGCAGGATCACACAAATGTCCATATCGAGGTGGTGCTAGAAGAAGTCTATCAATATGTACCCTAAATGCAGTATCATCATGAGCATATAATCTTTTAATTGAAAATGAAACAGGAGAGTGTTTAAATGTTACAATATATGGACCGGTATATTTAGGTTTAAATTTGTCGACTGATTTTAGGTAAACAATATCTTTTAAACATATATTTCTTAATTTAGCTTTTCGACTGTGAATTTTGTAACGTCTATCTTGAGCAGTCTTAATGTTGTTATATGCTTTGTCATATATTTTGTTTAAGTCATCTAGTAATTTATAAACTTCAACATGTTTATCTAGAAATGCTTGGTTTGTACTATGATCATATGTGTCAAAAATTAATGAAAGTTCACGACCAAAATGAAGTAAGTTAGGTGAAAATAGTGTAGAAGAGTGTGTCGAACCATTATAAAGTGACTTATGAATAAACAGAGCATTTTCAAAAGAGTGTCCTTCTTGTAGTAATGTGGTAACAGAATATTTAATAGATTTGTTAATTCGCTCGGCAATACTGTTAGATTGTGGGTGCGAGACCGAACTGTGATGTATTTTTATGCCAAGAGCATCATTAAATGCATTATAAATATGAGAAGTATATTGTGGGCCTAAATCTGACAAAATACAGACGGGTCTCCCATAGGTAGTAATATAACTAAATAAGCATTTTACAATCTTGGGTGCAGAAGTATCAGTGAGAGGATAGAGTTCAATGTGTCTTGAGAAGTGATCAGTTACAGTTAAAACATGTTTATTGTTTGGGAAAGGACCAAGTAAATCTGTACTGACTGTATGACCAGGATATCTTGGTGTGTATGTAGGTTGAAGAGGTGCGGGTGGAGTGTTATGGTGTTTGGCCTGTAAACATTTGACACATGAAGCTACAAAGTTGAGTGTATCTACATAGATGCCTTTCCAAAAATATTTGGATATAAGAAATTCATAAGTTTTGGCCATACCAAAGTGTGACAGATGGGATATAGTTAAAACTTTACTTTTAAGTGAATCAGGGACTACAATGTGGTATGAGAAAGTATTATTTATGATATCTTCCTTTTTGAACATTAATATTTTAGAATCAGGATGTATGAAGTAATTCGGGAATTTTGAAGAAGGTCCATTTTGTAATATATGATCATAAATACTAGCTAAGGCAGGGTCTTTTTGTTGTTCAGTGCAAAAAGTTTGATTTGATATCTCCAATAATGGGTCTCGTTTTGTTCGTTCACCTGAGATGAGAAAATTAACATGACAATTGTTGTTATTAACAGAGTTACAAATATCAGGTGTTTCATGATCGACTATTGGAAGTGGTTGAGGATCATGGATAAGGTTAGGATTGGTTAGTAAATTTTCTTGGTTGTTGTCAAAATTACAGCGAGAGAAATAATCTGCTAAAACATTTGAAGATCCTGGGATGTGTTCAAAATCATACGAATATTCTGAAAGGTCAATTAGCCAACGGGTGGTTATGTCTGCTGGGTTTGTAGTCTTTTTGTATTTTTTTAGAGGTTTGCTATCTGACAAGATTAGGAATTTTCTGTTGTATAAGTAATATTTGAATGCAATAACAGATTTGTAAATTGCCATGAGTTCTAGTTTTAAAGCAGGATATTTTTTTTCAGAGGAATTTAAGGATTTAGAAAAGTATGCTACAGGTAGAAGATTTCCATTATGTTCTTGCATTAAAACACCAGAGATGGCAATGTTAGATGCATCTGTATTCAAATAAAAATTCTTATTCCAATCTGGTAATCTAACCATGGGTGAACCGAAGAAAATTTTCTGTATTGTTTTAAGTATGTCCTGATGTTTTTCTGTCCAGATGAATTTAGTTTTAGGAGTAGTTAAATCAATAAGCGGTTGCACTAGTTTGGATTGGTGAAATACAATGATTTTCTATTTGAAAACCTAAGTAGTTGACTTTTGTTTGATGAAAGTTGCATTTATTAGGTGAAAGAGTGAGATTGTACTTGGAAAGGAGGTTAAAAATTTTGTCGAGTTTAGAACACATTTCATCAAAAGAATTCGCACCTATAATAAAGTCATCTTGATACGTATACACACCTTGTAGGTGTAATTCGTCAATTAAAGAGTCCATTAGAGCTTGAAAGATTGAGGCACTTGTTTTTAAACCAAAAACAAGTCTGCGGTAGGAAAAAGATCCAAACATGGTGGTAAAAGTTAGTTGATTGTGGAATTTTTCTGGTAAGTTAATTTGATGGTATGCTTGATGAAAGTCGAGTGTTGTAAAGAATGTGTAAGAAGAGAGATTAGCGATGATGTTTTGAATTTTTGGTAGTGGGTAAGATGAGCCTTGAATTACAGTGTTTAACATTCGAAGGTCAAGTGCGAGGCGAAATTTTTGTTTACCAGTACCATCTGGTTTTTTTCTAACAAGTAACATAGGACAAGACCATTCGGAGCAATGTCTTTGTACAATTCCAGCTTCAAGTAATTGATTAATTTGATCTAATGCATCTTTTTGTAATGCCTGAGGTATTGGAAAAGGAAGTGTTTTTATAGGATAGTCATTAATGAATTTCAAATCTGGAATAATTTTATCTGTATGCCCAAGTGTATTTAGAGATTTTGAAAATACAGGGTAATATTTGAGTAACATTTCTTTTAGAATTTCAGCCTCATTGGATGGTAAGTGTTCAAGATTGAAATCAGTTGCAGATAAGTCTTCTTTTCTTTTATTGAGAATGTCTTTAGAAGCTTGAATGAGATTTAAAAATTGTTGATCTGAGTTGTCTTGACTAATTTTATCTGGGGAGTACTCAATTATTTCCTCGACCTCAAAAAGTTGACCTATTTTAGCTTTTTTTTGAAGGTGAATGGGATTATCAGAGTTGTTTTTAACCGAAATCAGAAAAAATGTATATTGTTGTGGAATTTTTCTTTTTCGCTTTGGATTTTTTGATTTTATTATAGCATCAAATCCTATTAAGTTGTCAACGGGTGAATTGTATTGAAATAAATAATCTTTGTCTGTGCTAATAAAATCTGTGAAAACTGAAATCCATTTTTGTTCCTGAGGGTTTAAGGAAACTCTACGAGTCAAAGCTACTATTTGATTTTTGAAGGAGGTGGGTTGTGTACTACATTGATTTATCTCAGAAGATGAAGTAGTTTGTTTGTTTACCAAAGGAATCGATAAAGTGTTGTCAATATGGATAAGGTTTTTGACAGTGTTTACAACAATATTGAATCGTTTGTTGAAATCATAGCCAATAATACCTTGGAAACTAGATGAATCTGGTATGTCTACAATATAGAAGTGGTGGTTAAAGTTTTTGTGTTGTAATTTAATGGAGGTTCTAATACATGCGGAAAAATCTACATCAGAATTGACTGTTTTGATGACAACACCAGTTGATAATCTCTTATATTTTAAAATTGTTTTTAATTCATCAAATAAAGACTGTGATAGTAACGAAATAGTACTTCCTGTATCGCAAAGTAGAGTAATATCTTTTTTTGCAATTGAGGCCTTTACAAGGGGGAGTGATGTTGAGTCTTTAATGACATTGTAAATAATTTTTGTAGTAGTGTCATCATATTGTTCTGTGTTTGTTTGTGTCGTTTCATGCTTAGAAATTTTTACAATATCACATGTTTGTGTGCTTACAGAGTTTACTAGTCTGTTAAGTGAAATTTGTGGTAAGGACGGATCTGGGAAAAAACTGGCTGATGTGTAATCAGTAGGGGGGTGAGGTGCAAAGCCATCAGCAAAATTACACCTCTGAGTTAGTTTTCCTGTTGTCGGTTGTTGTTGTTGTGAAATTGTCCTCGTCTTTGTGTATTTAAGCGTTTCCACTTAAAACATGCTTGCGCTTCGTGACCACTTTTGAAACATAGCTGGCAAGTGCGGTGAAATCTGTACAACTTATGTGGAGATGGGCGTTTGTTAAAATTGCGATTTTGAAATTTCCGTTTGTTGTGCATGCCAGCAAATTTAGTTTTGTAAGTTGCCGCGTCTTCTTTAATTTCTGGTTGTGTTTGGGTATTTACAGAAAGGGCGTTTATTTTCTCGGTTAGCTGCTTCAGCTGGTCGGCAAATATTGAATCAGTTGGGGAAGGGGTGGGGTAAGCATGCAAAATTTTTTCTCCGTACAAAATATCTTGTAGCGCCTGGGCTCTCAAAACTGCGGGTTGGTACTCTGTAATTCCTTCCTTTTGTATTTTAATTCTTAAATTGGACGGAATGGTTTCCAGGAATTTCATGTACTTAATTTTGTCACGCGCATTGGCGTCTTGGATGTCCGAATAAACTGTTGCAGCCAGAACATTAAGCCTATGGGCAAAGTTTTTAATGGTTTCTGCGGGTAAGAGCGTTAAGTTTGCAAGTTCGACTGCTACCTGTGATTTGCTAGGGGGGGAAAAAAATTAGAAAATTCTCTTTCGATAAAATGTATGTCATTTGAGATTATTAAATCAGGGTTCTGTGTTAAATACTTTAATGCAGGACCACTTAATTTACTTTTCAGTAAAGCAATTGTTGCTTGCGGGCTGTATTTATTTATTTGACTAACAGACCGTACTTGGTCGAAAAAGAATTTGAGTGATTCATGATCACCGTTGAAATCAGGTAGATTAATTGGTATTTGCCGAGAAGCCATGGTGGCCAAAAATACAGTTAACTAATCTATTGAAATTCAAGGAAACACTGCATGCACAATAAAATAACAAAAAAAAATCAATATACACTAGCAGATAATAAATATAACATGAAAGAAAAAAATGTAAACTGCATTTATATCATAATAAATAATAATGACTGATCACTTTTTCTTTTTAGCGTATAGATCCCTAACGTTCAGTTTTTTAATTCATTTTTAAAAAGAAACAGCGATGAATGAGAGAAAAATAGAGGAAAAAATATATCCTTTTTTTTTTATAACTTTAAAATCAATTTGTATAGCAAAAATTACTGTGAATAGATCTTACCTGGGATTTATCAACACAAGTATAAAAGGTAAAGATTCATGCAAATTATTTAAATTGTTAAGAATGAAACTTAACATTTCTTTTATTCATTTTAAAAAATGAAACCAATATTGCAAGACAATTTAAGTTATTTTTTTTTCTTTTAACTGGTTTACTAAAAATTAAAAACTCAGATTAATATTTGTCTCCAAAACACCTTAAAAAAACAATCTTGCCTTAAATATTCATAAAAAAAATCATATTTTACAACAACTAAAAGAAACAAGATAAAATAATCATATTTATACCATATTTGATGTGAAATTTCAAAAATTAAATTAACTTAAATTTCAACCTGCATATTTAATTAAGAAGGTTTTGGTAAAAGGCAAACACAAAAAGAACAAAACTAAAACTCTGTTATTAAATATATTCTTTTAAGAATAGAAATGCAATAATTTAACCAAATAAAATTTACTACTAACTGAGAGAGAGAAAAAAATTAATTATATTACAAGAGAAGTATGAAGGTTGAAATGTGCATTTTAATCAAAGCCACAGTTTATTTATTTTTTTTTTTTTTTATTTATTTAAAGAAAAAAATTTTTACTGTGAGTGAGAGAAAGTTACAATATACTAACATTCTATTCATCCTTCATACTTATTAATTTGAAAACCATGGACCACAAAAAAAATATTCATTATCGCGCCGATAATTTAAAAAAAAATAATGCCATGTAAAAATCACTGAGAGTCTGAATATTTTGTAATTATCTCACTCTTGTAAGTGAAGCATTGATTATTTATTGTACACACTTGAGACACTGCAGACACCACGACCACTCGTTTTCTTTTTTTAAATTTCACTTAGCACAGCACTAGACGATAAATCGACAAAAACACTTAGCACTTGTTACTTATATAAATTTTATAAAGTGTGTAGATTGAATCACAATTATCGGGAGTGGTGCATACGTAAATGGTGGGCTGCTTAGAAAGAACAAAACACACGATTGCACTTATGAAGTTGCACAGGAAAGAAAACACACGATTGCACGGGAGAGAAACACACGATTGCACTTATGAAGTTGCACAGGAATGAAAACACACGATTGCACTTATGAAGTTGCACGGCAAGGCAACTGTATCACACACCAAACACAATCACGAATCGAGCACGGCCAGTTGATGATCAGGGTAGGTAGCTAGGGCGTTGATCGTTGAAACCATCTTTTAGAGCACAGCAGGACAGGAGGATGACTTTTAGAGAGGGGGTGCAGCACTTCCAGAAAGAGCAGGTTGTCAGCAGAGATGAGGGCATGAACCTATATACCTGGACTTCTAACGAAATAGCCTTTCCAAGAAGGAAATCGTTCCGCGAAAAAAGCCTCAAATAGGTGGCGCATGTGAAGATGGTTTCTGCCTACGTCACTAAATTCGTCTGCTTCACCGTTTGACACTGACAGTGACAGCCATGGTTCATGGTGGCGCTAGTGCAGCACGGTTTCTGGCCAGCTGCGCAGAACGGTGCGCGTAGCTGTGCAGCTGCCATTTCGTGCCGAAGTCTCGGCACGATGTTATCACACGGCGTTAGAAGTCCTGTATAGAGGTTCATGGATGAGGGGGTGGAGAAGGACTCCCGGTAGAAAAGCGATCCAGCATGGCAGGTGGGGGGGCTGTGATGACGAGTTCCAACTGAAGCGAGGCCGGAGTCAGGTACATCGCGCTGCGAAGAGATGGGGGGGGGTGACGCGCGGAGGCAGGAACAAAAACACCGTTGAGATGAATGAAGCGTATCTATCAGGAACGGAGGGTGAGACTTTGCGACGGAAAAAAAAATGTTCAAGCAGTGATGTACGGTGCCTGAGTACCTCCCCTTGTTGGAAGAAGGTGGTCTCTAGGTAGAGACATCGGCGAAGACGCACCAGATTTTTGTAAAGCAGATTTTTCGGATTTTTATGAAGAAGGTCTTTCAGATTTTATAAAGAAGATGAGCTTTCGGTGACTGTCACGTTAAAAATTTATAATTCCAAAACGTCGATGGTTATGTGTAAACGGTTGTTTGATAGCACAAGAAGGAATGCAGTTGACCACGAGCACAAGTAAGACGCATGATTAGCGATGAAGGTGATTTATTTAGAACCAATAGTCAAGAGTAGTATTATGCATGAAGAACACATAGACGAAAGCGCAAGGGGAGGTACTCCACAAAAATGAAGACAAAGTTTTTTCTACAACTCCTCTGGTCAAGACAAACGGCCGAAGTGATCATGTTCTAAAAGTTACATGTACGGGTGTTGGCGCGGAAAGCATGATAAAATCGCCAGTACTTGGTGAGAGAGTTTTTGGAAACTGCGGACGGAAGCGTATGGGAAAAAACGATAAATGCTAGATTCTGTCTATGATAATGCATTCATTTGAGAATGGGGGGAAGGGTTGTAAAGATTCTTTCATGGAGACAGAAAAGGAAAAAGAAAAGAAAGTAATTTTGGGATTGGCGTTTGATTTTGCAAAAAGACAGCTGCAATTAACGGTTACTTATGACTCGAATCTAATAACAGGGTGTGAAAGATATGAGCTTGCATATTACAGTTTACATGTGGGCGAGAGATATTTTAATTAATTATTTTGAGAGCGGATGAGAAGTGCAAATGCTTGCATAAAGAATATCGGTTATACGTTACATTACTTTAATAAGTAGAGCACAGCTGCATATATATTTTGTCTAACTTTTAAGACAGATGCACTTTTGATTTCATGAGAAGGAAACGGTTGAATTAGAAATATGTGAACCTTTGTAACTTATTTTTAGCATAACCGCAAAGTTAAGGACAGAGAGGTTTCTGATGTATGCGAGTGACTTGGATTTTAGAATGAAGAAAGTAGATTCGTTATCTAAATTAAATCAGAAATAGGTTGTAGTTAGCATATTGAATTTTGGGGGGGGGGGAATACAGACATTTAAAATCTATAAACTATATTTGTTTATTATTTTTAATTGTTTATAATTATTTATTTATTTGGGGGGGAATGAATGAATCTTTATGAATTTATTTATTTATTTTTAATCTCTATTTTGGGGGGGGAGGAGGAGAAGCATGCAATCAATACATGTATGCTAGATGTTGGAAGAGGAATGGAAAAGCTTATGTTAACTTGTTAAAATTTTGAGCGGGGGGGTTTGAACTGAAAGCAAGATATATGACAAACGTCTTTGTCATAACATCAAACAGCAAATCGCTCCCTATTGATTGCAGGGTGAAATGGGGCACAACCTTATGATATAGTAACCTTCCGCAGACTAGCAGGAGAAAATTATCTTTTTTTCACATGAACGAAAACCGTTTAAACGTTTATACGTTTAACCGCTGGGGTAAGATCCGTATATACGTTGGACCGTATATAGTGTTTCGTATAATACGTATAACCGACTGTGCCGTATCATACGTATAAAAAATCTACACCCCGTATAATACGTATTATACGTATACACGTATAAACGTATAATAGGGAGCACTACTTCAAAATGAAGAGTTGTGTAATAGTCAATTGCAGGAGTTCGAAGGTCACAAAGCTAAAAATAGCTCAGACGCCCCACTGACGAAAGAGGAATTAAATGTTTGTTTTATTTCTTCAGAGAATAAACAAAATGATCGAAATGATGAATTTTCAGAGTTTAACAAGTTTTGTAAAGAACAAAAAGATTGCGCAACTTTAAAGAATGCATTTAAGAACGCTAGATTAGGAAAAAATAATTTTTTGATACGGGATAATTTGTTGTATCATAAAGAAACTATTTGCGGTGATAAAATATATCAGCTCGTGTTACCGGAAAGTTATAGAAATAAAGTGTTAGAATTAGCTCATGATTCAATTTTTGGAAACCATTTAGGGATGCGAAAAACTAAAGAAAGAATTAAATTATCTTTTTATTGGCCGAATATTTCAAGAGATGTAGAAAATTATTGTAGAACATGTAAGAACTGTCAGTTAAAAAGCCCTGAGAAACAAACAGATAAAATTCCGATAACACCTGTTGTCCGCGCACCATATCCATTTCATACTGTAAATATTGATTGTATAGGTGGAATTATTCCGCCGTCAGGGAGGAAGCATAAATATTGTCTTACCTTAATTGATCAAAATTCTAAATGGCCGGAAGTAGTACCATTACGGAGTATCTCTGCGAAAACGGCGTGTGATGCTTTATTAGATATTTTTATGCGCACCGGAATTCCTGAAGTTATCTGTTCAGACCAGGCCACTAATTTTAAATCTGAACTGACTAAAGAATTTGAGAACCGGTTAGGGGCATGTCCTCGCTTTTCAACTCCATCATAACCCGCTTCGAATGGATTAATTGAAAAATTTAATCATGTGTTTAAACAAATGCTACATCATGTAATTCGTACGGATCCTATTAATTGGGATAAACATATTCCTTTTCTGCTTTTTGCCTACCGTGAAGTGCCAAGTTGCACAACTGGAGTATCACCGTTTAAGCTCATGTATGGTCGGGAAGCTAGAGGTCCCTTGGCAGTACTAAAGTCATCATGGTCAGGTGAAATCCCCTTACCATTGAATCTTAGTAATTTAGCAGTAAACTATTTACAAGAGTTAAAAATAAATTTGGAAAGAGCCGCGACATTGCTTCTCTAACTGCTGCAGAAAAACAAGAAAATTACACTCGCTATTTCAATCGTCGAAGTAGAATGAAGGAATTTGAAAAAGGTGATTTAGTATATTTACTTATCCCTGATTCTACCAATAAATTATATGCCAAATGGACAGGACCCGGAGAAATACTTGAAAGAATAAAACCACATTCGTATAAAGTGAAATTACCTGATGGGGGTGTCAGACATGTTCATGCGAATAAAATAAGGAAATTTAACGTAAGAGTACAGACTGTTGGGGTCATTTTTGAAGACGATGTAGAATTTGGTGAAATTCACCCAACACCAATTAAAGCTAATACTTTGAATGAAAATAACATAGAAGTAGACCTTAGTCATCTGGAGGTTGATAAACAATTCGAGTTAAGTAAACTTTTACAAAAACATGCACCATTATTCTCAGGTAAAATTCAAGTTGCCAACGTTGGAGCACACAAAATTCGTTTATTACCAGGTGCGGAAAGAAAGAAACCATATATTTATAAAATTCCGGAATCACTAAAAAATGAAGTGGACAAACAAATAGAAGAGTTAGAGCATCTAGGACTAATAGAAAAAAGTGAAGCTGAAATAGCTTATCCGGTCGTATGTGTCGCAAAGAAGGACGGTAGCATGCGCTTATGTATAGATTTTCGTCAATTGAACACAGTGACAAAACCTTTTGATTACCCTATGGAAAATGCAACTGAATTAATTAATCAAATAGGAAGTGCTAACATAATTACATGTTTAGATGTATTAAAAGGGTATTGGGAAATTCCTCTAGAAGAACAGAGTCGAGATCTTACTTCTTTTAAAACCCATCGTGCTCAATACCGATGGAAAGTCATGCCTTTTGGATTGCTGCCACATTCCAGAAATCGATCAACAATGCTCTGGATGAACATCGTAAGTACAGTCGAGCATATCTGGATGATATTGCTATTTTTTCAAATGACTGGGAAAATCATCTGAAACATCTTGACGCTGTTTTATCCAAATTAACTGAACTGAAATCCACGGTGAACGTTAAAAAATGTGTTTTTGCAAAGGCACAGATCAAGTATCTAGGTCATGTCATAGGAGGAGGTAAACATGAGCCCGATCCGAAGAAGTTACGTGCCATTGAGATAATAGAATCGCCTAAAACCAAAACAGCTCTCAGAAGTGCATTGGGTTTATTTAATTATTATCGTGACTACATACGAAATTATGTTGAAATCGCCAAGCCTTTAACAGACTTGACAAAAAAGAAAATCCCAGAAATCATTCCGTTGTCTGAGATTGAAGAAGAGGCTTTCCAAACTTTAAAACATTTATTGTGTGAAGCTCCTAAGCTGTATACACCAGATCCTAAAAAGCCTTACACTATTCAGAGTGATGCCAGTTCTTATGGAGTTGGTGCTTGTCTATCGCAAAGAGATGAGAAAGAAAATTTGTGTCCTATTAGTTTTGCTAGCCAAAAGCTCACTAAGGTGCAACAAAACTGGTCGACTATTGAGCGTGAAGCTTATGCGGTAGTGTGGGCATTAAAAAAATTTGAAGTTTATGTGTTTGGTGCGGAAATTGAACTAATAACTGATCACAATCCCTTAATATATCTTCAGAAATCTGCACCTCAGTCTGCAAAATTACAAAGATGGGCCTTATCTCTACAAAGATATAACATAAATATTTCTCATTGCCCAGGTGCAAAATTAAAAAATGCAGATAGTCTGTCACGACTAGTTACTGTATAAGGATTATTTAAATGATACTTTCTTTTGTGTTTAATTTTGGTATGCAGTATTATATCAAGTCGTCTTTCCATCTGTTGTGAATTGTTAGTGTTTTTTTTTATATGTTTATTATATATTCATTATAACAAGGCTTCTATACATCTGTTTTGAATTGTTAGTGTTTTTTTATATGTTTCTTATATATTCATTATAACTATTATAACAAGGCTTCTATACATCTGTTTTGAATTGTGTTTTTATATATATTTTTTGCTGTATAGTTGTATGGTTGCAATTGGTCAGATTTTGCTTCGCTTTGCGTAGCACAATCTTATCGGGGGGGGGGGGGCTTGTCATGCAACCAACATCCTTCCAACCTTTTTTTTTGTTTTTAAAGTAAACGGAAGTGAAGAGAAGGAAGAGGAAATGGTTTTTTGTTCGGAGTAAGTAGGATGCGGAAATGCATCCGAGTATATTTTGGTTGTTTTAAGAAGTGATGTGGTTTGGTGAATTTGTATGAATATTACTGAAAGTGTACATAATGTAAATAATATTGTAAATACCAGCTCTCATTTTCAATAAACCGTGTATTTAAAATTTAAAAAGAAGAATTTGTGCGTCATTCGGCTGTCATGATATTACACCGGCAATTATTGTTCATAGACTGTACTGTAACCAAATTCTTTTGCATGCCGCTGTAAATAAACGATACATTATATGCACATTATGTTCTACCGTAAGCGGCTTGTAGTGCACCTCAGTGATATGTATTAATTTGAATGTATTTAAAATAGTGTAAGATTATTAAAATACGCCACAAACAATTTTTCTCCATAGACCTCAATCTAATGGAATTCTTTTGAGTGTCCCTGTAAAAGAACCATAAATGCTACACACTTAATTTTCAATACCAAACATGCCATAGTGAACCCCAATAACATATATCAATTTCATGACAATCCGAGTATATTTACTCTAGTTAGAGCACAGACAGACGGCAGACAGACAGACAAACCAAATTCATAAACACTTTTCAACTATGTTGGAAGGCGTTAAAAAATAACATCATTTGCAAGCACAGTGAAACCTCTCATTCTGATCCATCTGCAGTGTTTTTATCACCCTGTGCGAAGAGCGAGAAGATGGTGTCATGAATAAACATAATTAGGCTTTTCAATCTCATCGTTCTGAAGTACTTTTACCCTCCTGTGCGAAAGGCGAATACACAACATTATTACTAAACACAGTAAAGCGAAATACGCCCATTCTCATCCCACTGCCATCTGCGGTAATTTTACCAACCTTTAACAAAGAGCAGTTACATGACATTATTAATAAACACGGGGAAGCCTCTCATTCTACGCCATCTGCAGTATTTTTAATACCCTGTGCCAAGAGAGGGTACATAGTAATATAATTAAAAAATCCCTGACGACTCGGCCTACAGGCACAGGTATATTTCGAAGACGCAGATTTTTTTTTTAATTTAGGGAGATTTTTATTTATTTATTTATTTATTGCTGTAAGGGTTTGTAATATAAAAAACTTGTCAATATAAAAGTTGTAGATAATATTAAGAGGATTTATAATAAATTCAAGCGGATTTGATATCTTGTGAATTGACAAAGTTATGCATTTTTATTCTTCTTAAACCCCTATTTTCTCCCCTCCCTTGAGGCCATTTTTAATGATATCAAACTCTGTCATACATAAATTTTCGGCCCTTTTCCTAGAAGAAATAATACCTTTAAACGGATTCAATACCTATCGTAATAAAGAAGTTATGGGGTTTTGTATGTTTTCTCAAAAAGCCCCCCCCCCCCCATTTCTAATCCCCTTGGTTCGATTTTGCCCATTAACGAACTTGACCGATATTTTATACCCCTTGATTTTATGTATGAGTTTGGAAGAGATTTCTGTAGAATTATTGAAGTTATCGTGTCCATAAAAAAGTGATATAGATAGGTAGATAAAGTTTTGAACTGGTGGTGATTTTGGATTCTGGGAGTCATGATCGGCGTAGATCTGCAAAAATTTCGAGAAATTCCAACCTAGTGGAGAATATAATAGGTAGTATTTCTTACGAAATCTACCTAAAACGATTTTCACTTATGTAATCCATACAGGACAAAGCGCGAGTTTCAATTAAAAAAAATATTTAATAAAATAGCAATCGTGTTTTCAACAGCCATTTGAAAAAAGTCTACACAATTCTGACGAAAAATCCACAGGAAAAGAAATAGGGCTTAAATGCGCTCACTAAAAATAAATAAATAAATAAATAAATAAGGAATCTTGTTAGAAGAATATTGATTTTCGGTAAGAGATCAATGTCGGAAAAATCTTACTCATATTTTATTCTTATCTATTTGTATTATTGTATTTTGTTTCTTAAAGTATAATTCATAAGTTATATTAGCTGGTCCCTAGACGAGAAGTGTCCGGTCGATTCTTTGTGTTGGCTTGGTTGTTTTAGTTTTATTTGTGTTCTGGTTGAACTTGTGCATAAATAGACCAACGTGACAGACACAAAATCAATCTAATTTTTTTAATTTTTTTCAAACTCTTATTTATTTTTTAATTTTCATCTTGGTTATCTGTTGCTGAATAAGCATTCCTTATTTATCTTTTTTGACTGGCACTTTTTCAAACCTCTTCGTCAGATCTTTCTTGAACTTATTTACTTCCATAAACTTTTTTTTTTTTTTACAGCATCGTTTAAACTTAATTTTCTTGTCTTATTGTTTCATTTTGTTTTCTAACTGTGTGCAACACTTTTGAAATAAACGTCTACATGCCATTTTCCGATTTTATTTTATAATATTTTGTTTCATTTATGTTTGTCGTTTACTGCTTTGCAAAATAATGAAACAGAGACTTTTTACAGCTGTTGTTGTATTTTACAACTTAGAATCTATTCAGTCTGTTACTCAAAAAGCTTTTTTAATTACCTCCTTCATTAGTGTGCCCACTTGAACTTGAACTTGTGATAGGTTCAATGGGCTTCCAAGTTGCGAAGCAACTGCACACCCTGGCTTTGAGTAGGTGTATATCAAATCCTGAGAGAGCCATATGAAATGTCTAGCCGTAGTCCAATTGACTACATAAAATAGGATAGTGTTAAGTATATCTATAAAATAATGAAAATTTACTAGTTAAAGTATAAAAGTAAAAATAGTTCATAGTTAAAAAAAAAAAAAAAAATATGCCAGACGAGGTAAAGTAAAGATGTTAAGAGAAGTTTAGGAGAAAAGTCAAAATAAAATTATCAGTAAAAAATTATGTAATAATATATATATATATATATATATTAATTAAAGAGAAAAATTTTGAGGTAAGAATTATAGCTCGGAAGGACTATTCATCAAGAATAGTGGAGTACCTTGGTTTTTTCCGGTTGGATGGACTGCAAGCATCGTAGTCAGGTAGCTCATAAATGAGTTCATTTGGAATGTGATTAATGTCATTGTAGAATTTTTTCGCAAGGTGTTTAATGCGATGTTTGAGTGAAGTCGTTTTCAGATCCTTGAGGATTGTGGAGTTTTTGAGGTATCTAGACCCGTTCCTGATGTAACGGAGCTGTTTGTAATGGGTACTAGAGAGGCTGTTCATACTGGTTTTGCAAGTGAAGCCCCAGATTGGACATGCATATGTGATAACAGAGAGAATGCAAGCATTATATATTAAGAGTTTGTTGTGTATGGAGAGTGAGTGACTGCGAAGAAGGGGGGCGAGGGTTTTGGAAATTCCGGCGACTTTACCGCGGATATTAAGAATATGCTTTTTAAAGGTAATGCGTTTGTCAATGGTAACTCCCAGGTACTTGGCATCGTCAGACCAGGGAATGGTAGTGTTATTGATGGTTAATCAATTAGGAGTGGAGAAGGTTCTAGAGAAGTAAACAGCAGTAGTTTTAGATTCGTTTATCTTAATGCGCCATTGATCACACCATTCCATGAAGATGTTAAGGTGGTGTTGTAGATTTTTGTAAAGATTGTATGGGTGATGTGCAGTGCCATAGAGAACAGTGTCGTCCGCATAGAGTGCGAGTGATGTGAAGAGTGTGCGTGGAATGTCATTAAAGTATATTATGAATAAAATAGGGCCAATGACTGAACCCTGAATAATACCACAGATTATTATGTGTAGTAGAGAAAGTGAGTTGTTTACACGGACATAGAAGTCACGATCACCAAGGTAAGAGTGTATTAAATGGATAAGTCCAGACGGGAATTTAAGCCGAATTAATTTGTAAATGAGGCCCGCGTGCCAGACTTTGTCAAAGGCCTTGGCGACATCATGAAATATGGCAGCAGTAGGTTTCTTCTCGTTGAAGTTTTCAGTTAAGAATTCCACAAATCGAAGAAGTTGGTGTTGGGTGGAGTGCTTGGCTCTGAAGCCGAATTGTTCAGGCATAAGAATGTTGTTGTTGTGAAGGAAGTCATTGAGCTGTGATCTAATGACGCGTTCGATGACTTTACTTAGACAGGAGAGAAGACTGATGGGACGGAAATTAGTTGGGTCATTAAGATTGCAGGATGGTTTAGGAATAGGAGAAATGATAGAGGTTTTCCAGGGTTTAGGAAAATAACAGTGTTTGAGGATAGAATTAGTGAGCTTCGTAATGTAGAGAATACAGTTGATAGGAAGTTGTTTAAGAGTATAGTTGGAAATTTTATCGTACCCAGGAGATTTTTTATTATTAAGTTTTTGAATAATATTGTTGATCATGATGGGTTGAATTTCGGGGAGAGGGATAGGAGGGGTTGAGAGGAAGTCATTAACAGTATCATTGACATTGTTAAAGTGTGCTTGACTTGCGAGGAAGGGATTCGGAGAGAATTGCCTTTCATATGACCTAGCGAGGCATTCTGCCTTGTCCTCGTCAGTATACGCAGTTTGATTATTGGCAGTAAGGGGAGGAATAGGGGTATAATTATTATTGAGTTTCTTTTTGATTTGCCAAAGAGAGTTATCCTCGCAAGTAAGACTTTCGAGAAATTTAGACCAGTTTTTTTGCTTATCTTTCTGAATAAGGGTTTTAATTTTATTGTTGAGCCTGTTGACAGCTGTTTTAAGGGTGGGATCTCTGGTATTTTGGTAGAGTCGACGGAGTGTGTTACGTTGTTTACATATATTATGTATGTAAGTGGGTAAGATGTAAGAGTTATTATTTTTGAATTTGGTGTAAGTGGCATCTTTTTGAGCTTTGTAAATGATGTTGTTGAGTTTATTAACTGCGTTATCAATGTCAGTAGTGTTGTTGATTGTGGGGTAGGTAAGGTCGGTGTTGTTGATGTAATTTTGGAATTTATTCCAGTCAATAGCTACTGAAGGAGGAGGAGAGATAGGGTTGATAAGATCAATTTTGAAGAAGACAGGAAGGTGGTCAGAGCTTAGGTCATTAATAACAGAAGTGTTGATAGGGAAGGTAAGATTTTTGGTGATGACGAAGTCAATAATAGAGGGGTGCTGGTTGCGAGCAACAGGAATGTGTGTTGGTGTAGTAGGTGCATGGAGACTGAGATTGAAATGGCTAACCAAGTTGTGAAGAGATCTACCTCTGGTAGTGGTGGAATGACAGTTCCACTGCCTGCTATGTGCATTGAAGTCACCAGCGATAAATGCGTGTTGGTGTTGTGTAATGATGTGTGTCAGGTCATTTATGGGGTATCGTCGCCCGTGTCGTGCGTAAAAAGATGTGAAGTTGATTTTGGCATGGGGCAAGTTGACGACAATACTGGTGTAGTCAATGCCTGGGAGTGGAATATTTTGAGTTGTGTGATGTGGGATATAATTTTTGATGTAGATGGCTGTGCCACCCCAGTGAGAGTTGGCACGTGGTGTATGATGGAGTTTGTAACCTGGGATGGTGATACTGCAGGAAGGGTTAAGTGTTTCTTGGATTAAGAGTATATCGATTTGTGGATTAATGGAAATAAAGGAGCGGAGTTCATTAATCCTGGGTTGCAATGATTGGCAATTCCAGGAGAAAATAAGAAGGGAAGAGAAATTTTTGTTATTGTAATTATTCATAATTGGTAATGTTGAGCTCCGTAGAAAAGGCGTCTAATTCTTCTATTATGATATACATTTTGTCGAATGGGTTGTTGCAGTTTTTTGATTTGATGGCGATGTTTTTTAAATGTTTTAGGAGTTTGGTAATTTGGAGAAGTTCCTTCATGTCTTTGAAGGTGTCAAACATATCTTTGAATGTGTTTGTATAATTATTTTGTATAACAGGTGGTGTTTTATTTTGTTTGGTGTAACTGGAAGTGTCCTCAACTGGGGCTTCCTGGATATCGTTATTCTCGTCAGTAGTGGTCTCACTGTTGTTGATATCGTTTGGTTTATCATGAATGGTGTAATTGTAGGGTTTGAAAATGTCTGCGATGTCAGCAATTATATTTGGTTTTTGGTGTTGCGGTTTTGTTTTGGTGTTGAGTGTTGGGGTATTTTTTTTCTTAATGTTGTTTGGATTTTTTGGGCAACCTCTGTATGAGGCCGGATGGGCACCGTTACAATTGGAACATTTTGGAATTATTTTACCTGTCTTGGGGCAGTTATCAGTGAGGTGCTCTTCTGAGCATTTAAGACATTTTGGTGTTAGGCTGCACGTCTCGGAGGCGTGTCCGAACCGTTGGCAGCGGTAACATTGTTTTGGGTTATTGTGTTTTCTGAAGTATTCAATACGAACACTTATATCACAAAGTTCCTCAATTTTATAGATCTTCTCAAAGTTAGTGCAAGGGAGGACGTTGACCATGTAAATTGGCATACCTCTGCCAGTTTTGCGACTCTTAAGCATGGCGGCTCGGGTGGCCTTAAATCCATGGTTACCAAGGTCTTCAATAATAAGTTGGGGGTCTGTGTTGGGGGGGGGATTCCCCTAATACAGATTTTTTTTGGCCGAAGTTCTTTTGAGTTAAGGGTGTTGAAATTCATATGTTTGTCAGTTAGGTATCATTGGATATCTCTAAATTGGCTGACAGATTTGGGTAGAACTTTTAGAAGTTCCCCGGAGAGGCTGACTTGAGAAGGATTATCAGAATCAAGGGCTTTTATCTCTTGGTCAACTTTGCGCCAATCCATATCTTTGAATTCAATAAAGAAGGGGTGCTTGTCGTTTTTTGAACATTCAACATCGGTGCTTGTAAGCAGCACCATCTTGAGCAGATTCCTGATCCATAAGATCATGGTTATCAAGATTAGCTTCGGAATTTAGATTTCCGAATTTATTTTTGAGGGGAATTGGATTTTCAGATTCAGAATTTTTTCTTTTTCCTGTACGGGGGGGATTAGAATGTGAGCTAAAATTCTTTAGAATTTGGAGTTTTTCCCATTGGTTATTCCCTAGAAATCTAATATAACCAGTTCTACAGGCTAAATCAATTAAATCTAATCTAGATGGCTCCCCCAAAATAGATATAGCAAAAAGACAGAGGTCTTTTACCTGAGCCTTGTGGGTGTCGTTGTAGTCCTTTCGTTGTTGGAGAGACTGTATTTCTTCATCTATACCAGATAAAAAGTCTCGAAAAACATCGTTCACTTGCTCATCTAGAGTAGGGAACGCGTTGAATTCTCGTAACCAGTCCGCAGGAACATATCCGTTTATGATCCCATTCATAAGGTCGTCAAGCTGTTGGTACTCTTTCATGGCCATGGCATTCAAAAGAGCAGTCACGGAAGATTAGCAGAGATCAGGTGGGCGGGAGTAACACGCCTCTTTTCCACGCGACGAACACCAGCAGTGGAGAAGGCGGGAATAACACGCCTCCTAACCAAGCTCCGCCCGACAAAGACACAACTGAAGATACTGGATAGCAAGAGGGCGGGAATAACACGCCCCTTTTCCAAACTTCGCCCGAACACGCAACAGTCGAAATATGCAGAAACTTGACACTCAGAGCGTCAGAGAGCAGATCTTGCCGAGTCCGTATCTATTCTCCCATTTTCGGTTCCACTTAGTGTGCCCATAATTAAACTTAGCTTTTATTTGTCTAGATGAAATATAACATTCACACCACAAAAAGTATAAAATATTTTATTAATAATGTTTTGACTAAATCATGCTTTAATGTCCATCCCAAGGATAATACCAGTTTCGATAAAAGCTATCTTCCGACAGCTTTTGCGATAAAAAGCTAATAGATAATAGTGTTCCTAGTTCCTAAAAGCCTAAAGAAAGGATTTTACATTTTTTATGCAGCATTCTCAGATCTAGGGGACAGTCCCTAGATCTAGGGAAATTCAAGTCCATTTACGGAATTCTTTCTTATTTCTAGGGAATTTTCAAAAGACGGACAATACTTTTCCAAAATCTAGGGAAAGGGGGAATTTTTTTTTTAGTCTTCTGTGTTTTTCTGAGAATGAACATGAGAAAATGATAAATGTGATGTGTGTGTGATGAATGAACATGGAAGATGGATGTAAAAGGATGGGAGGAAGTGTCTTCAAGCAACTCTTTGGTTAATGCAGGGGGAAGGGGTGGAGTTTCCGAAATAGTAATCTCGCACCTCCCTTTTGTTTCTCGGAATCCAGTATTGCTAATAAATTATCACCACCTGGAGCTACTGTTGTTAATTGCTATTTTTGTCATCCGGCCTCTTAGAATTAGAATAGAAAAATCATTTGCAGATTTCAGCATCTCGATTGGAATCATTAGAAACTTTTTAAAGTGAAATTGCCCTTCATATGGGCCTTCATTTGGAAAAAGTGGAAGAAGAGGGGCGGAGGTTAGATCTTGTTTTTGTTTCTTCCTGGAGTATTTTCAAGTAAAACCAAATAAATCATCCACCTGATTTCCTTTTGTTAAAAAATCCCGTACGTATTACGTGCATAGGGAGAATTCATTATAATTATACCCGTAATGAAGTATAGTACTTAGTATAATGTATATAAAACAGAAGAATGTTAGATGAAAAGATGTGCTAAAAAATTAATCCTATAAAGAAATTTTATTCTATAGCTTTTAAGTATTAGTCATAACAATAGCGAGCATTTCTCCCAAATTATCAAATTGGTATTTTATTAAAGTGTTTTTTTCCCCCTTATTCAAGGATTTTTATTATTATTATAGTTAGATTCTTAGCGCAAATAATTTTAAAGGAGAATAGTCAAGGACTATCTGAGAATAATAAAGGGCGATGTCTTATAAGAACGTGTAAAATTTGTTTAAAGGATATCCATGCCTTTTAACATAATTTGTTGATTTTGTTTTATCAGAAATAACTCTTTAGTGAACAATAAATTTCCCAAAATATCAATCGATAAGTATTAATTTACAGATTATATGCCAGATGCCTATTAATATATTTTTGTTACATCTGTATTCCGCCCTCGCTGTTTTTTATGTTTAAACTCCGCCTATCGTCATTATGATATGTATTCGTTCAGAATAAAAGTATCAGTGCAGAAAATTTAGTTTATAAAGTAGGCGGAGCATCGTCTCCGCGGTACGATTTGAATACAGATGTAAATTGTATTAATATTATTTGAGAAATATATCTATTTTTTTAATATTGCAAAAAGCCTCTTAATTATTGCGCCATATTCTATGAATTTACAATATGTTTTAGGGGTACTAAAGAATTATAATTTGGTAGTATTTTTACAATTTCTTTCAGTAAAAAATTGCGTAAAAACGATAATAAATATTCCAAAAAAGTTAAAAAAATACCCATACCTTATTCCGTAAAAGCAATTTTTTTTTTTTTTTTTTTTTTTTTTTTTTTTTAAACACATATTTGTGTGTGTTAAATATTCCTTATGGTTGATCATGTCATATATATTTGTTTAGCTCCGAGTTGTGGTCGATCACAAGGATAGCTCTCGCCAAGAAGTCTGTGCCTGTCTGTTGCCGTGGAAACAAGACTCGCTCCATTTTCGACAGTGGAAGACAGAAGATAGGCATTCACATTGGTTTCCTGAGCGCCTTGATAGCGTGTTGGCGATGTTTTTATTATTATTACTGTTTTTTTTTTTTTTTTTTTTTTTTTTTTTTTTGTAATTATTTATATCGATTCATCGAGTGAAAGAAAACTGTTTCATATATTATTTATATGATAATATTTAGATTTTACGAATGAAATTAAAATATGAATCAATATGAATTAATCATGAAATTTATTACAGTAAGAATTAAATTAAATTAACTTAAATAATTGTTTCAATATTAATATTTTCATAGCCATTAATAATTATCAATGATTTTAAATTATTAATACAATGACCGAACTTCAGTGATTATTATAAATTTCAGCATGCATTTTCAAACAACGTATTTCAAACACACGTAAATATTTACAAATATTTATTTTTAAAAAATTAAAAAGGAAAAAAGGGAAATGAATTTAGGGCCGAGTTACACATTAATTCGATTTTCTCCCTATAAACTTTGCCTTTCTTTTCTGTTTATGTATTTTTACCAATAAATATGTAAACATTTATGTGAACAAAATCAATTTTGATGTTGTCATCTGCTATTTCTTTTTACATGTTTATTATCATATAAAACAGTACCAGCCAATCAAAATACCGCATTCTTCCTAAATCACGTTCACGTGACTTGAGAATCTAGGGAAATCTAGGGAATTTTACTTTCATAGTCTAGTGAAAAAACTAAAATCCATCTGAGAGCACTGATTTTATATCTTAGTCTCTTAGGCTGCATTCTGTATGAGGAATGTCCGACGCTAGGCAATTTATCACGTATTTGTCGGAAAGTTCGGGATGGCCATCCCAGCTATCTTTGGCGTCGAATCGCCAATCTAAGGACTATAATTTTTCAAACAATTTCTTTCTATGTGTAACAATTCTATATAATTAATGATGATTTATTATACAATTTTCAAGCATGTTTTTTTTAAATTATTTTAACAATAACTACATCTTAGATACAATTGCAATAATATAAATAATTAATGAAAATACTGATTTCATAATAAAATTTTTATCATGATTTATCTCTTTAAAAAACAATTTTTAAAGCTCTTCAGTGAGATTTCAAATTCCTCTCGCTAATGTTAAAACTATCTATGGTTGTGTGATGCATCAGTATTTTTAAAATATCACCTTAATGAATTAAACTTATTAACTCCTGTTTTCTGTGTACTGTTCTTAAAGGATGTCTCTTTCTTTCTTAGTTGTCAAATTATTTCTAAAATATATGCTTAATTTTGTGCGAAGTTTTGCTCAGTTTCGGGCTAAGATTTTAACACATAAAATTATAATTTAATTGTATATTTTAGAAATAGTTTGACAACTAAGAAAGAAATACACATCCTGTAAGAACAATAAATTATGTTTGCTTAATATGAGATATAATATGAGAATTGCTTATAACATTTCCATGACATTAATACAAGCTGCTAAATAAAGAAAAATAAACTTTGCCCTCACTGCAAAAATTAATTATTACAGGTGTGTAAATTTCACGAAACATTAATAATCGTTATAATTAAGATCAATATATAACTATGTTCAGTGTCCGACAAATCCCGGGCGCCAGGTCGCCCGGGCGACTAAAAAATTCCTCCTTGGCGACTAACTTTTTTACCTACTGTTAGAATATTTTAAGTTTAGTTTTCCCCCTTTAAAAACTTATTATTTCGTCCACTCTGCCAGCAAACGCACGTACGTTTATCAGTGCCATTGCTGTTTGTTTACATTTTCTCCGACACCTTTTCTCTAAGTTGAGTTGTCTCGCAGCTGCTTCAACGTGAGGCAAGTCATTTTTGCAAGGTCTATAGGCGCTGGCTGTTTGCGCGTGTCTTACTGCTTTGTGACGTATACTGCACCGTGATTCGTCCAGGCAAGTAACTGTTCGTTTTAGCTCTCTGGTTTTCGGCCTTTCCCGCTCGATGTACTCTTACATGTTCTTGCTTCGTGATTCATTCATTCCCGAGACGACAAGACTGGTTTGTTTTTCGAGGTGGCGCCCGCGTATTTTGTTCTTTTCCATGTGATCTACTTTTTTTTGGCCCAATATTTATTTTTCTTTTAAGAAGATACGATTAAAAAATGAAGAGAAGTGTGAAAGAAGAACCGGTTTCGAAAGTGAAACTATCTTCGTAAAAAAAATACGCAAAGAAAATCGTAAAAGTAATCAACGGCGGAAATAGAGATTGATCTCTGCTATCCAGTGCAAAAAAAATCGTTTAAAAATATTCAAATGCAAGCGAGATATTAGCACATTAATGCCCCATTGGATTAACATTAGCACCGTATGCCCGAACGCTTGCTCAACGGAAGCCTTAATGTCAGAGAAATGATTCTTCAATCTGGCTCCTGAGAATTTTTTCTGGCGCCTAAGATTTTTCAACTTTTGTCAGTCCCTGACTATGTTATATAATTATATTGATCGTTATAATTAAGGTGTTCTTATTCAGAAACTATGTAATCGAATAGTGTTTTCTTTCTGAAACAGAATTCTCAACTTTCTTAAATCATACAAGACAATAAAATTTAATAAAAGGTTTGGTCTCACCTAATGTTCTGGTTCCTGTTCTATTAGCTTCTTTAAAGGTAGAAACATCTTTATCTAATGAAGATTATTTATTCAAGAGACGTGAGGCACACTTAATGACGATACAGAACGAATACACAAACAAGCTATGTACAAACGTAGAAGTAAAGAAAACTCAGACAGTCAAAAAATATTTTACGCACTTAGCGCCATCTGGTGGTGGTTTCTTATTTTGCAACACTTTCTTTTTTTTTCTTTTTTGTTGAAGGCAGAAGATTTTTTGGAAAATTCTGTCAAAGTTGGCGTTTTGAACCGAATTTCCGGTCGCGGCAGCGTGGGAAAGGAGAAAAACCTGGCGTTATGTGGCAACAATCGCTTATAACTCGATAAGTAATTCATTTATAAAAAATGGAAAACATTCGATTTCAAATCTCTTCAAAAAGCAAGCCTGCAAGTGTCATGCTTTTGCGTTTAAACCAGATTAAAAGAAAAAATCATAATTTCGGCACTGAATATAATTATAATCGTTATAAATGTGAATATTTGGGATTATAAGTGTACATATTGAATTATAAGCGAGTTTTTTACTATGATGACACTTATCGGAATGTCACAAACAGAAATCCTATTCAAAACGCCAACGTTCACAGTATTTTCTAAAACATCATTTGCCTTTTTAAAAAAATGGAAAAACTGTTCGACTTTACAGTTTCTAAATAAGAGCATATCCCAATTCCATGTGTTTAAAAAATTCCATGTGTTTTATCCGCCATCTTGTTTCAAAATGGCGGCCAGTTAAAAATTTAAATTTTTTTTAAAATTCACAAATATGTACAAAAAAATTATAAATTGAAAACGTTGTTTCTGTTAAGTGTTAGAACGTGATACAAGGATTCTGAAACATTTTCTGTTTTTGCTATATCCTAAAAAATGGCTGAGATATGGCAGTTTGAATTTCTAGGGTGGCTGAGATTTTGAAGCAATCTGATATTTGTTATGCTCTGTAACTCTCGTATTTATGAACCGATAGGAATGTGACTGATCATGTGTACAGTATATACCAAGGCCTCGATCGAGTTCGTTGGCCATCTTCATGCGTCATCTTGTTTCAAAATGGCAACAAGTTAAACTTTTTAAATTTTTTAAAGAATTCAAAAAGATGTATAAAAAATTATAAAATGAAAAAGTTGCTTCCGTTAAGTGTTAGATCGTGATACAAGGATTCCGGAACAATTTTTTGTGTTGGCTTTATCTATAAAAATGGCAAAGATATGACAGTTTGAAATTCTAGGGTGACTGACATTTTGAAGCAATCTGATTTTTGTTATGCTGTAACTGTCATGCTGAAATTTGAATTCAAATTCAGTATTAACGAAAACCGGGATTGAATTTTCTATAACCGAGTTCCAAGCAATTTAGCTTCGGGCGTTTGAGTGAAATGAATTGAATTTTTAAAAACATGGACTATGAAAGCTACCTTTTCCTTTGTACAGGCTGGAAGGACTTTTTTTGCTTGTACCTCCGTTCATACCCGTTAAACGTTTTTTACACGTACAGTGGAGCCCTACTACGAACGCATCGAAATCCTCCCGATACGGCAAGCATCCGATGTGGGATTATCATGTTTCCCGAAAAAAATATCCGACACGCATTTTAGCCGTACCACGAAGCAACCGGTAATAGCCGTCGTATTTGAAGATTCCTTATCAAATAGATATCGGAAAAAAACAAACTGACCAATGAGAGTGCGTTAGAAAAAGTACGTTCCCACGGTCGTTCCCTCTTTTTCCCCTGTGAGAAAACAGAAAAGAAACGCTTAATAATGCTTTCTGTTTTTATTAAAAATTCCATCAAAACACGCCTAATTAAGATATTTTGATAATCTTTTTTTTAAACGAGAGTGAAATATTCAGATTTTCAGCTGTCAAAAGATCAAAATGATATGACCGGTAGTTTTTTAGAAAATGGAAAATAAAAATGAAATTTGCCTTTTTTGAACAAACAAAGGCTTTCCTTTAAAAATTAATAAAAAATTAACAGGTTACGCTTGACAATTTTAATTGCTATTACAAGAAAGCTCTTATTCTAAACTTTAAAATGATATAAAAATAAAAGTTGTATAAGTTTTTGTTAAATAAATATTAGCATAAATATCCAAGAATTTCAAGAAATTCTGTTTAAATATAAAATAACTGGAAAAATATTCTGAGCTTAGAAACTAATTTTAAACGCTAATAATAAGCATACTTTGAAAATGCTGCAAGCAATTTTTTGTAGACTTAGAGTAATTTTTCTTTGCAGGACGCTCTCTTTTCAAAATGAAAATTTAAAATAAAATAACAAAAAATCTAATTGGAATTTCAAGAAAATAATTACAGTGCTTATTAAAACATTGTCTAACAAAGCATCATGTACAATGTTTTTAATTTGTTTTAAATAAATAGTGCACTATGCCAACAAAACTAATTATACCACTGCTCCCGCATGAAAAAAATTAGCAGAATAAACATGCCATGCACTGCATACCGGAAAAATAATTTACCAGATATTTTTACTAAAACTTTTCCATAATAAATATAGCATTAGAGCAAATAATCAACTCCATATGGGCATTATCGTTGTACCCAAATAAATTATTTATTCAACATTTCCAAAAGTTTTTTACTTTAAACATATATTATTAAATGTTGTATCAATATTAATTATTGTAATTTGTTGTATAAATAATAAAGTCATTTAATAACATTCATAGAGAATTCCCGATTATTAGAAGATAAAAATATTAAATTAGAAATTTTCGTAAAAGAAAATCTTTGGAAAGTATAAGAACATATAACTTCCATGAATACAAGCTTTTGAATACTTTAATTTACTATATTTTTAATATGGCATATTTCATTGGATATTTAAAAGAAAATTGTAAAGTTTCTCATGACATCAAAAAGCAACGAATTTTATAGTAACTTTACATTAAATTTCGAAAAGTTTCAAACAAGATAAAAAATATGTTATTTCAAGATGATCTAAATTATTCTTCTTGACTTTTGATTCATTTTTGTCTGTCCTTGACTCCTATATAAAATTAATCTTCCAAAAAATAAATTAAAAATTGCTCAAATTTTCAGAAAAAAAAAAACAGTTGCTGTATATGTATATATAAATATATATACTATATGTATGTATGTATGCGGTCCTGATATTAAGCTTCATTTAATGTCAAAGCTACTTTTTTTTTTCTAAAAATTTGAACATTATTTAATTTACTAGTATATACCTCCTGTCAAAAATGACAGGATATTGACTCAATATTCAATTTTTGAAATAGTTCAACGAATGGACAAAACATTCAAATTAAACATTAAAAAATAAATAAATAAATAAATAAAAAATCCATGAGTGAAATTTTCTGTAAAACAAATGTTATCAATGAGTTTCTAAAGAGCTTGACTCACCACATAGCTCATTTTTTGATTATATAAGCAAAATTAAATGGAAATTACTCGGTACTATTTATTCCTTATATTTTAATTACGTTTCATAAGAAAAAAAATAATTTGATTTGCGATGGAAACAAAATTTCAATCTTTGTTTGCATTATCTACCAGTAGATGGCGCCATCTTCCCTTATGCGGTCCAATGTTGCTTGTGATTGCCAAGCAAACCACCTTGACTGTCTTTCTCTAATTAATCGCCGTCTACGTTCAATCGGCGTTTCATCATTTTCATCAGGCATCGCTAAAACGATCTTTAAACTATATAAAAAACAATAAAAACTGATTTGATTGAACAGATTCAAATCCACCGCATGTTTGAACTTTGAAAGGGGGGGGGGGTGGTTGAGACCTATAGCTGCACGGCTGTAGTCCCGAATGATCCACAATCGTGTGTTTAAAACAGCATTTAAAAGATCAACAAAGATGTTAAAACAGTAAAACACACGTTGCCAATTGCGACTTAAAACGGCCTATAGAGGAGCTGATTGTAGCTGTTGCTACAGGAAAATTGTCCCTTTAACTAATGCTGAAGTTCCATTGAAACCATTATTTATTGTAAGCGAATTTGAAAGTATTAGATATTCAAATTTTAATAATTTTTACCTTGTCATATAATCACAGAACACAAATATCACATGAAATCTGAAATTGTGCAAAAAAAATAATCATTATGAACAAATTAAAAATGCATGTAATACAATGGGCTTGCAAAAGATTTTCCTGAAGCGAGCAGTTATGTATTTTCTCCACCAGATGGCGTAGTCGAGCGCTTGAATTTCCAATTGGTAATCTGTACAGTACAAATAATTTTGATGAATGATTCTCAAAAGTGAATGACTCGCCACATTTTTTTTTTCCAAATAATAATAATAATAATTTAGCAAAGTGAAATGTAATTTCTGAAAAATTCACATTAAATTTTAATATGCTAATTAATGCAAATATTAACTTGTATTTTTAACAAAGTTCGATTGTTTATATTAATTGACGAAAGATGGCTGCAAAAATAGTTTTTGAAGGTTTTAAACAAAATTAAAATATTTAAAGACTTTAATATGCTTTTACAAATATTTTAAGAATAGAATCAGATAATTAACCTATATTTTTTTACTGAAGCGTTCAAAGAGTCATTCATTTGTTTCATGATTCGGAAATTCCGAATGGCAACAGTGCTTGTTTGTTTATATTTAGTAACCTGATGTCTATAACAGCTTATTTTTAATTTGGAATTTAATACATTATAATTGGATAAGATATACATGTTATAAGTGAAAATATGAAGAACAGACAGGATTTCACGTAGAAGAAATTAACATTTAGTTGTCATATGTTAGTATATGTTTTTCATTAAGCCTAACATGGCGTTTAACTACGATCGACTCGCAGTCCAGAGTGGTACAACCCGGTACCGTTACAGACACTTTCTCGCCTTTGGATTTTATTATAAGTAAGATATTCTGAAAAATTAGTTTAATACAGAAACCATGAACAGGGGGAAAAGAAACAAAAGCCAAGAAGACGTATTTACATCATCTTCAAATAGTATATATATATATTTTTATCTTGGAAGCTTTTCAAAATTAACTGTAAAGTTATCATGAAATACGTTGCTTTTTGATGTCATTATGAAATATGCCGTATCAAAAAATTTTGTATCCTAAAGTCTTCAAGAACCTGTAATACTTTCCAAAGTTTTTTTGTTCTTTTTTGTTCTTTTTTTTTTTTTTTTTTTTTTTTTTGAAAAATTCTAAGTTGAAATAATTTTTTAAAAAAAAATAGAAAAAGAAAAAAAAACGTGAAAATTTTGGATAATTATTTTATTTAGGTAAACAATGATAGTGCCCACATGGACTAGCATAATGGTATATTTAGTATAGTGAAGTATTCATAATACTATCTGGACAATTATTTTTCGGGTATGCAACGCTTTGTTTCTCTGTTATTATTATTTTTTTTTTATGCGAGAACTATTAGTTTTCTTGGCATAGCACACTGTTTATTTAAAGCATATTAATAACATTTTCTTTGTTAGCCTGTGTTTTAATAAGCACTGCATTATTTTTTTGAAATCCATATTAGATTTTTTCTTATTTTACGTTAAATTTTCATTTTGAAAAAAGAGCGTCCCGCAAAAAAAAAGAAAAAAAAGAAAATAATAATAATAATAATAATAATAATAATAATAATAAAATCAATCTAAGTCTACAAAAAATTGCTTGCAACATTTTCAAATGTAGTTTATTATTAGCGTTTCAAATTAGTTCAAAGCCTATAATATTTTCTCTGTTATATTATATTTAAGCAGAATTTCTTGAAAATTTGCGGTATTCATACTCATAATTATTTAACAAGAACTTATAAAATATGTATTTTCATATCATTTAAAAGTTTAGAATAAGGCCTTTCTTATGATAGCTATTAAATATTTCTAGGGTAAGGTGTTAATTTTTTGTTAATTTTTAAAGAAAACCCTTTTTTGGGTCAACCTTTTTTGGGTCAAAAAGGAAGTTTCATTTTTGTTTTTCATTTTCTATAAAACTACCGATCATATCATTTTGAGCTTTTGACAGCTGGAAATCTGAACATTTCACTCTTGTTTAAAAAAAAGATTATCAAAATATCTTAATTAAACGTGTGTCGATGGCATTTTTAATAAACCGCGAATCAATATCAACTGCTTTAAAATCTCTTTCAAAGACTCGCTTCCGACAATGTGTGTATTTTCCACTGCATTTTATGGGGTCGGGAATTTCAAGGGAGAATCCGATGTCTTTTTCCGAATGACATCGCTTCCGATGACATCATGGTAGCGTTTTCGCCGGGCTTTTCGGAACTGGTCGTTCCATCGGAAAGCTTCAGAGAATGATTGGTTTCCGATACCATCGTAGTAGGGCTCGTTACGGATATATGCGGGAGTGGATTTAGCTGCTCTTGGCGGGCACAAACGGGTATAAAAATTGAGTCGGAACAGCTGTGTACCCTACACCCGCCACTTTTCTACCCATGTACGTTGCATCCGTAATTTGTTTTTATCCGCCACAAGTAAAGACAAAAAAATCTGACATCAACACAAAGTTTTTTTATCACCCTACTAGCAAAACCACCCGGCTTCGCCCGAGTTAACCTTGAAGACATTCCGGGTAACATAAATAAAAATTCAATATCCTATAAATACGGCGATCGTGTTCATAATAAGGCATTTGCGTCCATAAACCGTTAAAATTACAAACAGAAACTAGTCGGATGTGCCAATCCCAAAACTTTCTTCTATCTCACACAGGTTTCGTATACACTAAAAAGAATCAGCACCAATTTATATCAAGTTCTAACTGAATCTAAAGTTTTATTAAATTACGATATTGAGATATGACTATCGCTAAAATCCTGTAAATCCTGAAAAATGCAGCATAGCAGCGTCACCTGTTGGGAGATTTACACTTAAACATAATGAGCGTCTATTTATAGAAAAGTCGAACAGAAACTGGAGTTTGATGAAAATCCGTGCATTAGTTCTTGATATATATTTATGGTGATAATAATAAAAAAGTAGCACAGCAGCGCCACCTGTTGGGCTATTTACACAAAAACGTAATCAGCATCTAATTACGCCAAGGTCTAACAGAATCAGAAGTTTGATGAAATTCCGTGCATTAGTTTTTGAGATATAGCTATCGTAAAAATCGTGAAAAATGTGGTATAGCAGCGCCACCTGTTAGGATATCTACACCAAAACGTAATCCGTGTCCACTTATGTCATGGTCTAACTGAATCTGATGTTTTAGGAAAATAAGTGCATTAGTTCTTGAGATATAGCTATTGCGAAAATCGCGAAAAATGCAGCATAGCAGTGCCACCTATTGTGTGATGTTCACCAAAAACTAATCAGCACCAATTTATATCAGGGACTAACTGAATATAAAGTTTTATTGAATTTCGTGCATTAGTTCTTGAAATAGAGCGCCCAGAAAATTTTTGTCACATACATACAGACAGACAGAGTCACAGGCAGACATTTTCTATAAACAGTCAAATCGTGTTCAAGACCTTCTAAAACGTATAAATCCGTCGAAAACCGGAAGTCGAAAATTTTCTTGATTTTCATCCAATACTTTCTTCTTGTAAAGATAGAAGATAGTAAAAAATAACATTATTTTGATGCAATCATTCTAAATCTTCCAGCTTTATAAATGAAAATGCAAATAAACATGTAAGAGAAAACTGCACAATTTCCCTGACAAAACGGGAAAAAATGCAAAAAAACACAACCAAATAACATAGAATTTAGTGAAATTCTATTTCATATGATGGCTTGGTAGCAAAACTTTTATTTCATAGATAATAAACTTTAATTTAAGAAGAGCAAGTGGTTTCCACTGATGATAAAACAAAAACATTATTACTCTCCGGACATATAATCTCTATAATAAAACCGTAAGTCATGTGACTGTCATCAACAGTTCCGGGATGCCCGCATCGCTTTTTCATATGCCAGGCGGCCAGTTTTATTCAAAATTATTTTTCGAATAAAACAGCATAAAAGTTACATTTTTAGAAAGATCGTTCAAAATAAATTAATATTTGAGAGATGTCTTACGTTCAATTGTGTATATATTCTGCAGTAACTTCAGTTGAAATTAACTTCGCAGTTCAAATTCTCTATCCATGAAAGTAAACAAAAAAAAAAAAAAGATTCATTCGTCGTGAAGGTTTAAAATATTAAACCATTAAATCAAGGAGATAACCGTTCGTAAAATAAGTTTCCCGTGAATGATTTTTTGGAGCGCTGCCTGGTGTCAAAAAAATAATTCGCACCAGGACCTGTGAGACAATTAAAGTTTACCATAATTCCGTTTGATGAAGTGCTTATACAACTCAACTTCCGTCCGATTCTTTTCTTGACGTAAGTTGAATGTAAACAAATACAATTCATTCATGTAATAATATTTAATGAATCAAATTTTGAAATGATCAGTTAATTTGGTATTTATGTATTATACGTGGCAGGAAGAGATATCACCGAAAATGATTGTTAATCGCCAATCATATTTATCATTGTTAATGAATAATCGCGTTCAAGGCAGTAATTTAATATACATTTATGAAATACATAATATTATTAAGTACTTTTATGTTATTTGGGCGTATATCTCGCCAATAGCATTTTTAAAATCGCCAATATCAGCTTTTATTTTTCGCGTGTGCAAATTAGAAACGCTACTTTGATTTTGAAATCAAATGTTTTGATCTATGATACTATTTCTTATTTTTCTATTTTCTATTTTAAACTAAAAGTGTGAACAGCACGTATTTTAAATTCTAACAGCTGTCTCAGACGCACCAGGGTTGGCACGATTTCTGTTTTGCGCCATTTTGGCGAGAAAACCCCATTTTCAGGTACCTGTTAGAGATTGCTAAAACAGCATGATTCTTTTTTTTTATTATGAAATAGTTTATTTTTATTTTATATTAAAAAACACAAAATTTTATTGTAAAACACACACAAAGGTTAATTTATTCAGCCAGTAATTATACCGCCAAAATTATATCCAGTGCGTCTGCGACAACTGTACCCAAAAGGACCCATAATTAAAAATGGTAAATAATATAAAATCAAAGTAAAATAATACAAAAAATAATTTAGTTTAGATTTATAAAACACATAAAATCATATTGATGGCATTTAGCTAAGATATTTACGATGGTAGGTTTACTGACGGTATTTTATATCCGCCGGAATGAATATGATATATATATTCTAATCACATACTATATACCTATGAATATAATATACATATCTATATCTACTATATCAATAAAAACGTCTTCAATTGTCTTTTATATTTCTGCTACATAATATTAACTATAGAGTTACAATATACAGAGAAAAAACGGGTTGCTGTAATTAGAATTATAGACGCCAATGTTTGTGAGGCGTATTTACCTGTTACTGATCTTTAGAAATGCCGAAGTTAGGTAATTACGCAAGTATGAAAACTCCTGAACTATATCAAGAAAGGGGAGCAGAGAAAAACAAAGTCGAACAATGATCGGCATCTAGAAGGAGGTTCATGAATTTTAATCAGATTATACGCCACGGGTCAAAAGTGCTGACAGCAAATATGGTTTTTAAAGGGAATGTGATTATCAAAACTCACTTCCAAAAGTTCAATGTTTCACCAAACCATATTCGAAAATTACGTGTAATAATATGCAGCCCGATTATGGCACATTATTCAAGATGTTTTAGATGAGAATAATGATAGATTTTCCAATCTTCCGTAATCGAGTCTACAGCCAAAGTTAGCGAGAAACAAAATAAAATATTAGCAACAATATGGTTCAGTGTGAATGTAGATATCATTAAAAACTTTCACAAAATGGATTTCATTGCATCAAATCGTATTAACTGAAATACGTTAATTGGCAATGGACCCAATTACGGAAAATTACTTAATATGTTTAAGAATCTCTGCATTAGCGAACATATTGCAACTGATAAGCAAACGGGCATGAAGATAAATGCTTAAATGGGATAAACAGCTTTTGTCAAGAAAACTGAAATACATAACAACAACAATAAAAAATGCGAAATGCTACCGTGATTGCAAAAGTTCTTGACTTGTCTGTTAGAATCTTCCGATTTGGAAAAGGATTGAGGAAAAAAATTAAATTAGGAATGAAAGTAACTTGTTACAATGCTTAACATATTATTTAAGGGAGATCCAACTGGTCGCCATTGGCGGCTAGTATGGTATAAGGATATAAGGAAAGTTCTGTAATCATAACAAAAACCCGATTATGGAAATTTCGGTATATTTTTACATTTTGAGAGTTCCTGAATATGCTTTCGTTACTTTTAAACATACTCCATATGTATGTACGTATGCGTGTGTGTTGATATTTGTTTATGTTTTAATTATGTTATATGATGGCTTGGTAGCAAAACTTTTATTTTATAGATAATAAACTTTCATTTAAGAAGAGCAAGTGGTTTCCACTGATGATAAAACATTATTACTCTCCGGACATATACTATGGTATAAGGATATAAGGAAAGTTCTGTAATCATAACAAAAACCCGATTATGGAAATTTCGGTATACGTTTACATTTTGAGAGTTCCTGAATATGCTTTCGTTACTTTTAAACATACTTCATACGTGTGTACGTATGCGTGTGTGTTCATATTTGTTTATGTTTTAAAGACCCCCCCTGGAGCCTGTTTTTTGTATTTTTATGATTATGTATGTATATATATATATATGTGTGTGTGTGTGTGTGTGATTGCAAACGATATTGCCCAAATTATGCTTTCGATAGGGCTTCCTTTTGGTGAATATGTTAAAAAGCACTGTCGCAAGAACTGTATATATTTTCGAAAAAATTGGCTGAAGGGTTTGGTATCTAAAACATTTTCCAACCAATTTTCAACCATTCTGTGACGATAACTGATAATAGAAATTTTCTCTTATATCTCAATCATTCAATTAATTTATTTCTATTGCTCACGTTTATCTTATGTCGATCCACCAATCATGTATCCCCTGAACCTGACTCATATTAGTAAAATAATTTTTCCTTAAAGAAAAGTTTTATTTTTCTCATGAAAGAATGTGAAAAATATAATGCATGAAATAGAGAAATAGCTACATTTAAAACAACTTAAAACTCCCGTTAATATAACTATAAATAAATTACAATATTTATTTAAATTCATTGGCTTACTTCCAGCATGAATTAAAATTCATCGAAAATTACGTGATAGTTGCAGTTTTATCAATGAATGCGCACGTTTTCACTAGGACATGGGGTCATTTTCACCAGTGGAAACAATTTACCTTTGTAAAATTAGGAGCTAAGATATTTGCTTTTATATTATTTATTTCAAAGAACACATTTAGGAAAATATACATTTTATTTTTTTGCCTAAATATTTTTCTTGGAATTTCAACAAATACTTTTAAATAAATGTACTATGTCATTTAAACGCACTCACAGTACAGTAATTTTTTAAATTAAATCACATTATTTTGGCAGAATGTCGTGATTTTTGAATTTCAAACTATAATGGATGAATCTGAATTTTTATTGGTTAATAAAAATATTTTCCATACACGCAGTTTCTTTTTATGGCAACGGGAAAGAAATTGAATTATTAGAAAATGAAATAAAAATAGATTTCTATAATGATAAACTATGGCGGTGGTCGAAAATTGGGTGCCGTTTTCTTAATATTGGATACATTTGATCCGAAATTTGAAAGGCACTTTCTTAAAATAAAAGCTATCCAACAAGTCATAATTCATCCCTGAATGTTTTCTGGTTCGGGTTGTAATTGAATTGATATCCGTCCGTCATCTTGTTTAGTACAAGAAAAAGGTGACAAAACGGGTTCTGGATATCCACAACTAAACGGTGAATGTGGATAAAATTTGGTGCACTTTGAGGTTTAGGGTCGGACACTTCGCAGTTTAAATTTCATCGCAGTCCGATAACTGGGGCCTAAGTTCTTAAGGGCCAAACTTTGGACTTTAACGTTAAAGATGGGTCTGAGCTGTACTAATCAGCACTGCCGTGCTGTTTGATACTCGTAAAGGGCATGGCTGGATAAAATTTTGGTGACCTTTTTTCCAGATAGGAACCTCTTTCACCTACCTGACTGTTAATTTCCCCTATTATCACCTTATGAATAAATTTTATGACATAATTTTTCCCCTGTTTTTATACAAACTAATTTTCTCAAAAACTACTGAACCGAATTTTATGCCATTAACATAGGATATAAATTTTTGTATAATTTCCTGTTAATAAAAACTGTGTGAAACAACGATAACAATATTAAAAAATATATAAAATCATATCTTGTATTTATACGAAAATCCCCATTTTTTTTGGTCAAAGATTCCTCATGTGTTCCCGTATAATTCATATACATTCCGGAATTATGTGATGGGTGTAACATATTTTTTTTTCTGTTTTAATAAAAACTAATTTTTTCAAAAACTACCTAACCGAATGTTATGCCATTAACATAGGATATAGACATAGTAAACACGCATAACTGGGGATTTTTGTATAATTTCCTGTTAATAAAAACTGTGTAAAATAACGATAACAATATTAAAAAATATTATTATGTAAATAATATTATATATTATCATAAATAATATTATAAATAATATTATGTATTAATATTAAACATAATATAATAATATGTAATAAATATTATTATGTAAATAAAATATTTATAAATATTAATATTTACAAATGAACATACAAAAAAACATAACAATGATATGAAGGCGGTATTTGGGGCGGAGCTACTGACATTCGATATTCATAGAATTTTTCAAATGAAGTCAGTCCGCAATATGTTAACTGCTGTAATTAGATTTAAATAAATATATAAGGCATCATTCTCAACGTTGTCGATACTGCTTCGCTATCAAAAAATGGCGTTGGTGTCGTATATTGCAATAACTATGAATATTTTTGCTATTGAAACCAACAACTTTGTTCGATATCGATATTTAACGACAGCTATCATAATCAGTTTTATTTTAACAGTTCTACTACCGCATTTAGTGGAGAGAAATTAGAGTAATTAGTGTAATTAGAGTAATTCAGTGATTTCATAATTTTTAAGAGCGAGTAAACGTAATAAAAAAGAAAAAAGTAATGTTCAAGCGTTTGGGATAATTACGTTCATTTGTTTCTTAGATTTTGCCAAGTTTGGATAATTCCGGCCAAACTTTTATACAAGACTTCTAAAACTCGTAATTTTTGGCTTTATTTAACCGCAGAGTTTCGTGGTTATTTAATGCGAAGATAACTTTAGGGTAAAATTGGTAGATATTTTGAATAATAATAATTCCCCAATCTGGCAACAATGGATGATGCTTTGTAGTTAACAATACATTGCCTCAATTTTGAGCTTTTGATTCTTTTTTTTATATAAAATTACTTTTTAAGATTTAAAATTATTTATCTCGAAAAAAAGAAAAAAAATTCTACAAAATTAAAATGTATTGCTAAGATACGGCTAATTTTTTACAAATAAATTTATAAACGTATATAAAAAAACATAGTCAGGTTCAGTGCAGACTTATTTTGAGAGTGGGAAATTTCTAGAAAAAGTCAGTTTTAGGGGAAAAAAAGTCAGCTGACAATATGTTAAAGAATTACCTTATTTTATACATAAAAATATATATCGAAACAATAAAGTACAGTAAATACGTAAAAAAAAAAATCTTAATTTTTATTACTGTCATCTGCAATTGCAGCAGATAAGTATTCATTTTTAGGTGCGTTCGTAATTATATAAATACGTAGCACCTATAGTCGTCGTTTGGTCCGTCCGTCTGTCCGTCCGTCTGTCTGTCTGTCTGTCCGTCTGTCTGTCCGTCCGCCTGTCTGTCTGTCCGCATATAACAACGCAAAAACTACCCAACCAAATGGTTTGCAATTTAAAATGTATTATCTTTGCAGAATTTTGTCGAGACATTTCAAATTTTATTAAAATCGAATCAAAACTTTAGGAGATATTAATAAAAATATTTATTAAGAAATTTGAATTTTTTTTTTTTTTTAAATCGGTGCTTTTTTGTTATAGGAGCTTCCGATGGATGTTAAATCGTCAAGCGACCGAGATACTTATTTTATGACAGAAATTAATCTGCAGACGATATAATTCATTTCGCAGAATTAAAAATCATCAAGATCTGAATATTTATATAACTAGCTGATACATATATATCTGAATATTTATATAACTAGTTAAGATATTTGTATGAACAGTGTCATAAAATATGTACTTAACTAGCTGTTTAACCCGTTCTACGCACGGGATATCATGAATTTAATTCTAAAACGTGCGTACGAACGCACCTCGTTTGTAACGTTTGACGTACAATTTCCAACTTGTTGAAAAATATTTTCTGTAAAAAATATACTATAGTTTTGCTGCCAAATGGGAACAGCAGCCTTTTCCCTCCGATTAATGTACTCGCAATAATGCTTTAGGATGTCAGAAACACCAGTAGTATTAATTTAATAGTTATATTTTATGAAGAACGATTTTCTTTGGAATGTGCCGCGAAGGAACTTGTATTTTCAAGATATTAGATGCATATTTAACGAAATATGTATTTATAGAATCATTTTCCTTCATGATTTCCGCCAAATACGATACTGCTTGACTGTATTTCTGAAAAAAAGATGACTTTTAGAAAAGAAATGTCAGCTAACAACGTGTTAATGTATACTTTATCACTACATAGTATAAAACAAAGTCGCTTTTTCTGTCCCTATATCCCTATGTACGCTTAAATCTTTAAAACTACGCAACGGATTTTGATGCGGTTTTTTTTAATAGATAGAGTGATTCAAGAGGAAGGTTTATATGTATAATAACATCCATTAAATAGTGGAGAAATACTGTTATTTTTCAGGTTTTTAATGTGATGTCGTAAATAATTTCATTTTTTCCGCTTATACATTGCAAACGCAGGCTGAACCCTACAAGATTTATCAAAATAATGTACTAATTATTGTACACAATAAAAAGGTCTACAGAAAACACAAAGAGATGAAGGTTTTCAAGGTTAACCCGAAGCAAAGCGAGGGAGGGCCGCTAGTTTTATATAAAGTATAGTAAATACTCAAAAAATAAATCAATTGTTACTGTTTATGAATTATACAAAAACACAAAAATTATCAATAAAAAAACAATAAACATATTGTTGCTGTTATCAACCCGTAAAAAAATATTTTTAGTTCTCTTTCGGTCATTTTAGCGAAATTTAGTAAGTTAAGTGACGATAAATTAATAAATGGATATTTTTTACACAACCAGTTATTTAGTTCAACTTCAGTCACATTACATTTCGATTCGAAAAAATGTTATTGGATTCCACAGCAAAAATATTCTTATGTATGGTAGTTTCCGACACCAACGCCAATTTTCGATATGAAAGCAGTAACGACAGCGTTGAGAATAACGCCCTATATGTTTATTAAAATCTAAAATATAGCAGTTAACACGTTGTCAGTTGACTTTATTAGAAAATTTCTCCGAATGTCGAATTTGTGTAGCTCCGCCCCAAGTTCCGCCTTCATATGATTTTTATGCATTTGTGTACATATATTTGTAAATATATATATGTTATGCCCATCACACAATTCTGGAATTTATATATATTACACGGGCACACATGAAGTTTTTGACAAAAAAAAAAAAAAAAAAAAAAAAAAAAAAAAAAAAAAGGCGATTTTCGTATAAGATATGATTTTTATTTTTTTTTAAATTTTGTTATCGTTATTTCACACGGTTTTTATTTGCAATAAATTATACCGAAATTCCGATTTATGCATCTGTAGCATCCAGGGCTGCAGCTAGAAGTAAACAATAGGGGGTGCTCAAGAAAATGTAGGGGAGGGGGGCTCATACTATCTATATCTCTCTGACACGTGCACGCACAAACACAGATATATATGATCAAAGTATTATATAGAAAGGTAAATTCGTGCATATTCATATTGTAGGCACTATGTTTCTTATTAAACTGTTTATAATAACTTTATTTGATGCTAAGAAAAGAAAAGCTTGCAGACAGGGATGTAATGGAGGATATACGGTGGATACGCCGTATACCTTCTGAATTATTTGAAGGAATACCGTATAACCTCTTCTCAAAAACTATAGCATATGCTTTTTAGGTATACCCTATGCCTAAAGCCCTCTGGTTTTTTTACTACTACATCACTGGCTGCAGAATGAAAATTTTCAGTGTATAATTATACTAGTGATAGTGAAATAATAAGTGATGATGTCAATAAGTAAATAAAAAGCTGACAGTTCACCTGTTTCAAAAGAGTTGCAACCTTTAATTTTTTTCTGACTATTCCCTGCCCTTAAGGATTCTAAAGTTATGTTTTTATATGATAAAAAACATTAGAAAAATCAAGGGTGTATTTTGCATTTTTTAATTATTTTTGTGTCTAGTCAGAAGTCAAAACCACTTGTATTTAAAATGGCTATAACTCATTAGAATAACCTTGTTTTATGCTAATAATGGAAAACGCTGCAAAATGAAAAATTTCAGTATATAACTCATGCGAAAGAAAATGTTTGCATCAGCAAAAGGTTGCTAATTCTGAGTATGTGCAGATAGGATGCGCACCTATTGAAGCACTTATTTGCAGTTTTTAAACAAATACTACAATTTAGTATTTATGCAAAACTGTAAAAAGCCCCTAAACTAAGTTCAATTTTTGAAGTTTCATTTGGATTTTAGAATTTCATTTGGTAGCTTTGGCAACTTTCCCAGGGGGGGGGGGGGGGGTTCAAAAATGTTCAGGAGGTGCTGAGCCCCCCCCCCTGGCACCCCCCTAGCTACGGCCCTGGTAGCATCTCTAAATCCTTCGTTAATGATATAAAATTCGGTGCAGCAGTTTTTCAGAAAAATGCTTTTTATAAAAATAGAAAAAAACATTTTTGTCTCAAAAAATATCAATACGAGCGTCTAGGAAAAGATCGACTTCTAGCAGTATTTATAGTTAATATCTTTCTTATTTCATTTTTAATCAAGTTTTTATAAAATGTTTTTTTTTTTTTTTTTTTTTTTGAGGAGCTTTACGGAGAGGACATAAGGTCTGTTGGGTCTTTCTGCTCCAAGAGTAGAAAAAATTGCGTTTACACTATGGCATAAGAATTTGGCGTAAGGAGAAGAAACTTATTTTTGCGCATGCGTGAGTTTTGCAGCTTGGATGGAGGGGGAGGGGTAGTGTTTGTTTGTTTACATTCGCAATGAAATGAACATGCAAATATTTTGTGTGTTAATGCCTGTGCTAATTTATTTTTTACTTAAAAAACGGAAGGCAGATAATATAAAAGTGATTTTTTTTAACGTGCTTCTTTCGTTATTATTATTAAAGGTTTGGGAAATACACAGGGGATATAGATACAAGAGATATTGTTGTATTGGGCTCAGAAAGGCTCAGTGAGCAGCCAATTTCATATTAAATATAGCCATATACAGTGCATGCAGAAGCCCTATTCCGTATCTGTACTGGGTCTCACAATTTCTGTGCACATTTTATTTTCCCTGGTAAAAATAAACATATATGGAGATCAGTTTGTTGCAAAATAATACTGACAAAAGTAATTAAATAAGGTTTAATTTATTATACAAAATAAGAAAATTCCCATCAAGATTTAAATAAAACATATGAACTAAAAGAAAAAATCATTCTAATCAGTATTAGCACTAACTTAGCATAGACATACATTTACAGAAATGTATGTCTACATGTAAATAAAATGTCTATTACATTACATGTAAATTTATAGAAATAAAGCATTTTATATGCACATGTGCCCACAATGGGAGCAAGGCAATTGCTGTTATCTGAATTTTCAAATTTTATAAACTAAAGTTTATTTTTCTCTGATAATTTTCAAAAAAAGAAATAATAATAATGTCAAATAATTAATCACTAAGACAAAAAGAAACATTTTTTTTTGGCTGAAGGGCTCTGATCACCCTTTACCTCAAAACAAAATTTAGTTTTGTTTTTCTTTCTAAATTTAAGTGTTCAAAAAGGATATTAAATGGTGGGTTCAGCTCACCCCCCCCCCCCCCCCCGATAAAAAATTAATTGAACATAAAGACAGTTCTTCATTTATAAAATGTCAATAGCAGCTTATTTTTGGTTTCTTAATTATAATATGTTTGAACTGCTTTTTAGTTTTATAAGTGATAATGCAGATTTTCTTTGATGCTAACAGAAAAACATACCATTTTCCTAACAATATTGAAAAAAAGAAAATGAAACCAAATGACATGACATTTAGTGGAATTCCATTTCTCATGGCTTGAAAATAAAGTTTCTACTTTATAGATAATGCACGTTAATTTCAGAAGGGAAGTTTCCTCTTCTGATGATAAAACATTATTTTTAAATGGAAACTTGCATTTTCATTCAGGAAAATTAAATCCTCAATGATTACATAAAAATGCCATTTTCTAGATGCTTTTAGTCGTGACATCAATCCAGTGCCTGATTTACAGCAGGTCATTCGAGGCACAGTTCCAGGGCCCCCCAAATGTTACTGAAGATTTTTCAATGATTGGTCAAAATCTGGAAGTTTTCACGATAAAAACACAAAATTAATATGGAAAAACCTGTTTATTTTTTTCATTTAAAAATAACTACTTCACTTGCGCAAAAACACTCGCTCGCTAATATTAATTCTATGGGAAATTTTTTTTTTATATATCTTGCTTGCATTTCATTATTTAAAAAAAAAAAAATTCCATTGGATAGTTGAGGTCAATCAATGCAAAGGCCATTTTTTACTTTTTCGGTTTTGTTAACAGGTTTTTTTATTAAGATACTTTCACTTTCAGAACCGATTTTGAAAAATTGTTAGCGAGATAGATTACACTAAAGATTGATTATGAAGCTGTTATAAAAACTTTTATTGCTAAAAAATTAAGAAGAAAATGTATAAAAAAAGGTACTTCTCTATTATCCCGTCAACCACTTTTCATAACAAAAAACTATCGCCAACTCTAAGATTAAACGCCAAAAATGCAGTCCCATTTACTTGATGTCAGAAGCATTATTCGTGTTTATTATGTCATCGAGTGGTTTTTAATTTGACATTTGCATGTATTATTCATTATGTTTTACTGACTTATTAGTTATTTCATTAATTAAAATAACAATTGTGTCTGTAAATTCTTATATTTTACTTATTTTGATATTCCAATGACAACGTTCTTCCGTTTCTTTGGCGATAGTTTTTTATTATGAAAAGTGGTCGACGGTATAATAGAGAAGTACCCAAAAAAATTATTAAATATCACTAAATCATTTAAGTCAGTAGTGGTTATCTTAATAATTACCGCTATTAGTGATACATATTTTTTTTACTCAAAACCACTGTAAGCACCGGTGCAAGCCCCCCACCCCCTTTCCTTCCCAAAGCATCTGTGCCCAGGTACTCCCAAACTTGTAAATCGGTCCCTGCATCAGTCAGAAAGTTTTGTGTGAAAAGATTGGGATTTCAGTGTTAAAATCAACTTCCAGAGCATTTGAAAAACTGACAAAATGCATAGAAAACCCCTTGTGTTAAAAAAAAAAAATTAATGTGATGTGTAAAAGCCAAAGTAAAGGAAAGCATGAGCAGCATAAAATGTTTACCATTCAAGACTTTATAATAGGATTCTACACAAAATTAATGAAATAAAAAGTTAAGAGCAATAGCAGTAAAGTAGTACATATTTCATTGCTATTGCTTTTTTTTTCCCTCTGAAAATGCTGTGTTTTAAAACACATACATGCTAAATATATTATGATTGATTGTGATTTTCGTTACGGCAGTTTTTACGTGTCATGTATTGTTATCAACAAAATTGTTTATTTTATCAGTAACAATGGTTCAGAACCCCTCCCAGATGAGAATCCTGGTTGCGCCATTGGTATAAGGATCATACAAATAAACACTTTCCAACACTAACAGAATATTATTAATAAATTTTGTTTTTATGAAATACGATATCTAAATGAACAATTTAAAAGCACATAGCTCAGTAAAAATCTATTTTCAAATTGTTGTCTGTCCATATAGTCTGTAATGTGTGCAAATTCTTTCATGCAGCACTGTATATAGAATTTATACACACCCAGGGCCAGGGCAACGCTGTGTGGGGCCCTGACAAAGCAGTTAATGGGGCCCAACGTATACTGCAATACTGTATTAATGAAATTTATTTTTAAATTGTATATTTCATAGTATAATATAGGAAATGTATGAAAAATAGTATAATTATTTATTAAATGTTAATTGGATTTAAGAATGAAATTAATTTAAAAAATACTAATCAAAATTAGTTAATTAAAATCATTGAACACATAAATTAAATAACAATTAATTTAAAAATAATATATTTAATAATTATGTTCTAAAATTTTCCTCTTTCATCCGAATACATATGTAGGGGCACTAGGAAACTTTATTCCTGGGCCCCAAGTTTATTCTCTGCACCTTAGCATATGTGTTTCAAAATATTGTCCCCCCCCCCCCTTTTTTTTTCCTTCTGAGAACGTCCGTGTTTACAAGCTCAAAATATTCATCTTATGAATTAATTGTCATTACATTTTGTTATTACTGTTAAAGGAAATTATTATTTTTTACGATAAAATAAAACAATGTAAATCTAACAAATCACTAATTTATTAGTTTAATTCCTGAGGCTTTTAAGCATTTTAATTATTTAAGTAATTCTGCTTCCAGTGAAAAATACCACTGACAAACATCCTTATTTCTTTTTGTTTAATTCATGGAACAAAAATATTAAATCTGGCTATTAATCTCATGAAGGTGTTTATTTAAGCAAATAGTAATCCGCTGAATTTTAAATTAATGTAGTCATTATTCTAGATATGGTTAACATATCACTTCATCATACATTTTTTAGGTGTGCTGTGCTGTTACAATCTTCTTTTTCATCCAGTTTTCTTGATAAAATAAAAATATATATCAACGTAACATATCTGACGATTTTAAGCATATTGGTATTAGTTTTAATGCTAATAATGGCAGAAAAGTTTTAGGAAAACATGGCAATTCTTTATTGATTTAAGAAACTAGCAATTGTACCCAAACATGCTTCAGCATATTATGGTGAAACTCCAATTGTATGCTGAAAATAATATCACTTTCACTACAAATAATAAAATACAGTGCTTGCATTAAAAGAGGTATTTATTAAATAATCTAATAAATAGACCGAAAAGGACAATTTAGAATTATTCAAACATAATCTCTTACGTATCGCATTTCAACATTATGCACTCTTTTGTTTCCTGAACACTCCCAACCCTAATTAAGACACATACATTTGCAGTCATTCTGCCCATGATCAACTATTTGTTTCTAATTTGTGGCTCATTGTCAACTATTTGTTTTCAAGCTATCTTTCATTTTAAGTATTTGATTTATAATTATATATATATATATATATATATATAAATGAGAGAATAAACCGACTCTGGAATGAAGAAAGCCCTTCATGTTTGAAGAATGAATAAAAATCTTTATTATTTTTTTTAAAGACTAATTTAAAAATAATGGCTTTATAAAACAAACTTCTACTGATAATTAAAGTTTATTTTTGACTTGAATGGATTCATAATGATATTAAATAAGTAACATATCATGAAACATTAAAAAGTGAAAATTTTTGATTTTTTAAAATTATGATATAGACTTTCTTTTAAAGAAATACTTTTAAAAATTGCATTTATTTTAATTCCAAATGTTTATTTAATTTTTTAAGAGAATTTTTAAAATATTGTTTTAATATTTTCCTTGTTTATTAAAAAGGTATTGTTATGAAGCATTATATACATATTAAAATAAAATAAAGACTTCAATAGTAAAATTTAAATAAACTGTCTTTCTAACTCTTTTTTTTTAATTAAAAAATGGTTTGAGGATTTTCTTATTTAATATACATTCTGTTATTTAAACAACACAAGTAGATACATGAAAAGATCATTTATAATAAAATTATAGTCAAATGATAACAGAAATTTTTTATTAAATTTCCTTTATTTGAAAATACAAGTTACAGAAATAAAACAACAAAATATTGCTCTATATAATAAATATTATCACATAACAAATTTATTACTGAATATAATGATATACTACATATCAGAAGTAAAATACATAGATAACAGTCTGGACGTTAATGATGATGGCACGATACTTTACAGAAACAGGTATGTATTTTAATCTAATGGGAGAAACAAGTTATTAATAATTTTCAGTTATTATAATTTAAAAATGATAAATAATAACATCAAAGCCAAGCACTGGCATGCTTTTTTTTTCTAAAAAGAAAGAAAAAAAATGGAAATTTCAGTTTATTATTAAAATAAATACATAAATTAATCAGCGAGATGAAAATAAATGTTTCATTCAAACTGCTAAGAATATCCTTGGATTTGAAGATATCAGAAATACAAGTGGTTTTAACTCCAGTTCCAATAAAAAGAAAAAAAATATTACTATATTTTATTTATAGTGCAGTATAGCCCTGTATGTTATATGAAGATTTTTGTACACACCACATATTAAGCTAAAAGGCAACTTAAAACTCACTCGCAGCAATTACCAACCGTAAACGACAATGAATATTTTTCTTTGTGTAGCCCTGTATATGAACTTATTTATATTCCACAAACTTCTATTAGTCTACTAAATATAGTTCAACAGGAAAATGCGTAACAAAATTAAAAACTACCCTTAAGCAATTCACTCCCATAGTCTGTAATACTGACGGATTCCCTTGCGTAGCTCTGTATATGAACAACCGAGTTTATAAACACACAAGTACTATGAAAAAATTTAGTTAAACTTAAAAACGCAAACCAAAGTTGAAAATGCACCTATCACACAGACTGTAAATATCACATATGTACTGTAACCGATATCTTTTGTGTGTCCCTATAAGTAAACGCAATGCACACCACAATTTCAAGAGAGCAATTTATAGTGCACCTCACTAATGAATATAATTTTTATTATGTCTGAAATAATAACTTTAAAAAAAAAAAACACATTTCTTGTTATCAAATAAAGTTATTAAGAAGTGGGGTTACTGCACAACCTTTATTTTTTCCCCAGATTGGGGGCATAAAAAATAGAGCTATATCTGAACAAGCAATTTTATAGGAAGCTACTACAGTATTATCTTTATTTTTTACAGAAAAAATGTGAAAATGCTACTTTCAAGGTTCCATATGTCTATAAAATGACATGTTTAAAGGAAATCCAATGTTAAATATCTTCTTTAAAAAAGAAAACTATTATTATTATTCTAGTATACATGAAAGATAACAAAACATTTAAAGCAATCTTTTGAGGAATAGGTATGGCTAATATGACACACAATGCAATAAATAAATAAAAAATCAGAATATTTATCCTCAGTGTTGAATTTAGACATTTTTCTCCGGGAGGGATTTCTGTGGCTCCGAGGGGACATTATAGAGTTCTGGAGGTGAAATTGTACTTTTTGACCATTAAAAGCATAAAATCTCAAATCTTTCAGGGGGGGGGAGAAAGATTTGAAGGGCCATCCCTTGATTTCAACACTGCTTGCTCTCCCCTTCCCTGAATATTCAATTTAAAAAAATGTTAAACTTATATCGGAAAACATACAAAAACACATTTGCATTTATTATCTCAAAACATTCACTGCTGTAGTTTTGGGATGGTCAATAGCAACGCACACCTGACAATGTTTAAATTTCAGTTTTCAAAAATTGCATTTTTGTTAATCACTTGGAGTAAATAAAGTAATTTGAGTAAAATAAATTATGAAGAATAATAATTAAATTTCAGTTTTAAGAATTAATTTTGAGCTGCCTGTATTAAAGCAAAACAAATTAAATGTTTAATTGCTTTACATAATTTGTAAACTTATTTTTTCATGGATTTAGGGAGAAAGTAAATTAACAATTTAATTAATAAAGAGAATTATGAAAACAAACTAGTACATAACAATATAGTTAGTTGTTTTTTGAATTCTAGAATAAGAAAAAATAATTATTAATGCAAAGTGCATAAAATTTTCAATTATTAAATTCTTCATCTACAAAACACATGTACTTCGCTAGATTTTCTATCATTGGTAACAAAATTTGATTTAAAAACTAGATACTAATGAATATTTCATAATATTTATTTTTTTTTTAAATATAACCTAATGATGTTCCATCAAATCTGTCAAAATATATTATCTTCAATATTTAGTTAAATTAACATAAATAATTACTCTCACTTCAAAGAACTGTAAGTAAACAAACCAAATTATAACCTTGATAATATTGTTAAAATACATTTTGGATCATTTCAACATTAATAAATTATTATATATGCAGCTTAATAATTATTAAGCATAGCAAATTATAACCTTCATAATATTGTTAAAATATATTTTAGATCATTTCAACATTAATAAACATTAAATAAATTATTATATATGCAGCTTAATAATTATTAAGCACAGCAAATTATAACATTGATAGCATCATAGATAATACATTTTAGATTATTTCAATATTAATAATATTAATTCAAATAAATTATATATTCAACTTATCTGATAAGTTACTTTAGTTTTTGTTGAATTTGATTTTTTTTTTTTTTTTTTTTTTTTTAGTCTGAATGATACTTTCTGAAATATCAGATTCCTTGAAGGGAGGGGCGAGGGGTAACTGCTATCCTCTAGCATAACACTTATACATTTAGTGTTTACGTAAAACACAAGTGCTTACGCAAGTTTATATAAAACATAACTTACACACTTGCATAAAACTACACAAATTAATTAACTACAAGTTGTGTTTTTAGATTGATCATTTAACAGCATTTTATAAATTAAAAAGCTAATAGCAAATAAACCTTCAGTTAAAAAATTAAAGGAATTAAATTATGAAAATCAATTTTTGTATTGAGAATGGACATAGCTTTAACTGATTCTCTCTGATACAGATTGATTTGTTGGAAAAATAACTTTATATGAAACAACATTAATAAATACACAACAATGTAATTTTGAGAAAATGACTTACTTACAAGCATCATACTTACAAATATTACTGAAGATTCATGCCTTCAAAAATAATCATGCAAAATGCCTGTTGAAAAGATCGCCATTTATAAATGCGTAAGTGAGATCAACATGTAGTAATTGACAGGTATTCGCATAGATATTGAGAAAAGTAGTGTTCAATTAAAAGCAATCTGTAATTTAAAGAAAAGATTATAATAATCATAATAAACTGATAAAAACAACAAGTATTTTTATTTTTATGTTAGCCAGATACTAGTGATATATATATATGTGTTAAAAGGGCACCAGTGATATATATACATGCATATCTATCACTGGTGCCCAGCTCACATAAAAGTACCAAACAACATAAACAATGTAAAATATATTTAAAAATCCTTCTTTATTATGTAACAAACTCAATATACATTGAAAAACTACATATAAGTCAATCATACAAGTTAATATACTTTATTGATGGACATTATATTTACCGCAGTTCCTGCTTGACAAATTTGGAAGCAAAAATAGCACAAGTCCAAGGCTCGAATTCAAATTTCTTGCAGAAGATCACAAATGATAGCGACTTACTAAACTGTAAAACTACACAAAAGTGATCTCCTGAGAGCAATAAAATATACATTTCCTGGCACTAGTAGATTCACCAGACAATCTCCCTTGCACCGTTCATAGATTTTGAAAGTTTTAAAACTTTTTCTGAAAAAAAAATTATGAAGTTTTCCAACTGAAACTATTCTTTGTTGTGAAAGGGGGGGGGGGGGGGGGTTACAAAAATTCATGTAATGTACTACAGATTTATTAAAGAAAATTTAAAAAAATAAACATGTAATAAAACTTTTAAAATAATAAGGAATGGTTTAATAATTAGCAATAATAAGTAAATGTAAAAACTGTTTACTTAAAAACATGAATGTTAATTTTAACAAAAGTTAAATTTTATATTTGTGTAGTTACCATATTAGATTGAGTTTTTTTTTTCTTTTTCTTTTTTTTGTGGGGGAGAGGGCTAAGAAACTAAATACAATCTAAAATTTCTGCAATATTTTAGATATATATTAGGATGGATTCATTGAAAAAATTAACACATTTAAAACTGATGAATAACAATGCAAATCAATGATCAGTCAATTATATGACAGTAACAGAGAAAACTGAGAAGTTAATTAAAAATGAATTATATGGCTAAAAATTTATTGGTACCAGTTTTAAGATAGTTAAAAATTGCCAGTAACAATATTAAATAAATACCTGAAATAAATCAAAGTATTTCCTCACAAAAAAAGACATTACTGTACATTATGCATTACGATCGTACTATTCTAATTTTTATTCATATACTGTCCAATTTGTTTTTTTAAATTCATGCCTATGAAACAAGGTGAGTTTTGAAATAAGTAACGTAACTAACAATTAACAAATGAACTGGTAGCATAGTATATAAATACCGGAAGATAGTACTTAAAGAATTTATGAATACATAGCTTTATAAAGAGTTTGGTAATATAAAAAGTAACATAGCGAACAAATGAATTTTAGTAGCGTAGTACGTAAATACATGAAGATAGTAATTTACGAATACATAAAAGAAACTTCTACAGTTATGAAGCAATGTAGAGAAACATTAAAAATATCTGAAAAATATTACATACCTTTGGTTTGTAAATCCCTTTTTTATTTTAAATCTTCATCAAAATATTCATCTGTCGTCTGCTTCATCAAACTTCGTCCATTTTTTTAAATGGCGGAATAAACAATTATGAAGCACGCTGATTGGTTAGGTCTTATATTTGGCTTAGATGCTTTACACTCACGCTAAAAAAAAATAAAAATTAATCGGTTAAAAAAAAGAAAAACGTCGCCAAATTTAGGGGATTTTTTCTTTTAATGGCAACCTAGCCATTGTATTAAGTTATTCGTTTGGCGCAGTCTTGGAAATCGCGCCAACCAAACAGTCGCCAATCTTTTGTTTACATTTTAGCGTGAGTGTAACACATCTGTTCCTTATATTTTCACGCCTGAAACGCCAACGCTTAGACCACGCCACGAAGACCACAGAGACCTTCTTAAACCCTCTTATACCTGGACCTGACAGACCACGCAGACCTGATAGGCCTGATAAGCCATAGTACAGCGCCTAGAATAGATAGTGTGGAAATCTGCTACAAAATAGTACTAAAAAATTGAATCCAATAAATGTACAACGATGCTGAAAAGATTACGATGGGATCGCAGCGCCATCTTCTCAACGTAATCATTGTATTAGAATGTTTCGGCTGGTGGTAAGTATTTTAAATACTTAAACTATATCATTTTCTCCTCTGACTTAATGATTTTTATAAGTTTTTTTTTTTAATTATGAAAGCATGTCTAAAAAACGTGATACGCATTGTTTTGTCTCTGGTTGCAATATTATCGTAGGAACACCGTTGCACATTTATAGGCTACAACTTTTTAGCACTTTTTAAAGCATTACAAAGATAGCCGGTTTCCACACTATGTATTCTAGGCACTGTAGCCATAGTGTAAACGCATTTTTTAATTATTTTTGTGTCTAGTCAGAAGTCAAAACCACTTGTATTTAAAATGGCTATAACTCATTAGAATAACCTTGTTTTATGCTAATAATGGAAAACGCTGCAAAATGAAAAAATTCAGTATATAACTCATGCGAAAGAAAATGTTTGCATCAGCAAAAGGTTGCTAATTCTGAGTATGTGCAGATAGGATGCGCAACTATTGAAGCACTTATTTGCAGTTTTTAAACAAATACTACAATTTAGTATTTATGCAAAACTGTAAAAAGCCCCTAAACTAAGTTCAATTTTTGAAGTTTCATTTGGATTTTAGAATTTCATTTGGTAGCTTTGGCAACTTTCCCAGGGGGGGGGCTCAAAAATGTTCAGGAGGTGCTGAGCCCCCCCCTGGCACCCCCCTAGCTACGGCCCTGGTAGCATCTCTAAATCCTTCGTTAATGATATAAAATTCGGTGCAGCAGTTTTTCAGAAAAATGCTTTTTATAAAAATAGAAAAAAACATTTTTGTCTCAAAAAATATCAATACGAGCGTCTAGGAAAAGATCGACTTCTAGCAGTATTTATAGTTAATATCTTTCTTATTTCATTTTTAATCAAGTTTTTATAAAATGTTTTTTTTTTTTTTTTTTTTTTTTTTTTTTGGAGGAGCTTTACGGAGAGGACATAGTGTGCCAAATGAAAAGTTCTGCACAAAGATATCAGGCACGCCTTTTTCTGGAAACAGATAGTTACGTCTATTTTAATCTGTGTTCCAGTCCTAGGTAGGTTTATGTCTGTATTATGTTCATTGTCTGGTCTGGATATATGCATTGAATTATAACATAAAATGAATGTAGTAGTACAAAATAGGTGGAGAATCTTAATAAAAAAAACTTGTTTACAAAAGAAAAGATCGAAGAGTTGGGAAGGCGTGGTATTGTATTCTATATCTTGTTTCTTTATAGCAAAAGCCATCATTGATGGCTTTTTCTAGACCCCAATCTTTTTTTTTTAGGCCAAAAGAAAGTGAACTTGAACTTGTGATAGGTTCAATGGGCTTCCAAGTTGCGAAGCAACTGCACACCCTGGCTTTGAGTAGGTGTATATCAAATCCTGAGAGAGCCATATGAAATGTCTAGCCGTAGTCGAATTGACTACACAAAATAGGATAGTGTTAAGTATATCTATAAAATAATGAAAATTTACTAGTTAAAGTATAAAAGTAGAAATATTTCATAGTTCAAAAAAAAAAAAAAAAAAAAAAAATATGCCAGACGAGGTAAAGTAAAGATGTTAAGAGAAGTTTAGGAGAAAAGTCAAAAAAAAAATTATCAGTAAAAAATTATATAATAATATATATACATATATATATAATTTTAATTAAAGAGAAAAATTTTGAGGTAAGAATTATAGCTCGGAAGGACTATTCATCAAGAATAGTGGAGTACCTTGGTTTTTTCCGGTTGGATGGACTGCAAGCATCGTAGTCAGGTAGCTCATAAATGAGTTCATTTGGAATGTGATTAATGTCATTGTAGAATTTTTTCGCAAGGTGTTTAATGCGATGTTTGAGTGAAGTCGTTTTCAGATCCTTGAGGATTGTGGAGTTTTTGAGGTATCTAGACCCGTTCCTGATGTAACGGAGCTGTTTGTAATGGGTACTAGAGAGGCTGTTCATACTGGTTTTGCAAGTGAAGCCCCAGATTGGACATGCATATGTGATAACAGAGAGAATGCAAGCATTATATATTAAGAGTTTGTTGTGTATGGAGAGTGAGTGACTGCGAAGAAGGGGGGGCGAGGGTTTTGGAAATACCGGCGACTTTACCGCGGATATTAAGAATATGCTTTTTAAAGGTCCCAGGTAGCACAGCAATATCGGCCCGATATTGCCCAATATTGGGCAATCTTGGCGTGCATCGGGGAAGACTGGTCAAGTTTTACCGATATTGGCCGATATTGATCAATGTTGGCCGATGTTGAATCTGTAATATTATCATTTCTCTAATGTTCGACATTTAAATTTTTAACTTATATATAGTTCTTTTTTAGCAAGGTCGAAGACAGAAAACAATTTTAACAACACTTTAAGTTCTGTAAACCTATGGGGAAAAACTCATACTGGCGAATATCGGCCGACATTGATCAAGATCGACCAAGATCGACGACTGGGAAGTGCATGATATTCAACCAATCAGAGACAAGCATCCTTTTTCCTTTTCCTTCAGTCTTGTGATTAAAACATGGCCGCGAATGTGCGTTAGTTCTGTGTGAAAATTATAAACATCTTCTGTTTTTACTCTCTAATCGGTATGTATTCCCATTACTTATAATCTGTACTGTTTTTTGAACATTTGAAGACATAATTTTATGCATTTTATGAAATAGTTTTATTTTAAACATATTTTTTTAAAATCTGTTTAAGCGTAACCCTAATTGGTATACATCGTTTAATGTTTTTGTTATTATTATTTTTTTATTGATTGTCTTGATTCTAATGAACGATTTTTTAAATTTTACCATAGATCTAGAATGCGTATAGGTATGCTATTGAAATGAGTATTTTCTATCGCAAATATTTTGTGTCTTTGTGTAGGATGCAGCTTATATATTTACTTTTAAATTTCTTTCTAAAACCATTTTTCAAGTCAATCACAGTGAAATGTATTTTCAAAAATATTTTACATTTCTCGGTTTAATAATATTTACAGATTTTGTTTGATTCACGATTTTCTGTGTCTGATCTTTCATATTATCATTTATGTTTTAAAATTGCATTTTAAAGTTTAAGATAAATAAATTGCTGTTCTTCAGATGCCTTTTTAAATAATAAAACATACTTTCTACATTTAAAAAATTATTTCTGAAATATACATGCGGATTAATTTTCTTTTTATTTTAAAAATCAACATTCAATCTTCCAACTTTCTCTTTTATTCTTGTAAAATGTAACATTCCTTCATCGCATACATATGTTAAAGTAATATATATGATATCCAAATTCTTTACTTCATATGAGGTTTTTTTTACAAAAGCTACAAACACAGCTGCCAACACCTTCCCATTACTTACAAGTCAAACATTTTTAATAAGGATTATAGTTTAATAAAGTTTTTGTAAAGTAGTAATAATTATTACTTAATAAATTAAATCAAATAAAAACAAAACAACCCATTTTATAATTTTGTCTTACATTATAAAATACTTCATAAATGTTTTGTGTTTATTCGTCTTTTAAGGGGGGGGGGGGGGGGGGAATTGTGGAAAATAAAATCTAGTTTTTGCAATATAAATAATTCTTTAACATGTAGTATTCATAATATTTCATCCTAAATATACGTTTAAAATTTTTCTGTTGATATTTAACCATTTACCCTTTTTTTTTTTTTTTTTTTTTTTTTTTTTTTTTTTTTTTCAGAATCTTAATTGTACCATGGTCTTTGTCATCTGCCAACCTCTTGTAGACAAAAAGTGTCGTTGAGTCTTCAGAATCTAATCCTACTGTGGTCTTCATGTCATCTAATTTTGATTCCATCTACTTAAGATACTCTATCATAAGTATGCATGTCTTGTGATTTTTTTATTCTGATTGTCTTAAAAATGAAAATGACTGGTCCAAAGTATGTTTATTTGACTGAAAAAAAAAAAAAAAAAAAAAAAAACAGAAATTTGGCAGGTATAATATTGTAGAATTGTTTAGAATAGTATATATTACGATAACTATCCTTCTGATACTGGAAAAGTGTTAAAAGAAAAAAACTATATTTGTAGTGAGAGATTCGAGAAATCTTCACTTTTTAGAATGGTCAAATTGAAACATTGTAACATATCAATTGTAAATATTAGATTTTTTTTATGGGACAATTTGTTTAGAGATACCTTTTTAAAGATTTTTGTTGATCCTAATGTCGTCCTATGTAATATACAAGCATGAAAGTTCTTAGTTTTTTTTACTGAAATCGTTTTTTTTTTTTTTTTTTTTTTAATGTCACTTTGGCTGTTTCGGAGACTGATTAAAAGGATAAAAAAAAAAAAAAAAAAATAATAATGCCCTGAAAATTTAGAGAAGGGGGGGGGGATAGATAAAATTGTAATGGTGTACAAATTCTGTGCTTTTAGATTTTCCTTGTAACATATGCAACATTTAAAATATAAAACTAATAATATAAGTTTAAAAACTGATTTTAAAATGCATAACAAAATAATTAATATGTGTGCTCAATTTTTTTTCTATTGTTCCCAGTTTCAGCGAATATTCTTTCAAATGCAAAATGAAGGTTGGGGGGTACTAAAATAAGAAATAGAGATAGTTTAAAAAAAAAGCATTTTTTTAAAAAAGCGCTGAACTAATATATATAATTTTTTAACTATTTTGTGCTTATAATGCATGCTCATCATGCAAATTTTGCGATATTATCTCTGATTTTGCTTTAGAGTTTTTTTCCTGCAAAGTTTACTTCAGTTTGAGTAGCTATGCTAATATAGTGCAGAAATTTCAGTAGTGGTTTCAATTTTAATGTATTTTAACTTTTATTGCATATTTATTTTACGTATATCCCAATTACATTGCGTAATTTTCACAGATATTTATTTCTGCATGTTATATTGCAATAATTTACTTTCATGCCTGTACATATATGGTAAGTATGCAAACTTATGGTGATCATGAATCTGCATAACTTAGAAATTTTAACTTTTCAAATCCTATTTAATTTCTGTATGAAATAAATATGCCACATTTATAGCATAAAAAGGCATCTTAATCCTACCTAAAATTTAAACTTTGCATTATTTAATAATGGAATGATGCTCGCAAGCTAATGTTAAACCAAGGGAGTTTTGTTCAGAAAGTTGTTGTTTGCATTTTAATATTTTGAAAGGAATTTTTTTTACATAAAATATCTGAGGTTGATGTCTATCAGAGCTTCTTTGTACTTTTCTGATTTTGGTTGATTTTGTTTTTCTTTGAAGACACTTTTAGTTTTTATCACTTAAAATATTTCAAAATTATTGATTTTATTTTATTTTTTTTAGAACATAATATTTTCCCCAACAGACTGTTCATCACTTATTAGTCTTGAATCAGTAAGTTCAGACTTAGATTCAGACTGAAGACAGTCAAAAAGATAAAATTAATAAATTGTTAATTTTATTAAACATTAAATTGATTTGCAGAAAGTTTTTGACCCAATATTTATGGGCACAGAAAGTTTTAGGTTTTATATAAGTCTGCTGATTGATGAATTTGCTATTTTTTATATGAATGATTGAAGAATTTTGCAGGGTTTTTTTTTTTTTTTTTTTTTTTTTATGATGTTAGGCTGACAAACTTTGCACTTTTGTGGTGATCAACTGATGAATTTTGTACTGTTTTACTAAGACTGGATGATAAATTTCATTAAAATTGAGAATTTGAAATGTTCTGTAAAGAAGCCCATTGTTCTGTGACATACATCACACTTTTAACTTTTAACCATATTCTGCTTTTGGTAAAAACTACTTTCTAGGGAACATTAATATTATTTTTGACGTCACTTCTGACAAGAACTAATATCTCAATCTGAAAAATGAAACAGATGAAGAAATCAATGTCTGGTGGATATCCCTGTGTTTGATTGCTCTCTGAAGATCACGAGTGTGTGGTTTTATTGTGTAATAAACGACTACCATGAGTGATCTTCTGCAAGCACGTAAAATTTCGTTTACCAGATCTACAATCTATCGATAGAATAGGAGTATCGCTTCTGTGCCGAAAAAGAAGAAAATGAAGTAAGTTTATTGAAGTTACGTCAAAAATAATATCGATGTGGAAACAAACTTTTTTTTTACATATACTAAATTATTTAGCTAATCATTACTTAGCTAAATTACGTTTTCCTAAAAATAGCATGTTAGTTTCGATTAGCCTGCGGTTTTAAGATAGTGAAAATCAAATTTTGATAGTTACATTCTGAATTATCCTGTAGCTCATCGGTAAACATTTCCTTTTTTAAAATACTTCTGCAAATTAATTAATTTTAGGTACTTTGTTGTTGTAGTGCCCCTATCCCACACACTTAATAACAATAAGTGTCATTTATACTATAAACACACTAAAGCTAAACAAAACTCTTTTGATTATCATTCATACATTAAAATTTAAAAAAATTATGCTCCTAACTCTGGTTTTCATGGTGAAAACCAAATTTTGATAATTGCATTTTGAACTATCCTGTGTTTCATTGGTAACCATTTCATTTTTATAAAAGTCTTGCTGCAAATTAAGTAATTTTAGGTACTTTGTTGTTTTTATTCACTATAATTTCTTTATATCTCTATAAATAATTATTGTATGTTCAGAAGATTAGCTTCATATTATGCAAAAAAATCTAGAATCAGTAAGTTCAGACTGATTCAGAGTGAAGACAGTCAAAAAGATAAAATATATTAACACAAGTTTGGTTAAATATTTCAGGTGAAATTTTTTTTTTTTTTCAAGCTATATTTTTTTACTATTAAATTCAAATTATCATTTACATTACATAGTTTGTAAATAAAAAGGAGAATAAGTAAGCATAGTATAAGTAGTAATAAGTTATTAATTTTCATGAAGAAAATTCACTTGGACAAATTTTGATTTTTGCTCATTCTACTTTTCTAGTGAGTGTGAAAATGAAGTTTGATAAAGCAAAAACAACTGTTATCTCCAGCCACATTGAGAAAGTCCTGTGAGATATGCCAATTGGGATAGAAACTGTTTTCAAAGAAAAAGAAGGAGAACATAGGAACAAGAAATAGATGACTTGGAGAAAATTTGCTTGTAATATGATAATATAAATAGCGATAGTTTGTGAATAAAAAAAAGTTTAATTTGATATGTTGGGATTTCAAATAAATGCAGCGGCCGCAATGGCCTATAATTTTTTTTCCATGTTTTATTTATCTTATTCAGGACAGCAGGTCATTTAGGGATCAGAAGACATTAATGGGGACTGTTCAATTATTCGAAAACACCTGCTAGCTTGTTAAAGCTATGGGCAGGTTCTTTTCTAATTTCCTGCTTAAATTTGATTTTTGCATTGAATAGTTGAGATTGACCTCAGCTATCTTATGCAAAAAAAAAAAAAAAAAAAAAAAAAATGTTTAAAAATATACAAATTTAAACGAGAAATTAGAAAAAAACCTGCCCATGGGTTTAACATTAGCGAGCAGGATGTTTTAGTGTCAGTGAAGTGTCCCCTTAAACCTAACGCCACTCATTCTCCAGAAAAGAACTGCAGAGGGAAAGTTGCCATATAAGGTAAGGGCAAAGTGTCTTGCTTTACCATCTGGCTCAAATGACTCAATTTTTAGGAAGTTTTATTTATTTCTTTTAAAACTAGTGTTCCATGTTTGAGATATTTTAATAGAATACTATTTATGAAATAAATTTACAAATCTTTAAAATCATTAAAAATTAATTTTAAAGGCTTTGTGAAACAATTCATAAAATCCAATTAAAATTGGAATTTTAGTAAAACATACATAAATTATTGTGATATTTGAAAGCTAAGCTCTTCGAGAAAAGAATAGCTTTCCTGACTTTGTTTAATGCCTTTGTAAAATATTATTGATTGTTTAAATGGTCATTTCAATTGCACTTTCTATTTAAAATTGCTATTAAGAAGTAATTTTTTAAAAATATATAATGATATTCAATGAATAATATAGAATTCCAACCGAGTGTTTATCCCCGAGTTGTATACGTGAGTCTCTGATTCAGAATGAAGGGAGTCCTAAAGATAAGATATAATTTTTTTTTTCAAAGAAAAAATTTTAAACTAATAAATTTTGTATTGATTTTTGATAATTTTTAATATAAAGTAATTCAATTTTAAAAGTTATACAACAGGTGGATTTTTGCATAAGTAATTTAACGAATTGTTTTCAACTAAATTTTGCCAGAAGATTATTATTTTTTTTTTCAAAGTTTATATAAATACAATTAAATAAATCTGAAAATCTATATTTATGGTAAGAGCAGAAAAGAATAAATACCTACAGCTACATGTTATTTTTCTTAAATTTTTAATAATGGTTAAATATTTCGATTATGTGAAAAAAAAACATAAAAAATTGGTAATATGGCAAAAAAAAAAAAAAAAAATGCTGTATATTACAATTTTTAATCTTACCACTTCCACAAATTCAAATTATTATTATGGATATAATGATTTTTTATTTTTAATGAAAAAAGTAACATTTAATTATCTTTTTTACATTTTAATGTTTTCACATAGAACACTGAAACTGAAAAAAAAAGAAAAAACATCAAAATGTAGCTATTATAAAATTTTGAATAAATTATTTTATTAATATTAAATTTAATAAAATGCTTTTTTAGTATTCTTTCATTCATAATCTTTAATATTACAATTATATCTAATGGATATAATAATAAAAACTGGGGCCTTTAACAAAACAGTTAATCCATGTGGCATTTCAGATGCTTATATATACATGGATTAGCTAATTTAAAATGGTAAACCTTTTTTTTCCTAATGTAAAGAGTTATTGATTTCTAATATTTTGCTAAAACAGGTAATCAATATCTCCCTATATGAGAAAAGAAAGATTTGCCATTTTATAGTGCTGAATCCAGTTTTGGCCAATATCGGTCGGTCCGACGTTCACCGATATTGGCCGGTCTGACGTTCACCGATATCGGCCGGTCCGACGTTCACCGATATCGGCCGGTCCGACGTTCACCGATATTGGCCGGTCCGACGTTCACCGATATTGGCCGGTCCGACGTTCATCGATATTGGCCGGTCCGACGTTCACCGATATCGGTCAATATTGGGTCCCGATATAGGCCGATATTGGAAAAAAAGCTAGCCATGCAATATCGGCCGGTCCGGTGTTTACCGATATTGGTCGATATTGCGAAATCGTTGTTCCCGATATAGGCCGATATTGCTGTGCTACCTGGGGTAATGCGTTTGTCAATGGTAACTCCCAGGTACTTGGCATCGTTAGACCAGGGAATGGTAGTGTTATTGATGGTTAATCTATTAGGAGTGGAGAAGGTTCTAGAGAGGTAAACAGCAGTAGTTTTAGATTCGTTTATCTTAATGCGCCATTGATCACACCATTCCATGAAGATGTTGAGGTGGTGTTGTAGATTTTTGTAAAGATTGTATGGGTGATGTGCAGTGCCATAGAGAACAGTGTCGTCCGCATAGAGTGCGAGTGATGTGAAGAGTGTGCGTGGAATGTCATTAAAGTATATTATGAATAAAATAGGGCCAATGACTGAACCCTGAATAATACCACAGAGTATTATGTGTAGTAGAGAAAGTGAGTTGTTTACACGGGCATAGAAGTCACGATCACCAAGGTAAGAGTGTATTAAATGGATAAGTCCAGACGGGAACTTAAGCCGAATTAATTTGTAAATGAGGCCCGCGTGCCAGACTTTGTCAAAGGCCTTGGCGACATCAAGAAATATGGCAGCAGTAGGCTTCTTCTCGTTGAAGTTTTCAGTTAAGAATTCCACAAATCGAAGAAGTTGGTGTTGGGTGGAGTGCTTGGCTCTGAAGCCGAATTGTTCAGGCATAAGAATGTTGTTGTTGTGAAGGAAGTCATTGAGCTGTGATCTAATGACGCGTTCGATGACTTTACTTAGACAGGAGAGAAGACTGATGTGACGGAAATTAGTTGGGTCATTAAGATTGCAGGATGGTTTAGGAATAGGAGAAATGATAGAGGTTTTCCAGGGTTTAGGAAAATAACAGTGTTTGAGGATAGAATTAGTGAGCTTCGTAATGTAGAGAATACAGTTGATAGGAAGTTGTTTAAGAGTATAGTTGGAAATTTTATCGTACCCATGAGATTTTTTATTATTAAGTTTTTGAATGATATTGTTGATCATGATGGGTTGAATGCCGAACAGTTGCCGAACAGTTGATGTCGGTTAAGGGGCTTCCGAGTTGCGATCAACTTTACGCCCAGTCTATATGTGAGTAACCTGTCTTGTAAATATTGAGCCGTTGGGAAAAGTTAAATGTAGTATTAACTACACAAGAAAGAACAATTAAAAATAGAAGAAAAATTAAACAATGGGAATAAAAAAAGTAAAGCTATAGAGATTACGGAAAGAGTCTAATAAATGGAAAAAAGTAAAATGGTATAGCTGTAGTTAAAATTAACTACTGAAAAAAGTTGAGAAAGTGTAAAATAGGGTTCGGAACATGTTCAAAAACAGTACATAAATGCCAGGTGGAAAAGGCAGGCAAAGCTAAGCTTTAACAAAAATAGCACTTAAAAAGAACAAACATATTTATTATTTACAAAATTTTTTAATTTAAATTTATATTTTATTATTATATTGTATAGCATAGGAATAAGATATATAAAAGTAAGAGAGAGAAATTTGCAGAATGGTGAGCACTAATGATCATAGTCAATAATGCAAGAATATTTTGGACGCTTGCGGTGATGTGGTTCGAATGCGTCATAATCCGGCAATTCTGCGATTATATCATTAGGGAGGTCATATAATTTTTCGTAAAATTTTTTGGCAAGGTGGTTGATTCTTTTATTTAATGTGGTAGTTTTGAGGTCTCTGCGAACAGTGCTATTACGGAGATAGCGAGAGGCATTTCTGACAGTACGCAGATTTTTGTTATGAAGTTGGCTGACGTTTTTCATGGAGGATTTGCAGATATAGCCCCAGACCGGACAGGCGTAGGTGATAATTGGTAAAATGCAGGAATTATAGAGGAGAAGTTTGTTATGGATATCCAGTGTTTTACTATTAAGAAGAGGTTTTAGTGCAATCGTAGCTCCAGCGACTTTCCCCCTGATGGTGAGGATATGTTTTTTGAAAGAAAGTCTTTGGTCAAGGGTGACCCCCAGGTACTTTGCTTCATTAGTCCAAGGTATAGTGATATCATTAATGGTTATTCTATTGGGATATGTTAGTTTTCTAGAGAAATAAACAGCAGCAGTTTTGTTTTCATTGATTTTAATGCGCCATAGGTCGCACCAGTCTAAGAAGGCATCAATGTGAGTCTGTAGGTACCTGTAAAGTGTGTATGGGTGATGAGCGTAAGCGTAGATTGTAGTGTCGTCCGCATACAGTGCAAGGTGGGTGTTAAGTGAACGAGGAATGTCGTTAAAGTATATGTTGAATAACAAGGGTCCGATGACGCTCCCTTGGAGGATGCCTGCTAAGATACGGAAACTGCTAGAAAGAATGTTGTTAATGCGGACGCGAAAGATGCGATCGCTAAGGTTGCTTTACCGAAAAGATTATTCATACAATTTGTATAATTTTCGTGGTATGAGAGTTATATTTTAGCGAAACAAATAAAAGTTAATGCTAATTATGAAAAAGATAGAAAAAGATTTTGAGTAACAGACGATATAGAGACTAAGATATAAAATACATAATATGTAAAATATTTACTTTAGGGAACACCAGACCACTAGCTACTCCAAAGGACGTACAGGAGAAGAAATGAAGCCTAGAGAATCTATTGTCAGAATTGTGCAAATTGGATTGTTTGACAAAATGATTGTACTGTAAAAAAATTATCTTAAAGGGCAATAATCGTGTACACCAAACATGAGGCCGATTTTTTGTTCTTCTCCTAGGTGGGTGTATGTCTTTATTATGTCCATTGCCATGGATATATGCAATATAACATAAATTTAGTAGTACAGAATAGGCGGAGCATCTTCTGTACATCTTATGTTATACCGACATAAAATATGTTAAAACATTTTAACATTCATCATAAAGAGTTCGTTTCAGCTATGTAAATAATCCCAGTCAAACTCTGTTGTGAAATATCTCAGAATTGACGATTCTTCATTCATGTACGTAAATGTGTCACACACACACACACACACACACACACACACACATATATATATATACACACACACACAACCCCCCCCCCCCCTCCCCTTATTTTTTCTTTCGCGTTTTATACGAAGTCAGTAAAAGAAAAAAATCATTTTTCAGAAAAACTGAATGTAAAATAACTTTTATTATTTATTTAATCTAAATCTTATGTGCTTGTTCTTTTAAATTCACGTGAGGACAAAAAAAAAAAAAGAAAAAAAAAAAAACTTCTAAATATATTGATTAATAGACTAAAATTTTATTTATTATTTTATTGTTTTGTGAAGCAGATTAATTGAGAAATAATGTTGTGATATTTCTTGTCAATTTCGGTTTTATCAGCAGTTTGAATTGTTAAAACACAACGATAACGACAAAAATAAGGCATTAAATCTACAAAATATTTTTATTTTCTGATCAGATAGAGTATTTCTGTATATATTTTTTGTTTTGTCGCCTGAGGGAAAAAACAAAAACAAAAAACCCTTCTTTATTCTTTAATAACCACGGCCAGAAACAAATCAATCTTTTTAAAAATTGACAATCAAATTGGAAAATTACTTTAAATTGAATGCTTTATAAACTAAGCTCTAAAACACTGGAAATACTTTAAAGGTGTAATAATAAAAATTCTTATTAATTGTGCCCAAAATTAGGTAAATTAGATAAAAAACCAACTGAATTTCTAAAAAACATGGTAATATTTCAGAAGCAACAATATCCTACAATTAAAATTAGTAAAAAAGCACACTTTCTTATGCATAGATTTTATTTTCTGGTTTTGTTCGAAATTCGTGGAAAACAGAATAAAAACAATATTAATCACTCAGACAATTCACTCATTCAACTCAATTAATCACTCAGACCACTCAGACAATTTTGTACATAAACACTGATTAAAAATTTGACTTAGACAATTACATTCAAATAAAGATGCAGCAAGACAATAAACGTAGTTTAGAATGAAGAAATAATATGATAAAAGCAAATCATAATTTTAAAGCTCAAAAAGATAAAAAAGTAGATTTTTAAAAATATATTTTTATAATTTATTAAACCAAATTAAATTTCTAAAGATTTCGTTAAACAAATGTACAACATCAAAATAAATTTTACAAAAATAAATCAATAAAATGCTAGTCCAAAACAGTCCAACATGGGTTCGGGGATAAGAATTTAGAGGTTTGCACGTTTTGGGCTCGGGCCAGATTTATTTCATTAGACTCGAGCCTGGCCAGGCTTAGACTTTATTACTCCCTGCCTGGGCCTGGGTTTTATCTTTTTTCGAAGACTCGGTCGGGCCATAATACATAAAGATATCTGCTTTCAAGCTTTCGCAATTATATGTTAATATAAACCTTCTACTTTCTGAGTAAAAGTATATATACTTGTTTATGAATTTGCCTGTCTAATTGTTTTCATACTTTAGATGTAACGTCACAACAAATTAACACACTTCTTCCCTTTATCACACTTTATGGTCCCCCTCCCTCTCTTGAAATATGACGTAATTAATGGACGACCCCTAATTTGCTCTTTTCAGTGTTTATGTAGCAGGTAGAAAGAAAAGACAAGGAATCAAATAGCGAATTTGCTCTCTTCGATATAAAGAACCAAACTAAAACACTACTTTAAAATTTAAACAAACTGAGGAAAGAATATCGCTAGGCCATATGCGATTGGAATCCAATTTCAGTAATTCAAGTTGCCATATTTCCGAATGTGAAAATGTGCTTTTTAGAGAAATTTCTTTTAAAAAATAAGGCTTCGTAAAAATGCTATTAATAAAACATTAAAAAGAAAATGTAACAATGAAATGTTGCTTTGTCGTTAACATTCTTCACCAATTAAGAATGAAATTTTGCCTGATTTTACACGTGGAAAAACATTTTCAACCCGGAGAAGAGTACAGGCGCAATGCGGTCAGGGATTAACGTAGCCCAACACAAGTTGACAAATACTTGTGTTGCTGCTTTTTTCTTAAATTTCCCTAGATTCCCACGTCACGTGACTTGGGAAGAATGCTGCATTTTGGTTTGCTGGCACTGTTTTATATTACAATAAACATGTAAAAAGAAATAGTAGCAGATTGCAGGAACAAAAGCACTTTTCTCCGTCTAAATGTTTACAAATTTATTTATAAAAATACAGAAAAAAGGCAATCTGCATGAAGGTTACTTTAATTTTTTTTCAATAAAGGCTGTCTACTGTTAGGAGACGGCCTTTCTCCAATAGAATAACGATGTTATCTTTTTTCCAATCAACTGAATTTCATTTAAAAGTCGTAATACATATTACATCTATTAATTACTGGTATGAGATATTTTTTTAAGAACTAATAGAAGTATGTGTATTTGAAAAGTAAAGAGACAATGTAAATGATATTTCTAGGGAGATATTGACTATGGAATTTGACGATTTGAAACTGCCTTCTAATCCGCAGTATTTCGTGGAAAAAAAAGGTTTACATGCAGCATGCTATGTTATTATACGCTAAGATTATATGAGTGTTAAACGCAAGTAGATAAACTTAGAAAACTGAATTTTAAATAAAGATAAAATATTATTTAATTAAGGAAACTACTAAGTGAAAATACTAGTTACATGGCTAAACACATAAATTTTAGAAATTAAATATTTACTTAAAAAAATAATGTTATGGGGATGGTGGAGTTATTAGGAAAGTCTTTAGTATAATAATCTGTATTTTATTTTTTGCTATGTATCTTATGAATACCTCTTTGCAAAGAATCCAGTGTGCTTAATGCAGCAAATATATCTAAAAATACAAAAAAGAAAAGTCTGAAAGTTTATGTGCGCGTTGTACGCCGGAATATAAAGTTGATCCGTAATTTTAATTTATTGTTATATGTAATAAAGCCGTAAACTATTAGCAGACAATGGTTTTACGACAGAAAAACAATATTAACCAGCATTCCCATATGGATTTTAGTTTTTATCCTACACAACAAAATGAAAATTTCTTAGATTTCCCTAGATTCCCACGTCACGTGACTTGGGAAGAATGCTGCATTTTGGTTTGCTGGCACTGTTTTATATTACAATAAACATGTAAAAAGAAATAGTAGCAGATTGCAGGAACAAAAGCACTTTTCTCCGTCTAAATGTTTACAAATTTATTTGTAAAAATACAGAAAAAAGGCATGTTTTAGGAGAAAATATCGAAACAATGTGTAGCTCCTCCCTAAATTCCTATATTCTTCCCTTTTTAAGTATTTTTTACATATATATTTGAAAATATTCACGTGTGATACCCATCACACAATTTGAAACTAAATATACATGATACAGGCACCAATAAGGAACATTTGACATCAAATATGTGTTAAAAAAAATGGCATTGCTTCCCCAGTATGAGGTATGTTTTTGACTTTTTAAAAATATATATCATCGTTATTTGCACAATTTTTCATTGATAGAAATTGCGGAAAACTTACTAATTATATACTTCTATAGAACATATTTTAATTTCTTGAAATTCGTTGCAATGATTTTAAACAAAAGTCTTTTTTGCAAAATTCAAAGATAATATATTTGATGCTCTGCCCACTTTATATAGTTATATTTTTTGCACTGATGTGTATAATATAAACGAATACATATCGCAATAACGATGGGCGGAGTTTAAATATAAAAAACAGAGATGTAACAAAAACAAAATAGATTTCCGTCGTATAATCTGTAAATTAATATTTATAGATTGACATTTTGTGAAATTTATTGTTCACTAAAGAGCAAAATCTGATAAAACAAAATCAGCAAATTATGTTAAAAGGTATGGATATGCTTTAAACATATTTTACACACGCTTATTATTCTCAGCGAGTACTTGACTCCTGTACATACTCTAAAACTATTTGCGCTAAGCATCAAGTAAAATAAAACAAGTGGGTAGGTGTGATCGAAGTTCGCTCAAAGGGTTTCGTTTAATATTCCTTTCAAAACACTTTATCCTTTCTTTAATAAATCCAAATAAATTTCATTTAGCTAAAAAAAAAATGTTATGTTTTTTATAAAGTAAAAAACTACCGGTCTATTTTTTCGAATATCTAAATCAGCCCGATAGCGGACTAAGCTGGCTATTACATTCTGTCATAATAATACACTGCTCAAAACAATTAAAGGATATTGCAGTTTTAAGTGGATTTTGTATCTGGGAAACTTTTTAGCTGATTGATACATGGTCGACAGACATAGTAGGTAATATGAGAATAAATTACACATGTTTGGCAGAAAAAAATGCATTTTATTGCGCATTTGTGTACAAAAGGAAAAAAACACAATTTGTGCATATGAGAAAAAAAGAATAAGAAAAGGTGTTTTCTTCAAATAAAATCATTTTCAGTAGGGGGTATGGTTTCCACGGGCGGCCAGCAACGTTGAACACCTTTGAGGCATGGACTCAATGAGGCTATTAATGACGAGTTGGGGTATTCTGCCCCACTCTTCCAGAAGAGCTCTTTCCAGTTCTTGGAGAGTTTGTGGGGGTTGTTGGCGGCCAGAAACTCGTCTTCCTAGAGCATCCCAAACGTGCTCGATTGGATTCATGTCTGGAGAACACGCTGGCCATTCCATTCGAACGATTCCTTCCTCGAAAAGGAAATCCTCCACCAGGTTTGCACGATGTGGCCTGCAGTTATCGTCCATTAAAATGAAGTTATCTCCGATTGCTGCAGCGTAAGGGACTACAATAGGTCTGAGGATCTCATCCCTATATCGGCGACCAGTCAGAGCTCCATCTCGAATGATGTAGAGGTCAGTGCGCCCGTCAATGGAGATGCCACCATACACCAACACTCCTCCACCGCCAAATCTGACACTTTCGTGCACGAACGCAGGATTATTCCTACTGCCACGGTCCCTCCAGATGAAAATACGCCTATTATCCGGATGCACAGAAAAACGGGACTCGTCAGAAAACAGAATATTGCTCCATTCATTTCTCCTCCAGTTGACATGCTCGGTTGCCCACTCCCTGCGGTCGCGACGATGCCTTGATGTTAATCTAACACATACCATCGGTCGGCGAGCATACAGACCTACAGCATGGAGCCGGTTTCGGACAGTCTGAGTTGAAATCGTGGTGCCTGTAGCCGAGCGAAGGTGTTGTTGGAGAAGAGTAGCGTTCATGTTTCGGTGTCTCCGAGCTGTTAACGCTAAATACCGATCTTCATTGGGCGTTGTTGCCCGTCTACGACCTTGCCCTGGTCTTCGGCCTGCACATCCACTCTCCAAAAAACGGTTCCAGATCCTGGAAATGACACTTTGTGACACTCCAATGGCTTGCGCTACTTCGGCTTGAGTTTGGCCCCCTTCTAACCTACCAGCAATTCTCCAAGCTTCTGAATCTGTCAAATGACTTCGCTGAGACATCGTACTCATCGAAACAAAGCAATCACTGAATGCCGATCATCCTTGTCTTCATTCTCTTTTATCCAGTTGAAAGTCAAATTTCATTCGCTGCCGCTGAAGCGACGTTTTTGACGTCGAACTCAAAATTTGCATACTCCACAGTTTGAAAACCAGAAAAATTTGCATTTGTGATTCTCTTCTTCTATTTTCGGCAAAAAAAAAAATCGTTTATATCTTTATTTTATATAAAACTTCAAATATCCTTTAATTGTTTTGAGCAGTGTATCTGTCATGCGGACTAAATGCGATATTTAAAAAAAATAATTTCAAAATTAAACATGTTGCACACCTTCAAAATGTTAAAATATGCGAATATTTCCATAATCAGATTTTTATCATGATTCAATATGTTTCTCGAACTCATATATTTACTATTCTCTGTTACTCATATTGATACGCGCTTTGTATTATTCTCAAACATTTGAAAAATCCGTTAAACTTCCAATATGATTTTCTTTCCGTCAGATTTTCTTTTTAATTCTCTAATGACGTGATATTAATTAGCTTTGTGTACATACACATACTCATACTTCTTGTATTATTGAGAAATCTTTCAAAATTTCGTTTTATTACCACTATGACGTCAATCATTTTTATTTCATATTAATCTTTTTTTCAATTGGTGAAACTTTTTATTTCGTTTTCATTTTTTCACGTGGAAATCGTCTGATAGAAAATTAATTATTGTAGAAAGAATTTCATCGTGGATTTTTAATTTTTGGCATCTGCTATAACGAAAAATGTTTAAATTTAATAGGAAAAGGCTGTTAGAATTTTGGTTTTTTTATCTCTATTTATTAAAATAATACGAATTTTTCAAATTTTAATATTTTGAGCTCTACACAGCTAGTATTCATTTATATACACGAAGTTTCAACCCTGTAAGTTATATAGTTTTTGAGAATGGCTCTGTGACGGACAGACAACGGAGCGGGAGTAATAGGGTTTCGTGAGATGAACGAAACTCTAAAAATAAATAAAACTAAATTCCTTTAAAATAAGTTTGTTACGACTATTGAAAGAGATTAAATTATATTATATTAAATGAAACAATATTCTCAAAGAAGATATTTGTGAAGCATTAATTTATTTTTATTTAATAAATTGAAAAATAGAAAATAATAGAAAAGATGGGTTCGAGCTCTCGTTACAGCTTGAGCATTTCCAACATTGTGCTTTCTGCTAATTTTTCAGATTTCAAATACTAATTACATAATTCTTTATTTTAGTTATATCGGTAAGTAAATAGAGATCTTACAAATTTTAGAAAGTTTATGTTTTTCTTTGATACGTTATTTTTGCACTTACTATCTTTTTAAATTGACGAATATTGAGGATAACAGTTTATTTAAAAATATTAAAATATAATTACTTCTGGTTGAATCATTAAAAGTAGTAGGACATTTAAAAATTAGGCATTTAAAAAACCAACATGTAACCAACATATTAAAAGCACAAATAAAAATTATGGAGTAGCCCATAATTTTGTACAAACAATAATTTCTACAAAATTATGGGTTTTTTGTAACTGGCAATCAGCCAAATTTTCTCTGTAATTAATTAAATTAACTTAATTTTATTAAATTAACAGCTTAAGCCTTCTTTATTTTTATTTTGTTAAATTAATTTGTTATTTTTAAAAGTTTTATTCTAATTATCATTTTTATTTTAATTAATAACGATCATCTGTAATTAATCATTATTATTTAAAAAATAATTAATAGCATTAATAATGAATAATATTTTTTTTAAATTTTAAACATATTAAATTTAATATCATTTAATGTTTTTTTTTACCGCGATTTCGAATCTCTTGATCTTTTACAAATATTTTAATTGGTTCAGTAATTAGGAGGGTTTTTCCAATTTTCATCATCTTAGACCACAACCTGCCATTTGCTCTCCCCCCCTTCCCGCCCCTAAACCTTTCTCAGGTTATTCCCTGATTTTCTGTCCAAGTGTTCTTCGGAAAACGCGTCGCCTGTGGATTCTCAGCCTAGTGCCTGTGCTCAGACCTCCATATACCGCCATCATGATCATGGAAAAACGCAGCAAAATTCGGATGCGGCATAAGCGTTTTTGATGACAAGTAGAGAAGGACGTAACTAGCGGTTCTGTTCTATTCTTTTGCTTAGACCAGCGATCATGTCTTTTTGTATTCCGGCCTGTCTGATGTTTTAGGGCGTTTTTAGCGATTTTCAAGCATTCCTGTGTTCAAACCGACGACCTTATCTCGATGTATTTCGGTCTGTTTGCTACTTCAGGATGTTGCTAGAGATCCTTCAATATTCCTAAGTTAGACCGTCAATCATGTTTCGGTGTATTCCGACCAATTATTACTTCTAGGGCTTTTTGATTTGCCCGCGTACTCATCACTTAAAGCGAGCTACAACAAACTTGACACTTCCTGGACATGCTCCATCACTAGTGTCGGAATGTTGAATTCACCTAGACACCGATGTCGTTGTTTTGAATATACACTGCTCAAAACAATTAGAGGAGCACATGGTTTTAACGAAATTACAGAAATACTTACACTAATAAAAAACAAATTAAAACATCCATAATTTAAAGCATAGCAGAAAACAGAAAAATAAAACTTCATATGCAAATCAAAGTTTATGACGTCAAAAACAAGAAAAAGGAGATAAGTGCAGAAATCTGGATTTCTCAGAAATGTCTGTTTCACTGTCTCAGTTGGCTTAAATTCAATTGCTCAGCTTTTGTTTTAAGAAATGGTGATTCGAAAATGTCACAACAACGTGATTTACCGGATCTACCTTGGCATATTAGAGAGAGACTTGAATCCAGGCAAACGCAACGAAGTGTAGCGGACGCTACCCTGTTGGAGTTGAAAAAAATGCCCTTGCAAGGCTGTGGAATCGATTACAAGAAACAGGAAATGTTAGATGCCGACCAGGGCAAGGTTGAGCACGTGCACCACAGCAACTGATGACCGATGTATCCTTTTAACAGCTCGTCGAGACAGAAAAGGGGATGCTACTCAGCTGCAAAGGTCAGCTTCGCAACACGACGAAGGGTGTCCAGCCAAAACATTGCGAAATATGCTTCATCAGGGTGGTCCCTATGAACATAGGCCAAGAGTCTGTATTCCGTTAACCTCAAGCCACTGTGCGGCCCGAAGAAGGTGGGCTGCTGATCCTCAAGATTGAAAGCAACGGATTGGAGTCAAATGCTGTTTACAGACGAGTCTCTATTCAGTCTGGAGTATGACACTCCACGTGTTTTGGTATGGAAGGAAAGGGGTACTCGAAATAACCCCACATTCGTTCGTGAAAGATCACATTACAGACAAGGTGGGTTGATGGTATGGGCTGGGATCAGCATAGGTGGACGTACGGACCTGCTTATCATTTGGAATGGCACTTTGATGGCACAAAGATATGCAGACGAGATACTGAGACTTCATGTCGTACCTTACGCTTCACCCATGGTGATTCCTTTGTTTTCATGCATGATAATGCTTGACCAGATACAATTTGTTTGGTGGAGAACATGGTTGAAGCTGAAACAATACAGCGTATGGAATGGCCAGCATGCTTTCCTGACCTGAATCCGATCGAACATGTTTGGGACACACTCGGACGACGTATTGCAGCGAAATGAAGGCTTTCTTTTATTGTCTGGGACAAAGAAATTGCAATTATTGAAGAGTGGAACAGTATTCCTCAAAGTCTTATCGATAAACTTATCGCATCAATGAAAAACCAACGTGCAGCAGTGTTAGGTGTTCTAGGGGACCACACGCTGTATTAAACAACTTACATCATTACTAAACAATACTTTTTTTTTTCATTTACATTTAACCAAATTGTTGTCCTAAACCATCTTTTCATGTTCATTCCTTCCTTTCAAAGAATTAAAGCTCCCTTACAATTTTTGTCGCGTCTTTTTTTCTGTATTGCGCATTGATACACGTGCATTCTCCCTTTTATAGCCATGCATGGCTGTCTCGCACGGTTCTCTTCTCTTCTTTGCTTGCTTCCCTAATTTTTTTGAGCAGTGTACCTTTAGGACCCGAGTCTCTCCCTCTTTCTGTAATGTGACTACTCGATGTTTTCGTTGTCTTTACTTCCTTTTGTATTAGTGCACTAACAAGGGGACCTCCAAACATGATGCGCACAGATTTTGATGATTTTAAAGTATGTTGTAGGGATCATACCCCTAACTATTCAGGTCAAAGATTCCCTTCAAATGGGCTTTAGTTTTCGAGAAATTTCGGGTTAAAGTTCAGCATGCATTTCAAATACCCATTAGTTCGCAATCGTGAACAAGGGCTCCGTGGTGCAGAGCTAGCGCTCGCAATTTGAGTGCCAGAGGTGAGGGTTCTGTCCTCTCTTGCGACTTTTTACCTTTTTTAATAAATTTTATATATTTGTCGCGTTACAAGTTTTATGCAGAATTATGAATTCTGCTTCTTTGAACTTTTTGATATTTTCCTAATAAATTCCATTATTTACATATATTTTTTTTGTGCAGTTTTGAAATTAATATTTCTATTGACGAAATTTCAAACTAATTTATGTCTAGATTTTGTTTATTTTTTATCATTATTATTTACCCTTTATATTGTATTAACCGTTCTAAAATAATACTTTCTTTCAACTTTATGAAATTTTAAATGAAAATTTATATTTTTTTATAATTTATACAAAATATATTTTATCTCAAATCTTCTAAAGGTATGTATGATTAGGTAATTCCAACAACATATCTTGAAAGGAGTAGTAAAATAGTAAAGCAATAACGCTTATATCCAAGTTTTAGCCAGTTATATATATATATTTTTTTAAATGTTATTTAAATACATTTAACTGTAAAGTTCAAACTCAACATCATTTTTGATTTCCAAGAATAAAAAATAATATAGGTATTACAATTAATTTTTTTTTTCATTCTAACAAGTCGATGCCATACAGAAAAATGCAACCAGAAATGAAAATTCGTTTGTAAATTACAATACATATAAAAAATATCTGAAAAAAAAAAAGTCGTCTGCAATGATTTTCTATATTATAAAGGACAAACATGTCTGTGCGTGACGCTGACGTAATTTTGCGAATGGCAACAGTTGAGGATAAAATTTTGGTTTTGCAGCTTTTTGCTACTGTATTTATTTATTTTTTAATTTCTAAGCATCGCACATTTTTAATTTTTATTCCGTTATATAGGGAAAAAAATCTACTTCAAATGCAATTTGTTTGAAAACTGTATTTTAATTTACTGATTCATTGTAGCATTTAAATTAAATTTCAAGATTAATTTCAATATATATTTTTTAAAATCTTTCTCTATTGCTTGCAGACGATTACAAAATATTAATCCGTTTTCACTTTAAACAATATACAAAGTTCAGCATTTGTCTCCAGCTAACATTCCAAAACGAAATTAAAACTTCATTAAACAACAAATAAAACAGTATAAATAAAACACGAATTTAACAGACATGTAATGGAAATAAGCGTTTAAAACCGCTGAAATTATCAGAAAAAAAAAAAAAAAAAACTGCTGTACGTAACGAAAATCTTAACAATTTCTTCAGCTATTAACTTCTGGCACGGGGCCAATACGAAATTATCGCATTTAAATAAATTTCAACATTTTATTTGAATATATAATTTACATATTTACATAAAAATGCTCTTTGGTATTGTTAGGGGACAATCTAAAAGTATTATTAAATGTAAAAAATCTATTAGAGTTTTCATTAAAAATAATAATAAAAAGAAATAATAAATGGCTTTCACATATATTCTGTATCCCGGGAAGCCCGGGTTGCATGCCCTAATTACGGTAATATCAGAATAAATAAAATTTACTTTTTATCCATTTCGTTTAGCTTCCTTTGCAGACAATTGAAATAATTTCTTTTTCAAAGGATATTTTAATATATTTATCACAATTTAAGTATTTAAAGAATATATAATATGCTAATTTATACATTCTTCCAATATTGTTAAAACAATTTATGTAAAGAATCTATTTAAAGGCGATTTTTAATGCGGAATTTGTTTAGAATATTTTTGCGATATGTATCACACAATTAGTTCCATATTTAATAAACTAAAAATGTCGAAGAAGGTGATGCTAAATATTTTAGCATTTCAGCAGTTAACATATTTCAATATATTTAGAACAAATCAAACATTAAAATGATATATTATTTTGTTAATTTATTCTTAATCATTTAATTTTTTTTTTAAATAGAAAATGCAAATAAAAAAAAATGCATTATTTCATAAATGCGATAAATAAATAAGTAAATATACATGAATATAAACAATAACCATTTTAAAAAGACGAGATATCAAGACATTAATTAGTTTGGATTTTTGTCAACAGAAATATTAGAATAAAAAATGCGCAAAAACTATAAATTTTCACGAAAAATTCGAAAATGTAAATGGATTAGGAAAATATCAGAAAGTTCAGAGATGCACAATTCATAACTCTGCATAGAACTTATAACGCTACAAATATATAAAATTTATTAAAAAAAGGTAAAAGACACAGGAGAGGACAGAACCCTCATCTCCCGTTCTCAAATCGCGAGCGCTAGCTCTGCACCACGGAGCCCTTGTTCAAGATCACGAATTAATGTTTATTTAAAATGCATGCTGAACTTTAACCCGAAATTTCTCGAAAACTAAAGCCGATTTGAAGGAAACCTTTGACCTGAATAGTTAGGGGTATGACCCTACAACATACTTTAAAATCATCAAAATCTGTGCGCATCATGTTTGGCGGTCCCCTTGTAAGTGTTCCCATTTACATGACTAGTAAGCTTTCCTGTAAGAAAAGCCTCGAGAGTCTAATTCTTTTCTATCTCATTTCAAATTATTGATTCCTGTAACTTTACTTTCGTTCTAATAATAAAGATGTTAAAATTGCCCATTTTAGGTTGTTATGAATGCCCTATCACATGGTTTTTTTTTTTCAAGCTCTCGAATTTGTAATTTAGTTATTTTTTCTCCTTTGTTGGCATATTGATTTGATCTATAGCCAAAACACGATATTTTTGAATCTTTATTCTTGTTAACTGGGTGTGTTTTCTTTCGCGCTGTGTTGGGGAACGCTGCTTTGCGAGTCTTCCCTCCGGTATTACCAGTTATAACATAACTTTAAAGCATAATGTAGCATTTCATAAATAAATGTTTGTTATAATAAGTTTAAATTAGTTTGAGAAAAGTAGTTTCATTTCTTAATTGAAAACTTTGTAAATATAATAAAGCATTTTTTCATTAAAGCTTCTGCGCTTTAACGAAATGAGTAAAAATGAAATATTCAATCAGAAAATGTTGACTTAATTTGCATTTACCTAATTTGAATGCAAAATTCATTTAAAACAAAATGTTTTGAACTGAGAGACATTTCTTTATTATTGGAAGTTCGGGTGATTTCTCTTCGAGTTTTTAAAATTCAATTATCTTTTTAGAAAGGATTTAAAGATATTAAATATATTGCAAAAAGCGTATATTTCTCTTTCTCTTTGGGACTTGTCCAAAAAAAGTTTTTCCACGAATAAATAAATAAATTCGAGTAAAAAAAATACACATATTTTGTGTATGTATATGGTAATTTATTTAAAGTACATGAATATGAAAAGAAAATGCAAATCACATGCTTGTTTATGTTTAAACCTTATTATTTCCTTTGAAAGAAAAACAAAATTTTGAAAAGTAAAGTGAAATTAATTAGGGCGTCTACTTACAAATTATTCACTGTTAAAAATGGGTTCTTAAAAACAAAGAAAGAGGTTTATAAATAGTAGACAAGAACAATTGAGATATTTATTTAAAAAATATAAAGAGACAACAAATCGAAATAAATACAAACACAGCTTTGACGTTTCGGGTTTTACACAAACCTCTTCTTAGTACAACAACGATGGAGAACAGCTGCTGTCATAAATGTACAAGAACGCACGTCGTACCCAGGACCCTCTCGGATGGAATTGAACACGCCTCTTTCAGGATTGACGTTTTGATATTAACACTTTGCCGTCCGTATGTCTCGTAAAAATACTCCTATTCGTAAAATATTGAAATGATGGATTGACATTAGAATTTAGAAACAAATTTATTCGAAAATAAGTAAAATCTTTTCTTTACGTACTTGATAAAAGGGAAGTTTTCATTCCAAAATTCTGGTGCCAATGTAGCATTTAAGGATTAAAATTAAGTTACTGAAAAAAAAAATAGTAGCTCGAAAAGTATTTGTCAGAAAATTGTTAGGCAAACTGCGTTTGAAAGGTAAAAAATTGTATTTTTCTTGATATAAATTTCAAATCTAATGATTATGCCATTTTTCAAATATTGAATTTGAAAAATTACCAAATTTCACAATGGAGTACCATAGCGAAACCTTCATGCGTAAAAAGATAATGATAAGGGCGACGTGTCCTGGCGTGTATATTGGCTATAGCACGAGTCACAAATTATAGTAGCCTTATTATTCTGTTAAAATATAAAAGTGAATTATGAAATGTCAATATTTTGTTGGATTAAAAGTTCGTTATAAGAAATTGACCAGCGTAGCGGGCGTAGCTTGCTAGTAAACAAATAAAGCACGAATTTAACAGACATTTAATGAAATTACTTGCTTAAACACTGAAACAATAATAATAATAAAAAAAAATGCTATGAATATACAAATCTTTCGCGATTAACCTCTTGGATGCAGCTAATAACAAAAATACCAAACAAGCTTTTTGGTGTAGCTATATACTAAAATGTATAGAAATAAAATATACTAAATCTAAAAAATCTTTTCCAGTTTTGAAATAAACATATCACGTTCTTTACGCCGGGTAGTATATGGGGCATCTTTGACCCAGTTGGTCCGGATTGAATCTCTTGGTTTCATTAAAAATGGTTAATATTTGATTACTTTTCGGCTTATAATAACTTCAAATATTTAACCTTGAATATTGAAAAACACATGTACTCATTTCTTTTTAGTAACTTCACTTTTATGCAACTTCGATGCTATGTAACTTCACTTTTAGTGATACATCCATGATAAGTCACTGCGGATAAAAAATATTAACACATTAAGCGGCATTCATATGAAAATAATTAGCCTAATAGGTCACTTGTATTTGTTTGGATACTGTGAAGTACATTCAGATTCGGCTGCTTATGTTCTAAAGGAAACAAACTATTCATACGATTGTATGAAGTAATAATTTTAGCTTGCTCCGTTGTAAAATCATGACAAAAAAAAAATAAATAAATAAATAAAAAAAAAATAAAAAGATTTCATTTCATCCTTAGTAATTCTGCTTAAGTCATTGTATAATAGTGACTGGTACCAATCAAATGGTAATAACGTTTACTAATTAATGGCATACTTAAATTTTGTTTATGGGATCGTCTTCATACTGAAATTGAATCAAAGTTTGAAATTTTCAATACAAACCACTAATTTTCACATCATATTTGAATTTTCCGGCAGAAGACAAGACAAGATAGTTGAGACAGGAAGTTATTTGGTCAAGTAGTTTAGGAATTATGATGGTTTAAAATTTAAAACTCCTAATGTTATAACATTTTTAATTCTTGCTTAACAGATTGTAATGCGGATAGTTTTTAAAATATAACTAAAAAATTACCTGGCGGAAAGAGTTGTAATTTTAGATTCGCACATCTGAAGCTTCTAGAGTTCGATTTGTATTAAAATATTCATAGGTTACAATTAACATTTTTTTCGAAAAAATACATAATGGAAAATTCATTTCTAAGCAGACAAAAATACTTACAATTAAATATTCCAATAACCTATTTATTAACAGAATTAATACATTAAGGGGTCTCATACTTTTTGAAATCTTTCTACTGCCAGTGAAAAGTGATGTTGTTTCGAGTTCTCATAACTTTTTAAATACTTATTGAAATCACACAAACTTATGTAATATATTTATAAGCTATATTTCAGGATTTATAAAGTGTAAACATAAACACTTATAATATAATATAATAATTTGAAAAAATTCAAATAATATTGCAAAATTGTTTACATGATATGTCACAATCAGCACGATAAGTGAAATTAGAATTGATATGTGAACATAAAACTTATACTAAAATGACCGCTAAACACTGTTTTATAAAATGAATTAATATTATTGATATAGTTAAACATCTTCAAAACTTTTTAATGACTAATTAATTACTTTTTCAATTTTATTCTACTTTTCAAACTTAATTGAACTTTTTAAATAGTTTCCGTCAATGTATTTATAAAGCATTCATTAATTCTATAAAATATAGTTTAAAGGTTATTTTAACATAAGTTTTATGTTAATATATTCATTATAAGTTAAGTTATCGTGTGAATTGTGACATACCATGTGAAAAAAATGCTGCAATACTAATTAAACTTTATTTTTTATTATATTATTTTATAAATATTTATTTTTACATTTTATAAAGCCTGAAATATGGCTTAAATATATTACAGAGGTTTAAGTAATTTCAATAAGTATTTAAAAATTTACGAGAACCTGAAACGACATCACTTTTCACTGGCGGTGGAAAAATTTCAAAGGTATGAGACCCCTTAAAGAATCGATAATGTTATTTACGAACCACCACCTCACTAAAGCGTTAAAATATAATAAAGTAACTCACAGGTCAATTTTATCGCGAGAAATTTAAATTAGTCAAATTTCACTTCTTAATTAAAAATTTATTTCTAAGCGTAAAAAAAAAAAAAAAAAAAAAAAAAAAAAGATTTTCTTTAAAGTTTCAGTTACTAAATTAAGTGAAACATAAAGTTTAATACAAAAATGTAAAGGTCTAATTTGCGTTTACTGAATTTAAATATAAAACCCATTTAAACAAAACATTTTGAGACGATATTTATTTCTTTATTGTTGGAGGGGGATGTTATTTTTCTTCCAGTTTTCTAATTGAATTATCCTTTTAGAGCTTGTCTTAAAGGCATAAAATGCACTGTAGCAGAACTTCTATTTATCTTTCTCTTGAGAAATGTCCAATAAAACTATTTACATGGGGAAATAGTGAATGAGAGTAAATAAATAAATAACTTTATCTGTATATTTTATGTGTATATTTATTATATGCATATTTTAATTTACATATTAACATTATATAATTAACACACACACACACACACACATATATATATATATATATGTAATGCAAATGAGAATTTCGTTCCGGCTTTCGTTATAACTTGAGTTCTGCTGATTGGATTTTGATGGGATTTGTACGGTTAGTTTGATAATTTTTGAGGGAAGTTTTTAGTATATAACATATAGTTCTACTTTGCATAGTTATAGAATCATGGGGGAAATTTCTATAATCAGATGAATCCGATTATCAAATATTAGTCTTTTAAAAAAGGTCAACTGAATGGATTTATGATGAGACGCATTCTTAGATAATTTTTCGGAGGTGGTCTGAGTATATTGTTCTAACATTCTTTTCCAAATCCTACTGTAAATGATAAGCTAAAAGAGATGGTCTTTAACAGCCCAAATTCTGATTCATTAGAAAATATAATAGCTCAGTGGCGTTCGTATCGTTTCCAGCAATGCGGAAGGTCATTCTAAATAAAGGTCCATATTTATTTAAAACACACGTCTAATTAACCTATTTATAGTGTTTGAATCAAGGTTAGTTTAGAAAAACCGGCCAGCGTAGCGGGCGAAGCCTGTAGTATATAGTGTGATGACATGGGGTGTCATTCCTATCAATCATTACTTTCAGCTGGGGTATTAAGATAATCTTTGAACTGAAGAAGGAAATCTCCGGTGAATGTTTTCTAAAGAGGGTTGGGGTCTTTTGCCTCCAAAAAACTATTGTTATCTGAGGAACGAATGTAAATCCTTTAAGAGATAGCGTTCTGCTATGTGCTACATTCTAAGATGAAAATCAGGGCCCGCTTAAGACTTAGAAGTAGGGGAAGCCCGACGTCACAGAGGCAGCCCCCCTTTTACTCTGCCAATTATGCTTCAACAATTTGAAATTTTACCATCAAAATTTCGAGTAAACAACACTTTTAATATTAAACTAAAACTTTATAAAAATATTTTATTATATACATAATTATACATAACAAATTAATTTTGTAAATGGATTTAGAAATATGGAACAGGTGCAAATATATTTGAACTTCAAAATATATTTTATGCTTTACAAATTGCAGGATTTGCCAGTGCTAAGAACAATGCAGGGACAACAAATATTTGACGTAAACTTATGCTTGGCTGCAACACAGTTTTGCTTATATTTTTTAAACAGAAATTTGGTATCACTGAATGCTAATTACTTTTTCCTTTATTTAAATAACCTATTCTCCATATTTTATATCATTTCTTCACTCTTTATGAATATAAACAAAATATAATTATACATTAAATTTTCTGTTATTTTTAGCACGTTTGAAATTAAAATGTAAAACCTAAGAAAAATGAAAATAAGTTGCACTTAATCACTGTTTCTATACCATTTATTATATCAACAGAAAAAAATAAGAGTATAAATGTGTCAGTAATAGTCTGAGGGAAAATTTTGTAACTATAATTAAAAAAATAATTCTTTTTACCTTGACTGAATTTTCTCAAATAAAAATTAGTTTTGAAAAGTAAATTTGGGGGCCCCTTTGTATTTCAGTGGGTAAGCTCGGGCTTCACGGGCCTATTCGGTAAACAGGCCCTGATGAAAATAGCTATTCAAGTAAGTAAGTGTTCAGAACGGATATAGAACATTTCAGTGAAATGGTCAAGGAATGGAATTCTGGAAACTGGAGAAGAAATGGGACGACGAGAGATGAACAGTCGACAGTATCCTCCGTTATAATATTATAAAGAAAATTACTCCCGAAATCTTTAGAGTACAAATTAAGAACAAAGTAATGAGAAGACTGCATGACCACCTGTATAATTCTTAAAAGACGTGAAAGATAAACTATGAATATTAATATAAAATATTTTGGTTTAGATTTTTTGTTGAAATTTTTACGTTTAGAAAGTAGCATTTTCCGTTCAAAGACCCATGAATCTATCTATTTATCTATGTCTATATCTGCCTATCAACTTTCTATCTCTCTATCCATTTACATTTGAAATTATGAACAAACGGATTATATTGAAATTTGAATTTTCACAAACAAGCATTGGACAACGATGAAAAACAAATTGAACAAATTACACGGTGCGTGCAATAATGTTGATATCTAGCAATTTTCGTTCAATCTAAAATATTCCCACATTGTTTCACTTTCCTACAATACATGTTAGACATTTCTGTATTTCGTTTATTTAGTACTGGGGACAACAGTATTGGTTGTTTCACATATGACACTGGGAACAATGTGGGGTTAATTACGATCGTATGGGAGAAAAATAAATTATTAATATTTCCATGCTTATCAAATATACAAATTTTAATTTTTACGCCGTTGAATAGAGATAAAAAGCGTTTTTTCAAATCCAATTTGTTTGAAAATTGCATCGCAATTTACTATTTCTTTATTTTATGGTTTTTAAAGTATTTTTAGAGAATGATTTAAAAAAAAATCTATCTCTAACGCATGCAGCCCGATTACGAAAGATTAAATCATCTGCACTAAATAGTTCAGCATTTGTTTCCGGATAGTATTCCATAACGAAATTAGAGCTTCATGAATATATAAATAAAATAAAGTAAATAATATAAAATAAAATAAATAATATAAAATAAAATAAATAATATAAAATAAAATAAATAATATAAAAAAGCAAATTTAACAGACATGTAATCGAATTACGTGCTTAAACAACTGAAGTTATCAGAATAAAAATGACTGCTGTAAATAACGAAATCGTTGGCGATATCTTCGGCTTTTAACTAATGGCATGTGGCTAATACGAAAGTATAGCTGTTAATAAATTTCAAAACTTTATTTGAATACGTTATTGATATCTTGTTGGTGGTCAATCTAAAAAAAAAATAATGAATGTAATAAAAATATATTAAAGTTTTAAAATAAAATAAAATGGATTTCACAAACATTCTGTAACACTGGAAGTCGGGTTGAATCCCCTAGTTTTTTATAGTTTTTTACAGATATTTTTTCTTTGTATTATTCTAATCTAATTCTAACGCTGAAACATTTCTTTCTGAATTACTATTTGCATGGATACTTTAAGTAACAGAAAACCAAATGCACCATTATCTATTATTTGAGCTTGCTCTGATGAATAACATTTGACATATAACATTGATACATTTGGATTTTTTCTCACGCATTTATTACAAAAAAAAATATAATATAACATAAGAATAATCAGAACATCACTTTATTTATTTAAGACTAGCTGACCCGCCCAGCGTTGCCCGGGCTCGTGATAATAAAGTAAAACAAACCTAAAGTTTGTATGATTTTATATCTTTAACCCGATTTTGTATGAAATTATTTATTTAAAAGTACTGCGCACGTGACGGAAAATCCCGTATTTCCACCTTCTACCGACAGGGCTAAACGAACCTCTGACATGTGTTTCCGCTGCCTGCGGCACCATATAGGAAAAGTGCAGAGCATACGCTGCAAAATCATTCAGTTCCACCTTCCGCTGCCAGGGGGCGCACTTTGTTCCAAACATACCACCTTCCGAACGAAACTCCGACACGTGTTTCCGCTGCGCACGCGCTACAAATCTTTTAGTTCCACCTTCCACCACCAGGAAGCGCAATTTGTTCTATACGAACATCCGACATGGAGACCCGTTGTATCAAGGGCGTTGAATGAACCAATACCTGTCGAAATCGGGCCCATAGAACTCGAGAAAACAGTGCACCCCCTGGCGGTAGAAGGTGGAACTAAAATCTGCAAATCGATCGAAAACCAAGTTAAATCATCGGAAACCCTGTTGTGATCGGTCTCATAGAACCGAGATAAAATGCACAGTTAGAGAAAAACAACCCTTGTAGGATTGCACCCCAGGGGGCGCTTGATCAAATGCTCAAAATCAAATCACTTATTTTGATTGTTGGTATGCATCAAGTAAATACGGATTGTATACTTTGATTAGGAACATAAATTTAATTTTTAAGAATTTTGTTATTTGAAATTTCTGGTATTCTGTATAATATAACATTTATAAAACGCAGCGGGTGAGGCTAAAACTTTTAAATTTCTTAAATGGAATTTGTTTTCTGTAAATCAGAGCAATACACTTGTTTTTATTAATAAGTGTTCTTAATTAATGAGAAACCCGCCGCTAATCTATACTAATATTATAAAGTAGTAAAGATTGTATGTTTGTTTATAGGGGGTAATCTCTGGAACTACTGAAGCGATTTCAAAAGTGATGGTGGCAAATTGATGGTGACAATCCCTGCTCCAACATAGGCTATATTTTATCTCGGCACCACTACCCCAGGGGGTGCAGGAGCGAAAAACGTTCTAAAATTTAGATTTTTTTTTATACTGAAGGAGCTAGAAACATGAAATTTGGCATGGTAGTTACTTATAAGATATAAATGCTCTCTAAGAACAAATTCTAAAAAAAATCGAAATTTAAAAGAGTGAGATGAGTGAAAAGCGTTCTAAAAACATTCTAAATTACAATTTCTATGCAATCTCTGGAACTACAGAACCGTTTTCAAAAGTGCTGGTGGCAAATTGATGGTGACAGACCCTGCTCCAACACAGGCTATCTTTTATGTCGGTGCCACAATCCCCACGGGGGTGCAGGAGCGAAAAACGTTCTAAAATATCGATTTTTTTTTTTTATACTGAAGGAGCTAGAAACATGAAATTTGGCATGGTAGTTACTTATAAGATGTAAATGCTCTCTAAGAACAAATTCTAAAAAAAAAAAAAAAAAAAAAAAAAAAAAAAAAAAAAAAAAAATAGAAATTTAAAAGGGTGAGATGAGCGAAAAGCCTTCTAAAACATTCTAGATACATATTTTACTTCATTAAAATGGAGCTTATTCCATTACTTTAAATCATGCATTTTAAAATAAAATTAATATAAACATTTTAAATATATGAATATAATGTAAAAACAACAACTTTAATTAAAGTAAGTGCTTATAATTTATCCTAATGGTGTTTACTTTTTAAAATTTTCTCTTCTAATTAAGACATACTCATATATATATAAACGTTGAATACGTTTAAAGTTGTCAAACTAATCATTTTTTAAATAATTACTTTGTTTATGCGATATTTACTAAATTTTATTTACATTTTTTTTTTCACAATTTTCTGATGAAAAATGGACAACAACGAAATGTAAGATAGCAGAGAAATGTCATTTATCATAATTAGTTCTGACGTTAAGCACTAACTGACTGCTGAAAATCAGGCGACTAAATCATTTTTAAAGAGAGCTAACTTTACAGCTCAAATTATCTTATAATTATCAAAATCCCGAGGCGTTAATTATGAATGCATTATGTAGAATAAATAAAAGCTTTAGTTTAACGAGGCAGTTAAGTATTTGAATAAATGAGAAATCAACATGGCTTCAAACATTATTCACTGTTGTGGTGGTTGAAAAATTTGTGTGAGTGACATGGTATATAACAAGACTTAGTTACAAAATGGAAAAAAAAATGTGGATAATTCCCCGGAAAAAGTAAAATGCTCCCTCTAAACGAAGTTTACTTTTAAATCGCATTTCAGGAATAAAAGAATAAATGCCTTTTGAAAATTTTTTAAAACTTTTTCAAAAGTTGTTTAAAGGGTTAGTTTGTTCCCAAACAATCTCGGTATACATTATGTAAATCATTGGAAGTATTTTTTATTGTCTTGTATAAAAAATATTATGTGTGGCATATGGATCATTTTCAGTAAGAAAAACACGGAAGTGTATTTGTGTAACATATTTCAATTTTCTAACAATCCGAATTTGCTGACATCACTGAATGACATTCACACAGACCAACTTGAGGACATATGTCGCCTACGCACTCTATATATACTACTAGTATATACCCCGTCAAAAATGACGGATTGTTCATCTGCGTTTCATTTTCATAAGACTTCATACAAACAAACAGCATGGAGATTTATTATTGAAAGGTTTGTATTGTAGAAAAATACATTTTAAAAAGGACAAATGATTTCTACAAATAAAAATAATAAGTATATATATATATATATATGAATATATATATATATATATATATATATATATATATATATATATATATATATATATATATATATATACATATACCTAGTATTAAATTTCTGAAATAGTTCAACGATTGGACAAAATTAAATATTAACAAATAATTCATGTGCGAAAGTTTTTGTAAAAAAGTGTTATCAATGAGTTTTTAAACAGCTTGACTTACCATATAACTCATTGTTTGATTACATAAGCAAAATTAAATGGAAATTACGCTGTACTATGCATTTCTTATATTTTAATTACGTTTGGTAAGAAAGAATCATTTTACAGTATATGACCCATTATCCGAAAATCCAAAATCCGGAAAGACCCGAAGTCCGGAAAGAAAAATTCGAAAATTTTCTAAATTTGTAAATTTTTACTAAAATTTTAGATTTTCTGAAATTTTTCGAAAATTTTAAAGATTCCTAATTTTTTTTCAGTCCATTGTGTTTCAATGTTTAATCACTAAAATATTGTTACTTCAGTGGCGGGTGAACACGGTCTCCCCCCCCCCCCCCCCTTCTCTTCCCGAAATTAAAAACAAATCATTTTTCTCTCAAATTTTAGTTTAAAATTAATTTATCTTACGATTCGTTAGAAACAAAAAATAGTTATATATTTATTTCATAGGGGTGATTCTGTTCAAGTTTTCCTAAAAAATTAAGGCATTCGATTTCGAAAATTTAAGTCTTCAGTCCAAAATTTCGAACATAAATATCTCGAATTTTGAACGATAGTCGCCGAAAAAAATTAATTATGTCTATCGTTCGCAGAAAAAATAAAAAATTTCTTCAAAGGACTGTGGAAACAACGGGAATTTCGTCAAAGGACCGAAAATGAAAACGCAAAATTCGTTGCAGGATTGATAGAAGGAAAAAAAAAAAAAAAAAAAAAAAAAACTATTTTTGTTAACAAATTGCAGAAAAACGCGATTTCCGTCAAAGGCTTACGAAGAAGACACAAATTTCTTCCAAGGACTCCGAAAAAATGTAAAATTTCATCAAGGGGTCACAAAAAAAAATTGTTAAAGGATCGCAAAAAAAAAAACCTGCGAATTTCGTCAAATAATCGCGGAAAAACATGAATTTCTTCAAAGGGTCTAGAAAAAAAAAACACACACACAAATTTCTTCAAAGCACTGCGAAAAAATGTCTAATTTCGTTAAGGGATCGCGAAAAAAGTGAAATTTCGTCAAAGGATCGAAAAAAACATTTAATTTCGTCAATCTCAGAAAAAACTCGTATTTTGTCAAAGGATCGTGAATAAAAGGCCAATTTCGTCAAAGGATCGAAAAAAACATTTAATTTCGTCAATCTCAGAAAAAACTCGTATTTTGTCAAAGGATCGTGAATAAAAGGCCAATTTCGTCAAAGAATAGCAAAAAACGCAAATTTCCTCAAAGGATCGCAAAAAGAAAACGCAAATTTCTTCAAAGGACTACGAAAAAATGAAATTTCGTCAAAGGATCGTAAAGAAAAACGCAAATTTTGTCAAAGAACAGCAGAAAAAATGCAAATTTTGTTAATGAATCACGAAAAAAAAACATGAATTTTGTCAAATAATCGTGAACTTCGGGAAGACCCGAAATCCGGAACGATGGAAGCAAATTTCAAAATCCGCCAGTAGATGGCGACACTATACTGAATCAACCTCCAAATCTCTCCCTACGAAATAAATCACCGTTGCTTCTGAAAAGAAAAAAAGTGCTTACAGAATTTTTTTTTTACAGAAATGTTAATATACATTTTTTTTTATGAAATAGTTTTTTAAGGTTTTAAACAAAATTAAAAGACTTAAAAAGCTTTAATATGCTTTTACAAATATTTAAACGACGAAAGTAGATAATATAACTTTTAAAAATATTCATCAAATTAAAACCTGATTTTGTCTTATTTTAAAAATATGCCTGAAAAAACCAAAATAAATTCATTATTAAATTCATTATTAAATGAATATGAATTAGTATGACTGGAAAGTCCTGGTAAGTACTGGAAAGTCATTGCCGTATCATCGCAAACATTATCTGCGAAAAAGTACTTACAGAAAAAAATGCTTTCAGAAATAAATTAAAGAAATCCTTTAAATTATTTAAAGAATTTAATATTGTTATGAATTTTGTATATACTTGTAAATATTCCATTTGTTTAAATTTATTTTATTTTATTATTGTGAAAATTGCAGTATTAATGTATTTCCTATTGAGCATCATGTAACTCAATGCTAAAGGCCTCAGGTGCTTTGTAAGAAAAACAACCTTACACCCTCATCGTTTTTACAATAGAGTTCTATGGGAATATCGCCAAGGAATGGGTTTATCGCCAAGTTGGCGATGGTTTTGGCGACATATTTTTGTCGCCAAATTTGGCGATATATCGCCAAATGTCGCCAAGTTGGCGACGGATTTGGCGACTTTTTGTGCAACCCCCCCTTATACATTTACATTGGGATCCTTTCACGTTTGGAGTACTCTATCGAGAGTTGGAGGACCTTCTGGTAATTTCTAGCATTAGAAAGTCCTGGAATAATCTGGAAAGATCCCTGAAGTCTATATAAGGGAACTCCACCAGTTCAGTTGAGTTAGTTGTCTGTCAACTGCGATTGAATTCATACGAGAGGCTTTGCATTGAGAACTGTGTTTCTCGGATCGATTTTGTCGTTGATACGTCGTATTGAACGCATTGTTTCTGTGTGAAATTTTGCTTAGCTTTTATTGGATTTGAAGATTACTGAATATCTTGTAATTTTCAGAAGATATTTGTGATCGTATTGCACTGTTTATAGTGAATAAAGCCTTTTTATTGTTCTTATATATTGGCATCAGTCCTTTCGAACCCCGAGCTCACAACAATATGTTTTTACAAATATTTTAAGAGCATAATCGGATATTTTAATGAAACGTTCAAAGAGTCATTCATTTGGAATTTGTGATGGAATTTGTATTTTTGAATGGCAACATTATTTGTTTGTTTACATCAGGTAATCGGATGTTTAATCTGTTATTTTTAATTTAAAACTTAAAACATTATAACTGGATATGATATACATGTTTTATACGAAAATATGCTGAACAGACATTTTTTCAAGTAGAAGAAATTATAGTTTAGTGGTTATGTGTTAGCATATCTTTTTCAGTAAGCCTAACATGACGTTTAACTACGGTCGACTCGCAGACCAGAGTGGTACAACCCGGTACCGTTACAGACACTTTCTCGCCTTTGGATTTTATTATAAGTAAGATAATGTTATTTCATCTTCTTTTTAAGTCTTAAATTTGTTTTATCATTTTCAATTTTCACGTGAAAAAATTTCTATTGAAAATAAATTGTTAAGTAAAAATTATAATTCCGGATTTTGATTTAGTATTTGCAACGATTGATTGGGCCAAGATTGGGCCGGCATCATGATCAATGGCCGCACGCGCCTACATGTGGTTATGACTGGGACTATGACGGGCCAACGATACATTGATGAAGTTCTACTTCCTCATGCTCGCCTTTTCCGTGGTGCTGTCGGTGATAAATTTGTTTTTATGGACGACAACGCACCATGTCATCGAACACTCGCTGTTCAGGATTGTCTAGACCAGGGGTTTCCAAACTTTTAGACAGACGTACCACTAAATCAAAGTTCATACTTCCGCGTACCACCAAGTAACAATCGTAAGGCTAATATAGAAAAACCTGTAGAAAGGAACCTGTCTAAAACGAAATATATATCGGGTCTTTTGTATTTCCGTCATAGCAGATTTTTATTATATTTAAAAATGAATGATTACATTACTAAATTGGTACTTAGATTGACTTCTTTATAATAACATTCAAGTAAAAAGTGGTATCATTAATGCAATGTAGTAGTATGCATATCATATCAAAATACAGTGTTTTGGTCTAGGAAAAAAGGCCACAATGATTAATTACATATTGGCGTACATTGATTCTTATACTGTTACTAGTATATACCCCCTGTCAGAAATGACAGGATATTGACTCAATATTCAATTTTTGAAATAGTTCAACGAATGGGCAAAACATTCAAATTAAATATTTAAAAAAAATAATCCATGTGTGAAATTTTCTGAAAAAAAAAAGTGTTATCAATGTGTTTCTAAAGAGCTTAACTCACCACATAGCTCATTTTTTGATTATATAAGCAAAATTAAATGGAAATTACTCGGTATTATTTATTCCTTATATTTTAATTACGTTTCATAAGAAAAAAATAATTTTATTTACGATGGAAACAAAATTTAAAAATTTGTTTGTATTATCTACCGGTAGATGGCACCATATTCCTTTATACGGTCCAATGTTGCTTGTGATTTCCAAGCAAGCCACCTCGACTGTCTTTCTCTAATTAATCGCCGTCTACGTTCAGTCGGCGTTTCATCATTTTAATCAGGCATCGCTAAAACAATCCTTAAATAATATAAAACAACAATAAAAACTGATTTGATTGAACATATTCCAATCCACCGCGCGTTCAAAACAGCATTTAGAAAGATCAACAAAGATGTTAAAGCAGTAAAACTCACGTTGCCAAATAGCAATCAGTACAGCACAAATAATTTTGATGAATGATTCTCAAAAGTGAATGATTCACAATTTTTTTTTTTTTTTTGCAACAATAATAATAATGATTAGCAAAGTGAAATGTAATTTCTGAAATTTTCACATTAAATTTTAATATGCTAATTATATGCAAATATTAACTTGTATTTTTATCAAAGTTCGATTGTTTATATTAATTGACGAAAGATGGCTGCAAAAATAGTTTTTGAAAGTTTTAAACAAAATTAAAATATTTAAAGACTTTAATATGCTTTTACAAATATTTTAAGAACAGAATGAGATAATTAACCTTTTTTTTTTTTTAAATGAAGCGTTCAAAGAGTCATTCATTTGTTTCAAGATTTAGAAATTCTGAATGGCAACAGTGTTTGTTTGTTTATATTTAGTAATTTGATGTTTATAATAGCTTATTTTTAATTTGTAACTTAATACATTATAATTGGATAAGATATACATGTTGTATGTGAAAATATGCAGAACAGACATGATTTCACGTAGAAGAAATTATCGTTTAGTGGTCATGTGTTAGCATATCTTTTTCAGTAAGCCTAACATGGCGTTTAACTACGGTCGACTCGCAGACCAGAGTGGTACAGCCCGGTACCGTTACAGACACTTACTCGCCTTTGGATTTTATTATAAGTAAGATATATATGAAAAATATTTTTAAAAAAGGCTATATTATTAGAATGTTGCAAATTTACCACAATACAAAAGTTCCCCAGATTTTGCTTAGTGTCTTTAAGCCTAATGCCGGCCCGAAATAAAAAAAAAAGTAAACACCATTATGATAAATTATAAGCACTTACTTTAATTAATTTTTTTACACTATATTCACATATTTAAAATGTTTTTATTAATTTCATTTTAAAACGCATGATTTAAAGTAATGGAATAAGCTTCATTTTAATGAAATAAAATATGTATCTATCTATACTAATAACCTATACGTGAGGATTTTTCAGAAATACGTTTTCCTTACGTTTTCAACACCTAGGCGTTCTTGTTTGTGACGTCATACGTATAGCAAACACAACGCCCCCTAGATAAGATATCTTATATAAGATATCCTAGATAAGATATCTTATTTAGGGGGTGTTGGCAAACAGCAAACTTATTCTTTTGCTGTTGTGAAAGTCAAAGTGAGTGTTTGTTTTCTTTCCGGAAATATTATCAAGTGAAGAATATAGTATGAGGAAAAGTTATTTTACGTGTTTAAATGCTTTTAATTTCAGAATAGATATAATTTAAGCATACATTTTTTTTCCAGTTTAGTCATATTATTTTACACACACGACAGAGGTTATTTCGTCTGTCACCATTTCACATTCAAGTTCAGATCAAAACCAAAAACATGGACAACGATTGGCAATAAAGCTGGTTGCGCTTTATCTCTTTCGCTAATTCGCCAAACTGGTGCTGAAAAGAGGATTTTTGAAAAAGCAGCCGGCCCTGAATTCACGAATATTATAATGCAGATGGACAATCGAGCATGAACTCTAACAGACAACTTCAGAGACTGAATGGATTAACATTTTCAAGTAGCATACCAAATTTGTGTTAAATTTGAAATTGCGTAACTTTTAAACATGCATTTTAAATACTAACCATATTAAAAAACAGTAATATATGGTTCATTACAAATAACTAAAAACATTCCGTTTTAAAAATTTATATATTGCTTCTCAACTGCAATAACATATTTAAGTTCAATTGCTGTCCGAGCATTTTAAAGCATAATATAGTGCGCAGCAAAAGTTTAGACAATGGTCGATTACGCTTCTGTACCGAGAAGTGTGTAACGAATTGTTGCAAGTCAACTGCCATATATTGCTTGTGACTCATCCTTTCTATCTATCTATCTATCTATCTATCTATATTATAAAGGTCAAACGTGTCCGTGCGTAAGGCATACGTCATTTTGCGAATGGCAACAGCTGACGGTGACATTTCGGTTTTGTGATTTTTACTATTGCAATTTTTTTAATTTCTAAACATAGCACATTTTCAATTTTTACACCGTTATAGAGGAAAAAAAAATTACTTTCAAATGCAATTTGTTTGAAAACTATATCTTAATTTCCTGATATATTATGGCTTATAAAATAATTTTTAAGCATGAATTTTGAAACGCCCAATAAACAAATGGAAGAATGCTGCCATTATAAATTTTTAAATAGTTACAGGTAGTAAAATTAATGAATTTTGAAATAAAAAGGTCACAAGAATAGGGTGCCTTTATATGAGAGTAGCGTTATACCGGATACAAAATTTGATTAGTCCAGACGATTTTGGAGAAAAGGAAGCTTTGTAATAATTTAAAAATTCAAAAGAAAATTATTTGTTTACACCATAAACAAACATCGGATATTTTAACAGATAATATAAACAGAAGATATTGTTTTAGATATTGCATTTTTATGAATAAAATATAAAAAAATTATTTCACAAATTTAATAAAAATGCATATAACAAGTTAATATGAGCAGTAAGAAACAACGTTTTAATTCATATTTCATCAGTATTACAAATAATGTTAACGGTCATTGCGAAGTTGGAAAAAACGAATATACATGAAATTCGTTAATATCGCGATCACTATATCGCATGCATAAGATAATGAATAATAAATTAACAAAGAAGCATCACTGGATGCAGCCAAATCCCTGTATTAATAATACCAAAAAAATAAAAAATAAACAAAACCCTTGAAATTCGTTAATGTCGCGATCACTATACCGCATGTATGAACGCTTAGTACAAAAAAAAAAAAAAAAAAAAAAAAAAAAAAAAAACTGGATGGATACCGCATGTATGAGCGCTTCACGCACAAGAAAAGCAAAGAAACCAGTAAAAAAAAAAATCACCATATGCAGCAACTTTGACAAATAAAAATATGAAAAAAATTAGATTTAGGGAAAAAATGGTTTTCGCCTGCGTTCTGTAACCCGGGAAGGCCGGGTTCGATTCCCTAGTATTCATAAAAAATAAATTTTAAATTATACACTTTACATAATATGTAATAACAAAAAAACAAAATTAACATTGTTGCAAAAATATAGACAATCTATATATTTACATTAAAATAACCATTAATTAAAATCGAATTGCACCTCCATTCTTTGCAATTAGTTCAAAAATGCGACTTTCCATCGAAGAAATTAAATCCTGCATCACTTGTGGATCTATTTCGTACCAAGCACGTTCAACAGCAGCTCGAAGTTCATCAAGAGAGGAGTATTGTCGAAAATTTGCATAAACCTTTTTTTTGCATAAACGAAAGTTTGTGCGGCTTAAAAGATGTATTCAATGTCAAAGGAATGTGAAGAAGTGCCACAATATTTGGCAATTTATTAGTTGCCCATATTTAGCAACTGGATAAGAAAAAAAAAAGTACTTTGAAGGCCTTTTGCTTTATGATATATATCATATGATAAGTATATAGAGAAACTTTTGTGAAAGTCTCAAAATCATAGCTTGAAAATTCTGATAGTAATCGTCGATAGAATAAGCTCGAAATCCGTTGTTCCCAAAAGGAAGCAAAAATATGAGGGGTTGTATCCAAATATAGTAGTACGTGCAAAATTGTGTGCGCTATCTTGGCACTAATCAACAGATATTTGATACAACCCCTCATCTTTTTGTTTCTTTTTGGGAACAACGGATTTCGATCTTATTCTATCGACGATAATTTTCAGAATTTTCAAGCTATGAATTTGAGACTTTCTCAAAAGTTGCTCTATATACTTAGCTAATACATTATGCATATTATATTTTGATTGCATTCGCTCATGCGCAGTGAAACAGTTTTTAGTAAACCTGCTCATTTTTCATCCAGTTTTTATTATTTTTTAATTTTGATTGCAGAATATTATGTACAATGTGGTTTGTCATATTTTCTGAAAATAACTTTTTTTTACATTGTTCAACAGCAGCTCGAAGTTCATCAAGAGAGGAGTATTGTCGAAAATTTGCATAAACCTTACGATACATAATGGCCCAAAGGTTTTCGATTGGGTTCAAGTCAGGGCTACACGCGGGCCAATCAAGAACAGTAATATTTTGAGAGTTAAACCAAGTTTTTGTTTTGTATGCAGCATGAATGGATGCATTATCTTGCTGAAATATATATACTTTGGACCAGCTAAAAGTTCCCCAAATGGCTGTAAATTGTACTCCAATGTATGCATGTAGTCTTGCGCTGTTTGGCGACCACTGAGGAACTCTAGAGCTACTTGACCATTAAAGCAAAATGAGGCTCAAATCATTAAAGAGCGACCACCTTGTTGTCGACTAAAGAAAGTCCTAGGCTCTTTACGCAAGTTGTGCCAATAATAGGCCCACCCATCTGGGCCATCCAAATTCCAGTTTTTTCGTCACTGAATTTCACAGTACGCCACTGGGGTCCATATGACATGTTTACGAGCCCACTGCATTCTCGTCAATTTGTGGTGAGATTTCAAAGCTGGGTGTTTTTAGGGTTTCGTTCATCTCACGAAACCCTATTACCCCCGCTCCGTTGTTTGTCCGTCACAGAGCCAGTCTCAAAAAGTATGTAACTTACAGAGTTGAAACTTAGTGTATAAATCTGAATAGCAGCTGTGAAGAGTTCAAAATATTAAAATTTGAAAAATTCGTATTATTTTAATAAATAGAGATAAAAAACCAAAATTCTAACAGCCTTTTCCTATTAAATTAAATATTTTTCGTTATAGCAGATGTCAAAGATTTAAAATCCACAATGAAATTCTTTCTACAATAATTAATTTTCTATCAGACGATTTTCACGTGAAAAATGAAAATGAAATAAAAAGTTTCACCAATTGAAAAAAAGACAAATATGAAATAAAATTGATTGACGTCATAGTCGTAATAAAACGGAAAATGTCTAAGATTTCTCAATAATACAAGGAGTATGAGTATGTGTAAGTGGACAAAGCAGATTAATATCACGCCATTAGAGAATTAAAAAGAAAATCTGACGTCATATAGGAAGTTTAACTAATTTTTCAAATGTTTGAGAATAATACAAAGGTAGTATCAATATAAATAATAGAGAATAGTAAATATATGAGTTTGAGAAACATATTGAATCGTGATAAAAATCCGATTATGGAAATATTCGCATATGTTAACATTTTGAAGGTGTACAATTTGTTTAATTTTGAAATTATTTTTATAAATATTGCATTTAGTCCGTATGACGGATATTATTATGACAGAATATAATAGCGGGCTTGGACCGCTATCCGGCTGGTTTAGATATTCGAAAAAAGGAAAAAATAGACCGGTAAATTTTTACTTTATAAAAAAACATGACTTGTTTTTTTGTTGTTGTTGCTAAATGAAATTTATTTGGATTTATTAAAGAAAGGATAAAGTGTTTTGAAAGGAATATTAAACGAAACCCTTTGAGCGATCTTCGATCACACTTACCCACTTGTTTCATTTTCCTATGAACTAATTTACCTCTTTCCTTAATTCGCCTGCAAATCGTATCTGTTGATACAGAAAGTCCTGACTTACTTTTAATCTGACTAGCACTCATCATTTGTGTAGATGGTAGTTTCTGGATCCTTCTATCATTTCGTTTTCTGGGCACACGAGGCCTTCCAGATCTATGTTTTGCTAAGTAGGAGTCACCCTTAGACAATACTCGATAGACAGACTTCTTTGAACGATTCAAAGAAGCTGAAATTTCTGCAACAGTCTTCCCTTTCGATTTCAACATCCATATCTCAATTACTTCATCTGGTAGAATCTCTTTAGCTCGCGGCACCTTCAGTAACCTATGCTAATGTAAGGTGCACTTAAATACTTCATGAATGTGTCGTCATAAGTTTAACATCTGCATTTTTCCATGAACAGTCGCCAAAAGAGCAATAAAGTGTCTAAACTTTTGCAATATGCAAATTTCACTTTTTAGGTGCTTTCGTAATTATATAAATACGTAGCACCTATAGTCGTCGCTTGGTCCGTCCGTCTGTCCGTCCGTCTGTCTGTCTGTCTGTCCGTCTGTCTGTCCGTCCGTCTGTCTGTCTGTCCGCATATAACAACGCAAAAACTACCCAACCAAATGGTTTGCAATTTAAAATATATTATCTTTGCAGAATTTTGTCGAGACATTTCAAATTTTATTAAAATCGAATCAAAACTTTAGGAGATATTAATAAAAATATTTATTAAGAAATTTGATTTTTTTTTTTAAATCGGTGCTTTTTTGTTATAGGAGCTTCCGAAGTTTAATCGTCAAGCGACCGAGATACTTATTTTATGACAGAAATTAATATGCAGACGATATAATTCATTTCGCAGAATTAAAAATCATCAAGATCTGAATATTTATATAACTAGCTGATACATAGTATATATCTGAATATTTATATAACTAGTTAAGATATTTGTATGAACAGTGTCATAAAATATATACTTAACTAGCAGTTTAACCCGTTCTACGCACGGGATATCATGAATTTAATTCTAAAACGTGCGTACGAACGCACCTCGTTTGTAACGTTTGACGTACAATTTCCAACTTGTTTTAATTAAATTAAATATTATCCTACATTAAAATCATTATTTCCGTCCTAAAATGTTAAAAATATATTTTAAAATAAGTATACCGATTTGTGTAATCCAAGAGTTCGTATTTTTTATTTAAAGGTTAAATATAATCAGTGTCTAAACTTTTGCTGAGGACTGTAGGTGAACAAATAGAGACGAAGATACGGACAGAAAAATTGCGGCATACACTGCAAAAAGAGACAACACTCTAAAAACGACATTTTCAAAACTGAGCAAAAAATACTCAAATCTGAGTATGTCACATAGTCAAAATGGCCCCGAATCAAAATTACTCAAATTTGAAACATGTATACACTCATTTCTGCAAGCATGCACAACACTCAAGAATAAAACATCTTGTGCACATATTTGAGCATGTCCATGTTTAAAAAATAAGTATGAACTGACTTCTATGTGGCAATTTTTGAGTTTGTCCATGTTTAAAAAATGAGTTTGAACTGATCCTAATCACTTTTAAGTATGTCCATGTTTCAAAACTGAGTATGGACTGAACTCTATGTGCTCAGTTTTGAGTATGTCCATGTTTCAATATTCTGAGTATTTCTGGTATTTCAGAATTGCAAGCATTGGACCGTCCTAGTTGAAACAAAAAGTTTCATAACAAAATGAAAGCATCGATTTACTCAGATTTGAAAGTGTCATTTTTCTCAGTAAAATGTTTCTTAATCTATAAAAATATAACATAACCACATACGAACTACAAAAATATAAAATAACCTCTTCCGAGTTACCCACTATTCCGAAAAGCGTTCGTTATCTTTAGAAACCACAGAAAACAATGTATTTCCCAGATTAAAAAAAAAAAAGCATTTATAAAAACGAAATGTCTTTTGCACCACTCATCTTCGGAAACGTTTCTGTGTAGTTTTTATAGTGTATTAATCAGTTTTCGCCATCTGGCATATAGATTTTTAAGATATCAATTCTCAATTAAACATTTTAATCTGCATAACTGAATGTATGCATACTAGGATAACAAAATAATATTAATTTTAATATTAATGTTAAATCTGTTAATTTATCTTGTTTGTCTATAAAACATGTTTGTTAAACAAGAAAACGTTTACTTGAGAATTGTTAGATCCAAAAGCACCATTCTAAGTTAGGAAAATTGATTAATACACTGTAAAAACTACCCGGGAACGTTTTCGAAAATTAGTGGTACCAAAATAAACTTTGTTTTTATAAATGCTTCTTTAAGGTGGTTCGCAAATAATCTGCTGAACAACGCAAAAATTTCTTACAAAAATTCTGATTCATTTTTTTTAACGCAGAGGCATAAAAGTGGCGGATCTGACTATTGAGGCGATTTAGAATCGAAATGAATTTTTCATTTTTTGATAAATAAATTACTTATCGAGTTATAAGCGATTCGTGTTACGTGACAACACGTTTCTATTCTTTCTGACGCTGAAGCATAAGGAAATCGATTCAAAACGCCTACTTTGACAATGTCTTCTGAAAGATCTTCTGCCTTCACCCAAAAATAGAAAACGTGTTTCGATTACAAAGTTTCTGAATAACAACACCTGCCTATTTCAAGCGTTTCTGAATAAAAATGAAATATAAAAATGTGTCTGAAAGTAGCCCATTTGGATTGAGAACAGCCTTACAGTTTTCTAAAGATAAAGAACGCTTCTCAGAATCGTGGGAAAATCGGAAGAGGTTATTGTATATTTTAGTTTGTGGTTACTTTATATTTCCCTAGATTATGACACATTTGGCATTTTTGTATTAAGTTTCGTTATATGCCATGTCACTCCTACAAATTTTTCAACCACCTCAACAGTGTATAATTTTTTAAGCCATGTTGATTTGTGTCTGAAAGTAGCCATTTGGATTTGAGAACAGCCTTACATCTCGAAAAAGCTTCTGAGTTTATTAAAGATAAAGAACGCTTTTCAGAATCGTGGGAAAATCGGAAGAGGTTATTGTATATTTTAGTTTGTGGTTACTTTATATTTTCGTAGATTAAGACATATTTGCATTTTTTGTATTAAGTCTCGTTATAGGCCATGCCACTCCTACAAATTTTTCAACCACCTCAACAGTGTATAATTTTTTAAGCCATGTTGATTTGTGTCTGAAAGTAGCCATTTGGATTTGAGAACAGCCTTACATCTCGAAAAAGCTTCTGAGTTTTCTAAAGATAAAGAACGCTTTTCAGAATCGTGGGAAAATCGGAAGAGGTTATTGTATATTTTAGTTTGTGATACTTTATATTTCCCTAGATTAAGACATATTTGCATTTTTTGTATTAAGTCTCGTTATAGGCCATGCCACTCCTACAAATTTTTCAACCACCTCAACAGTGTATAATTTTTGAAGCCATGTTGATTTGTGTCTGAAAGTGTCTGAAAGTCGCCCATTTGGATTTGAGAACAGCCTTACATCCCGAAAAAGCTTCTGAGTTTTCTAAAGATAAAGAACGCTTTTCAGAATCGTGGGAAAATCGGAAGAGGTTATTGTATATTTTAGTTTGTGGTTACTTTATATTTTCCTAGATTAAGACATATTTGCCTTTTTTGTATTAAGTCTCGTTATATGCCATGTCACTCACACAAATTTTTCAACCACCACAACAGTGTATAATTTTTGAAGCCATGTTGATTTGTGTCTGAAAGTGTCTGAAAGTAGCCCATTTGGATTTGCCTTACATCTCGAAAAAGCTTCTGAGTTTTCTAAAGATAAAGAACGCTTTTCAGAATCGTGGGAAAATGGAAAGAGGTTATTGTATATTTTAGTTTGTGGTTACTTTATATTTTCCTAGATTAAGACATATTTGCCTTTTATGTATTAAGTCTCGTTATATGCCATGTCACTCACACAAATTTTTCAACCACCACAACAGTGTATAATTTTTGAAGCCACGTTGATTTGTGTCTGAAAGTGTTTGAAAGTAGCCCATTTGGATTTGCCTTACATCTTGAAAAAGCTTCTGAGTTTTCTAAAGATAAAGAACGCTTTTCAGAATCGTGGGAAAATGGAAAGAGGTTATTGTATATTTTAGTTTGTGGTTACTTTATATTTTCGTAGATTAAGACATATTTGCCTTTTATGTATTAAGTCTCGTTATATGCCATGTCACTCACACAAATTTTTCAACCACCACAACAGTGTATAATTTTTGAAACCATGTTGATTTGTGTCTGAAAGTGTCTGAAAATAGCCCATTTGGATTTGCCTTACATCTCGAAAAAGCTTCTGAGTTTTCTAAAGATAAAGAACGCTTTTCAGAATCGTGGGAAAATCGGAAGAAATTATTTGTGGTTACTTTATATTTTCCTAGATTAGGACATATTTGCCTTTTTTGTATTAAGTCTCGTTATAGGCCATGCCACTCACACAAATTTTTTAACCACCACAACAGTGTATAATTTTTGAAGCCAGTGTTGATTTGTGTCTGAAAGTAGCCCATTTGGATTTGATTACAGCCATACATCTCGAAAAAGCTTCTGAGTTTTCCAAAGATAAAGAACACTTTTCAGAATCGTGGGGAAATCGGAAGAGGTTATTGTATATTTTAGTTTGTGGTTACTTTATATTTCCCTAGATTATGACACATTTGCCTTTTTTGTATTAAGTCTCGTTATATGCCATGTCACTCCTACAAATTTTTCAACCACCACAACAGTGTATAATTTTTGAAGCCATGTTGATTTGTGTCTGAAAATGTCTGAAAGTAGCCCATTTGGATTTGATTACAGCCTTACATCTCGAAAAAGCTTCTGAGTTTTCTAAAGGTAAAGAACGCTTTTCAGAATCGTGGGAAAATTGGAAGAGGTTATTGTATATTTTAGTTTGTGGTTACTTTATATTTTCCTAGATTAAGACATATTTGCCTTTTTTGTATTAAGTCTCGTTATATGCCATGTCAGTCACACAAATTTTTCAACCACCACAACAGTGTATCATTTTTTAAGCCATGTTGATTTGTGTCTGAAAGTAGCCATTTGGATTTGAGAACAGCCTTACATCTCGAAAAAGCTTCTGAGTTTTCTAAAGGTAAAGAACGCTTTTCAGAATCGTGGGAAAATTGGAAGAGGTTATTGTATATTTTAGTTTGTGGTTACTTTATATTTTCCTAGATTAAGACATATTTGCCTTTTTTGTATTAAGTCTCGTTATATGCCATGTCAGTCACACAAATTTTTCAACCACCACAACAGTGTATAATTTTTTAAGCCATGTTGATTTGTGTCTGAAAGTAGCCATTTGGATTTGAGAACAGCCTTACATCTCGAAAAAGCTTCTGAGTTTTCTAAAGATAAAGAACGCTTTTCAGAATCGTGGGAAAATCGGAAGAGGTTATTTGTGGTTACTTTATATTTTCCTAGATTAAGACATATTTGCCTTTTTTGTATTAAGTCTCGTTATAGGCCATGCCACTCACACAAATTTTTTAACCACCACAACAGTGTATAATTTTTGAAGCCAATGTTGATTTGTGTCTGAAAGTAGCCCATTTGGAATTGATTACAGCCATACATCTCGAAAAAGCTTCTGAGTTTTCTAAAGATAAAGAACACTTTTCAGAATCGTGGGAAAATCGGAAGAGGTTATTGTATATTTTAGTTTGTGGTTACTTTATATTTGCTTATATTTGTCTTTATATTTGTCTTTTTTTACCGTGTAAATACTTTGGAAGAGTTAAAAAGAGAATAAAATGCAATATTTAGAAGAATGCACAACGAGAATAATGAAGAATACACGCATACGTACACAGATACATACATACATAAATGCATTTAAATATGTATATGAATATGTTGATGTTTTCATTACTTTCACTATGAGTCTCTGGAAAATTTTCATTTTCTTGTAGCGAAGTAAATTTTACATCAACAAAATAATTTTAATTTATGAATAAAAAATGGACTTTAATTAAAATTTTGGCGATATCCAACACAAAGATAATAACATTTATAAGGAACACTCAGTCTTTCAGAAAAGTAATTACACAGTAAAAAAAGAAAACAGACAACTGCCGCATTTTTGGAATATTTCTAATTATAAAAAGAAAGAAAAACAAAAAGGCTTACAAATTAATTATGTTTTGGGATTTAATATCGATGTTATCACAGTTGCAGGAAATTTGTATTAATCTTGTCTCTGTTGTGATAATCATATCTTATATGTTTTCTTCATTATTGAATGATAAATTATCGAGTCTGGACAATAAAATAAAATAACAAATCTCTTTATTTCAATATCCTTTTTAATTCACATTTCTTTAAATCATAGCAAGAAAAGTAAGTAGGTGATATGGATTTATTATTTAAAAAATTATACTTTTACTTATGAGGTTGTAGCCCCTCTGTTAAATAAAATTTCCTAAACTTTTATGACAATAAAATCCGTAAAAATTCCGTAAAATCCGCAAAAATTCTTTGTCTCCAAGCAGTGCAAGCGATTTTAAGCGAGCTAGGCGCTAGGATACAAACGCGACATATGATCTGTTTTAGCCAATCATATTCTGAATTTGAAGGGATTAATCTAATTTCCGGCGTAGATATACCTCAGTGATTAGACTTCCAGATATTCTTGGCGCCAAATGATTTTCCTGGTTAGAACTGGAATTTTCGTGATGCTTTAAAAACGCAGTAAAATGAAGTAATATTTTAGCTTTGAGAATAGGTATAAAATATATTCTTTGACTGCAGACGATTTTTTAGAATACGAGGGAAAAAATTTAATAATTGACACAGATTAAAAGTGAGAAATATTTAAATATTGAAACATAATAGAAGACATTTAATATTTTAATATAAGAAACGATTTACAGAAATAGGTTTTTATAAGATGGAATAATTTAGGATGCATGAGATTTTATATCTTATTTAAAGAATTTAGAGCGATTTTAGATACGGGAAATGATAGGCATTATTTAATAAAAATTTTAATAAAAATGTGTTTTAAAATAAGAAATATAAACGGGAAGCGGCATTTTCAGAATGGAGTAAAATAGAATAAATACTATTAAGTGGATTCTGATAAAATGGCTATACGTATGGGTAGTGAAGGACTATTTTAACAATAAGAAATATTTTAATAAGCCGGGGTTATATACGGAACATTACTAAATGGAAAAATTTTATAGAATAATTTAGCAGATTGCGGAAAAATTTAAATTTTGTAATATGTGTGTTATACAATGTATGTTTGTAAGTTGGATGTAAATAAACAAGATGTTTCTATGTAAGCTTTTAAGTATGGAAAAAATGTATGTAAGCATAAAGACAATGCAGTAAGTATGGAGTATTCAGCAGGGAAATTAAAAAAATAAATAAATGGTATTTTTTAATCTTAACCATTCTTGTTAACGAGTACAAATATTGAAAGATATTATTCACTGAAAACCGTCAGTTTTCGCTCCATATTTAAATAATTACATAAAAGAGCAAAATTAGAATGGTGGCTACCTTATTGTTAGATTTTATTTACGAGCAAAAAAAAAAAAAATTATAATTTTTATTTTCATTCTGAATGCTCTATACTTAATACACTATGCCCATACTGACACACATCTTTTACTTCCTTATGCGTTTTATAAGTATCCATCTTTATACTTACGTCCATTTTGTATACTTGAATACATCGGAAATACTATTATACATCTTATAATATATGGTAGACGAAACAATACGCTTAATATGTAAAACAAACCTTCTTCTCAACAAACGAAAGTAACAGTGATAATGAAGAAATTTTCACTATCCAAATTTATAACACAACAATGACTATAACAATGTTTTTCCGTGATCAGCATGACCTTATTATAAATGGCGCGACGTTTCTTAGGTGATTGATAGCAATAAGAAATTGTGTTGCTTTAAAAAATATTTCAAATGTAAAAATTTTATCTTATTACAAAAATTTATTTATTACGTTAAAAAAAAAAATTCCACAATGAAGAAAAACAACGGATCTTTAAAAAAAATTAAGAAATAGTATTATTATTGTTCACAATTAAGGCTTTGAAGCCTTAACATGCGTAATTTCATTTTGAAGTCTGAATAAGCGTAATTTCAACATAATTTAAAGCCTACACCTTGAAAAGACTTGGAGATTAAATTGACTTTATTATTTACTTACTTCTTATGACTACTTATTATGATATCAGGCTTATTTACTTACTAAATAGCGAAGAAAAGTTTTATTATGAATTCGATTTTACGGAAAAAACTATTAAATGAACGGATGCGACTTGTAATTTTTCCAATGACTTTATAATCCAATAATTTCAATAGCATATCTTCAAAAGAGTAATAAAATATTAAAGCAGTAACGCTTATATGCAAATTTTTACTAGTTTTATAATTTTTTAATGTCCTCTAAATACTTTTATCTGTAAAGTTCAAACTCAGCATCACTTTTAATTTGTACAAATAAAAATTTACAGATTACATTTGAATTTTTTAAAAATGCCATCTAGTAAAAACACTGTCGGCGTCAGCCATAAGAATTCTGCCGGAAATGTACAATTCGTTTGTAGATGAGAGATAAAATTTACGATACATATTATATGTATATATATATATGTATCTCTATAATAAAACCGTATGTCATGTGACTGTCCTCAACAGTTCCGGGATGCCGCTTCACTTTTTCATATGCCAGGCAGCCATTTTTATTCAAAATTATTTTTTCTAATAAAACTGCATAAAAGTTACATTTTTAGAAAGATCGTTCAAAATAAATTAATATTTGAGAGATGACTTATGTTCAATTATGTATACATTCTGCAATAACTTCAGTTTCAATTAGGTTCGCTGTTCAAATTCTCTATCCATGAAAGTAAACAACAACAACAAAAAAAAAAGATTCATTCGTTGTGAACGTTTAAAATATTAAACCATGAATTTTTGGACCGCTGCCTGGTGTAAAAAAAAATAATCAGCACCAGTGAGACAGTCAAAGTTTACCATAATTCTGTTCCATACAACTCAACTTCCTTCGGATCTTTTCTTGATGTAAGTTGAACTCCGTGGTTGAACTCATGTAATAATATTTAATGGATCAAATTTCGAAACAAATTGTCAGCTTTTATTTTTCGTGTGTATTAATTAGAAACGATATTTTAATTTTGAAATCAAATGTTTTGATTTATGATCATATTTCTTATTTATCTATTTTCTATTTTAAAGAAAAATGTGAACGTCATGTATTTTAAATTGGAACAGCTGTCACGGACGCACCAGGGTTGGCGGAATTTTTGTTTTGCGCCATTTTGGCGAGAAAATCCCATTTTCAGGTACCTATTAGAGATTACTAAAACAGCATATACTTTTATTTTATTATGAAATAGTTTATTTTACATTAAAAACACACACACAATGATTAATTTATTATAAAGTGGGTTAAGCGGTTTTTGTCAAGAAAGATGAAATACATAACAACAAAAAATATGCGAAATGCTACCACGATCGCAAAAGTTCTTGATTTGTCTGTTAGATTTTTCCGGTTTGGCGAAGGATTAAGGAAAAAAATAAATTATGAATAAAAATAATTTGTTACAATGCTTAACATACATTTAAGGGCGACCAAACTGGTCGCCAGTGGCGGCTAGTATATATATATATTTAAAGTCGTCTGCTGCGACTTTCACGGTAATAATCTCTATAATAAAACTGTAAGTCATGTGACTGTCATCAACAGTTCCAGGATGCCCGCATCGCTTTTTAATATGCCAGGCCATCATTTTTATTCAAAATTATTTTTCGAATAAAACTGCATAAAAGTTACATATTTAGAAAGATCGTTCAATATAAATTAATATTTGAGAGATGACTTACGTTCAATTATGTATATATTCTGCAATAACTTCAGTTGAAATTAGCTTCGCAGTTCAAATTCTCTATCCATGAAAGTAAACAAAACAAAAGATTCATTCGTCGTGAAGGTTTAAAATATTAAACCATTAAACCATGGAGATAATCGTTCGTAAAGTAAGTTTTCCGTGAATGATTTTTTGGAGCGCTGCCTGGTGTCAAAAAAATAATTCGCACAAGGACCTGTGAGACAATTAAAGTTTACCATAATTCCGTTTAATGAAGTGCTTATACAACTCAAATTCCTTCAGAATCTTTTCTAGACGTAAGTTGAATGTAAACAAATACAATTCATTCATGTAATAATATTTAATGAATCAAATTTTGAAATGATCAGTTAATTTGGTATTTATGTATTATACGTGGCAGGAAGAGATATCACCGAAAATGATTGTTGATCGCCAATCATATTTACCATTGTTAATGACTAATCGCGTTCAAGACAGTAATTTAATATACATTTATGAAATACATAATGTTATTAAGTACTTTTATGTTATTTGGGCGCAAATCTCGCCAATAGCATTTTTAAAATCGCCAATACCCGCTTTTATTTTTCGCGTGTGCAAATTAGAAACGATACTTTGATTTTGAAATCAAATGTTTTGATTTATGATATTATTTCTTATTTTTCTATTTTAAACTAAAAGTGTGAACGGCATGTATTTTATTGGGGTTTTCCTTGTTACTATTTTTTTTTTTTTAAGAAGTTATTTTAATACATCTTATGACTATAATCTTACATTCTACTACTTCACAATATTTAACTTCAATCTAATTATACAAGAATTTAAATTTAACATTACACCAGGTGAGAAAGACATACCACCAACTGAATATTGTTACCATAAATTTATTACAAACACCAGGTAATTAGATTTAAGAAGGGGCACCAAAATTTAGTACAAGTTAACACACACAGTACAAAATATAAGAAAAGGGAGAGAATGGCAAAATAAATTCATTTACTTTTAAATTTTACTTTTAAATAAAATCAAAGGAGGTAACAATATTCTCATATCTTTCACAACCTTAAAAAAAAGAAAAACACCCAATACTTCTAAATCTCAAAAACATAAAGTATTCATAAATAATGACGAATAACAGTGAAAATTAAACTAATTTTGAATAACTGAATGGAGACAAACTCTCATATTTGAGAGGATAAAACTCAGAAAATTTGCAAGTTAAAACCAAAATGACATTACTTTATGAATACATTTATACTTTTAAAATTTAGGGACCAATGAAATCGTATAGTTGAGCACACTACGTATTTTATAAATCATTTGAAAAGCTGTGATTCAAGATGATAGGACACATTTTTAATTACCTAAACAATAATATTTCATTTAATAAGATTCTCTTAATACTCCATAAATTTATTAACTCTCTTTAAAATATATAAAATTTCACGATTAACTTAATTCAGAATAAACAATTTATTTTAAGTGCATCAATAAACTTTAATCTATAAAATTTACTATAATCTGTCTAGCTATTTAGTCCTATTTACATTTGGATATTTAGATTAGGTCTACACATTTCATCTTAAATCCACATTAATTTAAAATTACATTTGTCATATATATATTTCTTACAGAATTAATATATTTAAAGAAAACATGTGTGATTGAATTTCACTCCATATGAATTCTGTTATCAGTTTAAAAAAAACAATGAAGGTGGACTATTTCACAGAATAAAAATATAAGGGCAACAAAGCTAATAACAAGGAAAGGGGGTTTAATTTACTATTAATTTACAGATTTTAAACTAAAAGTGCAGAAAAAAATTACTTATTAAATAATATTTATAAACACATCTGAATAAAACAATAACAGAATTCTAAATTCACATTACACATATTTAATTGCTGTTATTATATTCTGGCATAGAGTTATTATTGTAGAAATTTAACATTAACATTTAAGGTTTTATTACTTGAATAAAATATTTAACATTAATACTGCTACTTATGAGAGTCTATCTATAATAATTAGAGAAGGAGAAATGTATAAACAATGAAAAAAGGAAACATTTTTTTTTTTTTAATTATCGTTTCTTTTTAATTAATTAACACATAATATGTAGACAACAATTATCCGAACACTCTATTTGGCATTGATACTGTAATTTCTTATATTGAAATCATTTAAAATAGTTTTAAAAAACAGTTTATATGCATATAGGATAAGCACAATTCAACATTATAAACATATAGAAATGAATAATTTTACTCACATTCTCGAAGACAAAGCAAATCACCTTTGTACAAATGCAAAAATTTCTTGTACCAACCAATTTTCATTGTATTTTTGGTCACTCACCCAGTTGGCAGTTTAGGATACCTATTACACTAAGATGGGGTAAGACTACTGCTGTTCTCTATTTCCACTCATCATCCAACGATGTTATCTGCTTGAATTCTCATATTTATAGCAGCAACCGCCTTTCAAAAGGGAGTACCTTCTCATAAATTTTTTAGGAGCCGAACCTTCTTATGCTATCTGCAAGACTCCGCTTTACCGATATTACCTCCGGGACTTATTTTTTTGGAGATTCGCACAGCTAAATACTGCTCCACTACCAGTCCAAACTTATCAACCCATGCATACTTTGACAACTTGGTAATTGTCGTCTCATGTTCACCTGTATCATCTGAACATCATACAGCATCAAGACTCGCCTTAGATATTTCATAGAAAGGAAATTGTCACTTTCAAAAAAGTGTTTTCAACTCACACTAAGCGATATGCCTCATTCTAGAATCTAATTATGAGAGATTATTCAATCTCGACTTCTTTTCAGCTAGGTGTCATATCAACTACTAAACACGATCCCTTCTCGGAGCTCAGGGGTAGAGTGGGAAAGCATCTTCCCGCCAAAAATGAACCCCCTCGCCTGTACCGAATTTTATTGGCTCGCACCTACATCACTAGCTGTTTTCCACTCACTGACTGACCTTCTCGTATCACCTCTCTCTCCTCGAACCTATATAGGACCTACCCATTTAAAAAAAAAAAGGGGAACGGGGGCCTATCGCTTCTGTTACTATGCGCTAACCACATGGTAACAGAAAAATATTTGAAGGAACGGGTCACCTAATGGTCCTTTTTTGACCGAAATCCTGGGGGAAGGTTGACTGCATGTCCTACAAGGTTAAACTTTGCGGGTATTTTTCCTGGAATAAGTGGGGTTGAACAACAAGGTCACAACAATTTACACTTGGGGTTGATATTACGAAAAGGAAAAAAAAGGAACATTTAACTAGAATTTGGAAGAAAGAACTGCATTACTTACCATGTTATACATTAAAAAAAAGAAAGTGAAAGAAAAATTAACTGAAAATTTAGAGAAATGAAGGGTTATGTTAATATAAGTTAAAAAATTAGAATTTGCGAAATATTCTACAACAAGAATATTCGAAATATTCTATCCTGAATAAAAAAAAAAAAATTTGACTAAAAAATTTTTTTTTTTTTTTTTAAACAAAAAAAAGAAAGTATAAAGCTAACTCCCAATGGAGAACTCGATTTCCTACTCCAAGTTAGTTAACCTAGACTTGTTAAAACCAAAAAATTGGAAAAATGAAGGTAAAATGGTTTACTGCCTGCTGGAGAAACACCTACGTGGGTCCAAGATACTCGAACAAATCAAACAGCGACTCGAAGAGCTTCCAAGCATCACATAGTTGAAACCCCGCTCGTCACACTCCGGAATGTGCAATTCGAGCTGCACACAATGAACCGTCCACCTGACCACATCCCTAAAAGAAAAATGGAATTGAGTTTAAAAAGGAATTTATACATAAGTAAAAGCTGTGAGCCATATAAGTAACCATGGGGTTTATCACAACTAACTGAGCCTCTATCCTTGCCTTCAGATTTGCCTACAGTTATCTGTATTAGATGACACCTACTGAAAATTTTCACCAACTTCCCGAAACAGACCAGATATCCAGACGGTGAACTCTCATTTCACCACTACTACCTTCTACAAGTGAGTATGCCACTCCACCGTAATTGCCATGTGTAACTGCAGCTAGGCCCCAAAATTGTTGCTAAAATTAAATAAATTTAAGTTTAAGGTTAATTAACATGTGAAAGACTGCCAACTGGTAATTTTCACAATTTACATACACATCGAGACACAGGCTGGAGATGCAGATGTAGATATATATATACATAATACACAAATAAAATCTTTTACTCGACATATAACAGTGTGTGAGTCAAAGGTAATAAAAAAAACTATTTAAATCAAATTCATAGAAATAGCACTAGGTTATACATGTAAATAGCATAACACAAAAAAAAAAAAAACACAACAGAGATGCAATATTTCATTTTCAGTTTAAAATGCTTTACAAAAAAAAAAAAAATACATGAATGCAAGTTTATTGTATTAGCAGGGAACCCCTATTCATTTGAAAAGTTCATATTTTGATTGTTGGGGTTTTACTTGGAGTGTACAAATGCACTTACAGATCATTGTGCATACATTAGTGTATGTCTGCAACTCTGTATTTCTATGGGAACAATTACCATAGCCTAGACAACTTTAAAAATGCAGAAACTAAAAACAACATGCAAAAAAAATGTGAAAAACAAACTCCACTACTACCAGGTAACTCTGCCAACAAGATATAAAAAGGGGAAAATTAAAAAAAAAAAAAAAAAAAAAAAAAAAAATGCAAAAAAAAAAGAGGGAAAAAAGAAAATATAAACACAATTACCCAAATTTACAGAAGAGAATAGAATACAGAAGGCATAAAAATGTATACACCGAAAGTGTATATGTACGGCTGTAAATAAGTCACACCCCAAATACAGAAATGTATAAAATATCTCTGTAAGATTTGCACATATACCCAAAAAATTACAACTTCCGAGAAGGTAACACAAATAAGTAAACTAAATAAGTGTTAGAATTAGCTATATATATACAATACAATTATATTTTCAAAAGGAAGTAAAAAAAGGGGAAAAAAATTTACTCAAATCCCTTCGCTTGCATCACGTAATTTACAAAACATCCCCCAAAAAACTCCAAACATCCCAGAAATAGCACGAATTTTGGTTAAAAATTTATAAAAATTTACAAAAAGTGGGTGCGGAGCGGTATGCATGCCAAAATATAACATAATACCCAATACCCTTAAAAAAAAAAGCACATATAAAGCTCCAAAAACGCTTACTAACACTTCCGGAAAGCAATCAAAACAAACCCATTTTAAGTTGAAAAATTTTCAATTCCGAGTTTTAATTTCGATAAATTTCCTCAAAAACAGATTAAAACACATATAAATACAAATTAACTAGACTATATACAGAAAACATTGAGTGAAAAACAGATAAAGTCGTTACTCTTTATAAATGGGACGAACGCTTCTGTCCCGAAAGGAATAATCGACCCGTGGAGTCGATCTAGAACGACCGAGGCGTTTCGATTTCGCGACAGGCCGTATCGAATCACCCTCAGTTGCTTTTTCGTTGCTATCGGACTGATCAACCTCTCTGCCTCTTTCAGCAACATTAGGCTCCTCTTGTGTGCTACCCGAACTCTCCCCTACCGGAGCAATCTGTGGATGTGACTCTTCCCCTCCCGGACTGACCTGTGGTTGTGGGGAAAGAGCACCAATTTCGGTAGAAACGCTGCGCGCCTCCTCCTCGTCTTCCTTAGTTACGGTTTCAGTGTTGCAATCATTCTCGTTTTCTTGCGCTAAAGGGGGCGGAACCCATGCGAAATATCGTCTATGTCTAGTAGTACGGAGGTGGGTTGGTTGCTCGCCACTCTGAATCGGTTCTGTTTCATCGATGGGCGGATTGTGAATCGAATTTCCGTTAGTCGTTTGTTGTTGTGGATTGTTTTGGTTAGTAATCTTCCTGTCTTTGAATAACGTTAGTCTATCAACATGGACAACTTGGGTATTTTTCGGGTTAGCAACTAAAGCGATCTTAAAATTTACATTATTTAATTGTTCAATAATAGTAAAAGGACCGTTATTTAATTTACTTAGCTTTTTAGTCTGTCCTGGCTCAATTCTAGGTGTGTAAAGCCACACTAGATCACCTACTTTTAGATTTTTACACACTGCTGTTTTTTCTCTGTATTTCTCCTGAGTTTCAGCTGCTTTAACTAGATTGTTATGGACTTCTGCATATACTTTTTGGAGAGCAGGAATTACAAGTTCACAGAAAGACGGTGCATCGTTGTAATTAAGTTTAGGTGGTTGTGAAAATACATGATAGGGAAGATTTAAGTTTCTACCATACATGACAGCTGCCGGTGTTAACTTTGTTGATGAATGTACAGCGGTCCGCATTGCTAACAGAGCAAATTTAAGTTTAGAGTCCCAGTCTGTTTGATTTTGATTTACAATATGAGAAAGTGCATTCTTTAACGTTCTATTTTGACGTTCCACCTGAGCATTTCCGGGTGCATGATAAGAAGATGTTCTGATATGTTTTATGCCAAACATACTGTATACATGCTCAATCGCATCTGATATTAGGTTTTTTCCATTATCTGTCGTTATATAACACGGTGCTCCATATCGGGATATGAAATCTGCCAACGTGTCCGCTATTACATCAGAAGTAATTGAACTGACAGCATACGCCTCTGGCCATTTGGTAAAAGAGTCTATGTATGTGACTATATATTTATTTCCTGAAAATGTTTGTGGCAAGACGCCTATAATATCTAAGTGTACTTTATTTAGAGGAAATTCAGGGGTGGGCATACGCTGAAGGGGGGCAAGCTGATTTGCCTTATGGGCTCTTTTCTCTTGACAACTAACACAAGATTCTACCAGGTGTTTGACATCTGCCGACATCCCTGGCCAGTAAAAGTGCTCTCGGATGCGGTCAATTGTTTTCTGGAAACCTTGATGACAAGCAGCTAGAGAGTCGTGTGTTAGAGTGAACACTTGCAAAACCAGTTCCTTGGGAACCACTAACTTGATGGGGTTGTTTAAAATCAAAGATTCTCTAGTATCCTCACATACCAAGATATCGTCTCTAAAAAAGAATTTCATATACCTAGGTGAGATTTCCAATTTCTGCTCCAATTTTTTTACAATTTCACAGCATTTCGTGTCTGATTTTTGGAACTCGCAAATTTTTCCCATAAGGTTTGAGTATGGTTCAAAAGATGTTTCTTTAGCTACCTGAATACTAAAATTGCAGCTAACTGCACTTGTAGGCTTCTCTACATTAGCAAAACGCGATAGGAAGTCTGCCACACTGTTACATTTTCCCTTGACATAGTTTATTGTAAAGTTATAGTCTGATAAAGTGCATATCCACTTGGCCATGCGTGACGTGGGATCCTGAATCTTCAACATAAAGGTGAGTGGAGCATGATCTGTATAAATGGAAAAATGTGTACTGGCTATATAACACTTAAAATGTGCAGTGGCCCAGACAAGGGCTAAAAGTTCTCTTTCGGTGGCAGAGTATCTTGTCTCTGCATCTTTCAGTCTCCTGCTAGCAAAGGCGACAGGGTGTATCATTTTGTTATTATCCAATTGTGATAACACTGCTCCTAAAGATTCACTACTTGCATCAGAATATATAATGAATTCTTTGTCAAAATCAGGTAAAGCTAAACAAGGTTTTGAGATAAGAGCTTTCTTAAGATCATCAAATTCCCGCTGGGCTGCCTCGTTCCAGACAAAACGCGCTGTTTCTTTAGTGAGGTCTATTAAATTAATTGCTCTTTTAGTAAAATCTGGGATAAAGCGTCTGTAAAAAGACAATGTGCCGATGAAAGATCTGACACCTTTACGATTTGTAGGAGGTTGTAACTTTTCTATAATTTCAATATTTTTATTAATGGGGGATACTTGACCACCATGAATCTCAAAACCAAGATACTGAATTTTGTCTGTCAGGAAATTACATTTGCTGGGTTTAAGTTTTAAGTTATGTTGGCGAAGCCTTTCGAATACTAAGTTAAGTTTGGTAAAATGAGACTCAATGTCTTTAGAAGATACTACAATGTCATCAATATACACTAATATACCCAAATTTCCGAGATCCCCAAAAATGGCATTCATTAATCTCTGAAAGCTATTTCCTGAATTAGCCAATCCAAAACAGTTGCGCGACCACTCAAATAATCCTTTATGTGTAATAATAGCAGTTTTATGCATGTCTTCAGGTCTAATGACTTGTTGAAAAAAACCACTAGTAAGGTCGAGAGTTGAAAAATAATTGGCACCTGAAAGAGAGTCTACAGAGTCTGTGATATTAGGAATGGGGTATGCATCTTTTACCAAGTTTTTATTTAGCTTCCTAAAATCAACAGCTAATCTGTATGTACCATCTGTTTTTTGTACGAGAATGACTGGAGAAGAAAATTCTGACATTGAGGGTGACAAAATATTAGCTTCTAATAAAATGTTTAATTGGTCCTCCATTTCCTGGCGCAGTTTATAAGGGACTCTATATGCTTTGCAACGCACTGGTTTATCAGAGGTTAGATTTATGGTATGGGGAATAGTGTCACAGCCAGGTAAATCTAGTACAGAGGCTGCGAACACATCTTTGTTCTTATCCAGGAAATCTTGCATTTGTGCTTTTAAAGGGGGGTCTAAGTGGTCTAAATTAATTTCAGAGCTCCATTTTAAATCTGCATGGTCGAAATCTGCAATTGGGGGGTCAACATTTACATTACAATTTAAATTACATATCTCTGGGGTTAAATTTAAGTTGTCTTTACATTTAAGAATTTTGGCAACATATGTTCCTTTATTTAAATTAATAGAATTATCTGAGAAATTAGCAAAAGATAAAAATAAACCATGCTCTTGTGTGCAAACGGTTCTAGAAATAAGGAGGCCTTGATGCATACTTCTAGCAAGGGGTTCTAACATTATAGGGTCATTAACATTTACTTTTAATTCTTTATTACACTTAACATTAGCTAAAATTTTAGTTTGGGGGGGAATTGTAAGTTTGTCACATAATGCGGCAATACCTATGATAGTCTTGTCATTACTCTCATTGCTACTCATTCTATTTTCACTCTCATTATTTTGTGTGTTCCCACTTAATTGTTCCTCCATATCATAAAAAACAGTCTCATCAGATTTGCTAGCATTATCCGCATGTTGTGCAATATGGTTTACTTGTTGAGCCTCAGTAGTCTGTGGTATACTGTAGTTATTTGTGGTACCCTCTACTTTTTCACTTTGCAAGACACTATTACTTTCACTTGACACCTTATTCTGCCCACCATTATCGAATTCTCCACTATTACTACTTATGGAACCCTGAACTGTCTTTACATTACTACTACAGTCTACCTTCTGCTCACTTTCACCTTTGTTGACATATTTGCACTGGGAATTTTCAGGGTCACAATTATCACAATTACACATTTTTGAATCATTATTATACACATATTTACAATTATTTACTATAACCCCTACATTATTTACAGAATCCTGACACTGTTCAGTATTTTCCTCGACGTTTTCCACACTCTCAGTAGACTCACTAAGATTATGGCAACCCTTGTTTGTCTCTAATTTGGAATGACTTTGCATATCAATTTTTTGTTTACATTGGGTTTGTTCAGGGCTTCTAAGAGTGATAGCATTGTCTGAACAATCAATGAGAACTCGATACTTTTTTAAAAAAGGCATTCCCAAAATAGCAGAAAATTCCTCCGCCAGCTGACCTGGTACAACAAAAAACTGTGCCTTGCACAGCGTATCATTAATTTTAAATGTTGCGAGTACACTTTGATTGAGATGAACTTTTTGACCAGTTACTGTCCCAATCGGTGTGCAACACTCTTCTATAGGGCTACCCGTGAACAAATTGAGCATAGTGCTACTCAACAAATTGATAGCCGATCCCGAGTCACATAACGCAGTAATATTTTTATTATTTACAGTAATTTTAGTAACTGGGAGACTATATAAATGGGGTGAAAACACACTATATACAGGGGGTGAGTCGTTTGGCTTTTGGGGGATCAATTCGACCATTAAAGATCCGGCCTCTAACCGTTTAAAGGCCTCGCAGGAGTACTTTGGGCATTAGCATCATTACTCGGTTGGTTTCCATTACTGTTTTCATGTCTGTCCCTATTATTATCTCCTCTATTTATGTAGTCACCTCTATCTCTATAACTGTAGTCATTTCTACCCCTATAATTATATTCATTTCTATTTCTATTTCCCCTATAGTTACCATTCCCTGCTTGGTTTGAATTTCCTCTATAATTACTGTTATAGTTTCCATGGCCCCTATAGTTATTATGCCTGCTCCTACCAAAGTTATACTGGTACCTAGCCTGTGGGCAATCTCGTGCATAATGTCCACTTTCTGAGCACAAATGACACTGAAAATTTCTGAATTGTGCTCTTTCCTGGCTCTGGAACTCACTCTGCCTTTCCGGAATTCGAACTAAACTGTCAATTTTTGCTGACAGCAAATCTACCTGGTCTTTCAAATTGCTGATGTCCTGCTGTGATTGTTTATACTCATTTTGGGGATACATAGCTGCACAGGCTAAATTTTGTGGTACAGATTCAGGTATAAATGGAGCACTAATTTCATTTTGGAGGTTATAGAATGGATTTATACTCCTGCACGCTTTTTCCTCAAGCAATGCAACAGTGAGGATTTCTTCAGGCGTTTGTGGGTTTTTCGTAATGACCCCTTTTCTTATTTCTGGGGACAGATTTCCCAAAAGCATTGAGTGAAAGATAGCGTTTCTACTTTTGTTAACTACCTCCCCTTGTAATCCATCAATAACTAGGGCTTTAAGCGACATGTCGTAGGCTCTATCATAGAAGTCCTGCACCGACATTTGAGGGGTTTGCTTGAAACTAAAAAAATTTGAAAGGGCTACATCTGGAGAAACATGACTGGTGTATCTTTCCCTGAAAATTTTAACAATTTCATCTACCTTTTTATCTTTATGAAGCTTAAATAACCTTGCCGCTCCCCCGGTAACTCTGCTAAACCAAGCGAATTTTTTCTCATCCTCCCCCCATTCGAAAAAGGTAGCAAGGCTATCCCACTTTTCAAAAAATTCACTAAAAGAAACTGAATTTTCAACACCGCTAAAAGGTGGAATTGAAGAAATATTTTCCATAAGGGAATTTTTCTTTTGAATATTAGCCAAGTTTTTTGCCTGATCTTCTGCCATGATAAGTTTTATCAATGAGAAACAAAATTAAGTGGGGGGGGGGGGTGCAACTATACACAGAAATACACATACAAAAGCATAAAAACAAGAGAGAATTTAAATTTGGAACTATCTAAGTGCAGAGATGTCAAAACTTTAACCAAATTGCAATACAGAGTCACAGACTTACCTTTCACAACCATGAAAATTAAATCAAAATACCTTTTACAACCATGAAAATTAAATTAAAAACACAAAATACAGCTTCATATTTTTTAAAAAATTTTAGATTTTTATAAATCTATAAGCATAAGCCAGGTTTGAAATGTCATGGGCACCAATCTTATTGGGGTTTTCCTTGTTACTATTTTTTTTTTTAAGAAGTTATTTTAATGCATCTTATGACTATAATCTTACATTCTACTACTTCACAATATTTAACTTCAATCTAATTATACAAGAATTTAAATTTAACATTACACCAGGTGAGAAATACATACCACCAACTGAATATTGTTACCATAAATTTATTACAAACACCAGGTAATTAGATTTAAGAAGGGGCACCAAAATTTAGTACAAGTTAACACACACAGTACAAAATATAAGAAAAGGGAGAGAATGGCAAAATAAATTCATTTACTTTTAAATTTTACTTTTAAATAAAATCAAAGGAGGTAACAATATTCTCATATCTTTCACAACCTTAAAAAAAAGAAAAACACCCAATACTTCTAAATCTCAAAAACATAAAGTATTCATAAATAATGACGAATAACAGTGAAAATTAAACTAATTTTGAATAACTGAATGGAGACAAACTCTCATATTTGAGAGGATAAAACTCAGAAAATTTGCAAGTTAAAACCAAAATGACATTACTTTATGAATACATTTATACTTTTAAAATTTAGGGACCAATGAAATCGTATAGTTGAGCACACTACGTATTTTATAAATCATTTGAAAAGCTGTGATTCAAGATGATAGGACACATTTTTAATTACCTAAACAATAATATTTCACTTAATAAGATTCTCTTAATACTCCATAAATTTGTTAACTCTCTTTAAAATATATAAAATTTCACGATTAACTTAATTCAGAATAAACAATTTATTTTAAGTGCATCAATAAACTTTAATCTATAAAATTTACTATCATCTGTCTAGCTATTTAGTCCTATTTACATTTGGATATTTAGATTAGGTCTACACATTTCATCTTAAATCCACATTAATTTAAAATTACATTTGTCATATATATATTTCTTACAGAATTAATATATTTAAAGAAAACATGTGTGATTGAATTTCACTCCATATGAATTCTGTTATCAGTTTAAAAAAAAAACAATGAAGGTGGACTATTTCACAGAATAAAAATATAAGGGCAACAAAGCTAATAACAAGGAAAGGGGGTTTAATTTACTATTAATTTACAGATTTTAAACTAAAAGTGCAGAAAAAAATTACTTATTAAATAATATTTATAAACACATCTGAATAAAACAATAACAGAATTCTAAATTCACATTACACATATTTAATTGCTGTTATTATATTCGGGCATAGAGTTATTATTGTAGAAATTTAACATTAACATTTAAGGTTTTATTACTTGAATAAAATATTTAACATTAATACTGCTACTTATGAGAGTCTATCTATAATAATTAGAGAAGGAGAAATGCATAAACAATGAAAAAAGGAAACATTTTTTTTTTAATTATCGTTTCTTTTGAATTAATTAACACATAATATGTAGACAACAATTATCCGAACACTCTATTTGGCATTGATACTGTAATTTCTTATATTGAAATCATTTAAAATAGTTTTAAAAAACATTTTATATGCATATAGGATAAGCACAATTCAACATTATAAACATATAGAAATGAATAATTTTACTCACATTCTCGAAGACAAAGCAAATCACCTTTGCACAAATACAAAAATTTCTTGTACCAACCAATTTTCATTGTATTCTTGGTCACTCACCCAGTTGGCAGTTTAGGATACCTATTACACTAAGATGGGGTAAGACTACTGCTGTTCTCTATTTCCACTCATCATCCAACGATGTTATCTCCTTGAATTCTCATATTTATAGCAGCAACCGCCTTTCAAAAGGGAGTGCCTTCTCATAAATTTTTTAGGAGTCGAACCTTCTTATGCTATCTGCAAGACTCCGCTTTACCGATATTACCTCCGGGACTTATTTTTTTGGAGATTCGCACAGCTAAATACTGCTCCACTACCAGTCCAAACTTATCAACCCATGCATACTTTGACAACTTGGTAATTGTCGTCTCATGTTCACCTCTATCATCTGAACATCATACAGCATCAAGACTCGCCTTAGATATTTCATAGAAAGGAAATTGTCACTTTCAAAAAAGTGTTTTCAACTCACACTAAGCGATATGCCTCATTCTAGAATCTAATTATGAGAGATTATTCAATCTCGACTTCTTTTCAGCTAGGTGTCATATCAACTACTAAACACGATCCCTTCTCGGAGCTCAGGGGTAGAGTGGGAAAGCATCTTCCCGCCAAAAATGAACCCCCTCGCCCGTACCGAATTTTATTGGCTCGCACCTACATCACTAGCTGTTTTCCACTCACTGACTGACCTTCTCGTATCACCTCTCTCTCCTCGAACCTATATGGGACCTACCCATTTAAAAAAAAAGGGGGAACGGGGGCCTATCGCTTCTGTTACTATGCGCTAACCACATGGTAACAGAAAAATATTTGAAGGAACGGGTCACCTAATGGTCCTTTTTTGACCGAAATCCTGGGGGAAGGTTGACTGCATGTCCTACAAGGTTAAACTTTGCGGGTATTTTTCCTGGAATAAGTGGGGTTGAACAACAAGGTCACAACAATTTACACTTGGGGTTGATATTACGAAAAGGGAAAAAAAAAGGAACATTTAACTAGAATTTGGAAGAAAGAACTGCATTACTTACCATGTTATACATTAAAAAAAAAGGAAAGTGAAAGAAAAATTAACTGAAAATTTAGAGAAATGAAGGGTTATGTTAATATAAGTTAAAAAATTAGAATTTGCGAAATATTCTACAACAATTTTAAATTCTAACAGCTGTCGCAGACGCACCTGGGTTGGCCCAATTTTTGTTTTGCGCCATTTTGGCGAGAAAATCCCATTTTCAGGTACCTGTTAGAGATTGCTAAAACAGCATGATTCTTTTATTTTATTATGAAATAGTTTATTTTATATTAAAAAACACAAAATTTTATTATAAAACACACACAAAGGTTAATTTATTCAGCCAATAATTATATCGCCAAAATGATATCCAGTGCGTCTGCGACAACTGTACCCAAAAGGACCAATCATTAAAAATGGTAAATAATATAAAATCAAAGTAAAATAATACAAAAAATAATTTAGTGTACATTTATAAAACGCATAAAATCATATTGATGGCGTTTAGCTTAGACATTTACGATTATAGTTTTATTGACGATATTTTACATCCGCCGGAATGAATATGAGATATATATTCTAATCACATACTATATACCTATGAATATAATATAGATATCTATATCTACTATATCAATAAAAAACGTCTTCAATTGTCTTTTATATTTCTACTACATAATATTAACTATAGAGTTACAAAATACAGAGAAAAAACGGGTTGCTGTAATTAGAATTATAGGCGCCAATGTTTGTTGGCGTATTTACCTGTTACTTATTTTAATAGTTAGTAGACATTAAGCAGAAATACCGAAGTTAGGGAATTACGCAAGTATGAAAACTCCTGAACTATATCAAGAAAGGGGAGCAGAGAAAAACAAAGTCGAACAAAAATCGGCATCTAGAAGGAGGTTAGTAAATTTTAATTGGATTATACGCCACGGGTCAGAAGTGCTGAGAGCAAATATGGTTTAAAGGGAATATGATTATCAAAACTCACTTCCAAAACTTCAATGTTTCACCAAACCTTACTCGAAAATTACGTGTAATAACATGCAGCCCAATTATGGCACATTATTAAAGATATTTTAGCTGAGACTAATGATAGATTTTCTAATCTTCCGTAATCGAGTCTACAGCCAAAGTCAGTGAGAAACAAAATAAAATATTAGCAACAATATGGTTCAGTGTAAATGTGGATATCATTAAAGACTTTCACAAAATGGATTTCATTGCATCAAATCGTATTAACTAAAATACGTTAATTGGCAATGGAACCAATTACGGAAAATTACCTAATATGCTTAAGAATTAAGCATTAGCTAACATATTGCAACTGATAAGCAAACGGGCATGAAGCATAAATGCTTAAATGGGATAAGCAGCTTTTGTCAAGAAAAATGAAATACATAAAAAAAAAAAAAAAAAAAAAAAATTGCGAAATGCTATTGTGATTGCAAAAGTTCTTGACTTGTCTGTTAGAATCTTCCGATTTGGAGAAGGATTAAGGAAAAAAATTAAATTAGGAATGAAAGTAACTTGTTACAATGCTTAACATACATTTAAAGGAGACCAAACTGGTCGCCAGTGGCGGCTAGTATAATATATTCATACACATATTATAAAGCAGGAATCCCTAAAAGTGTATATCAGAGGTAATTTCAAAAACTAACCGATGGATTTTTTTGCGGTTTGCACCATCAGATAGAGGAAATTCCCGCGGTCTGTAGGATGTATAATATAACGATATAGCCATAGTTTTTGATAATAAAATTTGGTATTTTTTGGACGAAAAGGTTGCCATTGGTATAAGTTTTTCATCTTGGCGACGGTATATCATGCTATCGTTTGGTTAATGGTCTTTAGGAAACGGCTGTATCAGTTAAGCGATTGAAAAGAAAAAAAATACAAACACCTCGAAAAATAAAATGAGAAAAAAAAACTATTACTGATTTTATTTAAATCACAAAGAAAAAAGTTTTAATGGGAAATAATATTATAAAACGAAAATAGGTACTTCTTTATTATCCCGTCGACCAGTTTTCATAACAAAAAACTATCGCCAAACTGTAACGCCAAATAAACGTGAGAACGTTGCCATTGGAATATCAAAATAAATAAATAAATAAAATATAAGAATTTAAGGACATAATTGTTATTTTAATTAATGAAATAACTAATGAATCAGTAAAACACAATGAAAAATAAACGCAAATGTCGAATTAAAAACCACTTGATGACATAACAAACACGTATAATGCTTCTGACATCAAGTAAATGGGACTGAATTTTTGACGTTTAATCTTACAGTTTGGCGATAGTTTTTGTTATGAAAAGTGGTCGACAAGATAATAGAGAAGTAACCAAAAATATTAAATTTAAATATGAATTTAGCGTTTGTACGACTTAAAAGAAGTATTCAAGGTCAAAGGCGGTTTTTGAAACAATATTTGTCAAATTATCACATTTGTTGCCTATATTTGGCGGCCCACCAATGACTGAGAGATTCTGCTCTCAAAGCTGGTAGACGAGAGGTGCTGGGTTCAAACACCTGTCGACCTAACCGTTCGGAGTTTTCCGTGGTTTTCTTCTAACCTTGCGTAAATACGGGTTAGGATCCCTTAAAAAGATTCCCAAGGAGGGCGCTCACCCCAACGGCCTATATCCCTAGCGCAGATAATCTGCCCGGCCGTAACAAATAACCAACCAACCAGCATATATTTAGCACCTGGATAAGTAAAAGGTACTTTTAGGGCCTCTTGCTTTATGATGTATGTGAAAGTCGTGACCGTCTGAGTCGACGATTTAAGAAAAATATTTTTGTATGTATCGTAAATCATTTCTTATTTACAGACGATTTTTGGATTTCTAGTTGATTTTTTATGTATAGCATTGACAGCGTTTTTTCTTGATAGAATTAAAAAAATTTCAAATCTAATCTGTAATTTTTTTTATTTGTGAAAATTAAAAATGATGTTGAGTTTGAACTTTAGAAATAAATGTATTTAGAGGTATCTTTAAAACATCATGGCAAATCTGAGAAGCCGGAGCGGATTGCTAGTATATTATAATGTAAGAGGATCTAAAAGTGTATGTCCGGGATAATTTCAACAAGTGGGTAAGTGTGATCGAAGATCGCTCAAAGGGTTTCGTTTAATATTCCTTTCAAAACACTTTATCCTTTCTTTAATAAATCCAAGTAAATTTCATTTAGCAACAAAAAAGGTCATGTTTTTTATAAAGTAAAAATTTACCGGTCTATTTTTTCGTTTTTTTGAATATCTAAACCAGCCCGCTATGATATTCTGTCATAATAATATCTGTCATGCGGACTAAATGCGATATTTAAAAAAATAATTTCAAAATTAAACATGTTGTACACCTTCAAAATGCCTCAAAATGCTTAATTATGCGAATATTTCCATAATCGAATTTTTATCATTATTCAATATATTTCTCAAACTCATATATTTACTATTCTCTATTACTCAGATTGATACTCGCTTTGTATTATTCTCAAACATTTGAAAAATTCGTTAAACTTCCAATATGACGTCAGATTTTCTTTTTAATTCTCTAATGGCGTGATATTAATCTGCTTTGTGTACATACACATACTCATACTCCTTGTACTATTGAGAAATCTTTGAAAATTTCCGTTTTATTACCACTATGACGTCAATCATTTTTATTTCATATTAATCTTTTTTTCAATTGGTGAAACTTTTTATTTCATTTTCATTTTTCACGTGGAAATCGTTCAATAGAAAATTAATTATTGTAGAAAGAATTTCATTGTGGATTTTTAATTTTTGGCAACTGCTATAACGAAAATGTTTAAATTTAATAGGAAAAGGCTGTTAGAATTTTGGTTTTTATTTCTATTTATTAAAATAGTATGATTTTTTCAAATTTTTATATTTTGAGCTTCATAGCTGGTATTCATCTATATATACACTAAGTTTCAACTCTGTAAGTTACATAGTTTCTGAGAATGGCTCTGTGACGGACAGACAACGAAACGAGTGTAATAGGGTTTCGTGAGATGAACGAAACCCTAAATACTACCCGATGGGATTTTTTTGCGTTTTGCACCGTAGGATAGATAAATTTCCCATGGCATTATGATGTATAATATACCGATATAACCATGATTTTTTTTATAATAAAATTTGGTTTTATCCTTATTTTGGACGAAAAGGTTGCAATTTGTATATGTTTTTCTTCTTGGCGGATGGTTAGGAAAATATACTGTAACAATTTCAGTAAATCTCTCACAGTCTGCTAATTAGGCAGAATAATCAAAGATAGAAGTTCCCAAGAGTTGGAAAACTTTTCTCACGCTTAGCTGTGGGGGTGACAAGAATGCCGGTTACTACAATAGGAAAAGATGAGCTTCGATCAATCTTGTGAAACTGAAATTGCTAGACAGCAAATATTTCTCTGATCTGACCGTCTATGTGTGGGGTCTCGGATCGTGGGAATTTCCTGCGTGAACATTTAAAAGTTCAGTAAGACCTCCCTAAAAAGGCTTTATCCAATGACGTAAACTAAAACTTTTTTTGATTGGTGATCGGAGAATCTTTTGTTCGAGCAAACGGACCGGAGAAGAAGATCGAGAGAGGGGAGTTAGAGTTTCGGCAGGAGAACGAGTGTTGGTGGAAAACACTCATCTCAGGACAGGTTTGCTGACAGATTTTTGAATGAGAGAGTGCGATCTCTCTGAAGTCAACGCAACAGCCTTGGATTTGGTCTTTCGGAGAGAGTGAAAAGTAGCTCTAGTTAAGACTTTAAGATTTTAAAACTACTGTAAAAGACTGGACTATTTGGTGATTTGCTATAAATTACAAGTCGAGCGAACTCAGCTAAAAAAAATTGTTGTAAATAATTTTTACCTCTAGAAATTTCAAGAACGCTTTTTAAATAAAATTTGTTCTGAAATATTTAATGAAGGTGATCCATTGTGAAATCGGCTCCACGCTACCCCATTTCAAAAACACACAACATCGTGGATTCTTTACAGCTGGTGGCAAGCGAGTCGGATATTTCGACAAAAATTTATTAGCATTAGTGAAGAGAGTCCAGACAGTAGCAGTGACGCCCGCCCGCATCTAAGCGCGCAAGATCTGACGCCAGTTCAGGAGAGGAAAACAGAGAACAAGCCCGAAGCAAGCCCTTGCATTGGCACGACAGACCACAGTTCCGTCCTGGAAGCAAGCCCGTGTTTACAGAGAACAAGCCCGAAGCAAGCCCTTGCATTGGCACGACAGACCACAGTTCCGTCCTGGAAGCAAGCCCGTGTTTACAGAGAACAAGCCCGAAGCAAGCCCTTGCATTGTCACGACAGACCACAGTTCCGTCCTGGAAGCAAGCCCGTGCTTACAGAGAACAAGTCCGAAGCAAGCCCTTTCTAGGAAACATCAGGAGTCGACAAACCGAGATAACCTGTGAAATCGACGACGTCTAGGCCAGACCCGAAACCGGCGACAGATGATGCAGACAAAGACTGTAGAAAAGGTAAGCTCAATTCATTTTTGAGTGGCTCTCATTTTGTTTACATATTCTTTGTTGAGGAAAATTCATTTCTGAGAAATTTTTTATTTGAATATTGATATATGATAAATTATGATAAATTTTTAAATCTAATAACTTTTAACATATTTGGAAAAATATATGTATATTTGTTATCAGCATAAAATTTGATAGTGTGAATTTTCTTTTGGCAGTAAAATAATATAAGGATTGTCAGGCTAAATGTGTATATATATAATTTTTTTCTCGAAAAAAAAAAGAGATAAAAATTTTGATTTTTCAAATAAGTCGATTGTCTAGTTATTCATGATTGAAAGATTTCAAATGTGTACTTTTTTATATTATTAGTGAAACAATAGATGTTGTTGATAATCAAATATTTTGAATATGTGATGTTAGGAAAATTTTTTAGCAGTTGCAAAAAGTGGTCATTTTGTTACCTGCGGGGTCAGAAATATCAAGTATTGGTTGAATTATGAGCACAGAATTTCAAATTTCTAAATTTGTTTTAAATGTGGATGACCTACACCAAAACGTGTCAGTGTATTGAAAATTTTACAATATTGAAAATTTATTTTTATATGTATACTATTTTTATTATTCCTCAAATTGAATTGTATTTAAAATTGTTAGTATTATGTGGGTAGTAGCAGAAAATTTTCCATAAAGTGTTAGAATCCCTGTTGCATAAGTTAGCGAGCGAAACTATCATTTTCATCTTTATATTGTATTTACATAAAATTTTAAAATGCAAGAAGTAACTGATCTGAAACAGTGCAGGAAAATTGATTTGCAGAATTTAGCGGAAGAATTGGGAGTGGAAATAGGGAAAAATGACAGGATACCGGTAATTATCCAAAAAATCGAAGCTGCCGATGATTACGATAAAGATTTTGCATTTACGCAAGCTGCGTATATCATGAAAGATCGCGAAGACAAGATAGCCGCGGATAAAGAGGAAAAACAAAGGGAATATGAGAGGGAGAAAGAAGAAAGAGAAAGAGAGGAAAAACAAAAAGAACGCGAATTTACGTTAGAACAACTTAGATTGACGCAAGATGCAAATAGACGTAGTTCAACTAACAGTACCGGGTCGGAACGCCCACCTAAATTGCCGCTTCGAACAATCATGCATCGATTTGATCCAGAACGCTCGGATATAACTTTGTTTTTAAATTTGTTCGAACGACAGGCGACCAAAGCGGAAATAGAGACAGGTGACTTAGTGACGCATTTATTAGCTTTAGTGCCGGTAGAAATTGCAGAGTTAATTTTAAGGGAACCGCAAGATCAGACGGATAACTTTGAATACGTCAAAAAGTTTTTGCTTGAACGATTCCGTATGAGTCCCGAATCGTATCGTCAAAAATTAATGAAACATCCACGCAATCCAGATGCCCCATGGAAGGACATTATTTTTGAACTCAATAGTTATTTAGAGGGTTGGTTAAATGGGTTAGAGGTTACGGATTTCAGTAGTCTGAAAAATTTATTGATAACTGACCAGATCAAGCTCCGTGCTTCTAGTGAAATGAAAGAGCATTTCATTGATTCGTGGGCAAACTACAAAGACCCGTTAGTTTTGGCAAAATGTCTGGACGAATATGAAGCAGTGAAAGGGATTTCAGATAAAAAAGAGAATGCGAGATCTTTTTATGATAGGAAATCTGAAGAAACGAAACTCGAGGGAAATTCTGGAGAAGAAAAAAATTCCGACAAAAAAATAAATTGGCGAGACAAGGAAATTAAAGACAGGGAACGTATCTTTGAACGAAAGAGACGTTGCCATACGTGTGGAAGCGAATTTCACCTAATGGCACGTTGTCCGAAAAGACAAAGGGATATTACGGAAGTAAAATCTTTCGAGAGCATAAATCACTTAGGCGATATAAGCGAAGACAAAAGCTTGTTCCGACCTTTTTTGAGTGAAAACAAAATAAATGGGAAGAAGGCGTGTGTACTTAGAGATTCAGGTAGCTCGTATTGTGTTTGCCCATGGAATTTGGTAAATAAGAGCAAATTAGGCAATGAATATGTTTGGCTTAAACAGACATTTGATAAATATCCAAAACGATTTAGAGTGGCACGTATAAAAATGGAAATAAAAGGTCTCGGATATGTAAATACGAAAGCGGCAATCCTGCCTAGACACTCTAAAATTAAACACTATATCTTAGGTAATAAGACGCAGGCTTTAATAAATGAAAAGATAAAGCGAAAGCAAAAATCGCAAACTAATTCCAGTTTTGAGAACCCGGGGATTGAGATAAACCCTTTAACAGATCCACAAGGGCAGGAAGAAATTCTTTCGTCATCCCCCCCCGAAATGAAGAACCACCGTTCTCAGTGTATTGGAAAAAAAGAAACCCTTTTGAAAAGGTCAAGGAAAGTAGATGAGTTGGTTTTCGACCGGCAGGGTAATTCGAAAAATAAACGCGAAAATATGGAAGTGAGTGTTGACAGGAAGGGTTATCATTCGAAAGTTAATCTGGAGGAAGTGAGCGGATTCACAAAGAGTTTTCTAAAATCCTTCGAAATTCTGTTGAAAGAGAGTAGGGACAGTGGAAATTCACGCCTTTGTGACACTCTTGTTAAAGAAATTGAACGGTTGTGTAAAACGTATTGTTCGGCAAACACAAGTAAAAAAATTCAGTAGTAAGTTTTTGAGTAAAATCCAATCTTTTGTACATATTTGATTATTTTTAGTTTTATTGTTATTTTGGCATGTGTAGTAAAAAAAGTATCTTTCAAAAAAAAAAAAGTCTCTAAAGCTAGATGTTCAAGCAATGGTAAACAGTATATAAGAAATTGGGTCACTTATGTATATTGTGAGGTTAAATTGTAATGTTATTTGAGCCACTCAGATATGTTGAGCTAATCCTTTTTTTGCAGATTTTCCGCGTTTTAACCCGGAAAATGTTTTGATGGTGGGGGTGTTGTAACAATTTCAGTAAATCTCTCACAGTCTGCTAATTAGGCAGAGTAATCAAAGATAGAAGTTCCCAAGAGTTGGAAAACTTTTCTCACGCTTAGCTGTGGGGGTGACAAGAATGCCGGTTACTACAATAGGAAAAGATGAGCTTCGATCAATCTTGTGAAACTGAAATTGCTAGACAGCAAATATTTCTCTGATCTGACCGTCTATGTGTGGGGTCTCGGATCGTGGGAATTTCCTGCGTGAACATTTAAAAGTTCAGTAAGACCTCCCTAAAAAGGCTTTATCCAATGACGTAAACTAAAACTTTTTTTGATTGGTGATCGGAGAATCTTTTGTTCGAGCAAACGGACCGGAGAAGAAGATCGAGAGAGGGGAGTTAGAGTTTCGGCAGGAGAACGAGTGTTGGTGGAAAACACTCATCTCAGGACAGGTTTGCTGACAGATTTTTGAATGAGAGAGTGCGATCTCTCTGAAGTCAACGCAACAGCCTTGGATTTGGTCTTTCGGAGAGAGTGAAAAGTAGCTCTAGTTAAGACTTTAAGATTTTAAAACTACTGTAAAAGACTGGACTATTTGGTGATTTGCTATAAATTACAAGTCGAGCGAACTCAGCTAAAAAAAATTGTTGTAAATAATTTTTACCTCTAGAAATTTCAAGAACGCTTTTTAAATAAAATTTGTTCTGAAATATTTAATGAAGGTGATCCATTGTGAAATCGGCTCCACGCTACCCCATTTCAAAAACACACAACATCGTGGATTCTTTACAATACCGTACGTAGAGGTCCAAAAATTTGGATGAGGATAGTCCAAAATAAGTCCTAATGCATCTAAGACTCAGATTTTACCATTTTTTGTTAACGAACATAGATATTAATTAAAAACTATTTGCATTACTGCTCATTTGAATAACTAATCATAGTTAAATTCAAAATAGATTCTATACCCTACCTGACGAACGTTCCCTGATCCTCAATTTTTGCCGCCCATGATTTAATGATGTGACGTTCCGTGTGCTGACTTTATTGCCAACTGTTATCCAGCAACACCTTTTCGACAGAAATGGAGAAAAATTTCGTTGTGATTTTCAGTGACATATTTAATTTGTTCGCATACATCGAAAGATTTAGATTTCTGAGCTTCTAATAAATATGTTTTTACAAGTAAGACGTCATTTCGTACTAAAACTCTACTCTTTTGCAATTAACTTTTTTTCGCTGCCTTTCAAAATTTCGAATTTTTGAATTTCGCCTCTAGTGACGCTGCATTCACCTGCGTATGATAACACATAGTCGTTTCATTAAAGAACACTTTTTATTGCACTTGTTTCACAATTTTAGCTTCATCCATTCAAAAGTTATTTGAGTATATCTAAGAAAAAAAAACATACTAAATGTAAAATATCTATTAAAGTTTAAAATTAAAAATGATTTTTACCCATATTCTTCACAACAGGCAGTAGACTGGCTGTAGACGGTGGGTCAGGTAGACTAGATTAGTTTTACTCTCCATCTTTAAAATGCGAAAAAAATAATTATATCTTGAAGAAATTCTTTCATTAAGGAAAAACAAACTTAAAGAATAATAATATTAAGAATAACTAGGGCATTCAACCCGGGCTCCCCGGGATAGATAATATTTGTGAAAACCATTTATTTATTTTTTTTATTGAAAACTCTAATATATTTTTTACATGTAATAATTTTTTTTTAGATTGCCCCTTAAAAACACCAAAGAGCATTTTTATATGAAATATGTCAAAATGGAATTTTCAAATTTATTAAAAGCGGTAATTTCATTTGGCCTCGTGCCAGAAGTTAATAGCCGAAGAAATCTCTGAAAATTTCGTTATACAGCAGGTTTTTTTATTCTTATAATTTCAGAGGTTTTAAGCGCTTATTGCAAGTACACGTCTGTTAAATTTGTGTTTTGTTTATACTATTTTATTTATTGCTTAATGAAGTTTTAATTTTGTTATTGAATATTAGCTGGAAACAAATGCTGAACTTTTTATATTGTTTAAAGTGAAAATGGATAAATATTTTGTAATCGTCTGCAAGCGATAGAGAAAGATTAAAAAAATCATGCTTGAAATTTAATTTAAATGCTATAATAAATAAGTAAATTGCGATACAATTTTCAAACAAATTGCATTTGAAAGTAGATTTGTTTTCCTACATAACGGTCTGAAAATTGAAAGTGTGTGATGTTTAGAAAATTTCGCAGTAGCAAAAATCGCATAACTGAAATTTCATCGTCAAGTGTTACCTTTCGCAAAATGACGTCAGCGTTACGCACGGACATGTTTGTCCTTTATAATATAGATAAATAGCATACAGTTGGTTTACATAACATTTGTATAGAAATGCCAATTTTACAGACACATGTCTCCTTCATATTAAATCTCACCTTTGATGTCGACTTGATGAATGACTTTCATAATATTCTTTTGAAAGCTAACAGGTAAATATCTCAATTAAAAAATCACAATAAAGTGATTAAATAAGACGACTCTATAACAGTCATGAGATTTCTGCGTCAAAATTTTTTGTTGTTGTTCTATTGTATTCAAGAAGAATGACACAGCTGAAATTAATTACAGTTAAAATTTTGTTTTCCCCGCGTGAATACTTCTATCAGTTAAAATTTGTATGTATAGAAAGGTCTTTTGCATTCAATATATGTAAATTTTAACAAATGATGATAAGTGAACCTGATATATATCATTGTTCCCTTGCAGGAAATAACTGTCACGCCAAAATTTGGAATGTGAACATGGCGTCTCTATGACTGCCAAATATATATTTTTTGCAGGTTTAATCATATATAAAGACTGCAAACTGTACTTGAAACATATTTTGAAAATTCTGGGAATCGTATTTTGTCACTCTTCTACGATGAACAAATTCTTGCTGCTCCTTTTTGTAAGTCTCGGGTGTCTTTTTTTCGCTGAATGCGATCATCGCTCGCCAGGATGCGAGGAGATCAGTGAGTATAAATCCTTTAGAATTAAATTTCGTTTTGGCAGTTTTTGCTGTATAAATAATGTTTAATGTAGTTTTCGATGCGCAGGAGAAAAATTAAATAATTAAATTTAATATTGAAAAATACTGTCCTCTGATTTAAAAAAATATATATATATATCTGTGCTCTTGAATTTATTTGATTTACATAACAATCAACATTCATAATTGAAAACAAAAATATAAAATTTAATTAAATTTGTTCTGATCTTTTATTTTTATTTTTTTACATTATATATATATATATATATATATATCCTATCCTATCCTAATAATATTATAAATCCGATTGTGTGCAAATGTTAGGCTGAAGCCAGCGTCAAAATGGATCATTTAATGATCATGTATCTTTGCATATAGGTTAATTATAACCCTCAAATGAACATAGGCTGGTTTTTGTTTATTTTATTCAAATAATTTTCTTAATAATTTAAAATTTCGTTTTTTCATAGAGAATAAATGGACATTTTTCCACACAATTTAACCATTTTACTTTATCGTTGCTAGGGCTTTGATCATTGCCAATAAATAAAAACACGGAAAAATAATTTTTCTTCAATAATTAATTTTCAATTGAACGATTTTCACGTGAAAACTGAAAATTAAAAAGAATTCAAAAGAAGGTGAATTTCCGTGATATTTGAAACAAAAATATGGTGTATTTGTTATTATACATAAAGTATGAATATCGGTTACATTAAAAAGATCTTTTTCTGTCAAAAACTGCGTTATAATTAGAAGGAAATTGAACAATAATTATATTATTAAAAATAAATTACGCTTGGACCTTGGAACTATGAAAAGGATCTTCCTCGGCTTGGACAAATATGACGTCATAAATAAAACATGTATTTTCAAATAGTCGTAATAATACAAGGAGCATGAATATCAATGTATAATGAAAGTAGATATAGATAATAGACGTAATATTCAAGATGAAAAACTGAAATATTTCTTATAGATACTGATTAATAATTAGCTTGAATACCAGTTACATACAAATGTGAGTTTTCCGCTAAAATTTACGTCCTGATTGAAAGAAACAGAAAATTAACAAGAATTATGCCATTAAAAAGAGATTTTTCTGAGGAAAAGTGACGTCATATTTGAAATAAAACGGGAATTTTAAAATGTGTTTTACAAGGAGCGTGAATCAATTCCTTACATTAATAATACAAGGATTGGTAAGTTTAGAAATTAGATGAGTTTCACGCCATATTTGAAACGAGAAATTTAAATATTTTTTTTATCTATACCGATTGTTAAGCATGCATATCTGTTACATACAGATGAGAGTTTTTTGCCAAAACCACACCATGATTATTAGGAAAAGAAAAATAAATACGAATCTATTATATTAAAATCTGACTGCCAGTTTGTATTTCACAACTACTCCTTTCAGATTGTCGAACGTAGCGCGATTTACTTAACACCGGTTATCATTGATCCGAGGATGTCATAAATTCTCAGAATTTAAAAAAATGATTTAAATTCCGAGATTTTTTTTTTTTTTTTTTTTTGTAAATTTTAACGAAGTTTCTCTAAAAATGGCAACTAAATTATTCCAATTTTGTGGATAAAAAAGAAGAAATAAAACGGATTAATATATTTTTTCTCATTAAAACTGAAAAAAAGAATTTATTTTCAATTTGAATAGATGGTGAAAGAAAAAAAAATCTTGATTGCAGTAAAATTTTTGAAAAATAAAAACGTATTTTTACATATTCAAACTTCATGAATCAATTTATTCTGGAGAATAAAAATCGTCTGTCAACATATTTTCATTTAGAAATAAAGATTTTTTTTTCAGTTATAGATTAAATAATGGAGGCAAATTTAAGCTTCTTGCATTTAGGTCTACAATTATTGCTCCTTATTCACAAGAATTAAATTTAATGAAAAAGAATATACTATTTCCATTATCTTTGAAGGATGGCTATTAAAATGTTTCACAAAGGCTTTAAAACTAAAATGGTTTACCAGGAAAACTTGACATATGTTTTTACACAATTCGCCGATTTCCACGATTTTATTTGGCCCACCTTTTCGGTAGCTTTCAATACAAAAAGGTATAAAGCTACCTATTGCAGCCGTTCGGAGGAAAGCAGGTCCGGAAAATTTCGATATATTTTCACCGATCATGACCCCCATACCCCAAAACCACCCTCCGTCCAAATGTTCATTTATATATATAGATATATCCATATATATATATATATATATATATATATATACAGCGTGTCCACGTATAACCTGACCGACCTTTATTTTCGCAACCGTTGGTCCTAGATGTATACTTCCAATTACAAAAATGGTTTAAATAAGGTAAAGAATTACTTTTAACGTGATTTGGGTCAAGAAAAACATTTATTAAAAAAATACGAAATTTAAATTTTTATACGGTCCCCCGGTCCTATAAGTGATATTTAGTAAAAATTTACTCTGGCACTAACAAGTACGACAAAAAAAGTCCCATTCATCTAACATTAAAATTGACCGAGTTCTGAAAGTTTGAAATGCATGACTTATACCACTTTTTTGCATCTAAACAGAGATGATTTCGGCCGTGCTTTCAGGGGTCGTATATAAAGTACTTAAACTTATTTCAAGCGCTTTGAAATAAATCGTAAAACTATTACGATTGAGTTAATTTTTATTAGTTAAGTTTCAGATTAATTAAAATAATTGTATTTTAACATATGTTTTATTTTGAAAGGATTTGAGGCTATGATTTTTTTTTAACAAAAATTATGTTATTTTCATAAGGTTTTATTTAACTTGCAACGATCGTCTTTCCAGTTTAAAATTTGTACTCGAAGTTTAACTCACTTTTAAATGTCCGATCGAAGTTAAATTTTACATACTGACTTAAATCCGATGGCAATGTAATATTATTATGATTTTCGACGCTTACTATCTTATGCATACTTATATTAGAGGATAACACAAAAAAAATTCGGATAGATTATCGTCAACAAGTTTAAGAAAGAGTTTTAGATTAGATAACATAAACCTGCGATGGTTGTGTTTTTTAAATTTTAAAATTACGTTTTATGTATTTTTTAACGCTGAATAAAAAAGAATTACCTTCACTTTTAACCCTCATATCAGGATTTTTTGCAAATCGTAAATTTCAAGGTTAAAAAACAGCGGAAAATCTGATATTATAAAATAGATGTAAGACTTTTTTATTCGGTTTAGTTTTATTTAATTCAATAGTTTATTCAAATTTTTGGCTTATACTGTGTTTCTTGCAGCTAAACAACTCAGGGGTCCGATGAGGTTGGGAGAGGGTTGGGTTGGGTTGATTGTTGACGGCCAATTATCTGCACTTGGGATATAGGCTCGGGGGGAGTGCCCTTCGTGGGGGTCTTTCTAAAGGAACCTAACCCGTATTTACGCATGGATAAATCCACGGCTCGAAGAAAACCACGAAAACTCCGAACGATTAGGCCGACGGGCGCGATTGGGATCGAACCCAGCACCTCCCGTCTACCAGCTTCGAGAGCACAACCTCTCAGCCACTGGTGGGGTGAGGTTGGGAGAGGAGGGGGGATCAATTTTAACTTTGAGCTTTTTAACTTTGAAATTTGCGATTTGAGAAAAATCCTAACGTGATGGTTTAAAATGGTCATCTTCGGATTCAGCACTAAAAAATCCATAAGAATCAATTTTCAAAAGATAAAAAACACTGCACAACCAAAAATTTGAAAGACAGTGTAATCTAACAGCATTTTAAAATCTGTATCATTTTGTAAAGAATTGAGGCTGTTATTTTTCATCCTTTTATTTAACAAAAATTCTGTTATTTTTATCCTCTTATATGTACAGTACAAATTGTATATTTTGCTTTAATATGTCAAAATGATTATAGATTTCACAATTATATTAGATTGCAATGTTAATTTTTCTCTCAACTATTTTTTTGATATATCTGACGATTATTTATATTTCTACTACATTTGTGAATGACCCCTATTTCGCAGCAAAAAATATACTCCAACTTTAAACAGCTATTATTCGGTCAATTTTAATGTTAGATGAATGGGACTTTTTTTTGTCGTACTTCTTAGTGTCACAGTAAATTTTTACTAAATATCACTTATAGGACCGGGGGACCGTATAAAAATTTAACTTTCGTAATTTTTTAATAAATGTTTTTCTTGACCCAAATCACGTGAAAAGTAATTCTTTACCTTATTTGAACCATTTTTGTAATTGGAAGTATACATCTAGGACCAACGGTTGCGAAAATAAAGGTCGGTCAGGTTATACGTGGACACGCTGTATATATATATATATCTGACCTATGACATATGATAACGCTCGTATTTATAAATCAATTTTGATGAAACTAATTGTGTGTATTAAGATCACCAATACCTCGACCGAGTTCGTTGGCCAGCTTGGTCCGCCATTTTGTTTCAAGATGGCGGCCATTTAAAAATTTTAAACTAAAATAAATATACAAAAAAGTTAAAAATTCAAATTTATTTTTTAATTACGTGTTAGGCCTTGATACGAGGATTCCAGAGCATTTTTTGGTTTACCTCTATCTTAAAAAATGGCTGAGATAGAGCAGTTTGAAATTCTAGTGTGGTTGACATTTTGAAACAAAACAGCACATTAACGCGATTACTCGCAAATTATTTTCTTTCATTGTTGTAATAATTTTCCCAATCATACGCATAAAACTATATATTCATATCCGTTAGTGCCAAATTCTCGCCAAAATTGGCGACATTTGGTGAAATATCGCCAAATTTGGCGACCAAAATAAATCTTCATAAATGAAGCCAATTTGGCTATTGCTCAATAATTTCGCGAATTTCTTATTCAAATTCATTATTAACGAATTTTTTGTAAACGTTTCTTTGCATTTTAACTTGCTGTTTTCGTCTAACATTAGCTAAAATTTTAAAACGAAGATATAGGAAAGCTACCTTTTCCTCCCGGTACAGGCCGGAAGGACTTTTTTCATTGGTTGCAGTTTCCTTTTCGTGATTATTTATCACAAAATTTCACTCTTTTAAAACTTAGTTATGGCAAGCCCTCTATAACATAGAAAAAGTCCTTCCGGCCAGTACTGTGAGGAAAAGGTAGCTTTCCTATATCTTCGTTTTAAAATTTTAGCTAATGTTACTCGAAAACAGCAAGCTAAAATGCAAAGAAACCGTTTACAAAAGATTCGTTAATACTGAATTTGAAAAAGAAATTCGCCAAATTATTGAGCTATAGCCAAGTTGGCTTCATTTATGAAGACTTAGTTTGGTCGCCAAATTTGGCGATATTTCACCAATTATCGCCAAGTTTGGCGAGAATTTGGCGCTAACGGATATGAATATATAGATTTATGCGTATGATTGGGAAAATTATTACAACAATGAAAGAAATTAATTTGCGAGAAATCGCGTTCACTAAAACTCATAAATTAATCGTTGGTTTTTTGTAATGTGCTATCTTGTTTCAAAACGTCTGCCACCCTAGAATTTCAAACTGCTGTATCTCAGCCGTTTTTTAAGATAGAGGTAAAACAAAAAATACTCCGGAATCCTCGTATCAAGGCCTAACACTTAAGCAAAAAATAAATTTGAATTTGTAACTCTTTTGTATATTTATTTTAGTTTTAAATCTTTAAGTGGCCGCCATCTTGAAACAAGATGCCGGACCAATCTGGCCAACGAACTCGGTTGAGGCATTGGTGAGCTTAATACACACAATTACACACAATTTCATCCAAATTAATTTATAAATACGAGCGTTATCGTATGACATAGATCAGATATATATAAATATATATATATATATAAATCAACATTTGAACGGAGGGTGGTTTTGGGGTTTGGGGGTCATGATCGGTGGAAATATATCGAAATTTTCCGGAATTGCTTTCCTCCGAACGGCTGCAATAGGTAGCTTTATACATTTTTGTATTGAAAGCTACCTAAGACTGTATTGTCTCCTATGGAATGCGATACAGAGTTAGTTAATTATTTACGTTTCTAATTATCGGGAATGAAATATTTTACTTAATTAATGCATTTATTCTTTTTTTAATGATACGTGAACGAAGTCACGGGTAACAGCTAGTATATATATATATATATATATATATATATATTGAACCCTTTTCCATTAGAATTAGGAGTTTAACACTAATTTTGAGTAAACCAAGAAAACATTTGAACTTAATTTAAAGAAATTAACACATGGTAAAAATCATAAGAATTTTAATAATTTTTTTGGCACTCATGTAAATATGTTTTTAATGTAAAGACCTTTGGTTTTTCTTTATTTAAGTTGGATATCGTGAAAGGCCTTTTAATTTTTTTTTTAGCATCTCTAGTAGAAAAACAATATGGGGCCTCAGTCTTGACTATAAACAAAATATTAGGGCATTGGCTATATATTGACATAAAACATTTCTTCAGTATTGGATGTTGACATTTTTTCAATATTTTTTGGTTAAATGTAGCCAATGAAATAGCATTTTAGTGTAATATTGTCGTTTAATTGGAAATACAGTAAAACACCGGTTATCCGAAAAGCATGGGACCAAAGAATTTTCGGTTAACAGGGGTTCCATAGGGATTTTTGGATAACCGGGAGGCTTCCTAATTTCATTCTACCAGATGACACTACTCACCCTTCTCACTCCCCCACAGTCATAAAAGCGTTAGTGCTTGCAGGTGCTGCAAGAGTCCGTATTCTATTCGATTCCCTCTTCCTGTTTACACGAGTTTTAATTTCCTACAAACTTTATTTACGATGAGTAACATTTTAAAATACAAACGGGTTTTTATAAGCATGAAGAGCTCAACGAGGTGAAAAAGTTGATATTGGCACCTCAATATATTGAAGTGCAGGAAGATACAACAGGGTCAGATCTGTTGCTGTTCAAAAGGTAGCGTGATATGGAAGCATTGAAGCAATGCGAAGTTATATATATATATATAAAACATATTTTGTAAAGAAATGAAGTGTTGTATGTGTCTATGCAATAAAATGCCTGCATTTACGCAATAAAGTTTTAAGGTCTTTCGGTTAAGCCGATTTTCGGATAAACGGGATTCGGATAATCGTGTTCTACTGTATTTCGAATGTAGAAACAACATTTAACCGATATTGTTATTATAATGAAATTATTCCCAATGAAACTTCAGTATTGCCTCAATGTTTGTATTATTGTATTTACTTTGGCTTGATATTGTTTGAATATATCGGCCCCGCATTGACAAACTATCAACACTCCCAATACTGGGATAATATTTTATGCCAATTAATGCATTAATGACTCATATTGACCGAAATATTGGTTTACTACTAGGCTGATACGTTCAAAAATTCCAAACTTTTCAAAATTAGGTTGAAAAGATAGAAGGTCTTCTCTCAAAACTTAATTTGAAGGGGAATTTGTGGTGTTTCCCTTTTGATCTCTCAATTTAACGGCGGTTGATGCTAACTTTGTTTCTGAAAAAATATGTTTAAAAAATTACTTGGCAGTCAGATAAACTTTTCGAACTCAAATTTTCTCTCTATTCTAATAGAAAGTTACTAACCCTGCCACTGCTGCTGCCAAAATTGAATTTATTGTGACCTTTTCACTTTCTCGGCTTATCCTGCGAAAACTATTGCACATAAAAACATAAAAACAGGTAATTTTATAGAGAGATATGACAAACACGCTGAAGCAGACAGTTTTTAAATCGAAGAATTATTTTAAGCGCAATTTAATATTCAAATTGGTAAAAATAATTCAGTTCATACGTTTTATAAGATCAAAACCATGAAAATAATAACCACTTTTGAAGGCATTTACTTTACTAGATTGTGTGGTGTGCAGTATCCAATCATTTTTAGGGTTTCGTTCATCTCACACGAAACCCTATTACTCCCGCTCCGTTGTCTGCCTGTCACAGAGCCATACTAAAAAACTATGTAACTTACACAGTTGAAACTTTGTGTATATAGCCGAATACCAGTTATGAAGAGCTCAAAATATTAAAATTTGAAAAATTCGTATTATTTTAATAAATAGACATAAAAAAACCAAAATTCTAACAGCCTTTTCCTATTAAATATAAACATTTTTCGTTATAGCAGATGCCAAAAATTAAAAATCTACGATGAAATTCTTTCTACAATAATTAATTTTATATCAGGCGATTTCCACGTGAAAAATGAAAATGAAATAAAAAGTTTCACCAATTGAAAAAAAGATTAATATGAAATAAAATTGATTGACGTCATAGTGGTAATAAAACGGAAAGATTTCTCAATAATACAAGGAGTATGAGTATGTGTATGTACACAAAGTAGATTAATATCACGTCATTAGAGAATTAAAAAGAAAATATGACGTCCTATTGGAAGTTTAACGAATTTTTCAGATGTTTGAGAATAATGCAAAGCGAGTATCAATATGAGTATAGTAAATATATGAGTTTGAGAAACATATTGAATCATGATAAAAATCCGATTATGGAAATATTCGCATATTTTAACATTTTGAAGGTGTACAACATGTTTAATTTAGAAATTATTATTATTTTTTTAAATATCGCATTTAGTCCGCATGACAGATATTATTATGACAGAATATAATAAGCTAAAAATCCGACCTGTTCAGATTTTTCGAAAAAACGAGAAAAATAGACCGGTAAATTTTTACTTTATAAAACCTATGACTTTTTTTTTTTTTTTTGTTTGCTAAATAAAATTTATTTGGATTTATTAAAGAAAGAATAAAGTGTTTTGAAAGGAATATTAAATGAAACCTTTTGAGCGATCTTTGATCACACTTACCCACTTGTTAGGGTTTCCTTCATTTCACGAAACCCTATTACTCCCGCTCCGTTGTCTGTCTGTCACAGAGCCGTTCTCAGAAACTATATAACTTACAGGGATGAAAATTTGTGTACTTATAGCTAAATACCTATTATGAAGCTCAAAATATTAAAATTTGAAAAAATCGTATTATTTGAATATATAGAGATAAAAAAATCAAAATTCTAACAGTCTTTCCCTATTAAATTTAAACATTTTTCGTTATAGCAGTGGCCAACAATTAAAAATACACAATAAAATTCTTTCTACAATAATTAATTTTCTATTGAAAAATTTCCACGCGAAAAATGAAATAAAAAGTTTCAACAGTTAAAAAAAAAAGATTAATATGACGTCATATTGGTAATAAAACGGAAATTTTCAAACATTTCTCCATAATACAAGGAGTATGAGTATGTGTATGTGCACAAAGCAGATTAATATCACGTGATTAGAGAATAAAAAAGAAAATTAATCTGACTTCATATTAGAAGTTTAACGGATTTTTCAAATGTTTGAGAATAATACAAAGTGAGTTATCAATATGAGTAATAGAGAATAGTAAATATATGAGTTTGAGGAACGTATTGAATCATGATAAAAACACGATTATGGAAATATTCACATATTTTAACATTTTGAAGGTGTACAACATGTTTAATTTTGAAATTAATTTTTTTTACATCGCATTTAGTCCACATGACAGATATTATTATGACAGATTATAATAGCGGGCTTCTCCCGCTATCACCCGGTTTAGATATTCGAAAAAACGAAAAAATAGACCGGTAAATTTTTACTTTATCAAAAAACATGATCTTTTTTGTTGTTAAATGAAATTTATTTGGATTTATTAAGGAAAGGATAAATTGTTTTGAAAGGAATATTAAACGAAACCCTTTGTGCGATCTCCGATAACACTTACACACTTGTTAAACTTGCCTAAAATGTTGAGTTTTGTTCCAATTGTTTATTCAAAATGTCATTATCTGATTCATAATTTGATCATATCTTAATTCATATTTTGAAACAGCTGTTTTTAACTACTGTTGCCAGATTTTAAAAAGGCCAAATAATAATATTTCTAAACACTGTATTTTAAAATGAAATATATATTTACACGTAAATAATGAAAAATATTAAATAAAACTTTAAAATAATTCAATTATTACACGAAAAACATTTAATGGTGAAAATGATGTCCTATTTAAAACAATATATTTAAAAGATATTTTTATACCATCTAAAAGAAAACTTTTCTTTAGGCAGGGCTGTTTTTTACTTAACCAGTTTATACAAGCTTTTTTTGCAAATATGTAATTGATCTTACTTAATCAATCATGAAAACAGGAGTAGATGCGGCCTTAAGGGCCGAAAAATGCCCCTGAAAAAGAAAATGAATGGCAACCTGATTACAGAAGATTGCCACTGCTCGTGATAATATCCTTCAATCTTCAATCTTCCATAATCGGGAAAATTTTTCTAAGAGCAAATTAGAATGTTTTTAGCGTCTGCGAAGTCTGAAATGGGGTTGGCGAGCTTAGCTTGCAAGGGCGTCTTTAGCGTGCTAGCTCCTAGCGTGTTATATAAAACTATAACATTTAAGAATTAATGCATTTATCATGATAATGATGTATATTTATTCTATTAATTCTTTTCCTCTAGAGAAAGATAAGACCACGAGGCAGAGATACGCAAAATGCATTGAACAGCTACCTGATGATGTAAGTATTTATTATAGTTTTCTTTTCAAAATAATGAGATTTTCTAGATATGTTTAACATCTTCAAACGTATTAAAGTATAAATGTTAAAGACCTTCCATTTAAGTTCCACGTAGAGCAGTGTAAAATTGATTCAGAGTAAAATAAATCTCCGATTGAATATCGATTTTTTTTTAAAAAAAGGAACTTTATAAATAAATAAAAAATCATGACCTGAAAAAAAAATATTAGGTACATGTCTGTTACAATGTCCTTGGCGAGACTTAGAAAAAGACTTTTTAAGAGAAGGAACATTTTTAAATTCCTACTATTAGCTCACACTCTCTATATATTTATATATCTTGTTCAAATTTTCAATCGTTAATAAAATATTTTCTATTCATCCTATCAAGTTCAAATAAATTTTTTAAAACTTGTACTGGATGACAATTGATGTTAATACAGTTTTTCAAATATTAATTCATTAATTAAATTTAATTAATTAATTTTAATTTTATATTTCATTTCTGTTCAAAAGTATAGACTCACTCCATATTTAGTCTCACCTTCACACTTAAAAAGATAATGGGGCTGTTCACGGACGAAGATCCGGCGGCTCGCGGGCGAAGTATAAAACTAAAATTAAATAATAAAATTTAATTAATTAATTAATATTTGAAAAAAAAAACTGTATTATCGTTAACTGTAACATCGCTATGGCACTTTATTGTGAAGTTTGGTAATTTTAGAAATTCAATATTTGGAAAACGGCATAATCAATAGATTTTAAATTTATATCAAGAAAAATACAATTTTTTTAACTTTCTAACGCAGTTTGTCTAACAATTTTGTCAGAAATACTTTTCGACCTATTAATTTTTGGTATTTTAGCTATTTATTTTTTATTTAATTTTTAATACATTTCAAAAATTTCTCTTATGTAAGATATTTAGTAGGATATAAATTTAGGAATAAATACCGTCAGTGGCGAAGCGTGTAGATCGCTGGAAAAAAATTTCTATTTGACCTAAGTAGGAATTGACTTTAAAAAAAAGTTTTTATATTACTTGTTATACCTATTCTCGAAAACTTTTGTGCTTCCCTGTATATGATCTATAGGATTTGTACACACCAAGTAGTAGACAACAAGTGTGTAAGTGTGATCGAAGATCGTACAAAGGATTTCGTTTAATATTCCTTTAAAAACACTTTATCCTTTCTTTAATAAATTCAAATATAAAAAAAAGTCATGTTTTTTATAAAGTAAAAATTTACCGGTCTGTTTTTCTCGTTTTTTTCGAATATCTGAACTGGCCCGCAATTATACTCTGTCATAATAATATCTGTCATGTGGACTAAATGCGATATTTAAAAAATTATCAATTTCAAAATTTAACATGTTGTGTAGGGACCTTCAAAATGTTAAAATATGTCAATATTTCCATAATCGGGTTTTTATCATGATTCAATACGTTCTTCAAACTTATATATTTGCAATTCTTTATTACTCATATTGATACTCTCTTTGTATTATTCTCAAACATTTGAAAAATTCGTTATGACGTCAGATTAATTTTCTTTTTAATTCTCTAATGACGTCATATTAAGCTGCTTTCTGTATTTACACTTACTCATACTCCTTGTATTATTGAGAAATGTTTGAAAATTTCCGTTTTATTACAATTATGACGTCATATTAATCTTTTTTTTTCAATCGGTGAAACTTTTTATTTCATTTTCATTTTTCACGTAGATTTCACTTTCAATAGAAAATTAATTATTGTAGAAAGAATTTTATTGTGGTTTTTTAATTGTTGGCAACTGCTATAACAAAAAATGTTTAAATTTAATTCAGCTATAAGTACACAAAATTTCATTCCTGTAAGTTAAATAGTTTTTCAGAACCGGCTCTGTGACGGACAGACAACGAAGCGGGAGTATTAGGGTTTCGTGAAATGAACGAAAACCTAAAAAATTAGTTAAATGTAACAACACGTTCAGCAACTGAAAAAGTACTTCCAGCAATTATTGTTAACAGATAGTACCGAATTCTTTTGTGTGTACCTGTAAATGAACGATGAATGATATACACACTATTATATAGTAAACCTCTTGGAATGCACCTTAGTGGTATAAATCAATATCAACATGTTTGAAACAGTGAAACATTATTAAAATAAACCACAAACGATTTTCTCCATGGACCGTAATGTAAGATAATTCTTTTGTAAATTCTTCTGTAAAGTGCTATGCACACCATCTTCCATAGTAAGCCTTTTGTAGTGCTTCTAAATTATGTATATAAATTCAGTGTGTTTGGAATTGTGTAACATCATTTAAATAAATCGCAAATAATATTTTCCCATAGATCGTAATGTAACGGAATCCTTTTGAGTGTCCCTGTACAAAAACTGCTACACACTTCATTTTCAATATCGAACATGCCATAGTAATCCTCAATAACATATATCAATTGCATGTCAATCCGAATATATTTACGTGAGTTAGAGCAAGGACAGACACGCAGACGGCAGACAAACCGAATTCATAAACATTTTTCAACTTTGTTGCAAAGCGCTAAAAATGATGTTTGATATGAAAGTATTGACCTGATTTGTAAAATTATCAATGCAATATATTTACATACTTCTAGTTTTACATAGAGGCGAGATCAGATAAATATATTTCGCATCAAAAATGTTATTTAGTAAAAGATGTTAGATAAGTTGTTTAGATAAGTTGCAGACCAATCTCACAGTGAAAATCGATATTCAGTACCGTGCCGAATTAAGTTACATATCCCTAAGTAAAATCTCTGGCGGAATTCCTGAACTGGGGTGATTTGACCCGTTTTACAAAGTTGTGGGAAATAAAAAGTAACCTAAAAAGTAACCTAAAAAGTAACCTACTGCTGCCGCTGCCGTAATTGAATTTATTGTGACATTTTAATTTTTTAAATTAATCCTGCAAAACCTTTTGCACATAAAAACATGAAAACTGGTAATTTTATAGAGCATGATAAATATTTTGAAGCAAAAAGTTTTTAAATCAAAGAATTATTTTAAGTGCTATTTAATGTTGAAACATGTCAAAAAGGTTCAGTTAAAAAACTTTATAGGATCAAAAACTACGAACAAGAGTTTCTGCAGTTATAAACTTGTCTAGATTGTGGTCTGCAGTGTGAAATCACTTTTTAAATTTGTCTAATTTTTTAAGTTGTTATTTCAATTTTTTATTAAAGATATCATTATCTAAAGGGAGATTTAATTCACATAGTTTAGCCTTTTTATCTACTGCTGCCAGGTTTTAAAAACCCAATTAATAATGTTTCCAATCACTGTATTTTCAATTGAAAAATATATTCATACGTGAATATCTATACTAATAAAATAAAGTTTAGCTCTGTGTGTGCGTGTGTCTGTCTGTCTGTGTGTCTGTTGGCGATGTCTAGGAAAATCTAACCCTTCTAGAAGCTTGAAAATTTAGATTTAGGTAGTCGAAAACGAGTCCTGGTGCACCTACGAATCAGAAGTTTAATATTTTTATAATTAGCGTAGTTAGTAATTATTATATCTTTAAACATTGCATCGAAAAGGCCGTCTTTTTTATCAAAATGGCTAAAGAAAAGCACTCCTGTTCTCGATTTGTAAGCGGACATGAACGAATTCGAAATTCATTTACACTGGTTTCCAAAAATTAAGGAAAAATAACAAAAATAGCGATAACTCAAAATTTTACATGTAGATTTTAATGAAACTCAGCCACAATATACAACGCATAGTAAGGTATAAAATAACATGAAAAGAAATTACCAGACAATTATGGTGTTTCAAAAAATTGCATAATTATAAAATTAGCAAAATCGTTGCCAGTTTGGTATAGGAAAAGTACCTTTAAAATTCCGTATGATCATCCCTAGTACGTATGAACCTTCACGAGTACCTTCACGTATGAATATATTTTTCAATTGAAAATACAGTGATTGGAAACATTATTATTTGGGTTTCTAAAACCTGGCAGCAGTAGATAAAAAAGGCTAAACTATGTGAATTAAATCTCCCTTCAGATAATGATATCTTTAATAAAAAATTGACAGCACATACAACGGTGTGTCATACTGTCAATTATGCGGTCGATGAGTTCGCTGAGAAGTGCGAGCCATTGCTTTTGCAAAGCAGTTGTAAGCGGGGCAAGGGTCTGAGGAGGGGGATTGACAGCAGCAACACGTCTTCCTAAAGCATCCCAAACATGCTTGACTTTATTCAAGTCCGTTGATCGAGCTGGCCATTCCATGCGCTGAATTGTCTGGTGTTAAAGATAATCTTCCACGAAACAGGAAATCATTACCTATTGCACCGACATAAGGACGCACATAATCATCAAGGATGTTATCTCTATAGACGGAAGCATTCACGGTTCCACAGGGAAAGACAGGGAGGTCTGTGCGTCCACCCAAAGCGATACCACCCCAAACGCTGACACTGCCTCCTCCGTATGAATTTCTTTCACGAATGTTTGAGGGATGATAACGTGGTCCATGTTCTTTCCGAATCAAACAACGCCTACTATCGCTTTGGAGGCTAAACCGAGACTCATCCGTGAAGAGAACATGCCTCCATTGATCAGCCGTTCGTTGGACATGTTGACGTGCCCACATCAAACGTTCCCTCCGGTGACGTGAGATAGTGGCACACAAATTGCTGGTCGCCTCGCGTAAAGTCCACCTTCGTGAAGCCTTCTACGCACAGTAGATATTGACACCAACCTTCCAGCGGCTGCAGCAAGGGAGGATCTAAGATGAGATGGGTTTGCGGTTCTTTTCCTTCGTACACATAACCGCAAATATCGGTCATCGGTACTTGACGAAACCTTGGCTGTCCTTGGCTAAACCTTCTTGAGCCAGAACCAGTGGTCTGAAATTGTTGACAAAGCCTGTGAACCACAGAAGAACTCGCATTTAGCCATCTAGCCACCTCTGTCTGACTTTGTCCTGCCTACAATCTCCCAATAGCTCTAAATCGCAGTTCTGCGGGCAAATGATGCCTCGAGGTCATTGTAATGAATTGACTATCCCAGATTTAAAATATCATTATCACAGCGACAACTGCAGCCTTACTTTCTGAACGTGCATTTTTATGTTCTTCAAAGATGACGCAATGCGATTGCAGCGCCACTAATTTGCATTTGGTATTTTTATTCAACACCTTTTATTTAACAATATATGCAAATTTCATACGGATTGCTTTCTTTTTGAACGAGTTATCGCTATTTTTGTGATTTTTCCTTAATTTTTGGAAACCAGTGTATTAATTAGTGAATTTTAAGGAAACTAGTTAAGATATTGATTTGAAAATTTATGAGCATATGTAAAAGAATTTTCTGCATCCGACAATGCAATTTTTGAAAAATTCGGCCGGTAATTTTTCTTAATTTTTGCAAAAATCTGACGGCGCCAGTCAATCCGAGAAAACTTCAGACAAAGATCAGCTTTCAATAAAAACTGAACTACAAAGAGATCTGTTTCTCTGGCCGATCCCTCCATTTAGTTTGCGAAAATGAAAGGAAATAATTGCCAATCTTTACTAACGAACAAAAATAAAGATAACTAATTAAGATATATATATTAATTTGAGGATGGGAAGGAGTGCCACCTGGTGGCTATTTTAGCGTAGCGTCTTCGTTATATTCTAATTATCAGAAAAATATAATTCTCTTTTTAATGATCGCGTTAATGTAGGGGAAGGTGTTTTTCTCTAACAAATTAATTGTTATATTTGTGGGTATGAGGAGGGGGGGGGTAATGCCTTGCTTCGATTTACACAAAACAAATTCCATTGAAGAAATTTAGCATTTTTAGCTTCACTGATAGCGTTTTATAAGTGTTATATATAGAGAATAACGGAAATTTCAAATGATGATTTTCGTAAAAATTAAATTTATGTTCCTAATAAAAGTACACAACCCGTATTTACTTGCTGTATACCAACAATTCAAGTAGATGATTTGTTGTTGAGTACAACGGGTACCTATGTCGGATGTTCTTATAGAACAAATAGCACTCCTTGGCGGTGGAAAGTGGAACTAAAGGATTTTTCAGCGCGTTCACAGCACGCCTGCTATACGATGCCGGAGGCAGCGGGGACACGTGTTGGAGTTTCGTTTGGAAGATGGTTTGATTGGAACAAAGTGTGCCCCCTGGCGGTGGAAGATGAAACTAACAGTTTTTGTTGCATGTGTGCTGCACGCCTACTATACGGTGCCGCAGGCGGCGGGAACATGTGTCGTAGGTTCGTTTATATCAGAATGCACCCCCTATCGACTGAAAATGGAAATAAAGGATTTTCCTCGCGTGCGCAGCACTTTTAAATAAATAATTTTATACTAGATCGGGTTAAAGATATAAAATCATACAAACTTTAGGTTTGTTTAATTTTATCACAGACCCGTACAACACCGAACGTGTCGGGTCAGCTAGTTAAAAAAGAAAAAAACTATAAAATTATGAAATTATTTCGTGAAAAAAGCATTAAATAGTGAAAATTACATTCTAATTAATAAAATATATTTAAAACATATTTAGAACGTTTATTCTTATCGCACCTAAAATAAAACTTTTTTTAAAAGGTATTATAAAAGTCTGGGAGGCAGCGACATTTTTTATTTATCAATTTTATACAAAATGATTTTCAAATATTTTAATTGTTAAACTATTGTTACTTAATAAATCACGAAAACAACCGTCATCTGTCGTGACAGCGGTGGAACAGCTTCGGTTCCCAAGACAGCAATGCCTTGAGAACCGAAAAATTCCTCAGTCAAAAGGAAATGAATTGCATCCCGTTTACAGAAGGTCGTCATTTCGTGATATTATCATTCAATCTTCGTAATCCGGTAATAATTTTAAAACAGAGCAAAACAGTGTTTTTAGAGTCTGCGGTGTCTGGTCGGGGATTAGTGAGCTTAACTCTAAGAGCCCCCAAATAATAAAAAAAATAATTTAGTTTTATTTCAATCTTTTGACGCTGTTAAAAGACAAAATACACAGTAAGTTATTTATAAGTGGCAATCTGAGATGCTATTGTCTTGTTAAATATACCAGGGCATTTCGAATAGTAAAGATACAATGGCCCGCATTCCTTAAAAAAAAACATTTATTTAGAAAACGAAAGTTACATCTTATTAACTGGATTATTTATTATTTTTCGACATAATCACCCCCGTTATCCAAACATTCGTTAAGTCGGGGCACAAGTATCCCACAGTAATAGAAGGTTTCCGCCTGTTGTCGGAACCACATTTCAACTTCATCTTTGATCTCATCATCGTCGTGGAATTGTCATTGACACTTCCGGTATGATCTGATGCAATTCTTTCAATTTGAGACGTCTATTTGCAAGAATTGCTTCCTCCGTTCTCTGAAGAAGGGCATCAGAGATCACAGATGGCCGACCTGTTCTTTGTTCGTCATGAACATCGGTCCTACCTTCAGAGAAATGACGACATCATTTCGTTACATTTTGTCGATTCATAATGTTCCCATAAACAGAAACAATTTCTTTGTGAATATCCGCTGGTCGGTGACCTCTTGCATGAAGAAAACGTATGACGGAGCGCACTTTGCATTTGGCGGGATTCTGAATCGGCGGAACCATTTTAAACACGACCTACTCCAACCAGAATCAACGTTGAAATGCCGAAAGACCGCGAGGAGAAAGCTAACACGGTTCAAGGTTAACACCTGTGTTGCCAACTTGCTTGCCAAAACTTTTCTTTTCCTCCTGCGTACGGTGTATCTTTACTTTTCGAAATGCCCTCGTACATATAATATCTTATTGGATTCTGAGTGTGCTTGTATTACTTCATTCAATATTTCATCATTTTCAGATTAGAACAGAAAAAATATTTCTTACCTGTTCTCAGTAGCGCAGACGCCCACCGAAATCCCGATGATTATTATATATAGAAGTGAATAACACGATCTCTTTCACGCCGCATATTTCACAATGATTCTTATGTGCGTTGGATCTACCACCGGCATGACTGGTATTATCCACTGTTATTCACCGAGCACCACTGTTTTGATGAAATAAAAATAACGTTATTAATAACATATAATATATTTCACAGTGTGTATTCCTTGGGTAAATGACTCCAGAGACAAAGCTAGGAAATGCAGGATTTTTATATCTTGATTAAATTATAAAATATAATACAGGTTCCTAGAGAAAAATTATTCTTGTCCCGGTGAACATTTTACAACTACATTCAGCCAAGGCAGTAAAACATAGGCTGAGTGAAATGCATCATAGCGTTCAAAGTTCAAAAGGAAAGAACAGAGTATATGCGAGGATAATATATTCATAGTACATGTAGAAAAAGGAGCGGTAAAAACCACAAGCATTCACATTATTTCACCGTCTGCACACGTATATTATGAAGCTTCGAAAGATAAAAGTTATTTCTTGCTTAAAATGAGATTAAAAATGTTTTAAAGGTTCTTTCAGGGGTTACGCATCACAACATATTGAACACAAATTGTGACGATTTTAGTAGAATATGTGTTCCAAGTTTCCCCTACAATGCTAGCTTGAAAGACATTTTTTTATTATTCTCTTTTTTATATTAAATAATATATTAGTATGCAATTAAAATTACCAGGCAAAAGTAATAGCTATATCTGTCATTAATTTTTTTTGTTCCATCGAATTCCTTGCACTGTCGTTTTTGACGCATGAAATGTGTTTTGATATATTTTTATGCATTTTAATATATTAAAATTATTGAGTATCGAGCAAAAAGCAAGCGAAGCTCAATATGTATCCACTCCAATCTGAGAATGAGATGGACAAAATTTCTTGGTGATTCCTTCATCATTTAGAATGTAATTTACTACAGACATGTTGCCCAATTTTTTAAATTCTCTCTGTTGCTAGATTAAAGACTAAAGTTCTAATGCAAGCTCTAAGGCGATTTCGATTCAAAAGAAGAAGAAAATCAATCATTAAAATGCAATTTCTTTCTTTACTGTTGTTACAGCTAAAAACTGTCCTATAATAATAATAATAACAATAATAAAAACGTAATAAGAATCTGTGGACAATTTTCAAGACCCGTAGGCTTTCTGAACTCTTTATTTAATTTGCATGTTTGATTATGGTAAACTTATTTAAACACGTGTACTTTATTTTATGTTTCAATAAAAAGGATTTATTTATATTCACTGTGACGTCAAGAGAAAATTGACCATCAATTAAAAATACGATTGAAGCGCAGCGAGCCAAAGACGGCGAAGCTTTCTATGTGTCCACTGTAATCTCACAGTAAAAAGAACACGATTTCTCGGCAGTTGCTCGACCAGTTACAGTATAATTTACAACAAACATAGATATTAGTAAAACAAAGTTAGCAATGTGGCCCGATTTTTGAAATTTGATCCGGGGCCTTTGTAATTAGGTTAAAGTTTTAATACAAATCCTACAGGCAATCCTGTGTCTCTGGTATATGTCATAAGTATTCATGATCACATAGACTTAAACTTGATAAAGCAATTGTGAACAGTGGTAAAAACGAATTCTCTCTTGAACTAAGATAAGTCAGATGATCACGTGTAAGTAAATTGACTGATCTGTTATTTGACCCGTGTCTTTCAATATAGGTCGTTTGATGAAAATTATCTGGAAAAAGTTCAGTAATCGGGTTTACAGCCAAGGTTATAGTCAAAAATAAGGATTGTTGGCAAAAATATGGTTTCAGATGCAAAAGAGCAGCTACATAAAATGGATGCAAATGTATGTATTCAAATGTAAATTATATAAACATGTTTTATATAATTGTAGAATATCAGTTATATAAACATCCAGATAAATGTTTTATATGAAATATAAATATTTGCCGTGCATACACATGCACGTGCACATACACACATATACACACAAACTCAAAGGTTGTAACAATTAAAGTAAATCTCTACCACGCTTCGCTGGCTAAATTATGCCAATTGCCAGTAAACCCGATTACGGAACTTTCTGAAATTATCTAGAAGAAATAATTGATTCCAAAGCTACAGCGTCTTTAAAATTTATAATAAGCCATGTATGATTAAAAAAAAAAGTCTCGATTTTTTATGGCGAACATAATCCGTCAGAAACTCGAGCGTTAATTTATTCTTCTCCCTTTTTTAAATACAATATTGTCTTTTGAGTTCTGTACTCTTTTAAGAGCTATTTTCAACTGTGGTACGATAAGATCATGTACGCTAATTGCGCCCGGTGCATGTAAAATCCGTCGTGTGTGTAAAGTCCTCCAAGTTCCCTGTGAATTATACGTCTGGAGTTGCCTAGTCAGGTAAAGGTCTGGTCATCTGATCAAGGTTTTAAATTACGAGACCAACTTGCGTAGCGATAGCATGACGTATTAGTGTGCGATGCAGCGTGAAATTAGTAAATACTCTGTCATCTGACATGTGTCCGGCATGACTTCGCTACACTGCGCAGCGCTGAATCGACTTGTACAAACATCAATTAGCAACAGGCCAACTAAGGAAAAGTAACCTAGGCAGCATTATGATGCCCTGAAGCGACGACGGCCTAGAGGCTTATCAAACAGATCTTTGCCATGCGGAGATCAGGCGAATCCTCGCCCCGGTGCCAGGCATCAACCCGTTAAAACTATCCTGCGCCGTCAGACGCGCACGGTCACCGACGCGCGTAAACGACCATCGCACCCAAGTCTCTGAAGGGCTTATAACGCACCAGGGCTTTGTCTCGCCCGGCGCTGCGATCGGCCTGAGGCCGCTCCCCACTGCGGACCCCCAGGTCATTCTACCAGGTGTCGACATCTAGGTCGTTGCGCCAGTAAACCCATTCATGGGAAACTTCCGCGTGGATCAAACACCTGATGAACCGCCGAAGAACCCCCGACGACTTCGTTCGCGAAACCCCATAGGGGGAGACGGTCCCTCGGTCATATGTCGAGTTACTCCGACGGCTCTTGCATTCTCACGGCTTCCGATCATAGACATGCATGGAAGAGCATACTACTGGGCTCATCGGCCGTGAGGTTCACATGTTATGCACTAAAAAGAGCAGAAGAGGCCTCTCTCCGACCCAGAACCACGAGGAAATTAGGTTCTTTCCCATAGACGGGATTCGGATAGGTCGTCCCTACGCAGTCTGGCGCGAGGTTGAACCCGACTAGGCGGAACTAGCCGGTAACCCAGCGACAACTCCAGAACTACGAGATCATCCACATATAATATCACTCAAAAAACGGAAGAATCCTAAAGAACCACTATCGGACTCCAGAGGACGTGGAAACTCCCTCTGAGCGCGCCAAAGAGACGGGCCCGATCGAGATTAGTAAAAAGAAACTTAGTAGACGTGCCACTAATCCGCCCGCCAGATGTGGAAACTCCTGGCTGCACGAGAGACGTGCTCGGACTGGGTTTCGGACCAAGGTCTCGAGATTCGGCTGATCGATGCCGCGTTAGTCGGCAGCCTCCGGCCCGGTTCCTCGTAGTCACATGGCAGAAAGCGGGCTCATCCCATCCTCGAAGAGAACGTTCGCGTCTCTGGCGGCCCTGCCATGGCCGCCTTCGTATGATGATCGTCTCCTCGATTTGGGCACTTCCTGCGGTGACCATTGAGGTCGGCTCACAACTTTCCAGCTGCAGTGGATTTCGTGAGGTCCTCTTCCACGAGTTTGTGGGACTCGTGTTGGGACTATTTCACCTCTGCCTCCGTCTCGTCGCAGATAGTTGCTGCACGCCGTATCTCCCGATGATCGGTGCACAACAGAGTCATCACGAGTTCGTGCTCTACAGAGATCGATCGTGCTTCCGTCAATTCCTTAGTCAAGTTTTGGTGGGATCCGGTTGGCATTTGCTAGCCTTTTTCCAAGATCCACGTGAACCTTAGGATTGGCCTACGGAGTCGTCTGCCTGCCACCTACGGAAGATTCCGATCACAGGCTGTGCTCGCGTCGCAGAGAACCTGCGCTTGCGAGGAGGAGACCCACGAACCCACAACCCAAATGGGCGAACCGCAATGGGCCACAGCGTGGCGACTCCGGCCCTGCAGAGACTCCTTTCCCACTGGCGGACCAACGATGAGGAACCCAGACCAGTCACCTCCTGTCCCCGTCGTGTCGACGAACACTCCGTATGATAGGCGCCCGGTCATCTTTCCTACTCAAAGGGCCGATACGGAGTCACCTGACGGTGTGTCCGCGCAATGCTCTGCTCCCGGTCACCTCCTCCACCAAAGGAGTCGGGTTACATCAACCTGTTAAGCTGGGCAAAAGCCCGGTATGTAGGGGCCTGTTCAACGGTAAAGAAAAGAGCTCTTTTAATTTCATGCGTACATGCATGAAACCTGTAACTAACCTGTTGCGCTTCAGTTACGAATCTTTAATTCATCCTAGTATTTTTCACGCAGTTTCACGGCAAAAAAAAACAAACAAACAAACAAACATACAAACAAACAAACAAACAAACAAAAACCCCACTAAATACAAAAAGCTTCCAATTTGTCTCCGAGATGTACTAAAAAGTCAAAATGTTTTATAATTTCAGGTAAAACAGATATTTAGAACTGTAACTGGATCAAAAACGGTGACGGAGGTGGTAGAAAAATTTGCCTGTGCTGATTCCGAAGAGAAGAAAATGATGGTGATTTTTCTTTTCATTTATCCTGTGTCGAAGTCATATAAGTTTCATTTCAAAATATAATAAATATAAAAGTGAATATCAGATCTTTATTTAATGTTGAACATAAAATTAATATCAAGTAAAGTTCATTTGGTTAAAAAGTACGTTGCATTTCCGAATACACTCGGAATTGTATTTCAATTTTAACTTTTTATTTCTTAATTTCTAACTTATCGCTTGTCGAGTTTTTAAAAAACGAACTATAAGCGCACTTTCATGTGTTAAAACTTCGTATCATCATGTTGCATATCTACAACATACCTAAAAGGAGATAATACAGGGTTATTCCAAATGAATCATCCAATTTCAAAATTTTATATTTAAAAAAATAAAGGACACATAATGATAAGTAATACATGAATACAAATGAAAAATAGGGAAGTTTTATAATGTGAACAATAGATTTGTTCTCGAGTGTATTTCTTGAAGCAATTTCAAGTAAGCTGTTTTAGAATTTTTTCAGTGGCAGAAGGGATAATGGCGTTCGCGGAGCAGAAAGCTTTTTGCGTGCTTCCCAATATTGATCTGTAATACCCGTTCAGCGTGAATTTCGTAAAAAGTACCCAATTAATCCCCCTACAGCTAAGTGTCATTGCCACCTAGAGTATATCTGCGTAGATACCGTGAAACGTATCTGATTGGTCAGAGCTTTCTGACTTTTCTTAGGGGGAATTAACATGAAAGTAGAGAATTTAGATAGGATGGGCGCTATTAGGGGGGTTACCAAGGGGAAGGGACCCGGATCTGTCGCCAACTTTTCCGCCAACTTGGCGATATATCGCCAAATTTGGCGGCCAAAATTAGCTGCCAGAAGTGGCGCCAACGTGGCGCTATTTCCAGTATTTCGCCAAATTTCCTCTTTGAAATCCAATAGCGTTTACTCGCTTGCAAAATATCAACAAATTGAGATATTGCAATGCAACAAAAATTAATATTAGCTTATGAATAGAGCTTAATTGAACTATTTACATTATTTTTAAGCACAAACACTAGAGAGCTATCTAAGTGGCAATGTAAGTGTATTCGAAGGTGGTGTCATGAGTTTCAGAGGAGTGGATGTCTTTGGAAAGGGAAAAGTGCAGGGTGACCAGGCAAACCTACGGAAAATGTTGTAAGAATGAGAGACACTTTTCTACGAAGCCCACAGAAACCAGTCTAGAATTGGACACTACATGACACTTTACAACGAAATGACACTTTACAACGTGTCTGACAAGAATTTACATACCGTCTTGACATTAAACGTGTAACTAAAGGAAGTTGTATCGAATACTTGTGAAACAAATTTCAATATTACTTAGTACCCATCATACCTAGTATAGGGTAAGTCTTGTAATCGTTTTAAAAATCGAATTTTTTTTTTGACGGATTTACACGTTTCAGACACTGGAGATTCTGAAAAATGTATTTTTAGAAAAAAAAAATTGCCGTCCGTCTGTCTGTGTGTCTGTAAACGCTCTATCTCCCGAACAAATTGAGATAGAGACTGGAAATTTGGTATGTACTTGGTATGTCATAATGGGAAGAAGCTTATTGAATTTCAGTAACCTCGATTATCCGGAACTATTTTTTTCGGACTCTCGAAATATTTGTTCTGATAAAAGATTTGTTCCAACTCTGAAGTTAATACAAAACAAATTATTCGTAGAATCCCCAACAAACGGAAATACTGAGTTAATTTCTCATATCAAAATTTAATTAATACCTTGCGCAGTTTCACGCTTTTATTTCTAAAATGAATTTTATGCATTTAGTGAAATTAAAAAAGCTGGAGGCGTCCAGAAATACATTTTTCAAAAAGTTAAGTTATATTTTACAATTTTGTATTAGAATATTTACAATATTTATGCGAAATTTGTATTTTATTTTGTTTGTAGCAGATATGACACCAGCAACCTTTTGTCATAGATATTTTTATATTGTAAATTTTTTATTATATTTTATCAGCTTCGAAATATGTATTCTCATATTTTAGTAAATATTTTTCCAATCGGAGATGCTGCGATACAAAGGGTACGTACTTAATTTTTCCCTGCATGTAACAATTCAACAGGAGATTAATTTTTATCACACTTATTTCATTTCAAAGCTGTAAATACCAAAATAATAGTAAGAAAAAAAAATCTGAATTTCAAAACAGAATGGTTCATCAGTGAAGACGCTTTTATTATGAAAAGAAACGTGTGTGATTGAAAAGTTGGTACACAAGGTGTTTTCAAATTTCAGAAAAGGTAAAATAAAGGTCACTTTATTAAATTCGAATTTAAATGTGTTTCATTATACCTTTCATGTTTTATAACACTAAATGACCTTTTGTATATGTTATGTTTTGTCGTATTATTTCAATTTTATTTATTTTTTTATAATTATTTTTATAATTATTTTTTTTTACAATACGTAATGGTAGAAATAACTTTGCTATACTTATTTTGAATTTGTTGTAAACAACGATAAAAAATTTTACATATCAAAGAAACCAAATATAAAGAAAATCATTTAAAAAATTATATCATAAATATTATTTCTGTTGTCATCATCCCTTTTTATAAGCAAATACACAACTCAGAACGATAAATGAGATACCATATGAAAGGAATTTAAACAGGCTTCTGACATAGTACACTCGCATTTCGTTAAAACATGTTTCTTTTATTAAAAATTGAAGTTAATTAAATATTAAATCAGCATTGTTTTCATAAATGAAATGAAAGGTTTTTCTGAAATTATTATTGCCACAAAAGTAAAGTACTGCATTATACCGTACGCAACAATGATTATATCGAAAAAAAAATTCAATAAAGATAAAGTGGGACATTGTTGCTGCACGGGTTTATTTTATATTTATGATTAAAAAACAAAAATTAAATTCAAATGCTCAATTTATTGTTCTTTGTCCCATGTTTTTTTTCCGAAACAGATGATGTCATCCTCTAAAGCAGTTAAAAGACGATTGCTAATATTTTTTGCCCTTGCTAACTTCGATCAGGTTTTACTGCAACTTTGATGGAATAAATTCGGCGATATATTACTTGACTAATATATCGGCTTGACTAATTTTGTTTGCAGATATTTTTAGTCCTCAAATTTTTTAGTGTTTAAACCTGCATCTAAAAATATTAGATATTTCTAAAAAATATTAAACTGCAGTGCGAAATCTTCGTACGGGTCCACAGGTTTGTTTTTATTTTTATAAAAATACTCATATAATTATGTGATAAAAAAATTCTATTATGCAATCAAACATTTAAATATTTTCCATTTTTTAGATCCAATCTGCAATGGATAAGATAGTAAACTCGGATGCAATGTTTGACTATGTAAGTAATTTCTTTATTATCTTTAATTCAGGCATTTTCTATATCTACACAGGGCTCTACAAATTTTAATATAAAAATCTGACAGCCAGCCGAAAATTCTAGTCGCCAGTAAAGAAGATTCACACCCCTCCGTTGTCAGTTTTTTCCCATATTTTAAATTCAGGCCTAGGAGCTCCTGAAAAATAGAGCAGAAATTAGTAATACACACACACCCACACACATATACAGTGGAACTTCCCTTTAACGAAGCCCCTATTTAACGAAGTTTTCTACTTAACGAAATTTTTTGCAGAACCTTGACTTTGAACATCATTAACATGTAAACTAATCTCCTTATAATGAAAAACTTATTCTATATAACGAAGTTTCCTCCACTGTCGTGCGTGTACAGTATTCAAGCGGAGAGGTTGCTGTTACGATGGGTGTATGAATTTATTTCAGCGGACTGTATGAAAATGAACACATTTGAATCATTTTTGTTTACTGGTCTTACTTTGTTATGTGTTTTTTTAATAATATTCTATTTAAATTATTCTCATATCTACATTGTATAAAAAAGGACTGCCCGAATTAAAAAATATTTTTCTAATATTTCTATTTTATGTGTACTTTCCATTTTATGTGGGTTATGTACATATAAATGGTTATGTGTATACAACTAATTGTCGTGTTCGTGCTAACACTCTTCCTGCTTGGGTCGACAAGATCGAAGATTGAACTTTGACATGTCACAAGACAAAATTCCCAAGCTAATGTTAATCCTCGGAGCGTTTATTTTCAAATTTTTCCATTTTATGTGTACTTTCCATTTTATGTGGGTTATGTGTATACAAGTTTCATAAATTTAAGTTAATTTCTATTTAACGAATTTTCTTCATAACGAAGTGTTTAAGTGTAACGATGAGACTTCGTTTCACTGTATATATTTATTTATTTAAAGTGAAAAGGCAAGACAATTTTTTTCTTATTACATGAATATTTTAAATAAATAATTAATACTATTGATTCCACATACAGTCCATCGGGTGACCCGATTTTACACAACACGACCCGACAAGCGGTTTGGTTCGTGTTAGAGTAGGATTGGGTAAACCGATTTTAACTGCACCAGACTCGTCCCGGTGTTTGGTTCGGGTTAAGGTTTGGGTAAACCGATTTTAACGGCAGCATGCATGACTCGCGGTTCGGGATATTCAACAAAATTGGAGAAATTAAAGTTTTTAAGTGGGTAAATAAAATATTTAGGTATCACAATTACGCAGGAAATAATTCAAACTGATTTTGAGAAAACTGAAGCTATTATCTCTATATCCCCTCTCCCTCTAAAAATTCTAAACAGATACATGCATACAAAATATTTATATTCTACGGACACCTTCCTAATAACTTAAAAATACCGTAAACACAAAATTCTTAATAATTTCACAATATAATCTCCCTTTTCTTTTCAATCTTTTTAACACTATCCAACATAGTTGAAAAGTGTTTATGAATTCGATTTGCCTGCCTGTCGGCCGTCTGTCAATGCTCTAACTCACGTAAGTATACTGGAATTGCCATGAAATTGATATATGTGTTTGAAGTTTACCATGGCTTGTTCGGTATTCAAAATGAACTATTTAGCATTTTTAGTTCATTTACATTGATACTCAAAAGAATTTCTATACATTACGGTCTGTGTTGAAAAATCATTAGCGGTGTACTTTAATAATGTTACACCATTTAAAACATATAGAAATTAGTATCTATCACTCAGGTGAAATACAAGATGCTTACTGTAGAATAGGGTGTGCATAGCATTAATCGTTAATTTACAGGGACACGCAAAACCATTCGGTTACAGTAGTGTCTATCAATAATAATTGAATAACAAATGCTGAAAGTGCGTTTTTAATTGTGGCACACGTTTTTATATTAACTGATTTTTTTGTATATTACGTGGTGTATATAAGTGCTATAGATCCTATACATAGGGTTGCACAAAAGATCTCGAGTATCTTTCTGTTTATTGGAGGTATAATCTGTGCTATGAGTTTCCTAACTGTAGTAAATTTTAGAATACTATGTATTATATGTACAAATCTAAAATAGATCTTATACAGGGCTCCACAAAAGATTTCGGATACTTTTCCGTCTACTGACGGAAATTGCTGGTACTGGGTTTTCAAATGTGTTATACGTTTGAAAACTTCAAATTGTGAAGTTTTGTTATAGTATTCTGAATGCGTTGGAAAATGTTTTATAATCTATGCTTGACGCATAATTATTCTTTTTTGTTGTTTTCTTTACTTTGAAAAGAACACAAATTTTCCAAAAAAAAAAAAAAAATCTAATAAAATAATATACATATATACAGCAAACAGTATATATATATATAATTATATGAATTATATAATATAAACATCACATTACATCACATATAATAATCATATCATCACATATATTAATTTCCGTCATATGAAGCATAAAGTTTGCTTATAGCATAAAATTTTACATTTTAGACAATTACTTGTTTCATTTACAGAAATTTTAGAAACATTAATTTCCTATTTTTTTCAGATTTTTCAAGCAAAGTATTTTATGGTAAGTACAAGCTTATAATTTAAATTGTAAAGTTTTGTGATAAAAAACATAAGTCAAAGTTAAAAATATAATTGTTTAAATTAAATCATAGGAAAGATTATTTAAAGAATATCATAGACAAATTAAAAATTTTGTCACAAAAAAATGAAACGTTCCACGAATTAACATTAAAAAATGCACGTTTTAAGTTATTTCAATAAGTTTTACATATATAAAAGTTAGGGGAAAATAGTCGAATAAAAGAAATATCAGAATTTCAATTAAACTTACAAACTTCCCGACGGGAAAAAAGATTTGACATTTTATGCCAACTTTTTAAATAATTAAATTTTAATCAGGTGTCGCAATTTACCTTTTAAAAATTCGGCTTTTTTTTTTTTTATAGGACATTTAATGTCAAAGCATTTTGCAAACAAAACGGAAAATTATCTTTGAATAAAGTAGTGGGTTTGTTTCATATAGTGAATCTTCAGTTAACCCTTTCCGGCACAGTGGTCCCACTCCGGGCACACCTAATTTTAATTCCAAACTTGCATTCGACACCAAGAATCTAAACTAATAAAAGGAAGTTTCGCTCTGTGTGTCTGTGTGTCTGTGTGTGTGTGTGTCTGTTGGCGATGGCTAGGAAAATCTGGCTCACCTAGAAGGCTGGAAATTTAGATTTAGGTAGTCCAAACCCTCTCCTGTTGCAACATTAATTCAGAATTTTAATATTTTAATTACTTTCTAAATATTAATTAAAATGCACAAAGAACTCTCATTAAAAATACGCTTTTATTCTCTTGGGTTGGTTGGTTCACTGGTTGGCTGCATCGATTCTTCACAGAAGTAATTAAATAAACCAGAGTAGCGATGCATAAATAAGGATTTCTAACTAAATAGTGTAAACATGGATTGAAGTTATCAACGTAGAGGAGCCATGCGATTGTCGCGCCACCTGTGCATGACAAATTACACATACGTCCCACTGATTGAAATATTTTGCAGGCATATTTTTCTTCATGACAATTAGTCGGGTTTAAGTTTTCTTTTCTTTTTTACATGACATTTATTATTATGATGGAGATTAAAACTTTATTTAACAGATTGTTTTTTATATTTGCGGGAATGAAGAGGGGTAAGGGTCTAGTTACATTTAAGCTTCAAGGTGTATTTCTAGAAAGCAGTTACCAGAATTTTCGAATAATAGTGTCAGCCAAATTTCAAATTAAATTCCTAGCTTAACCAAATGAATCAATCATTAAAGATGTATTGTGATCCTCCTAATTAGTTATTTGCTGAAGGCCACTTGAACAACCCCCACCCCCCCCCTCCCGGCCCGTCTTTCAAGGTTTTTTCTCTAACTCTGCTCCGTTTCCATATCTCAGCAACTATCTTTTCGATTTCAACGCAAGTGATTTCAAACATTATAATTAACTTAATAGTCACCCTTCATAACATTAAACTAAATTTATGAGTAGCGGTTACCACTATTTACGAATAACAGTTTAAGCCAAATTTGTAATTAAATTCAAAGCTTAAGGAAACGAACGAATTTTGAAAGATGCATAGTGGTCCTCCTACTTAGTTATTTGCTGAAGGCCACTTGAACACCCCCCCCCACCCCTCCCGGCCCGTCCTTCAAGGTTTTTTCTCTAACTATGCTCCGTTTCCATATCTCAGCAACTATTTTTCCGATTTCAATGCAAGTGGTTCCAAACATTATAATTAACTTAATAGTCACTCTTTATAACATTAAACTAAATTTATGAGTAGCGGTTACCACTATTTCCGAATAATAGTTTAAGCCAAATTTGTAATTACGTTCCTAGCTTAAGCAAACGAACGAATTTTGAAAGATGCATAGTGGTCCTTCTAATTAGTCATTTGCCGAAGGACACTTGAACAACCCCTCCCCCCCGGCACTCCTTTCAAGGTTTTTTTCTCTGACTATGCTCCGTTTTCATATCTCAGCAACTATTTTTCCGATTTCAACACAAGTGATTCCAAACATTATAATTAACTTAAATGTCACTCTTTATAACATTAAACTAAATTTATGAGTAGCGGTTACCACTATTTCCGAATAATTGGGTAAGCCAAATTTGTAATTAAGTTCTTAGCTTAAGAAAACGAACGAATTTCGAAAGATGCATAGTGCTCCTCTTAATTAGTCATTTGCTGAAGGGTACTTGAACAACCCTCCCCCCCCGGCCCCTCATTCAAGGTTTTTCTCTAACTATGCCCCGTTTCTATATATCAGCAACTATCTTTCCGATTTCAACGCAAGTTATTCCAAACATTATATTTAACTTAATAGTCACCCTTTATAACATTAAATTAAATTTATGAGTAGAGGTTACCACTATTTACAAATAAGAGTTTAAGCCAACTTTGCAATTAAGTTCCTAGCTTAACAAAACGAACGAATATTTATGCATGCAAAGTGGGCCTCCTAATTAGTCATTTTCTGAAGGACACTCGAACATCCCCTCCCCTCGGCACCTCACTCAAGGTTATTTTCTCTAACTGTGCCTTCAAGCAATAACTGCTAATAATGTTCCAATCTTCTCGAAACCAGCTCAATTTTGTAGTACGCCTACTATACAGTAACGTAGGCAGCGGGGACCTGTCTCAGAAGTTCGTTCGGAAAGAGGTTTGTTTAGAACAGAATGCTCCCCTGGCGGTGGTAGGGGGAAATAAAAGATTTTCTAGAGCGTACGAGCATGCCGGGTATACGGCTCCGAAGCTATCGTAGACCGTGGCTAGAGTTTCGTTTTTTAAGAGATTTAAGTTTATTACAAGGGCTCGGGCAACGCCGGGCGGATCCGCTAGTATTTAATAAAATTTTGTTTCTACAATGAAAGCTTAAAATAACGAGTTCTTATTTTCTAAAAAAAGTCGTTTGTAAATACCGGTGACAGTCAGTAATGTCTCATTTTACGAACGGACTTTGTCTGTGCCGGAAAGGGTTAAATTCAAAAGCTAAATTAACTAGGGCCCCACCAGTGGCTGAGAGGTTGTGCTCTCGAAGCTGGTAGACGGGAGGTGCTGGGTTCGATCCCAATCGCGCCCGTCGGCCTAATCGCTCGGAGTTTTCGTGGTTTTCTTTCGAGCCGTGGATTTTCTCCATGCGTAAATACGGATTAGGTTCCCTTAGAAAGACCCCCACGAAGGGCACTCCCCCTGGGCCTATATCCCTAGTGTCGATAATTGGCCGTCAATAATCAACCCAACCCTAAATTAACTAGATACTTTTCCGACTGAATAGTCTAAGGAGGGAATCAAAGCGTGAAAAATTGGTTTTACTGATAAAAAAAAAAGCCACAATTTTTAATATGTAAAAGACCCCTTATGCGTGAAAATTCATTTTCCAAACTCTAAAAAACAAACAAACAAAAAAACTCGTGGATTGACAGTGCGATTTCTGTATTTTTACGCATTTTTTTTTAATATCCTTGACCAGGTCTTGACAAATGCGGTCGCCAAGTCGACCAAGTTTTTAAAAATTTAGCCTTTTTTTTTTTTTTTTTTTTTTAAATACAAAAATTGACTAAGAAATGATGAGCTGTTCTGTTCCCCATCCTCTAGTGCACGGCAAGCTGTGATATTCCTGTTCTTTAGTGCTTTTGACTATACTATCAGGACATTTGAAGCATTTGGCAGTATATTTTTGTACAGGGATGTGTAATTTTATTAAGTTTTATTAGAAAACTTAATTTACATTATGTTTCTAAATTATGTACTAAACTATGTAACTACTAATTCCAAACTATGCTTGTTATTATTTTTTCTCAATTAATTCATTAAAAACTTTTGTGCCTTTTAAAAATCAATGGCAGAGGAGAAAGGGGGTGGGGGGAGGGGAACATATTTTATACGGGGATTAAAATTTTTTGCTCTCTACCAGATTTTATGAAATTTGTAAAGCCCTGTCCTTGACAGATAATAGTGCTATAAATCTATTGGGTTATCCGGAAAGTTTATGGCGGTAGGGAAAATCAGTTCGTACCGGAAAATTATGCTCGTTAATTATTAGAAATAAGCTATGGGAATCGATGTCTAATAATTAAATGATAGAATTTTCCGGTACGAATTGATTTTCCCAACCGGTAAGAACTTTCCGGACAAACCAATAGTTAATTTGTCATTTTCGCTAAGGCTTTGGGAATTTTTGTTTTTACATTTTTACACTCTAAAAAGAATTTCTGTATATTTCCTGTACAAGTTCTGTATTTTTAGGGAGTTTATTTCTTTTGTAATGTAATAATAAAAATAAACACCACAGCTGTAGAAAATGAAAATTTGTCAAAAATATTTTCAAATGCGTACTTTTAGATACATTTACGAAATCACTTTCATTGGGATGCGTAAATATGTGGAAATAATACTGGCAATTAATAAAAGTTTTTTTTTTTTTTTTTTTTTTTTTTTTTTATATAGTGCAGTAAATACTTATAACTTTTTTATGCGATTATTTGTTGCAGAATTAGTAATTATAAAAAAATAGATGAATCACATAATTATATGATCAATTATTTATTGTAAGAATGTACAACTAGCGACCCACACGCACGAAAAAAAGAAAACAAGAAGAGAAAAGTTGCCAGATGATATGGAATAATGTCTTACTATTAACGTATATGCATGAATTAAGCATTGGAAGTCATCTATCTACATCTAAAATTTTAACTGGTATTTCCACCCTCCAAATTTGACAAAATTCGTTTTATCTGTGTTAAAATTTATGCCCAGATACCAAATTTGAAGTTATTTAGATAAAATGTTTTGAAGTTAACTTATTCAAAGATTTAGTCATCTAAGATTAAATTACTTTCATATTTATTTGATTTCTTAACATTTTCTTAATAAAGTTATTAACGTTGTAAGGAAACCGGTTATAATGAAGTCGCCGTAAATCAAATAACTTTCGAGCTAATACTTCATTATAAGCAGTTTTCACTGCACTTAAAAATAAATAAATAATTTCTTTTTTTTTTTCTTTCTTTTTTTTTTTTTCAGAACTGTCTTGGGAAAACAGCTTAATAGTGAGTGCATTTACTGATGTGCTAGTTTTTATGATACTGTATCATAAAAATTCTTAAAATGTTTCAATAATGTATTATGTAAAAACAGTAATGAAAACAAATAAATAAACATTGCATTTAGATTATTGTTTCTTTTAGTCTGGTTTTCCTTTGTTTCTGTATTAAATGTGCTTGAAAATGCTGCACTTTGTTGGAATGTTATCATAACCAGAGGATTCATGGTTTAGCATGGTTTTCTTTTGTTTCTCTTATGTATGCAACTACAATAGTTTAACTGTAACCTATTATGTATAATCGTAATCGTTCTTTATACCTAATGAGATTTCTGCGCATTGCAACATACCTAACAAAATTTGTGCATGAATTTTCCCAAGAAACTGCTTCAGCTTTATAGGTTAAAGTTAAATTGTTGTCGTTACAAACATAATAGTTTCTATATTATATGTGCTTGAAAATGTTTCACTTTGTTTGAATGTTAAAATAATCAGATAATCTAACTCGGGCTTTCTGGAAGAGAACATACTGTTTGATGAACAGAACATGGCTGAAAACCATTTTTGTAAATTGAATTTTTTAAAATTATTTTGGACGTGCTTTGCTACGATAAACAAAATTTGCAATTGTCAACCATTTTTGGAGATCTATTTTCTGGACCGGATATTACAGAAAGGTCATTTTCTCAGTTGCCATTAGCAGATTGTTTATATAGTAACTTATTCGGGGAAAGTTCCGTAATCGGGTTCATATTGGCGTATTCTAGCTAGCATGATTTGCAGAGAAAATATGCACGGATTTGTAAATTACTTGGAATGGCACTTTCACAGCCCAAAGGTATGCAGACGAGATACTCAGTCTAATCGGTGAGGAGCGTCTTTCCATGTTCTTGACATCATCTCAAAGAAAAAAAGTGTTAAAATTCCGATATATATTGTTTTAGTGTCTTATTTTTTGTATTACCTTTAATGTATGTATACTTCCAATTTTATACCTAACTGTCATGCATGATTTACGGGATAATTAAATTAGATAATTTAAAAGCTTGGGAAATTAACAGAATAAGTTTCGGTTTTTGCGTATTGAGAAAACAATTTCAAAGAATGAATTATTTTACTATTAGGAGAGTGAATATGGCGAATTTACACAGATTAGAAGAAATAAAAGAGATTTAAATGCGAGAACAAATAGGAAATATTTAATATAATAAAGAATTTAATGAAATAGGGTTTTTAAGAAGAAATATTCTTATTAAATGTGATTTTTACATCTTATTTGCTATCTCTATTTGTTTGTTTGCTTCCCTATTTTTTTAACTGTGTATATGGATTTATATATAGTATTTTGTCATTCTACCATTTAATTTGCTCATTTTTATCATTTGAATTTGTACCAGTATATAATTAATTAAATGTAACATCAAATTGTCATTACTTGACAAAAGTTATTGTTAAATCTATGTTCTCAGCAGTATCACTCAAACTAATCCCTTTGAGGGAAGCCCTAGTATAGATATATAAGTATGTGAGTCAGGTTAGATCCAAGTCTTACTTTCATTTAATCACGAGGACAGAAAAATTAATAGGAAATATTTATGGTGGAAAAAAGTAAAAAATATACATTCAAGTTTTATTGAATTAATAATTTCAATGCAATTTAAAGAAAATATACACTATACGATGACTGTTTTCAAAACATAGAGAGTACTTTGTACTTGAATAAAATAATAAAAACAAATCTGGATCGTTTATTTCCGACACTAGCGGACGCGGATCCATGTCTGTTAGTACAGAAAATGAACATTTCAACAATAGTGCTAACGACAAGGATCCGTGTCTAATTAGTAAGATACGTCAAAATGAGTTGATGTGCCATCTATGTGATAGTAATAAAATTTTTATAGCCGTATGGACTTTTTCTGGTTTGAAAACCAGACCACGCCTAGCCCGCAACTACAGTTAATGCTTCACAGTCCACGTGCTAAATAACATGTAATTTGTAAATATTATGTCTTATTTCAAAGTCTACATACATATCTTATCCACTATGTAGAATACAGTAGGAATTTAATCAATGAGTCCAATCCTCTTTGTCATTAACTCTTAATTTTTGTAGGGTCATTTCAGTAACACTAAATTTCCGTATACACTAACATTGAATAAACTTATAGGCTATTTTGACTTTTAACAGTCTTAGAGACTAAATTGGCCAAATAATAAGTTTTTTTTTCTTTTTTTAAACCTTCTAAACAACGTAGAAAATCTTGGTTATGAATTCAGATTTTGCTGGATGCAATTAACTGAACGTATTATAATTCAAATTATTTAATTTAATTAGAAAAGCTGATAGTTTTCCGACGAAAATTGCTTTTTTACAAAAAAAAGAGCTTACATTTTTCTATAAAACATGTTTTAACATTAAAATTTGTTCTAATTATAATATATTTGGACGAATAAACAAATACATAACATGAATGATTTGCATGACGTGAAGAAAAAAAAAGATGGAAGCTTCATCTTTTGAATTCATTATCAATCTATCTATACTATTAAAATGCGTGCGCGTATCTATGTAACCTCAAATACTCGGAAACCACAGTTAGCAGGGCTACGAAATTTGGCACACGGGTTGCTGGTAAGGGGCCCCTGAACGATTGGGGCAAAAAATTCGAAAATTTTAAATAGATTTTTGATAGATTAAATATTAATTAAAATCCATCCACAAAGAGATCTAATAAAAAAAAAGGTTTTTTATCTTCGGTTGGTTGGTTGTATAAAATCTCTGCAGCAGTCATTAAATAAATCAAGGTAAGGATCATTGCAATTGCCAGTCGAGTGTTTAAAATCGATAGATCAGAGATTATATGACATGTCGACAATCAACTGAATTATTAACCGTTGCCAAATGCTAAAAACTTAATTTTAAAGGATTTTATCGACTTAATGAATGATAATTAGTTGGGTTTAAGGTTTTTTTATGACATATATTAGTGTGATAGAAATTATTAATACAGAAAACTTTATTTAATAGATTATTTGTTAAATTTGCGGGGATGGGAGGGAGTGGAAGTAAACGACTTTTTATTAAATATTACATTTATTTACTTGACCGCGCGCCACCTGGCGGCGGCTTTTTCATTAATTGACCCTCCTTATTAATAAATCTAAATCTACAGCTCTGATTTCAACAGAACTAATTACATTTAACAAATTTAACATTTTTAGCTTCACCCGTAACCATTAATCAATTTTACATATTTGATACCGCTATTTTAGAATAACAGTTTTCGTAAACATTAAATTTATGTTTCTAATAAAAGTATAGAGCCCGTATTCAGTTGATGCATGCCAACAGTTAAAGTTAGAGATTTGTTGTTGAGCACTTGACTGCGCGCCTCCTCGCGGGTAATTATTTAATTGCACTTAATTATTACCTTTTTTAAAAAATAAAGAAAAACATTTTATCACAAACATCAACAAAACTTTTTATTCTATTTAATCCCTTATTCCAAAGATATCGTTTTAACGTCTGCTGCCATAGCAACATGATAAATTTAATTTCATTAAAAAAAAAATGCACAATAGTAGAAAAATATTTTTCTAAATCGAATAGTTATTGAATAACTTAACACTTTAACAGGGAAATTCCTATTTCTTATTTAGATATTTTAAAATTGTTTGTTGTCATTGCGCTTTTATGCTAAGTTTTGTTCCATATTCGATTATTATTATGTCTATTTGATGGGAATTTTTTACGTACTACTGCTTTTTACTACGGATTTTAATTTTAAAAACATAATGAAAAAAATTATCATAGACTTTTACATATTTTTTACTTTTGGAAACAGTGACAAACCGCTCACGGACTGTTACATATTTCTTTATTTAATATTTACATATTTTTTAATATTTGATCATAACCTTGGGAATTGAAGTTTTCAAAATAAGTTACCTAAGCGCAAAAAAGTCAATATCTGGCAATTCCTAACGAAATCATAAACTTTAGTTTGGTTGTACTGATTTTAATTTTAATTTTGGTTTTAGAATTAAATTCATGGACTCCCGTGCGTAGAACGGGTTAAACAGCTAGTTCTATACTATTAAAAACCGTTCGCGTATCTATCTATGTAACCTCAAAAACTCGAAAACCGCAGGGCGCATTGCTACGAAATTTTGCACACGGGTAGCTGGTAGAGCGGTCATGAACGATTGGGGCAAAAAATTCGAAATTTTTAAATAGATTTTTGATAGATTAAATGTTAATTAAAATCCAATCACTAAGAGATCTCATCAAAAATACGCTTTTTAAACTTCGGTTGGTTGGTTGTATTTAATCTCCGCAGAAGTCATTAAATAAATCAAGGCAGGAATCATTGCAAATTGCTAGTCCAGTGTTTAAAATCGATAGTTCAGAGATTATATGACATGTAGACAATAAACTTAATTATTAACCGTTGCCAAATGCTAAAAACTTAATTTTAAAGGATTTTATCGACTAAATGAATGATAATTAGCTGGGTTTAAGGAGTTTTTTGCATGACATATATTAGTACGATAGAGATTATTAATACAGAAAACTTTATTTAACAGATTATTTTTTAAATTTGCGGGGATGGGGAGAGGTGAGGGTAAACGACTTTTTATTAAAGATCACATATATTTTACTTGACCGCGCGCCACCTGGCGGCGGATTTTTCGTATTTTTCGTGACCCTCCTTATTAATAAATCCAAATCTACTGCTCTGATTTCAAAAGAACTAATTACATTTAAGAAATTTAACATTTTTTGCTTCACCCGTAACGTTTAACCGCCGTTTTATATAGATGATACCGCTATTTTAGAATAGCAGTTTTCGTAAAAATTAAATTAACGTTCCTAATAAAAGTACAGAGTCCGTATTCAGTGGATGCATACCAACAGTCAAAGTTAGTGATTAGTTATTGAGCACTTGACCGCGCGCCTCCTCGCGGCCCCTTCCTCAAGGTTTTTTCTCGAACTGTGCTTTATTTGCCTCAGATAATTATGTTTCGAACCGCTCCCCCCCTCCCCCCCGTCGCCTCAAGGCTTTTTGTCTAATTGTACCCTGTTTCCATATCTCAGCAACTAATTTTCCGATTTCAGCGCAACTGATTCCAAACAACATATTTAACTTAATAATCAACGTCTATATCGTTAAAATAAATTTATGACTAGCGGATACCACTAATTCCGAATAACAGTCTAAGACAAATGTCTAATTAAGTTCCTAGCTTAACCAAACGAACGAATTTTTAAAGATGCATAGTGGTCCTCCTAATTAGTAATTTACTGAAGTGAACTTGAACATCCGCTCCTCCCCGGCACCTCCTTCAAGGTTTTTTCTCTAACTATGTCCCGTTTCCATAACTCAGCAACTATCTTTCCGATTTCAACGCAACTGATTACAAACATTATAATTAACTTAATAGTCACCCTCTATAACATTGAAGTAAATTTATGAGTAGTAGTTACCACTATTTCCGAATAATAGTTTAAGCCAAATTTGTAATTAAGTTCATAGCTTAACCAAACAGACAAATTTTCAAAGATGCATAGTGGTCCTACTAATTAGTCATTTTCTGAAAGACACTTGAACATCCCCTGCCCCCGGCACCCCTTCACGGTTATTTTCTCTAACTGTGCCTTATTTCAATAACTCGGCTAATAATGTACCCATCTTCTCCAAACCGCTTTTGTAGCACCACTACTATTACGGTGCCGTAAGAAACGGGAGCTTGTGTCAGATGTTCTTTCGGAAAGAGGTTTGTTTAGAACAGAATGCTCCCCTGGCGGTGGAAGGTGGAAATAACATATTTTCCGGAGTGTACGACCATGCCCGGTATACGGTGCCAAAGCCATCGGAGACCCGGGCCAGGGTTTCGTTTTTTAAGAGATTCAAGTTTATTACACGGGCCCGGGAAACGCCGGGAGGGTCAGCTAGAGTAATATACCCTATTAAAATCCGTGCGCGTATTTATCTATGTAAATTTAAAAACTCGGAAACCACAGGGCGCAGGGCTACGAAATTTGGCATACGGGTTGCTGGTAGGGAGTCCATGAACGCTTGGGGCAAAAAAAATCGAAAATTTTAAATAGATATTTTTTTTTAAGGTTTTTGAGGAAATTTTCCCTTTTTTATGTCAACACGTAATCGCGCGAGTTCTAACCAGTTCTAAATGTTTACCGCAATGTGAGATATACATATTACGTACGCCACGCTTCAATACTAAGAAGCTGTAGTGGGTTTTACGATAATTCTTTTACCTCGCATGCAAATAATTAGAGATTATTTAATTGCGCTTCATTATTTCATTTTTTTTAAAAGTAAAGAAAAACATTTTATCACAAACATCAACAAACTTTTTTTTTCTATTTATTCTCTTATTCCAAAGATATCGTTTTATCGTCTGCTGCCATAGCAACATAAATTAAGTTTCATTAAAAAAAATGCACAGTAGTAAATTTTTTTTTCTAAATCGTGTAGTTATTGAACAACTTAACACTTTAACAGGGAAATTAAATTCATTTTATTCACATTTTAGAATTAAATTCATGAACTCCCGTGCGTAGAACGGGTTAAACAGCTAGTTTAACAATAAAGAGTATATACTCCGGCATATAAAGCGCGGATTAAACACACATAAATAAGTCAGTTAGCAAGTCAACCACGCAGGCACGGACCACTGAATGGTTTTCGGTTTAGCCAAATTTAGAACTAGACATTTTATCTATAATACAGACTATTCATATTATTATTATTATTATATCACTTAAGAACTTCACAATAATTCGCGTTATGGCAACGTAAGATGCATGGTGAGATGAATTGGTTCTGAATGTCTTTTGGAGCTTTCGTTATTTCATTATAGCCATAATTGCAAGCGATGGAGTTTTCTATATAGGATGAAATTGCATTTTGAATTCTGATCTGCACTTTGTACAGATTCCAGGCTACGTAGACTACAACAGCAAAGCATTTTCCCTTATTGGTTTTTTATGATAATATTTTTTCTGTCTCACAGCATGCTTATTCCTCGCTATTAGCTCCTAAAAAAGTATGGCTTATTTCTGTTGTTACATCTAATTATAGGTGACTCTGAGCAGCTACATTGTTAAAAATCTGCAGCAAACTGTCCAGTCATGCGACCGTTTTATGGATAATTTAACGGTTTTTTACGGTTATGTAACCGTTTTATATAAAAACGGTCGAATGACTGGACAGTTTGCTGCAGATTTTTAGCAGTGTACATTTTTAGTGTTTCGTTCATCTCACGAAACCCTATTACTCCCGCTCCGTTCTCTGTCTGTCACAGAGCCATTCTCAAAAACTATGTAACTTACAGAGTTGAAACTTTGTGTATAAATCTGAATATCAGCTATAAAGAGCTCAAAATATTAAAATTTGAAAAATTTGTATTATTTTAATAAATAGAGATAAAAAACCAAAATTCTAATAGTCTTTTCCTATTACATTTAAACATTTTTCGTTATAGCAGATGCCAAAAATTAAAAATCCACGATGAAATTATTTCTACAATAATTAATTTTCTATCAGACGAAAATCCACGTGAAAAATGAAAATGAAATAAAAAGTTTCACCAATTGAAAAAAAGATGAATATGAAATAAAATTGATTGACGTCATAGTGGTAATATAACGGAAAAATTTCTTAATAATACAAGGAGTATGAGTATGTGTATGTACACAAAACAGATTAATATCACGTCATTAGAGAATTAAAAATAAAATCTGACGTTATATCGGAAGTTTAAAGGATTTTTCAAATGTTTCAGAATGATACAAAGCGAGTATCAATATGAGTTATAGAGAATAGGAAATATATGAGTTTGAGGAGCGTATTGAATCATGATAAAAACCCGATTATGGAAATATTCGCATATTTTAACATTTTGAAGGTGTATAACATGTTTAGTTTTGAAATTATTATTTTTTTTAAATATCGCATTTAGTCCACATGACAGATATTATTATGACAGAATATAATAGCGGGCTGGTTTAGATATTCGAAAAAACGAGAAAGATAGACCTGTAATTTTTTACTTTATAAAAAACATGACTTTTTTTTCTTTTGTTGTTGTTGTTGCTAACTGAAATTTATTTGGATTTATTCAAGAAAGGATAAAGTGTTTTGAAAGAAATATTAAACGAAACTCTTTGAGCGATCTTCGACCCCACTTACCCACTTGTTTATACTGACACCCGGTGCATACACTCTCAAAACAATTTGTGAATTTAACGAATTTTTCCGTTGATTATATTCCGTTATAACGCGAAATTTTCCACTTTGATTTACCCAGATTCTTCTAAATTAGAGAAAAATCCTAATCTAACATAAAAATTACCCGAAATCCTCTAATCTACAGCTTCAATTTCGTCAAACCATAGGGCTGTTCCGGCAACTGTGCCATTCGTTTTGGAGACGGCATTTTTACGTATGTCCTTTCATCCTCAAAACACAAAACAACCAACAAAATCTCCTGTAGCAGGACGGAAATTTCTTCAAATAACAGTAATTTTTTCCAATCACAGTGATTTTCAGGAAACTTGCTGCCTGTACTTTTTTTGTTTTTTGACAATTTTTTTAGAGAGCGTAGGTAAAAGTACTTATCTATTTAATCGTAATGAGAGAAGGATTTTTTTAATTCGATTGTAACGATTATAGAAGAGTTCCATCCAATTACTATGTCTTCTTCTTCCCGTTATTTAAACTCTTATATTTTCCTTTTGAATCCAACTGGTATTAAGTTACAAGCCAACGGAGTAACCTATAAACGCCCTTTCTGTTTCATTTAGGACGGTTTGGTTGACAATTGTTTTGGAGGGGCTCCATCATGTTGATTCTAATGGAGGCAAAAACGTGAATGTTTCTTCTTTTTTTAATTTGTAATATTTATATTATTTATCAATATTTATTAGTTCTGAAATAAGAATATTTATTATACATAATTAAACATTAGTATTTATTAAAAAAGTTTTTAAAATATGGATGATTTTTATGTTTGGGTTTTTATAAAATATCATGCAAAACAAAGAGAACGACAATAAAAACAGCAAAAAATTAAATACATAAACTATTCTAGCGTCTATGTCTAAATAATTATAATTTCGCTTCGATTTTTTAATTGGCCTTGTTTTTCAATAATTTATATTTAACGAATTTCACTAATCGCACAAATAAAATTCAGAAGAATGTATATTTATATATTTTGTGTTGCATTCAAGCTTAATCATGCAGCAAAATTATGATTTTGCCGTCGAATATTTAAATGTTACGTTAAATTTTAATATAACCTCTCATGACTAAACTAAAAATGTATATTTATAAAGTACTTACCGTGAACAAAATTAAATTTTTCTTCTTTTTTTGACCGAAAATGAGAATTGGAGTTATAATTCGCGTTCGGGGAATGTTTTTTCTTTTGCACGCTGTACATATACATACAGGCAGATAATAATAATAATAATTAAAAAACAAAACAAAAAAAACCACTTTGTTTGCGCTCATTAATGTATTTTTCTATGTAAACAGTTTTATTGGATTGGCTCCAAGAGAATGATGGATCGATATTCTACAACAATATGTTTAATGTCTTTAACTCAAATAATAAAAAGGAGAATTCTATTAAAAAAGGATGAAAGAATTCACTTGAACGTCGAATAACAAAGAAATCAAATCTTAGCATTTTATTTGGAAAATAAACGAACAAAAATGTATTATCTGCATTGAAAATCAAAACACAAAGGGAAAACATTTATTTTTCTACTATAAGTTTAGTAAATGTAAATTAAATTTGGTTATTTTCACAGACAACTTTGTCTTTTTTTCATACACACTCATACACTGTAAAAAAAAAAAAAAAAAAAAGAGAAGTGTTTCTTAATCTACGAAAATATAAAATAACCACGAACATAATTAGCTCCATTGTTGTTGATACTCGTATACAATTATACACATAAAGAATATTTGGCGATATATCTTATGTGCCAGGTTAACGGGAAAATAGCTTAAAATGAATTTATTATTTTATAATTAAGTTCTAAAAATATTAAAAAGACGTATTGTAATCGAAAACACACATATGGGCCAAAATCTTATAAGTGTGATTTTTTAGTCCCCAATATTCGTCGCTACCATGTCAAACTATCGAATGTGAAAAAAAATGCATTTTTCATTACTTTTAAAAATGAGCCGATTGTCACCACTAAATTTTAATAGGGTTTCAGGGTTGCAACATCTTAAGGGTTGCCAGTTTGGCCTTTCCATTCAGAAATTTCGAATCCATACCAGAAATTTAAAATAGAAGTTTTTGTTTTATATAATGACAGCGTATTTCGTGATTACTTAAAGTAAAAAAAAAATTCTTTCAAAATTTCCGGTATGAATTCCGCATCTCTGAATGAAAAAGGGGGCCAAACTGATAATCCTGTTCTTCACAGAAATTGTATTAGGATTTTTATTAGGCGAAGAATTCTAATGAAATTTAGGGGTGACAATCGGCCCATTTTTAAAAGTAATGAAAAATGCATTTTTTCATATTCGATAGTTTGACATGGTAGCGACGATATCCCTCCGCATATCTTTGCAATATAAATTCTCATTTATTATTAAAATGTTTCTCTGCGATTATTCAACAATATTATGTTAGTTCTTCTGTGAAAATCTGTTTTTGAATCTTTAAAATGGAATTTAAATATCAAAAAGTCACTGCTTTCCCCTGTTCTCAACCCATAACTTCATAATTAAAATCATCAACAAACAATAATTATTACTAAAATTTAAAAAATCAATGCACTTATTACAAATATGAATCTCATGGAGCATAATAATATAATTTTTATATGCGTGAAATGTGTAATATTTGTTTTTGTTGGGTTTCAAGTTGTGTCCCTCACTTTTTCGGTCACTACTGTCCTGGTGTATGAATTTCCCCATATTTCCACCAGATGGCAGTATGCAGTCATTTTTAGTATTGTTTCCAGTAGGGGAGCACATGTTGTTCTTAAACAGTTGCCATTCCTTGCTGTTTGTTCATAAAGAAGATTTTATGGATGGAAAAGAATGGGGAACATGTAAGCAATTTTTATTAACCGTTACTACTGTTCCCTTATTATTTTAAATATTGATTTTTATAAATTAATTAATATCTAGCAATTTAATTGTAGGTTTGATATGTCTTTGAAAATAGTGCATACAACATTCCGAAAACGTTCTTTTTTAAGTAAAGTGGCAAAATTGCAAAAAATGTCAATCTGTCCTTGTCACTTGTGTCTCTTACAATTTGTGTTTTGTTCTGATAAAAACTGCCATACCATATTTGTATTTCAATAAAGTTTGGCCCCATCTACTAATTATTATTCTGCAATATATCAATGGTTATTAAAATTTCAAATATAAGAATAATAAGACATCAACTGAGTTAGCATAAATAACAAAGTGTAAAAATCAATCTATATTTTAGGTTAATAATCAAAATGTAAAATGTTTAAACTAACGTGTAAAGCTGCATCAAAGGTTTTTTAGTTTTTACTTTTTATTCCATTCAATTATGGAAACGCAAAAATATCTGTTTGTATTTTTAAGTTCGTAGTTCATTTGAGCATTTTTACAGTTTAAGAAAGAGCAGCGCCATCTATTGACAAAAGTTTAAACTAATTTTAAATTTACTGAATGCAAAATGCATTACCTAAAAATGAATTAATAAAAAATTCAATCTGAATGAGCAGATAACCTCTTATGACAAAATAAAAAATATCAATGAATAAAAGAATTATCCAAGGTATATTTTTATTTCTGGCATCAATTGTAACTAAGGTTACAGACTGCCTTTGTACCCACCCTCCCATTCTTCGCACATCCATAAAAGAAGATACATACACACACACACATATATATATAAATATAACAAAAAAGCTTATTTGTTTTTCGCAGTAATTTATTTTTCTATTAATTTCCATTTATTTTTTTTATTAAAGATTTTTATTGCGTAGGGATCAAGAGAAACGTAAATCGGTGTTCTACAACAATACATTTAATGACTTTAAATCAAATAATAAAAAAAAATATATATTAAAGAATAAAGAAGAATTACTTGAACATCGACTATCAAATGGAATTATTTTTATCTCAAAGTATTTTTCTCGAAAAGCGAAATAAAAAAAATTATTGTCCCCATTGAAAATCAAAACACAAAGGTAAAACTATTAATTTTACCTTTTATGTCAAATGCAAATTAAATTCCAATATTTTCAGGGACAACATTCAGTTTATGTTCTATTCACACAACAATAACCTCTGAAAAAATAACAGACTGTATATATATAAAAAAAGTTTATTTTTATTTGTTTTTTAATATTTACAAATTATTTTTCTTAGAAATAAAGTTGCATTTTCATCTGAAAGTAATTAAATATTTTTGATAGCAAGAATAATTTGCTGCTTTTTATATTACTCTAAAATGTTTTATTGAATTTAGATTTGCAGAATTATAACAGAAAAAAATAGTTAAATGTTTTAAAAATACTTAAAAGTGAAGCACTAGTTGAATAAGCACTTGATACTTAAATACCATCAATAATATACATCATTTTCTTTTATAACCACCACAGGAGAGAAAAACTAAAATCGTCATTCTATTTGAAAAAGGGCAGTCTATAAAAAATGCATGAGTTTACAAGTCATAAAATAAATTGCACTCAAAGCATGTATAAGATGTTAGTACTTTGATTACATCCTCGCGTCACTCTACAACACAGATATCAGAAAGCCGAATGCTCAATTTGAGAGATGGTAAGCTTGGCATGCAGTATCAAAGAAATGAACTTCTAGACGTGGTTGTTGGCTGGCTATATATCGGTATTACATTTATATTAGCTCTTATATTTGCAGGACTGTCTAAAGATAAGTCTCAAGTCATCACATCGACGATATCGGCATTACTTGTCGATTCTTCCTTACATTTGCAGGAGTGTCTGTTGATGGATCTCAAATCATCACATTGACAATTTTGCAATTATATTTCGATTCGATTTTACATTTGCAGGAATGTCTGAGGATGTGTCTCAAAGCAGCACATCGACGATCTCGGCATTACATTTCGACTCGTTTTTCCATTTTCAGGACTGTCTAAGGATGAGTCTCAAATCACGACATCAGCAATCTCGGCATTACATTTCGATTCATTTTTACGTTTGCAGGAATGTCTGAGGATGAGTCTCAAACCACCACACCGACGATCTTGGCATTACATTTCGACTTGTTCTTATTTTTCCAAGAGTGTCTGAGGATGAGTCTCAAATCACCACATCGACGATCTCGGCATTACATTTCGACTCGTTTTTACATTTTCAGGACTGTCTAAGGATGAGTCTCAAATCACGACATCAGCAATCTCGGCATTACATTTCGATTCATTTTTACGTTTGCAGGAATGTCTGAGGATGAGTCTCAAACCACCACACCGACGATCTTAGCATTACATTTCGACTTGTTCTTATTTTTCCAAGAGTGTCTGAGGATGAGTCTCAAATCACCACATCGACTATCTCGGAATTACATTTTGATTCGTTCTTACATTTACAGGAGTGTCTAAGATTGAGTATCAAACCACCACATCGACGATCTAGGCTAGCTCCTCTGAAGATCCTCATGATTTTGGTTTACACAAACACAGACCCACCGAGCAACCATCCAGCAAGAGGAGGTTTCATTAGACGGATTTTATGTGCTCGTACGTGCCATGTACACTTAAGAGCAACATTCGGTGTATCCAGGCCTAGAACTCCTATAATAGAGGCTAACGCATCCTCGCAGATTTGGTACCCGAATTGCAGCCCAGTCGAAAAACCAAGCTAAACAGAACCAGTTAAGCCAATCAGAACCGAGTCTTAGACAACCCCAACTCCGGCTGCGGTAGATTGATGCTGAGCTGCGTACCAATAATGCGAAACAAAATGGATATGCGTCAGCTCCTATTATAGGAGGCCTTATATCCAGGCCTTCATCCTCTAAAGTACTGACCACGTTCTATGCTGCTTCACTTAGGAAATCGATGGGAGATAGAGTTTTGTAGCATGAATAGCCCTTAACTTATACATTAAATGTTGAAATGAAGTACTTAAACGCATATTTTAATACGAGAAAAATATTCAAATTAAACATTTCATCGAAATCGTCTTTAAACGTAGCTTTAAAATTATTGTCTGATGAAATTGATATTTTCTACAGGTGAAGAAAAATAGCAGTTAAAAACAACTAGCGTCCTGCATCTATTCAGATAAATCGAGTTTACTTACATTTCACTTGATTTGACTCCTTGACTAAAGTACAGATTAGGACGACACTAATTTATTTGTTGCTTGTCAGCATCACGTTGGGTTTTGTTTCATGCAATTTTAGTTGTGGTATAACCAGATCTTTACGAGCAACTGTAGAATGTGTTTTCAGTTAAAAATCACTATCTACAAAAACGACTTTGCGAGAAAAAAAGAAAGAAAGCTAAGCTAAAAAAAAAAGCCTAAAAAAATAAAGGAGGAAATTTCTGATTTAAAAATGGTGTGGTATCAAATTTCCAAGCTTATATTATGGTACTTATTTAACATTTTCTATTAACAAAGTTAACATATGTAAGTCAAGTGCCTACGTATATGTTGATAGAAATCCTTTTGTCCTGTACTAAATACGTGTTTCTGAAAATTAAAATTTTTAATCATTATGCATGATGGGTTTCGCAGCCATTTTCCCATATTTTACACAAACTTATAAGCACTCAAGTCCATAGTCAAAATTAGATTTTCGAAATTCTAACTAAAGCAGACATTTTAGGCTTTCCCTTTACTGAATTGAGTGCTTAGAATTTTGAGTTTTAAGATAATGGTAACTTATGTTAAGAAATCATCTTATGATTAATTTCTTAGAGTAATTAATCATTTAAAAACAGTGAAAATAAAATTATTTTCTCAAAATATCAGTCTTTCTCAATTTATCTGTCCATAGTACGCAGATTAATCCGTAGTTAAACCCGAAGTTCGAAGGTGTTTCTAAAGCAAATATTTTAAGCTTTTCCTTTACGGACGCATGGTTTTGCTTAGAAATTTGTGGCTTAAGGTAATGGTGACTTATCTTAAGGATTCATCTTATGATTCATTTTTTAGAGTAATAATCATTTAAAAGCAGAGAAAATCAATTTATTTTCTCAAAATGTTAGTATTTTTCAGTGTATCTGATTTAGTACATAAATAAGTCCGTAGTTAAAAACGGAAGTTCGAAATTGTTACTAAAGAAAATAATTCTCGTTTTTCTTTTAGAAGGCTTGGATGCTTAGAAATTTGTTCATATTTTCGGTCATTAATAGTAATAAGTAACTCTGTCAAATAGTACTAAAATGTTAGGTATGATACAGGGCGACTCAACAGATTTTGTATCCATTGGCTTTTAATGATATCAACCTGACACTGGCCGAATCAGTTCAAGTCCAAATATATCTCGGAATCATATCAATGGTTGGAGTATCATAGTTGAGATTTATTCCAACAGAGCGAAAATTGCCGGGACCAGGACTCGAACCTGGGTATTTTGGCTTGCCGTGCCAATGCTCCTCCTACCGAGCTAGCCCAACAATATCCTGTCTGGCATATTTCACTCTTATTTGCTGGACAATACTGTGAACTGAAGCGGTAATTTTAAATATCCGAGCTATAACTATAGCATTTTACATGATGAATCTGAAATAATACTGAATTGTTATTTCAGATTCATCATGTAAAATGCTACAACAGATTCATCATGTAAAATACTTTGAATTTCTATGACGTTTTCGTGTTTTCTGCGGTAATGCTGAAAATTCATGAAATTTAAAGTAAAATAACTCGATAAGTTTTAATCGTACAAAATTGAGATTTTCTTTGTTTTATTCGTTAGAACACAGAGAAAGTTTTCTAAGTATGAGAAAAGACAGTAGGAAAATTTCCAATTTCGTAACTTTTACAAAAATAACTAATCAGACGTAAATGACTTTTAATATAATAGAGAACAACCTTTAAAAACTGTTGAAATTGAAACTATACCTCTAAAACTAACGGTTTATGAATTATATATTGGACAACGATAAGAGGAGACAGACACCCTGTATAAAATGAAGATAATAATGTAAATTGAACGTTACGTTCAAAGAACCTCCTTTTTCTATAGATTAAAAAAAAAATCGCTGATTACCAGCACAATTTTCGTATTTTTACGGATTTCTTTTTTTCGGATGAAACTGATTTCCTGAATGTGTTAAAAAGTATGGATTTTCGAATATCTTCGACAAAAAAGGATAAGTTTTCAGTTTTTCAACAGCTGCGAGATTTATTATAACTTTTACACTGCAAAAAAAAAAAAAAAAAAAAAAAAAAAATACGGAAATGGTACTTTTAAAATATGAAAGTTGTTTTTAGATTGCGAAAATATATAAAAAATCTCAAAACCTTCAACAAAACGACAAATTAACTAGACTTTTAGTCATATTATCTGTCAAGGATAATCTTAAATCCATATTAGCTAATTTCTGGCACATTCATGAAATAATTTCACATTCATGAAAATAACATTCATGAAAAATATGGGAAGTATACAGGCAATCAATGATTTTTTTTTTTTTTTTTTTACAATGTATACATGAATTAAAAAAAGTGTGATAAGTAGTATTTACAGTATATGTATTTTTCTCTCACGCATTTGATAATTAACATCAGGATTTTGCTATGCATTCTTGAATTAAATTTCGCATTACACAAAGAACGTTCAACTTATAAAGATACATATAAAATATTCTCAATTAAAATTCTCGCAATATCAGACACATTGATGATAAAAAAATATTACGGACATTTAATCTTTTTGGAAAGTAATTATCTAAGAAGAAAAGAAGACATGCAATTTCCGAAACGAATTTATAATTAAAAACGAAAAACGAAAAAAAATAAATGAAACAAATAAAGCTTGGAAATTAATAATGTGCAGGTATTTAATATCGGTGTTATTAGAAATTCGTAATAAACTTTTTATTTTCTTGTATGTATTAGAACCAACGCGTCTCTTTTCTCTTTCTTAATCCCTTCAGAAATATGTCTCTAAAACAAACAAACAAATAAATAAATAAAATAAAAAAAGGTAAATATTTTCTTAATTTTGAAAAATTATTATTTATTTGAGTCACAAGAAATAATAATCAATAATAAACATTTATTATTTTACATTTATTTACAATGGTTTTTTTTATGCTTATAATAATATGAATTATTTTCATTTTTCAAAACATTTGCACTTTAAGAAATTAAATAAACTAAAGGATCCAACCCGGGCTTTCTCGGTCACAGAAAATATGTGAAAACCTTTTTTGTTTATTGAAAACTCTTATATATTTTTTTACTTTTAATATATTTTTTTTTAAATTACACACTAACAGCAACGAAAAGCATTTTTATATGAAAAATATTAATAAGACAATCAAGTAAAGTTTCGAAATTTATTAAAAGAGATACTTTCGTATTAGGCCAGGAGTTAATAACCGAAGAAATCTCCAAAGATTTCTCTACTTACATCAGCCTCTTTGATTCTGATTATTTCTGTGGTTTAAGTGCATACTTCGATTTACATGTGTGTTAAACATCTGTTTTATTTATATTATTATTTATATTATTTTTTGTTTATTAATGAAGTTTTAATTTTGTTATAGAATATTAGCCGGAAACAAATGTTGAACTGTTTACATTGTTTTATGTACAAACGGGTTAATCTTTCGTAATCGGGCCGCACGTGATAAAGATTTTAAGGAAAGTCCCTGTTTGAAAATTACTTTTAAAACCATAAATAATCAGTAAATTGCGATAAAGTTTTCAAACAAATTGCATTTGTAAGAACATTTTTTTCCCTATTCGACCGTGCAAAATTGAAATTGTGCGATGTTTAGAAGTTTAAAATATTGTAGTAAGCGAAATTTATTGGTCAAATATTGCCACCATGTAAAGATGCCGCATCGTTATATATTGTATTTTTGCGTGTTAGTATCTCTATGGTTTCTCGTATTATGGACGGACAGTACAGACTGGAGGGAAAATTATTTTACTTTCATTGAAATTTATTTGCGGCATCTTTTAACTTACCGAAATTGTGGCTTGAGTTACTCCATGGTTACAGATATGAAAATAAACAATCAAGTAAAAATAAAAGATAACGTGCGTAATTTAAAAAAAAGTACATGAAAATTAAATGATAGAATTTTAAATAACAACTTCAAAGACCGTGCAATTATGGAATATTCTCATTTGTTTTTGAAAATGGCTCAGAGTGTGCCGAAACATGTCAAACAACCTAATAAAAGCTATTTTACTGCGTATTTATTATGATGTTAATTTACACCTTTTAGCATTTAAAAGAAATATATTATTACTAGCTAACCCACCCGGCGTTGCCCGGGACCGAGATAATTACAATCTCAGAGAAAGGCGTTAACTCGAAACCCCCCACCTTACCCGCAAATATAATGAATAATTTGTTCAAGAGAACCACCGTCACCTACATTAACGCGATCATTAAAAAAAGAATTACATTATCCTGATAATTAGAACATAACGAAGACGCTACGCTAAAATAGCCGGCAGATGACACCCCATCCCGACCTCAATTTCAAATCTATATCTTAATTAGTTACCTAAATTTTTGTTCATTAGTAAAAATTGGCAATTATTTCCTTTCATTTTCGCAAACTAAATGGAGGAATAGGCCCGAGAAACAGATCTCTTTGTATTTCAGTTTTTAATGAATGCAGAACCCTGTCTGAAACTTTCTCGGATTGTTTTCACTGACGCCGGCAGATTTTTGCATAAATTAAAAAACATTACCAACCGAATTTTTCAAAAATTACATAGTCAGATACAGAATATTTTTTTACATATGCTCAGAAATTTTCAAATTGATATCTCAATTAGTTCTCTTAAAATTCGCTAATTATGAAAATAATTTCGAATTTGTTCATTTCCGCTTGCAAATCCAACGCGCCAGTTCGTTTCTTTCACCATTTTGATTTAAAAGATGACATTTTAGAAGCGATGGTTAATGAGAATCTAATTAATATCTAGGCTAATTATCAAAATATTAAAATTTTGAGGCTCAGGTGCACATGGGCAGACCTTGGACTATCCACACCTAAATTTCCAGACTTCTAGGTGGGCTAGATTTTGCTAGCCATCGCCAACAGACACACACACAGACACACACACACGGACACACACACAGAGCGAAACTTTCTTTTATTAATATAGATAAGGTGTTATAATTTATTATATTGTTACGAATTAAAGTATTTACCTCATTAAAAATCAATGAATGTTTCGAATACGTCTACCGTATCTCATATGTCAACTTTTTCACTTGTCCAATATCAGGCTCTACAAAAGTTCAGCCATTACTTCGATTAGAGAAAAAGAATAAAATTTATTTCACATATAAAATAATTGGAAATTATTAAGAAAATTAAAATCCGACATTATAAATATATAAAATATATTATATTAGTGAAAATTACCTTTTATGAACTTCTTTTTTCTATTGTTAAGTTGTGTGAGTTGTAATATTGAAGCAAATGTATTCTTCAATCGTGAATTTAATAACTTCTGCTAGCATTCTTCGGTTATTTGATTAGAATTAATTTTCGCATTTTATAAAAATAATTTTAATTTATCAAGACGCAAATTAAATATTCTTAATTGAAATTCTCGAAATATCTGACACACCGATGATAAAAAGTTTCACGAACATTTAATCTTTTCGGAAAGTAACTATACGGTAAGAAAATAAAACATCCAATTTTTGAAACGAATTTATAATTAAAATAAATAAATAAACCTCGGGAATTAATAATATGCTGGGATTTATAAATGTTATCAGAAATTCGTAGTAAACTTTTATTTAAGTAAATGACTCATTATCATTAAACTAAAGATGCATATGCATAAAGTGATGAAACGGAACACATAAAGGCTTATAAAGATCCTTTAATATAAAGGTCGACATGTTTCGAACGCACAAACGGCGTTCACGTTTACAGTTGCCATTTTTAAGCAGCTGCTTTTATTATATACGATCAGGGAAGACCGAGCATAGCTCGGTCAAAATTAAATTTGAGTTCAAATATCATGACCCATGACCAAAATGACCCACTAATTGAATTTTCTCGAACATGTGACCTAGCTCAACAGTCTTCTAGTGCCCGAAAACCATAGGATGCAAAATTTAGTGTAAATAGTCTGAGCCGTTTTTAAGATAAAATAGCTTGACCCATAATGACCCATGACCAAAATGACCCACTAATTGAATTTTATCGAACATGTGACGTAGCCCAACAGTCTTCTCGTGCCCGAAAACCATAGGATGCAAAATTTAGTGTAAATAGTCTGAGCCGTTTTTTTAGATAAATTAGCTTGACCCACAATGACCCAGAAATGACCCACTAATCAAATTTTCTCGGACGTGTGACCTAGTCCAATGATTTTCTCGTGCCCGAAACTCGTAGGATACAAAATTTAATCAAAATCCTTAGAGCCGTTTTTTAGATAAAATTAATTGGACCCGCGTTGACCCAAAAATGACCTACTAATTGAAAGTTCTCGAACATGTGACCAAGCCCAATAGTCTTCTCATGGCCGAAAATGGTCGGATACAAAATTTCGCCAAAATCTTTTGAACTGTTTTTTAGATACAATTAGCTTGACCATGACCCAAAATGACCCAAAATGACCCACCAATCGAATTTTCTCGAACATGTGACCTAGCTCAATGGTTTTCTGGTGCCCCAAAATGGTAGTATACAAAATTTCGTCAAAATCGTTAGAGCCGTTTTTAAGATAAAATTTGCATATATATATATATATATATATATATATATACATACATATATAACCACACACAAGATTTGCTCGTATTAGAATATATGATTATGATCTCGTGAATTATGTTTATCAAGTTTATTTTCAAAAGTTTTGCGAAAATAGTTTATTTATCATTTTGATCTTGTAAAAGTCGCCGTTTGTGCGTTCGAAACTCGCCGATTTTTATATTAAAAGTTTTTTTCAGCCTTTATGTGCAGGGTTATTATTGAGCCCCTTGCCATCATACCGTTCACAGAAACTGAATGAAATTTTGGTTAAAAATATTTTAAGGTATGCGCTCAAGAATCATATGAAAAACCACAGTTAAACGCTAAGAGTTACGGTTACAGTGACAAAATTTCGAAAATTTCAAATGACAACACCTACTTTTTTTATTGCAATGTGATCTTCATAATGAAAAACCATACCTGTAGCACGAAATTGCCGGTGTAAGACAGACTAAGAAGAAAAGTGAAAACAACCAATAAAGGACAGAGAAGCAACAGAAAGTAAAACATTTTATTGTTCAGTGCTATCCACCACCTGTCGCATGCAAAGTGTCATCGTGCATGAAGTGAACGATTTGTGAAATACAATAAAATGTTTTGTTTTCTGTTGCTTCTTTGTCCTTATTGGTTGTTTTCACTTTTCTTCTTAGTCTGTCTAGCACCGCCGATTTTCGTGCTACAAGTACCGTTCCAACGCTTTTTATGGGTTTTCACTATGAAGATCACATTCCAATAATAAAAAAAAAGTTGGTGTTACCATTTGAAATTTTCGAAATTTTTCACTGTAAACGTACTGTTAAATTTTAACTGTTGCTTTTCATATGATTACTGAGCGCAGACCTCAAAATACTTTAAACCAAAATTTCATTCAGTTTCTGTGAACGGTATGATAGTTAGGGACTCATATATCGGGATAGTATTTTTATAATTATCCTGTATTCTGTTTTATCACTTTAAGCATCTACATCTTTAATTTAGATTTTTTTTTGTATATATCAGAAGCATCGAGACGAGTGTCTTTTACGTTGTCTCCTAAACACTTTAAGATTATGTCTCTAAGGTAAAAAAAAAAGTAAAATTTATCTTTATTTTCAAAATTAATTATTGTTTCTTTCATTCATAAGAAAACAATAATCAAATGATAAGTCTTTATCATTTTACATTTAATGAATTTTTTTAATGATTATAATAAAGGGAATTATTTTCATTCTTTAATTCAATTTGTACCTAAAGGGATTAAACAAATTATTCATTTAATTGAATAATCTGAAAATAGAAAATTCTCAGTTCTTCGGTTAGCTGACTTGAATTAAATTTCGCTATACATAAAGACATTTTAATTAATCAAGACGCAAATAAAATATTCTTAATAGAAATTCTCGAAATATCAGAGACATTGGTGATAAAAATTATCATGGACATTTAATCTTTTCGGAAAGTAATTATACGGTAAGAAAATAAGACATCTAATTTTCGAAACGAATTTATAATTAAAAAAGACAAAATAAATAAAGCTAGGAAATTATAATAATATGCTGGGATTTATGAATGTTTTCAGAAATTAATAATAAACTTTTATTTAATTAGTTTTGTATACACCATAAGCAACGTGACGTGTGTCGTCTCTTCCGTTGTCTCTTAAACATGGATTATGTCTCTAAAGTAAAAAGTTAAATTTTCTCTTTATTTTCAAAATGAAATATTGTTTTTTTGAATCATAAGAAAATAATAATCAAGTGACGGGTATTTATCATTTTAGATTTAACGAATTTTTAAATGCTTGTATTAAAGGGAATTATTTTCATTCTTTAATTCAATTTGTACCTAAAGGAATTAAAAAAATTATTCATTTAATTGAAGAATCTGAAAATAGAAAAGCCCTCACTTCTTCGGTTCGCTGACTTGAATTAAATTTCGCTATACATAAAATTTTTTTAATTTATAAAGACGCAATTAAAATATTCTTAATTGAATTCACGAAATATCTGACACAATGCTGATTAAAAAATATTACGAACATTTAATATTTTTGGAAAGTAATTATACGGTAAGAAAAGAAACCTCGCAATTTTCGAAACAAAATTAATATTAAAAAAATTAACAAAACAAATAAAGATCGGAAATTAATAATGTGCTGGATTTTATTTTAATGTTATCAAAAATACATAATAAACTTTTTGTTTTCTTATACATACTGGAAGTAAACGTATCTTTTGTTTTATCTGTTGTTTCGTAATAATTTTATGGTTATGTTTTTAAAGTTTTTAAATTAATTTTTTGCTTATGAAAGAAATAATTAAGTGATGAACATTTGTAATTTTACTCTTAATTATAATGCATTTTTTTTCTTATAATGATGGGAATTATTTTCGTTCGTTCAAAAATTTTGAACACTTTCAAATTTAACAATTTTTTCATGTTATTGAAAAATGTGAAATTAGAAAAGCTCAATTTTTTAATATTTTATATTTACAGTGGTTCTTAATTTGATCCACAAAATAAGAGGGGTGACATTGTAGGAAAAAGTAAACCGATTTTGTTATATAATGCGGGGTCGAGATCCCAGTATTCAGCTAAAAATAAAGGATATTTCCCCCCAATTAAGTCAAACATGTGATTTTGTTCATAACTGTAACAATAATGCAGCTATTGTAAAAAACATTTCAGTAGACATAGTTGGCTTGATAGTAAGTACACAGTAAAAAAATTCCGCGGAAAAACGGAAAATGTACTGGCATGAAAGTTGCTGTCTATACTCCGTTTTTTCACAAAGCTTCTGTTTTTGTATTACCCCGTTTTTAGGATGGAATTTTTCCGATTTTCAAAATGGAAAATTTCTGTCTTTAGACATAAATGTGAGCTATAGAGCAATATTGAAAAAAAAAATTCTAAATAATAGTTATATATACGGAGAAGTATTTAAACGGAATAGGTATTTGTAGGGTATACTATCACATCCGTTTTTTATCGTCTTGCCTTCCTTCAGACTCGAACCTTCGTACTCGCTATTAGAGGATGAATGGTCTGTCTCTTACACCACCTGACCGCATGCAACGACTTGGTTATAGGCCAAAACATCAATTATGAAAGTTTAACTGGATTTTTTCCATTTTCTCTCAACTGAAAATAAACATTTCCGTTTTTAACATTCAACAAGTAAAGATAAAAAAGAAAGTTTACGTTTATTCCAGGAAAATTTAATATTTCCACTCAAAACAGAAAGTTTCCGTTAAAAAAACAGAAATTTCATATACATTCTCCCGTATATGTGCGGAAATTTTCGCATTGTACGATGACTTCATGGCAGGCGGAGGAAGTAAAGAGTAATCCTTTCTGTGACACCAAAAGTACCAGCAGCCAAAATACCAATTGTATATTGTACAGTTTTGTGCTGCTGATGGTGCCCGGTAAGTGGTTACTTCAAGAACTTGTTGCAGTGTCATCCCATTTCACATAAAATAAGACATGGCTGTTGAAAATTCTGTTATATTATGTTTACTTAAATTCAATCTACTAACGAAAACTCGAGTTGATATAAGTGGGGATATTCTGTGTATCTCAATTTAAGAAACTGCGAAACAAGGATTTGGCATCAGAAATCTGTACATCATATAGTGATTATAATCTGTTCGTGCATTATGTAATTCTTTTAATCTGCTCGTACATCATACAGGGTGTGTTCACAAAGTTTTAAGACTGGTCTGAGAATACAATAGTTAATAAACATTTTTGTACAGCATTTTGTACAACTTAATACAAGGTAATAAGGGGCTTAATACAAGGCAATAAGGGGTACATTTTGTACAACTAAAATCCTTCGAAATATGACTCTTGGGCATCAACACACCTGTGCCAGCGTTTTTCCATTGTTCATAGGCCTCCTGGAAGTCTTCGCGCGCAAGGCTGTTAAGGGACCTCGTCGAAGTTGCCTGGATCGCTGGAATCGTGTGGAATCGCTTCTCTTTCAGGTATTTCTTGATCTGGGGAAACAGACAGAAGTCGCTGGAAGCGAGGGCAGGACTGTAGGGGGCATGTTGCAGTATTGCCACGTTAAACTTACAAGGAGACCGCGAAACATGATGCGCACAGATTTTGATGATTTTAAAGTATGTTGTAGGGGTCATACCCCTAACTATTCAGGTCAAATGTTTCCTTCAAATGGGCTTTAGTTTTCGAGAAATTTCGGGTTAAAGTTCAGCATGCTTTTCAAATACCCATTAGTTCGCGATCTCGAACAAGGTCTCCGTGGTGCAGGGCTAGCGCTCTGGATTTGAAAGCCGTAGATGAGGGTTCTGTCCTTGCCTGTGCCTTTTACCCTTTTTTAATAAATTTTATATATTTGTTGCGCTGTAAGTTTTATGCAGAATTAAGAATTCTGCATCTTTGAACTTTTTGATATTTTCCTAATAAATTCTATTTACATTTTCGAATATTCGTGAAAATTTATAGTTTTTTTTGTTTTGTTTTGTTTTGTGCAGTTTTGAAATTAATATTTCTATTGACGAAATTCCAAACTAATTTATGTCTAGAGTTTGTTTATTTTATTATTATTATTATTTACTCTTTATATTTTAATAACCGTTCTAAAATAATACTTTTTTTAACTTTATGAAATTTTAAATGAATTTTATATATATATATATATTTTAATTTATACAAAATATTTTTATTTCAAATCTTTTAAAGGTATGTATGATTAGGTAATTCCAACAACATATTTTGAAAGGAGTAATAAAATATTAAAGCAATAACTCTTATATCCAAGTTTTAGCCAGTTATATATATATATTTTTTATGTTATTTAAATACATTTAACTGTAAAGTTCAAACTCAACATAATTTTTGATTTGCACAAATAAAAAATAATATATTACAATTAATTTTTCTTTCGTTTGTTATCGTTTGTTAATTACAATACACATAAAAATATTCGAAAAAAAATCGTCTGCAATGACTTTTACGGTAATATCAGAATAAATAAAATTTTCTTTTCATCAATTTCGTTTAGCTTCCTTTGCAGACATTTACCAAGTTTGAAATAATTTCTTTTTCAAATTTAATGCATTTTTTAATATATTTATCACAATTTAAGTATTTAAAGAATATATAATATGCTAATTTATACATTCTTCCAATATTGTTAAAACAATTTACGTAAAGAATATATTTAAAGGCGACTTTTAATGCGGAATTTGTTCAGAATATTTTTGTGATATGTATCACACAATTAGTTCCATATTTAATAAACAAAAAATGTCGATGTCGGTGATGATAAATATTTTTGTATTTCAGCAGTTAACATATTTCATTATATTTAGAACAAATCAAATATTAAAAGGATATATTATTTTGTTAATTTTTTCTTAATCATTTAAATTTTTTTAAATAGAAAATGCAAATAAAAAAATGCATTATTTCATAAATACGGTAAATAAATAAGTATATATACATAAATGTAAACAATAATCATTTTAAAAAGACCAGATATCAAGACATAAATTAGTTTGGATTTTCGTCAACCGAAATATTCCATTAAAAATTCCATTAAAAACTGCGCAAAAACTATAAATTTTCACGAAAAATTCGAAAATGTAAATATAATTTATTAGGAAAATATCAAAAAGTTCAAAGATGCAGAATTCATTATTCTGCATAAAACTTACAACGCGACAAATATATAAAACGAGCAGGGAAGACCGAGCTATGCTCGGTCAAAATTAAATTTGAGTTCAAATATCATGACCCATGACCAAAATGACCCAATAATTGAATTTTCTCGAACATGTGATTTAGCCCAACAGTCTTCTCGTGCCCGAAAACCATAGGATGCAAAATTTAGTGTAAATAGGCTGAGCCATTTTTAAGATAAAATAGCTTGACCCATAATGACCCATGACCAAAATGACCCACTAATTGAAATTTCTCGAACATGTGACCTAGCCTAATAAGTCTTCTTGTTCCCTAAACCTGTAGGGTTCTAAATTTTTTTCAAATCCTCTGAACCGTTTTTAAGATAAAATAGCTTGACTCATAATGACCGACTAATTGAATTTTCTCGAACATGTGACCTAGCCCAACAGTCTTCTCGTGCTCGAAAACCATTGGATGCAAAATTTAGTGTAAATTGAGCCACTTTTTAGATCTTGACCCACAATGACCCAGAAATCACCCACTAATCGAATTTTCTCGAAAATGTGACCTAGCCCAATGATTTTCGCGTGCCCAGAACTCGTAGGATACAAAATTTAATCAAAATCGTTTGAGCCGTTTTTTAGATAAAATTAATTTGACCCGCTTGACACAAAAATGACCCACTAATCGAAAGTTCTCGAACATGTGACCCAGCCCAATAGTCTTCTTGTGCCCGAATATAGTCGGATACAAAATTTCGTCAAAATCGTTTGAACCGTTTTTTAGATACAATTAGCTTGACCATGACCCAAAATGACCCACTAATTGAATTTTCTCGAACATGTGACCTAGTCCAACAGTCGTCTCGTGCCCGAAAACCATTGGATGCAAAATTTAGTGTAAATTGAGCTACTTTTTAGAACTTGACCCACAATGACCCAGAAATGACCCACTAATCGAATTTTCTCGGACATGTGACCTAGCCCAATGATTTTATCGTGCTCGAAACTCGTAGGACACAAAATTTAATCAAAATCGTTAGAGCCGTTTTTTAGATCAAATTAATTTGACCCGCGTTGACCCAAAAATGACCCACTAATCGAAAGTTCTCGAACATGTGACCTAGCCCAATAGTCTTCTCGTGCCCGAAAATAGTCGGATACAAAATTTCGTCAAAATCGTTTGAACCGTTTTTTAGATACAATTAACTAGACCATGGCCCAAAAGGACCCAAAATGACCCACTAATCGAATTTTCTCGAACATGTGACCTAGCCCAATGGTTTTCTGGTGCCCCAAAACGGTAGGACACAAAAATTCGTCAAAATCGTTAGAGCCGTTTTTAAGATAAATTTTGCATATATATATATATATATATATATATATATAACCACACACAAGATTTGCTCGTATTAGAATATATGATTTATTAAAAAAAGGTAAAAGGCACAGGCGAGGACAGAACCCTCATCTCCGGCTTTAAAATCCAGAGCGCTAGCCCTGCACCACGGAGACCTTGTTCAAGACTGCGAACTAATGGGTATTTGAAATGCATACTGAACTTTAACCCGAAATTTCTCGAAAACTAAAGCCTATTTGAAGGAAACCTTTGACCTGAATAGTTAGGGGTATGACCCCTACAACATACTTTAAAATCATCAAAATCTGTGCGCATCATGTTTGGCGGTCTCCTTGTTAGCCAAAACTTTGGTGGCGGTGAGCGACATGTGAGAGGGCGCATTGTCGTGGTGAACAATCCAATCGTCTCTGATGTCTGGGAGGACGCGCCAGACTAGATCCTTTAAATGGTGGAGCACTCCAGCGTAAAACTGACCAGTGACACTCTATCCGGCAGGTTGAAGGTCTCCCAGCACACTTATCGTCTTCGACGTCCTCGAGGCCATTTTTGAACCTTTTATGACACATGAAAACCATTGTACGTGACATAGCTTCTTCTTGGTAGGCCTCTTGAATCATACGAAAAGTCTCTGTCACGGTTTTCTTAAGTTTCACACAGAACTTTACAAAATAACGCTGCATTTTCCACTCAACCAGTTTTCGACGGAGGTTAATGGCACGCACTCGCTCCACTGGCGATCTACTCACTGCAATGTCTCGGAGGCAACTGACGTGCATGCGCTCCGTTAGCTGACACCCCCACTACCTCATCCTATCTGTGGAACGGGTATGTGCGCGCAACCCTACTCAAGAAACAATCAGTCTTGAAACTTTGTGAAAACACCCTGTATAATGCTTATAATATATTTTCCATTGCATTTCAATAGAATGAGACAAAATTCCCCCTTTATATAATATATTTAAGTAAAAAACATTTCCCCCAAAATATATCTCCTTCTTCCCCTCCAAAAACTTAAAAATCTGTGTTATATAATCTGTATTATGTATCTCGGTGTCGCGCCAATTCGTCGCACACAAATCATCGCGGAACAAATCATCGCGCACAATTCATGACAGCGACATTTCATGACAGCGACATTTCATCGCGGCGACAACTCATCGCAACGTCAACTCGTCGCAGCGTCAGTTCGTCGTGGTGTCAATTCGTCGCGACGTCAACTCGTCGCAACGAAAATGTTTTTGAAGGCTAAAATTAAAGATAATGTAGTAAAATTATTTAATGATAATTTGTTTTTTAGATATAGAGAATTGTGTCGTCTAGTTGCAAAACTGGCCATCTCCAAAAAGTAAAGTTTTGAGAAAAAGATGATTTTTTGCCACACTTAGCCAAAATAAGATTAGAACCGAAACTCTTTAGTTTTATAGTCGTTAAGACAGTATATTTGAAAACACAAAATAAGGTGGCAGGGGCACATGAAATGAGGGTGTTATTCAAGTCTTTGTTTTGGGTTTGGCCACCTTTGCAACTTACTTTGGAGTTGGACGCTTTTGCAACAAACCATAAATTAATTTTTACTCAATTTAACGTGATATTGGGTTTTTAGGGGTAGCAAACAATCAAAAATGTTCGGGGAAGCGTTGAGGAGCATTGGTAAGCTTTTGAAGAGTTCCCACACCTTGGATTTCTTGGATTACCAGTAGGGCAGTACCAGAAAAAAATAATGCCAGAAATTATGAAAATGTAATCACAAATGTATTCTCAGATTTTAACTGTAGCAAAAGCCCGTTCATTCCGCCTCTACAATCCTCAAAATACTAAAATTTATAAAAAAAATTTAAATGGAAGAATATTTTATTAAAAAATTAAATAGATAAAAAAATTCTTAAATTATCAGAGAAAATTCACTTACAGTTTTATGAAAGCGAAGGGAGAGGGCACAGAAAAGTATTTTGCCTAAAGCATAAAAATATGTTAATCCGCACATGGTTATCACAAGGTGAACTTTGGCTTTTTTCCTTTTCCACGTCGTAGGGATTGATTAGGAGATACTCCCTCCACGAATTTTTCCATAGTCAGACAAAACACCAAACTAAATTATTAGAAACTTTGTATGCACCAAGGAGGAGCAGTCACAGGCAAGAGAAAACACTATAACATTAATCTAATCAACAAGTGAGAGGTTACTGTGGAGAGAAGCAGAATTGCCGTCTAGCGGATATGGAGATGGCCGCTTTTGAACCTCACTAGTTTATGGATTTGGCTGGTTTTACAGCACATCATGATTTTCTAACGCATATAACACAGGGATTTGACCAGCTTAGGCTTGTTTCTTGTTTCCAGATGGTAGAAAAGTTTACTTAGAACTTAAAAAGCTGAAAAAACACATTTTCAAATTTTGAGGAGTTGGCCGGTTTTGCAACTAGAATACACAATTATAACTAACAATTTACATCATTAAATAATTTTACTAAATTATCTTTACTTTTATCATCAAAGCCTTCAAATATATTTTCGTTGCGACGAATTGACGTTGCGACGAATTGACACCATGACGAATTGACTCCACCACGAATTGACGCTGCGATGAGTTGTCGCCGCGAGGAATTGACGCTGCGACGAATTGACGCTGCGATGAATTGTGCGCGACGAATTGACGCAGAACCATGTATCTCTAAATGTCGATACATATATATTTTTGTCTTACTTTTTTATTTATTGACATTATATTTTTTCATAAGATTTATATTAAATATTTAAATGATAAATAATTTTTTCCTGCAACTTTTTAGAGAAAAAAGACGAAAAGCCTCAGTTAAAAGAATATTGACTACCGGGTTCTATGTATCTCTAAATGTCTAAAATTACGATAAATATATATTTTTGTCTTACTTTTTTATTTGTTGACATTATTTTTTTCGTAAGATTTATATTAAATATTTAAATAATTATATTAAATTTATATTAAATATATAAATAATTTTTTTCTGCAATTTTTCACAGAAAAAACACGAAAAGCCTCAGTTAAAAGAATATTGACTACCGAAAAAAATCAAAGATATCACAAAATTGCAAAATGTGGCAACCAAAATTGACATTCCATTTTACAATATACTGAACAGAAGGGCGCATAGTAGTTGGCGGAAAATAAAAATCTATGTTCAGAATATTTCATGAGCATAAAAGGGCAAAAATGAATATAAAATAATAAAGTAATGTTCTAAAATAAAGTAAATAATAAAAGCATTGTTAATAAACATCTGAAGCAGATTTTTTTTTTCTTTATGTAATTATATTAAGTAAGTTTGACACACACAGTTGATAATACTATTTCCTCTTTTGCGAAAGACAAAAGTAGAAACTTCTGCAAGTGTCATTCAAAATGATGAAAGTAATTAAAAGATTCTATGAAGAAAGAAAATGAATCTTGCATATGAACACGAAACAAACAATAACATGTAATTAACGCGTTCGTGTATTTCGAATATATAATTTCCTTTAGTTTAGAAACGTAGGCCGAAATTCAGTTATCAATAGTGAAAGAAATATTTACTGTTGAGTTCTAAACAACTATTGAATTTTACTTATTGATAACAAAATTCAGATGTGACAGAAAGAGAGTAATCACTAAATAGGAAAGAAAATAATGCGTCAAGCATTGATTATGAAACACTTTCAAACGCATTCAGAATAAGGTAAAGCTAGAAGAGTCTGCGCACAATTCAAAAGAATAACAATAGAAAATCTAAATATTAATTTTTTGCTAAACTATCTATGAATTATTTTTACTTCATTTGTTCTTCATGCATTTCCATTGCTATTTTGTTGTTATGTTGCAATTTAATAGAACAGTTGTAATAAAACAAAGAACGTTATTTTGCGCTATCTGTCCTTACAGGGTTGGTGTGATTGCGCACATGGGTATGAGAGATTGTTACTAATAATAATTAAAATTAAATTGTTAACAATAACAATTACACTTAAATTACATTGTTGTAAGGTTTTTGTGAACAAATATTATTATATTAGGAGTGAATATTTCAACCTAACGATTAAAGAATCAGAAAAAGGAAATAATTTTAAAAACGATTAAAAAATTTTAATTAAAGAAAAAAAATTAAAGAATCAGAAAAAACAAGTCCATATAAGATTACAAAATAACATTAAGTTACTTGATAACACGTTTAACTTAAAATTAGTTCATTTTCATTTTTCATTTTTTATGCAAATTTACCATTAAGCTGCGTAATCTCTCCTAGCATGGAAACTAATGGGAAGAAAGCGTCATCTCTCCTAAGTAGCAGATGCGCAAACTCTCCAATTTCGGTAGGAGAGATTGGGCGGCCTTTTATTTAAACATGACCTCTACTAAAACGAACCGTTGATGTTCACATTGTTAGTCTAGATTAGTAGCTTATGAGAAATCGTATGAGAAGTTAAAAATATTTTGTACTACTGACATTGTATAGAAATTCTGATGAATAGCTATGAAAATTCAAGCACTTACTTTGGAAAAACAAAACAAAATAGCAATGCTTTATCTTAGACGCTCAAAACAATCAACGTGCACTTTCAAGTAGACATTCCACTGCTGCTGTTGTACAACTACCTGGAGTCGCTGCGCGCTCACTCTACTCCTTCCCCCCGAACCGCTATGTGCGCAATCTTTCCGACCGCGCCATCTCTCCTGGTTTTACCTTACTGTAAAAAATCCTTCTTTGTTTAGTAAGGTAAAAGATGATATCTCAGTAAACAATTAAAAAAAAGCATAACATATTTGAAAACTCAATTTCAGCAGTTACTATCTATAGTCTGAAAATAATGCGAATTCTTTTAGCCCTATGATCGTAATAAATTAAGCACGAAGCCGCAAAGGTCGTTCAGTAGATTCAGAGCCCCGAACCTAACTTTTTCCGCCTTTCGGTGTCTTTAATCTAACTATTTTCGTTTTTAAATTTGTCCGGTTTCAATTTTCATTTTTTTTCCTTCTTGGCTTCTGTTAGTGTCTCGGCATAAGGGACGTACGTAGAGACGTCGTACGAACACGCGGAACGCCCCGCTCCGCGAATTTTGCGGCGATGTTTGTATATATATTATGTATGTATAGGGTGGTCATAAAAAAACTTTGCCGATATATGGAGCTCTAGCGGCCAGTCCGTTCAACCGATCGAGGTGAGATTTCAGGTATAGTTATTCAGAGGTATGAGCTCGAGATTCTGTGAACGGCAACAAAGTGGGGCTCACGGTTACGGTTATAGGTACAGAAACTCGAAATTTTCCAATGGCAGCGCCCATTTTTTTTCGTCGCAAAATGCTCAGTGCATGCGAAAACCCTAAAGAGCGTTGGAACCGTACGTGTATCACAAGAATCACTCGTTATGCACGCACAAAAAACAACTCTGCGAACGCCCCCCCCCCCCTAAAAAAAAAACGACGGAGGAAGTTTGCGTATGACACAGAGTCAGTACACTAATCACTGATTACAACACAGATCGGAGAAAAGAAAACTTTTATTTTGATTACACATTTTCCACATGGGTGCCATCACAGGCAATTGCACATTGTATGCGGGCGACTGTGGACAGTACAGCCGAACGTAACACCGCATGAGGGATGTTTGAAATCTCACGTTTGATAGAATAATTCAAATCCGGAAAAGTTTGCGGATTGCACATGTACACTCTAGATTTGAGATATCCCCAGAACCAGAAATCCATAGGAGTGAGGTCGGGGGATCGCGGAGGCCACGGAAATGGAAAATGGCGTGAGATGACACGGTCGCCAAAATGCTGTTCCAGGACCCTGCAAACAGACTTCGCTATATGCGGAGGTGAACCATCTTGCATCCAAACGAAGTCATTCAGTGCATTTCGCTGCAGCAATTCTGGTATGACGTAATTTTGAAGCATTGCCGTATAGCGGGAGCCTGTTACAGAGCAAGTTAAAAATCGCGTTGGTGTCACTTCCTCAAAGAAGTACGGCCCGAGAATAATTGTACCTGCAATGCCACACCACACAGTAACTTTCACGTCGTATATAGGTACTGGTGCCACAGCGTGTGGATTCATGTCTACGCAGTGCAGACAATTTTTGGTGTTGACGTTGCCAGGTAAGGTGAAATGTGCCTTGTCCGTCCATAATATCCGAAGAGGCCAGTCGTTATTTCAATCATATCGGATAAGAAATTCTTTAGCAAAGTCTATACGTTGTTGATGGTCCCCCACTTCCAACATCTGCACACGCTGGTAACGGAAAGGAAACATGCGGATTACAGAGCGCAGTAGCTTTAGGACCGTTGATGTCGGTATATCCAATACACGAGATGCACCTTTTGCAGTTTGCATGTGTCCTGTAGTCGCTGTGTGATTCACTTCCATAACAGTATCCTCAGGAACAGTTGGTCGTCGGGATCGTGGTCTATCACAGGGGCAGCCAGTTTCTTCGAATTTCTCTACTAAATCACGAAGAGCTTGCGAGCTACATGGGCCACGTATTTGGCGATGGTTTCGACGGTAAACACGCAAGGTTTTCGCAGCATTCATCCCATTTTGATAATAGAGTTTTACCAATTCAGCACGAACTGTCGCTGGAAGAGTCATTTCGACGGCATGAGCGTGCTCTCGACTGAAGAACTAACATTCCCACCCCACTTTTTATCCGTTTTCTACGCTGACTATCTGACGAACGGCATTCCGTGATTGGTGTTTTGCCTCGGTCATATGCAAATTTCCTTCGTTTGCTCTGATCTTATTTTTGTTTGGCCGTTCGCAGAGCTGTTTTTGTGCATACATAACGCGTCCGTTTATTGCGATACACGTACCGTTCCAACGCTATTTAGGGTTTTCGCATGCGCTGAGCTTTTTGCGATGAAAAAAAAGTGCGTTGCTATTTGAAAAATTTGAGTTTCTGTAGCTATAAACGTAACCATGAGTGCCAATTTGTTGCCGTTCACAGAATATCGAGCTCATACCTGTAAATAACTAGATCTGAAATCTCATCTCAATCGGTTGAACGGACCGGCCGCTAAAGTTCGATTTTTCGGCAAAGTTTTTTATGACCACCCTGTATTTGCGATAGATTTGTATATATATTACATAATATATATACAAATGCTAAAATTTAGTTCAATTAGGAAGCGCATAACACAGTTAAAAATCTCCCTTCATTTCGCTCATAGATAGTACTGGAACCGAATTCTTTGTACACTCTAAAAACGACATTTTCAAAACTGAGCAAAAAATATTCAAATCTGAGTATGTTGCACAGTCAAAAGGGCTCCGAATCAAAATTGCTCAAGTTTGAAACATGTATACACTCATTTCTGAAAACATGAACACACTCAAGAATAAAACATCATGTGCTTCTATTTGAGTATGTCCATCTTTCAAAAATGATTATGAACTGACTTCTATGTGCTCATTTTTGAGTATGTCCATGTTTGAAAAATGAGTATGAACTCATTCTAATCATGTTTGAGTATGTCCATGTTTCAAAAATGAGCATGAAATGACCTCTATGTGCTCAGGTTTGAGTATGTCTATTTTTTTAAAAATGAGTATGAACTGACCTCTATGTGCTCAGGTTTGAGTATGTCTATTTTTTAAAAAATGAGTATGAACTGACCTCTATGTGCTCAGGTTTGAGTATGTCTATTTTTAAAAAAAATGAGTATGAACTGACCTCTATGTGCTCAGGTTTGAGTATGTCCATGTTTCAATGTTCAGAGTATTTCTGGTAATTCAGAATTGAAAGCATTGTGCCGTCATATTTGATACAAAAAGTTTCATAACAAAATAAAAACAGCCATTTACTCAGATTTGAAAGCGTCATTTTTCTCACTGTATATCTCTTTAAATGAACGATAAAACTGAGCACCGGCGCAACGAAGTTCTGAGGAACGATAAATGCTACCCATCCGATATTCTACAGTAATTACCTTGTATGTGCATCTCAATGATGTATATTGTTTTGAATGTGTTTGAGATAGTGTAAAATCCTTAAAATGCATTGCAAACGTTTTCCTTCAGAGCATAATGTAACGGAATTCTTTTAAGTGTCCCTGTAAACGCACGGTAAATGTTACAAACTTAATTGTCATTAGATAATATACCATAGTAAACTTCAATAACATATATCATTTGCATGGCAATTCGAGTATATTTACGCAAGTTAGAGCATGAACAGACAGACAAACGACCAGACATGCCGAAGTCATAAACACTTTCCAACTATGTTGGAAAGTATTAAAAAGGCGATATGAGAATTAAATATAATTTTTATTAAAATTTGAAATAAGCATTGATTTTCTGTTTAAATTTCATATGCATATCTTTCATTTACACGTTGATCAAAAACACTTTGCCAAGCTCCTATCGACAGTGGCGTTTAGAGAAATGTGATGCCATTTGGAATGTGAGTATTTTAAGACCCCGGTTTCAGAATGAAGTGAAAAACAAAAATTGAACTCACACAGTTACTGTTACAGGTACAAAATTTGAAAATTTCAATTGGCAACACTCATTTGTTTTCATCAAAAAATCATCTGCACTGTAAAAACAATAAATGACGATGAAACGGTACCTGTTGCACTAGAAACCAGAACTTCAAACAAACGTAAATAAGATAATTTTGTACTTACCTTGTGCTCCAAGAACACTTTGTAGACGTTATGATCTACCTCTATTTTGCGTTTTCGTGATCGGTATGATGACTTGAATACACTCAGTGAGTTTCCGTCTCTTAGGCTATTTAAAATTGAAAGTATATACGTCGAATCTTCTAAGTGCGCATTGCATTAAATAAACCATTAAAAGCCTACTCTAGTAACGCGAAGTCACCCACAAGCTTTAGTATAGATGTTAGAGAATTGCTCTTAGGTCTTCCTTGCTTAAAAATGGATGGATCGCCGTAGATTGTAATGTACTTTCATCAGCGAAAATCCTTAAAAACTAGTTTTATATGCCTTCAGAGAGTCATATATTTTTACTTCAGGGAATTAGAATTCTTAAAAAATGCATTTTTTAAGAATTCTTATCCATTAGAGTAAAAATGCACTTGTTCTACATGACTTTCTGAAGACGTATACAATAATTTTTCCATGATTCTAATAGAATAAAAAGAGTTAGACGCAGATTAAAATATATTGGAATCTACAGCGATCCATCTGTTTTTGAACAAAAAGGACATATTTCTTCGATGTCCAATCTCTCTCTTGTGCAGGATCTGTAATCTTCACCTAAGAGGAATCCTCCTATGTCTATACTAAAGTTTGCGAGTGTCTTTGCATTACTAATGTAAGCTCTTTAAGGCTTCTCGTCAGTAAACTTCCCGATTCCCCTCACTAATGTTAATCCTATGGGCGTAGGATGTATTCGTATATTTAAAATATCTCCTCAGGAAATTAATATTTTTAACTTCTGTTTCTTTTGTACTGTTCTTAAAGGATGTTTCTTTATTTCTTAGTTATCAAAATATTTCTAAATTATGTGTTTAATTTACAATTTTATGTGTTAAAATTTTAGCAAAACTGGATAAGATTTTAACACTTCACATAAAGATAAGTATATATTTTAGAAAAAATTGACAACTAAGAAAAAAAAGAGACATTCTTTAGGAACAGTGCAAAGAAAACAGAAGTCAAAAATATTAATTTCCCGAGGAGATATTTTAAATATACTAATGCATCCTATGTCCATAGGTTTATCATTAGGGAGAGGAATCGGAAAGTTTACTGACGAGCAGCCTTAAGGCTCTTCATCAGTAAAATCTCAAATTCTCCTCACTAATGTTAAACCAATGAGCGTGTGTGTGATGCATTAGTATTTTTAAAATATCTCCTCAGGAAATTAATATTTATAACTTTTGTTTTCAGCGTACTGTTCTTAAAGGATGTTTCTTTATTTCTTAATTGTCGAATTATTTCTAAAATATCTATATTAGAAAGGACAAACGTGTCCGTGCGTAACGTTGACGTCATTTTGCGAATGGCAACACTTAACGATGAAATTTCGGTTTAGAGATTTTTCCTGCTGCAATTTTTTTAATTTCTAAACATCGCACATTTTAAATGTTTACACCGTTATATAGGGAAAAAATCTACCTTCAAATGCAATTTGTTTGAAAACTGTATCTTAATTGACTGATTTATTATGGCATTTAAATTAAATTTCAAGCATGATTTTTTTAAATCTTTCTCTATCGCTTGCAGACGATTACAAAATATTTATCCATTTGCACTTTAAACGCTATAAAAAGTTCAGCATTTTTTCGAGTTAATATTCAATAACGAAATTAAGTCTTCATTAAGCATTAAATAAAATAGTATAAATAAAACACAAATTTAACAGACATGTATTTGAAATAAGCGCTTAAAACCGCCGAAATTATCACAATAAAACAAACTACTGTAGATAAAGAACTTTTTAACGATTCCTTCGGCTATTAATTTCTGGCACGATGCCAATACGAAGAAATTAATAAATTTCAAAATTTTATTTGAATATATAATTTACATATTTCATATAAAAATGGCTCTTTGTTGTTGTTAGGGGGCAATGAAAAAAAAATAATAAATGTAAAGAATCTATTAGAGTTTTCAATAAAAAAAACAAGAGGGGAAAATTCTGCTATAAGGCAGAATATACAGTGTCTCACATAAGTGATGGGACACTTGTGCTTTACAAAAGGAAACTAATCAAATAAATTAAAAAAACATGTACACATTTTTTTTGTGGGTGTGTTTCATACTTAAATTTAGTAAAGATTATTACATAACATACATTTTGTCAAAATATTAAAATATTAATTTAATAAAAATACAAATGTTTAGAACGGAGCAAAAAATAGCTCACATAAGTGATGGGACACCATTATATATGCAACAAAAATCATCTGAAATAAGCAATAAAAATATTTTTTGGGGTTTTATTTTTACTTAAAAGCAATTGGCAATAATTTATAAAATCGTCTGCAGTATTTCTCTCCAGTTTGTTTTGGAATTTTTGTGTTTTTTAGCTCTGTGTAGTCATGAATGCTAAACGAAAAGAAACTTCGCCTGAAATTCGAAAATTAGTTATTAATTTGCATATTGAACGTGGAAAATCTATTAGAAAAACTGCTGAAACAGTTAACTTGAGTCGTTCAACAGTTTTCAATATCATTAAACGATATAAAAAGAATCATATGATTCAGGATAAAAGAAGACCTGGCTGACCATCAAAGCTATCCAATGGAATAAAGCGAATTATCGTTCGAAATATTAAAAAAAATCCAAGAATTAGTGCTTCAAAAGTTGCTGCTGATTTACAAGCATTATATGGAATAATTGTTAATCCTGAAACTATTAGAAGGGTAATTCGATCTGCTGGATATCACGGTAGAGTAGCCAGGAAAAAATTCTTCGTAAGTGAAAAGAATAGAAAACTCAGACTAGCTTTCGCAAAATCCAACATAAATAAGAATTCTGATTACTGGAATAAAGTTATATTTGCTGATGAGAGTAAATTTAGTATTTGGTTCTGACGGTAGAATCTTGGTGTGGAGAAAACCCAGGGAAGAACTTCGCAAACAGAACTTGGTACCAACAATAAAACATGGTGGAGGAGGAGTTATGGTATGGGGGTGTATGTCGTCCGCTGGAGTTGGTAATCTTGTTTTTATTGACAGTATAATGGATCAGTACAAGTATATTGATATTTTAAAGCAAAATTTGAAATCTTCAGCACGAAAATTGAACCTTCATAACGATTTTAAATTCTACCAGGACAATGACCCCAAGCACACTGCTCTGAACGTTAGACTCTGGCTGCTATATAACTGTCCTGAAATAATAAAAACACCACCACAATCTCCAGACTTAAATCCCATAGAGAATATTTGGCAAGAATTGGAATCAAGAATTCGCAAACACACCATTTCTTCAAAACAACAACTAAAATCGGTGCTTCAAGAAGAATGGGGTAAAATCACTCCAGAAATCACAAAAAAAATAGTCGAATCCATCCCAAAAAGATTAAATCATGTTTTAAAAGTAAAAGGAAATCCAACAAAATATTAAAACCTTTTAAAAAGTAAAATTTTTGGATAAATATTTGATGGAAAAGTAAGTGTCCCATCACTTATGTGAGCCATTTTTTGCTCCGTTCTGAACAATTGTATTTTTACTAAATTAATATTTTAATATTTTGACAAAATGTATGTTATGTAATAATTGTTACTAACTTTAAATATGAAACACACCCAAAAAATTTTTGCACATGTTTGTTTATTTATTTTATTGCAGTTTCTTTTTATAAAGCACAAGTGTCCCATCACTTTTGTGAGACACTGTAGATTGCCACACACGGCTTTTATTTAAAAAATAAATAAACTAGCTGTAACTCAGAATAAAAACGCAATGACAACAAACAATTTTAAAATATCTAAATAACAAATAAAAATTCCCCTGTTAAAGTGTTGAGTTGTTGAATAACCATTCGATTTAGAAAAATATTTTTCTACCACTGAGCAATTTTTCTTAATGAAATTTAATTCATGTTGCTATGGCAGCAGACGATAAAACGATATCTTTGGAATAAGGGAATAAATAGAAGAAAAAATTTTGTTGATGTTTGTGATAAAATATTTTTCTTTATTTTTTAAAAATGTATATACATAATTCACTTTTATATTTTAACAGAATAATAAGTTTACTATAATTCGTTACTCATGCTATGGCCAGTATACACGATACACGTCGAGCCACAATGCCTTTATCATTATCTTTTTACGCGTAAAAGTTTCGCTACGGTACTCCATTGTGAAGTTTTGTAATTTTTGAAATCTAATACTTGAAAAACGACATAATCATTATATTTGAAATTTATATCAAGAAAAATACAATTTTTTACCATTCTAACGCAGTTTGTAAAACAATTTTGTGACAAATACTTTTCGAGTTATTAATTTTTTAAGTAACTTCAAATGTTTCATTTTCCGAGATTAATATGTGGCAACGATGGATTGCTGTGACTTTTCATAAACATGAAAAATGATAGAGATTGAAAGAATAAGCCACCCTGTGTGTGGCTAAAAAATGTTTTCAGATCCCGGGAAGAATAGGTTCGATGTCTTAGTATACTTAATTTTGAATTGTATAACCAAAATCTATGAGTAAGTTTTTAACACTTCAAAAAAATGTTTTGAAAACTAAAAAAAAAAAAAAAGGTTAATTTTCTGAGGAGATGGTTTAAAAATACTAATGCATCACACGCCCATTGGTTTAACATTAACGAGGGGAATTTGAAATTTTACAGATGAAGAGGTGTTTTTTAACGTCACGCGCACTTAGAAGATTCGACGACAATTTCGCTGACGGGTTTGGTATCTAAACTATTTTACGACCATTCTGCGACGGTGAACTGATACACATTCTCACTTATATCTCAATTAAATTAATTTTATTGTTCACATTCATTTTATATTGATACAAGGATTATGTTTCACCAGAATTTTTTTCTCTTAAAAAACACAGTATAATTAATTTACTGACAGTAAAATTTCAATTTTATTAGTCTGATAAAAATGTATAGAAATTTGAGTATTAATTTTGATGGGAAATAAAAAAAAAAATATATATATAAAAAAAATTAATCGAAATATTTTTGCAAAATAAGCTAAAATATACTAAAAATAGGCCCTTTTTGGTTTCTCCATTGCATTTGTTTGGCGACATACATATTATACGTACATTTAGCGGAGTTTAGTTAGCGAAAATAAATAGGTGAAATTAATTATTGAAGCGCAGCGAGCCGAAGGTGGGCGAAATATCCACTCCAATCTGACAATGAAATTAATTCTATTTCTCGGCAACAGCTCGATGAATTACAATGTAACTTACACAAATATAGATATTAGTTAATAACGTCACCTGATGTTTTAAATTCGATGTTTTGAATTCGATTTTTATGTGGGAAATTGAAGGTCAAAATTATAATAAAAATCCTACATGCAAAATCTTCTATAATCGGACTAAACATTGCCGTGGTGCATATAGGCGTCGGTTGCTAATGAGCAATGCAGATGTCAGTCGTTAAATTTCCATTAAAAGTTTCCATTTCGTTTCCATTAAAAGTTTCCATTGAAATGAATTATCATTGTCAGCAAATAATAAATGACTATGTTTGTCAAAGGAAAGAAGTGGAATCGAAGAGCTGACCTGGAACAATTTTTCGGCAGAAATAATTCGCTTTAATAGATTTTGTTTGTCAGATATCGCATTTATTTTAGAATAATGGTATTTGATAAAGCAGAAAATTACCGGGGTCATAAATTATTTTATTTTTATTTGTATATTTATTTTTTAATGTGAAGATGTATTCTAGGGTTTATTGAGTAATTAGAACATGGGTTTATTCAGGGGAAAAACAACATTTTGTTATCTTTTCACATTGGTATTCCTGCTAAATGAATTCTAAACTATTACTTACCCATCACCAGTATAGGGTAAGTCTTGTAATCGTTTTGAAAATCGAAACATTTTTTTGACGGATTTACACGTTTCAGATACTGGAGATTCCGGTACTTGGTATGTACTTAGTATGCAATAATGGAAAGAATTTTATTGAATTTCAGTAACCTCGATTATCCGGAACTATTTTTTTCGGACTCTCGAAATATTCGTTCTGATAAAAGGTATATAAAAACTTTCGAAATTGTTTATTTTAAGGAGTGAATATAAAAGACAATAAAAAACGTAAATTTTGCATAAAGAATGAAGTTGATCGGATGATTAGTTTCCGAGATATTTGTAATCCTATTTCCCACACTCTTCGATTTTTCTTGACCCTGTATTTCATTCAAATTTCAATTCAAAGATATATTTTAATTGGAAATGAGACGCTTAATTCGACGCAGTAAACTGTTAGTTAATATGAGTATCATTTTTAGAGTTATAAGGATGTTTCTGTTACGCAATTCAGTAATAGAGCATTTAACGTTTATGACGTCATCAAGCCACGATTTTGTTCGAATTGCAATGCATTTTATAAATAGTTTACACATGTTTTATTTTCATATTTTTTACTATGCATATCCATGATGGGTAAGTATCACGATGACCTTTAACGATTAGTTTTTTGATACATTTCATACGTTTTTCTCATATTTCAGTTACTTTAAAAGTTCAATTTCGCTAAAACTTCCATTTGAAATATGTAACTGTTTGCTAGTTTTAGTACTTTTTTTTTCTAGTAGGTGCTACATTCTTTTCCATTACTCAGAACCATCCTACCATCTTATCATCCTACGGAAGATATGGCCAATAAGGGCAAATATGAGACACCCAAAAAATGGGACTAATGTGATCCATACAAAAAAAAGTGCCAAATATTATAGTTATAAAAATGGCTTTGGGGTTATTTTATGAGCAATACATCCTTTTATTTATATCCATTACGAATACTTTCAAAATTTAAGGAAAAATATCCCCAAAACCATACAATACATAACCTTATTGTTTGGGGAGAAAAACCTTTTTGTCAGATTTCAAAACTTTTATTGTACAAGACAAAATCTTAATTAACGGATTCTAAATGGCATTTATTCAGTCAGGAATGGCAAGTCTTTTTGGCCTTTAAACTTTCGGATATGCTTAACGTAGTCTGAGTTATAAACCAACAAACCCAAGGGGATAATGTGAGACAGTGTAGGGAGAATGTGAGACAGTGTAGGGCGAATGTGAGACAGTGTGTGGGGCTAATATCAGAAAGTACGTGCGGATGTGACAGCACTCAGGGCCTGATTAACTTCTGGAACTGGGGGAAGCACATTATTATTTTAGACTCCCCCCCTTTCATTCGGTAAAAGTTTTCAAAATTCTTCATACATGGAAACTCGTCAATGATTCAAGCTGCAAGTATTATTCATGAGAGTGACTTGGCCAATTTCATATATTTCATTAAATAGCCTTTTTTTATGTTCACTGTATTTAATTTAGATAGAGTATATTTGTAGTATATATGATCAGTTACCAGGGTGATTTCTAATCAGCACATCAGGATGCCATGATTAGTTAACAGCCTGTTTATCACATTTAGATTTTTCTGTTAGATAAATTTGCTGAAGTAGTGTGGATGTTATATTGCACTGCGCAAACTTGTCTCTCTACAAAAATAAAAAAATCAATGCAAAAAATTAAAAATGGAAATTTGAGTCCCCATTTTACAGTCATTTTGGACCCCTCTTAAATTTTAGAGGGGAAGCACGTGCTTCATGTGCCTTTTGGGTAATCAGGCTCTGACAACACCATTCTATCATATAATTTGAAACATCTACCACAAATACAAACAGAAAGTCTTAATCTTTATTTATCTTTTTGTTGTAATATGTCAGATACGTTTTTCTTCTTTTTATCCAAGCTTAATGGTATATTCTTCAATATTTGTTACCGACTAATAATCGACTGATATAAAATGCTAGTTAGTTGATTTAACAGCTTTTTTTAGACCACTGAAAAGGTTCCTACATGCCACACTATTGACCAGCTGAATGGGTTGACGCCTGGCAGTGGAACGAAGTTCTGCCTGATCGCCGTATGGCGGGGGTCTACTTCACAAGTCTTTTGATTGTCGTGCTGCAGTGCTTCTTGTTGTCGTCGTTGCTTTTCCTGAGTTGGTTGGTTGCGAATCGCTTAGTTTTACACAGGAACGTACTATGATCGAACAGATTACCCGATCAGCCATGCATTCTTATTACTTATATTTTATAATAATTAAAATATTACCTGATTATTATATAATTTACCTAATTATTATGATAATTATATTATTTACAATAGAATTATTACTTATAAAGATAAATTAGTAACTGTTTTTAACACAATATATCAGACTACTGCGACTACTGTCTAAAATAATCCCGCCTTTAGTAATCCCGCCCTGAAGCTACATTACAAAAAAAGAAAATATCATTTAAATGTTGTAGATAATTTTCTTAGTTTTTTTTTTTAAATCCTAAATTACCATTTAATAAATTAGGGAAGAAGTTTATTGTAGTGGGTTTTCATGAGTATTCTGGTCGATGCGTGAAAGATTTACCAAAATTCAGCTAAATATATATATATATATATATATATTAGACCCTGGTCAACATCGAGCAAGTTCTCTCATTTCTTTAGTGCTTACAACCTTTTAAAATTAATAGTGTCTCACTTTAGCCCCATAGCCGTCTCATATCAGCCCCGTTCGGTGAAGCTAATACGAGGCAGTGTTTTATTTTTTTTTAGCTTTATTTTTATGACAAACAATATTTTTTTATTCATTATTGGATCAAGGAAAGAGAAACACAGGTTACAGTATTTTGTATTTAGACTTAGAGTCAATAGATAACAAGTAACTGCAAAAGTTTAGAATTTTGTCTTATATTAGCCTCGACTGACCTCTACATGTTATTTAAGTACAAAAAGGTAATATTTTTTCTAATGATAATAAATAACATTACATGCATATTAAACAAATAATCTTTTGGTTAATGGTTCAAACCTTTCATGTCGCATTTCATTCAAGTTTGAACTTAAAAGATTTTGATTAAACAAAAGATAAAAAAATCAAACTAAAAATTTCTTGATCAAACACACCCATAATTGTTAACGCAGTCCGCCAGTTTTTGATTTAAAATACTTATTACATTCTATGAAGGTAGTAAATTAGTGGTTTTAAAACAATAATAAATCTTAAATTTTGTAAATTTTAAGGTTATGAAAGATTTAAATAAAATCCTGTTATAAAATTTAGTCACCCTACCCTAATAGAATGCTTTTTTATTTTAAAAAATCACTGTCACCGAAAAAAAGTATAAAAACAAAATACAAATTTGGAAAAAATTTAAACAGTTTTTAAATGCACTGGAGATTTATACACACCATACAAAAATAAGAAATAGCACTCTGCAATTCAATCTTAAAACAGTTCTTCATATCTTTATGTAAATTTCAGTAAAATAGATGCATTCTTTTTCAGCAAAATTGTGTAGCATATATGCTGCAGCATAAAGCATAAAGTTACAGCTTTAACTAATTAAATTTCGAACTACCATTTAATATCTAGCACTTTAGAAGATTTTGTGGATAAAGAAAATTTAAGGACTTTAAACCTAAGACAAGTATTAGCTTTTGTTCTTGAGTAAATGAAAAGTACGTTAGAAAATCTGATAAGCATCTTAGGAAAATCTTCGGAAAAGTTTTGAACAAAAGAACAATTTCCAATCGCAAAAAAATATTTTAAACTGTTTTAAAAGCAGCATTTTTAAGAGAGCACTTGAGAAATCATTTCAGAAATATGAAAATTTAAGATTTAATTTAAATATTTATCAGATTATTATGAGAATTTTGAAGAGAGTGTTTAAAAATAAGCAACTATTATTGAAAAAATTAAAAAAAAAAATTTACAATTTCGGTAAATTCTTATTTTTTTATCGATATATTTTTTTAAAATAAAAGTATTACTCAATTTCTCGATATGGATTTGTTGATATGTAAAAAGATTTTGTTAAATCTCTCACAAACTGAAGATTCTCGATTTCCTGGGGGTCCCGTGTACATTTTATTAGGATATGAAATGGGCACGTGACGTGTGTCTGTTTCTCTAATTACTGCCCAGTCATGCCCTAACTTTCACTAAAATACTGAGACCATCACAAAATTTCAATATGATGCAAATAAATTACTTCTACCTTTAAACAAATGAGGATCCACATATATTTTCGAAGGATATATTGAAATACTAGCTTTTACCCGTGACTTCGTTCACGTAACATTAAAAAAAGAATAAATGCATTAATTTAGCAAAGCATCTCATTCGATAATTAAAAACATATATAGTTATCCAAATCTTTATCACATTTTATAGGAGACAATACGGTATTTCTTTGCTATAAGGGCCTTCAGTCTTAAAAAAGTGAAATTTCATGCCAAATAATATATACAATCGCGAAAATGAAACTGCAACCAATGAAAAAAGAAGGGCCCAGTAAAATCGTGAAAATCGACGAATCCCTCTTCGCAAAACGAAAAATAACACTGAGAGAATTCTTCTATACAACAGTGCATTTTAGGTGGTATTTGGTGTGAAATTTGTATATGTATTCATTTCTAAATGGACTTTATTATATTGTTTATTTGTATAGACATGTGTTATATATTTCTTGCTACATTATTATTTTATGTCTTGTTTATGTATATATTAAATAAAGTGCTTCCCGCTAAGTGGTGTAAATATTGAACAAACTGCTTGTGGATTTTATACATTGATAGATATTTCATAAAGATATAACAATCTGATGCGATTCTAAAATGTAAATAAAGGTTGCTAGAAAGTACTTTAAATTCTGCCCAATTTAACCTCGATATTTTTTCTATCGTGTCAAGGACACTCTAAACAAATAACTACCGACAACACCAATCTGATGATCTAAATTTGTATATTTTTGTTAGTATATATAGGATTATTTTAATTTATTTCGTACGCTTGAAATTTTTTACGCTTTTTCTAGGGTTAAGTGGCGAATAAATGTACTTTCTTGTTATTTTATTTTGCCATTTCTATTTATTCTATTTTCCATTCATTCCATTTATGGATATTGATTTAATTTACAGTTTCAAAGAATATTGTTTAAAGTTATTATTAGGATTAGGATATGATACGATTAGGGTTAGGATTAAGATTAAAAGCTGGACGACAATGGTATGATTAATTCAGGTTTAAAGGACGAACCAGGATGTCTACATCATGAAGTAATAAGAAAATTAGAAAATTATCGTCTGATATTTTTTAATATGTTTTACAGTCATTGTTGGCATCAAAGATGAGAGAGGAAATGATCATCTAAAATACTATTAACTGTTTATCACGCCAAAACAAATCTGGTTACAACAATGTATTTAATTTTGCGCCAAATTTCACTTGATAAAAAAAAGCAAATTGGCTATGGACCCGATTACAGATCCCTAACCTTCCTATTCTCGGAAATTTTCTACCTATATGTGAAAACCTTTTCTACTATATTCAACGCGCTTTCACGTTTATAATATTATGCATTGGCACGATCGGCTTGTTCAAGTTTACATAATTCGGCTGGAAGAAAAGTTTCATTACTTTTTGATTTCTTCTTTGCTTTTGCATTACGCGAATTTGTCGGTAAAATTGATTTTCGTTTCGATAACAATGTTGTTTTTAAGTTTTTTAAAATATTATAATTTTACATAAACATTGCTTTAAAATGTATGCCATTTTTCTCAACCTACAAGACTTTACAAAAATCTATTATGAAACGGAACTTAAAAAAAAGCTATATTTAAAAATGACAACAAAGTTTTTACTATTTTAAAGCTAAAAGAAATGTAAAATTAAATTCCGGTTCGAAACGACCATTTACAAATGTGTTTTGATTGGGGGAAAATGATAGAGGAAAAATGCTATTACTTCGAGGCAATCATATTAAATCTTTAGCTTTTATGAAAAAATGCAACTTTCTTTTAAAAAATAAAGTTATTTTTATTAAGATTTTCTGATTTTCTAACGAATAATTTTGCGGTGCATATTATTGACATTTGGCGTCCAATATCTTTTCAAAGGTTTTTTTTTAAATTTAAATTAAAAATATGGTACCTTTATGTTAGCCGTGTGCAGACGAGAAACCGCCAAGTATTATTCCTTATCACCATCATTCGTATTGAATATGTATTAAAATATAAATCTTTCACTCATTTCATATGAAACACAGAACTTTAATTTACAACACATACATTTAAAATAATTCATTTCATGTGAAATAGAAAAAGAACAAAAATAGAGAAATTAATCACAAATAATATGCTAACCCAAAGATCATTTTATTTCAACATCAAAGCAAATCTATTTTATTTTCGATATATGACATCATATTCGCTTGTTTTCCATACTTACTCGTATTTATGCACCTTGTATTATTATCAAATATTTGAAAACTCGAGTTTTATTTCTAATATGACGTCATTTCATATTCTGTTTCTTAATTAATTAATTTCATTTTCATTTTCCACGTGGAAATTTTTCATTTGAAAATAAATTGTTGAGTAAAAATTATTATTCTAGGTTTTGATTTAGTTTAGGCAACGATGAAGTATTAGCAACGGTAAAGTAAATTTAACCCTTTTAAAATATTATACGAAAAAAATGTCCATTTATTCTGTATGAAAATAATGAAATTTTTGATTATTAAGAAAAATATTTGAATAAAATAAACAAAAACCAGCCTATGTTCATTTACGGATTATAATCAACCTATATGCAAAGATACATGATCATTAATTTCTCCATTTTGACGCTGGCTTCAGCTTAACATTTGCACACAATCGGATTTATAATATTATTAGGATAATATAGGCTATTATTTACGACTTTTTTAAAAAGGTAAAAATTGCTAAGGAATTTTTAATATGTTGTGCAGGTAGAACACAATATTTTTACTCTTGAAAATAGTTATAAATCTTATAAAGAAACATGAAAATATTAATAACATTGTTATTTGAAGAAATCGTGTAGGGATAGCAGACCATTTACAAAAAAATAATGATAGTTAACTATAACGTAACCTATAATCACATAATTGTCAGAAATTATGAAATTTTTCACTTCGAAGCTCGAGTAGGGTGTCGGTTCAAAAAGTTATTTATAGCCAATCATATAGATATACATAAAAAAGAATATATTTTGTATAGGTTAGTTTTTCTAAGCAATTAATTGTACCTCAACATACAAAATTCTTGCTGGATTCTAACTTTTTTACACGGTCTTTAACTGAATTTGGATTTATCACTTAATATATGGTGATGATATTTTGTATTCAGCTCTAAACTCATAAATATCCCGTATTAATGCAAACACAACAGAAACGACATATTTAAGGCTTTGATAAAAATACCGTGTAATAATGTACTTTGATTAGGAAACATACATTGAAGAGTCTATTTTAAAATGAGAATCACACGGTGTCTCTAATTTTTATTCTTGAGAGTTAAAACGAAATATGTTATTTTCCATAAAAATGACATATTTTGCGAGGTATTGCGAAAATCTCGCACGTCAAAAGGATTCAAGAAGAGAGAAGGGTGCGTTACATGTGCTGGGATACTGATGTTTGTCAGACTTTTCTAAGGAAAGGGTTGTTGGTAGGATGATTCTCGAATTGGAAGGCCCTCTTTGACATTTGCTTCTTATTATGCATGCCAGCGCCATCTATCGGTAATTTTTTGAATCCCAACTTTTTGCTACAGAAAATCCGATCTACGTCAAACACCATTCGTGCAAACAGCAATTTTTTAGCATCATTTGTTCTTTTTAATGAATTTTTAAAGTTTTGACAAATTTATGGCGCACCCGTACAATAAAAATGTGGAGAGTCGAGTTCGTGCTAGGTATGCGTAGAAAGTTGAAAATTATAGCACGTGTCTTCATTTTATCACATTTCGTACAAAGAAAGGTCAATCTCTTACAATTTTCATCACAATATCTCAATTTTCTCAAAGTTATTAACTTAAACACAATTTCGGTTTGAGAGGAACACCCTTTATATTTGACTAAACAAGTGGATTACGAGCCCACTTTCCTAACTTATCATAGCTTGGTTTTGTGCTCCTGACCCCTTTGAAAATTATTCTACAGTCAGACAGAATACTCCAACTGAGAGACATATAAACTTTAAATTAATAAATGATTAAATAATGCATAAATTTGAAATGTACTACATTTCTGAATCAAAGTTCAATCCGATATCCCTTTTCATTTGAAACTAAATTTCGTGTTTTTCAAATAATACAAAATTTTCATTTTTTTTATGGAAATTTATGAAATATTGATTACTGGTAGAGTAAAATTTATCAAAATATTTCATCTCTAAAAATAACTCTTTCGCAATGCTCAGCAAGTCACTCTTCTTGAATTTAAAACTTTTACTTTCGAAACTTTATAATCTCCTCAAATTTCTCCTCGAAACGCAAAATAATGGTTCAAGTATTTTAAATTCCTGTCTGGTAATGGATGAAGCGAAAATGAAAAATTAATGCAGCCGGTCACGAAAACAGAAATGGAAAACTCTTATAGAAGAAAGACGTGTTTTAAAATTTTATACTGCATTTATTCATTCCAAACGTCTTGGGTAAAATGAGTTTTAGCTGAAAAAATTTAGATTTTTTTAGAAATTAAACTGTAGGATGGAATCTATTTTAAAGTCTTCTTAAAATGCATTGCATTTCATTCATTTCACTGAAAAGCACTCCAGAAGTCGAGCGAAAATTTAAGTTACATGAAGATAAAATGGAATTTAAGTTCGATTAGTCACTTTTTAACCTCTTCAAGAACAATTTTTGAGTTCAAGGTAAAACAAAATATTAAGATTCTAACATACAGGAGTAATTATTTTTCTGAAAACGAATACTTTTTCATGTTAAAAATATGATATTGTTTTGCTACTTTCTTCTGAGAACATTTTGATTACATTTTCTATTCGATCGAACACTAAAAGTTGTTCGTTTATTGTTTTTGATGGTTTCTTTAGTAAAAGAAATTTTATCAGTTACGCAGTAATAGTATCGTTAATCGGATTAATGGTGTTCGGAAAATTGATTATTCGGATAAAGATTTTTTAATTTTATACGTCCTAAATCACAATGTATGTACAAATTGATTGAAAATAATTATTTGAAAATTTGCAGGAATATGGAGCACGCGACAACAAGCAATTTTTGCATAAGATACTAGGATCGCAATATCCAATTATTCAGTCCAAAATACAGGATATATCTTCTAAATGTAAACCCTGATTTTTGTTCACATATTTTAACAATAAAGAACGTATTTAAAAAAAAAATTAACTGGCTTACCTTGTTTTGTGTCAAATGCACTGACATTATGGAAACTGCTAAAAACAAAGAGAAATTCAATCACAAGTATGTAATGGCAAATACATTCCAAAACATGATGCCTTCAGGACCACTTCCTGCACTTTCCGTGATATGGCTAACATGTTACACAAAGAAAGGTAAATCTACTTAGAATTCATTAAAGTATTTTTATTACTGTTAAAGTTATGAAAAAAATATCGGGGTTGAGATCGGAGTGAGACATCCCGAACGTATCACTGAATAAATAGTTCCTTATACACAAATTGTTTATTGTAATATGATCTATATCCCTGAGAATTATTGAAAAGTTATTCTGATATATTCTGTATGTCACACATGTTCAAAATACGATCCTCCATATTTATATATTAGCTGATCCGCTCGGCGTTGCCCGGTCCGTCAAAAAATAATACGAAACGCAAAACCACTCTAAAAATCGCTGCACGAAACCGTTCTTCTGGTAAACCTTTCGTCTTTAGGACATTAAATAGAGAGACAAACCCCGAAGTGGAAGCAAATTCAATACCACTCCCTCAAATGTCTAGATCATTTGATTCAAAGCGGGTCAATTTTTGCTTAAAATTACAAAAAAGTTACAGTCCGATTTTCACGAAATTTGCATTTTCGGAATCCAAAAAATAAACTATGTATATACTGTGAGTTTCGAATCGATACCTCCAATAGCTTTTTTAATACTCGAGGAGGAGAGAAAATGACAGTATTTCGTAGTCTGGGATTATCAAATCGGTAACTTTCTTTTGCGGTTTCGACTAAAATAGCCATTTTTGGATCACGTTCAGTTTGGCTCACGTTCTTTTAGTTCCACCGCCGGGGGTGCATTTAGTTCTACAGTCAAACCTCGTTAACATGAACCTCAAGGGGAATTAAATTTGTGTTCATGTTATCCGTAGTTCATGCTATCAGTAAGAAAAAATCCAGATAAAAAATATTGAGAAAAATATATATAGGAAGACTGAGGGCTAATGGAAAATGGAAGCTAACGGGACAACAGGGTTTTCTCGTAAAATTTAACAGTCAAAATTTATCAGTAACCGTCATTTCCAGTGTTATACAAGACCATGCAGTGAACCACATTTTTTCATTAGCTATTTGCTTATTTAGCACACAAGCTGTTTCAATTTTGTTTCTACCTTTTAAAATCATTGATACCGTACTTTTAGCGATTCCATATTTCTTAGCAATTTCAGACTTTCTTTAATTTCTGGAATCTACTTCATGTAATATATCAAACTCTTTTTGCAAGCTTAAGAATTGCTGAAATTTGCGACTCATTTTGAGCAATTGTACTGTATATGTGAATGCCTTTATAAATTCATACGGGTAAACGAAGTAAAAACTATAGTCGGTTGTGCCAATCCCAAAACTTTCTTCTATTTCGCATACACTAGAAAGAATCAGTACCAATTTATTTCAAGGTCTCACTGAATCTGAAGTTTTATTAAATTCCATGCATTAGTTCTTGAGATACGACTATTGCTAAAATCGTGTAAATCCTGCAAAATGTAGCATAGCAGCGTCACCTGTTGGGAGATTTACACCCAAACCTAATCAGCAACAACTTATGTCAACCTCTAACTGAATGTGAAGTTTGATGAAAATCCGTGCATTAGTTCTTGAGATATAGTTATCGTGATAATAATGAAAAAAGTAGCATAGCAGCGCCACCTGTTGGGATATCTGCACCAAAATCTAATCAGCGTTTATTTATGTCAAGGTCTAACTGAATCTGAAATTTGCTGAAATTCTGTGCATTAGTTCTTGAGATAGAGCTATTGCGGAAATCGCGAAAAATGCAGCATAGCAGCGCCACCTGTCGGGCGATTAGTACCAAAAACTAATCAGCACCAATTTATATCAGGGAATAACTGAATATAAAGTTTGATTAAATTTCGTTCATTAGTTCTTCAGATAGAGCGCCCACAAAATTTTTGTCACATACAGACAGACAGAGTCACAGACAGACATTTTCTAAAAATGGTCAAATCGTGTTCAAGACCTTCTGAAACGTATAAATCTGTCGAAAACCGGAAGTTGAAAATTATCATGAATCCAATACTTTCTTGTAAAGATAGAAGAAAGTAAAAAAAAAAAAAAGAATAATAGACTAAACGCATGTATCCTTTCATATGGAAGTTGCAATAATAAAACTGTAAATTTTCCAAGTGTAAAGAAAGAAACAATGCATAAAAATACCCCCTTTAGGTAGCATCTTTCCCTAATCCTGGTGGAATGTAGTTGATGACAGGTATTGTATTGTCCAAAAGTGAGAACATTCTAATGGCAATAGTACTCGTTCTTATCGCTCTAAAGTATAATCCTTTTCATAAAGCTCTAAAGAATAACCCATTGTTCCCTAGGGAAAAAGAAGCTTTCACACTTTTCTAGAAATTTTCGTTCACGTTAAGCGTCAAAATCTTTCATGGGGACATCGAGAATTGTTCATATTGAGCGAAATTTCACGTTAAACGTGTTCATCTTAAAAGGAGAAAAAACAGTAGAATCCGTATTCATTTTGACGGGGACAGTGACAACTGTTCATGTTAAAAGTAATTCACGTTAAGCGTGTTCACGTTAACGAGGTTTGACTGTATATATATTACCGACACGTGTCTCCGCTGCCTACGGCACTATATGGAAGGCATTCTGCGCATGAGCTGAAAAATCTTGTAGTTCCAGTTTCCACCATCTGGAGTCTGTTCTGAAAAAAACCTCTTTCTGAACGAAACTCCGGCACTTGTATCTGCTGCCTCCGACACAGGTTGAAACAGAAACAAAATAACGTTTTTTTTTTACTTGATAAACAAATACAGAAAGTTATCGTTCCCAATTTCTGAAATCAAATGCATAAATGACGTACATGAAAAAAGTTTAAAAAATCGCATAAAACAAATCTCGAAAAATTCACAAATCGCTGTTCAAATTCAGAATATTTTTTATTGAAAAGGGGACAAAATTTACTATAGGGAAGTTGCAATGAGCTGATGACATTTTCATCCACCAATCACAATTGCCCGGTTGACTTCCAGCCGTGCCTACAATCTTCTCAGTTACCAATCACAACTGCCCCCAACGGTGTTTGACTTCCAATGGACGATTTGTAACGTCATTTGAAACAAAAAACGCTGAAAAATATGAAATAACGGTAAAAAACTTATAAAAAGGAAATTTGAAATAATCTCATAAAAAAAATTCAAATCGGGATAATTAATAACCCGTCCTTCCGTTTTACAATCACGATTTTTTATCATTAAAGAATTACCAACCCCTTCTCGGCCCTCTCCAAGCTAAAAAGAGAAAAAAATGCCGATTTTGGATATAACTGAAGCCGAAATGGAGGCGACAAACGAACCAATCAAGCATTCTGGGGAAAGTTTCTTAGTGGCAAAGAAAAAAATCCGTTAAAAATGCAAAAATCGCTGTACGATTTCTAAATAACCTTTATTGAAAAGAAGACAAAATTTACTATATAGGGCTTAAAGATTTAAACCGAACTCCTGTTACTAATGTGGAAAATCGCAGCAAAACGTGAAAAAATGCTAAAAATCTCAAAAAGAATTAAATAAAAAAATCTATTAAAAAATTCCAAAATCAGGCTTTGAGATGCAAAACTACATACATAGAGGTACTTTACTTTTAAATTTTATATCTCTGCTTGCAGTGGTCTTCTTCAGAAGAAATACACACACTCTCTCACACACAGAGCTAAACTTTATTTTATTATTTTACATTTATTAGCATGTATATTGATGCTATGAGCTAGCATTTGTCTATAGGAGCTATAGGATGCTATGAGCTAGCATATTTGGATGCTATATCTCATTTTTGTATTTTCACTCTCTCTTGTTTAGTATTTTTTTCATGTATTTTCCATTTCATTTATTTTTACACATGTTATTTCATTTTAATTATATATATATATACATGTATGTATATATATATATATACATGTATGTATATATATACATATATATATATATATGTGTGTATGTATGTACCTGTATTTATGTACGAAGAGACTAGCATATGAGTCATAAACTTCAAATTGAAATATATATAGTAATATGAATTTAAGTCCAATCTTATATCTGTTTTTATTTCATTCTAAAATTTTTGTTTTAAGTTTAAAGAAAATTTTGCTTGTTAAAGAAATTTTTAAAAATATAGCAGATGACACAATGAAATTTGTCAAATTATTTCATCATTAAAAATAACATTTTCCCAACCACTCGGTAAATTTATCCTTTACATTAAAAAATAAATAAATAAAATCGAAAATTTATGACTCTCTAAAGTTTCTGTCCAAAACGAAGAATAATGGAATGAGTGCTTTAAATTTCTATCTTATAATGAAAGAAGCGACGATGAAAAATTAAAGCACCCAGTCACGAGACAGAAATAGAAAACTCTTACGGAAAGAAGAAGTGTTTTAAAATCACGAGATGCATTTACTCATTTTAAAACTTTCACAAAAAAAATGAATTATAATGAAAAATGGTTTAAAGTATTTTTAACAATTAAATTGCATGATGGAAACTATTTTAAGTTATTTTAAAATGCATTTCATCCATTATACATTTTTTAGAACTTCGAAATTTTCGCGTAATATTGAATAACATTAAAACAAAATGAAATCTAAGTTCCATTATTTTAGTCTTTAACTTCTAAAAAAAAAAACTTTTAACATAAAAGGGGAACATTAATTTTCATTAACCCCGTGGAATCATTCGATGAGCAGTGATCGTGATGCGATTTCTTAAAAAATAGAATACGTGATAAAAATTACATGCATGTTAAACCGGTCAACAAGCATGTAATTCGGTTGCTAGCTCATAGATGGCGTTTGTAAAAGTTTTTAAGTAAAATGCTGACTAGCGATGTCTCTAACAGTGCTTTACAGAGGTTGAGATTTCCGAGCTCGGTTCGGATCGTAAGAAAATTTTATTGTCCCAGCACGACTCTATAAAAGTTGAAAGTTTAGCGCGATCCGGCCCAACTCAATTCCTATTACAAAATACAATATGTTTCACGTCCTGAGTACCGTTGGCGCGGTGTTGAATCCAATGCTACGTACGGAATATGAACTCCTTGTTTGTGAGTCATGCGTATAGCAAACAACAAACCCTAGATCCTGAACCTGAACCTGATCCCGTGGATCAGCGCTCTGTGCATACTCTTTCGCGTATGATTGCAAAAAAAAATTGTTCTAAAAATAGTTTTGAAGTGAGTGCGGTTAGCTCTGTGGTATGTCATTTCACTGCAGTTCTGTGGACTTGAGTTCGAATCCAAACAGCGGAACGTTTGGAAAGGTTTTATTTTTCAATATATTTAGTTGAGTTATAAAATAATTTGAATGAAAAAAAATTAAAGTTTCCATTTTTCAATATTTAAGCGGCGGAAAGTTTGAAACAAAATGGAAATAAATATCAAATTTCGTTATAAAACTTAATTTGAAGGGGAAAATGGAAACTTTCTATTTTTCAATATTTAGTTAAACTGTAAAAATAATTTGTACGAATATTAACAATTTGTATAATGTAAATTTTTGGAATAGTAAAGAGTTTCATTCATTTTAGAGATTGCTGCACAGGCACAGCGAGTTTGCTGTATCCAGTGATTTTTTTTTAAATTTTCATGAGCGCGCAGCGCTCATACATGCGTTAGTAACCGCGGCTTTAACATGTTCCGTGTATTTTAGAGATTGCTGCACAGGGAGTTTGCTGTATCCAGTGCTGTTTTTTTATTTGCGCTCATACATGCGATAGTGACGGCTTTAACGAGATCCTTGAATTTTAAAGATTGCTGCACATCAAATTTGCTGCATCCTGGGATTTTTTTTATTATTTTCATAGACGCACAGAACTCATACATGCGTAATTATAGTATTTATAATGCGTAAATAATTCCTATTCGCGGATTTAACAGTTTAAAAAAGTGTCTCTAATGTAGCGGTATAGTTTAATACACGGAATTTATAAGTAAGTTGCTGATAAATCAAATTTTGACATTCAATCTTTACTATTAACTAACCTTTACACCCCTAGATGGCGATACTGAACCACGGGATTAGAATCAGGACGAAAATTGAAAATGTGTGAGCGCTAGAGCTCTTTTCCGTTGCTTCTGAGAAGAGAGTGTGTTTTCTTTTTTTTCAGACATGTTATCTGGTGGAGAAATAAAAAGAGTGAGAGGAAATATTGCTTGACCATGGGTTTCATTTTATGCATTGTTTTAAAGTTTTAAAACAAAGCGCTTTTTAAGATTTAAATGCTTTTAATTTCAGAATACATATAATTCAGTGAAACATAAATTTTAATTTTTCCTCCCCTGTTTAGTAATTCTCCTTATTTCAGTAATTTGTAAGGTCAAAAAGAAAATAGAGGAATATTTTTTTAACAGACATAGAAATCCCCCCCCCTCCCTTCCCTTAGAGATAACGATTTTCTTAAAGCTTCTTCTCAAATCAAACCTGCTAATTTCTGACACATTCCTGAAATAATTTTTGTTCTCAAACGCATCAAATTGGCAGATGCACTTATTCAGAAACTATGTATTCAAAGATTTTTTTTCGCATTTTCCAATCAAGACAGAAGATCTTTCAGAACAAAATTGTCAAAATTGGCATTTTCAATCGAATTTTTGGACGCAACAGCGTGGGAAAGGAAAGAAAATATGTCGTCATGAGACAACAATCGCTTATAACTCAAGATATGTTTCATTTATCGAAAAAGGAGAAAAAATCCTTCCGGCCTGTACCGGGAAGAAAAGGTAGCTTCCATATTCCAAAGAAATTCAAACAGCTATATTTTAGCCGTTTTCTAAAATAAAGCCAAAACAAAATCTGCTCCGGAATTCTTTTATCATGATCTAACAGTTAACAGAAACAACTTTTTAAAATTATTATTTTACTGCACATCTTTTTGAATTTTGAAGAAATTTAAATTTCTTAACTGGCCGCCATTTTGAAACAAGATGGCGCATGATGCTGGCCAATGAACTAGGTCGAGACTTTGGTATTTTCTGTACACGTGATCAGTCACATTCATATAGGTTCATAAATACGAGAGTTACAACATAACAAAAATCAGGTTGTTTCAAAATGTCAGCCACCCTAGAATTTCGAACTGCCATATCTGAGCCCTTTTTAAAGATAAAACCAAAACAAAAAATGCTCCGGAATCCTTGTATCACAATCTAACACTAAACGAAAACAATTTTTCCAATTTATAATTTTTTTGTTTATTTTTTTGAATTTTTAAAAATTTAAATTTTTTAACTGGCCGTCATTTTGAAACAAGATGGTGGATGAAGCTGACCAACGAACTCGGTCGAGACCTTGGTATGTTCTATTCGCATACTCAGTCACAACGGAGGGTGGTTTTGGGGTCTGGGTGTCATGATCGGTGAAAATATACCAATCATTTCTGGAATTGCTTTCCTCCGAACGGCTGCAATAGGTAGCTTTTTGTATTGAAAGCTACCTAAAACTGTTCGATTAATTCTATATTAATTATAATTCACTTCAATAATAATGCATGCGAGTGTTATGTTTTTAGGTTTAAAAATGAGTTCGTAAACGTATCAGAAAGTTTTGCTTTCTTGAGCGGATAAAAATATTTTTTTAGAACCGCCTTAAAATAAATACTAGCTGACCCCCCGCCCGGCGTTGCAAGGGCCCGTGATAATAAATTTTAAAAGAAACATCAAGTTTTTATTATTTTCTATCTTTAACCGGATTTTGTATGAAATTATATTTTAAAATTAAAAAATCGCGAAAAAATAAGGATATTTAGTGATAAAAGCGCTCAATTTCTTGTTTTTTCACGTAGGATCGTTTCATAGTTTTAAACCACAAAGTTTTTTTTGTCCGAACTCTTAAGATATCTTTATTGATGATAAATAAAACGGTTTTACAGCCCGTGTAAAAATTACGTGAAAAAATATTGTTATCTAGTTGTAAAAGAAATGTTTTCTTCTCGCTTTTTTGTTTATTTTATACGCAGTGACAAAATTTTAAATGTTCTTATTTTCATAACTTGCGTGTTCGATAAGTGCTAAGGCTTTTTTGCTAATTCAGCCAGAGGTTTGAAATTTGTTTTACTTGTTTTCCATAGTGTATTTAATATTTTTTGTGCATAGATTTAACATTCAAGTTTTTTCTCTTTTTTTTTTTTTTAATTGTGAGTTTGTTGAATTTCCTTGATTTTTTAATATACACGAGAGAAAAAAAAATTGAATGCAATATCCCATACATCTAAAAATATATGCACAGTTTTATGTAGTATTATCTTATGAATGTGGAAAAAAATCGAAGCAAAAATATTCATGTTTAAAAAAAATAGTAGGAATTTTTAAAAATTAATTTTTTTAAATCTAAATTTTAGTAAAATAGGCTGTTTTACAAGATTTAAAAAAAAAAAAAAAATATATATATATATATATACTTTTTAGCATTAAATATAATGCCACCAAAGATATTTCAGTATTATTCAAAACTGAAAAAACAGTTGGAAAAATATACAGTGTATGAATTAGCAAGAAAAAAATTAAGCTTGCTCGCAGACACAGAGATGCCTCAAAAATGAAAAATGAGGGGCTTACATAGAAACCTGGATGTTTTTTTAATTTTTATACGAAATGTATATAAAGCTTATCTAAGTTCTCGCAGGATATAGTATATTATTAGTAAGTAAAATTTTATACAAATAACGACAAATGAGACAATTTTCTAATTTTTAATTTTTCGGTGATTAAGGCTTTTAAAACATTACCTAACTTATTATATGTAATGAAATTATATGCAAGTATTTATATATACTTAAATTTATGTGTTTGATAAAATTTTACATGAATTTTCACAAGTTACAAGATTAAACATGTTATTTTTGCAAATGAAAACTTTAAACTGATTTTTCTCCATGTTCATATTTTCATAACTTGCTTGTTCGATAAATACTAAGGCTTTTTTGCTAATTTAGATAGAGGTTTGAATTTTTTTACTTGTTCTCCATGGTGTATTTAATATTTTTGTGCATGGATTTAACATTCAAGTTTATAGTTATTTAAAAAAAAAAAAAATCGAGAGTTTGTTGAATTTCCTTCATTTTTTAATATACACGAGAGAAAAAAAATCATGTTAAATGTAAAATCTCATGCATCTAAAAATCCATGCACTGTTTTATGTAGTATATTCTAATGAATGTGGAAAAAAATTGAAGCAAAAATATTCATATTTATAAAAGTAGTAGGGATTTAAAAAAAATAGTTAATTAAAAAAAATAGTAAAATAGGCTGTTCTACAAGATTTTTTTAAATTTTATTTAATTTTTAGTATTATTATGCCACCACATATATTACAGTATTTTTCAAACTTGAAAAACAGTTTCAAAGGTACCGTGTCCCCTTAATTAAGCACTGCAACTTGCAATTGATTTAATTGCAACTATTTTAAATAAAATTATTTTAATTGCGATGGATTTAAATGCAGAATACAACTAAATTATATAACTGCTTGCAATTTAATTCAGTTGCGATTGAATTCAATTAAAATCCAATTTAGCTGCAGATATTTTAGACTTTAGTTGCAGCTAACCTTTAATCGCAATTAAAATCAATGCAATTATTTTTTTTATCAATTAGTTATTTAATTGAAAATATAATTGATTGATGCCTAACACTACACGCAAGAATTAAGCTTAATAAAATACGCTCAATTAAATAATTGATAATAATAATATTTTAGGACATTCAATTGTGTCGTAAATAAAATTAATGAATTAATATAATAATAATATTTATTATAAAAAAATCTTTACTTCTGGTTTTATTTCTATTTCTGTAAAAAAAAAAAAAAAAAAAAAAAAAAATGAGCCCTCTAATTTCTTTGAACGTTATAAAGAAGGGAAATAAAATATATTGCTAAACAGGAAAATGAAAAAGAAAGCTTAGTATTTATGTTTCTGTGAATTACATGTATATTGAAATTAAAAGCATTTAAATCTCCAAAAGCTCTTTCTCTTAAAGCAATGCATTAAATGTAAACTACGGTAAAATAATAATACTTCCTCACTTCGGATGACATTAAATATTCGGATGACAAATTCGGATGACATTAAATATCACAAGCATTTATAATAATTTATTTAAGAATTTGTGTTTAAATATGTTAAAACACTACTTAGCCGGCGTGTGGATTTTCTGCAGTGTGTACGAAAAATTGTATACCTACCTTACACATGACTTATGATATACTTTCCAATCTTTCATACATAATATATTACACTATGTTAATTTTATATTTCCCATCTATGCATCAAGATTTCGTAAAAATGTCGCATATTTACATCATAAAAGTTTGTTATAGAAGTTATTGCTCAAAATTTATCAATTTAAGAAATACAGTAAAACCTCGGTTATCCGAAAAGCATGGGACCAAAGAATTTTCGGTTAACCGGGATTCCATAGGAATTTTCGGATAACCGGGAGACTTCCTATATTTATTCTACCAGATGGCACTACTCATCCTTCTCACTCCCACACAGTCAAGTAATTCGTTCGTGCCTGTAGATGCAGCTAGAGATCCTATAATAGCCTTAGATGCCGTAACCACAAGAGTTCGTATTCTATGCTATTTCCCTTTCCTGTTTACACGTGTTTTAATTTCCTCCAAACTTCATTTATGATGAGTAATACTTTAACCTTTTGATTACAGGGTTGGGACATATGTCGTTCCAGAGACTATTTCTTTATTCTATTCTCACCATATATTCAATACTAATACCTGTCATACACTTATACCAAGATAATTTCAAGTGAAATCTACCACAAAAAATTTTTTTTCTAAATTGTGGTACGAGTGAATATAAAAATCGTCGCCAGTCCAAGCCCGTAATCAAAAGGTTAAATCGCAAATGGGTTTTTATAAGCATGAAGATCTCAACGCGTTGAAGTGCAGGAAGATGCAACAACAGCATCAGATGTGTTGTTGTTTAAAATGTAGCGTGATAAGGCAGCATTGAAGCAATGCAAAGTTGAAAACAAAGCATAACTTATTTTGTAGTTATTTCATAAACAATTTAGTTGTTTAAAAAAAAGAGAGAGATATAGAGAGTTTTAAGGTGTTTCGGTTAAGACGATTTTCGGATAACCGGGATTCGGACAATCGGGGTTCTACTGTACAAGTTATTTCTTAAAGAGTTAAACTTTAACTCAGTCGGTGACAGCACTACGCAGCATCTGCTCATTATTCTATGTACCTATTCTGATAATTTTTCCCCCGCAGTCTACGCTGATTCATAGAATGAAAGCTTATAAAGTAGAGCTGCTGAAAAGGAGCTTGATTTTTGATTTCGCGCCCAAACAACTAAGAGTGTGGATTTCTTCTAGCTGTAAGCGAGTTGTAAATAGTCTTGTAGATAATCTTTGTACATAATCATGTTTGATGACCATGTTGTAATGATGTTGAAAATAAACTGTTTCCTATGAGAATCCCCGAGTGTTCTTTGTGACATCAAATATGTGTTCTCAATTTATTTGAAAATCGTGAAGCCAAGGAAATAAGTTCTATATAATGAATTTTACAATTTTAGTGTTAGCTCAAAACATTATTCAGCTTAAAGACATTTTCTTTAGTTAGTTAAGTAAACCATTTTGAGTTGAAAAAAATGCAGTTTAATACAATTAAAACTAAAATTTTTGACAATTAAATATTTTTTGAGTTGTTTTATCTGTTATTGAAATAATAGATGCAATTGTTACAACAAATGTTTTTGAAAGGGTTTTCGACCGTGTATCTTAATGATGTTTTGGAAAAATCGTAACCATTTAAAAGCATCGGAATTTTTTTTTAAACTATGAAAAGGTGGATAAAATTCATCGCATTTATTAGATAATAATCCTTTAATTATTTAACACCTTATTTTAATACCTTTCCAGAGAAAAAAAATTATTATTATAGAGACAGTCTTCATTAACGAACATAATGAATTCTGTTTCATCCTAATTTTGAAATGAAGCTTCGATTGGAGTGTATTATAAAATTTATAGCGCCGATGAGCAATATCTGAAAGAAGCTAAGAATATTTCCATTAAGAGTTAAAAGACTGAGCAATTTGATCAATCAAATAAGAGAGAGATTGAGTATTTCTCTCACATAGACCAAAGAAAAGACAAATGTTTCTTAATCTAGGAAAATATTGTATAACTACAAACAAAAACAAACAATAAACTCTTCAGAGTTACCTACGATTCCGAAAAGTGTCCTTTATCTTTAGAAACCTCATAAACTAATATAATTTCGAGGATGGAAGAAGCATTTATAAAAACAAAATTTCTTTTCCTACTACTGTTTTTCGGAAACGTTTCCGACTAGTTTTTTTAGTGTATTAACACCTTAAGCACCGTATTCAATTTACTGACAGTAGGCTGAATACTAGATATATTAAATGTCGTCAAAAGTAGTTTATGTCATTATTTTTAATTGCATGTGAATTGTTTAATTATATGTAATGTAAGGAGATCAATTAAAGGTTTATTTATACTATACAAACAAAAATAAGGTTCGAATTTTTCAATCTTCATCGCTGGATTCAAAGCTATCATCAATATCGCCTACGTCATCATCAAAATTAGGAACATAATCACTGTCCCATCTGACATAATCATTTTATATTACGATCAGCGATACAAATAAACGCAAGCACAAAAGCGAAAGCTAAACACTGCAGTTTACGAAAGACAACTGAACAGAATGACCAAAGCATAAACAAATAATGAACGACGAAGAAAGAAACAAAGCATCGGGAAAACTAATGAGTTTTTTTGGACACGTAACGCCATCTATTGGGTATGAAAACAATCATTGCTATAAAGCCCGTACAAAACAAATATCAATAGCAATTAGCGGCGCAAAAAACAAAAAAATAAAAATAAAAATAAAATAAATAAATAAAAATAAAATAAATAAATAAAAATAAAATAAATAAATAAAAATAAAATAAAATAAATCAATAAAAGCATAGAGAACATTGCAGTCTGGACTTAAACTGAGGACGTACGCACATGCGTCCTGGTATTTCAAATAGAAGAGTTCCTGACGTACGCAGGTACGTCGTGGTGCTTAAGGGGTTAATCAGTTTTATCAATCTGGATTATAGGTCTTTTGGATGCTATTCATTCTTAATTCAACATTTTCATGTTTTACAAACATGTTTAACAAACAAACATGATAAATTAACAGCACTAACATTAAAATTAATATTATTTTGTTACTCTTGAATGTATAAATATCGTTACACAGCTGAAAATGTCCCATTAAGAATTGATATCATACTATTAACTCATCTTCCGGCTTTAGAAAACTGTTTAATACACTACAAAGGCTGCTTAAAAAGGTTTCCAAAAATCAGTGGCAGCAAAATAAATTTTATTTTTATAAATGCTCCTTTAATTATCGAAAATATATTTGTTTCGGATGTTTTTAAAGATAAGGAACCCCCTGCGGAATCGTGGGTAACTTGGAAGAGGTTTTCATACATTTTCATACGTGGTTATATTATATTTTCGAAGATCAAGAAACATTTGTCTTTTTTTACAGTATACGCTTTAAAAATATTTTGAACGCAATTACACTTCACAAAAAAGAATTTTGATAATAATAATAAGATTTATAAGAAAATTTACTTTTTGTGAAAGAGACCCAGAAAAGAACTTATTTTTGTGAATTCCTTACTCAATTTCTGAGTATTACTTCAATAAAGAATATTTGAACAAATAGACAAACCATTAAATTTTTCTTGACTCATTCATATTTTCGAAGATCAAGAAACATTTGTCTTTTTTTATAGTGCACTTTTTAAAATATTTTGAACACAATAACACTTCACAAAAAATAATTTTGATGATAATAACAATAAGATTTACAAAAAAATTATTTTTTGTGAAAAAGACCCACACAAGCACTTATTTTTGCGAATTCCTTACTCAATTTCTGCGTATTACTTTAATAAAGAATATTTGAACACATAGACAAACCATTACATTTTTCTTGACTCACTCATATTCTCGAAGATTAAGAAACATTTGTCTTTTTTTACAGTGTACCTTTTACAAATATTTTGAACACAATAACACTTCACGAAAAATAATTTTGATGATAATAATAATAAGATTTACAAAAAATTTACTTTTTGTGAAAAAGACCCGGAAAAGCACTTATTTTTGCGAATTCCCCAATTTCTGAGTATTACTTGAATAAGGAATATTTGAACAAATAGACAAACCATTAAATTTTTCTTGGCTCATTAGGTGCGTTCGTAATTATATAAATACGTAGCACCTATAGTCGTCGTCTGATCCGACCGTCCGTCTGTCCGCATATAACAGCGCAAAAGAAAAAAAAACACCCAACCAAACGGTTTGAAATTTAAGATATATTACCTTTGCAGAATTTCGTCGAGACATTTCAAATTTTAGGAAAATTGAATCAATACTTTAGAAGATATTAATAAAAATATTTATTCAGAAATTTGAATTAAAAAAAAATCGGTGCTGTTTTGTTGTAGGAGCTTCCGAGGTTTAATTGTCAAACGACCGAGATACTTATTTTATTACCGAAATTAATCTGCAGACGATATAATTCGTTTAACAGAATTAAAAATCACCAAGATCTGAATATTTATAGAACTAGCTATAGTACGAACGCACCTCATTTGTCACGCTTGATGTACAATTTTCAACTTGTTCATAATTATCAATAGTGTTTAATGACTTTTAACTTGTGAAAATATTTGTAAATTTTAGGAAATAAAGCAATTAAGGTAAGAAGAATTTAAAATGCTATCAGAGTATTGAGTTTTTAATCCATTTAGGCGATTGCATTTGGCCGTTAAGATCTGTAATTTTTTAGATAACGATTTTAAATTTTCTTAAAATTTTGTCGCTTAAAAGTTTTTCTGCTTCATTTAGCGGTTTTTTTTCGATTGATTTAAATATTTCTTTTATTTTTTTGTTATTCATTTTATAAATACTATATAAAAATATAAAAGATCTTAATAGTTGCTGAAAGATTCAGAAAGCTCTTTCACTGCAGTAATTGCTGTTAAAAGTGTAAAACAAAAATGTTTTTAAAATGAAGCTGCTCAAGAATATTTGGTTTATTGTCGGAAAAGAAAAAAAAAAATCTGCCTCCACTGCAGTGGTTTTAGTATTCAAAGTATTTTCTTAAAATAAATTCAAAATTATAAATAATACGAAAATCAATTTTTTTTCTTATTGGATATAATGTCACTTTCACATTAATATTTTTTAAATACAATACTTTTATTGTTAATTTTATTTTCATTTACATACCTTGCAGGAAGACAGTTCCATGAAAAAATTTAAACTGCTGAACCTTAGAAACATATCCATGCAATGGTTTATGTCCCTTAAGGTATAATATACTTCTTTAAGAATCGAAAGTAATTTCCCGATGAAGTTGTCGCTTAACTTCAATCCATTTTACATACCAAGAAAAATATTTAGCAGTACTTATATTTATTTAGTGCTGTTTAGCACTTTTTTCTATTCTAAACTTTAAATACACCCCCGGTTTATTTCATTGCTAAGTCAAAATTTTCTCTTAAAAATATTTTACAAACCAATGTACTTAAACAAAAATGAAATAAATTTAATTAAATTTTTACAAGGGAAGAACAAAAGTGGACATCTTTCAATATCTGTGGAAACAAAATTACTTCAATATTTACTTCAATACTTACTTCAAGCAATTACTTCAATATCTGTGGTCCGTTGATAAATATTGCAATATGTCTTAATAAAACCAAATGTATTAAACATTATGGCTTAAAGTTTTCTAATTTATTTTGAAAATTTTCCTGAGTTTAATCCATATGTATTGAGCTTTATAAAAATTCCAGAAACACCACTTGATCCAAGGCGTCTATGTGTATTGCACAGTTTGCGCAAGCCACGCGCTGGACCTGCAAATACATTTTTACTTTCTTCTATCTTCACAAAAAGAAAGCATTGGATTCATGAAAATTTTTGATTCCGGTTTACGACAGATTTATACGTTTTTTAAGGTCCTGAACATGATTTGACTATTTTTAGAAAATGTCTGTCTGTCTGTCTGTAAGTGACAAAAATGTTTTGGGCACACTATCTCAAGAACTAATGCAGGGAATTTAATAAAACTTTAGATTTATTTAGACCTTGACATAAATTGGTGCTGATTAGTTTTTGGCGTAAATGGCACAACAGGTGGCGCTGCTATGCTACATTTTTCGCTATTTTTACGATACCTATATCTCAAGAACGAATGAGCAGATTTTCATCATATTTCAGATTCAGTTAGACCTTGATATAAAGTGGTGCTGATTCATTTTCGGTGTATGTGAAATCTATATGATATGTATGTATATGTTTTGGGACTGGCACATCCGACTAGTTTTAATTGGTATTATTAATTAAAAAAGGATTCCTAAATTAATTTTATGAATGTATTTATCTTTTAAATCATAACGGCGAATTAGATAGAAAATAATGCTTAAAAGTACTTTATATATTAATATAATTAATATTTGTGGTTAAAAGTTAAAGAAGGATCTGTCGAAAATGTACAGGAAACACTTTTTACTATTTTAACGCAATCAGTCTGATTGGTAAATAAATCGTATAGGTAGTAATTCTTCAAACTGAGTGAATATGTGTAAACTTTGACTTACACCCACAACCTTTGGCTTCAATTGGCAATGCTCTGGAAAAATTACTCCACGTAATACTTTTAGGTAGCTTTCAATACAAAAAAGTATAAAGCTACCTATTGCAGCCGTTCGGAGGAAAGCAGTTCCGGAAAATTTCGATATATTTTCACCGATCATGACCCCCAGACCCCAAAACCACCCTCCGTTCAAATGTTGATTTATATATATATATATACATATATATATATATCTCCATATATATATATATATACATCTGACCTATGTCATACGATAACGCCCGTATTTATAAATCGATTTTGATGAAACTAATTGTGTGTATTAAGGTCACTAATGTCTCTACCGAGTTTGTTGGCCAGCTTGGTCCGCCATTTTGTTTCAAGATGGCGGCCACTTAAAAATTTAAAACTAAAATAAATATACAAAAAAGTAAAAAAAAATCAAATTTACTTTTTAATTAAGTGTTAGGCCTAGATACGGGGATTCCAGAGCAATAATTTTCCCAATCATACGCAAAAAACTATATATTCATATCCATTAGCGCCAAATTCTCGCCACACTTGGCGACATTTGGCGAAATATCGCCAAATTTGGCGACCAAAATAAGTCTTCATAAATGAAGACAATTTGGCTATTGCTCAATAATTTGGCGAATTTCTTATTCAAATTCAGTATTAACGAATCTTTTGTAAACGTTTTCTTTGCATTTTAACTTGCTGTTTTTGTGTAACATTAGCTAAAATTTTAAAACGAAGATATAGGAAAGCTACCTTTTCCTCCCGGTACAGACCGGAAGGACTTTTTTATCAGTGATATTGATTGCGTTAAAATAATAAAAAGTGTAATTACGTATCCATGGTGTATTGGAGTCTCTTTTCTTGCGATTTATTTAGACGAGCTGTTTCAAAATAACAGGTCAGTTGTCATTTTCAACTTGGTTGTTTGAGAAACTGTGTTGGCTGGGATGTCGTCCAAATACCTCAGCTGGAAGAGTATTGCCAATTAATACAAAAGCTTCTGGATGGAGTTATTGAAAACCTATTCTCCCAGTGAATAATCCCAGTTTTCCCTCAGTTACAGAAATAAATAAGAGAAACCAAACCAGCCCTATGCACTCAAGCCATTCAAAAACCACATGGCTGCCTTGTGACGTCAAAAGCCACGAGCCTGTCCTTTTGAACTTTTGAACTCTTGAACTCTCAGTTAAATCCCTTGATATCTGGGCTCACGACAGCAGAAACTCTAAGTACCATAGACTGTTTAATTCAGTGTAACTTCTTTTCTCCGCCTGAGAGGACGTTTCTCTTAACCGCTCCTAAAGCGAATAGAAATTTATAACTTTAAAACCTGTAAATATAATAATGTTAAATTGCCATATTAAAATCTTTTATACTCTAAAAGAAAAATGAGTCGCATCCATCTTCACAAAACACATTCTAATAATATTTTCTTTCCATATGTTTAAGCAGATATAAACGGCAAATAAGTGAAAAGAAAGAGTAAAACAAGAATTCAGTGATACAGCAAATACAAAGGATTATACGTAATGGATATACAATGTCAGAAGCTGAAAAAGAGAAGGTAAAAAGATTTTGCCTATATAATAAAGTTTTCTGCTCAGGAGCAAAGATAGAAAAATGAATATATTGAATTAATTACCTCTACTTAAATTTTAACGATTATATATCGAGTGATCATTTAACTAAATGTTAGAAGATCCAATAGTATATAATTTACAACAGGAGTTTTGGCGTGGACACATGTTCACTAAGTTTTAAAAATTACTACTCGCATGCACATAAAAATTTTAAATAAAAAAAAATAAAAATGTTATAATACCACATTTAAAAAGTGTTTTATTCATTAAAATAGAAAATCTAAGTCAACGCCACATTACTAAAGTAGACAGTAACAGCCACATTCATTTTATAACTTCATCTCATAAGAAAACTTTGTACTTTGTGAAAACTTGTTCCAGCTAATCAGTTTTTGATGTAGGTGACATTAATATAGAAAGAAGAAAGAAGAAGTTTCAGAAAAGTTTACATAAGAGTCCGCAATTAATTCTGAAGTTCTTATAACAAATTAACTTTCGCATACGAACTCAAAACAAACTGCTGCATTTAATTAAAGAGCTCGTGAAGTTCTCCGAATAAACAATATTTTAGTTTGGCTTCGGAGATTGTTGAAGATTAAAGTAGCTTGGAATTAGCCGTTCTGTATGTTTTGGAAATTAAGTTCGGTTTGTATATAACACATGTCTATCCGGTTGACATAAGTATTACAAGCCTTTATTATAATTAATAAGATATTTACAAACAAGATCAGCATTTTTAATTAAAACAATTCCACTAAAGAATTTTATAAGTATATTTATTTCTTAAATTTTGAAGGGAAATTAGTTAGGAAAAGTTTGCCTTAAAGCTCTTTACAGAATAAACATTAATATTTAAAATTAAAAGATTAAAAAATCATGTACGGATTGTGGTATGAGTCTTCAAACATTGTGATTATTTTTAATACTGAATTTTTAAAAGTTTTTAATTCATTTAAAATTACACTTGCCATATGCAAGTATTTCAGGAACTTTTTTCGATTTAGAATATTAAAAATCCTTGAAAATCATGTCTGAAAAATAGAATAAAAAATATCTATGCATATGAAATTAATTTATCATAAAAAAATACTCCATGCATTACAACAAATTTGCTAATTTTCCTTACTTTACTTTAGATCATTATTTCTGGCAGCAGATATTTAAACATCTGCATTTTTTACTTATTTATTATATCAATAGCTTAGAATAATTTTCTTAATATTTGCGAACAATAAAAATGTGTTCTCAACAATGAATGTGTTAACATTCAAGCACGTATATTTCGTAATTTAGCTTTTTACTGTTATTTACATCCTTAAAAAAGTAATATTTATATTTGGGAATTGCATATTAATTTGAATGAATGTACTATTATTAAAGTTTTGGTCGCTATAATATTCTTTTAAATTATTAAAAAGAAATTATTTCCATCTATTCCCACTTGTAATGCTGAGATAATAGTTTTTTGTGATATATTATCAAAACATTTCTAAATGCAATGAAAAATGTACTGTCTGGAAATACCTTAAGCAGAAAATAACACCGGCAGATTCCTACGTATATCTACACATTTCATATAAACGCAAAGACTACTATATGAATACAATGAAAAATGTACTGAATGCGAATGTCTTAAGCAGAAAACAACATTTGCATTTTCCTACCTACACCTAAACATTTTACAGGTTCTTGATATAGAAGAAACACAGATAAAAGTTCAATGTAACAACTAGTTATATACAATTCAAGAAACCTTTCCCTTATATTAAGGAGTCTTTAGAAAATGAAACAACAGGTTTTAGAAATTAACAGTCTTTACCAAAATTTATTAGCAGCAAAGGGCCTCTTTTATTTCAGAAGCGTTTCCATAAATTTCGAATTTTCCTATTATTCTTTAAAATTTTCGATTTGACCTTTCCCGAATAGTTTTTTGAAAACATGGGTAATGTTTCTGGAATCACGAACAACTACGAAGTTTCACTGAATTTCAGTAATAATTTCTACTAAATCATGAATTTTTTTTTTGCCTTTTTTCGTCTGTGTAATAACGCATTTCTTTAGAGTATTTTCAGTTTGATAAAGAACCACACACAAATGATAAAGTGCGTCCCAAAAATTTATAGACAACCATTTTTTTGAATTTGAGAACTAACTAAATGAGTAAAAAAGACGAAATAAATTATGCAAATATATAATGATGAAATAAAAATAATAAAATATTGAAATAACATTTAACACTCATAGATAAATATTTAAAAAAAAAATGCTGTCCCAAAAATATATAGACAACCGGTGTTAAAAGCTGATTTAAGTACTGATATCCAAAATTTGCATATTCCAAGGTCATGTACTTATGACGCAATAGTTTCCTGAGATAAAAGCGAATCTGTCTTTCCGTTTTCTACTAAATGCAAAGATGCTTTGCAATGTACGGTTTTCCTAAAAGGAAATTTTGCAAATTTATCGTTTTAAGGCTCGTGGATGGAAAGTTGTGGATATTGCGAGAAAAATTGGACGCAGCAGGATTGGTACTTACCGAATTTTGTCAAAAGGTGACAATTTTGAAACAAAATCCCGTTATGGACGACCAAAGAAAACAACTAAAAAGCCAGACAGAGAAATTTTGAGATTAGTTCCAATCCGGAACCTGTCTGTACTGTCAGGATCTAAAGAAGTAGGCGTTCCAGTATCAAATCAAAATCCACGGTCCACCGACGGCTGAAGGCAAGTACATTTCTTGATTAACGCAAAATACGTCGTTTGACAAAGTTTACAAAGCGAAATAAAGACGATCGTGTTCTGTAGGCCCGAAATCACATGAATTGGGCAGATGAATGGATGAGTGTTTTTTTTTTTTTAGTGATGAAAAGAAATTTAATTTAGATTTCCCCGATGGTTGGGCATATTATTGGCACGATATTCGCAAGGAACCATGAACATTTTTCAGCAGACAACAAGGAGAGAGTTCACTCATGGTGTGGGGAGCATTTTCTTACTGTTGGAGCTGTTGGAATGTTATTCGATATGAAGGCATGAATAAGAAACTCCTCAATTAGTAAATAATAAAAAAGTTAAAAGTTTTAATTTTATGTCTTGTGAATTATTTATTAGAAATACAATCTTCTTAAGATGAACAAAACACATTTATTAGATGAAAATATCACGTAGAATGTAGTACTGGATAAATACTTGCAGGATAAAATTACATACAAAACAAAAATAATTCTTGGAGCTATGTACAAAACACAAATATGAAATAATACTTTGAAATTTTAGGCATCAAGTTTATTGGAGTTTTAAATGTAATATTCCTTTGGAACACTGTGATATTATATAGGATTTTTAATCCTACCACATTTATGCATGCTACATGGTTACAGCCTTTCCATCATCTGAACTAAAAATTTTTGAGTTTCAGCTTGCATTTTCAAAAGCATTGTTTGATGCTTCCATCTGGTGGAAATTTCTTGAAACAAAAGACATTTTTCTAACAGGAATAACCGATATTACTTTTTTGATAGGTCATCAATGTTCTGAAGACTACTGGAAAACGCTTGAAGTGCAGTTACTTCCATTAGGAAAGTTGCTCGGTAGAGACAAATGGATAATACCAACAAGACAATTGCTCCATTCATGTGTCCAACTCTATAATAAAGTGATTTAGACAAAACCAAGTAACTGTTATGGACTGGCCAGCAATAAAACCTGACCCGAACTCAATAGAGAAATTCTGGGGAATATTATCTAGAGACGTGTATGTTAATGGCGTCAATTTGCAAAGGTTGAAGATTTAAAGCTGAAAATTGAACGAAGTTGGTTTTCTTTAAATCCAGAATTTCTTCAAACTCTTGTTTTGATTATGCCTGATCGATTTTTTGAAGTGATTAGAAAAAAGGCTTAAACATTTGAACGTTAAAGAAAAAAATGAGTTGTCTATAAACTTTTGGGACAGTAAAGTTTAAGTGTTAGGTTTTCTCACGAAGTCTGTGATTGTGTAATATTATTTTTGTATAGTATTATTATTGTCTTGATATTATTTATAATTATAAACTGTTTCGAAATTGTTACTCTTCTTTTTCAATTGTAAAGAACACTCCGTTGTCTATAAACTTTTGAGATGCACTGTATGGAAAAATGATCCCGGATGATTTGCCTGAAATTTTAATATGTTGTAGTTCATGCAATATTAATCAATTGTTTTAATGGTCACAGTCCTGCAAAATGGCTGGTTTTGTTGCTATGACCGTTGAAAGACTTTAATTCATATTATGATGCACTATAATGAAAGCGATACATTACAGTTTATGATTGTTTTTATGCTGTTAAATTTTGTTTTTGTTGAAATAAATAAATACATGAGTATAGTCATGGAAATTTGACATTTGATGATGGTTAACGGTCATTTGTCGGGAATCATCTGTTATTGGTCCTTTATTGTTGACTACCAAGAATTAGGTAGTCATTGTTCAAAAGTTATTGACAATCAAATAAAAACTTAGTATTTGTGTTTTAAGATGGTCATCAGTGATAGTAATTGATCATAAGTTATTGGTCATAAATGATAATTGCATAAAATCAATTACAAACTGTATTGTATCTATTTCATTATCGTGCATTATAGTATGAATTAAGATTTTTAGACGGTCTTAGCATCAGAAGTAGCCATTTTACCGAATTGTGCCCATTGAGACATTTGATGAATATTGCATGAACTACAACCTATCAAAATTTCAGTGAATTCCAACGTGGCCACTTTTCCATATAATTTATGCATAATTCTTTAAATAAAACTATCATCAAAATACAAGCGGTTCCATGATGTTTAAACCCAGAACTAACAAAATAATGTATCAATATTCGAAATTATTAAAAACTATAATCATGGTCATAATTATATTTAAACTAGAAATTTCCAGATTTTAAATATAAAGATCCATTTACATACTGCCACTAAATCATTAAGACATAAGATTTAAAACATATCACAGATTTGTGACATTAATTGTATCGCTTTCATATAAGTTTGCTAGAGGCATTCGCTTAAATTTCGCTTTTGAAAGAGACACTAATTACATCTTCAAGCGTTTGCATTAGAACATGCATATTGATGAAAGTCGAATATATTCGTTTCCAAATTCAAAGTTTTATGATGCTCAATGAAAGTTTATGTGAATTTGTCATTTGAATGAGAGTTACGGTATTAATTTTTAAATTTTATTTCAAAAGGTTTGTACAATATGAGAAATATTCAAATTTCTGCTTAAAAGGAGTGTCAGTTTTATCTACGTAGATGATATTCATTTCAAAATTATTTTTGATTTTATTATTTATTATAATCTATATACAGTTACCTTGTCTGTTACTTAATAATATCGGTAAGAATTTCAACGATGGGTTATGAATGATTATTTTAAAATTGGACGATTGATTTTAAAGAGTCTCATGCCTTTCAAAAGCGTTAAAAATTTGAAAAAAATATTTCTGATTTTATTTTGTAATGAACTTTGAACAAATAAAAAAAAGAGCAATGAAATATTTATAATAGAACTGGAGATATAATCAAAAGAATTTGATTCCATTTGGGATGTGAAAACAGACAAATATTTTGAAAACTTATTTTATTAGCAAGACTACAAGCTATAAATAGAAATATATCCTCCATAAGTATTGATGTTTTGCGTATAGTAATTTTCACTCTTCTATGTTTATTGCCATAAAGAAAAAAAACTACCGAGTGAAGTTTAGTCTACTATGTACTATATATAATTTGGAGTTCAGTAAACTTTTATAAAAATTAGTTAAATGCCCTTAAGCGGCCCACTATTAGAACAACTACTTTATGTATGTTATACTTTTATTCGGAATTATGAAATGTTGCAGATCGTGATACGTATTAATTGTCTTTTTGATTTTTTTCCTAAATTGTGGTATATTTTGTACTGCAATCTTTTAAAAATGCTTGTTTTATAATTTTCTAAGAGATGAAACTTTCCTTGAATATGTTATAAATTTCTATGTAATTTTAATATTTAATGTTATAATTAGTCGAAGCAGACACATTTTTCGAATTTGCTATGAATCTTTAAAGGGAATAAGACCACCTTCTTCATTTTACTTTTACAGCCCGAGAAGTAATGCTCAGACTAGCGAACAAGTCGGTAAAGCATTGATGTCCCTCCTGGCCCCCTTTATTGAGGATTACAAAAAAATTACAAAATCCGGCCGGTAAACGCGACAGAGAGCGCGGTAGTGAACACTAGATATGAATACACGAATTTAACGAAAACAATATTTGTGAAAAGATAAAAATACAAAATGATATTACTGCCAGAGAATGCAAAGCTCCGACCCGATTAGGGGCACTGAATAAGGGGGGGGGAAACCGAGTCCCTGGCTCAATGATAAATTAATAAAAAAAGATCACATAGAAAGTTAAAGATGTTTTTAAGCTTTGAGAGCGAAGCAGGGCGCGATGAAATAGTAGCCAACCAACCGTCTTGAAGAGCAGGAGGACTACGAATATGCCAGCGAGCTGTTAAAAGAGAATTATAGAAGTAATGAGAGGGAAGAGCGACGTCACTGCATTCACGAAGAGGAGAAAGGGTTCTTTAGAACTTAAAGAGATAGGCCACAAAGGTACCATGACCAGTAAGAACAGCTATAATGGCGGGAGTGAGTAGGAGAAGATCCAATGATACCACTGGGTCCAGACCATAAGTATATCTACCCTTATCCGCATAGTCCCAGTGATCCTGACATTGCTTCATAAAATGAGCGAGAAGATGTCTTTTGATGCGTGAGTGTGATACTGGAAGTGAAAAATAAATTGATAATCTAGAAGTTGCTTCCTTTACCAGCATATCCGCCGTTTCATTGTCTAGGGTACCCTTATGGGCTAAAACGTGGCCTAAATTTACGCATGAATCAATCAATACCTTCCTCTGATATAAATATATTGAAATTTTAGATGGAACCGTACGAAAGGCTTTTACATCAGATATTGATTAACCCTTCTTTGCATGAGTTTTTCTTTTACAATTGTGTTTTTTTTATACAGATATTAAATATTAGACACCAGAAATTTTAAGATAGATTTTTTTAATTTGTTCAGCAACATAGTTCACGGGAAATTTACTGGATTAATATTTCTATATAAATATAGTGGTGGCGAAGAAGTTGATTTATTTATTAAAAGTTAAATAAAAAGTGATGGAAATTTACATCACTATGCAATTAAGGGTTAAGTCAAAAAGGGAAAAAATTGTACTTCGTAAGAATATAAATTCATATATCACAGCAATTTGAACAATTTTACTGGAATTCGCAGCTGATATTATTTTTTAAATTTAATGTACAAGGTGATTTTTTTTTTAAGTTGTGAAAAAAACGCTATAACAAAAGAACCACTGATCCAAATTATCTGAAATTTCACTGGTATGCTCCCAAAGCAATGGAAATTGTTTCAGGCGTGGTTTTTTTTTTAAACTTAAAATCGCACCAACAGATGCCGCTGTATATGAAGTAAAGTCGGGAGACGAGCATGCGCACGACACACGCACAATGGCGATAAAAACGTGAAGCACGCACATCTCGTGTTCATTATTCTACGGATATCCTTGCAATGACTGTGACATTGACGAACGGTGCGTTGTTAGTGAAACCGCATTATCCGAATAATGACAGCGCAGCAACTTCTCTTAGGAAATTTAGGATACTTAAGAAATTAAGAAAAGGTCCAATGACGACAGAAGGCCTGCGGAAGTTGGTTTTGAAATTTGAATAGACTGGCTTACTGAACCTAAAACTCGGTAGAGGAAGGAAACCAGTTGATGTGACTGCTGTGGAAAGCGTTGCTACTGCATTAGAAAAAGGATCTAGCAGTGATGCGGGAAGTTGCAGTGCATGGGGAATTGTCAGAACTTTGGACATGACGGTCAGAACGGTGCATAAAGTTTGAAGAAAAAATATGCGATGCTAACCATACAAAATAACCCGTGTGCAAGAATTACCTGCTGCAGACCTTTGAAAATGAAAACATTTTACTTTGCAATTCCTTGCGCGCATGGAAGTGGACATCGCATGGCCCTACAACGTTTTGTGTACAGATGAGACCAACTTCCATCTTCAGAACGCAGTCAATACGCAGAATTGCCGAATATGGACAACAGAAATCCGAACATTTCTCAACTTTTACCTCTTAATTCCCCAAGGGTGACTGTGTAGTGCGGGTTTACGGCAGAGTTTGTGGTTGGCGCGTACTTTTTTGAGAAAGTCACTCCTGCAGGTCCTGTTACCTGCACTGTCAATGCCAACTGCTACGAATTTCTGTTGTCCTGTTACGTCATTCGAGTACTCCAGCAGCGTCAGCGTCTGGGTAGAACCGCATTTATGCAAGATGGCTCTACTACACACATTTGCACACAAGTTAAGGATTTTCTGCGAAAAACATTCGGAAATAATCGGGTTATAAGTCGCAATTTCCCAACAGACTGCCCAGCTCGATCTCTTGATCTCAATCCCTGCGATTTCTGGCTCTGGAGATACCTAAAAAATAATGTGCATTGTGGTGGTGTTTGGAACGTAGCTGATCTGAAGCCACGCATTGTGCATCAGATCGACAGCATCCAGCCGGTCACTCTTCGCTCCGTTCTGGAACATACCGTTTCACGTTTCCAACTCGTAGCTAAAAACGGTGGACAGCCCATTGAAAATCTCTTGCGTTAGTTGCGCAGTTCCGTACAAATGCTTTACTTCATATTTTTATTTCATTCTGTTTCTGCGAAGGTGTTTGCTGTTCCTTTTCCCAATTACTGCATTCTCTATGTTTTTGATATGCGTAATAAAGTTTTCTTTTTCTCATAGTACCGTCCATTGTTTTCCTCTCATTGACGATATTATTTGTTTCGGTTAACTTACAGTGCCATCTGTCAGTGCAATTTTAAGTTTTTTTTAAACACGCCTAAAAAATTCCTATTTCTTTGGCAGCATACTGGGGAAATTTCAGGTCATTTAGATCAGTGGTTCTTTTGTTATAGGGTTTTACTTTCACAACTTAAAAAAAATAATCACCCTGTATCTATTAAAAAAATATACTTATGAAAATACATAATTCCATGTTTATTGAGAGTATATTAAAAAAAATGAGTATTGAAAAAAAAAATTAGCGAAAGGTAGAAGGATATATAATTGATATGACTGATATGGCATGATACATATGGTTGATAAAATTTTTGGAGGAGCACTGTGTACCATGAAGCAATAGAGAAAAATAGAAATGTAACAAACGTTTTACCTATTCAAATTAGCACCTGAACGTACTTTTAAAAAATATGTATATGCAAATAAAATTCTCCTAATGATTAAACTAAAAGTTTCGAGTTTTAAATCCATTTACATAATAATAGTAAAATATTTAAAACGAAATTCAAGAGAGTCAAACATACTTTACAAACCGGACATTTTAGTTAGCGCTTTTATAAAATTTAGTTGAGAGATATTTCAAGTTTCGATTTTGAAAGAGTCACTAATTGCAATTTTCAAGTTTTGAATGATAACATGCATACTGATAAGTCTTGAATAAATTTGTGTCACATTCAACGTTTTAAGACGCTCATTGAAAGTTTATTTTAAGCCGCATTTTGAATGGCTTTTGCAGGATAAGTGGAAAAGTTTTCTTCAGAAATTTTGTAAAGTGTAATAGAACGTTTTAAATTTTGCTTTAAGGAGGTGTTTTCATTCAGAAGATGATAGACTTTTCGAAGTAATCTAAAATTTTAATCGAACTATTTATGTCTATCATAAATATTACAGATTTTGAAGATTGATTAAGAATATTTAAATTATTGATAAATATTGTGTAAATATTGTACAGTATAATACTGGCATCCCAGCTGCCAGTATTATACTGTAAAATTAACAGTAATAAACAGTAAAATAAGCAGTAAAAGCCTTTTTGTGTTTCCTCTTTGTATCATATAAGCATTTTATCGATATTTATATATATTTTAATTATAATTAGTGATTTTATTATGAGATTATGAAATATCATCTAAATATAACAAATCATAACACTTTGTAATTATATACTTCTTTTTAACTGCTAAAAGGTGTAAAACAAAAAGATTATAAACAGAAAAATAAGTTTTATTAGACTGTTTATAAACAGTAAAATATATTTTTTTAGACTGTTTAATAATACCAATAATAATAATAATAATAAAACTGTTATATAATATCAGTCTAATAAAACCTATTTTACTGTTTATAATCTTTTTTATTTTACACCTTTTAGCATTTAAAAAGAAGTATAAAATATCATCTATTCAACAAAACGTTCATATTGGTTAGTTCCTAAGATTTAAAAATTGTGTAAAGCAAATTTTAAAATTAACTCCTAACTTCAATTCAAATAACGGTTTCAAATAAGCTTTCAATGATCATCATAAAACTTTGAATGTAAAGCAAATGCATTCAACATTCATCAATATGCATTTCTATTGCAAATACTTGAAGAAGTTATTAGAGACTGTTTCAAATGCGAAACTCAAAATACCTCTAAACAAGTTTTCTGAAGGCGATAATTACAGAGACAACTCTGCGAAATAAGTTTAAATTTTATGTCTTTCATTTGAAATATTTTAGTGGTACATGAATACTAATGTTTTAAATTTAAAAGCTTTGGTTTAATTATAAATGTTAAAATAAATCATGGTTTAGACAATTTCGAGGAATGACATATTCTGTTCGATAGTTACACATGTGGTTAGAAAATTTTGACGACGTTTTCGCTTAAAACATTTTAATATAACTTTTTCACCAGAAAAGTAATTTAAAGAAGACTGTTTTATTGTAATTAATGATGCGGAAATAGCTTAATTTTCTTTGTCTTAAAACATCTAATAATAGTGTTTTGGATCGTAAATGTCTTATAATACGGCAATCGTAAATTAGATTAATGTCATCATGTAGATTAATAATAAAAGAAATGTCGTGGTTCGAATCCACAAGTGTAGGTGTGTAGGTGTGTAGCGTAAATAAATAAGCTGCATCCCATCTGCATTCACAACATCTATTAAAATATTAATGATTATTTACAAAACAAAGATAGTTGCGACGTCCTCGTATTAGGGACATAGATGAGCAGATACTCTTCTAGAAAGCATAAAGTAATCCAGTAAGCCTTGAATACATGTTAATAAACGGATGGTACTTCTGGTGCGGGTGAGAGACAACATAAGTCTCCGTGCGGGTGCGTACGGCTTCTGCACTGTCCAGTTGCGAATTTGAGTCTGACCTGAGATATTAGTAATGTCTCTCTCTTCTTCTACTTTCTCTAGGAAAAACACAAATAAAGTTAATTACGGAAAAACCTTGGAAAGCCCAGCACGTGGGAAATTCAGTTATTGCACTTATTGCAATTGATCAGACAGTCAGTTCGTTGTGTGGGAGGAATTGGATCGAAACTTTCTAAGTAGAGGATATTGCACTTCCTCTATTCAATAGCTCAGTTAATGATAGATTATTTCTAAACTAAACAAGAAAAAGACACAGAATTTAAATAAACTAACAGTTAAAACTTCATTCCGGCTGAGTTTGAAAAGTAGGTTGATTTTTTTACTTAGAGAAGATAAAGCAGTTTTAGGGTATTCTGTATAGTAAGTAAAATCAGTAATGAAGATGTATCAAAAGATTGACATTCTAAGTTTTACGATTGTTGTTCAATACGAATTTTTTAAACATATTTTTTGTTATTAACCACTTCACCGTTTGCCCCGAGATAAGTCGGGGGTAAAAGCACTGTTTCGCCATACCTGTCGCCGGTAAAGTGGTTTTAATATTAATGAAAGTTTATTCCATCAGAAATTAAAACGAATTCGATTTAGCGTCGTGCAAGTTAGAGAAACAATGAATATCTGAGAGAATTTTACATTATTTCTCAAAAGGCGCTGTTGGGACCTGAAGAATTCGATTTATAACGAGAGATACGTTTAGTATAGAGGCACATAAGTGAGATGTGAATGTATACTTAAATGTCGAAAATAGGAAAGAACAACATAAATCAAAAGCAAAAGAATCAGAATCAGAAAGATATGCTTGTTTGAGTAATTCATAGACCTTGAGAAATTCTCTTCTTTTATGTTTTTTCGTCCTCCATTATTTATTTATTTATGAGGACTCACTACAGCTGTAAACGATAAATATTGGAACTGTTCCAAGATCAACAAAATTTCTTTTATTCCATGTCTTAAGAATTTCTGGGATATACTATTATAACATTTAATGTAAAACTTTTCGTTGTAGTTTCTTTTTAAAACAAAATATGTGACATATAAAGAGCATTTCTTGTAATTTTGTTGCTATAATATTTGGATACATGTATATAATATTATACATCTATAGATTTTCAAGTATGCATTTCTTATACGTAGAGAGGCTTTCTTAGGAAAGAACTCAGCAAAAACTACATTTTCTTACACACGATATGAGGTTAGAATTGAAGCTTTAAGTCATTCGAGAAAGCTTTCGGATTCTGTAAAAATGATTAATTTATATTCACTTATGTGAAACGTTTATTCAAAACGTTTATAGTAAATTATTGAGAGTAAAATACTAAATATATCAATATATAATGCTATAAAGATAAAAATCTTTAAACAATGTCAATACAAAGTATTTCAAAAATCTTTAGTTATTCAATATGAATGTAATACAATTATATTAACTCAGATGAAATTCATCTTATCTTCAATGTCCTAATAATATTATAAATGGGAAAGTGAGTTTGAAAGTTTGATGCAATGGTGTTTTGGTACAATGGTGTAAAAAAAGAAATTAATTTCTTTGAAACGGTGTATATAGGTTAAAACCCAGAATATAATTTAAGTTAACTTTTAGTTTCATTTAAACATGCAGATTTCAATAAATTTCCAAGATGAAAATTTTAATAATTTAAAAAATGTATTATTTGAATTTAAAATTAATTGACTTTTAATAGGGTAAGTTCGGGATAGCTGCCCTACTTAAGCCCCCTTCATTTTTTTATATTAATGATTTTTGTAGTGCACATGATCTACACCTATCTGCTCCAAATTTTATGAAGAATTTCATAAAAAGTATTACTGTAATATAAATACCATATAAAATAGTGTTTTATCAAAAGTCTCCATCAATGATTTTGGCCATATTTCCCGGACCTTAGGGTTAGACGCCCAACTTAATCAGGATAGATGCCCCATTTGTAAAAGAGTAGGGAGCATAGGTAATTAAAAATTATAATTCAAAATATGGATTTGCATTTGACTTAATACACTATTTACACCAAATTTATGATTTTTTTTTTGTTTGAAAACAAAATTGAGCTCACAGATTCTGTGTACCAATCTTGCATTACACTCCCACATCAAAGGATATTTGGTATTCTCAATTTTTCGAATAAATGGGTATACAAAATTTGAAGCCACTCGGATCTTTCTAACGAAGACAAAGTTTGTTTAATCTAAACTAACAGGGATAACGCACAACCCTCATTTTTATGTTCGATGTACAAACTCTAAAAACTAATTCGAGAAGCAAATTTAAAATTTCCAAATTAAGTGCGTTAGATTTTTATGTTTCATAATAAATGAATTCAAGATATTTTATATATTCTACGGAAGGTTAAACTTGTGTAATTTGAATTAATGGTGAGGGGCGGAAAAATTGCCAACAATAAAATAAATTATTAAAAGGTAGAAAACCTACGTTAAAAATGCACAAATAATACACAAAAAAGCAAAAAAAAGCTGTTTCGAATCAACAAGCGAGATTCTTGTTCAGTGCGAAAAAGAACAAAGCACAGCGTGCTAGAAAAATAAAGACGAGGCAAAACGGCAGAGAGGTGGTGGTTTATATACCTCCGATGCGGGTAGAGAACGCCAAGAAGCAGCCAATGGGAAGAAAGAAGCATGGAACAACTGAGTGGACAAATAGAGACATCTACCGGAGAACGAAAGAAGCAAAAGAAAACCAAAAAAAAAAAAGGGGGGGGGAATTAAATTTCTGCTTTCCAAATACTTCGAAAATAAGGAGTACTAGATAAGTTATTGACTAAGGAGTGAGAATTTTTAATGATGTGGTAAGCTTCCGAAAAATCAAGATCAATCTTAGAAGAACATTTTTAGATAATGGTGGTTGAGGAAAAGCTGAACCTATGGTGAAAAGACCGACAATGTTGAGCAATAGAAGAATGTTTAAGCTCCTGATTTTTAACATAACTTTCATGCTCTTTTAAACAAAATCTATGAGCACGTTTAGTCTGACCAATATAAGAGAGACCACACTGGCAAGAGATTTGGTAAATACCCCAGTTATCTGTACGATCAATAGGGTGTTTGAGATCTCAAATTTTCTACATATAAATGACGCTGGGAATTTTATAAATTAGTTTCAATTGTTTCATTTTGTAAAGTAATATTTAAAGAAATGCCTTAGATTTGGAAATGATGCGATTGAAGAATGATTTTTAACGGATTGCGTATAGAGTAATGAAATAAAATCCGCTTTTAAAATAAATAATATGTCAAAATAAAATTTATTGAAAATAATCTAATATATTTTTGTTAAGCAAAAGAAATTTTTTTTCTTCAAATAAAACTTTTTTCTTTCCTTTCTTTCTTTTTTTTTTGTCTTTCTGTATACCTATTTTTAACAGACCTTCAATTTTGAACTTTTAGAGTAAAATACGATTCAAAACATAAAATATATTTATCCAAATACAGTAAAACCTCTCAATAGCAGGCACTCGAGATTGCGGACTTGTCCGCTATTCAGGGGTGTTATTTTTTTGTCGTAAAAATATATGTTAGCTAAATAGAAGTTTCCGCTCTTTAGAAGCATTTGTTATGGAGGTTTCCTGTAAATCCTTCATAACGGACACTGCCAAATATAGGAGAATTCTATTTAGCAAACACCTTTTTCGATCCATGACACATACATTATTTTTTATACTTTTATTTCTGGAAAGCGGAAACCTTCTAATATCGGAAAATTTCTGTGGTCCCGGAGTGTTATTGGGAGATTTTTCTGTATTAAATAAATAATTTTTTGTTTTTAATCTTTCCTTTTAAAAGTTTTAAATATTGAATATAATTTGTACAATGTTGAAAGATATTTAAAATATCAGATTTACGAAAATTTCATAGCAAATTTGGGGACCCCTAAAATTAGAGGGGGGGGGGACAGGGCCATGGCCCAGTTTTTCCATGTTTTAATAAAGTTCTGCTTCTGGAACAGTCTCCAGCCCTGATTTATGGATATAAAATATTTTCCCATTTATTGAGGATTGAATGTCGTCAAACACGGCTGCATTTAATGCTTAAAAAAAGTGGTCAGAAATGGCTGCCTTTGCCGAAAAATCAGGGCACAAAAATGGCCGCGATTCAGACGTTTCAAATGCCTGAAATTCAGACAATATTAAGTGTCTTAAAAAATAAGACATTTTAAAAGTGTCTCTTTTTTTAACCATCCGTTTCAGACACTTAAATGTCTGAATTTAAGACATTTCAGTTTACAGTGTTTAAATCGTCACACGAAGTCGCTTTAATATATATATATATATATATATATATATATATATTAAATTTTAAAGTGTTTTCCATTTCATATTTAACCTCTTAATAGTTTCGATTTTTTTTATACACAATAAACACACACACACACAAAAAAAAAAAAAAAAAAAAAAAAAGAGAGACAAAACACCACTTTTTTCATACTAAAATATTTGCCTTATATAATCGAAAAATGTCTGCCAATTAATAAAACGAAGATTACCGTTAAAAATTCCAAAAGCTTATAGTAACGAAGAAAACAAACTCTTCCTGCCCGAGCGGCCTTCGGTCAAAACTGTTAAGTGTGGCTAACAATGCAATTTTTCCCTTTAAATTTCAGTAAATTAATTTAATGATTATATTAATATTTGAAAGCGCATTTTATTAAGTAAATAAAACGGCGTTCTATTTACTTTCTACTTCAAATATACTGCTTAAAGCTCTTTCTTATACCCTTTCTTCTTTAGTATTGCTGCATTAATATAACCAGCATCTGCTACGTACCACTTGAAAAATGCAAAATAACAAAAATAAAATTTATGTCATATCTCACGTAATTTATATTTTTTTCATTAGATGAAAATCTATATAATTCATAAAAAATATTAAATTCAGCTACTTGAAAAATGAAATGTAACGTTTAAAAATATAAAATAATAATTAAAAAAACTATTTTACATCACACGTAATTAATCTTTTTTTTCCCATTTTAATTAAAATAAAATATTTTCCTTCGTCGCTGTTTCTATGCTTAAAGTGTTCATTAATATGTAAATAAGCATTTTTCCTCCATCATGAATATTTAATAAAAATTTAAGCTGCATTCGTTTTTTTTCTTTCTTTTTTCTTTTTTCGTTTTGTCGTAGAAAATATTTACACAGTATAAATCTGCATTTATAGACTTTTTCTTTATTATATTGTAACATTTAAACAGTTTATAGCACATAATACATGAATAAATTAAACAATTTCTTTTTCTTCATATGCTTTTTAATGGAGAAATAGTAAAAGAAAGGTGATTTTTAACACTTTCCATCATAGTTGAAAAGTGTTCATGATTTCCCTTTGTTTGTCTGTGCATGTTCTAGCCTTTGCAAATGAACTTTGATTGCCAGGCCATTGATGTATATTATTGAGATTTCCTATTAGGATGTTTTCTATTTAAAATGGAGTGTATTGCATTATAGTTCGTTTATAGGGATAATAACAGAATTCCGTTATATTACGGTCTACGCTGAATAAAAAAATATTGATTTTACGGTATAATACTAACTAGCTGACTCTCGCCGGGCCCGTGATAATAAATAAAAAAAAATATATCAAGTTTTTATTATTTTATATCTTTAACCCAATTTTGTATGAAATGATATTTTAAAATGAAAAATTCGCGAAAAAAATTTATATTTAGTGATAAAAACGCTCTTTTTTTTTTTTTTTTTACTTAGGGTCGTTTTAAAATAAAAAGTTCTTTTTGTCCGAACTCTTTGAAATCTTTATCCGTGATAAATAAAACGGTTTTACAGTCCATGTAAAAAATTTCTGGAAAAAAAATATTATTATCTAGTTGTAAAATAAATGTTTTCTTCTCGCTTTTTTGTTTGTTTGTTTGTTTTCGCACCGGCTCCTTTAACGTAGCAATAAAAAAAAATCTCATCTTCCGAATTCTCTGACATTTCAATCGGTTATAAATATAACTGTATCCAAGCTCTCTTTAAAATTTTTCGAAAAATATGCATATTTAGTAGTGAAAACATGAGTTCTTTTAAAAAAAAGCTTCAGCTTTCAACATAAGAGAAAAAACATATTAGAAGATCTATGCTTTCAACGCAATGGTACGGCTTCATCCGTTTTCAATCAACCCTTTTCACCCCCCCCCCTAGGCTAAACAGGTGAGGGTTAATCAATCAGGTTTCCCGTTTCTGAGGGTAGAAACCTTCAATAAATAAATAAATAAATACAAAGTTGAAGAATGCGCAAAGAGACGATTTTCGTGTGGAAAGGACAGTGTGGATTTGACAGAATGCGCTTTTCGTTTTAAATATATAGTAATACTAATACCCCAGCTGTAATGCACGGATGTGTATTATTGCTTATTTTACTGTTCATTACTGTTAATTTTATGGTATAATACTGTAAGCTGTGTTGCCATGCCAGTATTATACCGTAAAATCAACAATTTTTTTTGCAGTGTATGAGGAAATAAAACATAAAGAAAATCATATACTACATTGCTGAAGTGCGCTGCAACATCCTTTCATTAGGATATGGAGTGCTGGCGTTTGTCGTTCATTTACAATGGCACACAAAATATTTCGGTTACAGTACTGCCTATGAGCGATAATTGCTAGAAGTGCGTTTTTAGTTGAGGTATGTGTTTCTAAGCTTGACCTAAATTTTAGTATATTACGTGTTGTGTATAAATTATAGTCATATACAGGGCTGCACAAAAGAATTCGTAAGCATTTCCAACTTTGGGCGTGAATTCCTTTAATAGTTCTTAAGTGTGTTATACATTTCCCCAAAGAACTATATTTTTGTGTAACAAATGGTGTGATTGTAGAATATATATAAATTTACTTACAGAGTCGTGCAAAAGAAATTAGATGGATTGCAGTCTATGGATGGTAATTACTCGAAGTGCGTTTTCGGTTGTACTATTCGTTTTCTAATGAATTAAAATTTTAGCATAATATGTATTGTTTATAAATATCTGTAGACCATATACATGGGTACACATAAGAATTTTATTATATTACCGTCTAAAGACAATAATTGTTGAAGGTGAATTTTCAACTGTTTTATGCGTTTTGTAGTTGAATTAAATTGTAGTATTCTGTGTGGTTTGTAGAAAATCTATAATTCATGTATAATGTAATTCACAAAATAATTTGTATATCTACTTGTCTATTGGCGTAAGTGATTAAATTTGGTTTTCATATGTGTTAAGCGTTTTTTAAATTATTTATTTGGATATCTTCATTAAGATGATGTCTCGTTACAATATCCTGGAATTGTTGGAAGATGTTTCGTAATCTGTGCTTGGCGCTTTATTTTTTACATGTTTTTCTTTCCAAAGTATTTGTAAATAAATATAAGGAAGTTCTGAAAATTCTTATATTTTTTATGTCAAAGTTTAAAAATGAATGTGAAACTTAATTTCATGCAAATCTATTTACCTTTGTATGCGTTCCACCTGCTTGTCTATAGTGGTTCGGGCACTGACAATTGGACAAGAGTTGTCGGTTTCGAATCCGAATCAGGCATGGATGTTTATAGTGGGTCGTATTCCACTTTAAGCGGGGTATATTCCGCGAGATATCTCTAAAATTCGCTTAAATACTCCGTTCAAATGATAATTTTTTTTATTTTTACAGAATCTGTTGAGGGATATTATAATAAAATTTATTAAAACAACAACGTACTGAACAGTTTTTAAGACACTGAATATCAAACATTTGGCTTTTCTAATACTGGGAGCGCCATAAATTCGTTAAAACTTAAAAAAATCATTAAAAAGGAACACATGATGCTAAACAATTGCGGTTTGCAGGAATAGAATTAGAAGAAGGTCGGATTATTTTTAATTTAAAAATATTGTTGTTAAAAAATTACTGATAGATTGCGTTGGTATGCATAATATGAAACAGATGTCAAAGGGGACCTTCCCCTTCGGGACGATCCTCCAAACGATCCGTTTCTTCGAAGAGTCTGGCAAACTTTAGTATCACAGCAGATGAAACGGATCTCTTTGTCGTCTTGAGTCCTTTTGCTGTGCGGAATTTTTGCAAGTTGCTGATTCCCCGATCTTGCAAAAGTGCTTAAGCAACAACGCTTGATCTGGTAATGATAGCATACTGCTGGCATCGAATGAAGAAATTATGTGCATTAAGGTGTTTTACTGACAACCTGATTTGCATAAATCTGCTTCATATTATGCATACCAGCGCCATCTATCGGGGATTTTTTGAACCACATTTTTTCTTGGTTAATGAAATAAATCCGATCTCTCTCTAATCCCATTCCTGCCAACCGCAATTTTTTAGCATTGTTTGTTTCTTTTTAGTGAATGTTAACAAACTTATGACGTACCCGGTATTCTAACCTTCATTTAAAAGTTTATTTGCTTTCAATTCCTACTAAATAACTTAACTATTGCATTTGTTTATTTGTTCAAATCATTTAAATAAAATAAAATTGGATGTTACAAGTTCACTTTCGCAGATATTAATTTTTAATTCTTTCATCTCAAAGTTTTGCTGTATTAATTAACGAAATAAGAAGCTTGCAACTCCAATATACTATTTTTAAAAATAGAAAGTAATAAGCATAAAAATAAAGTTTTTCTTCTCATGCAATTAACCTTTTTCTATTTTAGTAAAATTAAAATAATTTTCTTCCTTGCAGATTACGTGCTTAAAGTGGCCATTAAAATTAAAATGATATGCATTTTTTTCCCTTCATGAATATTTCTTGGAAAATTAAGCCACGCTTCTTTCTTTTGTTTAAAAAAAAATTATAGGGCATTTTCAAGTATTTATTAAGTTTTTTTTCACCAAAATATTGTAATATTTAAACTGTTTACATAACAACAGTGCATAAATTAAACTCCTTTTCATCCTTATTGTGTTTTTTAAAGGTAAAATAGTGAGCAGATGGTTCTTTTTCTGTGGTTATTCTCAAAGTTCTGAAACATAGCTATTGAATAATTATTCATAATAAATTAACTACTTCTCTTAATTCAATAGTGGATTCTAAACCACTTCATTTCAGACTAACATCAATACTGGTTGTTATTCACCAGAACCAGAAAATTATCTTTAAATTCCACACACCCGACCTGAAACTGCCACACTTCAACCCGAAATCGCCCCGAACCCGACCTTAATTCGATGTGATAGAAAATTAATCCATATTTTAATACAATTATAGAAAAGTAGTCTACATTTATATCTCTAATACCAATTTTATCTTTTGTATATAAAAATGAACACATATACACTCTATAATATCCAAATAAACAGTTTTTTCATTAAAAAAATATATAGGACTTTCTTTTGTAAATTCGGATAAACTCGAACCTGACCCTAAAATGTCAAATTCCAACTTGAAACCTACAGGTTTTTTTACCCCCTGAAACATTTACCTTGACCCGAAAACAACCAGCAACGAAAAAGTGTCTACCTGACCCGATGCAGGACTCCACTTTCGACTTAATTCTTATAGATGAATTAATTCAATTATATTTTAATTAATAATTAATTTCTTTGCTTTTTGTAGAGCATTGTTTAAATTTTCTTCATTTCAATGCATCCATCATCTTACATTTATATATCTAAATATACAGGGTGTCCATAAAAGAACGCCGGTGATTTGAAGCAAATTTTTTTAATCCAATCACTAAATTAGGTTAATGTTATATATATGTACTTAAAGGTAAATTTATCAAGATTTTTAACATTTAGTAGATTTCAATGTGTGCCCTGTTTGGGCACACATCCAAACGGTTTTCAACATCTTCCCATGTCCTGGCCAACATGTCTGGAGCGATGATTGCCACACAATAGATTATTCTTTGCCTGAGATGACTTGCATCTTAATTTTACTCATCGCAAAAAAGATTCTTGACATGTTCCCAGAAAAAAATGTCTAATGGAGTCATATCCGGGCTACTTGGTGGCCGAGAAATAGGGTCTGCCCTTCTAATCCACCTGTCGCCGAATCGAGTATCCAATGCTTCCAGTACACGCAAACTGAAGTGGGGTGGTGTTCCATCTTGCTAAAAGTAGACAGGACTCTTCTCCGCCTCAATATCAACCATATGAGGGAAAACATACTTCTATAACATTTCACAGTAGACATCACCATTTATGGAATTTTCTACAAAAATGAAGGGACCTATAACTTGGTTATTTATAAGTCCGCACCAAACATTTACCTTCGGTGAGTCACGTTGATTTTCTACGAACTCATGAAGCGGCTGGGAACCCCAAATTTTACAGCTGTGTGGGTTCACAGTACCGCTTACATAAAAGGTGGCCTCATCAGTAAAATCATATTTCTTTAAAAATCGTTAGCTGTGTGGGTTCACAGTACCGCTTACATAAAAGGTGGCCTCATCAGTAAAATCATATTTCTTTAAAAATCGTTATTAATATCTATCATGTCTAGCATAGTAACAGCAAACTCGAATCTCTTGTTTTTGTCTGTTGGTTTGACTTCGCGTACAAGTTGTATCTTGTACGCAGTTAGGCGAAACCTTTTATAAACCACCTCATGAACAGTTGATTTGGGTATTCCCAACTGAAGACTGCGTCTCAACGATTTTTTCGGACTTCGTTCACATGAAGTACGGATTCTATCGACGCTCTCTTCTGACACTCGCGACGTTTGTTTTAACACACTTCGTAGCCAATGACGAACGGTTTTGTCCGTATAGGCGCATTACTACCATACTCGCGCCGAAAGTTCCGCTGTACAATGGTAACATATCCAGTTTCTATAAGCCAGATAACACACTGAACCTTTTGTTGTGGCGTCGCCATTGCACTGCATTAACTGAATGGAATGATTGAATGAGCGTCTGCTACATTACTTCAATGTCAATGACTCGCAGCGCTACCTAGTGTTAAAAAAACCTGAAACTGGTGTGGTTAAAATCTGATGAGTTACTGATTTTTTCTAAATTAACTGACTTGACCTAACTCATACAGTTAACTCGATATGATTTTTTAAAACACGGAGTTCTTTTATGGAACCATGTATTTTGTCTACATTTACTATTTAACACTTTGTATTCTTATATTCTCCCTCCCCTCCCCTATTTTGCACTTTATTTTTTGTAAGTATTTATATTTAAACATTTCATTTATATTAATTCATAAATGTATTTATTTTTTCTCCTACTCTCCTCCAACAAGGTATTAATTTTCATTTTCTTATCTTATTTTACTTTAAGTTAAGCACCAATATATAGCAATTGAGTTTCATCAATTTTTCTTATCAGTAATACTTAGTTATTTTTTATATTAATTCCAACTCGTTCTATTTTCCTTAATTTGTTATTTATCTTACTAGATTGCAACACCTAAAATAATCTCATTCAAATATTTCTGGTTTAAACCTTTTTCCCTTTTTACTCTTTTCTGTGATTCATTTCCTAAATCAATCAATCAGCCCTCATGAGTTATTAATTTAATGTGCGCCCAGGTTCTGTATGTACGTACGTATGTATGTACGTATGTCTGTTCGTAACGCAATAACTCTTGATAGAAATATCCGATTTTCTTCAAATTTTGTATGTAGGTTCATTCTGATAAGGCCCCGATTAGTTTTGGTGGTTCATTGTTTGAGTATAAAGGGAGGGAACGGGGGCTAATCTCCCCTGACTTTAGATAAATGAATTTTTCAGGCAGAATTATCTGATTTGCTTCAAATTTTATATATAGGTTCATTATGATAAGGTGCTTCCCTAATTATTTTTTAGGGTTCATTGGTTAAGTATAAAGGTGGGAACGGGGGGCTAATGCCCCCTTAATTTATTGTTGATTTCTTTATTTTTCGAGAGGCATTATTCTTTGAAAAATGAGTATAATATACAATTAGTGTGAAAAGCCTGTGAACTCAATGCCACCAGTTTAACTGGGCACTTTTCTTTTTCTTTTTTATTGTTCCGATCATCTTGAATTCGTAGAATTGATATAACAATGTCTGATACACGCGGTTCGGAATTATATTCCAAATATTGCTCATTTTGCATGTTCCCATTTTTCACGTTCATTTATAACGTTGTTTGTATGTACGATAACTGAAAACTTGCACCTTTTCAGATTATTATAGCTTGTGCAAGGATGAAATCGACATTTTTATGGAATATCTATATATATATTTGTCTTACGTGGCGCGGAAATAGGGCTGAATTTCTACCTTATCGTTGGCAACAATCGTAGTTTCCAGAGCTCAGACCAATGACCAGACAAGATTGTGTTAGCCCCGTCTCCAATATGGCGGAAAGTGTCAGAGCATTGAAACTGAAGCTAGCAATTATTAAAAATAAAATAATATGAACGTAATCCAAAGCGTCTGAGATGATTCCTCATTTTAATTATGAGAAATACTGTTAATTTCAAATAAATTCATTTTTTTTTCAAATGAATTCATTTAGAATTTATTTACGAATTTCACTCACACAAAAAATCGGAGATAATAAAATATAAACTTTCTAGAATGCCCTGCTGCCATCTGTTGCCGTTTTATTGAAGTAAAAATAATTTCTATTGCAGAAATCTATAATCAATTAGAATAATAAAATGTTGAACGAAATTTAAACAATCATTGATGATAAACTATCTTCCTACCACGTAGTTTTTTTTTAATGAATTTAAGCCGTGCTGTACAATATTATAGGTGCTAATTATGTTTCCAAGATCCTCTTTTCATAGTATTTAAATTATTTATATGTCAATTAGTAGCATCAACTAAATGCATTTTTAGTTGTGTTTTCAACGGAGTTTTCAATTACTTTTGTACATTAAAAAAATTGTCAATTTCATATGTTCAAATGATTTATTGTAGTACTTATTCCGGCTAGAATTACCAGAAAAATAAAATGAGGCGAGCGAGCAAAGCGAGCTGTGACTATACCATTTACCAACAAGCCTAATGTTGAGCGGGGGATTGAAGAACCAATGATTACCCGGACAGGCGAAGACACAATCGGCGCCACGGTGTGCGCCACTGTTCACTTTACGATGTTAATTAGGAATTTATTTAATATAATTATCAAAAATTGACAAATCTGAGCCTCAGGTGCATTTGGACCTGTCTTCGTTTATTCTTATCCAAATTTGCACACCTCTACATGTGATAAATTTCGCTAGCCATCGCCAACAAACAAACAAATAAACAGACAGACCACACACAAGATATACACACACAGACAAAAATATTTCTTTAATAATATAAATGGAGATAGCCCCTAATAGAAATGTCAAAGCATCAATTAAAAGAAGATGTTTTCCCAATTAAATAATTCCAGTTTCATGTCCCCACTATTATTTCTGTCAGAATAAGCTGGAGGTTATTGCTTTTTTTTCTCTTTTTCTTTTATTTGCGTCTGTTCACTAATTCTGCTGTAACACTACAAAATACTGTGCACACAATATTTGAATATTGATTTTGAAAATAAGTTTTTACTGCAACTACTTTTTGTTCAAGCTTTTTTTTTTTTTTTTTTTTTTTTTTTTGAGTGGTAAATTTCATTTTAAATCGGAAAATAAAAGGAAAAAAACAAAATTTATTACTTTTATTATCGTCTAATAAATTTTGGGAGATAAAACATTTCAACCCGATAATTAGATATAAAACTTGGTAACATCCTTCAAAATCATTAAAAAACAATATCTTTATATTAGAACATACATCAGTAATTATTAAGAAGAAAATAAAACAGACTACAAGCAATTATTTTCTGACCTTAAAGTAACGGTTCTTAATCTTTTGTTTAGCACGGATCCCTTTTCGTATTTCCTTTGTTTTTGCTGACTTCCGGATTAAAGACTGAAATAGGATATATAAAGTAATAAAGATATATAAACTAAAAAAAACTGCAAAATATATTTTTTATACAGTACTTTTAAACAGTATTCTTAGTTTTCTCTTTCACGTTACTCTCACGATTTCTCTTAAATTCTGCAAAATATACTTTTTTATACAGTACTTTTAAACAGTATTCTTAGTTTTCTCTTTCACGTTACTCTCAAGATTTCTCTTAAATTCTGCATAAGTAAACACTTTTACATTGAACGCGAGGCCTTCGTGGGTCCCTTTCAATTGCGCTGAGGATCCCTTGGGGTCTGCGGACCACAGTTTAAGAACCGCTTCCTTAATGCACTGATATTTATGTTTACTATATGTAAGATGGCGTATTTTGGTGATAGCGTCTTGACGAAGCAGAATGTTTCTGAGAGAATATTTTATTGTTATCCACATACACTTCAAATTCTATTGTTGCAAATATTGCCCATTTTAACGCAAATTAAACAATCACATAATAATATTTTGCATTCCCTTTAAAAATAAGTACTGTATAATTTTTTCACTTCGTCTTTATAATAACGACACGAAAAGTTTTGTCGCTGACTAATTGGAGACCGGGGCACATTGGCCCATCCGCGATATTTTTCAAACTATCCGGTGGATAGCGTTATTAGCTAAGTGACATGTGTTTTATCGCGTCATCTTTCACCCACAAAAGCGTCAACAGTAAAGAAGCAATCAAACGAAAGCCATTTCAAAATTTCAAATTTTCACTCAGGCAAGTATTTTTTTGCACTTATAAATAATCGTTTCTGATTTGTTTCTAAATTAAAGTTTCACTTTGTTGAATAGTAATCTAAAAGACCATTGTTCAGAGCTTACTTTCTACCTACTTATTTTTAAAAATATTAAAAGAATGTTTTGATACGATGATCAAAATCCAATATGACGATATGTAACAAGTTGGCCCATTTAATCTGGCCGCAGCCTAGGAGTTTGATTTCTGCATTCATAAGCCTATAAAAGTCAATAAAATTATTCCTTAATGAAGTGTTTTACTGGGCAGGGAGGTATTAGCTAATAGTCAAATAAGACAAATGTCTACGCCCATAAATCAGAGGAACCCGGTTTAATAAACAGAAAATACCAAGAAAATAATATTAAAATTCGTTAAAAATCTAATTTTTCTGCATTTATGTAATCTAAAATTTATAACTTATATGAATTCACAAAATAATCTTTCTTTTATTGCGTAGATAGCTGACGAAAAAACGGTGTAATGTAAAAGAAACTCCAAGACAAATTGTTTCTTGAAAGCTAGGAAGTTTCCGAAAGTTTATTTAGAGAAACTTTATTATAAAATTAATGTATTAGTTTATTGTATTCTCTATTATTAATAAAAACTGTAAGTGGCATTATTTAAAATTTCTTTCAAAGCAACTTGCGTTAATATAGGTCCCAATTTAAATTTCGTCTATGGCCTGCTAGAGCTACTGACTCATTTCTAGATGCCAAGATGGTTCGTAATTACGGGGTCTGTCCAGGAAGTAATGAGACGGAATTTTTCAAACCAAGCAGAAGGCCAAAGGGGCGGCGTTTGCGGGCGGCACTTGCGGAGGGGGCTGTCAGCTACAGAGTGTGGTGGAAGTCAGGTGTCCTTGAGCCTTTGCAGTGCACGGCTCAAGGGGCGCACGTGTTTGAAAGTGGCGTTAGGTTTTCAGAATGCAGCGGACTGTCAAGCAGCGATACGCCATAAAGGAAGTCGAGATGGAAGAGAAGACGTCGATGACAAGCAATGCGCTGGGTGTCCATCAAGTTCTGGAACTTCACAAAATGGGGCAAAAATTAAAGCGCTTTTGAACTATGATCGTCGGATGAGTGTCCAAAAGATTGCAAAGACGTTGGGACTTCAAATGCGGAAAACACATCCTTCAAAGTGACTCCATTCCTGGCAAAACACAGCGTCGCAGTACTGCCCCCAACCACCGTAGAGCACCGATCTGTCACCGTCGGAGTTCTATTCCCTCGGTTTAAATATGGCTTAAAAGGTCATCTGGATTAATTTTAACACAATTATTCAAATTGGTAAAGAAATTATACGCAAAATTACAACTGGTTAAAAGGTCATAGTTTCGACAATCTGGAGAAGTTGCAGAAAACCGTTCCAGTTGAAGACTTCCAGGTGGGCATAAATGGGTGGCAGAGTCGTTGGGAGCGGTGTATGAATGCATGAGGAGGCTATTTTGAAGAATATTAAGTGACTGTAAAATTTTCAAATGAATGAATTTTATGAAATCAGTCTCATTACTTCCTGGACAGACCCCGTATGTGAACAAACCATACAGGGAAAGGTTCCAGAAGAGGCAATGAAATTGGCTGTTCTTGAAATTAAATTGAACAAGAGACCAATCAAAGAAGCAGCAGGGCTATCTAGTGAAGAAGAACAAAAATACAAAAATAATTCCCTATGTCTTCGTTGTTTTAAATCATTCAAAATGTGTAAATCAGGAGAAGAGTGGATTCAGTGTACCGAGTGCAAATGTTGGGCACACGAATCGTACGTCACTGTGCATATTTTATGTTTGCATTTATTGTGATGATGAGAAAGATTTCGATGAAGACAGTAGATAAGTTGAACAAAACATCTTTTCTTATTCTTTGTATCTTTTACATACCAAATTAAAATTGCATTTAATATGTTATGTGTTTTTTTCATTTCCGTTAGCAATCCGAAAATAAAATCTGTTTAGTGGCCAAACCTACCCGATTCGACGGGGCAAGTTGGTCCAATGACTTGATGTCCTTCTGAACTTCATACAAAAAATATTAATAATTATTTTCAAAAAATTTCTCACGTGGTTATTCTTTAAGGTGCGCTTTTTGTCCAAGCTAAAAAATATTAAAATTTTAATAAAGTAAAATAAATAACAAATATTGAAGAAAAATGGGCCAACAAGCCCCGGTCCCGCCTACCTCCCCGCTATTATAAATAGCTGTGAATACCACCTAAATAGACTACAATTTGAGGAGTAATTGACCAATTAAGTTCATTGATTTAACTGGCAATATTTGGCCGTTATTTGTCCATTATTTTCCCCCACTTAATCATCCATCTTAAACCGGTTTACGTAAGGATCATAATTAATAAAATTTTAAAAAGTTCTTCTGTTCTGCACAAACATAGAAACAGAAATATCATAGAACTAGGAATATTTCAAGTGAGAAATAAGACCTCTAGCAGAATTAATCGGCATGCCAGAGCTGCAGCAAGTATGGTACGAGCGGACAAGCCAGATAGGAGCTTGATTGAAGCCTTCAGTTATCACTATACTGAAGCACTGCGGATCAGTAGAAAATGAACTATTTTTTTCGCACCAGGACGAAAACAGAGTCGCTGCAGTACTATTACACTCGAAGGAAACAGATAAACGCAATACCCTTTGGAAAGTGGAGAAAAAAGGAAAGAAAGAAAAGATGGTGAAGAAGTATGGTATTAGCTCTTCAAGCCTATATACTTTAATAAGATCGAATATAATATTAATGCCGATGCTCTTGGCCCGAAAAAAGATAAGAACAGCAAATACAGATTTGGATAAACAGTTTATAGGCAGTTTGTTGAAATTTATTCCAAAAACATCCCTATAAATGGAACACTGCTATGTGATCATGCGCTTTTCGCACGTGCGCTTGGTTTTGCGGAATTCACAGGGATAAACTAAAACAAAAACAGATTTCCCATCCACGCACAAATGTTGGCGGTTCAGGACAACGCGATCATAAGCAAAATCACAAAATCTCACTCGTCCACCGGGAGCCCTTACTTTACAAAAGAGTACCCAGACATCCTGCCAGACAAGAATTGCCTTTTTGCTTGATTAAATCCTTTTCCTTCATAAAACTACATAATAATTTTTCAAAAACATATAAAATACAACTCAAATAAAAAAAATGTTTAAAGAATACCGAATCCCCGTAAGATTATGATAAAAATAGAAATTCCTTTATTTATTGGCTGTTGATATACTCATCATTTAGCCACGTTCTATGATTTTATAACTCTATTAACATTTGTATTTATTTATTTAAATATTTACTTTAAAGAAAATTAATCAGTTTATATTTAAGAATATGGTAAAGAATAATTTTAATGAAGAATGAATTAAAAAATAATGAAAGAAAATGTATTGGAATCAGTTTTGAAAAAATCTGGCGAAAAAAACATCAAATTAATGAATATTTGTAACATGAATGGGAAAGTTTTCTATTTAAATAACATAGATCAAAGGGATATTTTTTAAGATATCTAATATTACAAAAGATGCAACTGATGTTATAAATTCCCGAGGAAGAAATATCCACCTTTGTAAAATGTTCTTCAACTTCTTTCACATATTTTTTTTCCTCTGATAAATTATGTATGTAAATTTAACAAATTTCTTCATTACTACTTTCACATGATCAATATATTTATATTTTTTTATGAAGCATATTTTATCTTCTTTAGTGAGCAAAAAGAATCCTGCAAAAAGTAAAAGTTTTCTTTTAATTATTATTAAAATATTTTTGGAGTTTTGAATTATTATCAAATAATAAAAATGAACCGATGAAACGAACAGAAAATAGTAAATAAAAGGAAACAGACAAAAGCTAACATCTTTCTAAAACTGAAAGATGTGTTTTAGTGTTGGCAAACACGGAAAATTTATAAAAATTAAAGTAAGTTTATATAAAGATATATAAAGATATATAAAGATACATAAAATTTATATATATTTTATTTATAAAAATAAAAGATAAGTTTAGGTTGTAAAATAATGGGATTTTTTTAATGCACTTATAAAACGAAAACAATAGGAAGTATATGTATTACATATATATACTTCCTAGTTCAGAATCATATTTCCAGTTTCAAATGCTACTTTCCAACATACTAAAAGCTAAAAGCAATTTTCGTCAAAATAGTCGTTTTTCAAAAAGTTACAAAATTTAGTATTTTATGCGGCCATTTTTTTTTGAATTACTTGTATTTAGAATAATGTTGCGCTCGCTTTACCAACAATATGTACCAATTTTATAAGGGCAAGTCATTAAAAAGACCAGTGAAATATCGTGAAAACTCGAAAAGTTACAGCAATAATTGATAAATTGAGATAATATAATCCTTATATAATTAATAATATAATCCTATGGGATTTTCCTCCTCAATATATCAATTTGTTGCTGTAACTTTTTGAGTTTTCACGATATTTCACTAGTCTTTTTATATGATTTGACCTATAGTATTGACTATCAAATCATGACAAAAATTTTTTGCCGTAGTCCGCGCATGCGTAGTTACATTTTATTTCATACAAATACCCATATCTCATCAAATATTCAATATATTAATATTTTAATTGCAGTATACTATTTCTACGATTTTTTGTCAAGTTTTTGGTAAGCGGTGTTAAATTGGGCTGAAAACTCTGCATGCTATAAAAAAACTTTTGAAATTTTCACAGACACGTTAACATCTTGACGAATGCTTACACAAATGCACAAAATGCACACAAATGTTGAACAGGACCTATATAGTTATTTGCTACAGTGGCAGACCATTTTGAGCATTTTCTGTTACTTGGGTGATCGAAAATATTACTTTATTATTAAAATTGTTATCACCCCCCCCATCTCTAATTGTGCTTGCGACAAAATCTTTACTGAAAAACATGAAGTCAAGCATGTTCTTTGCATGCTCAAAGTTCAAGGGTATTTCGGGCACTTCCTCACGAGTTTCAGTAGATATTCCACAAAATGTCTGAAATTGGTCACTGCCCCTTAATTTCTGGAAATCAGTGTACTATGATAAATGAAAGAAAACCCTTCTTGTGGTATTGTACTGGCGGAACATGCTTTATTGACTGACATAGAAATATGAATTATTCATTGCATTAGCTTCTTTTTATTGTGTACTTAAGAAGTGTATTTCCTTCATAATATAAGACATAGTTTTAGATATTTTTGTTTCTTTGCTTTCTAAATATATTTAGGAAAAGAAACTCTTGCTTAAATTAAAAATTAAGAATAGTTTAATCGTTATGGTGTTTATCATAAGTCAAAAACTATTCGACGAAATTAGCTGAAGCTTTTATAAGCATATTAGAAATCTCTGGAAATCGACTTACCTTAAAATATTTTATTGGTTATAACTCATAACGGTTTCGAATATTAATTTCACATTTCATATTTCTTAATCTAAATTCATAGAAACTACAAGTCTAAGATATTTATGCTTGGGGTTTAAATAGCATGCTAGTAGAAAAAAAAGGATAGAAATTTTAATAATTTTAATTCCAAAACTTTTCGTACAAATGACCTAAAATTCGGTATCCAGACATTTAGAATTAAAAAAATATTTTTTCAAATTAGGGTGTTGCCATTGAAAATATAGAAGTTATTTCAAATTTTAATATATAGACGTCCATCAAATCCGAATTCTTCTATACAATATAATTGTAGGCATTATTCATGGTCGACTGGTACTAGGAACTTTTTATACGATGGTTTGCAGAAGAATTATAGGAGGATGTAAATATTTTTCCATAATTATACCTATGCGAAGAAGGTCAACTACCGAACCTTATTACAGGAAATGTGTAATTAAATTACGTATTTTCACCTCTTGGGAGAATTTATCTCATTAAAACATCCGAATCGATTTGAGTCGTTATAATTGAGTGTTTAGTTTGAAAATGACTTTTCACGAAAACATTATTTACCTGTCAATACATTTCCCAGTCTGCCTATTCAACGATTTGGATAATTCTGATCGAGATAATTTCTGACATTTTTTGGGACTTCTTGTTGAAAGACGATCTTTTTTTCATAGCGTAAAACTACCTTTAACAGTTTCTTATTATGTGTGAAATACTGTTTGGTAGAAAGTAGAAAAGTGCTAGTAGCATCGCAGTCGTGCTTTTTGTAATGAAAAAGAAACATATTCACAATATTTGTTATGTGTGTCTGTATTTTTCTTCATATTGTATACTTGTTTGTTCATATATGTTATGTTCCTTTAATATATATATATATATATATATTTTAAATCTGAACTAATAAGGAAAAACGTATTATGATGGTAATATCCCCCCAATGTTTTACACAATGTACAAAGTATATCTTTTTTAGAAATTTTCAAATAGTACTTTTTCTGTATGTCTAAATTAACTTTCATCTGACTCTAAATACCATTTTTGAACGGTTCTAACCGTTATTGCACTTTTCAAGATCGTACATGATATATTTATGAAGAAAATTCATCAAATAGAAAGTTACTTAGTATTTTTCTTGTGTTACTTATAACTAAAATTATAACTCGTGTTTGATTTTCTTTTTTTGTGTGTGTCAATCTCAATGATTAGTATTAATCTGTAATCAGAGATGGCGCTACAAGTCCAGCATTTTGATTATGACTTGCAAGAGAGTGTTTGATGCGAGATGTACTGGCAGTGTAAGCCTGGACGTTCTAAGCATTGGTTCTCTTGGACCGACTTGTAAATATGTATAATAAAAACGTATAGTTAAATAGATATCTCCTTGCTGTTCCAATAATGAACTCACAAAAGTTAAAGCCATATTAAAGGGCGACGAAGCGCAACTGAACCCAAGATTTTAAATAAATGTTGCAGACATTTTGAAAAGAAGAAAAAAAAGTAAAAAAAAGAAAATGGCAGAAACGGAAGTAATCTCTCTGGGACGGCTGGAAGAATATAATTCTACTGTGCGGTGGTCCATTTATGTTGAAAAAAATTGACTTTTACTTCTCTGCTAATAATATTAAAGATTCGGAAAATAAGAAAAATATTTTATTAAGCTCTGTTGGAACTGCAACTTTTTCTATATTGAGAGATATTATTGTACCGACTTCGCTGAAAGAGATAAGTTATGATGATCTCTTAAAGAGAACATTTTTCACCGTGTCCAAGTGAAATTGTTGAACGTTTTAAGTTTAAAAAAAGATTACGGAAGCAAGGGGAAAGTATAGCCAATTTTGTGAGAGATTTACGTCGGTTATCCGAATACTGCAACTTTGAAAATACACTAAGTAATCGCCTACGGGACCAGCTAGTGTTTGGAATTCAAGATGAGAAAATACAACAAAAATTGTTAGATACGAAAAATCTAACATTTCAAACAGCTGTGGAAATTGCGGAATCGTTCGAATCAGCCGAAGCTGGAGTTAAATCACTACAGATTAATGGAGGAACGACGGTAAATAATGCTCAAGATGCCCGAATGGATAAAACGAAATTATACCAATATTCGCCGAAGCCGAAAGAAGGGATGTACGCGCCTGGAAACCGAAACAGTTATAAAGCGAAACCTTGTTATCGTTGTGCAAGAAATCACAAACCTGTTGAGTGTCCATTTAAATCAGCGGAATGCCACTTTTGCATAAAGTTGGACATTTAAAAATTTGTTGCTGGATCCGCAACTTCTCTACAATGAACCAAAATCTGAAAAAGAACAGTAAAATTAAAACTGTTCAAGAGTATTCATTAAATGTTATGAGGGATGGGTGCAATAATGTATTATGGGAAAAATGTGTTACAATTAATGGGATTAAAGTTAATTTCGAAATTGATTCAGGAGCAGCTCATACGATCGTAAGTAAAAATATTGCCGATAAATTATTTTCAGGTAAGCCTCCTTTGGTTAAATCTAATATTAAGCTGCAAACGTATACTAAGGATTCTTTAACTGTATTAGGTGAATTAAATGTAAATGTTTTGATTGATGATAATTGTATACCTAATTTTAAAATGATAGTTATTAAAGAGGAAGGTCCGAGTTTAATTGGTAAAACTTGGTTGAAAGCATCAAAATTATTTTGGCCGAATGTAAACATGATTAGAAGTATTTCGAAGGATGATTTAATAAAAAAAAATTCCTAATGTTTTTGCTGACGGGATAGGTACAATCAAAGGTCCTCCCGTTTCAACAAATTTGAAAAATTATGCAAAACCAGTTTTTCTAAAATCTCGACCTGTTCCTTTTTCTTTGAGAACAGCAAGTGATTTGGAATTGGAACGATTAACAAATGAGGGTATTTTAAAAACTGTTGATTATTCTGAATGGGCTAGTCCTATAGTAATTGTTCCAAAACCAAATGGTACTGTTCGAATTTGTGGTGATTATAGAGTAACAGTTAATGCAAATACTGAAAATAATAACTATCCTCTTCCAAGAATGGAAGAATTATTTGCTAAATTAGCAGGTGGAAAATTCTTTACTGTGTTTGATTTAAAAGATGTCTATTTACAACAACCTGTTGATAATGAAAGTAGTAAAATTTTAACTATTAATACTCATAAAGGTTTATTTAAAGTTTTAAGACTAGCTGTTGGTGTAAAATGTGCACCAGGTATTTTTCAAAGAAAAATTGAAAATATATTAAAGAAGTTTGATTATGTTGGTGTATTTTTAGATGATGTAATTATAAGTGCTAGATCTGAATCCGAACATTCTGAAAGAGTCGAATGTATTATGAAATGCTTTTCTGAGCATGGTATAAGATTAAATAAGGAAAAATTAAAATTTATGGTTTTGGAAGTTAGCTATTTAGGACATAAAATTTCACAGGAAGGCATTAAGCGTGTTCGAGAAAAAGTTGATGCTATTTTGAATGCTCCTTTTCCTACTAATGTTTCTCAATTACGTTCATTTTTGGGATTAATTTCTTATTATAGAAACTTCCTGCCTAATATATCAGATGTGTTAGAACCTTTGCATAGATTATTAGCTAATAATGGTCAGAGACATGGTCAGAGAAGCATGAAAAAGCATTTCAGAAAGTTAAACAAATTTTATGTAAATCACCTGTTTTAGAATTGTATGATATAAACAAAGATGTTGTTTTAAACTGTGATGCATCTGAATATGGTATTGGTTGTGTGTTAAGTCACATTGTTGAGGGTAAAGAAAAACCAATTGCTTTTGCATCTAGAACGATGAATAAAACTGAAAGAAATTATGCTATGATTGATAAAGAAGCTTTATCTGTAATTTTTGTGTAACTCAATTTCATCAATATTTAGCAGGTAAACGGTTTAAAATCATAACTGATCACAAACCTTTAATTCGATTGTTTGATCCTGCAAAAAAAGTACCTGATACATTATCACCCAGAATGCTGAGATGGTCGTTAATGTTAGCAGGGTATGACTATACAATTGAGTATCGCGAAGGTAAAAATAATAAAAATGCTGATGCATTAAGTAGATTACCTCTTCCAGAAACTGTAAATGTAGTAAATAATCCATCGGAAATAATGTTCGTTTCTAATAGTAATGATTGGCCTGTTACTTCTAAAACTATTTCAAAGTGGACAACTGAAAATCCAGTAACAAAACAAATTTTAGAGTGGGCGTTATATGGATGGCCAAAAACGGTTAAATCAGAGGAATATAAACCATACTTTCGTAGACGTGAGGAAATTTCGTGTTTAGAAAATTGTTCATTATGGGGACATGAGTAATTATACCAGATGAAGGTCGCGAAAAAATGTTACAATTATTGAATTCCGTTCACCATTTTATATCTAGCATGAAAGCTAAAGCTCGAGGTGTGATCTGGTGGCCTAATATGGACAAAGAAATTGAACAAATGGTTAATTCTTGTAGTAGATGCCAAATGTTTGCTAGGGATAATCTTAAAATGAAACCTTCAAAATGGGAATCGGAATTTGCTTGGGAAAGAATTCACATAGATTTTGCCGGTCCTTTTGAGGGTAAAATTTTTTTAATAGTGGTCGATTCTTATACTAAATGGTTAGAGGTACAGGTGGTACCCAGTGCTGATAGTAAATCAACTATTAGAGTACTACGTAGAATTTTCGCTACATTTGGTTTGTCTGTTGAATTGGTCAGTGATAATGGACGTGCGTTTACAAGTGATGAATTTCAAGAATTTCTTAAATCAAATGGAATTATACATACACCTATTCCGCCATATCATCCATCATCGAATGGACAGGCAGAAAGGTATGTTCAAACTGTTAAAAATTGTCTTAAAAAGCTAGATAAGGGTGACATAAATTTGTCAATTTCACGATTTTTATTTGAAAATCATTCCACCCCACATTCTGTCACTGGTAAGACTCCCGCAGAATTAATGTTTGGAAGGTCAGTTCGAACACCTCTACACTTGGTATTACCATCCAAACCTAAAATACAGCAACCCTTACATAAATACAATCTTCATGAATCAGTTTTTGTTAAAAACTTTGGAAAAGGGGAGAAATGGATTAAGGAAAAAATTATAAAATTATTGGGGAGTAGATGGGATTTAGTAAATAGAGATGACGGAATAATGTGTAAACGTCATGTTAATCAGTTGAGACACAACAGAGAAATAAGTGATGAAACGTCAGAGGAAAGTAAAACGGGTCAGTTTGATAAACAAAACAGCGATTTTGATAGTTATGATAGAGTTAAAAGAAACAAGTTTTCTGGATATTATGTAAATAATAAAGAGCAAATTAATGCCGAGAATGCTGAAAAATCTAACCAATCTCAGTTTTCCCACGATATTGTAACAGGTACAGTTGTGAATAATAATTGTGATGATACTATAGATAAAAATGTAAAGGACAATTCCGTGGTAAACAATGATGTGGACTTACAGAAGAGTGCACCTATAAAGACTGATAAAAAGGACAATCAACCTGTTCGAAGAAGCAACAGACAGATTAAACCAGTGGTTCATTTGAACTATGAGGAAAGGGGTGTCATATCTCAATGATTAGTATTAATCTGTAATCAGAGATGGTGCTAGAAGTCCAGCATTTTGATTATGACTTGCAAGAGACTGTTTGATACGAGATGTACTGGCAGTGTAAGCCGGGATGTTCTAAGCATTGATTCTCTGGACCGACTTGTAAATATGTATAATAAAAACGAATAGTTAAATAGATATCTCCTTGCTGTTCCAATAATGAACTCACAAAAGTTAAAGCCATATTAGTGTGTATTGTAAATACATATTGAGTAAGATAGATAGTCAAATGACAGATTAATAAATGTGCACATGCATGCAAACGTATAAATATACAATTATGAAAAAACTGATTATAGAAAATTGCTTTCCTTTATTATTTAAACGATTCGAAAAGCTTTATAAAAAAAATCAATGAATACATACATTTATTACTTTCATAAATTTATCATGATTTTAGAAGAATCAACGATCCGTAATAGTCTTTATTTTTAAAACAGTTTCATTGTACTTTTAAAAGTAAACAAATAGAAGATATTAAATGCTCCCATTTCTTTTTCCAAATAATTGAAATGACAGCAATGCATTTTTCATTCAAAGATTTATCTATTTTTCTTCGTATGCAGTACAACTTCTTTTCAATATTCTCTTTCATTTCTTAAGAAATATTTCACATTCTGTCATATAATCTGTACGAAATAGAAACTCTTTTTTTTTCTTATTTGCACGCTTTTATGGAAGCGTTTTAAAAAATGTTGATTTTTCGTAAGAAATTAAAGAATAATTTTTCTAATGTCAAGCTCATCATTTATCTGTCGTAAAAAAATAAATAACTCTCGAAAGGATAAAATGATACTTCTGAAATAAATTGTTGGAATTAAAAAAAAATTCAAATTATCATGTCAGTTGGCAGTATTAAATTTACCTGCTTGTTTTGGATTATTTTCAAAATTATATGCGATAACTGCAGTGTAAAAAAAGACAATTGTTTAAATCACACATAGATAATCATCAGCGTACAAATGTACAAAATCAAAATTAAAAATTAAAAAAATATTTAAAATGCACCCAATGTTCGGCCTTTGTCTGCAAAGCCATCTTCAGGGTTTTTTTTATCTTCTTTTCAGAGCTCAGTGTGGATACACCAATAAATCAGTTGTTTCAAACAACTTCTTGGTGTATCCACACTGAGCTCTGAAAAGAAGGTAAAAAAACACCTGAAGATGGCTTTGCAGACAAAGACGAAACGTTGGGTACATTTTAAATATATTTTTAAATTAAAATTTTGATTTTGTACGTTTGTACGCTATTGAGTATCTATGTGTGTTTTAAATATTAAATTTGACAGCGTAAGTCCAAGTTTTTATTAAAAGACAAATTTTTTAATCCACGAAAATATAATCTAACCACGTGGGTGGTGGTGGTGGTGTAATAATCACGGCCGACTATCTGCACGAGGGATATAGGTTCGTGGGGTGAGTGTCCTCCGTGGGGGTATTTCTAAGGGAACCTAACCCGTATTTACGCAAGGATAACCAATACCAGGTTCGGAAAAAATCACGAAAACTCCGAATAATTAGGCCGAGGGTGCGATTAGATTCGAACGCAGCACCTCCCGTACATCAGCTTTGAGAGCAGAACCTCTCTGCCAATGGTCGGGCTGTAATCTCGTAGTAAAACATATAATAACATCTTCCGATTTGCACACAATTAATTTTTAAAAAAAAATTTTAAAAACATTAGAAACCCGTATATTTTTTAGATTTAAAGAAACATTTTTAAACCAAAATTTATTTGTTGTCGCTGATTTTCGGAAACGTTTCCGAGTAGTTTTTATAGCGTAGTAAAGATTTTTCTCAAACCGGAATACCAGTGTTTAGGATGTTATCCATTCTGAATGGAATATTTTCAGCTGCTCAATTGAATTTACACTTGGTAGAGTAACAAAATAATATGAATTTTAATATTAATGTTAATGCTTTTAATTTAAATGTTTATCTGTAAAACACGTTCATTTGATATGAAAATGTTTACTGGAGAATCGATCGCATTCGAAAAATCCTTATTTTGGGTTGACGAAACAGATTAAAACGCCACAAAACTTGTTTCCGAAAATGAGTGGAAGCGAAAGAAACTTTGTTTATTATAAATGTTTCTTTAAATCTCAAAAATTAATTGGTTTCTGAAGTTTCGTAACATAAAGATAATGAATTTCGTATGTACAATAGGTTAATATACAATAGTTATTGTATATTTTTGTTCAGGATTATATTATATATATATTTTAGGTTAAGAAACATTTGTCTTTTTTTTTATAGTGTACGACTTATCAGAGAAGAATGGGTTGACTAGTTTTAAACTATGAGATTTCTTAAAAATTAACTAACAACGAATTAAACTATCTGTTCTTCAAATATTTCATTTGAAAGACCATTTTTTGCCTAAAATGTGTATTAATTAATTTAAGTGTTTCATTAATCTATTACATTGAATTATGCAAAGAAAGTTAAACTTTATGTTTCCTACTTATTTCTGTTATTGTTAACTCTTAAACATTTAGATTCCCATATTTCAAAGAGTTATTAAGTTAATATATGAAATCAGCAGATTTAAGGGAATGTAATACACTGCTTTTAAAATACATATTAGTAAAAATAAAAACTTATTTAGATCTCACATAATATTTTCTTTTAAGTTTATCGAAATGAAAATATTTTTTTCTTAAAATCCTCACTTATTAAAATAAAAATGAAACTCAATTCTTCACTTTTATGAATATTTTACGAAACATTATGACGCAAATAGTTTTTTCTGAAAATAAAAATAACACAGAAAATATCAGATTTTATTAATTTATTTCTTTATTAATTTATTTCTTTATTTCTTTATTTTCTTTATTATTTTTTTATTAATTCATTTCGTTATTCTTTATTTTTTATTGTTATTAGTAACAGTAAAACTATTTATATGAAAGCAAAGATGTTAGGATTTCTTTGAAGGCTTGAAAATACTCCTAGAATTATGTTGGAGGCGTGTTATAAAACTATAAAAAAAAAAAAAAAAAAAGCATGATAGTAGCCAGTCAAGCGGGTGATTCTATAGTAATAGCTTCAGAGAGGTAGTTTTTCATAAAAGGCAAACATTACGCATGGATTATCTATATTTCTATAAGAAAAGTACCTAAAATTTCAAAGGGCAATTATTCCTTTTATCCGTTCTGTAACATCGTCAATAAGCCAGTGTAAAAAAAAAAAAAAAAACAAGGTGGAAATTGCTCGTCAAACGTGACAAATGAAGTGCGTTCGTACTGTTATTATTTCAGTGAAATGTATTATATCGTCTAATACTATATATGATTAATTTCCGTAATAAAATAAGTGCATTTTAAGTTGGCAACATTTTATCTTTTGTTGACATTTACTGAAAATTCAAAAGGGAAACTTAAGCCTAGCTTTGAAAATTTCAGAAATTGAAATCTATATTTAGACTTTTTATTCATTTAATATCTATTTCTCCGGAAACATCTATCCAAAAACCTGTCGGTAGATTATAGGATTACTATAATTAAAGAATTTTAGTATGCAAATTCGGTTTTTAAATTCAGTAATACGGAAATAATAAGACTCCATCTTAAATAGGACGTAATCACCATGGTAACCTAGAATCATTACCAATCATGGGATATAATTGAATTAATTACGTATGATAGGATTTAATAAAATGAATAACGTGACTATAATTTGGTCATAGAGGTTATAAAATCTCATATACGTCATATATGACTATAACTTGGTCATAGAGGTTATAAAATGTCATATACGTCAGATATGACTATAACATCATACATGTCAGATAATTTGACGATACATCTCGGTCGCTTGACGATTAATCCTCAGAAGCTGCTATAACAAGGAAGTACCGATTTTTAAAAAAATTCAAATTACTTAATAAATATTTTTATTAATAGCTTTTTAACACTTTCCAACCTAGTTGAAAAGTGTTTATGGCTTCGGTTTGTCTGTCCGTCTGTCGTCTGTCGTCTGTCCGTCTGCCTATGCTCTAACTCGCATAAATATGCTCGGATCGCCCTGAAATGTTTGTATGTTATTGTCGTTTACTATAGCATGTTCCCTATTTCAACTGAAGTGTGTTGCACTAATAGTTGATTTACAGGGACAGTCAAAAGTATTCCATTACGTTACAGTCAATGGGAAATAATCGTTTCAAGTGCATTTTGATGATGTTACGCCATTTGAAACATGATGGAATTGATATGTAATTATGAAGAGCATTAATACATGCTTTTTGTAGAATATGGGGTGCAAAGCATTAATTATTCATTTACAGGGTCAAACAAAAGAATTCTGTTACACATTGTTCTATGGGGAAAAATCATTTGCAGTGTATTTTAGCGATATTTCACTGTTTCAAACATAATGAAAATTATATGCATTACTGAGGTGCACTATAAATTGTTCTCTTTAAAGTGTGGTGTGTATTGTGTTAATTTACAGGGACACACAAAATATAGCGGTAACAGTACATGTGCGATATTTACAGTCTGTGTGATAAGTGCGTTTTCATCTTTGGTTTGCGTTTTTAAGTTTAACAATTTTTATCATAGTATACGTGTGTGTTTATAAACTTGGTTGTTCATATACAGGGATACACAAGGGAATCCGTAAGTATTTCTGAATATGGGAGTGAAGTGCTTATAAGGGTAGTTTTTAACTGTGTTACGCATTTTCCTGCTGACCTATATTTCGTAGACTAATAGAAGTTTGTGGAATATAAATGAATTTCCCTAAATAAAAAAAATAAATTTCTACGCAAAGAAAAATATACATTGTCGTTTACGGTTGGTAATTGCTGCGAGTGAGTTTTAAGTTGCCTTTTAGCTTAATATTTGGTGTGTACAAAAGTCTTCAGATAATATACAGGGCTGTACAAAAGAATTCGAGTGTATTTTCATCGATTGGCGGAAATTGCTAAATGTGAATATTCTAATAGAACTAAATTTTATCATGGTATATATCTACATCTATTGATCATATACAGGGCTGCACAAAATAATTCGACTACTTTTTTGACACTGGATGGTAATTTTGAAAACTGTATTTTTCAATGTCGTATATGTTTTCTAAACTGTTTGTTTACATATCTTCTTTCACCTTATTTAATAGTGAAGTTTCGTTAAAGTTGTCCGACTGTGTTGGAAAGTGTTTCATAATCTATACTTGACGCATGATTTTTGTTCTTTTTAAGTTTTGATTTGATTTTCATAAAATTTGAAATGACTCGAGAAAATTTTGCAACGGCTCTCAATATTAAATTTTACATCATTTGGTTGGGTAATTTTTGCGCTGTTATATGCGGACAGACAGACAGACGGACGGACGGGCGGACGCATCAGACGACGACATAGGTGCTACGTATTTATATAATTACGAAATCACTTAAAAATGCGGAACGTTCATGCACGAAGAAGAAAACAGGAAAGAAAAATCATGCGTCAGGCACAGATTATGAAACTCTTTCCAACACATTCAAAATACAATAACAAAAGTTCACAGTATAATACATGGTAAAATATGATGCCTACATAAACAAGGGATCAGAACAGATGACCGTCCCTGGAACCCAGCTTTCGCTTTATAGTATAAGTGCAATCCCGTGGCGAAGACACAAATCCACTGTTTCTTTAACATACATACAATGTGTTGAAGGTAATCAGTTTTTACAATGTTTAAAGTGCACAATTATTTAACTAAACGTGTCTAACCAAGTGTAACTTTCCATACTTAACTGTATTAAGGGTGCACATTAGCTTAACATAACAAATTTGGCAAGGTAAAAGACGATTGGGAAAGAATATGCAATGTTTGCGAAGAAGTATAGGGTATAGTAATACTAAACAAGTTGACAATTATTACTTTACAGAGATTAATGAAAATAAAAGAAACCAATAATATGAACTGATAAATATGTACAAAATTTACAATGGAAAAACGCCTCAATTTACCAGACCTGATAAAACAGCACAAATTCAAACAGTTAAAGAGCTCCCGGTGGGTTCGGGTGAGTGAAAAGAGGTTTGAAAAACGCATAACACATTTGAAAAACCAACATCAGCAATTACCGTCAATAGTCGGAAAAGTATCCGAATTATTTTGTACTGCCCTGTATAGAATTTATAGATTTGTGTATATACTACATAGTATTCTAAACTTTACTTCAGTTAGGAAACGCATAGCTCAGTTGAAAATTCCCCTACAGCAAATTCAGCAAGTAAAGAGAAATGTACTCTAGATTTTTTTGTGCAACCCTGTATAAGATCTATAGAATACACAAACCAAATAATATGTAAAAAATGAGTTAAATTTAAAAACGCGTACAACAACTTAAAACTCACTTACAGCAATTATTATTCAATTATTATTGATAGACAGTACTGTAATCGAATTCTGTTGTGTGTCCCTGTAAATGAACTATGAATGCTATGTACACCTTATGCAACAATAAGCATCTTTTTGTGCACATCAGTGTTATATATCAATTTCAATATGTTTGAAATATAGTGTAATATTATTAAAGCACCCCGCAAACAATTTTTCCCCATAGACCATAATGCAACGGAATTTTTTTGAGTGTCCCTGTAAATCAACTATATATGCTACACACTCCATTTTCCGTACCGAACAAAGCCATAGTAAACCTCAATAACATATATCAATTGCGTGACAATATGTGTATATTTACGTGAGTCAGAGCACGGAAAGACAGCAGACAGACATCCGGCAGACAGACAAACCGAATTCATAAACACTTTTCAACTATGTTGGAAGTTTAAAAAAAAAAGAAAGGCTTACTTTAACACATTCAAAAATTATTATCTATTTGAAACTTTATATATAACTATGCCAAATTTTACGAATAGTACATAACACCATCACTTATAAAGCGCGAAAATACCGATAATAATTTTTTTAAAGACGTATTTAGTATTTTTAATGCATGAAATACGATGCAAGGCGTGTTAAATATATATCTGTCCGAGATTAATGAATCAATTAAAAAATTATTTTCTTATCATGATTTTAAATAGAATAAAACAGCGATTACAATCTTGAACGAAGTGTAATTTGATTAAGAAATGAATATATGGAGGAACTTAAAAGTCTTACGTTTTTGTGTTAAAGAATTAAAATGGCAGAGAAGTATTTATTTTAAAGCTTCTTCTTTCTTTATTGACTTTTATTACATGAGAAATGTTTAAAGTTCTTAAAAACATTCTTGTGAAAAGGGAAAAGCTTCATTTTTGTATGATTCTTTCTGCTCGTAAAAAGGCGTTTCATAAAAGATGTTTCATAATAGATGCAAAAATGTTGATTGTATAGAAGAGAATAAAGAGCAAAAGCTTCAAAGTTTTGGTAGTTATCATTTATTACTGCACATAAAGATATATGGAAAAGATCCCAGAACATTTTTATAAAGGCAGTTATTTTTCGTTCAACATTTAAAACATAAATTTTACAGTATATTTACAGTATATTTTACAGTATATTTTGGTAACGTTAGAGATCTTTGAAAAACCTATTTTAATAATGTTATTTAAATAGACGCTGTTCCAATTCTATGAATTCTCATATTTTTTTACTTTTTACCTATGTTACTGGATTGAAATTATTCTGTTTAAGGGTGTTTGTCAGTGAAGTCACAAATCAACCTCGCTAACGTTAATAATTAATATGATTCTTGTATCCATTTTTTAGGTGCGTTAGTTAATTATATAAATACGTATCACCTACACTGAGAAAAATGACACTTTCAAATCTGAGTAAATCCCCGTTTTAATTTTGTTATGAAACTTTTTGTTTCAAATATGACGATCCAATGCTCTCAAGTCAGAAATAAAATAAATACTCAGAATATTGAAACATGGACATGCTCAAAACTGAGCCCATAGAGGTAAGTTCATACTCATTTTTGAAACATGGACATACTCAAAAATGATTAGGGCCAGTTCAAACTCATTTTTGAAACATGGACATACTCAAAAATGAGCACATATTAGACAGTTCATACTCATTTTTGAAACATGGACATACTCAAATATGAGCACATGATGTTTTATTCTTGAGTGTGTGCATGCATTTCAGAAATGAATATATACAAGTTTCAAACTTGAGTAATTTTGATTCGGAGCCATTTTGAATATGCAACATACTCAAAAAAATTGAGTATTTTTTGCCCAGTTTTGAAAATGTCGTTTTTAGAGTGTATAGTTGTCGTCTGGTCCCTTCTGTTCGCATATAACAGTTCAAAAGCTACCCAACCGAATGGTATGAAGTTTTATAGATATAATAGTTGCAGAATTTTCTGGAGTCATTTCAAATGTTATAAAAATCCAACCAAAACTTAAAAAGATATTAATAAAAAAGATTTATTAAGTAATGTGATTTTTAAAAAAATCGGTACTTCCTTGTTATAGCAGCTTCCGAGGATTAATCGTCAAGTGACCGAGATGTATTGCCATATGTTATCTGACATGTATGAGGTTATCGTCATATATGACGTATATGCCATTTTATAACCTCTATGACCAAGTTATAGACACATTCTTCATCCTATTAAATTCTATCATACGTAATTAATTGAATGATATCCAATGATATCCAATGAATTTAAAAACCGAATTTGTATGCTAAAATTGTTTAATTGTAGCAACCCTATAATCTACCGACAGTTTTTTCCATAGATGTTTCCGGAGAAATAGATATTAAATGGAAAAAGAGTCTAAATATGGATTTCAGTTTCTGAAATTTTCAAAGCTAGACTTAAGTTTCCCATTTTAATTTTCAGTAAATGTTAACAAATGATTAAAAGTTGCCAACTTAAAATGTATTTATTTTATTACGGAAATTAATTATATCATAATAAAAGACGATATAATTCATTTCACTGAAATAATAACAGTACGAACGTACCTCATTTGTCAAGTTTAACATATAATTTCCAACTTGTTTAAAATATGAATGAGGGATGCATTCTTATTTTTAAAATATCTCCCCAGAAACTTACTATTTTAAACTTAATTTTTCAGTATATTCTTCTCAAAGAATGGCTTTTTTAGTTATCGAAATATTTCTAAAATATATGCTTAATTTAATATTTTATGTTTTAAAAGCTGACGAACTAAACAACGCATTTAAATCCTAAAATTCTCCAAAGGATAACATACAGGGTGGTTAAAATTAAACTGACGGTATTCAGAGGCTCATAACTTCTATTCTACTGATCGGATCCGAATGAAACTTCAAATATATGTTATCTAGATCATAAGGCCAAGGTTTCCGTAAAAAAAAAAAAAAAAAAAAAAAAAAAAAAATAGTTTGAAATTTCACTACCAGATGGCGCTGTATGGCTAAAACCATATGCAAATGAGTAGCTAATGTAATACGTATGGTTCAAAGAAATCATACGTCCGCAGTGAACATACCGATGAACAAGAAGGAACGCACATTGAGTGAAAACTTTTTTATCAGAATGAGAGCAATGCTTCGGCAGCACTCCGTGCTTATCGGCGGACGACGAACAACTAAGTCGGCGATTGGGGAGGAAATTGCATTCAGAGCCGAAGCATTGCTCTCATTCTGATAATAAAGTTTTCGATCAATGCGTGTTCCTTCTTGTTCATCGGCATGTTCACTGCGGACGAATGATTTCTTTGAACCATACGTATCTCTTTTATAGCGAAATTACAATTAGTGTGTTTAATAAAATGATCCACAGAATTTTCTACGGAGAATGTAATTGGCTAATTCAATCTTCACATTCCGTGGATATCTAATGCATAGTTCTAATAAGATATGACATCTATATGATCTGTAGGATTATTGTAAGTCGTCGTGAGAACGATTGTGTTTGTATGGGGCGCTGCAAAAAAAAAAAAAAAAAAAAAAAGAGAGAGAGAGATACATCTTTTAAGAAAAGTACACAAAACAAAGTTTACAATATTAATTTTCTTATGAGATATTTTAAAAATAAAATGTATTCCACGCCCATAGGTTTAACATTAGTGAAGGGAATTTGAGATCTCACTGACCAACATCTTCAATATAAATATTTAAGAAATAAATATTAATAATAAAGTTATAAAGTTAGTTTTACACATTTTAGCGGAATAATAGGTATTTTGGAAATTCTTAAAAATATACAATTTTATAGGTGTTTTTAGGTGCGTTCGTAATTATATAAATGCGTAGCAACTATACTCGTCTTCTGGTCCGTCCGTCTCTCCGTCTCTCCGCATATAACAACGCAGAAACTGCTCAACCAAATGGTTTGAAATTTAATGTGTATAATCGTTGCTGAATTTTGTCGAGTCATTTCAAATTTTGTAAAAATAGTGTCAAAACTTAAAAGATATTAATAAAAGGTTTCTTCGGGCTATTAAATCCTATCATACGACACTAATTAAATGATATCCCATGATGGGTAATGATTCTAGGTTGCCCTGGTGATTACGTCCTATTTAAGATGGAGCCCTATTATTTCCGTACTAGCCGCCACTGGCGACCAGTTTGGTCTCCCTTAAATGTATGTTAAGCACTGCAACACGTTACTTTTATTCATACTTTATTTTTTTTCCGTAATCCTTCGCCAAACCGGAAGATTCTAATAGACAAATCAAAAACTTTTTCGATCATGGTAGCATTTCGCATATTTTTTGTTGTTATGTATTTCATCTTTCTTGACAAAAACCGCTTAACCAACTTAAGCATTTATGCTTCATATCCGTTTGCTTATCAGTTGCAATATGCTTGCTAATGAGGAGATTCTTAAACATATTAAGTAGTTTTCCGTAATTGGATCCATTGCCAAATGGCGTATTTTAGTTAATACGATTTGGTGCAATGAAGTCTATTTTGTGAAAGTCTTTAATGATATCCACCATTTACACTGAACCATATTGTTGCCAATATTTTTTTGTTTGTTTGTTTGTTTCTCGCTAACTTTGGCTGTAGACTTGATTACGGGAGAATCAAGAAGAAAATCTATCATTATTCTCATTTAAAACGTCCTGAATAATGTGACATAATAGGAGTGCATATTATAACACGTAATTTTCGAGTATGGTTTGGTGAAACATTGAACTTTTGGAAGCCAGTTTTGATAATCACGTAAATATGTCACACCAACATTACCGCTTATAATTCTAATTACAGCAACCCGTTTTTTCACTCTATATTGCAACTCTATAGTTAATATAGTGCCCCGGTACGTCTACGACAGCTGTTCCATCAGAACATTTGATTTCAAAATAAAAGTATCGTTTCTAATTTGCACACGTGAAAAATAAAAGCTGGTATTGGCGATTTTAAAAATTCTATTGGCGAGATTTGCGCCCAAATAACACAAAAGTACTTAATGATGTTATGTATTTTGTAAATGTATATTAAATTACTGTTTTGAAAGCGATTGGTCATTAATAATGGTAAATATGATTGGTGATTAACAATCATTTTCGGTGGTCTCTCTTCCTTTCACGTATAATACATAAATACCAAATTAACTGACAATTTGTTTCGAAATTTGATTCATTAAATATCATTACATGAGTTGTATTTGTTTACATTAAGCTTACATCAAGAAAAGATAAAGAATGAAGTTGAGTTGTATAGCACATAATTATGGTAAACTTTAATTGTGTCACTGGTACGAATTATTTTTTTGACACCAGGCAGCGCTCCAAAAAATCTTTCATGGAAAACTAACTTTACGAACGATTATCTCCATGGTTTAATGGTTTAATATTTTAAACCTTCACGACGAATGAATCTTTTTTTTTTTGTTTACTTTCATGGATAGAGAATTTGAACTGCGAAGCTAATTTCAACTGAAGTTATTGGAGAATATATACATAATTGAACGTAAGTCATCTCTCAAATATTAATTTATTTTGAACGATCTTTCTAAAAATGTCACATTTATGAAGTTTTATTCGAAAAAATAATTTTTAATAAAAATGGCCGCCTGGCATATGAAAAAGTGAAACGGACATTCCGGAACTGTTGATGACAGTCACATGACTTACGGTTTTATTATAGAGATTACTGAATTTAAAAACCGAATTTGTATACCAAAATCGTTTAATTATAGCAATCCTATAATTTACCGACAGTTCTTTGGATAGATGTTTCCATAGAAATAGATATTAAATGGAAAAATAGTCTAAATACGGATTTCAAGTTCTGTAAATTTCAAAGCCAGGCATAAGTTTCTCATAGGAGTTTTCAGTAAATGTCAACAAATGATAACCTATTGCCAATTTAAAATGTATTTATTTTATTACGGAAATTAATCATATCCTAATAACAGACGATGTAATTCATTTCACTGAAACTAGTTATAGTACGAACGTACCTCATTTGTCACGTGTGACGTACAATTTCCAACTTGTTATTTCTAACACTAAATTTTCATATTTTAAAGAAATGGTATTACAAACTGATACTACTTTCATCTTTTATTTAACGAAAAAGTTATGCCTTACATTTCTGATAATTAATATAATTATTGTATCAATTAAAAAAATGTTAAAGAAATGCATTTCCTGTTTAATTTTTCAATTATAAGTTTTATACATTTATATTTTTTTCTTTGAAAATTCTGTCTTACTTTAATTTATGAAATAATCAATTAATTGCAACTGTTATACACCATTAAAAATATACGTCTAAAGGTTATATTAACTGTTTCAAATTTTACACAATTATCATTATTATTTAATTACAACAAAAATAATTTGAATTCTTTGCTTTACGTAGGTATTGAATTAAAAATGAAATAGTCATTTCTCAATTAAAAATTTCTGCATCTTCATGTTTTTTGAAAAAAAAGAAACATCTTCCATTAATGTTTTTGCGAAAAAAATTTGCACAAAATATTTCAGTATTTTTTTCTGCTACATTACATTACTTTTTAATGACAATAATGCATAAATTAAGCAATTTTTCATTATTTTTCTTCGAGCATTACACACCGACATATAATTTTTAACTAAGTTATTTTGAAAGGCTTCCAAGTAAATAAAAGGGAAAATCTAAAATCTTTTCTTTTTTGTGTTAAAGAATTAAATTGACATAGATGCATTTTTGACGCAAAATATTGTGAGTTTTCTTTTGTACGCCGCTGGATCATCTTTCTTTATTTAATGTTGCTCATTGACATATGTTTAAAAATCTAGAAAAGTATTCTGCTGAAACAAGACATGTTTGAATTTTATTATGATTGCTTCTACTCTGAAAATAAGATAATGAGACTTTCTAAAAAATATATAAAAATACTGAAAATGTGGCAAGGAGTAATGAACAACAGTTTTTAAATTTTCATAGTTATAATTTATTACGTCGAAGAAAAAACATAAAAAGAATAAAAATATAATGGTAGGTATGCACGGATTTATTACACATTTTTTTTTCTTTTGTAATAAAAACGATTTTTATTTTTTTATTATATTACATAACTTAAATGAACAACAACCTATGTACGACATACATCTCTTATAAATGATATTTTATGTCTGCAAGTTGTCTTCAAGGTACTTGCAGTTTTCTTGAGGCACCCCAGTTATACTAGAAATCAAAAATACTCAAATACAATTAAAAAATACATAAATATTTAAGAAATAAAAAAAATGATGTTTTATGATATTTAGGTATTTGCATAAATTGATATAGGTGATATTTAGGTAAAAATGATATTTAGGTATTTGCATAAATTGATTTAGGTGATATTTAGGTAAAAATGATATTTAGGTATTTGCATAAATTGATTATGTGATATTTAGGTAAAAATTATATTTAGATATTTGCATTTCTACTTTTCACACTTTTGTTACAATAATTTATTAAATACATTTGCAAATGTAACATATAATTTTACAATTAAAAATAATTAAAATTAAAACTTTTCACATGACACATAAAAATTGATTTTTTGACACTTTCCAATATAGTTGAAAAGTGTTTATGACTTCGACTTTTCTGACCGGTTTTAGGTGCTTTCATAATTATATAAATAGGTAGCACCTATAGTCGTCGTCTGGTCTGTTCGTCTGTCTGTCCGTCCGCATATAACAGTGCAAAAACTACCCAACCGAACGGTTTGAAATTTAATATATATGATCTTTGCAGAAATTTGTCGAGTCATTTCAAATTTTATGAAAATCGAATCAAAACTTAAAAAGATATTAATAAAAGTTTTCTTTATTCTATTAATTCCTATCGTACGTAATCTATAAAATAAAAGCGCAAGTCATGTGACTGAGGAAAACAAATACGGGAAAACGAATTCTTTTTTCACATGGCAGACGGCCATTTTTATTAAAATTAATTTTTCGAATGAAGGAATTCTTATTTATAATCCCACAGTTACTTAAATATATACTTGGCTTATAATTATGAATTGATTATAGCACTTCAAGCTAAGTTTTATCCCTCTCACTGACAAGCCCGTGTTAATACGTTCACTAAGCTCCAGGGGTTTCATTGCAATACAAGCAATTTTTAAATTAATAATCAAATTTTAATTGCTTAATAGCAGTATAGCCAACATAGTGAAAAAGTACCCAAGCCGGGACTCGAACCCGGGTCATCAGTATAGCGCATTGATATTCTACCAACTGAACCACTTGGGAACGATACTCAGCCCGGAACTTTCTCGCACTATAACATGTTGGCTACAAACGCAGCACAAGATGGAATATTTTCCGTGTCCTGCGTTTGTAGCCTTGCCAACATGTTATAGTGAGAAAGTTCCAGGCAGAGTATCGTTCCCAAGTGGTTCAGTCGGTAGAACGTCAATGCGCAATACTGATGACCCGGGTTCGAGTCCCGGCTTGGGTACTTTTTCACTATGTTGGCTATACGCCTATTAAGTAATTAAAATTTGATTATTGTGAATGCAAGGCGTGAGAAATTTTCTTTGGAAAATTTTTTCAAAGCGTTAAATATGAATTTAATACAATTGTACAAAAATAATGCAGTTTCAATACATTGAGTAATGATTGATACCCTCAAGGTTTACATTCATAAGGTAAAGCTAGGAGAGTCTGCGCACAATTCAAAAGAATAACAATAAAAAATCTAAATATTAATTTTTTGCTAAACTATCCATGAATAATTTTTACTTCATTTGTTTTTTATGCATTTCCATTGCTATTTTGTTATTATTTTGTAATTTAATAGAACAGTTGTAATAAAACCAAGAAAGTTATTTTGTGCAATCTGTCCTTACAGGGTTGGTGTGATTGCGCACATGGGTAAGGAGAGATTGTTACTAATAATAACTACAATTAAATTGTTAATAATAATTTTTACACTTAAAGGACATTGTTGTAAGGATTTTGTGAACAAATATTATTGTATTAGGAGTGAATATTTCAACATAATGATTAAAGAATCAGAAAAAGAAAATAATTTTAAAAACGATTAAAAAATTTTAATTAAAGGGAAAAAAATTAAAGAATCAGAAAAAGCAAGTCCAGCTAAGCTTACAAAATAACATTAAGTTACATGATAACACGTTTAACTTAAAATTAGTTCTTTTTCATTTTTCATTTTTTATGCAAATTTCCCAATAAGCTGCGCATGGAAACATCTCTCCTAGCATGGAAACTAATTGGAACAATGTGCCATCTCTCCTAAGTAGCAAATGCGCAAACTCTCCAATTTTGGTAGGAGAGATTACGCGGCCTTTCAGTTAAACATGGCCGCTACTAAAACGAACCGTTGGTGTTCATACAGTTAGTCTAGATTAGTAGCTTATGAGAAATCGATTAAGTTAAAAATATTTTGTACTGCTGACATTGTATAGAAATTCTGACGAATAGCTATGAAAATTCAAGCACTTACTTTGGGAAAACAAAACAAAATAGCAATGTTTTATGTTAGACGCTCAAAACAATCAACGCGCACTTTCAAGTAGACACCCCACTACTGCTGTTGTACAACTACTTGGAGTCGTTGCGCGTTCGCTCTACTCCTTCTCACCGAACCTCCATGTGCGCAATGTCTCCGATCGTGCCATCTCTCCTGGCTTTACCTTATATATAATTAATTTTTTTATGTAATTTTGGAATAATCACTTTTTATTAGAATTTAAAATAAAATACAGAGAAAACAACATCACGATTTAACCCTTTTGCGGGACTGTCAGAGGGTTTTAAACAGTTTTTATTATTTGCTTAGCCAAATAACTCAATGATGACACTACTCAGCAGTATAATATATTTGTATATAACAGTAATTCACCTAGAATTACACTTATAATCTTTTATTATACATATATCTCGGATTATTGACCACCATACTTGGGTACAAAACTATGGAACAACACTTATTTCTTGCTCGCTTTTTATCTATCACGAGTCTTGTAATAATCTTGCAATATCACGTATATATTAATTAAATCCTCGAGTTTGTATTATTGTGGATATTGATGCATAATGAGTATTATTTAATTTTTTTATCCCATATATATATATTTCTCATAACGCTATATGAAAAAAAAAAATGTCTTAACAATATTCTGATAGTCTTGTAAGTGTTTAATAATCTGCTGCATGATGCATGATTTTTCGTTCTTGTTATTATTTTATTAAAATCAAAATAATTTCCTTTGTTGCTGATTTTGTGCTTAATGTGTTCATTAAAATGAAAATTAAACGCATTTTTCCACATTCATGAATATGTTTTGAAAAACGGAAAACAAATCAAATGCCCACTAAAAACGCCAGCATTTATTAAATTCTTTTCTCCATTATACTGTAATATTTAAAATATTTATTTCACGACAGTTAATAAATAAAACAATCATTATTATTATGTTTTATTGTAGAAGAAGTGAACTAAGTGTTATTTTGAAAATTTGCCAGATAAATAAACCGAAGACTTTAAATTTTTTATTTTTGTGCAAAGAATTAAAATGACAGTAAATAATTTTTATACTCAAAAGTATTATCTGTTTTAATTTGTATGCATATCAATCTTTTTTGCTTTTTTTCATTTTTACTTCTTGAGAAATGTTTGGGATTTTTTAAAACATCCTGCTCAAAATATAAAACCTTTTTTTTATGTTCCTAAAATCAGATAAAAATGCTTCGTAAAGATATAAAAATGTTGATTATGCGGTAAAGGATAACGAACAAGAGTTTTAAATTTCGACAATATTTATTACCTTTTATTTCCTTGTTTATAATTTGATATTTTAGAAAAAGGTTTAAATTATAGGAAACATTCTGCTAGAAAAAAACCTATATTTTGTTATGACTCTTTTTTTATCCTAAAAATGGTATAAAAATGCTTCACCAAAAACAAAATACTGGTATTCTGGAATGGAAATCAGAGAAAAAGATTCTTAATTTTGATATTTATCATTTATTACTGCAAAGTAAAAGAAATGGAAAGCCTCCAACAACGTATTGTTAAAGGCAGTAATATCATTTTTAACCTGTTTTCTTTCGTCACTGTTATTTCTCGAGAAATATTTAAATCCTGGAAAACATTTAAACGAAAGAAAGTTAAATTTTTTGAATGTTTCTTTTTTATCCTAAAATGATGTAATGATGCATTCTGCTAGAAAAGAAACATATTTTTTTATTAATCATTTTTATCCAAAAAATAATATAAAGATGTTTCATGCAAAAAATATAAAAATGGTGATTTTGTGGAAAAGAATAATGAGAAAAGCTTTTAAAACTTTTATAGTTATCATTCATTACGGAAAAGGAAAATTTATGGAAAGTAGTAAACTCCAAATCATTTATATCCATTATCCTAAAGACATATAAAGGAAAGTAGGGTAAAATCAGGTACCTAACGGTTTTCCTTTATTAAAGAAAAATCTGAAAGGACGGAATAATCAGAACACCCCACAAAAATGTTTGGGGACATCTGGTCTATTGAAAAACCACACCTGTTGCCACGGAAATTCTTCTCCACTTGCGAAAGGCGTTTTCTAGATCCACCCGAAACAGCTTCGAATTTTGGTGGTAGGGTAAGACCTTGTACTAATCAGAAATTAATTTTTTACATTTCCAGTAACAAAAAGCTTTATTATAATAAATTCTGAATCAAATTTTAAAACATTTATACCTTTTTTAATGTCAGCAATTTTTTTTCTTCAGGTTTTCAATTAATTTTTAATGTTGCCATGTAATGGCTTTCTCAGCTTTTACTTCTCGTATTCGCTACGCTCCTCATGTACCAACTGTTTGCAGACGGAAAATTGTATCCATCCTTCACCCCCAGTTGAGTGAAGAAACAATTCATTGCAGAATTCAATGCAAAACCGTGGATTTCGCCTCAACAGACGACCAAAAATCAACTGTATTGTTGGACGTACACATTTCTACTTGGCATGAAAATATCGTGTGAAAGTTATAGAAAACAGTGGTTTACTGACTTAAATTTATTTGTCAGGTTGGATGTATTTAATGAGCAGAAAAGACGGCGAAAAGTTAAAATTTTTGAGAAGCACTGCACTGACACAGAGATTAACTCACTTCAAAAACCGATGGCACACTGTTAGACAACGCTAAGGGATTTAGTTAAGACAGGTTCTGTCACAGGGTTGCCTCCATCAACGAGAAAACAGGTCCCCGGTATTACCCCATTCTTCGCTATATAATTTATAATTTTATTTGATTTATAACATTGTTCTGATTTCAAAGAAATATTCTGATGAAAATAGCTATATTTTTTAATAATGATTTTTTATTCAAAAATAATATAAATATATAAAAATGGTGATTTTGGGGATGTGAATAACAAGCAACACTTTAAAAATGTTGATAGTTACCATTTATTACGGCAATATATATATATGGAAAGTAGTAAAATTCAAAACGTTTATATTCAAAGACATTTTCTTAAAGTCAAATATATAATTTATAATTTTATTTGTTTACCCTTATTTTTTGATAAATGTTCTAATTTTAGAAAAAATATCTGCTATATATATATATTTAAACAAGAGCTTTATTTTTTTATCCTAAAAGTAATATAAAAATTCTTTAGGAAAATATATAAAAATGGTGATTTTGTAGATGAAAATAAAAAGAAATGCTTTACATTTTTTTGTAGTTGCCATTTATCACCTCAAAGAATAAGATATGGAAAGTATCCAAGAACATTTACTTGAATGCAGATATTTTATGTTCAACAATGCATAACGTAAATTTTATCTTTTACAATGTCTATCTTCACAAAACATTTTTAGATTATGTTATTTAAGTAGAAAACATTTCATCCACAATACAAATCTTCATTAATTTGTTTTTTTCCCATAAGATATCTGCAATATGTTTGCCCCATTTACATTCGAAATCAATATTAATGAAAATATTCTTTAAAAGATTAAAAAATACGAATATTTGACAAATAAATATTAATAATACAGTTATAAAGTATGATTTACATAATTTGACAAAATGATGCATATTTTAAAGATTCTTAGAAATGTATTTTTTTTATCTCGTTATTGACAAAGACTATATTTAAAATATGAAAGAAAAGTCATACATTACTTATACACGGTGCCCACTATAGCCCCGCCCCTCACATTTACTGAAGAATGGCGACAGCTATGGTAAAAATAAGTGGCTATATCAGAACTGCCACAGGTGACTATTAGGTAGCTTTCAGTACAAAAAAGTATAAAGCTACCTATTTCAGCCGTTCGGAGGAAAGCAGTTCCGGAAAATTTCGATATATTTTCACCGATCATGACCCCCAGACCCCAAAACCACCCTCCGTTCAAATGTTGATTTATATATATATATATATATATATATATCTGACCTATTTCATACGATAACGCTCGTATTTATAAATCAATTTTGATGAAACTAATTGTGTTTATTAAGCTCACCAATGTCTCGACCGAGTTCGTTGGCCAACTTGGTCCGCCATTTTGTTTCAAGATGGCGGCCATTTAAAAATTTAAAACTAAAATAAATATACAAAAAAGTTAAAAATTCAAATTTATTTTTTAATTAATTGTTAGGCCTTGATACGAGGATTCCAGAGCAATTTTTGGTTTACCTCTATCTTAAAAAATGGCTGAGATAGAGCAGTTTGAAATTCTAGGGTGGCTGACATTTTGAAATCAAACAGCACATTAACGCGATTACTCGCAAATTATTTTCTTTCATTGTTGAAATAATTTTCCCAATCACACGCACAAAACTATATATTCATATCCGTTAGCGCCAAATTCTCGCCAAAATTGGCGACATTTGGCGAAATATCGTCAAATTTGGCGACCAAAATGAAGCCAATTAATGAAGCCAATTTCGCTATTGCTCAATAATTTGGCGAATTTCCTATTCAAATTCAGTATTAAAGAATCTTTTGTAAACGTTTCTTTGCATATTAACTTGCTGTTTTCGTGTAACATTAGCTAAAATTTTAAAACGAAGATATAGGAAAGCTACCTTTTCCTCCCGGTACAGGCCGGAAGGACTTTTTTTATATTCTATTTGCACCACTATTTTAAAAAAAAATAAATTTTGTAGTATATTTCTTTTACTTTTGTTTACAAAGTGCATGCAAACGTTTTTTGTATTAAGAAAGTGGTGCGAGATAGAATTAAAAAAGTCCTTCCGACCTGTACCGGGAGGAAAAGGTAGCTTTCATAGTCCATGTTTTAAAAATTCAACTCATTTTACTCAAACACCCGAATCGAAAATGCTTGGAACCTTATTATAGAAGATTCAATCCCGGTTTTCGTTAATAGTGAATTTGAAAGAAAATTTCAGCATGAGAGTTACAGCATAACAAAAATCAGATTGTTTCAAAATGTCAGCCACCCTAGAATTTCAAACTGCCATATCTCTGCCATTTTTCAAGATAAAGCCAACACAAAAATTGTTCCTTAATCCCTGTATTACGGTCTAATACTTAACGGAAACAAAATTTTTCATTTTATAATTTTTTATACATTTTTTTTGATTTTTTTTTAAAAATTAAAAAAAATAAACTTTCCGTCAGTTTGAAACAAGGTGGCGCATGAAGCTGGCCAACGAACTCGGTCAAGACCTTGGTATGTTCTGTACACATGATCAGTCACATTCATATCGTTTCATAAATACGAGAGTTACAGAATCTCAAATATCAGATTGTTTCAAAATCTCATCCTAACTAGATTTTAAAACTGCCATATCTCAGCCATTTTTTTAAGATATAGTAAAAACAAGAAATGTTACAGACTCCTTGTATCACGTTATAACACTTAACAGAAACATTTTTTTCAATTTATAATTTTTTTGCACAGCTCTTTGAATTTAAAACAAATTAAAATTTTTTAACTGGCCGCCATTTTGAAACAAGATGGCGGGTAAAGCTGGCCAACGAGCTCGGTCGAGACCTTGGTACTTCCTATGCACATACTCAGTTACATCCGAATCAGTTCATAAATAAGAGAGTTACAGCATGACATATGTCAGATCTATACACACACACACACACACACACACACACACTCATATATATATATATATATATATATAAATCAACATTTGAACTGAGGGTGGTTTGGGGGTCTGGGAAACATGATCGGGGAAAATATACGAAATTTTTTTGGAATTGATTTCCTTCGAACGGCTGCAATAGGTAGCTTTTTGTAATGAAAGGTACCTAAAAGTCTTTCCGGTCTCTACCGGGAGGAAAAGGTAGCTTTAATCTATCTTCGGTTTATAATTTTAGCTAATGTTACTTGAAAGCAGCAAGCTAAAATATATAGAATCCGATTACAGAAGATTCATTAATACTGAATTTGATTAAGAAATTCGACTAATTAGACAACTACAGCCAAGTTGGCTTAATTTATGGAATTTGGAGATATATTTCCAAGTTTGGCAAGAATTTGAGGCTAACGAATTTGAATATAGTTTTATGTGTATGATTGGGAAAATGATTACAACAATGACAGACAATAATTTGCAAGAAATCCGGTTCATTAAAACTCATAAATTAATCCGTGGTTTGTTTTAATACGCTGTATTGTTTCAAAATGTCAGTTACCCTAGAATTTCAAACTAATATCTCATAGTATGTTAAACTACATACCATAACTAACACTTGTTCAAAAATCCTGCTTTGTTCTAATTTTTTGCGCTGTTTTTCCTAAAATGATTGGATTACATGAATTGCAGTCAAATTAGGCGTGATTTTAAGGCTAAACAATGAATGCTTGTAAAAGAGTGTTTTTTTCTTAAAATTTACTTTTATATAAAACTGAAAACCTTAGAGAAATAATAAAATAAGTGTATAGTGGCTATGACTATTTTGCAAAATTTATTTATGTAAAGGAAAGCCATTTAATTATAGTTTATATTATGCATGCTTAAAAATCTGTAATCTGAATCTGCTTTTAATAGCCTTGTCTAATAAATATGGTTCGCACTAAAAATTTTATTTAGCGAAATAAATTAAACAAATACCATGCTAATTTATTTTTCATTAAATAAAATTTCTGGTGAAAATGTACTCTTTTTGATTTAGAGGATCTATGTTCCCTTATAATGAGTCAAGTCTTCCTGAAGTGGGGAGGTTTCAACCGGTTTACAAAGTTATGGGAAATATTTAAAAAAAAAATCCTTTAGTCCTTTTTAAAATTTTGTCGCTGCTAAAAGATAGAGTAGATAATAAGCTATTTATACGTGGCAAGCTGAGGTGCTATTGTATGTTAAATAAAATTTTCGAACATTTTAGCAAAAAATGGATCAAACTTACCAGATTTCACAATATTTCTGATGATAATATTTTTTATACAAATATTTTTTGGTGGTGTCAAAACTAATTACAGAATGCAAATAATTCCAAATTTAAATTCTCCTTTGTGTTTTATCTCTAAATAACTATCAGGATACGCCCGTTTCGCTGGTCGGTTTTTCCAAACGAACCTCGCATAACTAAAACATCTTTTAGTTCCACCTTCCACTGCTAGGGGCGTAATTATGTAAAAGTCAATCTATATTATAAATCACAAATATGTGCATCAGTAACGTTGGCGTCATAACGGTGCGGACAACAGTGATGTTAAACTGCGTAAGGAACAACAATGGGGCTAATGTTTTAATTAATTAAAAAATGGCATGTTTTTTGGTTTGACTTCGCACTTTATTTTCTGTCCTTTTCAGTAAGTAGCTAGTTTTTGCAAAATTAAAAAAAAAAATTACCTACAGATTTTCAAAAAAATTGGATTTTCGGATACATATAAATTTTCTACTTATGTGTGGTGAGTTTTAAATCGATACCTCAAATACTGTTTTTAATATTCGCAAATTAGTGAAAAAAAAAAAACACTCGTTGCCATCGGCAAAAGAGAAATAATCACTTTTTTGCCGCCACGTATCTTAGCATTATATATATATATTCATAATGAATGAAATCAAATAAAAAAAATAATAAAAAAAAACTGAACAAAAAAGTTTGATTTTTTTATCAGTTTGATTTAAATAAAAGAGAAGTACGTTGAAAAAAAATTAAATAACTGGTAGCCCCGAGCGAGACATTTGCATTGCAATCTTTGAGATTATTGGCTGATACATTTTTATTAGGAGTTTTTATTTTTGTGCAATTTTTAATTAAAGAATGGGTTTAAAAAAATGCTAGTGTACTAGGGCAAAAGTCTGTTAAAAAACTTTGCATATTATACGTCATTTCTTGTGACATCAAAAATAATATATTTGATTAAACAACTAACTAAAGATCTCTGCATGCGTCATGCAATCTTTAAATTGATTAAAAAATGTTCTTCCAGTAAAATGTTTCTTCGTTTTTATGTCATTTGACCTTTTGAAAAACTTATTTATTTTAATGATGCAAACAAATCAGAGAAATATTGCTACCGAGAAACATAATTCTGTTTAGTCATATTGTTAATGCCTGATAAAATGACTTAAATGTAGAATTATTTGTCAAAAAAAAAAGTTACATTTTAAAATATGAAAGTCAAAAGAACAGAATTATTTTATGATATTTTAAAACAATTGATTAATATTTTTTACGCATATCTTATTTTTAGGTTATGTCGATAATGAATTAGGGGATGTGAATAATTCCAAGTTTCGTTCATATGTTTATTTCTGAATAATGGGCACAATGATTGAAATTAAATAACAGAGAGATTAACTAAAACTTAACAAAAATGCTTGAGATAAAAGTAAGAGAAATTTTGTTGAAGAAATTTAAATAATAAACAACAAAAGAAAAATCTATGCATGCATCACGTAATCCTCACTTCGATTTAAAATGTTTTCGTCAGGAAAATTTCGTTTTCTGTTTCGTTTTATACTACTTGATCTTTCAAAATATATTTTTTTAGTGATACAAACAAAAATTAGGGAAAAAGAAATACAAATTGCGACTGAGAAACAAATCATATTATTCTTTTCTGATAAAATACAAAATGATCAATTGTAGAATAATGTGTCAAAAGAAAGGAAACAGTTTTTATATTTCAAATATCAAAAACAAAAGAAAAGTCTATCAAGTTTAAATGAAATAATATTTTAACGCATTTGTAGGGAGTGTCAAAAATGAATTATAGAAGTTGAATATTCCCACGTTTAAATTATTGTTCGTATTGCTGAATAATATTCACAATGACTGTAATTTCAAGACAAAGATTTGGTTAGTTAAGTACTATGTTCATACAAACTATCAATACGATATTATTTATTTTAGGAGATATGAATAATAATATACAAAATTAGTTTACTATTAGAATTAGAGGATCAAAAACTTTCAATAAATGTAATTTCATCCAAATGATTTAAAATTTGGAATATGTATATGAATTTAGATTTAGAATAAGAAAGTTAATTTAAAATATGATGTTGTTAATAAAAAATTAAAATTAACTTTAACTTTAATATGAAGACATTTCTCAAAGACTAATCCTGTGTACCATTTAATATTAGACGTTATTCCAAATTCATACGTTATTCATACGTTGAATTAATGTGTGTGCGTGTGTCTGTGTGTGGAGGTGCATACTTATTTTTCTCCAACTGTGTTGTTAACTTATTTGTAAATCTAATAAAATAATAAATCTTATCCTCATACATAACAGACATATACATAATTTGCGAAAATGAAAGGAAATAATTGCCAATTTTTACTAATGAACAAAAATTTAGGTAACTAATGAAGATATAGATTTGAAATTGAGGTCGGGAAGGGGTGTCATCTGCCGGCTATTTTAGCGTAGCGTCTTCGTTATGTTCTAATTATCAAAAAATTAATTCTTTTTTTAATGATCGCGATAATGTAGGTGACGGTGGTTTTGTTGAGCAAATTATTCGTTATATTTGCGGGTATGGGGAGGGTTAACGCCTTGCTCTGAGATTGTAATTATCTTGGGCCCGGGCAACGCTGGGCGGTTAGCTAGTATTTAATAAAACGATGTTATCAGAAATTTAGTTGATACAAAAATGGTGAATAAATGATTAATATAGATGATATTAATATATATATATATATATATATAATTGTAATACCTTTGAATTTCAAATATTGTACTATTTTTTTAAAGCGTGTATGGCTCTGCCAGGCTGATGAATAAGTTGTACACGTGTTTTTTCTATTTTCAATTCCATTTTTTTTATATAATTATTTTAAATAACTTCTTTATCACTTTCTGTAATTATGGCTGCGTACTATAAGTGAAATAGCTTTGGTAATTTTATGTATGCATTTGTTAATTTTTATTAATTTTTTGGTATTCTGGCTACACTTTAGGATTAAATATCTTAATTGAAGATTAGGTTTGAATTTTTACAAGAACTTGTTATTGTATTTTGAAATTCAAAGGTATTATATATATAATATATATATATAGTACTTGTCAAAAGTCTGAACACACCTGTATATTTAAAAAAAAAGTTCATTTGCACTGTACAATAACGAAATAAAACCTGTTTTATTGGCTTTGTTTACAGCAGCGCTTCCCAACCTTTTTCTTTCACGTATCCCTTTCTTAGGCTTTCCATTTCGGCGTACCCCCATTTCTCATAAACACTCTCCCCCCTCCTCCACTCAATCATATTACGCAAACATGCTTTTTAGGTGCGTTCGTAATTATATAAATACGTAGCACCTATTGTCGTCGCTTGGTCCGTCCATCTGTCCGTCCGTCCATCCGTCCGCATATAACAACGCAAAAACTACCCAACCGAATGGTTTAAAATTTAAGATATATTATCTTTGCAGAATTTTGTTGAGACATTTCAAATTTTATTAAAATCGAATCAAAACTTTAGGAGATATTAATAAAAATATTTATGAAGAAATTTGATTTTTTTTTTAAATCGGTGCTTTTTTGTTATAGGAGCTTCGGAAGTTTCATCATCAAGCGACCGAGATACTTATTTTAGGACAGAAATGAGTCTGCAGACGATATAATTCATTTCACGGAATTAAAAATCATAAATATCTGAATATTTATATAACTAGCTATAGTACGAACGCACCTCATGTGTCACGTTTGACGTACAATTTCCAACTTGTTTTTCATTAGTAATCTTCTTATTACAACGAAGTAATAAATCGACACAAATTACATTGACATTCCTAACCTTTTATTTTTTAACTCGCATTTTAAAATTAATATTGCTTTTTATAATATTAGCTAAACATTAAAAAATTTTTAATATAGCATTAAAAGAAATTTTAACTATCTTAAGATGATTATTGATGATAACTTTGTCTCATTATATACAAATAATCAAAATGACTGTTCATACTCGCAATGGGATCCTTGAGCTTGTTTCATAGAACCGAGTTCCTTAAAATCGGGTTCAAACGAAGACAGAATCTCAAGAGAATCTCAAGTTAGGAGCAACGTCAAGATTATTGAGATATTTGTTTTTAAAACTTTGCCGTCTGTCCGCATGTCTCGTAAAAGTACTTCTATTCGTAAAATGTTGAAATGTTTCTTGACACCAGAATTTATAAACAAATTTACTCGAATATAAGTAAAAGATTTTCTTCATGTACTTGATAAAAGGAAATTTTTCTTTCCAAAATTCTGGTGCCAATGTAGCGTTTAAGGGTTAAAATTAAATTACTTTACGTACGGCACCACTACGGTGTCACCGGACGGCAAAGTGTTAATATAAGCATAAGACGAAAATGCTCTTTCGACAAGCTCGGTATTTGTCAAAGGCAACAAGTGTTTTATAGCCTTATCACTGAGTTCTTGGTATTCTTCTTTTACTGCTATCCAAAAAGCAATAATATTTCTTTGGTTGAAATCAAATTATAAAGAAGAATCAGTCGAAAGTTCGATCAATTTTCCTTTTTCAGAAACTGATAAATTTTCATGCTTGTCGAAAGAACAAATCGTTAAATGGGTTTGCAATCCAGTTGTTTTCACTGCTCTGCTTCGGAAAATATTGTCTGAACGACGTTTTAAGTCCTGTTAAGCGAGCCATTATGCTAGATTTTACTTCTTCTGATAAGAAATTGTAAAGTGTTTGAATACTTATGGCTGGTGTTTTCTCATACATGATTCCCAAAAATTTAATTTTTTAATCATAGACTCGATCTTATCAGATACCTTTAAAAAGATTATGGAACTGTTCTGCAATTCTAAATTAAGTTTATTTATTTCTTAAAAAATGTCGGATAAGTATGTAAGCATTTGAAGACATTCTTTTTCATGAAATTTATAGATTAGCTCAAAAAGATAATCTTAAAAAAAACTTTAACTTCATGAATCAACTTCATCCTCAATTGAAATAATTTTTCATGTATTTTTCCACATGAAAGTCACCTCACCTCTGTGTGCAAAAACAATGTAGTATGCAGGCTGTCCATCTTTTCACACAAACTTTTGAATAGTCCGGAGTTTGTTGAATAGACCTTAATAAAATTAACAACTTTGGCAGTTTGGTGGAGTAGTTCCTTCAATGAGTCTGGCAGGGGTTTGGTCGCTAGACTGTGACTGTGTATACAGCAAAGTTTCCAAGGTACTTGAGGTGCAATTTCTTTTATTAGACCACGTAAGCCTATATAACACCGAAATATAGATTTTCCACCATCAGTGTAAACCCCACAGCAATTGGCCCAACCAAAATCTGTTTCACAGACATAACTGTAAATGGTTTTAAAGATATCTTTTCCTGTATATCTTTCTGTGAGAGGTTTAGCAGAGTACCAAATTTTCTTCACGTACATTATCATTCAAATATCTTGCAATAACAAGCAAAATTGACAGATTGGATCACCCAAATGTTCCTTTATCTTGGGGAACAAGTGATTATCACTTGTGATAATCCCAAGATAAAGGAACATTTGAGTGTACAACGCTTCCGGAGCGACGATGACGTTAAAGAAGAGGTGAAACGCTTTCTCAGCGGGTTGGCGGCGGAGTTCTACGACATTAGATATAGAAATTGGAGCACCGTCTACAAAAATACGTAGAAAAAGATGGCGATTGTGTAGAAAAATAGAGAAAACTTTCTTCTTTCCGACGATGTAAATTTTTATGAGAATAAACAATGTTGTCTATTTGTAAATTGGATGGGAACCTTATTTCTGGATCGACCCTCGTAGAAAACGCGCAAGATGCTGTATAAGGGCTGCTTGATAGTCGCTGAAAGAAGCTGACATCCTTTTGTCTATAAATTGGATGCTTTGCCTCTAAATGGTACATTAATAAAGAGGATTTCATGCTACCACTAGACAATATCTCTCCACATGCAACGCGTAGTGGTTTTGGAAAATCTTTCTCTCCCGTGAATGAAAATCCATGTTTCAAGTTTTCATTATTATATTTTCTTTTCTTTAATGGGGCACTGATCCCTTCAGTTTTATTTAAAGTATTAGGTTTATCACTTACCAGAACAAGCCTATTAACCCCTTGAAGGGCACTGGTATATTATATATACCACTTAATTTTAATCCCAAAATGCCACAATGATACCAGAATTTTATAATCAAATTTTAAATTTATAAGGTTGATGAGGAAAAGCTTTTACTTATTTTAAAATAAATTCGTTCGTGAATCCTGGTGTCAATCAATCATTTCAATATTTTAGCTTCAAGAGTACGTTGCCCCTAAAGGGGTTAACAGCTGCACTCAGGTTGTCTTGCACTCCTAAATAATCAGATTGTTTCAAAGTACTTGCAGTTTCGGACTCACCAAGTTGAATTTCAATCACAGTTGAAAAGTTCTCTTAAGAGTTCCGGAATTCAACAAATTATCCATTTTAAACATAAAAGAAAATAATAATAAATAAACACTTCAAATTAAATCCTCATTAAAATGAGGGAATCTTTTATATTAAAATACGTTAGTGATATAAATCCGCCTATTCGAAAACGAACATAACGGCAAGTTTTTCCAAACGTTTTAACGAAAGACATAAAAACCAGAAGCTCTTACATAATTTAGGCGTTCTGCAATGATCATTAAAAACGGAAGAACAAAAAAAAAGTGGCGAGAAAAGAATATTCTATAATTATTAATTAAAGTTTTTGGGAAGATAGGGGGAAATATATAAGTATTCATGCAATATGCTTAACAGTGGGCGGAGCTAGTGACATTGCATTATCAATGAATTATAAGGTCTAGTGGACTTTTTCTTTCTTTTTGAATGTAACATATTGGATTTACACATGAGGCTAACATCCAAAACCATCAATTTTCTTTATGTGTTTTCAGTTAAATCATTTTTGTGATTTCCGCCATTACTGATATTATTTTCACGTACCCCCAGCAGCCCTGCCACGTACCCCTAGGGGTACGCGTACCCCAGGTTGGGAACCGCTGGTTTACAGTATAAACAACTATTTCGACGATAAACAAACAAAACAGTACATATTTTGACTTCTGGGCAAGATTAGTTAGGTAATTTTAGGTAGTCCGGTTTCATCAAAGTGACAACCTTTACTATACGACACGTTACTATAGGTTTAAACGACTGTTCTTAATAGTAAACAAACAACTAATGCAAAACTTTATATGAAATTTCGGTTAGTTCATCATTTGTCGTAGGATTTGGTAAAGAACAATAGAACGATATGCAGTGTACTGAAACAATCCTGAAAAATTATGTAACTAACAATGCAAGTCTCATGGAAATCCGTCCGTCCAGTAGAACTTTTTAAAAAGGCTAATCTTTCATAATCGGGTGCATATGATTATAGAACTATCCCCCATAGCTCTATAACTAAGCAAAATAGAAATATATACAATATACAAAAACCATGCCTTTTAAATTATCTGACTAATAGTGCAAGTCTCATAAAAATCCGTCTAGTACAGGGACGGCGAACCTATGGCACGCGTGCTATAAGTAGCACGCCACAGAATATTTTTGGCATGGCGTTGATTGAAGTTCTAAAGTATAATGGAACGAAATTAAATGAATTTAAACATACAAGCTTTTCTAATTTTTAAAAGACAATTTGAAATTAAATAAATTGAACTAATCGAATTCCAATCATTTTTCAGTAAATGATTGGAATAATGATTGGCTCAATAATTTATCAAATTCATTCCTGCTAATCATTCTTTTTTTTTCCACGTATCAAATAAAGCTGAAAATTATACTTAATAAAAGCAGTCATTGAATAAACACATAAAAAGAATATTCATTTCGTTAAATAATTTTTCTGGTTCAAATTATATTTTTATGATTTGAAACTCCGGAAGTTTGGCAAGTATGTAAATTAAGAGGAGATATGGAGAGTATCCAAAAAAAGGATCTTCCGGGAATATGAGCAAAAATGCCAATGATGAAATTATAGTGACTAGTCTAAAATTTGCCTTTTTCACAATTTTCCCTTTAATCATATATGCAAATGATTATTTTTGGAAATGATTAGTATAAAACACTTAAATCGAAACCACTTGTCAGATGATTCAAAATATTTGTTGCTATAATTATTACAGTGTAATACTTACATGAATGTTACCACAGATTTTTTAAATTGTAATAAATAAAAAACTGAAGTAATTTTATGTACTTTTTCAGGGTGGGGGGAGGTGTTGGCACATCATGGTCAAGTAAAAAAATATATTTTTTAAATATGGCACGCGGATGTGAAAAGATTCGCCATCCCTGGTCTAGTAGAATGTTTAAAAAAGGCTGATCTTTCATAATTGGGTTCGCCTGATTATAGAACTTCCCCCCTTAAATTTATAACTAAGCAACTTAGAACGATGTGATATATGTTAAAACCTTCCTTGAAACATTCTATAACTGACAGTAAAAGTTCCATCAAAATTCTTTTTGCAGAACCCACGTTATAAGCAGCCAGAACGAAATTCCCATTTGCATTTTATATATATAGTAGAAGTAGAAGATAGATAAATATTCCAATCCTATGTACTTAAAACACAAAACAAATATTCTATTTTACGTATTATATACATATACCGGACATATAGACCGGCACATCTAAGACCGGATATATAAGACAAACAACAATTCAAAATCTTCCATCTGTGAAAAGCATCTAATAACAAAGTCCATATATTTTGTTCTGGAATCCATAAAATCTTCTTTCGTTGACAGTTACACGATTTACGGGTGATAAATTCCAATGTTATAAGAAATTTCGTGCATTGCAGAAGAAAATGTCCAATTACTTTCAGGTAATCTAATGGATCCGTACGAAGTAGTTTCTTGTGTGTGCATGTTATTGATTTTTATATATCGACATGTACAATACGATCAGAAAATGCAAGAACGAATTTTTTAAACAAACATTATAATTTGAAAACTAAATTGTGAACGAGGTTTATGATAAAGCAATATTATGCTGATTATGATAAACCTTGAAACAATATAACCTTGGTAGTTCTTAAAAAGGATTAATTTTTCCCTTTTTAGTGTTAGAAAACGCCGAAAAAGTATAAAATGCAGTGTATCAAAACTATGTAACTTTTGTTCGTAGAATTGTTCTGAATTGTTAGATCATGGAGAAAGCTTATATAAAATAATTTACCAGATCCAGAGACTGTATAAAATTTTAAATTTCGTGATTTTTTAAAAAATAACTACGTGATGAACATTAAAATCATGAATATCACTTACAACATTTTTGAAATTTGAACTATACTTCTAAAACTAATGGTATCTCAAAATAGATGTTGATCAACAATAACAAGGTACACTTTGTGTATACACTAATACATGATGTCTAAACATGAACCGAATGCTTCTTAAAATTAAATAGAAAGTAAGCTGTGACAGATATTGAAGTTTCAGTAATTTCTTTATTTTCTCGTTTTAGTTGAAAGTGAGATCGATAGATGGCGCTGCATTGTTTAAAACTATAACACTACTCCAAATAACCTTCAAATTTTGAAACGCAAGTAAATTTGGTTTGTCGTACAACGAAACAAAATGAAATCTTAAAGTTGAGGAAAGTTTGATCCATTTTCACACATTAGTTGGAGCTTTCTAACAGTTTTGCCGTTAGAGAGCGTATTGCCATTTTATCTGTTATATTTGGAACTGAAACAAGGAATCGTAGTAATTAAATTTCCAAGAAAAAGTAATTGACATGTGTTAAATTTTCGTTGGCACCTATTTAGCTGCTTTTATTGTCCATTCCCAATATAGAAAACATAATATTATAAATATATTGAAACAAAAACATAACCAAGTGTGATACTGCTATGTTAGGTTATGTGATAACACTAAGAGCTATACACTGCGCAAAAAATTTCCTGAAAAAAAAAACGGAAATTGTATTGGTAATCGGGACGCCAGTACTATTTCCGTATATTAACGAAAAAAAAATCCGCAATTCCAGGAAATTTTCCGTGATCTCTGAAATATCCGTTTTTAAATTGCCGTTTTATAACAGATATCTTCCGTATTTTTTAGAAATTTTTATGACGTTAAAATAAACTTTAAAGGACTAAAAAAAAGTTACTTCGCAAGGATAACCTTGTAAGGGATAGAAACATTTCTGCTTTTTTATTTCTGAGTGTGTTTTCAGTAGTCAACCAACCCTTCCACGAAGAAAATCGAATCCGGAATCTTCCGTTTACTAATCTGGCGGTTTCCACCCCTGCGCTATTAGTGGACACGCCGCTTTCTCAAATATTGTTACTTATTTTAGTCGCTTTTTATGATGATTTCTTCGCTAGATGGGTTTTTTTCAGAGAGAGTTTCAATGTTTTTAATATTTTCTTTTCATAATTTTCAATATTTTGTTTTGTTATTTGGTGTTTTATAACAGATAAATTTTAACTTATTATGTATTATATGCGTAAAACATTGTATTAAGAGTCATTGTATGATTGCATCTTTTTGCAATAATACCAACATTTTCTTTTTTCGAACATATACTTTTTAAAATTATTTGTCTGATGATCTATATATCAATTCAAATAAAAACAATAATTATCTTAAGCGAGCAGACATATTTATTACATGCTATTTAAATAAATTTTATTTATTTCTTATTTAAAAAATCTTATGTAAAAAAACAATTTTATAATAAATTAAATTATTATATGTGAGCTATGCTGAGAGCTTTTGTGTACGGTTTTGTTAAACTGAATAGTTTTAAAAATCTTAAAACCAAAAAATAGATTTTTAGAGAAATTTTTTTAATTAATTACCTTGGGATAGGTAAGCTTAAATTTGAACTTATTAATTTAGTTTAATTTTTAAAATTATCAATTAATGAAATAAATTATAAATTTTATAAAATTATAAACTTCAGTTTTATAAAAGTAAAGAAAAAATTATCAACTATATTTATAAATAAGAAAAAATTATAATTTATAAAATAATAAATTTTAGTTTAATTCATAAATTTATAAGCCAAATCAGTTTAATTTAATACCAATTTACATAGCGATAATTTGCAAAGATATTATGTTTTGAAACCTTTAAATAACCCAATATTGACTCACGTTAAAATAAAGTTGAAATAAAATTTTAAAAAATTAGAGAAAAACATTCATAATTTTGAAGTGCTGTCAAGAAAAAAAAATTCTGTAACTTATAAAAATAAAATAAATTTCTAAATATTTTACTACAATTTATAAATATTACTATTATTTTGACAAAGAATTACCAGACATGGCCCCGGTTTGAATGGGCCATCGGGTCGAGCCAGGCTAGGCATGGATAATTGAAGAACTCTAGTAAATACAACAACCTTAATTCCATATGAAACAAGGCGATTTCTTACGCAAACCTCTAAACGTTCATTTACGGAAATTGCACTGTTTTGGAAGAAATACGGACATTGTACTGTTTTGAAAGAAATACGAAAAAATACATTAAATTTACGGAAAACTTTCTGCATATTTACGGATTTGAAATCTCCTTTACGGAACTAATGTCATTTACGGAAATTTCACTGTTGTTTTGGAAAAATGAAACTTCTCCGTAAAATTTTACGGTAAATCTGTTGTATTTTCACGGATTTTTTTTACAGTGTATGCATTACCACTTACTTCAGAAATGAATAAATAACATTTATGACCTTTACCGAAAACATGAATTGAAATGATTTGCAGTTTGCTGACATTTGCTTTGCTACTTTTACTGTTTTTTTCCTTCTCTACACCTATTTTATATTTTAACCCTCCAGGTCCATACGTAAACTTATATGTATATTTAAATTAAAGTGTAATTACTGCTTAAAGTGATAAAAACATAACACAAAAGTCTTAAATATACCCTTTAATATAAAAATGACACATGTTTCTTGCGCTCTAACGGTGACTTCTTCCAGATCAAAATGATAAATAAACTATTTTTGCAAAGTTTTTGAAAATTATAAACACAAATGACGAGATCACATGTATAATGTAAGCAGGTGCTTAAATTGGTGAAACTGGAAACTTGAAAATTATTATTTTATCGCTTTTTTAATTTGTAAATCATCGCGTGCCAAATTTTAGGTAATTCAAAAGAAGAGGATTCAATGCATTTGTTCTCGTTTCACAAATATATTTCTTTTGATTCACGAATAATGGATGGGGAATAAACTCTCTTTATGGAAAAATTATTTTACTATTCTTGAAATTAATGTTCAAAGGCTCTATTTTAAGTAGTTTAGCCAAAGTTGTAGTTCTTGTGTCATATTTGATATCGGCCATATGTTCTTTTATTCTCGTTTCAAAATTTCAGTTTGTCATTCCTATGTAGTATTGTAATGTTCCATCTGCCCTGGTGAATGGGATTTCATAAACACCGGAGAGTTGATCAGGTTCTATGGGATCTATTTTTCTACATACTATGTTTTTTAATTTCGTGGAAGTTTTTGCGATAAGGCAGATATTGAATTTGCAAAATTTATATTTTAAACTTTCAAATAGAGTTGCAAAGGCTAGAAAAAACCCGGTTTAGGCCTTGGAATAAACCGGGGTTTTTGGGAATAAACTTGGTTTTTTGGGAATAAACCTGGTTTTGTGGGAATAAACCTGGTTTTTTGGGAATAAACCAGGTCTTTTGGGAATAAACCTGGGAATAAACCGGGTCTATTGTAAATAACCCTGGGAATAAACCGGATTTTTGCAACTATACTTTTAAAGAACCCAGTAAAATATTGTAAAGTTGATAACTTTGAGCTTTGTTCATTGAAGATTTTCTTCTTTTTATTATCCATACTCGTAATTAATTTATTAAAAGTGCTGTCTTTGTATCCGTGATTTTTTGCAATGTCACGTATTTTATTCATTTCATTGGTAAATTGATCAGGAATACAGACAGTAAAGGCTCTTCTAATAAAATGTCTAGAGGCAGAAACTTTATAGGAAATAGGTGCTTGAGCATTATTTGGAACAGTGGATTGACTAGCTATTGGTTTTCTATAGACAGTGCGTTCTATTATCGTCGCTGTTCGTTACCGTTTTATATTGTCATGTGTCTCAAACATGAACAAAAACTTTTTTATATGAGTTGTAATTTTCCAACTGGGCGAAAAATGTTCTGGAAGGGATTCGAACCAGGGAACATTGGCTGAAGATGCCAATGCTATGCCAACTGAGTCATCACGGACGAATCTGGAAGACCCAGTTCACCCCGAAACCTGATAGTTTCTAATTGGTAAATAAATCATATGAGTTGTAATTTTCCAGTTGGGTGAAAAATGTCCGGACCAGGATTAGAACTAGGGATCTCTTGGCTGGGTGAATTAGGCCCTCTAGATTCGTGTGGGATGGCTCAGTTGGCAGAGCATTGGCAACTTCAGCCAAGAGATCACTGGTTCGAATCCTGGCCCGAATCCTGGTCCGGACATTTTTTGCCCAGTTGGAGAATTACAACTCATATGATTTATTTAACAATTAGAACATTTTGGTTAAAATTAATGTAGTGTAAAACTTTTTAAAAATGAAAATCCATATACGAACCAAAAGCTGTTACTGGGTGTTGATGATCTGTAGAAAAAGAATGAACTCTTGAAGGAGGAATAAAGAAATAGAAGAATATAGGACAAAAATACCCTTGTGAATACGACATAACTTTTATTGCCTTTAAAGTTTAAGTTGTAGGATGCTAGTGAACAATAACGACTATCAAACAGAGTATTCTAAAGACAAAAGTCTCATACAAAAAATTATGTAGACAACCCTTACTGTGTTTCGAAAAATGATTGTACATGTGGGTGTATATCATACACGAAAATGTACAATTTCAAGCGCACGTCTTTATAAAAATTAATCAAACAATATGTATATGTAAACTCTTTATGTTTCATTGAACTTAATAAAAAAAGACATTTTATTGCTTTATTTACTTTTTATAATTATAATTTTAATCTTAATAAATGAAACACGAAATGCAATGTTACCAAAAAGAAAATAAAAAACACATTCTGTAAGTTATGCATTTTATAACAGCCGCAGCAATTATGTTTAGCATTTTTAAATTTTCAGGCACTAATCAAATGCTGCAGTACACAAAGGAATTTTAATTCGGCGACACACAAATAAACACAACTTTAATTAAAATTCTCGAGTTATTTGACACATTGATGATAAAAATTTATACGAGCATTTAATCGTTTCAAAAAGTAATTATAACGCAGAGAAAGAATCCTAGCAATTTACGAAACAAATCTATAATTAAAACAAAAAAGCTCTGAAGTTTATGATTCGCCGGGATTTAATATCGATGTTAGCAGAAATGCAAGAATATTGTAATGAGTTTTTTTTTTTCTTGTATATAACAAAACTAAGTTTCTTCGTTGTTTCTTAATATCTCAATATTGAACCTTCAAGGCATGTCTGCAAAAGGCAGATCCTAGAATTTCTGATTATTTCTAAATTTTAATTAAGGTTTCTTTGAATTACAGCCAGAATGAATAAAAAATGCATGGTTCATGTTTTATAGTTCATGATTTTAATAATGTACTGTCAATGTTAAAAATATTTTTCATCTTTATTAAGAAAATTTTTATAAAACCTATTTTATTGACTGACTTGGAAACGGGAAAAAATCACATTTCGATATTTATGTATTTTTAACGATATGCAAACTGTTATTTTCGTTTGTTGAAAAAACTGCGTTAATTAAAATTATAAAACACATCGATGATGGAAGATTTCCTCATTAATATGTATATTTATTAAGTTTAGTTTGAATTGGATTTTTTAAAGTTTCAAACATATCAACGAGAAAGGAATTAAAATATAATTTGTTTTCCTTTGAACAAGATACATGATATGTTTTTGCTCTATATTATAGGGTCTGTTGGTGTAAAATGGGAAGGTGGAAAAAATGCGTATACTTTCTTAATGTATCACATCTTGAAACTCAAATAATTTTTGCTGACTCTTTTTACTGCTTTGTTTACCAAATGAGACTACATACTTCTTATAGAGCATTTATCCTGAAATCAGCCATACTTGTTGTTTATGCTTGGACAAGATAAATTTGTTTTTTTATCATTTTTTATGAAATATTGTGCAGCGTGGGGTAAAATGGGTATAGATTTTGGCTTAACTTACAGTGCTGAAAATATTACATTATCAAAATTAAACAAAAATAAGTATTTTTTAAAAGATATGTTTTACATGACACTGCATTGGACGGAAAGAAAGAAAATAGGCAGGAAAAGAGATGCGCAGGATTATGAAGAGAAAGTTCAGAAAAATTATAAAGAGGCATCAACTGAAATTATTAAATATCCTAAGATAATGCTCCTTCTGAAATAAATAGAAATAAAAAAAGTCGAGTCTGGTGTTAACAGCTGAAAATTCTTGTTAAAAAATTAATAATTGTAATTTCTGCATTAACAATAACTAAACTAAGCTCTGCATGTTTTTTTTAAAGCACTATGTACTTTTTAAAAATTATCCATCAAATAGCAATGTATAAGTTTAGGGAATCGGAAAAAAATAGAATATAATTTAGATCGTTTTACAGGATGGAAAGCGCGTAAGTTATGCAACTTTTAAATTTCTAAGCAATTTTAGTTACGGTTACAAAAATAGTGTCTACACCTAAATAAGTGAATATATGCTATATAGAATGAGCCCACCCGCAGCGAACTTAGAGGCGAATTACGGAATTTTGCTATCTCAAAACTACTAGAGTTATATGGCAATGTCAATTAGACAATTCTTTGGCATAGTTGTTTTGATAGGAAGAGTCAGCCCATTACATGAATAGCCTAAGCCAAAATCGAAATTTGCTAATGTTTTTGTTGCTTGAGTCATTGTTTTGGCAAGAAATAATAATTTCTGGCCGACGGCGACAGTGACAAAAAGATAAAAAATAATAAATTTCTAGTCTTTCTGTTGTAATCATGGAATATTGTTCGATTACAATTCTCAAATATTCTTTTCTGTTACAAAATACACATTGTAGTATCGATGGGGATCAGACAAACTTAAATTCCCGCTTTTCCCATTCGGTTTAGGTTATTCATACGTATAGGGCGTCACTTGCTACTAAAACGACGAAGCTGAACAAACTTTCTAATTGACTTTTATCACATATCTAAATTCGATTTCACGGCAGGATAGTTAAATTCCGCATTTTGCCGTTATTGGTGTTGTGAGTGGCCTCATTAAGTAGCGCATACTTACCTTTTTATGAGTAGATAGCGCTTTCATAATCCTATATACCGCTTTCATAATCATATATACACCCACAAATTAAACGGTTGCGCAACTTATAAGCTTCTCCTCCCCTCTATTTTCAATTAAACAACTTTCAAAACATTTTATCCACAAATTCCTCGTTAGAGGTTAGTTTTAGTAATTATAATTCTAGTTTATGGATATTTTCAAAAAATCAAGTGATAATTTCTCGCAATTCAAACGATTCATAATATAATGTATCGTTTCATCACCTAGAAAACTATAGACTAGAAATTCTCGATCATTTCGTCTATTCAGTTTATTTGTTTACCTTATTCACATAACTCGGAAATCTATATTTCTAGTTTAGGGATTTAGAAAATGACTACTTATTCGTTTTAGATGACGGTGGTGTAGGTTTTCTTTCAGTGTATAACATCATTAAACCATATCGTGAACGATCCCCACCCCCTTCCACAGACCATAATGTAAAGGAAATCATTTGTGTGAACCATAAATGCTACACACTCAATTTTCAATAGCAAACATGCCATAGAAGACTTCAATAACATATATCAATTACATGACAATCCGAGTTCAAGGTATTATGAGAGTTAGGCAGGCCGCACTACGAATAGACAAAAACGACACAACGCGCGTCTTTGGAGAAGAAACAGGTTTGATACAGGTTGAAACAAATCAGAAACAGGTTTTAATTTCAGAATTTACCTTAAATTTTGTCGCGTGTTTTGTCTCTCGTCGCTTTTGTGTCCGGCCTGCCTTAGAGCACCGACAGTTGGTTTAACAGACTGTAAACAATGGACAAACTGAAGTCATTTACACTTTTCAACTATGTAAAAAGTGTTAAAAATGCTCTTTTGGAAACGTTAAGCTTCAACTTTACATGTTAGTAATATTCAGTTTAGAACCTTTCTTACTCTACATTTTGAACCAGTTTAACTTAATGTTACTGTTTAACTTAAATGTTTAACTGAAAACGAACTTTTTTTTTTATAACTTTCGTTTTGTCATACATATGTAAATATATTTGCTCTGTTGAATTTAACAACTTTATTACACAGGTTAGAACAAAATTTAAATTGTTGAGAAATTTTTCAAACTCAAAATTACTTTTAAAAACATGAGCTAAATTTACCCAACGTGGAAACTTTTTAAAACCTTTTAAATGAAGGGTCAAACAAAAATAGAATATCAATAAATCAGTAATATAATAAATTTTGTACCAAAGAAAAACTTTTAATTTAAATAATATTTTTATTAATTTTACTGTAAATATATATAGACCTGACAGTATCACATCCCCTCATAAATTGAAGAAGATTCTGAACAAGAAGTGGGGATAAAGGTCATAAGTAATGAAGAAAAAAATATTCAAACAACACACTTTGTTGTATACAAATGCGCATTAATACACTAATGTTCAAAATTAAGATAATTTTGAGACTTGGTCGATTATTTCCAGAACTACTGGACAGATTTTAATGTAGTTAGGTATGGACAAGTACATATATCGGATCAGGGCATGTAATTCGGAATTAAATGAAGTAACACTTGAATGAATTAATTATATATATTATACGGTGGACACAAATATTTACAAAATAATATACGTTCTGTTAACTAAACAGCTTAAAACATAATGTGTAACTCTACATCGCTCTCGTCTGCGTCTTAAAGAACATATTTTTTCGCTGCACTCATCTCCGGTTCTCGCGCCAAAACATGACAGTCTCTTCTCTCTTTTCAATCATATCATTTCATTTTGGCTGCTGGCTTTTTAGCCACGCCTCTAGCATTCAGGCGATCTGTAGAGAGTCTTTATTCGAGAGTAGTGTTCGTAAATCGTAAATAAACTAAGCATGACCTAGTGGAAAGGCATTAGCCTTCCCAAATTCGGTCATCCTGACGTGTCGTCCGCCCTCGGATGACATCTTGGTCAGCTAGAAGGAGTAGCTGAAGTAGCAGGTGAAGTAGCAGCTAAAGTAGCAACTGGAAGGAACAGTTGAAGGAGCAGCTGAAGCTCACCTGAAAGACAAAAAAGAGAGAACAGTATCCGAAGTTCTAGATTAAAAAAAAGTCATTTTTTAGTAAACCACTAAGTGAACATATAAGAAAGGGCGTCTCTCATCATAAATGTATTGTTTCAAAGTATTTAGTGAAAGAAATCTTCTTCCTTTTTTCTTCTTTTACGTCTTTTCGTCTTATCCGTCTTCTTTCGTCTTACGTCTTTTCGTCTGATTCGTCTTCTTTCTTCTTACGTCTTTTCCTCTCCATTTAAAAAAAATAATGAATTCTCATTTCTTCGGAATTAATTTCGTAGAATCTCCTGTGTTAGTCCGGTGAGTGTGTCGTAGTCGGGTGATGTCCTAATCGAGGAAATCTTTTTTTTAACGATGTCAGGAAAGTATGAATGTTAAAGTATTCATTATTTAATTATAATATATTGAATATTATGCACATGAAAGTTTTTTTTATTTAACTAATTAGTGCATTAATTTATTATTATTACTTATTAGTATGATAGCCTTTATGTGACAAAACTGATGAATCGCGTCTCATTTAGCCACATAAACCTTAATAATAATGCATTTATATAGATTTAAAAATATTATTTTTAATTGTGAAATAATGAAAATCATATTGTATTTTAGCTTGTTATATTATTTTAACACAAATTTTAAAAATATAACTAAAGAATAATGGTAATTCAATTATCATTCCAACTCTGTATATTTTAAAAATATAAGAATATGAATAAATTTTACGTTGCGTATTAAATAAATAAATAAATAAATAAACAAATAAACACACACACACACACACACACACACACACATATATATATATATATATATATATATATATGTAGAAGAAAAACGACTGTTTAAAAATTTCCATCCGTGTAAAGCATCTAATAACAACACCCATAGATTTTGTTTCGGAATCTATAAAAACTTGTTTCGTTGACAGTTACACGACTTACGGGCGATAAATTCCAGTGTTATAAAAAAATTTCTTGCATTACAAGAAAATATCCTATTACTTTCAGCTGGCCTCTTGGATCAATACAAAACACATTCTTGCGCGTCTATCTTATCGCTTATTAAACGTCTAAAAATATAATAACATATTTTTTTACATAAATTATAATTTGAAAATTAATCAGTTTTAAGATGGCCATGGGAAAAATATAATGTACTTGTTACGATTGTTCTTAAAATATTTTTAGCAACACAGAAATAGATCACATATGAAATGATTGAAATGTGTTACGTCTTGCACACATTTGCTTCAGTGCTTTTATTCACTATTTACTCTGTAACAATTTACATGTTCTTGTTAATAAAATTAACTTTTTATAGTATATTTTATTAGATGTATACATAACTATCCAATCAGTGCTACATACAAGGGACGGCATTTTATCGTACAATCTGTAAGACACTATACTCAGATCACCATTGATGCATTCAGCACACAACTAAAGTTTCCAGAGTGCACGATCGGTGATGATTGTATCATTGAAGGTGATAAACTTGTGAAACTGCTAGTACCCTCACTTATGAAGCTGTAATTGTCTAACTCACTGTATAAAAGGTAAAGGAGTTTGTAAATTTGAGCTGTGAAAATTTTTCATCTGGGATGATATTAAAAAAATGTAATTGCTATTCATTTTATGATTTTTCGGTTTAGAACAAATATTGTGTTTTACAGTTCAAAAGCGGAAATATGTATCTAAAATCAACGTTCTTACTATAATTTCCTCTTATACATATTTTTGTCACATTAATGGATTATTTTACAGGAAACTATTTTATCTGTAGCATCAACGTCTTTGGATTTCGATTCAGGCCTCTCGAATTTGGGCAGTTAAAAGGATGTAATCGTTTTGCGAAATAATGCTTTATGTTTCCACGCCTTTCACTTTAGTTTTTCCTTTAATCTTTGAGATACTATACAGGATCTACTGGAGCAATATTTATATTTTATTTTTTTAACTCATCATCTAAATAAGATATATATATATATATATATATATATATAGACGTGTGTGTGTGTGTGTGATTTTAATGCTTTTTTGTTCACATTTGATTGTTATAGTACCGCACTCTGCAATGTGCTTTGACATTGGAGCAAAAATAGCTAGGAAATTTTCATACGGCTGACTTCTAAATGAATTATACTAACGATAAATCATGAAAAATAATAGTACTCACCATTTATAGTTTATGATAAACACAAAAACGTAGGCAAAGTAAAAATTTCGGAACACAGAAAGGTTTGTTGGTTAAATAAGGTTTAACGGCCCAAGTCCTTTTAGGGACATTCTGCGGCAAACTAAGAGTTAAAAGAACACAAAAATATTTTCAAAAGTAATCCCAAAACCTTGTCCTTAAAAACATTGAATTAGAAATAAAACATAAAGTTTACCGAGGAAGGTAATGTGATGGTAAATGTAATTAAAACCATCAAATAAAGTTATAACATTATGTTTTAAAACACAAATTTACACAGTAAAAATCTGTACAGTCTTTAAAAATGATTGGTCTGAACACAAAGTATAAAATGTGTACGCAGTAAATTATGTAGCATAAACATACTTAATTTAAAATAGGTTAATAAAATAAACCAATTTAAAATGACCCAGGCGTAAATTCCTCGAAAACAGTATTTTCTTCATTTGTTTCAGTGTAATAACTGAAAGAGTCTGATTCCATAGCCTCTTATGCATAGCGAAGCAGCTGTTCGAAATCCTTAAAATTAGCATATGAAGGGCTAGAACGTGATTTCTTATTTTTCTCTTCACAGTAGAAAAATGTTTTTCTTTTCTCTTTCTTTACACATGACTTTTCTTTTCTATTATTTGTTAGATAAACGTCATATTTTTGAAATTTGTTTATATACAGAAGCGAAGAGTGTTTTGCTGATGTTTAGATGTATTTATTTTGACAGGCTTTGATGATGTTGATGATTTACAATGCATATGTTTAGAAGGATTAAAGTATTGTACTGCATGGGCTGCGATGAGTGTGGTACGAGTTTCAGCACGGTCATACTTAGTGGGCTGCAATAATCGTGCATATCATGGCATTTTTTTCTGCATCAGTACTAGATGGTAATTTCACAAATGTACCAGTTGACAAGAAAATTGGAGTTTGGGTATTTATGTGTCTTAAAGATTTTGACAACTCCAACAGAAGGGGTTCTGGATCCACATGTTTCCGATCTTCGGTGTAAGAAGCATTTTGAGATAGTATGAATTTCTTTTTCAAATAACCGTCTAGGGCAAGATTTTGAGAATGCAGAGTGATCCCTTTACGATTGCACAGCATTTTTATTGTCATCGCCGAGTTTGGCACAGCGAGCGCAGGTAAAGGATCCACGACATGAAGTTTTACTATGATCATAATGGTGGCTCTTAAAACAATGGAGAGGGTCAGGTACATAAAGCCGTACGAGAAAACTCTAGGAGAGAGCTTTAATTCTAAACGGTTATTGTAGTTTTTTAATATATTGCATAGTCTTTGGAACGTAGGCGACAAATTGAACTGAAAATAACTTTTGTTTATTAAATTGTTTATGTATTCCGTTTGAGTTATAAGTTTGATCGCACAGTGATAATGTGCAGATATTGATTCTTTGTAAATATTTTATTGTTTTTTTCCCAGTGTTCATCTTATGTGAAAATAATTTTTTAATCTAAAAATGGAATAATCAATTTAAATAACACTTATCAATGAAATTGACCATTAAAAGTGGCGTTCATAACCCACGAACGAGGTAAGAGAGTTTTTATAAGTCTATTAATATGAGGAGTTGAATCTTACCAGTTAGATTAAATAAAAAAATATATTTCTTACTTAATAGCTATTGAAAGTCCAAATAATGTGCTTTTTAGGAAGCACTTGTTTGTTGCGACAAATAGTGATACGACGTACATCGGTGGCAATTTGATCTTTTATATTTTGTAAGAGTTCTTCCTTTATAGAGAATAAAAGTTCTGGTTCGGATATTACACCACGTCTTGTATTTATATTTTGATGTACCTGAACAGAAACAGAAAAAAACCTATTTTTGTGCAATTTAAGAGCAATTGTGACTGGTTGGATGAAGAAATCTTCACCAGCTAATTCCCAGGCTACTTTTTGTTGAGTGAATGAACATCTCCAAACACAGACTGAAAAGTTTTTGCAATAAAAAAAGGTGAATTACTATTCAAAAATTTTTTTAGAATAACTACCAGTGCTTTTATTTAAAAATAAACGCGTGAATATATTGTTTTGTACAATTTGTTGCTCTCTAAAGGGGAGAGAAATAGAAGGAAATGAACTGCTTCCATCAGTAGTAAATAAAAGAAAAGTTGGAAATTGTACGTCAAACGTGACAAATGAGGTGCGTTCGTACTACTGCTAGTTATATAAATATTCAGATCTTGATGATTTTTAATTCTGTGAAATGAATTATATCGTCTGCAGATTCATTTCTGTCATAAAATAAGTATCTCGGTCGCTTGACGATTCAACCTCGGAAGCTCCTCTAATAAAAAAGCACCGATTTAAAAAAAAAAAAATCAAATTTCTTAATAAATATTTTTATTAATATCTCCTAAAGTTTTGATTCGATTTTAAAAAAAATTGAAATGTCTCGACAAAATTCTGCAAAGATAATATATCTTAAATTTCAATCCATTCGGTTGGGTAGTTTTTGCGTTGTTATATGCGGACAGACGGACAGACAGACGGACAGACGGACAGACAGACGGACAGACGGACAGACAGACGGACAGACAGACGGACGGACCAAGCGACGACAATAGGTGCTACGTATTTATATAATTACGAACGCACCTAAAAACAATTCAGACCACGACCACAACACCCACTACTGAGTCCAACAAAGGGGTGCCTGTCAACCCGCACTCTTAACGAAATTAGTAAGTGACCGCTCACTTGATCCCTATCGAGTGATAAATCAGCAGACCAGCTGATTGATGGATATGGGACCAAAATGCACCTCCCGTCTTCCTGTAGCAGAAGCCAAATAAGCGTGTTGTTTTTTCTATAGATCCTCTTTCCCCGGTACACGAGTAACCATGCACGCCAAACACGTAGGTGGTTTACCCCATAAGTCTATAAAGACAGATGGATATAGTATTATGAAGAATTGTCCTAATGTCTGAAAGAGAAACTACAACGAGAGTGAAATAAAGACGAAATAACAGATAAGAAAGAAATGAAGAAAATGAACTGATTCCATCCGCAGTAAATAAAATAAAACAATTCAGACCACGACCACAACACCCACTACCGAGTCCAACAAAGGGGTACAATAATGCTAAACAGGCCTCATAGGAGGACAAGACACTCCTCTGTCAGCCTGCACTCTTAACGAGATTAGTAAGTGACCGCTCACTTAATCCCTATCGAGTGATAAATCAGCGGACCAGCTGATTGATACATATGGGACCAAAATGCACCTTCCGTCTACCTGTAGCAGAAGGCAAATAAGCGTGGGTTTTTTTTCAACTAACAGGATGCTCCTTCACAGGGACACGAGTAACCATGCACGCCAAACAGCCAAACACGTAGGTTGTTTACAATTACTTCATAAGCCTATAAAGACGGATTGATATAGTATTTTGAAGAATTGTTCTAATGTTTGAAAGGGAAACCACAACGAGAGTGAAAGAAAGACGAACTAACAGATAAGAGAGAAATGAAGAAATAGTTTAAAAGAGGGGGAGAAATAGAAAAAAGAGAAAGAGGGTTGCGAAATCCGTAAATACGTAAATGAGGTATCTTCCTTGGGGCCGACACAGAAGTGGATGAGGAAGTTTTTAAAGTTATAGAACGAATCTGGTTAAAACATCAAGTGGTGATTAGATATTTTTACCTTTATAATTTTTTGCAAGAAGTCAGCATTTGAGTCTGAACTAACCTGTGGCAATTGTTTGAAGAAATACAGAGCAAATAAGGCGCATCCTTCAGAGTGTATTAGAAACTGGAGGGTTAATATTTCACAAAATTTTCAGTGACTTTTTGATTTCCATTACTATTTAAAGTCTTATTTTCTTCGTTGTATCTTGCACAAAATTTAAGCTAAATTAAAAAAAAAATGCAATATCGTCTTATATTCTATCGTTCGTTTCTGATTTTGCATTTATACGAAACAAAAAATAATTAAGTAATGGATTTATGAAATATGTTCTAAATGAGGAATTAATGACGCTGAAAAAAAAGTGCAAACGATATACGTAAAAATATCACAACTGAATCTTCTGAAGATATACTTTCCCACAATCGATTTACACTTCGGCGAAAATATTTGTTCTGCGTTGATGGTGTTTGATCAACCAAAAAGATTGAGGATGTCACTGAGTGTTTTCCTCTTAATATCGATCGCCAGGCAGAGGTAAACTGTTATCATTTTTTTCTTATTTTCAAGTAAGTTTTCTCTATAAAGAAAAGAAAGAAATATGGTTGAAAGATGTACGATTAATGTAACCAATTTTGCCATTTTATTTAATTATAATCATTTTACTTTTCACATTTTTACATTTATTTATTGTAATTTCAAATTTGGACAAATTTTAACAAATTAATTTCTAAATGGTAGCACTATATTTTCTTTGTAACCGAGACTTCCCAAAAAAAAAAGTAGTATGCTGTGACCCTCAAAAAATTTAGTTCTCTGTTATTCTAATATTCTAATTTAAATAGCGCTGTTACACATCAGCTATTACGAAGCATGGTGAATTTCTTTAAATTTCACTTGGTGATACAGTAAATCATTGTATAAACAGAAGCACTGATCAACACCGTTCCTCTGTTGAATATTCAAATCCCAAATTGGAAAAATATATGTATTTTGAATTAATATTTTCAAATATAAAATTTGGTGAATTTTCTACAGAACAGAAACAGAGATGTACCTATCCCGGAACTCGTGAATAACAGAGCTTAGTAGTGCCACCTGTTGGGCTATATACGCGAAAGCTTTATCAGTGAAAATCTAACTGATAATGATGTTTGATGAAATTCCATCCCACAGATGCCGAGATCATGGAAATCACGGAAATCATGACAATATTTCATAGCAGCGCCACCTGTTGAGGGATATACACCTAAACCTAATCAGCACCAGATATTGACATGACCTCGCATAATATGACGTTTGAGGAAATTTGGTGCACAGTTCTTCAGACAGAACACCCACAACGTTTGTATCACATACATACAGAGAGACAGATATTTTACAAAAATTGGCAAATCGTGTTCAGGACTTCAAAAAACGTGTAAATCCATTAAAAAACGGAAGTCGAAAAGTACTCAATACTTTCTTTTTACGTATATAGAAGAAAGTGAAAAGGTTTTCCTCTGTTGGCGTAATTTAGGTATGGTGGGGGTAATTTGAGTATAACTTGCAATTTTTATTTCTTAAAAATACTAACATTATTTTTTAGAATATTTATTTTATACCATATGTTTATACCATGTTTTTATAGTTTCTGTACAAAACGTTTTATATAACCAAGGCTACTCTATGAAAAAAAAACCCTGGTATTTCTATACATGTATATCATCAACGTAAAAAGCACATTCATACAAAACCATCTGACCTACAGCTTTTTAATTCAAATATGTTTACATCTAATTTGTTTACAATAATTTGATTTAAACGTTTAATTTTAAATGACAGTGTTTAGTATAGAATTGTAATGTTTAGACTATGGTTTAATTTGGGACTACGGTCTAATTCTAAATCCATAAAAACTAATCTAGTAGTTGTTCTTTTGAAGACATTCCTCGCACTTATATAATGCACCCATGAGATATGATAGAAATTATCTCAAAATGGCTGTAGAAGATGTTAAGAAGGGTTTACCAGTGTATGCTACAATAATCACTGTATGCTTTCTATCTCAAATATAGCCTAATAAGTTTTCAAAAATAAATCTCTAAAATGTCTTATTTAAGTGTTAACAAACATAACTTATCAACAAGAGGAAACTTAAGTATAGTTGCAATATAAAAAATATATTTCTTTGTTAACTTAAATTATACCCAAATTTCACCGCATATAAGGTAATTTGTTTGTTTATTTTGAGGTAATAAAAGGAATAATAAATGTATCCATTATACAGCTTCAATCTAGGAGTAGCGTAAATGAAATCGAAAAAATAAGAAATCCTGTTATTTGTATAGTGTCTCTAAGATTTTAACTTTATTAACATCTTTATACACAAATTATCCCGGCAGGTAATTTACATTTCCGGTTTTTTAGCCGGAAATAGCTTTTGAACTGATGCTCCAAAATTGATAATTTTTATTTTGTTCTGTTGGATACATTTTGATGTAAACCGGGGATCGAGCCCAGATACCATGGTATAGCGCACCAAGTGCTTTAATATTTTAGCCATCTGGATGGCATCCAGTCTGGCATTTTTCACTTATATACATGTTGGCAAGGCTTCAACTTTGCAGCGCAAAAAGGAATGTCATACATGAGCACACTATTCGGTGGCATACATGAGACGAATAAGTTCCCAGCATCGGATAATATATCTAAATTTCCAATTAAATTTTCAGCATCAAATTTTCATCAGAAAATCACTATTTAAAAGCTCTACAAAGAAAAATAGTGCGTTTGTAAAGATAGTTTTCTGCAATGTTTTAAACCAAATATAATTTTAAAAAAATTTGTTTGGGGGGGGGTGAAGAAAGACGTCCAGGACCAGCTTAACCAGGAATAAAGAAATCTGCCCCGGGCTGATACAAGTTTCATTAAAGAAAATTGGTTGAAGTCCAGCCCGCGGGTCGTACGGGTCGTACCAGGCTCGGGACAGGTTCGGGCCAGGCCTTGGTTCGTGCAGATCTCTACTCCTAGCCTTAAATTCCTTTTTAAAAGTTACAAAACAAACTTTACTGCGGGTAATTTTTAAGCATAACTCAAAACTTCTTGGCAGAAAGTAATTTTGGATATTTATATTTAAAGTTTCAGGTTTTTTTTTTCTGTTAAAATTTCTGCAATTAAAATACATATATATATATTTTAATTTTAAATTCATAATTTGAAATTAATACTTATCAGCATGATTTATGTATTTTGAAAACCTCATGAATCATAACAAAATTTGTGCGATTCATATTAAAATTTAAGGGTTATTTATTTACAAACGTGACGATTCCAAAAAAATTCCCGTCGAAATACAGTTCTGATTTGGTAATATGATATCGAACTTGAAACTTTTAACTCATTATTTCTTTTTATTTACTCATTATTGTAGTTCATTATTAGGCTTAGGATTATTTCACAGTATGTTTCTCCGATACTCGAAAAAATTCTTTTCAAAAACATTCTTTATTAGAAATGTCAAATCAAAAAGCTTGAAGGAAAGACTCTCAGTTATTTGACAATATTCCACTAAAAGATAAAATCCTTGTGAACATTTTCACCCGAACTCCCTAATTTACAAAGTTCCATAATTCCATAACGCGTTGATTTGAAGATTTAAACTAGGCTTACAGTATAAATATAAGATTCTAAAATGGAATAAATTTTTATGCGGGAAAATAGAGACACTGGGTAAATAAAAACAATTCAAATTTGAGTTATGGAAAGAAAAGAAAAAGTATTTTAAAAAGTACATTAAATGGGATTACATGGAAAATACATTAATTGAAAAAGTACATTAATTTGGAAAAACATAGAAATTTAATATATGTTATATAACAGATATATTTGAGCGGGATAAATAGAAATGCACATTGTTTTTGACAAGACGTGATTTTCGCAAGCGAAAGCGTTTCGATTGTATTTGATTATACAATGAGTTATGATTTTAAATTAATGATATTAATGACATTTATTCCACCTGTAAAATTAGCATTATGTAAACTGAAACATAGCATCACAATAACTTAAACTTAAAAAAAATTCAGCCAAGAGCTTTAGCCTGACTTTAAAATAAAAACGGACGAATTATATTATCGTAACACCGTATAGACAGAATGTGAAGATTTAATCCGACCACCGATGAAATTAAACGTCTTTTGGACATAATCTTTGGACATAATCATAGTAGAATACTGGAAATTATTGAACTAAAATGCATTTTTGTTTAAAAATATTATCATTTTCACTTCCAGATTTCTGCCATTGCGCCTTTTTTGTGGTACAATAAGGTTTATCAGTGGACATTAAATCCAACTATAGTACGTGTATGCATATATATATATATATATATATATTATATATATGTGGTGTTTTTACGAAGATGAGATACCACGAGATGTAATATTCCACGAGAAAATGGCAGTTTGTTAAAGATATAGAAGGTTGCAGTCGATATCAATAATCATGGCGAAGAGGTGAGGCAATGAGGAGACACCAGAAGAGTTTCGTCAGTAAAGACCAGCCAATTTCCAGACAAATAGTTTATTTATGAATAAGAGCGATGTAGTAACAGTTCCCACAGGTATAAAATTATAGCCCTCAGGCTTCACGATGGCTCACTACATCGTTTAATGGATGTTAAAGGTTAATGGATGGAATAATAATAATAAAAAAATGGCTTTTAAAATTCGAAATGAGAAAGCGTCTCTCGGAATTTTATAGATTGGGGAGCTGATAAAAGTTACGAATGAACTTAAAATTTTAGATTAAGATTTGGAATAAGATAATTATTAATATACGGATTAATACTTTTAAAAGGACATTAAATAAGAATAAATATTATTAAGAATTAAGGAAATACTGACTATGTCAGAAGTTAGATTAATTTAAAGGACTAATGCGAAATAAATGTGAAGGATTTGCGAAGGAAATAATTTTTTTTAACATTATCCCCCCCCCCTAAAAATCCGAATGACTGGTAGAACCGATGATCTACAAGTTCATTAAGGCAAGCAAGACTTTGGATTACAATATAGTTATCTGGTATTCTATTTAATGTCAAAAATTCTCTGATTTTATTAAAGTTAATTCAATAGTTATTTTTGTAAACGCGAACCTGTGGGAAAAGTTTAAATACAATTACAATATAAATATTTTAGTTACAAATAATATTTTTTCACTCCTCAAACATAAATAGTGAAAAGGATGAATATAAAGTAAACAAAGCATTTATGCCTAAGCAGTGAAAAGTATAAATATAAAGTAAACAAAAACTTTTTCTTTAATAGTCACCTTAATCAGTAAAAAGTCTGAGTACTAGACCTCTCATTTCCAATAAAAGTTTCTTGGTATGGATATGAAGGCACGGATATGTCAAGTATTAGCCAGCATTACAGTTTACGGCAATACAGTGTATTGATTCTGTAGTAGGATAATTCCAGTTAATCATAAAGTTCAAATACCTAAGAAAGTTCCATCACTACTAAGTTCAATCAACAATTAAAGTGCACTTATCAAGTAAAGTCCAGTCAGTTAATAAAGTTCAATCAATTAGATATGAGTATTAGATATCTAATACTTTTTTAGATGTTTTGCTAGCAAGCTGTGATTTTTTATCATCAACTAATTTACTATCAATGGTTCTCTTTTATCACAATTCTCAAGAATATTCTCTCTTATAATCTTGTATCACATAATAATTAACAACAACAATTATAATAACAACATAATAATATCAACAATAACAAACAACTTCAAAATAATACTAAATCGTTAATTCATCTGTATATAATTTAATTCCTCATTCTTTTACAATATCAGTGAGGAATGAAAACATACTTAATAAAAGGAAACAAAATAAATAAATAGTAAAATAAGAAATGTCTGTGGAAAATTATCAACAATTCAGTAAGATATTGAAAAAGAATGAGGATTTTTAGGGGGGGGGTAATGTTAGAATATTGTGGTGTCTTTACGAAGATGAGATACCACGAGATGTAATATTTCACCAGAAAATGGCAGTATGTTAAAGATATAGAAGGTTACAGTCGATATCAATAATCATGGCGAAGAGGTGAGGCAATGAGTAGACACCAGAAGAGTTTCGTCAGTAAAGACCAGCCAATTTCCAGACAAATAGTTTATTTATGAATAAGAGCGATGTAGTAACAGTTCCCACAGGTATAAACTTATAGCCCTCAGGCTTCACGATGGCTCATTACATCGTTTAATGTATGTTAAAGAGCTGTATGAAAATTCTACGAGACTACAACACCAGATACCCATTTGGTTACACTTCCAAACACGTCAAAAATCCGCTCTCCAAAGCATGCAAGTGAGTTTTTTTCACTGAGCGTAGAGATACAGAAATACGACGCCACGAGCGCACAAACCAATGAGTGAGAGGCGAGATCCAGCCCAGTGAATGAGGCGAGAGGGAGAAGCTCTAACACGAAAGAGTTCTTCTCGTAGCCGCGCATTAATTTTGAAGTGAAAAATACCCAGCGTGCGAAACCGAGCATGGAATAATAATAATAAAAATGGCTTTTAAAAACATTCGAAATGAGAAAGCGTCTCTCGGAATTTATAGATTGGGGAGCTGATAAAAGTTACGAATGAACTTAAAATTTTAGATTAAGATTTGGAATAATATAATTATTAATATACGGGTTAATACTTTTAAAATGACATTAAATAAGAATAAATATTATTAAGAATTAAGGAAATACCGACTATGTCAGAAGTTAGATTAATTTAAAGGACTAATGCGAAATAAATGTGAAGGATTTGCGAAGGAAATAAATTTTTTTCTAACATGTATATGTATATAATACGTGTCAATCTATGTGTACACGTGACGTGTGTATATATGTCGTAAGCTGTAAAAATTCAATTATATTATTTCATGTTGTTTTGCGGCCCATTATACAGGGTGATTATAAAAAAAACTATCCTGACATTTGTGCCCCTAACTATCATACCATTCACAGAAACTGAATGAAATTTTGGCAAAAGGTATTTTGAGGTACGCACTCAAGAATGATATGGAAAACAACAGTGTCACTCAAACAGTTACGGTTACAGTGAGAAATTTCGAAAAAATCAAATAGCAACACCGAGTTTTTTGTATTGGAATGTGATCTTCATTGTGAAAAACCTTAAATAGCGTTGGAACGGCAACTGTAGCATGAAAATCACCGGAACTAGGCAAGGGAAAAGTAAAAAGGACTTTGCCCCGCACCAGAGCATTAATTTTCGTTTCATTTACGTCACACGTCACACCGTTTCTTTGGCTAATATCCCAGCCTGATTAGTTCTCCACAAAACGAGAAGAAGAAACCAAGAAACGCAAATTTCGGGTTCTACGTAAGACACAGTCATGACTGACGTCGTCACACTAGGTGAAAGAAAAGGCACTGCGAAATGCGAGCCGCGTATGTTCCTTTCTGCCATTTCGAACAAGATGCCGCTTTCAGGGAAAGAACGTGGGGAAATCGTAAAGATTTATTACCTGAATGGACAAAATGCCGCTGAGACATTGCGTGTTTACCGCAGAAACCATGGATTACGCCGAGGCCTGTGCACTGTCAAATCTGTACGGGACTTATTCATAAATTTGAAGAAACTGGTTGCACATGCGATCGACCTCGGTCTGGACGACCTTTCGTTCCAGTGGAAGCTGTTGCAGAAGTCCATCAGACGATAAGCACAGTTCGTCTCGACAAACTCGTTTCCATATCATTCTTGAGCGCGTACCTCAAAATACCTTTTGCCAACGAGTTTGTCTGGTGTTTCACTGGTTCTGGATCTGCCGAATTCAACTGTAAGTAAAATTCTGCGCTCTGTTCTAAACATGTTTCCGTATGGATTCCAGCGTGTCCAGATGTTGGAAGCGGCTAGACTATGAATTACGGCTGGATTTTGAAAATCAATTCCTTATCCGGTACGATGAAGATAGCAGCTGGCCTTTACGTATTCTGTGGACAGATGAGGCGCATTTCTCGTTAACTGGTAACGTGAATTCGAAAAATTGTGTGCACTGGGCAGAGAATAATCCACATGATGTGCATGCACGTCCATTACACGAGGAAAAAAAGACTGTGTGGTGTGGTATAACGAGTACGTTCATCCTCAGCACTTACTTTTTTGAAGAGGTTACTGCCGGTGATCTGCAAACGTGTATGGTAACGAGTGATCGCTATCTGGACATGTTAACTCATGACGCGATTCCCGCATTGCAACGGCAAAATGCTCTATCTGAAGTTATGTGGAATGGAAGATGGCGCTCCTCCACATGTCTGGTCTTCAGTCAAACGTGTCTTAACTGAACAGTTTGGTGACAGAGTTATCTCCCGTCATTTCCCGTTTCCGTGGCCACCAAGGTCTCCTGATCTGACACCAATAGATTTCTGGCTATGGGGATATCTGAAATCCAAAGTGTATCAGTTTCGACCTCAACCTGCATCTGATTTGAAAGATGCCATCAAAACTGCGATTCAAGAGATTCCTTTTGCCATGATACGTGCTGTAACCATGATACATGCAAAGTGTAATCGTGTGTGACGGTGATCATGTGGAAAATTTGTGAAACACAATAAAATGCTTTATTTTATGCTGCTTCTCTGTCCTTATTGGTTGTCCTCACTTTTAGGCTATCTACCGCCGGTGATTTTCATGCTACAGTTGCCGTTCCAACGATATTTAGGGTTTTTTACAATGGAAATCACATTCCAATACAAACAACTGGGTGTTGCCATTTGAATTTTTCGAAATTTTCTCACTGTAACCGTAACTGTTTGAGTGACACTGTTGTTTTCCCTATCATTCTTGAGCGCATACCTCAAAATACCTTTTGCCAAAATTTCATTCAGTTTCTGTGAATGGTATGATAGTTAGGGGCCCAAATGTCGGGATAGTTTTTTTTATAACCATCCTGTATATAAATGTAGTAACCTATATTGACAACTCGCAATTTTTTATTTTATTTTTGTAAAATGCATAATTTTAAATGCATAAATGCAAAATTTGAGATGCATATGTAATAGAAAAGAGTCGTCCCAACTTATTTTAATGTACTTCCAAAACCCGAAAAGCAGAAGACTAAAATGAAATTAAAAGATGGCGTAATGAACTTGATTATCGGCTATATGAATCTTTAGAAATTTCATTTTCGTAAAACATAGGACATACATTTTTATAAATATCGGGAAGATACATGTAGGGCCCCAACTCAATAAAAATTTGGATGAAAATATTTATGAAGATCGAGCGTTTTGAGTAAGCAAATGAAAAAAAAAACTACTTCGAAAGTTTGCACATAGAAGGCGCTATATGTTTAATGCGGCAAAAACACGTCAAACATTCAAGATAAACTACGTACTATTTATTTCGTACAATCTACTACGAAGTTTCAACTTGTGGAATGAAATTGAGTACTTTTGTATGTGTAATCGAAGCGCTCAAATGTTGAAATAATGAATTAAATGTCGATTATCTATACTAATAAAATAAAGTTTCGCTCTGTGTGTGTGTCTGTGTGTCTGTTAGCGATAGCTAGCAAAATCTAGCCCACCTAGAAACCTGAAAATTTAGATTTAGGTAGTCCAAACCCTCTTCTGGTGCACCTGAGCCTCAGATTTTTTAATATTTTGAAAATTAGAGTAGTTATTAATTAAAAACTGACGAAAGATCGCAAATAAAAAATCACTCTTCAAAAATAGCTCGCGCATGCCCAGAAGCCATTTATTCGTTCCTCCGTTAAAAGAAAAAAGAAAGCGTGAGTCATTCCATTTCTTTTTAAGTTTTTCTAAATTCGCCATGGGCGAATGGCTGAAAATACGGAAAAACCGTCTACATATTCTCAAAGAACATACTTTTACATCTCGAACGATCCGGTTGTTTCGAAAAAATTTCACATTTAACCCTTTAAAAAATCAATAAGCATCAAATTCATGTTTTTTATTTTCTCCCGTTTTTCGAGCATCCACCGGAATACAAAAGATACGGAAAAACGATGGTCACCAAATTAAGGAACAAACTTTGTTCTTATCAAAGCCACCTTTGGTTTTAAAAAATACGAAAATTTACCCTTCGAAAAAGTATATTTTCTGTATGACATTTCGCAATTTTTGCGATTTTGGCAATTTTTAAAAATTTGCATCGGCGGTTCAGAGAAAGGTACGAAAAATTAAAAATACCAGACAATATTTACATTTATTCCTTTTTCGATATCTGTATTTGTTTTAGAAAAATACGAATATTAACCTTTCGAAAAAATTCGCGCGCAAAATTTTGCGCATTACTCACTTTTGCAAATTCCGATTTTCTGCGATAGATAAAATCTGAAATCGGCTCTCTAAAATAACCAAACAAAAAACAAACACACCTAAAGACATCTACGTTCTATCGGGTTTAGGCAGAAACTTTTAATTAAAAAAAAAAAAAATTTCACGTTAACACTTTCGAAAACGTCTTTTTTACCGTAAGTCAATTTCCCTTTCTAATTATTTCTCCTACCTTTAAGAATTCGAATCGGCGTTTCTAAACAAGACACGAAAAACTAAAAATACCGCGCCTAATCTATATTCCTTTGTTTTTTATAATCTGGTATCCGTTTTGAAAAAAATTAATTTTAATCCTCCGAAAAAAAAATCCTTCCCAAAACTCACTCACGCGATTTTCGTTTTTCGGTCTATGTTTAAAAATAGGCATGGACTCGGGAAATGTGAATACGGACAAACAATAGACTCCAAATCATAGACACTTTCATTTTCTTCAAAACGCACCGTTGGGTTTTAAAAAATATCTACATTAACTCTTTCGAAACCGATCGTTTACGTAACCCACTTTCACGATTTCCGCTATTTTGGCAGTGTTTACCGGGGGTTAAATTTCAGATCTACTAGGAAATTTGGTTGGGTCGAGTGTTCTGAAAAAGCCTCTTCAAGAACACATTGCGCCCCCTGGTGGTGGAAGGTGGAACTATAGGAGTATCTCTGGTTCTATGGGCCAGATTACGGCAGTGTTTGGCTCATTCGACTTGATATCTATAGCCTTAAATATTTTAGTTGCACTTTCGACCGCCAGGATGCGCTTTCCGATCTTGGGTTCTATGAGCCCGATTACGACGGGGTTTGCCTCATTCGACTTGATTTCGATAGCCTTACAGATTTCAGTCATATTCGTATAGAGCAGATTATTATTTTCTAGGGAACGGGCAACGCCGGGCGGGTTAGCTAGTACAAAATAAATCTGTTCTAGCTGCTTATATTGCATTTTTGACGCTTTGTTTCAGATTTGAATGTATATCCTTACGTGTAGGGAAATTTGAAACTTTTTATATTTGCTCAACCAAAACTTTTTAATCATGAGAAACATTTTTGTCCAAACCCGTAGTCTCGTATGCCAATTATTTTATTTTTCTCATTAAATTGTGGAATGTATCGACAATGTTTGGCCCACGATGTATTTTACGAACATATAGATCAGAAAGAATGTGCCCTGTATATATCAGATGAAACAAACTAGAAAAAATCAGAATTAAAAAAAAAGTTTAAAGATCACGTAACAGAAAAAGGAAAAAGCGCATTGTGATATAATATTACTTACGAAAGATGGTGATAAAAAAATTGTGAAAAAAGCTATTTTGCAAGGTTATTAATTAATTCAAAGTGATTTTAAATTCTTTTATTGGAGACACACATACACAGGCAAGTATACAGACAAGTAAATATTTCCACTAATTGTTATTATAATATTTGGAAAATAAATGGAAATATTTACCCACACATTTACACATGAAAAAGAAGCACCTAAAGTAGAATCGTCACTTTTGTTTCTGAATCCATAAAATCTGTTTTCTGAGACAGTTGCGCAATTTCTAGTCGATAAATTCCTGTATTATTACGAACTTTTCTTCTTACATTGTAGGAAAAACATACCATATTACTCGCAGGTGTAATAATGAAGATATATATGAAGAATTTGGGAGAATATATTGGAATTTTTGGAAAGATGAAAAATTTGGGAAAGGGATTTTATTACTTTTGTTTTCGGCCAGAAACAGTAGGAGGATATTTAATATACATAAATCATGATTTAAATTTATATGAAGATGTTTTTTTTTAAATAGGTGCTGTATTTATTTGTTCTTTAGATGAAGTATATCTCAATCGTGTTACATACACACACATACATACTGAACTGTATATAGCTCATACAATTGTACGCATACCCATATAAACATATGTACACTTATATACATGGTGATTCAATACTGATTGAGAAAATTTTAAGAGGTGGTAGTGCACATCAAAACAAACATTTTTTTATATAGAAAACAAGGGTTTTAGTCAAAAATACAGAATGTCTCAATATAATTCGAACATAATTATCTATCACAACTTTAATTAAAATAGACACGTGAAAGCAATTTTCAGCCGACTTGTTTGCTTTTTACGTCATTTGATAAGTCATACTGTATGAACTGCCAATTACATTCGGAAATATGTAAGCATCTTGTTCAGCGCTATTTGGATAAGGTTGGCAGGCTCTTCTATTATATCTCGTTGGTATTCTTACATTTCACTCACAGAAAGTCAGTCTATTTAAAATTCAATTATATCCATTATTATTAAAGTTGTAAATAAAATACGAACTTTGATTCCAGTGAGAGACGTATTAGAGTTATTTGAATAAATATGATGTGGCTCTAGTTTCCAATGCAGAAATTGTTTCTTGTAGTGTTCACTATCACCTCTTAAAATTTGTCTTTTCTTTTTTAATCATACTGTAAACACACACACATAAATTACTTATGCTGTGGTATAATGTATGGTAATGGATTTAGAAACTTCCTAATGATTTAAAATAGATGCAATCGTATACATCAGTTTCAACTGACGTCACACCCCAGCAACCACCTTAGCATATAGATTTGTTTTTTGTTTGCCCACCAAAGATGGTAGATTGAGATTGGTTGGCGCATAATACAGGCTACAAATCCACGATTATGATTGGTTGGATAACACTTGGTGGGCTGGTGATCACGTGGTTGAAACTGATCTATTAGAATAAAAAGAAGAGTACACATATAATCATAAAAAATAAATGTTTCAAATGTTGTACTATATGTAGTGTTGCAAAGACTAGAAAAAACCCGGCTTAAACCTGGGAATAAATCGGGGTTTTGGGGAATAAACTTGGTTTTTTGGAAATAAAACAGGTCTTTTGGGAATAAACCTGGGAATAAACCTGGTCTGTTGGAAATAAACCTGGAAATAAACCGTTTTTTTGCAACTCTAATTATATGATTATACTGCAAAATTTTAATCGACACATTTAAGATACATTTCGGAAACAAAATGATAAATAGTGTGAGAATACTATTTTGCGATACTATTATAAAGATACAAGTAAAGAAAAGTAAAACACCTGAATAGTCTAGCACTTATAACATTTAAAAAAGTAGCTGTTAAATAATTAGTTTTCAAAAAATATCACATACATAGTACATTTCACAATGCAGAAAATTACTTTGATGTAAAAAAATTAAGGGACAGTGACCGGACTCTTTCGATTTTAGGCTTTTGTCGAATATCTACTGAAATTCTTTACGAATTGTCCTTGAACTTCAAGAATGTAAAGAACATGTTTGACTTCATAATTTTCAGTGAAGAATTTGTCTCGAGTACAATTAGGGGCGGAGGGCAATAATAATTTTAATAATAAAATAATATTTGAGATAACCCAAGTAACAGAAAATGCTCAAAATGATCTGTCACTGTAGCAAATGACTATGTAGGTCCTGTTCAACATTTCTATGCATTTGTGTAAGCATAGCACGTATATTCGTGAAGATGTTAACGTTTCTGTGAAAACTTCAAATGCTTTTTGTTTATAGCATACAGAGTTTTTAACGAATCTAACACCACTTTTCGAAAACTTGCTCTATAGAATTGACTACCAAATCATGAAAAAAAATCTTTGATATATTTCACGCATGCGCAGTTAAAATGTATTTCAGACAAATACCCCTATATCATTAAATATTCAATACATTCACCTTTCAGTTGCATTATACTATTTCTACTGTTCTTTGTCAAGTTTTCAGAAAGCGATGTTAAAATCAGTTGGAAACTCTGCATGCTATAAGCAAAAAAACATTTTAATTTTTCACAAAAACGTTAACATCTTCAAGAATACGCGTGCTATTATTACAGAAATGCACAAAAACGTTGAACAGGACCTACGGAGTCATTTGCTACAGTGATAGACCATTGTGAGTATTTTATATTTCTTGGGTGATCTCAAATATAATTTTATTATTAAAATTATTATTTCTCCCCTAATTGTCCTCGGAACTAAATCTTAACTGAAAAACATGAAGTCAAACATATTCTTTACATCATCGAAGTTAAAAGGCATTTCGTCATGAATTTCAGTAGATATTCTACAAAACGTCGAGAAATCGAAAGTGTCCGCTCACTGACATTTAATTTTTGGACATCAGTGTATATTTAGATATCAACCCTAAATATCCAGCAACAGTCTTACTCGTCTTGATGAAGGGGCTTTCCTATCTGGAGCTCCTTTTCCTCTGGAGCTTTTCTGTCTTTTGAATTGACGTCCAGTGTCTCTAATTTTGAAATTCAGGGTGACATCTTAGCATCACGAAATCACAACTGCTTTTCTCTCATTAGTTTCCTGAATCGCATGGAACATTATTATTTCTCTAATACTTTTATTATAAGTTGTTTTTATAAAAAAAATTAAATATTATTGTTACTTACAGTACGCAATTTTTAATAGTCGATCAAATAAGTGAAAAAAAAATAATTTAGTGATTTATTCAGCATATTTTTTCATAATGGAATAGTTGATAAGGCTTATAAATTTCAACATTAAATAGCGCTTGAAATAATTTTTGTATTTAAAAATTGGTTGCTTCAACGTATTTATCATATATTTTTCTATAAAACGATCGTTTTTCATATTTGTATATGCAATATTTTTTGCATTATAAGGATAGAGAGTGAAAAGTTCGCAACACATTTAATTAAGGCAGCAGTATAGAGTACTGCTTATTCTCTAACTTACTAAAAAATACCAACAAAAAAAAACAAACAAAGCATTCATAAATTTTTCGTCACATTGAAAATTTTAACAGGCCGAGAAGCGTATACACATTTTAAGTGAAGACAAAGTATATGAAAATAATCCTCAGAAGATAAAAATTCCTTCAATCGATTTACACTTCGGCGAAATACTTGTTCTATGTTGACGGTGTTTGATCAACCGAAGAGACTAAAGATGTCAACTCCGTGTTTTCTCATGTTATCGATCAGCATGCTTGGAAAAAATCTTTTTCTCTAAGCATTCTTTTCACCATTAAGAAAAGAAAATGTTTTACAATATTTTGTATTAGTGTTGTAGATTTTCGTTTAATTTATAACTAATTATTCCATTCTAAATTATTGTAACACGTTTTCACATGTAAAATTGCGAATGAAAATGACTGAAAATTTTTTAACATAGTATTTGTTTTTAACTCAGCGTAAAATATAGAGAAAGCATAATTTTTAATTGATTTTCCCCCGTTAAATTATTATAGTGCTTTTCTTATCTTTGTAAGTAAAAAATTTCAAGAAATGTTACTGACATTTTATTTTTTTAAATTAATGTATGTTTTTTTTTTTATAGGGTAAAAGAAAGCAGTGTAATATATTACGTACAAATAATGTATAGATGAGATATAACACATATTATCTATACTAATTTTATAAAGATGAAATGCTTCTTTATTTGTAGGATGAAATATCTGGAATTACCGAATGGATTTCAAAACCAATGGTGGAAAAATGATGGTGACAGTTTCAGCTCCAACAAAAGCTATATTTCATGGCGCTACCACTATGTCCAAGGTAGTGCAGGAACAAAAAATTTTTTATAATTGAAATTTTTTCCATTTTCATACATTTGGGTATAGAGACTTGAAATTCGGCATGGTGCTTGCTTTTGAAATGTAAACGATCCCTAAAAATTTTTAATTTAAAAGAGCGATAAGAACCAAATTTTCTTTTCAAACGTCCTAAATTACGATTATTTAGAATTGTTAGAGCCTTTCAGTACCACACTCACACATCAAAAGACATCTTCGCGCTCATTTTATGACGCGGTGGCATAATCACTGGGAGTACTTGGATAAGAGTAGATATATTTATGATCTGGGAACTGTGATATCATTGGATCTTCTCCTGCGCAATCCCTCCACTACAACTTTTCTTACTGTCATTGTCCCTTTGGGGCTTATCTCTTTAAGTTCAAAAGATCCCTTTCTCTTCTTTGTGAATGCGGTGATTCGCTCTTGCCTCTCATTAATTCTATAATTGTCCTTTAACAGCTAGTTGGCATATTCGACGTCCTCCTGTTCTTCCAGACGGTTGGCTGGCTAACATTTTATCGCGCCTGGCTTTCTTCTCAAAGCTTTAAAAACATCATTAACTTTCTATGTGATCTTTCTTTATTAATTCATCATTGAGCGAGCGACTCGGTTTCCCCCTTATTCACTGCCCTTGTCGCTTTGTATTCTCCGGCAGTGATAGCATTGATAGTATTTTGTATATTTATCTTTTCACAAATATCATTTTCCTTATATTCATATCTATTGTTCACTATCAGGTCCTCTATCGCGTTTACCGGCGGAAATTGTGTAATTTTTTTTTAATCACAATAAAGGAGACTGCGAGAGACATCTATGCTCTACAGATTTGGTTCCTAGTCTGAGCAGTCCTTCTCGGGAAGTAAAGTCATATGAAAATCCGTCAATCGATTGGTACTTTTACGCAACTTTGCAAAAATTTGATATCGGAAAAATAGAGTATGTTCTTTTCTTTATTTTTAGTCGATTTCGCATAATTACATTAGGATCGCAGTCGTACTGTTTGATGTAATCTACCTATGATGTATAATATATTTTTTTCATTGATAACCAAATTACAGTCTAAAAACATAAATGTTGCATTTTTTAATATCACCTGTTATTTAATCTATATTATAAAATACAAACATGTGCATCAGTAACGCTGACGTCATAACGAAGCTCTAACGAAACTGTAATTAATGGAGTTAATTATGAGCCTATGCATTCTCTCTAAAAATATGTGGAATCAATTGTAAATCTTATCCCGTATTTGCATGCATACAGATATAATGCTTTGATACACATATACATGTGTATGCACGTTCACCAACACAGTGCTGAAAGTAAGTCGTCAAAAGGAAGGTGAACTTTTGGAGAACAAGAAATATGGCGAAATTTTAGCTGTAAGTTACTTAAAGTTACATTTTTGAATTTATCCCCAAACTTGAAGAATGTTTAATTAACACTGAGTGGTCACAATTTGGAGACATCTGTAGCTGTAATTGAAGAACAGAATAAGACCAAACTTTATATTTATACATTGGAAGACATTGGTAGACGAATTCCTTTGTAGCATTTTGTGAAAATGATTGAAACAAAATTCTAGTATTGTACTATTGTGGATGATAGAAAAAAATTGGCAATTTTGGAGTAGATAAAGTAAGATATTTGCACTAATCAATTGTAACATGGATTATGCAAATTGGTTCACGTGAGTGTGGCAGCAGATCTATTAATTTTCCTTGAAAAGGCATTGAAAGCATTAAGGCTAATAACTCATTTGAATGACTGTCGAATTATTTTTACTATGCATAGAGTCTTGCTGCACCAAAGTATAGAACAATTTTGGTATTTGATTTATAATAATAATTTTCATGCGAACGTCGTCTGCCAATGCTTTCAAAACTAAAAATGTAATATGCTTCTCATTTTATTCGTTAGTTTTATCTACAATTTTTTAACAGAGAAATCTGTTTTACACTCGCTCTATAATATTTAATTTAATACTTATTATCTTTGGATTGCCTTAATTAAATGAATAATATCAACTAATTCGCTAACATATACTGTATTTTGTTTAAAGGATTTCCTATTAAATTCTTTGTACTTTAACCGATTTTAAGCCAAGGTAAAATAATAATAATAATAATTCTTCTCTTAGTTTCCTTTTTTACATGTCTTTATGAATACATTCAAGATTTTTGTGAATTATAGTCAATATTAATCAAAATATAGCCACAGGATCGACGACCCAAACATATATTTACTAGTTCCATGAACTTTTCAGCGATGTGTGCAAACGATCTATAATTTTCAGCACTTTTAGATAACCACTGTAGAATTAGGAACGTTAAATGGCGATGTTCTGCTATCTAAACAAATCAAAATAAATTTTTGAAAATCATCCTGAGAATTATCCTATGTAAAACCTTTATTTGTTGTATTCTTGTACAGACATCTTCATAAAACCCAAATAAAACAATTCAACGAAGAAAAAATATGAAAGTCGTATACAAACCCTCTGCCTAAAATGAGCTAAATCTCTTTAAAAGGAAGCAATACTATCTTTTTAAATATTTTTCTGTTTCTTTTACATTACATTTAAATCTCGAAAAGAATTAAACGTCGCAATAGAAAGTTAACAATTTAGATACACAGAGATAAAAATTCGAACTCTATTAAATGTAACAATTGTAAATCTGGACTTATTTCAGAAGTCCTTTCAATGAAACGAATAGGACAGCAAAATTTAAAAAGGGTTCATTTCAAAGACGTCAAGAAATAAAATTTTCTGTTCGCAAAGAACTCAAGTAATCGGAAATACAATAAATAAAATTTCAAAATGATTTAATCAAAGGCATGTCTTTAATGCTAAAGCACTGAACTGAATAGAAAAACCTTTTTAAAAAGCAAAATTGTTGTTTAATTTTCACATGCATTAAAATATACATTTAAAATAAAAGAGTTTGCATTTTTGATAAAGCATTTAATACGAAATGATTATTGTTAGAAAATAAGAGAGGCAGTTTCTTTGCACAATTTTGGCTCTAGCTAGAAAGAAGGTTTTGCATGCAATATTGAACAAGGAGTACTGGAAAAAAACTAAATGTGGCAACGTTACAAATGTCTAGGTAACCAAAGTTTGCGGCAAATACTTATAGCATGAAATGCACAAAGAAAGATTCTACGATCACAATTAAATTAAAAAATACAGAAAAACTGGGATAGTAACAATCGGTATCCGTTATAGGGTATAAAATTAAAAGTAAATGAATCTGACCCGGTTAATCCGCAAACTGATTTTTGCAAAGTAAGAAACTTACTTTGAAGCTATTAGATACAATAGATATTCATGAAATAAGTTCCGTCTTCAAATTAGAAGAACACAAAACGCAATGGGACAAAACACTTAATTGTAAATGAAAATACATGACTTGGACTGTGTTTCATCATATTTGCCATGCTATTGAGACATTTGTCATAGAGATCTACATATTTTGCCGAAGAATTATGCGAAGTTGCAGCCGCTTATTTCATAGAATCGTCATTCTGAAATCTTTTGACAGAAAGGCAAACTGTCGGATACAAAATGTGAGGAGAATCGTCGGTTCGCATTAAACCTTTTATTTTTCATCAGCAAGGACCATTTTGTCTGTTACCAGAGATGACCACGCATTACATTCCTCGTCACGAGCATTGTTATACCTTGCGTGAACTGGCTCACTTGAGATTATTTCATCTTGCACTTAACATATTTGACTGTCAAGCGCAGCTTCTAATAGTTTCCGTTAGAAACGTACGACTAAGCACACACAGACGCGGCAATATTCTTGGACATTATCGAAGTACTCGTTTGCAGTGCTGTCATCTCTAATACTGACATCTCTAACACATAGACATCTCTGTCCTGCTGGTGTGTAAAACTATTCTGCGCTCATGAACACTCATGTAAATGCAGTGTTGCTGTGACATAACTTACAAACAGAAATTATTTTCTGAATGTCCATTGAACAGTCCTGATAAAAGAAGAATAAAACACACAACACATACTAACTGCACAAATCACTGTAAAAAAATACATCCAGTAAAAATCGATTAGTAATAACATCTAATAATCATTACTATATTTAAACTTTGCTTAAAGGGTTTTATGCATGTAGAAATTGTAACAAACATTAAAATTTTCAATACTAAATCCTAATTTTGATATCATATTTTGATAATTTCGTAAATTTTACATTGGGATATCAAACGGAAAGTCATTCCATTAGGCAGTTAAAAAATATATGGAGGTATTGGCTTCTTAATGTTATATTCATTTGTAACCATTGCAAAACAGGTCGCAATACGGGTGGTTTTTACACTGTAAACTGAAATGTCTGAAAATCAGACACATAAGTGTCTGAAATGGATGGTTAAAAAAAAGAAACACTTTAAAATGTCTTAATCGCGGTCATTTTTTGCCTGATTTATCGGCAATAGGCAGTCATTTTTGACCACATATATTTTTTAAAGCTTTAAATACAGCCATGTTTGACCACATTGAATCCTGAATAAATGAAAAAATATTTGACCAGAAAGCAAGGCTGGGGTTTGTTCCAGAAACAGAACCAGAGTAAAGCATGGGCAAACTGTGCCATGCGTCTCCTCCCTCCGATTTTAGGGAACCTCAAATTTGGTATGTAATTTTCGTAAATTTTATATCTTTTTCGACATTGTACTGATTATAATCATTATTTTGAACTTTTAGAGTAGGATAAGTTTAAAAACAAAAAATATATATATTTATCTAAATGCAGTAAAATCTTTCAATAGCGGACACCCCAGGCCCACGGAATTTGACTGCTATTTAGAAGAGTCCTCTTTCTCCGAATAGCAGCCAAATTCTGCGATACGGTGTCCACTATTGAGAGATTGTACTATATTTAGACAAATATATTTTTTGTTTTTAAACTTATCGTATTCTAATAGTTCAAAATATTGATTTTAATCAGTAGAATGTAGAAAAAGATAAAAAATATCAGCTTTACGAAAATTGCATACCAAATTTTAGAACCCCTAAAATCAGAGGGGCCTGGGCTACGGCCCAATTCGCCCATGCTATAATCAAGTTCTGCTTCTGGAAGAAAATCAATATAGCTTTATGGCCAAATATGTATATATGTATTCTAAAGGATAAAAAGTGTTTATATTTTTGTTATCATATAGAAAATGTGCACTAAAATATTTCCAGTCTCGGTGGCTTACCCACCCCTCTCTTCAGATTCTACCACAACAAATTAAATACATTCATTCGATTACTTCAAATATATATAAACATAAAAATACATGTTTAGATAAATATCTCTTCTGTCTTTAACCTCATCCTAGCCTATATGTATAAAATATTAATTCTAACCTTTTTGCACCGCCTGATTATTTTGCACATTGTTATGGAAAACGACTTCATTCGCAACGCGAATTGGTGTGGCCAATTTTGTTTTTATCATTTTAGAAAGCGAATTTTACACTATAAAATTAGATTATGTAACCGTAATTTTGTTTTTGAGGAACAATGCCACATTCATCATAATTAGCTATTTATGCTTCAAATGAGTATTTTTCAGATAGAAAACTGCTATAAAAATATTTTTGCTTCATTTTTTTAAAAGTAACGTGAAATTAAAATTGATATAAAATAAATATTTTGTACCACGGAGTTCATTTTCTTAGCAGAATGTATAAGTTTCCTTCTTTAGAGTATGCTTTGAATTATTTTAATATTTGAATAGAATAGTTCAATAATAAAAAAAAATAATTGCAATTTTTCATTCAAATACTAAGATATATGAAAACCAGGCCTATGTGATGAGAAGCTTATTATAAAAAGAAAAAGAAAGCTTTTTAAAAATGTAAATAAATATAAAAATATATTAAAACAACATATTAAAATTTACTGAACAACATTTATTTTAGATCTTGTACAACATAGTTAAACAGTGCAGAGTAAAAAACAATCATATAACCAGTAAATTTAGATCCCGAATTTTATTACAGCAATGAAAACCCAATATTTTTCATGTAAATGCATATAAATAAACTTTAAAAAAATCAAAAAAGAAATATTAAAATTCCTTATTAATATCTGAAGTTTTGCAAAACCGAAAGCTAATTTTTTGAGAAATAAATCAAAGTAAATAATGATTTATTTATTTACTTATTTTAGAGTAAATTAAATTACTGATGTAACAATATATTTGTACTAAAATTAACTTAAAAAAACTTGTTTCATTAATAATAATCACAAAGTCAAAATAATTAATTTTTTTAACTGTCATTTATGTAGATAAGAGGATATAAATAGGATATGCAATACAATTTAAATGTGAAACAAAATAATACTATTACGTTGAACTTAAGCTATTTTTTAAGATATATTATTATTATTATTATTATTATTATTAAGATTTTAATATATTTTTTACAGATTTTTTTAAGTAGACTTTTTGAATTAAAAAATGTTTTTTATGTTTGTAATATCAGATTTGGCAAAAAGCAGTTTTGTCCCCCGAAAGACAAACAAACAAACAAAAAAAAAAAAATGTCTAAAAATATTTTTTCCGCGAAAATTATACACCTTTAATTATAAAATATAAAAAGAATAGGTCACAACAATTCTTTGTTCATTTTAGAATTTTTTTTAATATTAAATATTGAGTGAATAACATATCCTTCATAGTGAAAAACAATTAAAAAAGTTCTAAACACGGCAATTATTCTCCAGAAAAAGATTTCACAATTTTTCGTTTTTGCTTTTTCTCAAAATAGATATTTTAAACTAAGCACTTTTCTTGATATAATATCACTGTCATTTTTACAGTCAGATTAACAGCATATAAGTGCATGAAAAAAAAATTCTGATTTTTTTTTTTTTGGGGGGGGGGGGGGGGGCAGGGGGGAAAAAGATAATACGAGAAATGTTGAGTAGTTTGTGTATAGATATATAAGCAATAAAATAAATACTATGATTTAACGAATAATCAGATTTTTTACAATAAAAATCTTTTATCTATAAAGCAGAGATTTAAAGAAATATTAAACAAAATTCTTTATTTTTAAAATTATATAAATTTAGTTGAAAATCATAAATAAATACACAAATCTTTTAACATTAAAAGTATTTATTGGATAAAAGGATACAGATGTGATAAATACACATTATTCTTTAAAAAATAATTTAAATAATAAATTAATAATATTACATAAGTAATAATGTTCAAGTAAATATTCAATTTGAAAATGAAAAATATATTATTGCAGTTGATCTCACAAGAGGATCCCTACCTGATAAAGTAGTGTAGTCATAAAATACATAATCTTTTATTCATTTTCGATAAACATATAACATGAAAATCCATAAGCGCAAATAAAATGCTCATTTTAAAAAATATCCATAAGGTCCATAAACATCTTGATCGAATGTTATCTCTAAATGTTCTGCTGATTATCAACAATTCTAAAAAATATAGAAGAAAATCTTGTTAATAATAAAATTATATCATTTCATATCCGTATGATCCACATCATTCACGAAATTAAATTCATATTTCAAAAGCAAGCAGTCCGCATTCTATTTTACAACCTTGTTCTTATGTTTGAAAAACAGTTTGCCATTAGCGAAATGTAAAGAACAAAATTCGAAATATAAAATCTTTGTTGATCTAAAAAATACCATTTTATAGCTGACAACACATAGGAGGCTAACACAAATAAAACACAAATATGTAATAATCGAATTTTGCACCTTTAAAATCATGATCTCTCTTCATCAAACAACTAAATCGTTTAAGAAAGATTTAACATTTACATGAATATTATCCCATCAACGGATTCAGCCATCTTTTGACAAAGGATGCAGCCGTCTCTGCAAAGAAATAGATTATGTCAGCATTTTTAATAATCAGGGACTTGACTTTTTACTTTCTTTCTTTTGGACGTTTTGTGAAGCGTTACATTTATCAATTATCTGACTATAATTATTGCATTTGTTATACTTCCGCTTATGGAAATTTGGAATCCCGGTTCTGTTTAAAATATCAGCTAAAAATTATTATTTTAAGAATATAACATCGAATTGTGATGATGATCGAATTGAAATGATAAAACTTATTATTCTCCAGTGAATTTACAATATTTAAACATCAAGAAAATAAGGGGCTAAGATTTTTTCGTCAGAGGTACATTTGTTTGAAACCTATTCTTAAATATTAAATGTTTCTTAAATTTTAAATTTTTGTATGGTCTTTTTATATCGTTGTGTTTAAAAAAATATTATGTTCTAAGAGTTCTGACGAAAAAGTTTGCTTCATATTTATATTCTGCATCTAAATAAAGCTGATTGGAGTGTGACAAGCACAGGCACAGCTATACAGGCACAGCTGTTCCAAAATAGCGCCCATACGTTTATTTTTGCCGGCACTCATATATCAAGCTATATATCTCCGTATTTTCCGTAAGATATTGGATGGAGGGAGGCAACCCTTCACTGCCCTCCTCATGCGTACATCCACGAGTGTAATTAATTTTTGGAGCATTTTATGTTTTGTGAAAGCGAATTCTTTAACTACTTACTTTAATACACCAAAAATAATTGAGTAAGCAAAATTGTAGAATTTTAATACAGACTTTATGCTCAAATCAAGTTATTCCTTTTATACACTGCAAATAAAGGAGTCTTAAAGTAAGACAAAAAAACGACTGAAAAAGCATTTAAGACACGTAAATGTCTTAATATAGAGCTTAGACATAATAGATACCTTAATTTAAGACACTTGTGTGTCTTAATCGACTGGTGGTAGAAATGAACCAATAGGGTTTCTGTGGCCAGTGTCTTAATATGGTAATATGTCTTAAATTAAGACATAACGTTAAGGTTGTTGATCACATCTCAATTGTGAAGGGAGGGAGGGCAGGGCAAGCAGGTTCAGTGATGACCGTAAGAGATATGGACGGCGTTATTACATGACGGCGTAATGCATTCTCAAATATAATAAATACAACAGCTCCTTGGATTATAAATGAAAATATTTAAAAAAAATAAAAGTGAGTTTTACCTGTATGTTTTCTTATATCTTTGTTTTAATAACGTCACATAATTTCTATTATATATTTGTAAAATACGAGATTAGTTTTCAAGCCACGTGTACAACAAGATAAATAGCTTTCAAGTTTTTTGTTTTTTGTTTTCCAACAAGTTTAGTTATATTTTCTGCATCTATTCAAAGATTTTTGTTTATTGAAAGTAATCACTAATCTCAACCCCCCTCCCCTCATACTGATCTAGAAAATTTTCTGGTATTTAAACTATCAAACATAAATAATTAATTAAAATATGAAACCATTTAAAATGGATCACAATTTGTGGATTACTAAAATAGGTGTAAAAGTAAAAAGGTTCTAAAACATTAAAACCATTTTAAGATGTTAAAAACCATAGAAGAAGAAATGGTTAAACACATTCGTCGGAAGATTAGTACTAGACCAAGTAGATTATACCAGATTTTTGGTATATTGTATGATAACATATCATTACAGGATTTCCCACCACTTGTCAGGATTTCCACTGACTCCCTCAGTATACATGTAGTATAGTCGTTCATTTGCGCGATAATCTTTACTTTACTAAAATATATATCAATTTCTGTTTTTAAATTTAACCGAGAAAGTGCAGTAGATAGATTTCCTTTTGCTATGTCTGACTTGTGCCCCCTTATGCGGTCTTGTAATTTCCTAGTTGTCATATCTATGTATGTAAATACTTCATTTCTATTTTTACATTTAAATGGGATGATATAAATTCCTGCTTTTTCATGCATATCTATGGGGTCCATTTTTCTGGTCTGTCAAATGGTTTCATATTTTAATTGACACACAAAGGTGAATTTTGTTACAATTTTAGAATAATTTTCTATATATTTAATGACTTCTGAGGATATAAAATATATTCTATATATTTAATGACTTCTATATATTTAATGACGATTTTGAATACATAATGGAACGATGCAATTTGCAGAAAAAATTCAAAACAGAAAGAATGAGACTGGATAGGGAAATTATCAATATTAGGTTTTTACAACTCTGCAAGGAGCACAGGGTTATCCCAAAATTTTTGAGGAATCGTAATAAAGTAATTCAGGAAGAAATTTCTGAGATCGGATATAAATTAGACAGTATTGCCCTGAAAGCATATATTAGAAGCAAGTTTAAACTGATTGATCTTTTGACGAGGAAAGTAAGGGACTTATACAGTGAATTGTCACGGGTTTTAGATAACAGGGATTTTGATGAATTTTTGCGTTTGGTTAACATTTACCAGATAATTCAGAAAAAACAAAAGAAAGGTGTATTTACGGGAAAATCAATAGACTTAAAGAAGAAATCCTATAAAGGGGTACAGAAAAAACCAGTACCATATGTTAATCTCACCAATAAGAAAATAGACGGAAAACTGTATAATTTGCTAATATGGGACCTAAAAAGATGTTTCAGAGAAAAACAGATATCAAAAGTGACACTTTGAAAAGATCATTAACATTATACCCACTAATATAAAAGAGGAAGTTAGAAGCTTGTTATTAAATAATGTTCAGAAATATTTAAAAATACTTAGGGTAACGAACGATAAAGATCTAAGTGTAATCAAACAAATTAAAAATAATCAGGAGGTCACAATTATACAAACGGATAAATCAAATAAACTTGCAATATTATCTACTGCAGATTACATTGCCAAAATGGAGAATTGTATTAGTGAAATGAATTGTATAAAACTGAAAAAAGATCCAAACAATGATTAACAGAAAAACACAAGAAGTAATAAAACATGGTAATTGGCCTCGTGAAATAAAAGTTAAACTTGTGATTAACAAAACCGCAACTACCCCCCGCTTAATAGGACGTTTGAAAGACCAAAAACCTGATCTCCCTCTCAGACCTATTGTTTCAAAATATTCAGCAGCAACCTATTCAATCGAGAAAGCATTTGTACCACTACTAAAAGTAATGTTACCCCCCCCCCCCACTAAATATGCAGTCAACTCTACTATAGATTTAATCAAACGAATCAAAGATTTTAAATTTTAAGACAATACTATATTTGCAAGTTTCGATATCAAGTCATTATACCCCTCAATTAATGTACAAGAAGTCAGAAATATTATTGAAGATCAAATCAGCAATAACGCAGTATATGGCGACAACATTAAAAATACTCTTATATCCAGTTTAAATTTAATTACTAATAACAATGTTTTTATTTTAAACGGAAATTATTATAAGCAAACAGAAGGAGCCCCTATGGACTCCCCCATCTCAGGTTTATTAGCTGAACTAAAACTGAGACCCTTACAAGAACAGATTATCTCCACCTCGGATTTAAAACCTGATTTATAGATCAGATATGTCGACGACATACTCATAATTTGGAAGCATGGAATCTCAAATCTGTAAAAAATTTTAAAACATGCTAATAGTTTAGACAGCAGAATACAGTTTACAATGGAAATAGAGAAAAATGGGTCATTGCCTTTTCTGGATGTTGAACTAATTAAGTATAACTTAACACATTTTTTAGACAGAAATATTTACAGGAAACCATGTCGATCCAATAATACAATATCTAATAGCAGTATAGTACCATTTAATTATAAGAAAGCAGCATATACTTTTTATGTGAAAAGGTCATTTAACGTATGTTCACAAAATTATATAAACGCAGAATTAACCACGATTAAGAAAATTGCAACTCAGAATTGGTGAACTCAATGAAACTTATTAACTCAATAACTCCAAGAACTCAATAAAATTTATTAACCAAGTAATTTATGAATTTAACAACAGAAAAGTAATAGCCAAGAATAAAACACAAGTTTCGAAGTTTTGTAGTATGGATTATATCCCCTAACTTTATGAAAGAATCCGGTATGCTTTAAAGATATATGACATAACGTTAATTGCCAAACCTCCAACAAAATTACAAAATCTAGTACACAGAAACATTGACCCCATAGATATGCACGAAAAAGCAGGAATTTATATCATTCCACTTAAATGTAAAAATAAAAATGAAGTATTTACATACACATGACATACATACACATATTTTTATTTACATACACATAGTATGACAACTAGGAAATTACAAGACCGCATAAGGGAGCATAAGTCAGATATAGCAAAAGGAAAACCATCTACTGCACTTTCTCGGCTAAATTTAAAAACAGAAATTGATATATATTTTAGTAAAGTAAAGGTTATCGTGCAAATGAACGACTATACTACATGTATACTGAGGGAGTCAGTGGAAATCATGACAAGTGGTGGGAAATCCTGTAATGATATGTTATCATACAATATACCAAAAATCTGGTATAATCTACTTGGTGTGAATGGTACATTTGGGTTGGAATAACCCACCTCACTCAATAGACTAGTCCACCCCCCTTCTCCATATGGGGTTTCGCCTTCGGCTATTTAAGCAGCTTACATTCCAGAGGTTACAGAATTTTTTCTCATTTCCACCCTTTGATGATGGCCAGGTTCTGGTCGAAAGTGCTCGGGATTCCGACGAATGTTTTTAACATCTTAAAATGGTTTTAATATTTTAGAACCTTTTTTTTTTTACACTTATTTTAGTAATCCACAAATTGTGATCCATTTTAAATGGTTTCATATTTTAATTAATTATTTATGTTTGATAGTTTAAACGCCAAAAAGTTTTCTAGATCTGTAGGAGGAGTGGGGGGGGGGAAGCTTAGTGATTGCATTCAATAAACAAAAATCTTTAAATAGATGCAGAAAATATAACTAAACTTGTTGGAAAACAAAAAATATATATATTCATGATTTAAATTAGTAGGTATTTTCAAATACAATTAAATGGATACACAAAGTCCTGTATGGAAATACTGAATAATAAATTAAATTGATTAAAGGTTAGATAAACAAATAAAATCTACCTTTGTTATAATTTTTTGAAAAATATTTTTTCTCTAGGCAAATGACTAAAATTTTATCTGTGATATACATGACCAAAAAATGAAATTTGTCCCTTACATATGTATGACAGAATTGATTGTACAATAATGATGTTAAAACAGTGATATAAGTCAACAAAAAGATAATACTTAGTGCCCAAAGTCTTTAGAATATGTCCCAGGTTAAAATAAGAAGAAAAAAAAGATAAACAATACATAGAGAAGATGAATTGGGCGGCGGGGGTGTAGGGACACCCATATTGCCAGCAGTTTTAGCTGTAAAAATACTGTTTTTTTTTCAGTGTAAAAATGCCGATAAATATGTTAGTTTTCGATATTGATGAGGAAAAAACATTTTTTGAAAGTACTTGAAGAAGATTGTAACTTTTTTAAAAATAATTATAATTCCTAGAAGAATATGATATGAATACCCTTCGCAGATTGGGTCCTTTCTAAAGAATAATGTGCTACTACAGATATGTAAGAATCAAAATAGATTCCTTTAAAATTGTAATTTTGAAAAAAATTCTTTGCTTAGTTGGTAATGTTCTCATAATTAAAAATTAATATAAAAAGTTAACAGTATTTAAAAAAATTACTTGGGAATATTGCACATGGCTTGCTGCAATACAAAATAAATTATGACAGTATAATGCAGACTGTCTTCCATAAAGTAAATAGTCTTCCATAATTGGCAACCATTTATTTTGCTTTGTAGCTTGATTGTAAGTCTAAGTTTTAGCCTGCTGTCAATCATCCAGTGTAAATAAGAGAAAAAAAAATGATATAAGATGTTTCGACTGCCTTAAAAATGACAGCATTTTAGATGTTTCAAATGTCTAAAAAATGGCGGCTTTTTAAGACATTTCAAATGTCTTAAAAATGGTACCATTTTAGATGTTTTGAATGTATAAAAAATGGCGGCTTTTTAAGACATTTGGAGTGTTTTAAAAATGGCGTCTTTTTAAGACATATCAAGTGTTTTAAAAATGGCGGCGTTTTAAGACTTTCCAATGTCTTAACTTCAGATGCAAACAGGTGTCTTAAAAAATAAGACACTTTTTTTTCACTTAAAATGTGACCATCCATTTAAGACACTTTTTTAACTTAATTTCAGACGTTTGTGTTTACAGTGTAAAGTAATACCAAATTTAGTGGATGAGAAAGTATTTTAATCATAATTCATCTTTTTGAAAACATTCTCTGATGGTGCTGGCATATATAAAGATACAATTGTATCGCAGTCATTATACATATGTTACAATTATATCACATTCAGACACCTAAAAGCCTGAATTTCTAAATTTCTTCATTTTAGCCATGTCATCATTATTTAGATATGTTTCTCAGTTCGTTTATACCATGATCATAGTAAGACACTTAGGTGTCTTAAATTTAACCATCTATGATGTCTGAAATTTCATATTCAGACATTTCAGTGTCTGAATTATTTTCTCAGACACATATGTGTCTGAATTTAAGACGCCTCTATTTGCAGTGTAAGCATAATATAATTTAAAACTTACTAGAGGAATAAGCTGTAATTATGGATTCACATGTTTGAAGATTCCAGAAATCTATATTTATTAAAATTTTCATAGGTTAAAATCTATAATTGATTTGAAAACACTTCAATCTATATCTATATCTATATATTTTTTCAGATTCATATATTTGAAGTTTCCGGAAATCTATATTTATTAAAATTTTCATATGTTACAAGACATATATATCTGCTGAAACAATCAGTATTGTTCTACTATAAAATATTCCTGTAAAATCAATAGCTATTTTTATAGTATGAAGCAGCTAAAAATTTCTTTGCTGCACTAGATAGCAAACGCCCTGTATATAATGAAGTTACCTCTAATTTTGATGTCGTAATAATTTTATAATTAAATTATTTTTAGCTAATTCTGCATAATTCAATCACATCAGCAATTTTCCCCAAAACAGTTGGGTCATTACTATTTCGTTATCTAACCATGCCCACAAGCGTATTATGTAGTATTAACGATGACATTTAAATTTAAATTTCAATGTAGATAAAATGGATCTTTGTCGATTTATCTTAATCGATGTAACAAGATATTACAAAAATGATATTACTTTTACACAATCTGAATCGATATATTGAAAAAACTAACTAAAAACATTAATCATGATATGAATGTAAAAACGAAGAAACTATTCGATAGGGTGCGACGCACAATGGTCAAAAATCGGAAAAAGCTGGCCGAAAGTCGAAAAATGAATGTTTCTTAATTCCTTTCAGTACCTCCTTTTTACGTTCAGAGGGAGCATCTGCGCCTTATCCCGCATAGAGTAAGAGGTATCTTTTATACCTGCTTATGTATCGAAGGTCTAAGTCAGCTGCTCTGTAACGCTCGCTCGCACGTGCTCTTACGCGGTAAATGTTGCGCGCGTTCTACAGTGAATAACTTTTGTTGTACGTGTGCAAATTACATTCTGTAAAATGTGTGATCTTCCGAAAGGTAAGAAGAATATTTACACATATTTATTTTATGCAATTCATTATAAATTATGTCTTAAAAGTGAAAAGAAAAGACACACGAAAAAATCACGTATTGATGAACAAAGTAAAAGTTAATTAACGAAATACTTTTTATCTTGCGTTATCCAGAGTTCTCACTATATTTACGTAATTCCTGATGATGTTTTTATGAAATATCAAAAAACCAGCTGCATTGGTTTGCATTCTTGGAAGTATAGTTGCTTTTAAGTTTAACAATTTCAAACTACTTATATGAAATAATGCACTGTATTTTTATTATTAATAATACAAAACATTTATATTTCACAAAATATAAGCTCTTTTCATTTATTTGCTTACCATATTGAATGCGCTAATGTATTTTATTTTCATTATAATATCAAATTAGTACAAAGTAACCTCCAGAATTCCCTTAAACAAACTTTTACAGATTTTTTTTTTTTTTTTATAAAAATGTCCGCCATATTGGATTTGCTATTTTGAATTTTTTAATTTTAATATTAAATACGTAATCAGTGACCTCAAAAACCCCCTTTAAAGAAACTTTTACAGGAAAAAAAAAAAAAAAAAAAAAAAAAAAGTCCGCCATATTGGATCCGCCATTTTGAATTTTTGAATTTCGATATCAAATTCGTAATCAGCGACCTCAAAAACCTTTATGTAAAAATTTTTAGAAGGATCTACAACCTTTTTTGATTTTCGGCCAGCTTTTTTCGATTTTTGACCACTGTGCGACGCACAAAAATTTAATTCAAAATACATGAGAATGATGAGTAAACCATTTCTTTCCAACATTAGATAAATTATACTTGATGTACTGAGTATTTGTTATTACGTTTAGCAGGATTTTTCTGTCATCTATGCACGACTTATATAAAGAGAGAACGCCTGGCTGACTCGGTGACTCATCAACGTACAGCTCAAACGACTGAAGTCAGGATCACGAAATTTGGAGAGTAGATTGCTGTTATGGCCTAGGCAAGCAATAAGAAAGATTTTTTTTTAAATGCCCCTCCCGAAGAGGGTTAAAAGGGGGAGTCAAACGTTTTAGGTCATTTTGCCATATCTCAGCAGCATTTTTAAGTAGGAGTCTGAAATTCAGGATAAGAAATATGGTAAAAAATGGTTAAACACGTGTTTCAGCGATTTTAGAAATTCTCCCCTCCCCCTACCTAAGGGGGTTAAATGGAGGTCGAACATTTTAGGTGATTTCGCCATATCGCAGCAGCAGTTTTAGGAAGTAGCATGATATTCAGGATAAGAAATCTGCTACAAAACAGTTAAACATGTATTTCAGCGATTTTAGAAAATCCCCCTAAGGGGGTTAAATGAGAGGGGGGGGGTCGAACGTTTAAGTCATTTTGCCATACCTCAGTAGCAGTTTTATGAAGGAGCATGAAATCCAGGGTAACAAATCTACTAAAACAATGGTTAAATACGTATTTCAGCGATTTTAGAAATTCACTCCCTAAGGGTGAATTTCGATTCCCCTGGGGAATCGAGCGTCTTAGGTCATTTCGACCTATCTGAGCTGCAGTTGTAGGTACGGGCATCAAATTAAGGATAAGAAATCTACTGAAAAAGGGTTAAACACGTATTGCAGCGATTTTAGAAATTCCCCCTAAGGTGTAAAAGGGGGGGAAGGGGGTATCGAACGTTTTAGGTCATTTCGACCTATCTCAGCTGCAGTTTTAGGTAAGAGGTATCACATTAGGTATCACATTCAGGATAAAAAATCTACTAAAAAATTATTTAAACATGTATTTCAGCGATTTTAGAAATTCCCCCTTAAGGGGGTTAAATGGGGGGGGGCGAACGTTTTTGATAATTTCACCATATTTCAGTAACAGTTTTAGGTATGAGCATGAAAATCAGAATAACAAATCTACTAAAAACATTGTTAAACAGGTATTTCGGCGATATTAGAAATTCATCCACTAAGGGGGTCGGAAAAGGACCCAATTATGGAAGATTAGACGAATAAGACAACTATTGCTGATTTTTGATTAGATATTTTTCGTAAGACATTTTTAAAAGAAAAAAAATCATTTTTAAAGCTGAGGGGTTAGTATGTTTGCGTCAAAATAACACAAGTTTTTTTCTGATTGCCATTTTGACGGTTTATGGACGCGAATCCATTACCGTGATCGGTGTATTTTTAGGATATTATATTTTTACTTATGTTACCCGGAAAGCCAAGGTTAACTCAGGCGAAGCCGGGTGGTTCTGTCATATTAAAATAAATTTATTAGGTTCAATATGTACATAAACAGGAAAAAAAGTATTTACCGTATATACTCGCGTATATACGGGTCAAGAATTTTACCAATATTTTGTCCTTCAAAATAGGGGGGTCGGCTTATACGCGAGTATATACGGTATCGCATTTTTACAGACTTTTATTTAAAGTTTAAATTTGTAAGTACTACAATTTTGTCTCACTCCCGCATTTATCCGATTTAGAATTTTTTTTCTAAATTACCTTCCCATCCGTACCCTACATTAATGTCTACACATTGTCCACCCGCGCGAAGCCGCGACAGGTCACTAGTTATGTATAAATAATGAAAAAAGCAAGCGATGTTTCATTTTTAGATAATAAAGTTCGCAACCGGTTTTTTATTCTATAGTTGAATGTAACTTTGCGTTCACCAAAGATGATAACTTAACGAACAAAACAATGCATCACCTTTTGTTATTTTCATCAAAATTGCAAAATAATATAATTCTCTGATTGTATTTTATCTCTCGATACGAAAACCCATACATTAAAATGCTGTGAAAATAATCTTCTAAAGAAGATCAACTTTAGATGTACGACTGTTGAAATAAAATTTTAAAAGATATTCTTTTCAGATATTTTTCTTTGATGACTTTGAATATTAACGATTCTGGTTACTGTTTTCCCGATATAAAACCTCTGGTCGAACTTGATGAAAAACTGCCTGAAGTATAGCAAATTAATACGAACAGCTGCTGTCGATTTTTTGATAATCTGGGTGAGGATTTTTAAGTCAATGTGATGCAAATGTGTCTCAATATGACGGAAGAGTCATATTGAGAGTGGCTATACTTGACCAATAAACTTCACCTTTACTTCAAATTTTGTAACTTAGTCATTTGTAAATTTAACCACTTTGTAACTTTAACCATTGTATAATTTCAATTTTTACTCAGTCGAATAGGAAGAAAAATGTTCTTTCAAATGCAATTTATTTGAAAACTATATCTGAATTTACTGATTTTTTATGGTTTCTAAAATTATTCTCAAGCATGAATTTAAAAAAAAAATCTATCTCTATCGCATGCCACCCGATTACGAAAGATTAACACGTTTGCACTTACAACAATATAAATAGTTCAGCAATTATTTCCGGCTGGTATACCATAACAAAGTTAAAACTTCATCAATAAATAAGTAAAACAATAAAATAATGTAAATAAAACACAAATTTAACATATATGCACTGCAAAAAAAAACTGTTGATTTTACAGTATAATACTGACATCCAAGTTGCCAGTATTATACGAGTAAAATAAACAGTAATAAACAGTAAAATAAGCAGTATAACGCTGTCGCGCATGCGCGGTAGCGTATTACTGCTTATTTTACTGTTTATTACTGTTTATTTTACTCGTATAATACTGGCAACTTGGATGTCAGTATTATACTGTAAAATCAACATTTTTTTTTTCTTTTTGCAGTGTGTAATCGAACTACGTGCTATAACCAAAAATATTATCAGGATCAAAAAGGTTGCTGTAAGTAGCAAAGTGGCAATTTTTTCGGATATTACGGTGTATTATGGTGTTGCGGCTGATACGAAAGTATCGCTTTTAATAAATTTCGAAACTATATTTGAATACATTATTGACATTCTTCATTTTAGTTCTTTTTAGTTCATTTTAGTTGTTGTTAGTGGGCAATCTAGAAAACATATATTAAAGGTAAAATGTCTATTAGAGTTTTCTTTAAATCCAAAAAAGATTTTCACCTATGTTCTGTAACACGGGAACCGCTAGTATTCTTAAAATACACAATAATAAAATAGATTAACTGATAAATTTCAAATGAATAAATGTCTCTGAAATAGTCATATCTTTTTCTATTCAAAAAATTTGGTTTTCCGAAGGAAAGAAAATTAGAATCAGAATTTATCAACCGTCTTTCTGTATGGTACAATCGACCAAAAAAAAAAAAAAAAAGAAACAAAAAAACATACATTTTAATCACCAAAATGTCCCATAAAAAATTTCGACTAGAAATTCTGCATTCTTTCAATTTATGTAAAAACAAATTGGAAAATGTACGCCAACGTGACAAATGAGGTGCGTTCGCACTATAACTAGTTTCAGTGAAATGAATTCTATCGTCTGTTATTATGATATGATTAATTTCCATAATAAAATATTGGCAAAATTTTATCTTTTGTTGACATTTACTGAAAATTCCAATGGGAAACTTAAGTCTAGCTTTGAAAATTTTAGAACTTGAAATCCATATTTAGACTCTTTTTCCATTTAATATCTATTTCTCATGAAACATCCATCCAAAATACTGTCGGTAAATTATATGATTGCTATAATTAAACAATTTTAGCATACATTTATTTAAAAATTCAGAAACACGGAATTAATAGGACTTCATCTTAAATAGGACGTAATCACCATCCCAACCTAGAATTATTACCTATCATGGGATATCATTGAATTAATTACGTATAATATAATTTTATAGAATGAAAAAAACTTTTATTAATATCTTTTTAAGTTTTGATTCGATTTTAATAAAAATTGAAATGACTCGGCAAAATTCTGCAAAGATTATATATATTAAATTTTGACCATTCGGTTGGGTAGTTTTCACGCTGTTATATGTGGACAGGCGGACAGACGGACGGATCAGACGACGACTATAGGTGCTACGTATTTATATAATTAAGAACGCAGATAAAAAATTAATAAAATTAGGATCATATTCGGGCTGAAATTTTACGAAACTTTACAATACAAACACCTAATTTAAACAGTTTATTTGGTTTTTATTGCAAGTTTTTTCTTAGGATACGAAACGGGAAATCATTCTGTGTGGTAATTTACGAATTATGTATGTTTAAACTTTGGAATTCCTAATGTTAAATTCATTTGCAATTGCTGCAAAACAGATTGGAATGCGGGTAGTTTTTTAAGTATAACTCAAAACTACTTTGCAAATGAAGTGATATTTTAGATTACCAAATTCAAAGCTTTTAGAAATAGATTTCTGTTATAATATTTATCGGTTACAAATAATTTTTTTTGCGAAAATCAATATCGGAAAATATATTTTTGAAATTAATTCTAAATTAATGCATTTCTTGAAAACATAAATGGATTTCTAGAAGCTTGAAATATGCGATTAAAAAATTACAGCTAATTCCGTCAAGTAGTTTTTGAGTTAGGGTTAAAAACTGCCCTTATTGCAATCTGTTTTGCAACGATTACCAATTAATTGAACATTAGAAGATGCAAACTTTAAATCTCGATAATTCTTAAACTACTTGACCAAATAATTTTCTTTTTGGTTTCTTTAAGCAGCATTTACCCAAAAAGCCAGAAATAATGTCAAAATTATTGAAAATTTCGGAGTTTTGTACAATTTCAGTATGAAGACGGCACCTTAAGCTGTTCTTAAAAAGATAAATTGAAATAAAACATAACTTACAATCGAATGGCTATTTCCGTTTTTTTCCCCGTGAAAAGTTTAAAATTATAATGTACCGGATGTTCTTTTTTTATTTGACCGGGTATAAGTTATTTTTCAGATCTTATATTTACCACACTTCTTCCCGCACCTTCAGTAGCTAAAGTAGATACACATGAATGTTAAACAAACAATATTTAAAAAACTGCATATTTTTATATGGTCAAGAAATTATAAACTGTTATACTTTACTAGAAGACCAGCACAGCGTTGCCTGTGCTAATTTTTAAAACCTTCTGCGCAAAATAAGCAAAATGAAATAACCGAAATATCACACCGATTACTGTAACTGGGGCCTGTGTGATTCGTGCTTATAAATCAGTAATACAGTGACCACTATAACAGGGCACTGTGTCTTTCAAGCACAATAAATCATTAAAACGATAACTATATGATCGGTGCCCCGTACGCTTTGCACTCATATACTGTTAAATTACAATTACGATAAAGGGACTTTGCGTGTTTCGTACCCGCAAATCTTTAACTTGGCAATCAGTATTTAAATCGTAAATCTTTACTTACAAATAAAGTTTCAAAAGTGAAGAAAATGTAATATATTTTGTATAATGATAAAAATTAAATGGCAAAAACGTAAAATCGTAAAAATAATTTATAAAACATTAAATATACTTTAAAGAAATTAGAAATTAGAAATTCTAATTAGAAGAAAAAATAACGAGAATCACCGAACGTAACATTTCGTTGAACTTCTTTTTGAACATAAGGAAAATTCACCGGGGAAATGCCTTGTACAAGGAATACAATCTAAATTTCATTTTATAGCCAGTAATAAATTCAATAAATAAAACTGCACATTCTGTGCCAAACTTGACATTCTTTTTTCCTGAAATAAGAAGTATTAAATGCTAAATTAAGGAACACTATTCTCGTGACATTACAATAACTATAAATATGATACTTTATTGCTTATAAAATCAATATAGGTGTTTAAATATGTTACCATAATTTAACATGCAGATTAAATAAATAAGTCAGAAAGAAACTTTCTTGAATATGATTCATACATTGTTGTCATTTTATCAATTCTTGCAATGCTATCCATCTGTTTAAGATATGGCAAAAGGAAAGAAAATGCTTTGAAATAAACACATTTTATCCAGAATTACCCACAAAAAATATTAAGTAAATAAATAAATAATTAAACTTTAAAAAAAAAAAAGAAAAAAGGACGGTATCTGGCATTTTTTTCCGATTTCATATTGCACTGCGGAGTCTCCGGATCCGCCAAGCAGGGTGAACTTCTATAGAGAATCAACCAACAAACGGACTGTTTAATTGCCGAAACAACAGTTGAGGCATAGTGTGCGGACCCGAAAAGTTATGCTATCTGTATGTTTGCCTGTTTTTTTTTCGCGATAACTGCCGCAAAATGTATCGGATTAGCTTTCAATTTGGTGGGTAATAAATTAAATATAGAAGTATGTAGGTATGGTACGGCAATAGGAATGTTGGCGAGCTACTCGGAATTAGCTGTGTAGTTTTTGGTTAAATTTGATTCACTCGTTTGAAAAATATGGAACAATGTCATAATGTTGGGAATTCAGATTATTTTTAAATTTTATAATTCACTGAAATGAAAATGGTACAATTGAGTAGTTGATTTAAGTATTATATTAGGGATGCAAAGTTTTCCCCATGCGATGTCTTAAATTAATCAAAGAGGTTTGAAATTTGGAAATCATTTTCTTGGCCATATGCAATTTTCTCTTTATATTTTTTTGTTACTGAATTTTGTGTATATCTTCAAAAAAATATATATATTAAACATTTTTCTATATAAATTTTACAATTTTAAACTTAATACGCATGTATTTTTCTTAGTTTCCCCAGAAAGAGAAAACTAAAATTAGGCTAATTTGACATTCATAAAAATTAGATTTTCTGAATTTTGGGAAAGTCTTATATGCTAGAAGTATACAAATAATCAAACATTATTAAATTGACGATTTCAGGATATTAGATATTGTGCGATGAAAATTAAACGTCTTGCAAAATTGACTCTGAGGCCCCTGACCTTAAGATTTACTAGTATATATAGATGAATATTCCGCATTAAAATATGAAATGAATGAAAAGAACTAATGATAAAATGAATGCTCTATATCAAAAACGGAATAACTAAAACAATAATGATGGATTTATATGACCTCCGGAACACTGGATATTACCTCGATCATTTGTAACGTAGCGTCATCTATTTTCCATACTTTTCTCTCCGTAGGATAATTTCTGTGGGGAAAAGTATTTGATAAACGTAATTGCAGTGATAAAGAGGGAGTAGTGTTTTATTTTTTTGTATTTTTAGCGATACAATGTTGAGAAATGTATTTGTAACATTCGATGCACTTAAACTAAAATATAAAATGTTTAATATTTTTAACATCATTTACACGTATTTCACAATGATTTACTAATTGGAGGATTAGTTTTTAATTTACAACTTATTTACAGATGATTTTTCTTAAAGTATTTTCGAAGTCATCAGTTAACTATTTGCATATAAAAAGTTATTGATATGCTACATTAAACCTCAAATAGTTTCACAAACAAAATACCGGAAAAATAAATTGAGGCTCCTGATATCTATGTAATTAAACTTTAGGAAAATAAATTAGAAGAATAATTCCCGAATGCGAAATACTTCTAAGTGCATCCTTCTCAAGGGATTAAATTAAGTGAAAATAGTATTTTAAATAGTAATTAACTTATTATAATATGTATTCAGAATGAAAAAGATATGATTTCAAAACTAACAGGATGCAGAAATGCTCATAAAGTTCAATAAAAGTTAAAAATTCAGTGCAAATTCACCTTGTTTAATAACTAAAAATTCATTAAGATACAACTAAATGTAAATATATTGCTTGAAGGTGCTAAAAATATACATAAAAACATTTAATAGCACATTAAAGTTACTTTTAAAAATTCCAAAACGTTTTCAACCGAAAACCCGGTCGTCATCAGTGGAAAAACTAATTCTGTTGAGTTGAGTTGTTACATCTTTGCATTTTCTTGCTTGCCCGGAATAAACTATTTCACTTCAAGGGTTTGGAAATAAGGTGGGATGGGAAAGGTAATCATTGATGCATTAATTCATTCCAGACTGCGTGGATATCATATGATAATACATCGTTACAGACTATTTCTTTTTTAGACATTATTTCAAGAGACTCTCTTATAATTGCTTCCAGGTGATTATTTGTGCGGAATATAATTTTGGATCTATTGAAATCAACTTTTATAGATTCAGTTTGCGCTAATCTTGCTAAGGCAGTGTGGGGTCTATTTAATCTCAGATCTGCTTCATGTTCTTTTATTCTGTCCCGGAATTTCCTCATTGTCATACCTATGTACATAAAATCTTTATCATCTTTCTTGAATGGTATAATATATACTCCTGATCTATTGATAGCTTGGATTGGGTCTATTTTTCTGTTTAACAAAACCCGCAACTTTGGGGGAGGGACTGCGATTAATGTAATGCCAAACTTAAAGAGGGAATGTCTCATACTTTCAAAAATAAGTGAAGTGAAATAGTTTATTCCGGGCAAGCAAGAAAATGCAAAGATGTAACAACTCAACTCAACAGAATTAGTTTTTCCACTGATGACGACCGGGTTTTCGGTTGAAAACGTTTTGGAATTTTTAAAAGTAACTTTAATGTGCTTTTAAATGTTTTTATGTATATTTTTAGCACCTTCAAGCAATATATTTACATTTAGTTGTATCTTAATGGAATTTTTAGTTGCTCATAAAGTGTTTCAAGAAATAAAATATTAAAATTTGTAACGAGTGTACAATAAATATTTCATAGTTGCAAAAAGGTAGTGATTATTTATTTATTATTTATATGTAATATAATCGATTTATATGCTAAGAAAAAAAATAGTAATTTTGATGCATTTACAATGGAATGTAAAACTTTAAAATTCTCGTTATTTTTAAAATTTGTTCCGCTTATATTTAATGTAAAAGAGTCATTTTTAGATTCAAACCTTAATAATTGTTCCTTTAAACGTTTATCAATGTCTTCTATAAAATATTTAAAAAATAATAGTTGATATGCTAAATAAATCATAAAATTATTTTGCTAAACAAATACTGGTTAAGAAATAATACTTTTATGTACCTAGGATTAATTTAAATTAAGCGTTTTAAAAATAATTTCTGAATGATAAATGCTTTCAAGTACATATTTTTCAAAGGATTAAATTAAACAGGAAGAGGAAATAATTATTATAACAAAGGATTTTTATTTATTTTGTTTTATTTTATTTATTTTGTTTTATTTTATTTATTTATTTATTTAATTATTTTTTTTTTTTTGTGTGTGTGGGGGGGGGGGGGGGGAGGCATTTTCCTAAAACGTTTATGAATCTAAAGCGAAAAACAAAAACTAAAAATTTAAATTTAATACATTTGACAAGTTTTAATACATTTTTTGATACATTTTAAGTTTAAAAATCACCAAAATGTTGATTTTCTTCATTCAAAATTAGCATCTCTCTAAGCAATTTTTTTTTTTAGAAAAAAATCCTTATTTTAATTATGCATCACGAGGAAAAGATGATTTTGAAACCTATAAGATGCAACAGAATTTGTTTTTGAAATATTTAGCTGTAAAATGAGAAGTAACAAGTGTACAATGATTATTTCCAAATTAAATAAATATGCACAAAACAGTAACTTTACAAAAATTAAATTATTAAATTGTAAAGGAAATTTGTGAACGATTTATTTCGTTACAACACAAAATTTTCTCGACCTTTCTAGATATTTTAATCCATAAAACGATGAAATAGCAAAATGATTAAAGCTTTGGAAGTCATTAATGTATAGTTATAATGTAAAAAGTAATTTTTATTTATTTTTAACTGGAACATTCTCTTGAAATGAAGCTATTGTTTTTTTTAAAATGTTTTAATGATGAACATATTCCAATAATCTATTATCTTCATCATCATCTTTTATAAATAGTAAAACATGTCAATCGTTAACATCGTCACTAGTATTAATCATTATCAGTGTTTGATATATTTATAATTAGAGAATTTCTAAATTTCCGGTGAGTTAAAGACGGCTTAGCGTTTAAAATTTTTAAATATTTCTTTTAATATTTGAGATGTGAAAAAATAATGGATCTTTTGAATGAGAAACGAAATATTTTAAAGATCAATAATTAAAAAAACTATGCGCTTGTTCGATTTTTTATATAATATGTTATTCATTAAGTAACGAGATTTAAATTTCAGCTATTGAAAATACAGTAATTTGTTTTTACAATCTAGGAAATACAAATATTTACAATAACCAGAGACCAGAGACTGCATAATATTAAGATGATAATCAACTATCTCCTTCACTCCTCTTCTTAAAAAATTCTTTAAAATTGAAAAAAACTTTAATTTAATTTAAATCATTAAAATATTTTATATCAGTTGAAAATATTTTGTAATGCTAATAAGTAGAATATTGTAATAAGTAGAATTTTGTAATAAGTAGAATTTTGTAATAAGTATTGAAAGTACTAATTAGTGTATTATTAATAATATTTTAAAAACATGGATTAATAGTGGGATTCACTGATAGATTTATCTACGAGCGATCTGATCGCCAAAATTTAAATTAAACAAATAGGATGTCTATGCCTTATATTCTTCGAACTTATAATACTTTACAGATAAACACAATACAGTTTTACAGATATTCTATTTAATTTAATGCTACAAGGAAATGTTTATTACAGGTGTGAAGTAATAAATGGAGATAACTATAAAAAACCATCGTGTACTGATATTTATGCACTCCCATGTTCAAATTACATGCTTTTGTGTTCTCTAACTGCTAGTATTTTAAAAAATTGTTTATTTGTGATCATGATTTATATAAACGTGGTAGTAGTATTGAAATATGTACTAACGGTTAAAAAAATAAATGACAATTTCTACTTTCATACATCTACATAGTAATTATAATCTTATATTTCTCATTATTCTTACAAAATATCTGTCTTTGAAATTCATACATCTGGCTGCACTTACGTACTTTTAAAGCTGGCTAATTAAAAATTAAAAAAAGCTAATATTTATTATATTTTATTACGACAGAAAGCCGTTCAAGGGAAAGCTAGGGAAAGCTAGGGAAACCTACTATCTTGCACCAAAAAATAAAATAAAAATAAAAATAAAACAAATAAATAAAAAAGATCTATTGACAATAATCGCTGAAAATGGGTTTTTAGATGTGTTATATGTTTCCTAAATTATTTACTTAGATTTTTTTATTTCATTGAATGAATAAAATGAAGTTTTTTTAAAAAAAATATTCTGTTAGCATTAGAAAGTGTTTCATAATCTACATGTGATGCATGATTCTTTTTCTGGCTGATTTACCCCACTTTTAGAAAACGAAAGTTTTCCATAGCTTCGTATGTAAATAAAATATATTAAATGTATGAAACAGCAATTGCTCATATGAGAGTGTGGGAGCAGTGCATATTAAATTGCTTATTTTTCATCTTATCAATTTTTTGTAGTTTTTTTTATCAGTAACAATATAATCTTTTACTTACTTTGTATGATTGTTTGACGTTATTTTAGTATTTTAAACATTAGTAGATAAAAGGTAGCACCTTAGTCATCACAGGGATTCATTCTGTTTACGTAACCTCATTTTCACTTTACCCTAATCTATCTATACTAATAAAATAAAGTTTCGCTCTGTGTGTGTGTGTGTGTGTGTGTGTGTGTGTGTGTTTGTTTGTCTGCCTGCGATGGCTAGCAAAATCTAGCCCACCTAGAAGGCTGGAAATTTATATTTAGGTAGTACAAACCCTCTTCTGGTGCACCTGAACGTCAGAATTTTAATATTTCAATTACTTTCTGAAATTTTAATTAAAATGCACAAAGAAATCTCATTAAAAATACGCTTTTTTTCTTCGGTTGGTTGGTTGTATAGAATATCTTCTCAGAAGACATTAAATAAATCAGAGTAAAGATGCATAGATAAGGACTTATAACGAAATAGTGCCAACTTGGATTGGAGTTACCTGCGTACAGCCAAGCTAATGTAGCGCCATCTACTCACGGCAAATTACACAAACGCCACCTGTTTAAGACATTTCCAGGCACGTTTTTCTTCATTCTAATTATCTGGGTTTAAGGTTTTTTTAAAACAAGACATATATTATTATGATAGAGACTATTAATACAGAAAACTTTATTTAACAGATTATTTGTTATATATTTGCGGGAATGGCGAGGGGTAAGGGTCTAATTACATTTAACAATTTTAACATTTTTAGCTTCACCCGTAGCGTTTAATTGTTGTTTTATATACAGAATACCGCTATTTTAAATCTCAGTTTCTCAGTAATATCTCAGTAATAATGTTCCTAACTTCTCCATTTAGTTCCATTTTTACTAAATTATCGTAAAAATCAGCATTCATTGCTTCAAGGTGTATTTCTAAAAAGCAATTACCAGTATTTCCGAATAATAGCCTAAGCCAAATTTCAAATGAAGTTCCTAGCTTAACCAAATGAATCAATCTTCAAAGATGTATAGCGATCCTCCTAATTAGTTATTTGCTGAAGGTCACTTGAACATCCGCCCCCCCCCCCCCCTCCGGGGCCCTCCTTCAAAGTTTTCTCTAACTATTCTCCGTTTCCATATCTCAGCAACCATCTTTCCGATTTCAATGCAAGTGATTCCAAACATTATAATTAATTTAATAGTCACCCTTTATAACATTAAACTAAATTTATGAGTAGCGGTTACCACTAATTCTGAATAATAGTTTAAGCCAAATTTCTAATTCAGTTCCTAGCTTAACCAAACGAACGCATTTTTAAAGATGCGTAGTGGTTGTCCTAATTAGTCATTTGCTGAAGGGCACATGAACATCCCTGACCCCCCGACCCCTCTTTCAAGGTTTTTTACCTAACTATGCCCCGTTTCCATATCTCAGCAACTATTTTTCCGATTTGAACGCAAGTGATTCCAAACATTATAATTAACTTAATAAACACTCTTTATAACATTAAACTAAATTTATGAGTAGAGGCTACCACTACTTCCGAATAATAGTTTAAGCAAAATTTGTAATTCAGTTCCTAGCTTAACCAAACGAACGAATTTTTAAAGATGCATAGTGGTTCTCCTAATTAGTCATTTGCTGAAGGGCAATTGAACATACCCTCCCCCCCGACCCCTCCTTCAAAGTTTTTTCTCTAACTATGCCCCGTTTCCGTATCTCCGCAACTATCTTTCCGATCTCATTGCAAATGATTCCAAACATTATAATAAATTTAATAGTCACCTTCTATAACATTAAAGTAAATTTATGAGTAGTGGTTACCACTATTTCCGAATAATAGTTTAAGCCAAATTTGTAATTAAGTTCCTAGCTTAAGCAAACGAACGAATTTTTAAAGATGCATCGTAGTCCTCCTAATTAATTATTTTCTGAAGGACACTTGAACATCCCCTTCACCCGGCACCTCACTCATGGTTATTTTCTCTAACTGTGCCTTATTTCAATAACTCGGCTTATATTGTTCCCATCTTCTCGAAACCAGCTCAATTTTGTCACACGCCTACTATACAGAACCATAGGCAACGTTGACCTGTCTCAGAGGTTCTTTCCGAAAGAGGTTGCTCCCCTGGCGGTGGAAGGGGGAAATAAAAGATTTTCCGGAGCGTGCGAGCGTGCCCGATATACGGTGTCGAAGCCATCGGAGACCTTGGCCACAGTTTCGTTTTTCAAAAGATTTGAGTTTATTACATGGGCTCGGGCAACGCCGGGCAAGTCAGCGAGTACTATTATAAAGAATTAACTTTTGTTTGTTTGTTTGTAGGGGTAATCTCTGGAACTACCAAACCCATTTCAAAAGTAATGGGTGCAAATTGATGGTGACAATCCTTGCTCAAGTATAGGCTATATTTTATGTTGGTGCCACTAACCTCACGGGGGTACCAATACGAAAAACGTTCTAAGATTGCGATTATTCTGATACTGAAGGAGCTAGAAACTTGAAATTTGGCATGGTACTTATAAGATGTAAATGCTATCTAAGGACATATTCTAAAAAAATTCAAAATTGAAAACGGTGAAGTGAAGAGGAAACACGTTCTAAAAATGTTCTAAATTACGATTTCTATAAAGAATAGTAACTTGAAATTTGACATGGCTGCTTCTTTTAACACGCAAATACACACACAACACCGTTTTTTTTTTTAAATCGAAATTTAAAAGGTTGCAGGAGAAAAAAACGTTCTAAATTACGTTTTTTTGTGATTCTGAAAGGACTAGAAACTTGAAATTTTTTATGACGGTTAATTTTAAGATAAGAATGCTCCCGAAGAACAGTTTCTGAAATAATTCGAAATTCAAAAGAGTGATATGAGCGGAAAACGTTCTAAAAGTGTTGTAAATTACGATTTCTATGGAATTGTTAAGGACAGAAAATTTAAATTTGACATGACTGATACTTTTAAGACACAAATGCACACACAACATTGTTTAAAAAAATAAAATTTAAAAGTGTGCAGGAGAAAAAAAGTTCTAAATTACGGTTTGTGTGATTGTCAAGGGACTAAAAACTTGAAATTTGACACGGCGGTCACATATAAGATATAAATGCTCGCTAAGAACAGTTTCTAAAAAAATCGAAATTTAAAAGATTGAAATGAGGGAAAATTTTTCTAAAAACGTTCTAAATTATGATTTCTATGGAACTGTGTTAATGACAGAAACTTGAAATTTGAAATGACTGCTATTTGTAAGACGCAAATGATGCACAGCACTGTTTTTTATATTAAATCTAAATTTAAAATGGTGTAAGAGTAAAAAACATTCAAATTTTTTTTGTGTGATACTTGAAAGGACTGGAAACTTGAAATTTAGCATGGCTTTTACATTCAAGATAAAAATGCCTTCTAAGAATGGTTTCTAAAAAATTCGAAATTAAAATATGTGAAATGAGCGGAAAGCGTTCTAAAAACGTTCTAAATTATGATTTCTTTCCATGGAATTGTTAAGGAGAAAAACTGAAAGTTTGACATGGCTGCTACTTTTCAGACGCAAATGCTCACTTAGAACAGTTTTCTAAAAATTCAAAAATTAAAAAGGTTAAGGGGCAAAAAGAGTTTTGAAATTGTGATTTATGTCATACAGTTGGTATAGAACCCTGGAATTTGGAATGGTGGTTACATTTAAGATGTAAACCCTCACTAAGAACTTTTTATTTTTTAAATTCGAAATTTAAAAGGGTGGAATGAGCGAAAACTGATCTAACAAGTTGGAAATTGTACGTCAAACGTGACAAATGAGGTGCGTTCGTACTATAGCTAGTTATATAAATATTCAGATATTTTCTGATTTTTAATTCTGTGAAATGAATTATATCGTCTGCAGATTAATTTCTGCAATAAAGTAAGTATCTCGGTCGCTTGACGATTCAGCTTCGGAAGCTTCTATAACAAAAAAGCACCGATTTAAAAAAAAATCAAATTTCTTAATAAATATTTTTATTAATATCTCCTAAAGTTTTGATTCGATTTTAATAAAATTTGAAATGTCTCGACAAAATTCTGCAAAGATAATACATTTTAAATTGCAAACCATTCGGTTGGGTAGTTTTTGCGTTGTTATATGCGGACGGACGGACGGACGGACGGACAGACAGACGGACAGACAGACGGACGGACGGACCAAGCGACGACAATAGGTGCTACGTATTTATATAATTACGAACGCACCTAAAAACGTTCTAAATCACGATTTATTTTGAACTGTTAAGCCTAGAATATGGAACTTTGGCGTAGCTGTTACTCTAGTAATGTAAATACCTGCTCAGAACACTTTTCTAAAAATTTGAAATTTAAAAAGGTGCAGGAGCAAAAAATGTTTTAAAATTGCGATTTATGCGATACAGCTGGTACAAAAGTTTGGAAATTAACATGGTGGTTACATTTTAAATTGTAAATACTGGCTGAGAACGGTTTCTGAAAAATTCGAAAGTTTAAGGTTGAAATGAACAGAAAAAGTTCTAAATTACGATTTAGTTGGATTTATTCGGATTAGAAACTTAAAATGTTGTATAATGTTTTACTTTTAAGATACAGATTAACAGTATAAACAAGATTAAAAATTCGAAATTTAAAGGTGTTTAATTGTGGTTTATTTAGAATTGTTAGGGATAGAAACTTAAAATTTGACATGTTTATTATATTTAAGACGTTAAAGTTTGCACAGAACAATTTCTGCAAAATTCGAATTTTGAAACTGTGCAGAAACAAAAAACATTCTAAAATTAGGACTTTTGTGATGCTGCTGAGGTCGAAATTTGAAATTTAGCATGGTGGTTATTTTTAAGATGTAAGTGCAAGCTAAAAGCGATTTCTGAAAAATTCAAAATTTAAAAGGGTCAAATGAGCAGGAAGCATTTTAAAAACCTTCTAAACTATGATTTATCTGAAATTGTTAGGGACAGAAACTTTAAGTTTTACTTGGCTTTAGAGACATAAATTCATCCACAGAACAGTTTTTAAAAAATTAGAATTTTCCAAAATGTGCAGGAACAACATACCTTCTAAAATTGAGATTTCTGTCATATAGTTGTTATAGAAGCTTGGATAAATCGAAGCTTGGAATTTGGCATGGCGATTACATTTAGGATTTGAATTCTCGCTAAGAACGGTTTCTAAAAATTACTAAATTTCAAATTAAAAATAAAATGAGCGGAAAACCTTAAAATACATTCTAAATTACTATTTATTTGGAATTAATGTTAGCTCTTCTCATTTATTTAAGTCTAATGTTCACCTAGTGTAGTATAAGAATGAAGTTTATTCAAAATGTGGTTTCATTAGTAATTTTTGAATTATATGTTGCAGTAAAATTTCCTCTAACGAAAATAGGCACACAAATACAAATTGGTATATTTCAAAAATTATGCGAGCAAAGCCGCGGGTCTTGCTTGTTTTATATATTTAGCGAGCAAAGAAAATAATAACATTATAGTCTGTATGAAGCACCATGTACGAGGGCAGTTTGATAAGTCCGTGAATTTGAAATGAAAAAAACAATATACATACCAAAATGCACTTTAATTTTCGACATAAACTCCTTTCATAATGATACACTCTTTCCAACAATGTTCTAACTTTTTTAAACCTTCAAAAAATAAGATTTCTCAAACTTCTCAAAATAGGCATTTGTGGCGTTAATGATCTCAGAATTTCAAGAAAATCTCTTTCCACCAAGCCATTTTTTTAAATTTGGAAAAAGAAAAAGATTATTGGTACCAAGTCAGGAGAGTAGGGTGGATGAGGGAGCAATTCGTATCGTAATTCAACCAATTTAGCGGCTGTGATTGCAGACGAGTGCGCTGGCGCATTGCCGTGCTGAAAAAGCACTTTTTTCTTGGACAAATGGGGCTGCTTTTGTTTCAATTTTGCATTAAAACGGTCTAATAAATCAGCTTAATACTGTCCGGTGATCGTTTTTTCTTTTACCAGATAGTCAATGAGGATTACGCCCTTTGAGTCCCAGAAAACTGTGGCCATAATATTTCCGGCCGATGGAACTGTTTTTGCCTTTTTCGGAGCACGTTCATTAGAAATACTACTGTCCACTGTTTAGTCTGTTCTTTCATTTCTGGTGTGTAGTAATTTATCCATGTTTCATCAACTGTAACATAACAACTGTCCAAACATTGCTTTGAAATGGTTACACGAGTCCGCTTTTGATCCGCTGTCAGCAATTGCGGCACTCATCTTGCTGATAACTTTTTCATGCAAGATATTGAATACACGTTCATTTGAAATGTTTAACTTCTTAGCTATCTCACGCACTTTCACACGGCGGTCTTTTAACATGATATCATGGATTTTGTTGACCATTTTTTCAGTCATGACCTCAATTGGACGTCCAGAACGTTCTGCAACTGTTGTGCTCGTACGGCCACAACGAAATTCCGTAAACCACTTGTAAACCATACCATTTGATTGAGCAGAGTCCCCATAATATTTTTAAAACATTTCTTCAGTTTCGGAAATTGTTTTTCCGCGCAAAAAATAGTGTTTTATCAAAACACGAAATACTATTTTCTCCATAATCAAAACAAACACGCCAATCGTTTGCTTTTGAATCCAATAGAACACAATGTATTTAAAATATCGTCTGAAAATTGCACGAATGTTGCCGCAGTCAATAATAAATTGAAAACATAATAATAAGAGTGCGATCAGACCGCTATCTTTTTTAAAGTCACGGAGATATCAAACTTCTCTCGTATGTGACGTGGGGGAAGCAAAAATGGATCTAAAAGAAGTATAATCATTCCGTGTTACAAACAATCGATAAAAAAATCTCGCAAATATGTATTAATATTTGCCAATATAGGTTTATTTGAAATTTACATTATTCAGAAGATTGTCAATAAATGTTTCCTCATAATGATCTAACAGAATGTATTTCTAACTCATTTTAAATAAAGAAACAACATTCGAAAACAAGGTATACTCATTGTTTATCAATTGAAAGTAAAATTTTGTTTCCAAAGTAACTTTCAGAAAATTAAACTATCGTAATTACCTATAGAATTGTGAATGAATACCTGCCATTGTTCTAGAAAATTCGGTGAAAAGGTAAATTTTATCAGTCTTTTGAACAATGTCGTGAAATGAGCTATTAAAAAGAAATTTTATTGATTTCGAATAACATTAGAACCGCTTTAGAAATTTACAGAATAAAACAGCAACAATTTTATGATAAGGTATTTATATCTACACATTTTTATAATGATAAGCATAATTAAATACTTTTTTTAGTAGTAATTATATAGAATACTTATCTCATTCTATATAAACAAACAATATTCTTAAGCAAGGTACCATGAAGAATCTCTTTTGAAAATGAAAGATTGCTTTTAACGCAGATCTGTCAACTTTTACGCTTTTTTTCCTACCACTATTTTTTAACAGAGAACTTTGTCTCATTTAATCATTGAAAACTTAGGTATAAATATGGTACATTTGTCTATTCAGTAATAGCGGTAGGAAAAAAGCATAAAGGTTGGCAGTTATACCAACGTAATTTTTGGAAAGGTCATTAATTTAAGCAGTATCGGAAAAAACTACAACATTCTAACTGAAAATATATTAGTTTTCTTGTAAATGTTCTAAGCAGATGGATTTTACAAATTCCTTTGTGCATTTGTATTAGTAGAAACAAGCGTTACTGATTTCTGAATGTATTGTAATTAGAAATCTTATAAATATCTATATATATAAAATCCTTATGAATCGATTTTATTAAATGAATTTGTGTAACGATTTTATATTAAGACTATGAATTCGAATATATGAAACGAATATATGAATCAAACAAATGAAATGAATATATGATATGCTTAAATTCGTAGTTTGTAGTAGGGTAAATCCAGGTTAGATGCCCCATCGGGGTAGTTGATCTGGTGACTATATTTCAGCTACTGGATGTGTGGCAAAGTTAGTGACGTTCTGCTGCTCTCAATTGTTGCAAAAAAAAACCCGTAGTAGACGAAGTTACAGCGATTTATTTCTTCAAATAAAAGTTATATTCATCAAAGAAGATAAGTTTGGCTTTTGTTTTATGTTTTTATAAAATAGAGACAGGTCGAAGATGACATATAATGTACTTACTGGAGATTTGTCCGGAAATATTTAGTGAATGTTGTTGAAGCAGGTATCGAGTAATGTATTAATTATAGGTTGCAGCCATATTTGTTCATACTTTCAGAGCTACTGGCTGAGGCATCTATCCCGGATTAAAGAGATACATGCCCCAACTGCATCGGGGATATATGGCTCACTTGTGATGCGGAATAAGATGCCCCATTTATGATTATCAAATAACTTTGTTTTGTGAGATTTTTTTCACGGAATCCTTCGTCTCCCATCTTGTTTAATCATAATACAAAATTTAGCACCATTCTTCCAATAAGAATGGAAATGTGGCGCTGTGTAATAGAAAAGAGTTTAAAAGTGCAGAATCAATACGGAAATAAAATTAACTTTTATTTAGCACATATAACGATTAAAATCAATCTCGATATGGCAACAATGGCTCAGTATGGCTATTACATAGGGCCCCATTTCCACCTAGAGGTGACTTTTAGAACAATTTTTTTTCACGGAATCCTTCGCCCTCCGTCTTGTTTAATCATAATACAAAATTTGGCATCATTCTTCCAATAAGAATGAAAATGTGGTGTTGTGTAATAGAAAAGAGTGTAATAATACCGAATCAATACTGCAATAAAATTAACTTTTATTTAGCACATTTAACGATTAAAATCAATCTCAATATGGCTATTATACAGGGCCCCATTTCTACCTACTACTTTCAAGTATACTTGAAAGTATTTAACTTCCAAATAGTGTGCTTATTCATTTTCAAAAAGTTTCATTTAAAGAGTTCCCAATAACCCAAAATTATTTCTTCTACATAAGTTAACTTCTTCTTAAAATAATTTAAGGTTTTAAGTGGCGTGTCAATTAATTTTATTTTCAACAAATATTTTGCAGGAAACTTCGATAATTTTTTTTTAATCATGTCTAAATACGATTTTAATCTAAAACTAATCTTTAAATTAATAAGTCAATGCAGAAAACGTATAGAATATTAAAGATTTTACGTTATATTTTAATGCATCGAAAATTATTAATGACTTTATGTGTCCATTGTATTACAAATCTCTCTCTCTCTCTCTCTTTTTTTTTTTTTGCGATTGCAATTACGGTTTGCAAATATGTTTTTCTGCAAAAGTTATTCTATAGAGAGAGAAGAATAAAAAACAGATGATGCTACATTGCAAATGATCCATCGAACCGAGATAAAAATCCAGCAATCCGGAGTTTATATTCATCCATCATCACTTCTGTTAGTAATTCCATTTTTATGCGGTTCATTTATTTTATCTGTGCATTCATTCCATCTTTTTATACAAGTGATTTATTTATCATAAAAGAGTGTAGCATTTATATTTTCCAACAGTTACAATGTATGTGAAAAAAAAAATAGTTGCTCGTATTTCATCTGGATGATTAATAAGTTTTTTTCACTCGAAAGAGTGTAAGAAAATTCAAGTTCTTTGTACGTAAATAATAATACAGGGTGATCATAAAGTCTTTCCCTGATTACAATAATTTATTGCTGAAAAACTAATATAGTAAGGAGTGTTTCCATATATTGTGAAGACATTTATGAAGTTTTTAATACAAGTACTTACGTCAGTAAATTTCCATGTGAGCTCCCTTGGTAGCTCGAAGAATGTGAAGGAGGTGTTCTATTTCTCGCTACGTGTTGCCCAACATTTGGGCTGTCACACTAGACACAGCATCTGTGATCCTGGCCTTAAGTGTTTTAATATCTTTTAGATCATTTGGATCAGTGGTTCTTTTGTTATAGTGTTTTACTTTCACAAATTAAAAAAAAATCACCCTGTATTTCATTCCCAAGGGATTAAGTTAACCCTTTATCTACTGACGGTACTTATAAGTCCCAGTAAAATAACTTGTTATAAAATTCATTTAATGCATCGATTAGTAGTAATGCAGTTTAGAATGAGTTATAGATACATTAATTTATCTTGTTACAAAAGCGTTATTGGATACACAAAACAAAAATATTTTTAAAAGGATGATTTCTTTTGCCTTTGCATTTTTTCAGCTTTCTTGGCGTTGGAGAGGGGGGGGGGGTTCAATTCGGAAGTATTTCTATATTTCTATTGTAAGAACATTATATTTGTACATTTCCTAATTCTATAAAATACTTTTTGCCTAGTCTTGCTTTTTCTATCGCGCTGTGCTTTGCTCTTTGTCGCACTGAAGAAGAATCTCGCTTGTGGATTTGAAACAGATGTTTGCTGCGTTTTTTGTATTATTTGTGCATTTTTAACGTTTGTTTTCTGCCTTTTAATATTCTTACACAAAGGTTTTATTTGATATTTTTACGTGTGCTATGATTATTTCCAAACTAGCAAAAATTAAATTTACAAAAATAAATTTTTATTTTGAAAAAGAAACCAGAGAAAGAATTTTCATCGCGTTATGACGCGATATATAAGTTTTCAGATTCTGAATAAATTTAATGATCATACAGTAAACATTTTAAAACACTGGAACTAATTGCGAGATTGTCAGCGGTGAAAAAAAAGTATTTTTTGAAAAAAAAATACTGGAACTTTTGCTCAAAAAAATTATTAACAGTTTAAAATGCTTCGATTCACTATCTGACGTTCTAGTACTCATGTTTTCCATCCTCAACTTTTAATAAAAAATGTAACACGTCAATATGCAAATACAATTTCAATAAATTTTCGTTTTTAAATGTTTGTGATTCTACGATTGTATCATCATTTTTAGAGTAACATTTTTTACACATAAAGGTGACTCTTTCTTACATTTGTTTGAATGAAAAAACTCATTAATCATCCAGAATAATTATGATCAAACATTAAATATTTTCTGTACGTATACTTTCCACTGTTCAGAAACATACACACATTCCTGTATGATAAATGAATAACTCGCATAAAAAGATGAATTGAATAAAGAGATAAAATAAATGACTTGCTTTAAAATTGAATTACTATAAAAAATAATGGTAGATGGATATGACCTCTGGAATAATGGATATTGTTTCGGTTTGATGGATTATTTGTGATATAGCGTCATATATTTTTCATTCTTTTCTCTCTATAGAATACGAAAACCCGTGTGAAAAAAAAAAACATATCTAATAAGCATAAATGCAGCTGCAAGAGGGAAAAGAGTGTGATTTTACGAAACATATTGGAAAATGCAAAATATTTTGGTACCTAGGAACTACAGTGGTGAAAAAAATGAGACATATTTAAAATTATTAAATCTAAAGCACTACAGTATTAGAAACTTCTATAGTCTTACATATTTAGAGGAAGATAACTGAAAACAAATGATAAAGATAGTGGAGACTCCAGTAAATTAAGGCTATCAATTTAAAATATTATTCTTATTTTCTGTCAGTTTTATCATTCTAGATATTTTTAGAATTTAGGAGATTTAGATAATAAGTGAATATTCACAGACAAAGGTTTTTAAAAATTGATAACCATGATTTTTTAAATCCGATTTTAGGTCCTCTTTCCTGGCTTAACACTTTTTCGAGAGATTTTTCTCTGGATTTCGGTTCAGGCTTTGGGGTTGTCAGACTAGCAACAAAATCTCATTCAATTTAAATCATGATCATCATGATGATTAAACAAGGATTGGGGAATTTTCCTGCTGAAAATGTATTATTCTGATATACTGCTTGACAAATGTTAAGGAACAATTAATTTGTGCAAAATTTACGTTTCATTAAGCCATGCAATCACAGAAAATACAACAGAAGAGGACGTTGCATGGCAAGGTTCCATGTCTGTATTAAAGGCAGTCCATCCATCAAGTCTCATTCTTTCAAATTGCAAATAGTAATATTTGAGGTGCTAGTTGCACTGTCGATTTCTGAATATAGAGCTGTAAATTTTTTTTTTTGAACAACAGGTGTTGACAGTTAAATTTTTGTAAGACATCGTTCGATTGCGTACGTTCATGGTTGAGCAATTGGATGTCTCAAGGTAGGGCAAAATGTCAGTCTAGTTACGGAAGGAAGAGACGTGCCGCCGAAGAGTGTAATATTGTGGTTTAAAAGACCTTTGGATGTGGAAGTGCTACAAAAAGACATTCTGGAGGCTGTGATAGGTACATCACACCTCAAATGCTCAATATGTCAGGCTAGTGGTCAAGAAGAACATACATGATACTCCAGGTCAGAGAATCCGAGACCTTGCTAACGCTGCCGGTATTTGGTTATCTGCGAGACCCATTTCTCGATGTTTAAATAATGTTGGCTTAGATGCACAGAAGCTTGTTCCATGCATTCCACTATGAGCACATCATCATAGGGAAAGCTTACTTCTGTGTAAGGAGCATATTCGTAGGGATCAGAAACAGTGGTGCATAATCATGTTCTCTAATTAATCCCGCACCACCATAAAGAATGTTTCGGGGCACTAGCTAGAGGGGAAAGAGAGAGGAATCTATTCCCTAAGATACTGATAACTATGGCCAAAAAGAGATTTGTGTGAGCAGGTATCAGGCATAATGGCAGAATTTTGCTTCATATGTTTCAAAAAGGTTCAGTGACATCGCAGTAGTATTGCACAGGTGTTCTCCAGGGTTATACCCATCTTTCCCGTGGTGTAGTTAGTCCAGAATTTCTGTTCATGGAAAATTGTGCCCCCCCCCCGAATAGGTCAGTTGAAGTGTCCCTCACACTAGTAGGAGACAATATTGAGCGTATGACATGTCTTGCTTATTCACCGAACATAAATCTTATTGAGAACGATTGGGATGCACTCGGTAGACGTATTTCTCAAAAACAGAACTCTCCTCGAACCGAGCAGGAACTGAAAATCGTCCTGTGAAACGAATGAGAGAGAAATCTCCAATCTCTCTTGAACTGTTTAGTGAACAGCAAGCACAAACGATGTAATATGTACATCAGTATCGTAGAAAGTCATACCCTATATTCACCGACTCATATGTGTTCCTTTATTGGGTGGAACAAGCCTTTTCGTAACTGTTACAAAATGCTGTTAAATATGTATTAAACTTCGTTTCTTTAAATGGTGTCTGTCATTAGTTATGACGGAAAATGTCTTTGTTCCTTATGAATTGTCAAGCAGTGTAGCAAAAATATACTCTGCAACAAATTTTCATGAAGTCTTTTATAATTTGTTTTATTATTTAAAAATGCTTTTGGAGTTCTTCTGCTACAGTCAAAACTAACGCAAATCAAGACACTTTTCCTAATCGAGTACAATTTGCTAAAACGCATGTGGTATATTGCTGGTTTATTACGGACGCATTATTTTGCATATGAGGGATACACAAACCGGAAGCTCCGTTCAATGTGGAATCTGACCCACTACAAACTACAAACAACTAGGCCTGAGTTGGAATTCAAACCCAGCACCTCTTGGCTATTAGTCAGTGCTCTAACCACTAGTCAGGCAGGTGGACCATGTTGTATATGACAAATAGTAGAAAGATATATTTTTCTCAGGCAATGTTGTGAACTGAGTGATCTTTTTTATTACTGGAATAATCTTCAGTGTCAAAAGGCCATGTTCTTTACATGGAAATATGGAGAGGAACGTTTTTTGGTGTAGGGTTTTTCTGAAAGTAGCGGCGACACTCCAGTAGTATGTTTAAAATAATCAAACAAATTGTAAAGGATATCATGTTATTCTGGTTCATAATTTATTTCTAAAAGCATGTCTTAGTATAACTGCATAATACTTTTTTCATCAGAAAAATTACTAAATCCATGTTTCATCATTATGAAAATGATGCTTTGACACAAAACATGTTTCCTTGAAGGAGAAAACCCCCGAAAAGTAACAGGGTAAGATATTTATGTAAAAGGTAAGAGCTATGACAATACAGATGAACTAAAAGTTCATATAAAGAGTTCCTAAGAAAAATCTCTCAAAGCACTTAGGAAAACTCTCATATTGTAATACTTCAAGAATGGCAAAATTGAATAAAAATAAAGATAATATTTTAAATTAATAGCTTTAAATTTGTTGAATTCTACGTTGCACATATAATGTTTTTTCAATTTCCTTCATATACAAATGCAATTATAACAATAATAAAAGAAAGTTTCGCTTTGTGTGCGTGCGATGGCTAGAAAAATCAACTGATGTAGGTGAGGATAGTCCAAGGTATGTCCTGATGCACCTCAGGCTCAGATTTTTATTATTTTGATAATTAGCCGAAATATCAATTAAAAACTCACTTAACATCGTGAAAATGTGATCTTTGTATCTGAAAATGGCGCTACAGAAATATCAAAACCACAGAAGTTATCAGAAATCGGGGTTTGCCAGATTAAAAAACAACTCAGAGTTTTTCGGACTTATTCAAATATAAAAAAAAACAACTACGTTTATCGATTTTATATCAGGCATACATACACAAAAAATCTTGAATCCGAATTCTATTTTTTGTAAAACTCCGTCCATAATCTGAGACATTAATTAAAACTCATTAACAAAAATGGAAAATGTTTTCATTTATTTCATCAGCACATCTGCACAAATTTGAGGAAGATCATATTGAATTTACTTCCGCCTCTTCTGGGGTCCGTCTGTTTATTTACTTTTCGATACGAAAGAAAAAAAAAGTAAAAAAAATATATGGAATAATTAAAAATGGTACTCACAAATTGTAAGGTATGTTCAATTTTTCAAAACTATTTAGTGTAGGAATTTGATAATTGGTTTATATACACAAAGTCATATTCTATTTTGGAAATTTGAAAAATCGAAAACATCGACCGGTAACTTTTTATTTTATCAAAAACTTGATTTATTAGGATTTATTTTTACTGATTCTATGGATCCGATTTCAACGGGAATTGGTTCGTCCAACTTCACATGAACTTTTTAAGATATAGATTTGGCGACCCCTGGCAGTGGACAATTGGAACTAAAAGATTTTGCATTTAATATTGGTCTGGTTCAAACGGAATCTTTTATAAAATTCTTCCCAGATCCCACAGGTACTAAATAAACTTCAGTATAATTTTTTCAGTTCTTCGTCACCACCATTTCTGAATAATAATCTCCAGGGGGGAGGGGCTTTATTTTCTCTGTTTCTATGGGTCCGATCACAACGGATATTGCCTCATTTAACTTGGTTTTTGTTCTCCTTACAGATTTTAGTTCAACCGTCCACCACAGGGGGCGCATTCTGATCTTGGGTTCTATGGGTCCGAACACAACAGGGTTTGGCTCATTTAACTTGGTTTTCGAACGGCTTACAGATTTTAGTTTCACCTTCCACCGCGAGGGGGCGCAATCTTATCTCAGGTTCTATGGGCCCGATTACAACGGGGTTTGGCTCATTCAACTTGGTTTTGATCGTCTTACAGATTTCAGTACCACCTTTCACCGCCAGAAGACGCATTCTTATCTCGGGTACTGCGGGCTCGAACACAACGAATTGGCTCATTCAACTTGGTTTTCCATTGTGTTACAGATTTTAGTTCCATCTTCCTCCGTCAGGGGAACATTATTTTCTCGGGTTCTTAATTTTACAGATTATTTGTTATATTTGCGGGGATGGTGTGTTATATGTTTTTTATCATATGTCACGTTCATGTTAATAACTTGAACTTTTTCATTACGTTTTTGGTCCCGATTTACTAGGGTTTTTTCTAAAAACTCCCAACGAACTGCAGCTACTATATGCTGATATGCAGTGCAAACAACTTATTCAGCCCACAGCTGCCACCTTTTTCGAATACTAATACGTTTTTTCGTCGGGTTTTTTCTGAGTAATTTGTACAAATTTGTACCTAAGAATTGGTACATAATTACCTCATAATATTTAAATTACATTCCTGCACTTTTGGTCGTCTGCACATTGAATCACCAGTATTTCTGAATAAATTAAAATTTTCGTACAACTGGTCTTACAGCTTCATGGTTTTATATTCGTTTTCTGGGGTCATGGAAAAATCTAAAAATGAATTTACGTTCATCATTTAGTAATTTTAAACCGCTATTTCAGAATAATGCACTTTTGAGGTACTTTTGCGATTTCTTCTTCCCTAATTGCATTATTTCTTTAATTCTTTTTTGTTGCATAGGGATTTTTAAAAAGTTTTTCTCCACTAGAGGGAGCTTTTAAATTCAGCTGCATGTTTTTTTCTCAGTAATAATCCTTGGATTTTCATAAGAATTGGTACATAACTCTATCATAATATTTCCATTCCATTCCAGCACCTTTCGTCGCCTACAGGTAAGTTAAATCACCTCCATTTACGAATAAAAACATTTTTTCTACAAGTTGTCTTACAGCTTTCTGGTTATATTTTTTTGTTCTGAGGTAATTTAAAAGCCTTAAAATTTAATAATCCCCTTCCCTTATTATCTATATACAGTGCCGTGGGCAGCGAGGACCCATGTCGGAGGTTCGTTTGGTAATAGATTGGTTTAGAACAGAATGCGAACCCTGGTGGTGAAAGGTGAAATTAAGAAATTTTCCATGCAGCATGCTCGGTATACGGTCCGAAAGCAACGGATATCTGGGCCAGAGTTTCGTTTATTAGAGATTTAAGGTTATTACAGGGGGCCTTGCAACACCGAGCGGATCAGCTAGAATAAAATAAAATGATATACGTTTTTCAAAATGTTTCACATAACCCATTTTTCAAGTGCATTTCTTTTCGTAAAAATAGAATAAACTACATCAAATACTGTAGTACTTTAGAATTTACAATTTAAATCATGTCCCCCAATATATTTAAAATAATCTTTAGGAAATAAATTAACATAATTCCCGAATTCCAAATAATTTCAAGGACTTTCTTCTCGAGCTATTTAATGAAATTGACAGAGAAAATGACTATAATAATTATTGAGCACAAGGGAGTGATTATTATAAAACCATTTTCAGAGGGCAGAAATCTTTATAAAATTATTCAGTTGTAAAAAGAAAAAAAAATATATAATTTTTAACGCGTTCGTTATGATTATTCTCGGACTAATTAATTTATATGGGACAATTAAATTTATAAAAATGAAATTTATTCTTTGGAAAGGAAACGAAAGTATGAATTATCATTGCATTACGTCATAAAAATTTCTCTAATATTACAGATTCATCCATGAATGAAATGATGTTAAAATAAACAAATTAAAACATGGAAACTCATTACGAGATAATTAACATGGGAAAATAAACGCTTTTAGAATAGCTGGAATTTTCGATGAAAAAAATCCATTAACATTTAAAAAGGCTTTAATAACTCAAACGTTCTTTTACTTTTGCATCTGCAACATCATCTTTTAAAAATAATGTAAAATGTCGATAATAGTTTTCATCATATTAAATGTTTTGTTATCTTTAATGTAAATCATTAATGGTCTTTTGCTAGTATTTTTTATGCACGTAATTAGGGATTTTACGAAATTCCAATCAGTTAAATGCGGACTATTGATTTGGAAATTTATACAATTCTATTAATGCTTGAGATATAAAGATCAATAGAAAAAACGAGTAAATTAAATTAAAATTAATTATTCAAAATATAATTTAAATATAATTAAAATTATAATTTAGTATCCAATAATTAAAATATATTATCAGAAATTAATTTAAAATGTTCATTCAGATCAAAACTACCAAAAGAAATGAAAATTTAACACTTTTTCGCTATCTTTTGTTATTTTAAATATGCGTCAAAAGTTTTTTTAACAGTAAACATTTTAGTTACTGAAATATAAAGAAATTAGAATATGAGAAATAATAATAATCCGAATAACGAAGTTTTTTTAATTTAGCAGCGCTGTTCAATGTGAACAAAGATAAATGCTGTCTAAAGCGAAACTACTACTACAGTAAGCATGAATGAAAAATTATACATCAGGTATAAATTATGAAATACTTCAGACTATTATTCAGACTATTTTCATTTTTTCATACAACTAAATACAACTTAGATATCTGACTAAGCAATTTGAAAAAAATATAAAAAAACTTATTTTAGGCAGTTCAGGCCATAGATGGCGAAGGTTTTAAATTTTTTTGTAGAGCACTGTATATAAATTCATAGAATTTATACACACCAAATACTCTAAAAATTAAATCAGTTTAAAAATACATAGTACATGACCTCGACCAAAGATGGCGCTACTAGTATTTAAAAAATGAAATTTTTCGCAAATATACCCTTTTCCACAACAATCCTGGCAAACTGCCAAATCGCTGCGGGGTTTAATTTTTTAGTGGAAGCCATTTGAGTAGAATAACTTTTGTGATTTTACAACAATGGAAAAAACTAAACAACGGGCAGGGACTAAATAGCTGTTTTGGAACAAAAAAAATGATGAGATTAAAGCGGAACTCAGCAAAGCTTATCAATCTCCAAAGCTCTGCACTTTCGTTATCAATTATAAAATATTGGACAGCTGAATTCAAACACTGCCGTATAAGCATTTTTAATGAAGAACGTCTAAGTCGTACGAGGGAAAGTCATTAAGTAAGTCACAAAATATAATTAAATAATAATTTACAATGATATTCACTTCAAAACTATTTTTATTTCTCAACATATTCTCAACCAATATTTGTGCATTTATATCACCGTTTTATCAGTGCCCCAACTCCAGCTGCATATCATTCTTTGGGTTGCTGTTTAAGCCACATTAGGACTTCAAGTTGAACCTTTTCATAATCTGTAAACATCATTTTGCTTCCAAGACGGTTTTTTACGGGACTAAACACATGAAAATCGCTTGGGGCTAAGTCGAAGCTGTATGGTGGATGTTGAAGAAGTTGCAAGATGATGTTCACAGATGATGAAAAGGTTAAACTTGAAGTCCTAATGTGGGTGAGACAGCAACCCAAAGAATGTTATGCAGCTGGTGTTGGAGCACTGATAAAACGGTGACATAAGTGCCTAAATATTGGTGGAGAATATGTTGAGAAATAAAAATAGTTTTGAAGTGAATATCATTGTAAGTTATTATTTAAATATCTTTTGTGTCTTACTTAATGACTTTCCCTCATACAATTGAGGTTACCACATCAAAAATGATTGAAAATATCCACGATATCGTGAAAAATGATTGGAGAGTGAAAGTGCATGATATTGTCGAGACTGTTTGCACCTTATTGAAAAGGTACAGAATATTTTAATAACTCATTTGGATATGAGAAAGCTTTCCTTAAGTTGAGTGCCGTGATTGCTCCCAATTGACAATAAACACACACGTGTGTCAATTTCAAAAGAATGTTTGGCAATGTAAAAGCGCAATCCGAGTGATTTTTGGCATCGATTTATAACTATTGACAGAACATGGATTCACCAAAGCACACTACAGACCAAAGAACAGTTCAAAGAGTAGGTTTTTCATGTCGAACTTGCACCAAAGTAGGCTAAGGCTAATTTATCAGCAAACAAAATCATGGCTACAGTATTTTGGTCTGCACGTGGCATAATTCACATGGATTCTCTTGAAATGTGCAAAACGAATAATGGAGAGTGTTATGCGAACTTACTGGATCGTTTCAACCTTGTTGTGAAAGAAAAACGGCCAAATTTGGTGAAGAAAAAAAATCTTTCATCAAGACAATGCACTCATATACACCTGTGTCGTCGACATAGCAAAATTTCATGAGTTAGGATACGAACTGATTCCGCATCCACCATTTTCACCAGATTTAGCACCCAGAGATTATTTTATATTTCCAAATATGAAAAAATGTATTGACTGAAAAATTAACATTAAGTGATTACTGAAATAAGCGTTGAATTTGAAGGGTTAGAGAAATCGCATTTTTTAGAGAGGATACAAAAGATAGAAAAACGTTGGACTAAGTGTATCGAACTAAAAGGAAATTATGTTGAAAAATAAAATACATTTTATTCATAAAAATGTTTATTTTTCTTTTAGTCAAGGCTAGGTACTTATCATACTTATTCTATAAACTTATCATACTTCTATATTATACTAGACTGTCTTCACAGCGGGAAACGCACTTCCAGGAATTATCGATCATAGAGAGTCCTGTAATCGAATTATTTTGTGCGTATCCGTAAATGAACGATAAATGCTACACACACTGTAATCTATAGAAAACATGTTGTAGCGCATCTCAGTGGTCAGTTTTAATTCAGTTATGTCTGAAGCTTCTTGAGATTATTAAAATGCACCGCAAATGTTTTTTCCCCATATATGATAAATATTGTATCTATTTTCTGCATCCCTGTAAAAGAACTATAAATCCTACTTATTCTATCCTCCTTAAAAATCATATTTGAGTTCATCTCAGTGACTAATATTAGTCTCATTATGTTTGAAATTACGTAGCATCAACAAAAAGCACCACAAACGATTTTTCTCTATAGACCATAAAGTAAGGGAATTATTTTGCGTGTCTTTGTAAACGAACTATAAATACAATACACTTCATTTTTAATACCGAAAATTCTATAGTACACCTCAAAAAGATAGATTTAAAAATTACATGGGATTCTGAGTATATTTAGAAGGTTTAGATTATTGACTGACAGATAGACAAACCGAATTCGTAGATACTTTTTAACTGTGTTGGAAAATGTTAAAAAGAAAAAAGAAAACAAATTTTGAAATCCGCGAGAACATTTACATGAGAAAAGAGTGAAAAAATGGAAAGAGAGAAAAGAGGAATAAGCGGAAAAAGTAAATAGTGATGAAGTATGTTTTATTTTGTCATGCCCTGCGCTTCCCGGTGAGATAAATTTTAAATTTGGAGAATGTAAAAATGTACAAATTTAATATTTCTATAGCTATTATGTTTAAAATCTTTTAAACTATGTTAATATAGTTTACTTTATGTAACACATGTGTATGGATATGTTAACAGATGTGTTCATAGTTAATCCCACGAAACTATTCGGAGGACAGTAATGCTTTCTTTTTCGTGAGATATCAATAAGATCCTTTCATTCACAATTAAGTAGATCATTCAAATATAATTTAATTTTTGAAAGATTATTATAATTTTGGTTATGCGTCTTTTTTATTCGTATGTTATTAATTGAGAATCCCTTGAAAAACGTATGAACTTTTTTTTTAGCTGTATTTTAACAATGAGAAAAAAATTGATGTTTTTCTAATTGCGTATGTTTCTTTTGGGATATGTAAATATTTAAAATTTGAAATTAAAAATATTCTAATGGATATCCCGTCAAATAATTAAAATTAGTCTTAGCTAATTTTGAACTTTCTTAATTCTTTATTTTTAATCAGTGAAGAAATAAATAACATTTAAAACGTTTATGCAACATCTTCATATGGCGAGATGGAATAAAAAGGTAATACAAAGGTCCCAGCAATTCCAACTTGCAATTCCTTGTATGTAAAATACATTCATATATTTGACCTATCACCGGGCGTCAGTAATTATAACTGACGGTGCTGATAAGCTAGTTATATAGCTTGGCACCTAATTCTGGCGCCCTCTCATCACCCTTGCTGTGTTCTCTGAGTGGATCCAACAAAAATAGGATAATCTTATTTGAGGCGTTGAGAACAAGAGTGAACCAACCTCGCCAGCTGCGATTTCGAGAAAAATGCTTTCCAAATTTTGTACAAAATTTTGTCAAACTCTTTTAGGCCAGGTCTGTCAGTGCCAAGATTCTTTAGCAAGCATATGGTGATTAAGTTGGCACTGATAGAGTGGACCAAGTTACTTGCACTGACAACTTGATATCCAAGTTATATTCGGCCATCTGTTAAAGTGGCTCTACACTTGAATAGTTTCGAAATTAATAAAATTCATTATAAATCCAGAAGATGGCATGGCATACAAAGCTTTGACACTTCAAACTCATTTTACACAAAAATGTGGGATAGTTCACTCTGTTTCTCAAAGCCTCATTTATGAAAAAAGGATAAAAAAGTCGGAAATGTGACCAAAATTTCAGCTATATATTTTTTGTTTTTAATTTCACATTAAAATATAAATTAATCTACCACGTGACTTTATGAGACACCATATATATGACGCGATAAGAGAAAAATGAATCCCATTGTAATCCGCCAAAAGTGTGGACAATATCCTTGCAAATGTAAAACAAAAACCTGCGCAATGAAATATATTTAAAACTGTCATTATTCAGAAAGAATTTATTATTAAACATTGCCACGTAATAATCAAACAGAATGTGTCTTTATCTCATTTTATAAGCATAAACAAACCGGTAAAACAAAGTACCCATAAATATTTATTACTGAGAGTAAAATTATTCTTTCAGGACAATTTTTAAAACTTTAAATGTTCTATTGAATTGTGAATAAATGGCTCTTCATTGTTCTTACAAATACAATGAAAAGGAAAATTTTATCTATCTTCCAAACAATTTCATCTAAACGAATCATTACAAAGGAACTTTATTGATTTTGAATAGCAATGTCATTAGAACCCCTTTTGGAATTTCCACTATAAAGTAATTATGCATGGAACGTGAAGAACATGGTATTTATAGCTATATATTTTTACTATGGTGATTCAAATCTTTGTCTTATAATAATTATTCAAATTACTTATCTCATTCTATATCCAGAAAAAAAAAATTCTGATTCAAGGTACGCTCAAAATTTTTTTACTGAAACAACTTTGCTTCCAAAATAATTTTTAGAAAACTAAACTATCAGAAAGATCTATTGAACTTTGATTGAAAATTAGTTATTTTTCTGTTAAATTCTGTGAAAAGGAACATTTTATCATTCATTTAAACAATATTATATTGTTACGCTATTATAAAGTATATTATTGATTTCTGAATGAATCATAAGTAAAACCGTTTACTTTATAAGTCAACATTTCTTGTATTATGCTAACATTCTTGAAAAAGAAACCTAGTTACGAAACAAATCACGGTTGGTAAATATAATACGTCTGAAGTATACTTAAAATTTAGCGATATAGTTATAAAAGTCACCGTAGTTTACATAAATTCATTTAAATATCTTTGTGATAAGAATAATATTGTAAAATTTAAAGCTTGAAATAAATTAAAGGTAAAGCAAACAAAGTGGCATCATAAATATTTAGAAAAATGTGTATTAATGAATCACTAAGGTAAAGTTACATAATCTTTAAGGTGTTTCTCAAATGACCTGCTCAACAACGCGAAACATTCTGACACATTTAATGACTCATTTTTAAACGCAAAGCCATGAAATTGGCAGGTCTGACTATTGAAGCAATTTGGAATAGAAATGAGTTTCTCATTTTTTGATAAATAAATAACTTATTGAGTTATAAGCGTCACCTTTTTCGCGCTTGTTGGGCTACCGCATCTGAAATTTTGTTCGAAACACCGACTTTGACAGTATTTTCTGTAAGATCTTCTACCTTTTCCTAAAAATAGAAAACGTGGTTCTATTACATAGTTTTTAGAAAAAAAAACACCGACCAATTTCATGCGTTTCTGAACAAAAATGAATTTAACAATATGTCATAAAGTTGCTTGTTTGGATATGAGGACAGCCTTAACAGTTGAGTTATAAATGATTCGTTATCTGAAGCGTCCATAAGTGCGTCATGTAACATTAATTATGGTATTTTATTTTCCCCTATAAAGATAAAATATATTATAAATGATTTATTTTATCAATGTAACAAGAAGTTTAAAAATAATACATCATTCCTGCATAATCCAAATCGATATAATAAAGAGATCTAAACGGAAAGATTAATCATGATAGGCGAAATGAGGAAATTATTTGATGTGAAACCGATGCACGATTAATAATTCTAATGGACAAACAACAGCAGATCTGTCGTCACTGTGTCGTTACAAATGACCACACGTGCAAAAATCACAACTGTGAGTCAAATGAGATTTGAATTCGTCAAATTATAGAGTTTAGGTGATAATAAATATGCGTGCTATACTTTATTATACACTAGCTAACCCGCCCGGCGTTGCCCGGGCCCGAGATAATTACAATCTCAGAGAAAGGCGTTAACCCTCTCCCTCCCCATACCCGCAAATATAATGAATAATTTGTTAAAGAGAACCACCGTCACCTACATTAACGCGATCATTAAAAAAAGAATTACATTTCTCTGACAATTAGAACATAACGAAGACACTAAAATAGCCGGCAGATGACACCCCTTTCCGACCTCAATTTCAAATCTATATCTTAATTAGTTACCTAAATTTTTGTTCATTAGTAAAAATTGACAATTATTTCCTTTCATTTTCGCAAACTAAATGGACGGATTTGCCCTAGAAATAGATCTCTTTGTAGTTCAGTTTTTAATGAAAGCCGATCCCTGTCTGAAAATTTCTGGGATCGTTTTCACTGGCGCCGGCAGATTTTTAGCAGTTTTTTGCGTAAATTAAGAAAAATTACCAGCCGAATTTTTCAAAAATTGCATAGACGGATGCAGAAATTTTTTTACATATGCTCAGAAATTTTTAAAATTGATATCTTAATTAGTTTTCTTAAAATTCGCTAATTAGTAAAATAATTTTGAATTCGTTCATTTCCGCTTTTAAATCCACAACAACAGTTCTTTTCTTTAGCCATTTTGATTTAAAAGATGACATTTTCAATGCGATGTTTAATGATATTCTAATTAATATCTAGAGTAATTATCAAAATATTAAAATTCTGAGACTCAGGTGCACATGATCAGACCTTGGACTATCCACACTTAAATTTCCAGACTTCTAGGTGGGCTAGATTTTGCTAGCCATCGCCAACAGACACACACACACACACACAGACAGACACACACACACACAGAGCGAAACTTTCTTTTATTAGTATAGATTATTCCCGCATAATCCAAATCGATCTAAAAAAAGAGAACTGAAAGGAAAGAATTATTTTGATATGAGGGCGAAATGACGAAATTATTTGATGTGGAACCGATGCAGAAATAATAATCCTAACGGGCTAAAACAATGTGTCGTCTCTGTGCCATTACAAATATCATATAAGTTATACAAGTTCCAGAATCATAATTGTGATTAAAATGTGATTTTAATTCGTCACATATGATAGATCTTATGTGATGATAAATACGTGCTACATATTGCTAAATATATTACGTAAATGTAAAAGTATTTTTAACTTTGAAACTAGTCATTGGGGGCCACCGTAATACTTACCCATCATGCATAGGCATAATATAAAATATGAAAATAAAACATGTGTAAACTATTTATAAAATGCATTGCAATTCGAATGAAATCGTTGCTTGATGACGTCATAAACTTTAAATGCTCTATTACTGAGGTGCGTAAAAGAAACATCCTTATAACTCCAAAAATGATAATCATATTAACTAACAGTTTACTGCGTCGGATTAAGCGTCTCATTTCCAATTAAAATATATATTTGAATTGCAAGTTGAATGAAATACAGGGTCACAAAAAATCGAAGAGTGTAGAAAATATGATTCCAAATATCTCGGCAACTAATTAATTCGATGGACTTCATTCTTTATGCAAAATTTATGTTTTTTTATTGTATTTTATATTCCCTCCCTAAAATAAACAATTTCGAAAATTTTTATAACCTTTTATCAGAACGAATATTTCAGCAGTCCGAAAAAAAAATAGTTCCGGATAACCGAGGTTACTGAAATTCAATAATCTTCTTCCCATTATTACATTCTAAGTACATACCAAATTTCATCTCAATTTGTTCGGGAGATAGAGCGTTTACAGACACACAGACACACAGACAGACGGACGACCAAACTTTTTTCTAAAAATTTGTTTTACGGAATCTCCAGTGTCTAAAACGTGTAAATCCGTCAATTTTTTTTTTCGATTTTTAAAACGATTGCAAGACTTACCCTTAACTACGTATTATGGGTAAGTAAAAAGAGTTTTTTAACTGAAAAATTGATTATTATTTTAAGTGGAAGCGTGAGTACTACATCTTTAGAAAGTATATATGTAATATTAAGCAAATATGTACACTCTAAAAAAAATCCGTGAAAATACAAGAGATTTTCCGTAAAATTTTACGATGAAGTTTTATTTTTCCAAAACAACAGTACAATTTCCGCAAATGGCATTAATTCCGTGAAGGAGATTTCAAATCCGTAGATATGCAGAAAGTCTTCCGTAAATTTGATGGATTTTTTTCAAAACAGTACAATGTCCGTATTTCCCCATTTCCGGAAATAACGTTCAGAAGTTTGTATACAGATATCGTCATATATTGTACATATATTATACATATACATATCGTACATACATTGTATGAATACTTTACCAATTTGAAAAATTGTGTTAAAAAATAATCTAGTGTATTCACGTATCCAGCGTTTACTGGAGTTCCATTACCTGCTTTCTTTTCTGTTGAGCTGATTAAAATATCAGACCAGATGCTTTGATCAATAAGGTTATCTGGATGAATTATGCCCTCCATATTCGACCGGGATAGCTCAGTGGTAGAGCGTGGCGGCTTCAGCCAAGCGATCCCAGGTTCGAATCCTGGCCCGGACATTTTTCGTCCAGTTGGAAATTTACAACTTGTAAGATACCGTCTTGTTTGAAATGCGAATTAAGATTGTTGTTCCAAGAATTGTAGGGTCCAAGGTCTACTAGGATCCAGGCCTGGACCGGTCCTACCCGTGGGCCTATTTTCTGTCCTTAGACTCGGGCCAATCCTGGAGCTCATTCTAACCGGGCCCGTGTCTGGACGGTAATTTTTCGTGAAAATAATAATGATATTTTTTATTTTTTAGTGAAATCTTTAGAAATTTACTTTATTTATATAAATTACAGAATTTTTTTGTTTTAAATCTACTTTTTTTTCTTTATAGTGCTTCAAATTAAGAATTTTTTCACCGACATTTTAATATTTTATTTTAATTTTATTAACGTGAGGCAATATTAGGTTATTAAAGGTTTCGTAAAATAATATCTTTGCAAATTATTGGTATTGAACAAAACTGATTTGTCTTATAAATTTGTGAATTAACCTAAAATTTATTATTCTATAAATTATAATTTTAGAAAGTTTATATTTTTTTCTTTAAATTTATAAAAAATAATTAATGATTTTTTCTTTACTTTTATAAAAATGAAGTTTATAATTTTATAAAGTTTATAATATATTTAGTTAGTTTATAATTTTATAAATTAAACTAAATTAATTTAGACTAAATTAATAAATCCAAATTTAAACATACCTATCCCAAGGTCATTAATTTCAAAAATTTCGCTAAAAATCTATTTTTTTTGTTTTAATATTTTTAAGGTTTCATAAAATACTATTTTTGCAAATTATCGGTATGTAGGCGTTAAACTAAGCTGATTTGTCTTATAAATTTGTGAATTAAATTAAAATTTTACGAAGTTCATATTTTTTTCTTTAAATTTATAAAAAATAATTAATAACTTTTTGTTTACTTTTATAAAAATGAAGTTTATAATTTTATAAAGTATAATTTATTTCGTTAGTTTATAATTTTATAAATTTAACTAAATTATCAAGTGCAAATTTAAACTTACCTATCCTAAGGTCATTAATTTCAAAATTTTCTCTAAAAATCAATTTTTTTTTTAAATTATTCAGTTTAACAGAGTCTACAAAAGCTCTCAGTAAAGATTAAATATAATAATTTAATTTATTATAAAATTGTTCATTCACATAAATTTTTAAAATAAGAGATAAAGAAAATTTACTTTAATAGCATGTAATAAATACGTCTACTTAAGATAATAATTGTTTTTAGAATTGATAAATAGATCAACAGACAAATAATTTTAAAAAGTATATGTACTATTGCAAAAAGAAGCAATCATTAGTCTTAATACAATGTTTTACGCATATAATACACAAAAAGTTAAAATTTATCTGTTATAAAGCATCAAATAATAAAGCAAGATATTAAAAATTATGAAAGTAAAATATTGAAAAAATCCATCTAACTATAAAACCTTTAAGTTTTTGCATCATTAAAAGTATGTAAAATAAATAACAGCATTTGAGGAAACGCGGTGTAAGGTCGTAGCGTAATGGTACAGCCCGCCAGTTTACTACACAGAAGTTTTCGCGTTCGATCCCCTTCGTGGCAAGTGATGGTTATTTACTGAAAACTCGCACAGGAATGAAAGAAAAAAAATGTGTTATAAGATGTTCCTTGAGAAATATATATATTTTTTGGTCCTATAAAATTTATTTTAACGATATAAAAATATCTAAAAAATACGGAAGATATCTGTTAAAAAACGGAAATTTCAGAAATCACGAAAAATTTCCTGGAATTTACGGAATTTTTTTTTCCGTTAAAATACGGAAATAGTACTGGCGTCTCGATTGCCAGTACAATTTTTTTTTTTTTAGGAAATTTTTTTTACAGTGTATGATGGTTTTTTATAACCCTGCGTGTAAGACATGTACGTGGAATGTGATCTGGACACAATTTAATTAATTAATATTAATTATAACTGATTCTATTTGAATTTAATTATGTGGATAAACAAAGAGGATGACCAGTTTTATAATTTATTTAAAAAAACTGATTACTTTGGTAGAATATTTCCAGCTCCATAAAATTTAAAATTTGGGTGTAAAATCATGTAATATCGAGCTGCTCAAATGATCTTCCTCTTAAACTGTCAACTCAGGATTTATATATTGTTTTCTCAAGGTATAATTATAATTTAATGAGTATTATATTGAACTATCAACGGATTGAAACGTATTTAAAAAATATTGCTCTTTATTATTTTTTAGATTTTCTACTTTTTACTGTTTAAAATATTTCGTTGTCACTGTTTCATAACCAGTTGGCATATTTTGGCAAGCGTGGTTTGACGCAAATTTAACTCCATTGTTTTTATAACTCGTATGCAGTTGTAACCACAAAAACATTTGGCGATTTATCACTTGCAGCCAGCTAATGGAAAAAATCTTTAATATTAATTTATTAAATTGTGATTAAGTTCTAAAAATATTAAGATGTTGTATTGTCATCAGAAACACACTTATGTGCATGACATTTTGTAACTTTTGCATATCGGGATGCGAGTGAAAAATTGATTACAAAATTCCATCTTTTCATACAAACACAAAGTTAAGTAAAAGATTCTAAAATCTACAAAAAAATTGAATTGGTTTGACAGCCCTCTCCAATTTGAAGTCAGTCAATATATTGGAGTGTTTGTTATTTTTTTTATATAGATGAAAATAATTCATCCAACCGTGCAGTCAGTATAAAATTTACAGCACATCATTAAAATACGAACCTCAAAACATCCTTGAATATTTATTTATTGTAGTTAAAGTTAAAACAGGAACTAAAAATCCAGCGTCAAGCATAGATTATGAAACACTTTCCAACACAGCTAGAAAACTGTAACGAAACTTCACCGTTAAATAACGTGACAGAAGATATGCAAGAAAACAATTTAAGAAACATATAACACATTGAAAAATACAGTCTTCGAAATTACCTTCCAGTGTCAAAAAAGTAGCCGAATAATTTTGTGCAGCCCTGTATAGGATATAGGATCACTAGATTATATAGTATGATAAAATTTAGTTTAGTTAGAATATTCACAGTTAGCAATTATCGCCAATCCATGGAAATGCACTCGAAATCCTTTGTACAGTCCTATATATTATCTGAAGACGTTTGCACGCACTATATATTAAGCTAAAAGGCAACTTAAGACTCACTCACAAAAATTACCAACCGTAAACGACAATGTATGTTTTTCTTTGCGCAGCCCTGTATATGAATTTATTTATGTTCCACAAACTTCTATTAGTCTACTAAATATAGTTCAGCTGGAAAATGCGTAAACACAATGAAAAACTACCCTTAAGCATTTCACTCCCTTAGTCTGTAATACTTACGAATTCCCTTGTGTAGCCCTGTATATGATCAACCGAGTTTGTACACACACACGTACTATGAACAAATGTAGTTGAACTTAAAAACGCAAATCAAAGTTGAAAACACACTTATCACACATACACTGTAAATATCGCACATGTATTGTAACCAATATATTTTGTGTGTCCCTGTAAATAAACGCAATGCACACAAGAGAGCAATTTATAGCAATTTATATGCACCTCTGTAATGCATATAATTTTCATTACGTTTGAAATAGTGAAATATGACTAAATTACACTGCAGACGATTTTTCCCCATATAACGATGTGTAAAAGAATTCTTTTGTTTGACCCTGTAAATGAATAATAAATGTTTTGTACCTAATATTCTACAAAAAGCATGTTTTAAAACGCTTCATAAATATATATCAAATTTCATTATGTTTTAAATGACGTAGCGTCATCAAAATGTACTTGAAACGATTATTTCCCATTGACCGTAATGCAACGGAATACTTTTGACTGTCCCTGTAAAAAACTATAAGTGCTACACACTTCAGTTGAAATAGGGAACATGCTACAGTAAACGACAATAACATACCAAAATTTCAGGGCAATCCGAGCATATTTACAGGAGTTAGAGTACGGACAGACGGACAGACGGCAGACGACAGACAAACTGAAGTCATAAACACTTTTCAACTAGGTTGGAAAGTGCTAAAAAGATTAATTAAATAAGAACTAAAAATCATGCGTGAAGCATAGATTATGAAACACTTTCCAACACAGCGAGAAAACTGTAACGAAACTTCATCGTTAAATGAGGTGAAAGAAGATATGTAAGTAAACAGTTTAGAAAATATATAACACATTAAAAAATACTGTTTTCGAAATTACCCCCCCATTGTCAAAAAAGTAGTCGAATTATTTTATGCAGCCCTGTATATGATCAATAGATGTGGATTTGCAGTATGATAAAATTTAGTTCAGTTTGACTAGTTAGAATAGTTATTCACATTTAGCAATTTTCGCCAATCGATGGAAATGCACTCGAAATCTTTTGTACAGCCCTGTATATTATCTGAAGGCTTTTGTACACACAACATATTAAGCTAAAAGGGAACTTAAAACTTACTCTCAGCAATTACCAACCGTAAATGACAATGTATCTTTAACTTTGCTTAGCCCTGTATATCAATTTATTTATATTCCACAAACTTCTATTAGTCTACTAAATATAGTTCAGCAAGAAAATGCGTAAACACAATTAAAGCTACCCTTAAGCAATTTACTCCCATAGTCTGTAATACTTACGAATGACCTTGTGTAACCCTGTATATGATCAACCGAGTTTATAAACACACATGTACTCTGAAAAAAAATTAATTACACTTAAAAACGCAAACCAAAGTTGAAAACACACTTATCACACATAGACTGTAAATATCGCACATGTACTGTAACCAATATATTTTGTGTGTCCCTGTAAATAAACGCAATGCACACAACAGAGCAATTTATAATGCACCTCAGTAATGCATATAATTTTCATTGTGTTTCATATAGTGAAATATCACTAAATTACACAGCAAACGATTTTTCCCCGTAGAACAGAATTCTTTTGTTTGACCCTGTAAATGAATAATAAATGCTTTGCAACCCATATTCTACAAAAAGCATGTTTTAATGCGCTTCATAATTATATATCAATATCATTATGTTTTAAATGACGTAGCGTCATCAAAATGCACTTTAAGCGATTATTCCCCATTGACTGTAATGTAACGGAATACTTTGTTCCTGTAAATAAACTATAATTGCTACACACTTCTGTTGAAATAGGGAACATGCTATAGTTAACGACAATAACATACAAAAATTTCAGGACAATCGAAGAATATTTACGTGAGTTAGAGCATGGACAGAGGGCAGACGGCAGACAAACCGATGTCTTTAATACTTTTCAACTAGGTTGGAAAGTGTTAGAAAAAATATATTATATGGGATATTTATCATTTCCTTTAATATATATACCTCAAATATTCAACATCTAGAGTTAAGGAAATTTATTAGAGACCTGAGTTCTGGTAAATAGCAGAAAATGATCCTTTAATATATATACCTCAAATATTCAACATCTAGAGTTAAGGAAATTTATTAGAGACCTGAGTTCTGGTAAATAGCAGAAAATGATCCTTTAATATATGTACCTCAAATATTCAACATCTAGAGTTAAGGAAATTTATTAGAGATCTGAGTTCTGGTAAATAGCAGAAAATGATCCTTTAATATATATACCTCAAATATTCAACATCTAGAGTTAAGGAAATTTATTAGAGACCTGAGTTCTGGTAAATAGCAGAAAATGATCCTTTAATATATGTACCTCAAATATTCAACATCTAGAGTTAAGAAAATTTATTAGAGACCTGAGTTCTGGTAAATAGCAGAAAATGAAAAGTTTGTTACAATATTCTCGAAATTCTAATAATATCGATATTAAACTTTAGCAGCACACCATTAATTTCAGAGTTTCATTTTGTTTTCATTTCAATTTTCAAATTCTTTCTAAAAGTGCGATGCTTCCTCTTTTTCTACTATATATTTTTCGTAAAGATTAAAAGCTCGAAATACTTTTTAGCATTAATGAATCAAATATTTTGAGAAATACAACTAAAATTCTTTCATTTGGGTGTCGTTAAGTTGAGTTTAATTTCTGTGGTTAAGAATTAGATTCGTGTCTGAAAATTGAAAAGTTAAACATCATTACGGTGGATTCTATTAAGTGCATGATAAAGTTTTCTTTCGTCAATCTTGTCATGCTTCATTTTTAGGTGCGTTCGTAATTATATAAATACGTAGCACCTATAGTCGGCGTCTAGTCCGTCTGTTCGCATATAACAGAGCATAAACTACTCAACCGGATGGTTTGACATTTAATATATATAATCGTTGCAGAATTTCGTCGAGTCATTTCAAATATTATGAAAATCGAATCAAAACTTAAAAGGTTATTAATAAAAGTTTTCTTTATTCTGTTAAATCCTATCATACGTCATCTATATAGTAAAAGCGCAAGTCATGTGACTGAGGAGAACAAATACGGGTTAACCACTTCTTTTTTCATGTGTCAGGCGGCCATTTTTATTCAAAATTATTTTTTCGAATAAAATTGCATAAAAGTTACATTTCTAGAAAAATCGTTAAAAAAAATGTTAACTTGTGAGATGAGTTACATTAAAAAAATGTATAGATTCTGAGATAACATTAGTGGAAATTAGGTTAACAGCCGAATACCTCAATCCATTGGAGTAAATAAACACTGGAGATTCGTTCATTATGAGTCATAAAAATATTAAACCATAGAGGTAATCATTTGCAAAGCAAGATCTCCACGGTGAATTTTACAGCGCTGTCTTGTGAAGAATAAAAAATTCGCATCTGTAAACATGGCATACGTAATAAGAAAAATAAAGGTATCCTCATTTCGCTCATAGCAGACGATATAATTTATTTCACTGAAATAATAACGATGAATTTTTTACATTGTGAAACTAGTTATAGCACGAAACGAACGCACCTTATTTAGCACGTTTAACATACAATTTCCAACTTGTCATGTTTAAAAAAAAAATTCTAATCGGGCTGAACAGCTATACATTTAGATTGAGGATTTTTTCATAATTGGAGTGTCATATAAGTTTTTGAAAAAAAAAATTAAAAACGAATTTTACTATGTATTTTATTCCTAAAATCATAAACAAATATTTTTAATACAAATAAATATATTTAAAAGCCAAATAAAAGAAAATTTCAAACAAATTTTCACTTCCAAAAGTTTTATTTTGCTCGGTATTGTATCGTGCTTTTGAACCAGTTACTATAAGATAATTTAAAAAAAATGTTAGTAAAAAGATTACATTTAAAAACAAAAAATCAAATATAGGAAAATTACAGAAAAATTTCACTTTTATCTTCTTGATATTTTATGTTATTATATTGGACTTTTGAACAGTTACTATATGATAAATTAAAATATTTTGGCAAAATGTTACATTTAAAAGTCAAATAAAGGACAATTTCAATCGAAATTTTGTTTTAATGTGTTTGATATTTTGAGTTACCGTATCGTGCTTATTACTATATACATTCCTAATGCTCTCGCATTTCTTTCTCTTTTTTGTACAAAAGATTTGATTTATCATTCAGATAATTATGAACGAAAACAGTTTTTCCTTGAAAACAAATATTGCACTCTGTAAAAATATTTTGCTTTATATGTTAAACGAATAATCAGCATAAAAACTAAAACGTATGAAAGTAAAAAATGTGCATTACAAAATAGAATAACTTTCAAAAGAAATGATAGATGGATGTGACCTCCGGAAAACTGGATATTATCTCGGTTCTCTGGATCATTTATGATGTAGCCGCATCTATTATTTTTTTCTCTCTGGGAAAACGTATTTGATAAGCGTAATTGTAGTCAGAAAAAGGCAGTGAGGTTTTATTTTTTATCTTTGAATCGATATAATTCTGAAGAAATTTTTTGTAATTTTTGGTTCATTTAAACTAGAATATAAAACTTTTTATGTTCTTAATTTTATAATTAAAATTATGATGAAAAATATATGAAAAAAAAAATATAATTCTTACTCTATTAAATCACGCTTTTAGAAAAGGATATTAATTGAAAATAAGCTAAATGTACAAACTTCTGTGCATTTTCTTGGTATAAGTAATATTACTTATATATACACACGCATAAACACATGCATACATTTCTTTTAAAATATACTTCGTTATACCGTAACTTTGATTTTACGAATGTATCCACGACAAATCACCGTGTCACATGAAATGCAAATAAAAACAGACACATACGGATTCGAAGCGTCTGATAATAGACATTTTCATTAAGTGCGAAATATGAAACTGCCTACGGTAGTAGTTTACTATTCCTTCGGTAGCGTAGATGCGGACTTTGACCATATGTCCAACATGCGACGACTCGTGCGAGAAAATGAAATGTTCTGGGGTCCCTTCAATCCCGCAATAGTCCCGCAATATTTCAAATAATTTAAATCCAATAATTCAAAATCCAAAAATCACTCTAGGACAAACTTTGTTTAAAATTGGGGTAAATGTATTATAACTCATATGAAAGGGAATTCAGATACTATTTGATGCAGCCGTTACTCATCGAAAATGTGAAAACTTAAAACCTGAAAATATATTATAATTCAAAATCCAAAACACGGACTTCGAAGTACATCAGTTTGGGTCCAGAACTACCTTTCTGTCAAATGTTGCTGTTGCTATGTGCAGTCATTTTTTATGACGACAGACAAATAACCATATAATCTCTTTTTTAATATACACACATAAGTCGAGAATTAATTCTGAAATTTTATATCCAATTTCAAAGGTAATTTCATTATTGTTATATCAGGCATGTTACAATCGATTAATGGAAGAAGAGAAGAGTTAAATAACACAAAAAACCGTTGTAATTCGGTCCTTTTAAAAGATATTTAAACATATTTTTCGTGACAGGTAGGATAATATTTTTTTGATTCACTCTTATTGATCTCAACATTAACGTTTTTGAGGAGAAATGTTAAATATTGATTTATTAATAGTAAGACTTGTTTCTAGATTTACAAATTAAATGAAAGGCGACATTTTATAAAATAAAAAACTAATCAAACCATTCCACAAAATATTTTGTCTAAAGTTTTTATAAAAATATCTTATTTGCTACGTGAAATGTTACATGATTTTATGTACTAAATATTGGAAAAGGAAAAATGTATTCGTGCCAGATATCTACAATATGTGGTCAAAAGTATGTAATTAACACTCCAGGGGTCGGAAAAACTACTTTTTGTTTGTAGCGAACTACAACTACAGCTACTTTATGAAAAATGTAGTTAACTACAACTACAACTACTTGTTATAAAAAGTAGCGACTACAAACTACTTTTCAAAAGTAGTCACTACTTCGCTACTTTTCGCTACTTTAGCTATCATCGCTAATTAAATGCACCGCAAACGATTTTTCCCCATAGACCATAATGTAACAGAATTCTTTTGAATGTCCCTATAAGCGAGATATAAATGCTACACACTTCATTTAACTGAACATTCTATGGTAAACTTCAATAGCATATAAAACTTTCATGGCAATCCGACTATATTTACGAGAGTTAGAGCACAGACAGTCAGACATAGCGAATTCATAGACACCTTTTAATTATGTTGGAAAGTGTTAAAAAGAGAAAATTTGAAAACAAAAATTGTAATAATCTTACAAATTTATGAGAGTGACATAGCACAGTATCGCTTAAGGTGGTTCTCAAATTCCTTGCCCAACAACGCGAAATTTTCTGACACATTATCTGACTCATTTTTAAACAGAAAGGCATAAAATTGGCAGGTCTGACTATGGAAGCGATTTGGAATCGAAATGAGTTTTCCATTTTTTGATAAATAAATTACTTATCGGGTTATAAGCAATTCGTGTCACGTTTTTTTCCCTTTCCCCTTCTGCGGCGTCGGAAATTCGGTTGAAAACGCCGACTTTGTTTTCTGAAAATTTTTCTGTCTTTACCAAAAAATAAAATAAAATAAAATAAAGAATAATGGGAAACGTCTGTCGCGGTTAAAAAGTTTCTGAATTAGAACACCTGCATTTTCATACGTTTCCTAAAAAAAATGAATTAAAGAATATGTTATAAAGCAGCCAGTTTGGATTTGAGAACAACCTTAAGAGCGGATAGCCCTTGGTAAATTTGAATATACATTATTTTTTTAAAAATAGAGTTAAATAGTCCTATTTCTTTCCAATTTAAATATAGTTCCTGAAAGCACTTTAAAAATTGAACAAGATCATATAGATTTGCATAAGTTTTAAAACCCAGCTTTTCTTTTCCTTTCTATCTCTTTTTGTTTGTTTCCTTTGAAAACCCGAACTTCAACATACTGGGCTTTAGATTCATACTGGAGACAAAGATAAAGATATTTCATTAAAACACCAAGCTAACCAATATCAAATCAAATATAAAACATTACAAATCAATTATTTTAGCGATAAAAAACCTGTGCAGCTAAAGTAAAAATAAATAGCCATAAAAATAAAATTAAGCATTCTTAGGCATTTTTAAAAATAATATTTTTTTGTTCCCAACCACCTTTGTTTTATCTATTGGAATCTTCAAAAGGAAATATGCAGTAAATTTGTATGCATACCTTGGATAAATATTTCACAACTATCAAAAGACGTATTAATAAAATAATTTTTTGCGATAATAAACAGTTCGATAAGAATATTTTCTGAAACAGGTATCTTAATTCGAAAATACTCTTTTTAATGATTTATGAATTTTAATGAATAATAATTTAGATATTCGGTGCGAGATGCGATCCAGTAATTATTATTAATAAAGAAAATGCTAACTCACCTCCATGTGCAACTTCAGGTTGTAGGCAGATGATTTTGATACTGATAACTTCTTATTAATTGGACAAAGTTTACATGTTACAGAATAATTACCACTTTCTTGTTGTTCTATAACTTCAAAATATTCATTATATATGCCGACCAGGGCAATTCTATACTATTTTTGTCTGTCATTCTATTACATCTATTTCAAAACAAGAATTACCTCATTAAAACACAAGATCTAATAATGAGTAAGAAGACAAAGGGTTTCCAGGAAGAAAATTAATTTTTTTGATGAGTGAGTACTTTGTAGTTTTATCAGCAAATCCAGCAAATAATAGATCACGGGAATGCTGACGCTTTACGTTTCTGATGCTAGTTTGTGTATCACGTAGAAATCATTCCTTCCTAGTGCACTTTTCTCTAATAATACAATGGTGCACTTGTTCTTTTTCTGGGCTTTTTAGGTAGATTTCGTAAGAAATACTACCTATTACATTGTCCCCTAAGCTGGAATTTTTGAAACATTTTTGCAGATCTACGCCGATTATGACTCCCCCCCCCCCAGTTCAAAACTTTATACATATCTATCTATCTATCTATGTCACTTTTTTATGGACACGATAGCTTCAATAATTCTGAACATATCTCTTTCAAACTGATACATAAAATCAAGGGGAATAAAATCTCGGTCAACTTCGTTAATGGGCAAAATCGAACCAAGAGGAGGGGGGGGGAGGGAATGGGGGCTTTTTGTGAAAACAGAAAAAAAACATAACTTCTTAATTATGATACGTATCGAATCCGTTGAAAGTTATTATTACTTCTAGTAAAAAGGCCGAAAATTTATGTATGACAGATTTTTGATATCATTAAAATTGGCCCCAAAGGTGGGGGGGGGGGAAAGGGGGTTTTAGAAGAAAAAAATTCATAACTTCGTCAATTCACAAGATATCAAATCCGCTTAAATTTATTATAAATCTTCTTAATATTATCACAAACTTTTACACTGACAAGTTTTTTATAGGACTACCCGTTATAGCAAAAAATAAAAAAAAATAAAACCAAAAAAATCCCTGCCGGCTCCGCCTACAAACAAGTTAGATTTTGAAGTGGGCAGTCCCAACTGCGTCATCATGGCAAAAAAGTCATTTCTTCCACATTTCCCAAAAAACAGGCGCCCCACGGTCTGCGTCTTCGAAATCTGCCTGTGCCTGTAGTCCGAGCCGTCAGGGATTTTTCGAATACATAATATATTTTTAATAGAGTTCTAACGATTTTAATCTGGCAGGAAGCGAGCAGAAATTTTATTCGAAGGGGAATATTTTAGATGACTGATTATTTATTTAATGTTACTAGACAGCAAAGAATACGGAACTAAAAAAAAAAAAAAAAAAAATAAATAAATTTTGTATATGGAGAGGTGGGGAGGTGTTAGGGGAATGGGAATAATTTATATTACTGATTATTTATCGTCACTACAGAGCACTACATAGGCCAGAAGATTTTTTTTAATATAAAAATAAAAATAACTTATTAAGAAAGATTTTAAATTTATTTGTATGTTGGGGGTGGGGGAGAAGAGTAAATTATGGGATGAATTGAGGATTTAAATGACAATACACGAAGTTTCTGAAACCCACACTGTGAAAATAACAGTTAATTTGTGACCGCGTCCGTCGTCTATGGAAAAATATATGACACTGCAACTAAGATTTGTCGCTGACATTCGCAAATTATTGCAGAGAATATATTTCGCACAAAAGAAACGAGCTATGATCACGTGATTTGAAGATTGGCACTTTTTTTTCTCTCTTAAAGTAGCGTCAAAAGTAGCGTCGATGCTCGCTATAAACTACTGATATTTTGTATCGCGCTACTCGCTACACTACACTTTTTTAATGTAGCGCGCTACACTACAAACTACTAAAAAAAGTAGCCGCTACTGTAGTTTCGCTATTTGTAGCGCGCTACTTCCGAGCCCTGTAACACTCTATATACAAAACTAACAATAAAATAGATACAACAAATCATAATTGAAAATATTTAATGTTTTCCCACTCAGAGAGCGATGATGAACATTTCTGCGACAGGAAATTGCAAAATAAGCACTCAATAAATATTTACATACATTTTTGTATAATTATGCCGTGGAAAAAAAATTTCGAATCACGTTGATTCGGGGAAAAGTTTTTGAATCGCTTCGTGTATATTCATATATTCAGATTTTCATGTCGGGTTATCAGCTTACTGATACTTAATAGGCGTGCGCTTTGCCACTTGTGATGGATATAAATACACTAAGCTTTTTGCGTTTGCTCATTTCAAACCAGTGGATGAAATGGCACCTGTAAGATAGCAACTAGATTTGAAAATCAGGCAGTCTATAGTTAAGCTGCTAAAGCAAGGAAAAATACAGTGTAATATATCAAAGCGTTCTCATGCCCACAATCTACTGTTTATAGAATTTGGAGAAAGTTCATAGAAATTAGAAGAATGAAAAACTGCCCTCATTTCGATAGACCACGTGCTACATCAGCCCTACACGATCATACTTTATTGAAAATAAGCAAGAATATGTGATGGAAAACATCTACGGATGCATGTGAATTTTGAATGAAAGAAAGCATCCATATCCAAGCTATAAAACAATGCAATAAATTAAATGAAGTTGAATTAGTTACCGCAAAACCCATTGTCAGCCATAGATCCAAACATGTGCGAAGATCTTGTTAAGTCAAATCCTGACTGGATAAAAGCAATAATCAAACCAGAACGTGGAAACACATATTAACTCTGTATTTCACCAAAACATCCAAGCTACTTTAGGTAGGATGTGATTCTATGCAAATTTCTAACAGTATTTGAAGAAATGAATTGCTATAAAATAACTCTGAAATTATTTTGTATGTGTTTTCTAGATACGTTTATGAATCTTTAATAACAGAAAAGTTTCACCAGCTTAGGAACTTAACATAAAATTACGCACATTTTATTGCTCGTCGGTAAAGGTAGATACTGATTCCATGCTTTTCGCCACGGGAAGTTTTAAAATAAATTCTGAAAATAAAGTAGCAGAGCTTCCGAATGTTAAATGCTTCTTTCTCAAGAGATTATATTAAATGGGAAAAGGAAATGCAAATGAGTTTAATAATTATTCAGCACAAGGGAGTGATGATGATTATAAACCCATTAGCAGGGAGCAAAAATGCCGTTAAAACTATTCAGCTATAAGAAGAAAAGTATAAATTTTAACGCGTGTGCAATAATTATTTCAAAACTGGTGGAATTTACTTGACATATTAATTTTGTATTTTGAAAAGGGAAGCGACTGGAGGAATTGCGGAAAGCGTTATAACGCAAAATTTCCTCTAGTTTTTATCATTTTTCCATCAATAAAATTACGCAACGGCAAACACATTAAAGCACTGGAAGTCATTTCTTGATATTTGTGAATGAAAAAGAAACATTGTTTTGGAAAAATAATAGGAATTCCCGCTCCTAAAAGGTGTTTAAGTCTTAAAATATTTTAATTATTTAAACAGGTTTTAAAATGGTGAAGACCGTGATGGTTCTTTTTAAGATTAGCTAAAAATACTCTGGGGAAATGGGTAACATTTTGTATAGGCGAATAAGATGCATTTAACAATCGAATACTTTAAAACATTTTATAGGTCATAGTATATAATTTTGTTGAATGGTAATTTAATCATATATATTTCATATCACAAAATTATAGGAATTACAAAAAATAAAATATTTATGTTTGAGAATTTAATTAGTATTTTCATACACAAATCAGCATTATAATTAGAAAATATAAATAAATATATAGAAAACTAATTAGAGACTTATAAACCCACTAATTAACATTAAACAACAGCCGAAATATTAAATAAATGCAATTACAAAATTTTCAGTTAAAGTGACTTAAAAAGTAGCATATGGGCATAAAAGTAAGCTTAGATTAAAAATATTTTACCAAAAAAAAAAAGTACTTCTAACAAAAATTTTAGAAAATGGAGTGTCCTTGCTGCACTATCTAAAACCTGATGTATATGTCCTGAAAGTAATTAAAAAGGAAATTTTGTAAATTTCTTACACAGTGGAATCAGCTAGATTCGAACATTGGATCTCCGTTTTAAAACTGTAAACTTTACCTCAAAGCCACTAGTGCCCGATTACATCGGTGAAACATTTATCATATATACTCTGTTACATTTGCTTAGTAATACTTCTAAAATAGCAAAACGGTTTGAAAGTGGTTTGAAAATTGTTCAAAAAGAGATTAAATACCCAATCCTTCGCCCGTTTTTTATGAAACTCTATACAGTTTTTGTGATAGTGGTTTATAACATATTTGCGAAATGGAATCTCAGTCGGAAGTATCGTTTGAGAGCTGTCGTGTTCGCTTACACACACACACACTTACACACACACACACGCATACAAATCATGATAACAATTCTTTCCCCCTACACTATGTGTTTGGAATGCAAAAAAAATGGAATTTTTACAAATTTTTGACACGTTCAACAGAGCAGGGTACCATTAAGGTTTTAGCTTACATCCCTACCGGTCAGGAAGTTTAACTGCGAGCCACAAACGAGTGGAAAAAACTCTGAAAATGAAGACCACACGACCAAAACTTCATCAGGCTATGCCAAGGGCGGAAACAATTTTAGATCCCCTAACCCTCGATGAAATTAATTTTGACAAATTAACATTATACTGAGATTATTTTACAGAGACAATACTTAAACAGAGTACAAAACAGAACAATAACAATAATAATAATATTCCATATCATACTTGTAGTGAACAAACATCAACATATAGTTTGTTTAAACTCAATAACACAAATAAAATTAAAAATGCCATACCGCAATTAAACCGATATGTACAAAACTTTTACCAAATGTTAATTTTTTTTAATTAAAGATAATTCAACTTATCATACTATTCTTTAGCCAAATTCTTATACTGTGCTTATATTTTACTAAATTAAAATATTGAAAATTCTTTTTTTGTGCTAATATTTAACAAACGTTTTAAATAGAGATAAAATAAAATTAATACTAATGCAATGAAAATGTTATTAATGTCGGAAGATTCTGTCATGGAATCGGCTGGATTTTAATGCTGGATCTCCAGTTTAAAAACTGGGGATGTTGCTTATCTGTTACCAATGCACTGGTGTCCAGAAATTAAGGGCACTGATCAATTTCAGACGTTTCGTCGAAAATCAATTGAAACTCGTGAGGAAATGCCCGAAACCCCATATAATCCTATGGGATTTTCTCCTCAATTTATCAATTATTGCTATATCTTTTATGAGTTTTCACAATATTTCACTTGTTTTATCATATGAGTTGCCCTATAGTATTGACTATCAAACCATGACAAAAACTCTTTGCTGTAGTTCGCGCATGCGCAGTTAAAATTTATTTAATACAAACATCCATATTTCATCAAATATTCAGCATATTAATATTTTAATTGCAGTATACTATTCCTATAATTTGTTGTCAAGTTTTTGGAAAGCAGTGTTAATTTCGGTCGAAAACTCTGCATGCTATAAAAAAAAACCTTTTGAATTTTTTACAGAAACGTTAAAATCTTCACGTATATAGGGTAATTTTATACTTATGGAAAGAAAATCCAAATTCCTTGCCATATAATAATTACATACGTAATTACTATCGATTACATAGTTAATTACTATCGATTACATAGATAATTACATAGATAATTACTATATCAGGAAAGAATTTTCTAAATCAAGATAACACACAGAGATTCTTTATTGCAAATAGGTTTCGAAAGTAAGTTTCGTCATTTTGTTTTAACACAGAAACTTTATTGCCAAAAAAATACCATGGCATCATAAACTATACACCTTGCACTATTTGTCGACGTAATCGCCACCGACATTAAAACATTTGTCGTAGCGTGCAATCAGTTTGAAGAAACCACTCTGGTGCCCGTGACAACTTGGTGCCCGGCGATGCAAGGTATTGTCGCACAGCCTGCTCCACCACAGCATGATTTTGGAAGTGACGTCCCTAGAGTGCGGCTTTAAGTGCAGGGAACATGTAAAAGTCCGATGGGGCAAGATCAAAGCTGTAGGCCAGGTGATCCAATCTCTCTCATCTGAAGCGACAAATCTGATTTTGTCTGAGCCTTACTGTGTGTGGATTTACGTTGTCCTACAAGAGCACAACGCCATCACTCAAGAGCCCTAGTCGAATAGCGGCCCAAAAAATAAGTAAATGATCAACGTAAAAATAGCACAAATAAAATACATATAAAGTAGCAAACGGCTGTTTTGGAGCCTGTAAAGCTCCATTATTAGTGCCAAAGTTAAAAATATTAAAAACAGATTTAAAAGCTTAGACCATGTAAGTATGATTGCGTCTTCGCACGCGGCCAAGATGGAAGGACGATGAGTGTTTAAAAACAACAGTGGAGTCAGAAATCCTATGTGACGGAGGAAACCAATCAGAAGCGGTCCGCCACTCTGGACAAATTTAAGTACGGAGGGAAAAAAGAGGGTTAGTGGGAAGTTAAGAGAATGAATTAAAGAAAAGACAGCCAGAGATTTGAAAAATTTGGTGTATTGGACATATCATTAAGTAAGTTGGTTGAATTCATTCATGTATGATAAGCTTCTCAAAAATTAATGTCATAAATCGGTGAGCACTTCTGAATTATTGAACCTCCTGAAAAATTAAAACTGTGATTGGTTAGCAATGGTTAGCAATAGCGAAGCGTTTAATGTCACAATTTTTAACACAGTTTTTATGCTCCCCCAAGCAGACCTTAAGAGGTCGCTTAGTTTGACCTATGTACATTCTAGAATGTACATAGATACATAGGAATCCTTTTTCATGCTACTCAATCACAAAAGTGTTCTGCCTTCACACATCTTGCATCTGTATGTAAACAGGTGTTATATAATGTTCATGAAACAAGTTATTGGAAGCTCTCCACTGTTTAAGCGCTATCAATGTTTGTTGATGCAAATGTCTCTAAAATACAATATAAAACAACCAGCCATTCAGATAAGAAAATATATCCTATCTATAATTCGCTGCAAATGAAAATATATAACTGTCACCCAAATAAGGACTCCTGCAGAACCACGAGACTGCTGCAGAAGCTCAATTGCAACATTTATTGGACTACACCTTTAAACGATTATTGCACTACCTGAAAAAAGTTGTAGAGATACTGAATGATGACGTACCTGAAAAAAATTGTAGAGATACTGAATGATGACGAACGCTGTCACTTTTTTTAATTGGAAAGTGGGGCTGCGATTGCTCTAAACAAAGGGAATATAAACAAAAGTTTAAAAAAAAAAGGATGTAAATTCAGATAAAACATTTTTGCGAATTCATTTGTACTTCTTCAACTGGTTGTTCAGTCAAACAAAGAAAATCCTTTGGCAAAATCAAACACCTTCTTCACCTAGATGCTGCTGACACATAAGAATTAGATTTGTAAAAGACATGAGTCGAAGTGCAAGATAAATCATTTAACGTAGACAATTTAAATCAATTACATCTTACTTCAGATCCACTCTTAAATTGTATGAAACGTATATAAGAAAGAAAAAAATCGTAAAGGATACTGTCTTTGGGGTGTGAATTACTTAGAGGTTATTTAATTGTTTTATACATTTTCCAGCTTAATTATATTTAGTATTCTATGCTATGCTTGTATAATCTGAATAAATTCCTATACAGAGCTACGATAAAAAAAAAAAAAAAAAAAAAAAAAAAAAAAAAAAAAAAAACTATGTATTGTCGTCTATGGATGGTAATTGTTGGAAGTGCAATGTTTGATATTCTATGCGTTTTCAAGCAGAATTAAATTTTTAACTAACATGTAATGGGAATAAAATTCGGTGGATCATATACATAGCTGCACAGAAAATTTCATGTTACCTGCTATAGGTGGTAAGTGCTATAAGAAAATTTCAAATGTGTTATGCATCTTATATTTGAATTACATTTCAGAAAATTATGTGGTGTGTAAAATCTGTAGACCATATACAGGGCTGCTCAAAACAATTCCACTGTCATATAGACTATGGGCGCTAATTACTGAAATTTATTGTTCAACTGTGTTATGTTTTTTTTAATTAAAATTTGTAGAATCCCCCTTTTTTACTTTATTAAATAGTGCCGTTTCTTTACAGTATTCTGAAAGTGTTGGTAAGTGTTTCACAATCACTGAGTGATGCATGATTTTTCTTTTTTCTTTTCCTTTAATAACTGATTTTCTGCTTTCAATAAAGTGAACGAAATTCTTCTGTGTTCCCTGAGAGTACCATTTTGTTTCAAGCACTTTCTTAATTATGCAAGGTATGCATAACTAAAGTTATGAATCTTTCAGGTACTTATTAAATTAAGAACACGAATATGTTAATTATTGAAAATATAGCAGAAGGCCAACATGAAATATCTTCCTTTATAAGCCCTCCAGAAAATATAATAATTCTGTGCTTATAACTTTATTATTAACTCATCTAATTAATCTCTATACGACATATGGGCCAAAATCTCATAAGTGTTATTTCTCAGTTTCCCTTTTAGATCCCCTTTTATTACGGTCAAGATAGGCGACAATTTTTATATTCAATCACTCTACAATTTACAAATATTTTACTTCGTATTAGAGTTATCTTTAACATATCCTAATATAAGTGTATAGCGGAGATTATATTTAAAAGATGCTACAGAATAGAACAAAAAATAGTCCACTGGAACGTATATGCCCCAACCCGTAACCAAAGGGTTGAATAAAGGGAAATTACTACTTAGAATTTCCACTATGAATTAGGGTTTTTTTTTAAATAAAACATGAGCCCAAGGATTACCAATTTGGCCTACATTTTTATTCAGAAATTCCGAATTCATACGACAAATTTCGAATTGTAATTTTTGCTTTATTTGATTACACAGCTTTCGTAATTACACAAAGGAAAAAAATCATTTCTCGAAATTTCCCGAACAAATTTTTAATTTCTGAATACAAAAACAGGCTAAGCTAGCAACTCTGAAATATTAATAAGCATAAAATCCAACAGTTTCCGGGGGAAATATTTCGATGATTTATGTGTATGTGGGAAGTACACCCCCCCCCCCCTCGGGCCACCCCCTGAATTCAACTCTTTACATGTACATAACACTCGTTCTGAAAGGGTTAAGGAACTGAATGATTTTTTTTTAGTTTTCCTTCATTAGTGTTATTTTCTCTCCGGCAGATTCATAAGTACTTCAAAGTACGTATAACTAAAGTTATAACTTCTTCCGGTAGACTTATTAAATTTAGAAGATAATCCCACTAATTATTGAAAATTAGGATGATTTTAATATATCAGTGGATAATTAAGGTACCTTTAGAAAATGCTTGAGAAATTTAACTATGTCTTTGTTTGATAAATTTATTGGAGAAAATTGTCTTGAAATTAATTTATGTAACTTTATTATTAACTGAGCTAATTAACTTGTGCTTGACATGTAAACACAATAAAGTGAATATCGTATATGATCGAGTTGATAATTTTTTTTTTGAAATATGATAAGATAAATATAACAAGTAGTAGAAATCATGCGTCAAGCATAGATTATGAAACATTTTTCAACATATTCAAAATACTGTAACAAAACTTCTCTGTGTAATAAGGTAAAAATTATATCAAAAAAGGAAAAAAAAAACAATTTGATAACATTTGAAAACCCAATTTCAGCAATTACCGTTCACAGTTGAAAAAGTATTCAAATTCTTTTGTGAAGCCCGTATATGATCCATAGATTTGCATATGCATGCATAGTATGCTAAAATTTAGTTCAATTAGGAAACGCATAACACAGTTGAAAATTCCCTTTCAGGAATTTTCCGTCAATAAACGTAAATGAATTCTTGTGTGCAGCCTTTATAGGATCTGTAATTTTCATACACACTAAGTGATATGCAACGAATTAGTTAAATTTAAAAACGCATATCGCAACTGAAAACGTACTTCGAGCAATTATTGTACATAGACAGTATTGTAACCGAATTACTTTGTGTATCTCTGTAAATGAACGATAAAATTCTATGCACATCATCTTACTTATAATAAAATTCGAAGGCAAGAAAGTGTCTGTAACGGTTCCGGAAAAGACCACTCTGGTTTGCGAATCGACCATAGTTAAACGCCATGTTAGGCTTAATGAAAAACTTGTGTAACATATCACAGCTAAATGATAATATCCTTTACTTGAAATCATATCTGTTCAGCATATTTTTCTATAAAACATGTATATCATATACTATTATAATGTTTTAAGTTCTTAATTAAAAATCCAGATTAAAAATCGAATCCCAACTATAAACAAACGAACATTGTTGCCATTCAGCATCACAAATTCAAATGATTCACAAATGAACGACTCTTTGAAAGCTTCAAATCCGATTTTGCTGTTAAAATATTTGTAAAAGCTTATTAAATCTTTTAAATCTTTTAATTTTTTTTAAACCTTCAAAAACTATTTCATATAAAACATGAATATCAACGTTTCTGTAAACACATTTTTCAGAAATAGCGGTGATTTCTTTCGTAGCGAGGATTTGAGGTGTTCTTTTCAGTATAGTGGCGCCATCTGCTGGTGGATTTTGAAATTTTTAATAAAATTTGAAATAACTCCACTTAAATTTCAAACCATTCAATTGGGTTTGGGTAGTTTTTGCGCTGTTATATGTGAACAGATGGACGAACCCGACGACGACTATAGGTGCTACATATTTATATAATTATGAACGCACCTAATAAACCCGTGCAAAGACGTCCACTTTATCTTTTTTGTTCTAATTCTTTTTTTTTCTTTAATAATTGTTGAGCGCGATATACTGCTGTATTTTATTTTAATGCCAACATTGATTTGAGTAAAACTTTTCATTTCATTTTTGAAAACAATGCAGATTTAATTTTTACGAAATGTAAGTATACTTTGTCAGAAGTCAGTTCAAAAAACTTTGGAATGGTACATCATTTATTGTTCTGCGTTTTGTAAAAGTGTAGAAAAAGAGATGTTGACAACAGAAATAATATATACCAGTAGACCCGTGCAAGGATTTCACTCTGCACTTTTAATATTTTTTAGCAATAACTAATATTTTTTAGATGTAGGTTTAAACTTCTAAAAAAAATTAAGGATACAAATATCTGCAAACAACATCAGTCAAGCCAAAATATCGTCTCATTTATTCCGTGAAAGTTACAGTATAAACTAATCAAAGAAATATTAAAGCTTTTAAATATTTTAATTTAGTTTAAAACCTTCAAAAACTATTTCATATAAAACATGAATATCAACGTTTCTGTAAACATGTTTTTTCAGAAATAGCGGTGATTTCTTTCGTAGCAAGGATTTGAGGTGATCTATCCAGTATAGTGGCGCCATCTGCCGGTGGATTTTGAAATTTTAATAAAATTTGAAATAACTCGACAAAATTCTGCAACTATTATATACTATATTAAATTTCAAACCATTCAATTGGGTAGTTTTTGCGCTGTTATATGCGAACAGATGGACGAACCAGACGACGACTATAGGGGCTACATATTTATATAATTATGAACGCACCTAATAAACCCGTGCAAACACGTCCACTTTATCTTTTTTATTCTATTTTTTATTTTTTTATTTTTATTTTTTATATATCATTGTTGAGCGCGATGTACTGCTAGATTTTATTTTTGTGACAACATTTATTTGAGAAAAACCTTTCATTTCATTTTTGAAAACAATGCAGATTTAATTTTTAATTAACTGCAATTTGTAATAAAAAAAGATTATTTAACGAAATGTAAGTGTACTTTGTCAGAAGCCAGTTTAAAAAACTCTGGAATGGTAAATCATTTATTGTTGTGCGTTTTGTAAAAGTGTAGAAAAAGGGATGTTGACAACAGAAATAATACATATCAATAGACCCATGCGAGGATTTCAAACTGCACTCTTAATAATTTTTAGCAATATCTAACATTTTTTAGATGTAGGTTTAAACTTCCAAAGAAAAATTAAGGCTACAAATATCTGCAAACAACATCAGTCAAGCCAAAATATCGTCTCATTTATTCCATCAAAGTTACAGTAAAAACTAATCAAAGAGATATTAAAGCTTTTAAATATTTTAATTTTGTTTAAAACCTTCAAAAACTATTTCATATAAAACATGTATATCAACATTTCTGTAAACAATTTTTTCTGTAAACTTTTTTTTTTCAGAAAGAGCGGTAATTTCTGTCGTAGTGAGGCTTTGAAGTGATCAATCCAGTATATTGACTAAAATTTTGCTTCCATCGTAAATAAAATGGTTATTTATATACGTAATTAAAAATATAAGGAATACATAGTACCGCGTAATTTGCATTTAATTTTGCTTATGTAATCAAACAGTGAGTTATGTGGTGAATCAAGCTGTTTAGAAACGCATTGATAACACTTTTTTACAAAAACTTTCGCACAAGGTTATTTATTAATATTTAATTTGAACGTTTTGTCCAATCGTTGAACTATTTCAGAAATTTAATACTAAGTAAAAAAAATAAATAAATAAATAAAATAAAAAAATATATATATTCTCATTATTTTTATATGTAGAAATCATGTGTCATTTTTAAAATGTACTTTTCTACAATACAAATCTTTCAATAATAAAATCTTTCTCCTGTTTGTTTGTATGAAGTATTATGAAAATGAAACGCAGATCAATAATCCGTCATTTTTGACGGGGTTATATACTAGTAATCTATAATAAGCTTCTTGCACTGCACCTCAGTGCTGTATTATTTACCCATCATACGCAGTATAGAGTAAGTCTTGTAATCGTTTTGAAAATCGAAAAAAAAAAAAAAATTGACGGATTTAGACGTTTCAGACACTGGAGATTCCGAAAAACATACTTTTAGAAAAAAAAAATTACTGTCCGTCTGTCTGTGTATCTGTAAACGCTCTATCTCCCGAAAAATTGAGATAGAGACTTGAAATTTGGTGTGTACTTAGTATGTAATAATGGAAAGAAGCCTACTAAATTTCAGTAACCTCGATTATCCGGAACTATTTTTTTCGGACTCTCTAAATATTCGTTCTGATAAAAGGTATATAAAAATTTCCGAAATTGTTTATTTTAAGGAGTGAATATAAAAGACAATTAAAGAACATAAATTTTGCATAGAGAATGAAGTTGATCGGATAATTAGTTGCCGAGATATTTGTAGTTATATTTCCACACTCTTCTATTTTTCATGACCCTGTATTGCATTCAAATTTCAATTCAAAGATACATTTTAATTGGAAATGAGACGCTTAATCCGACGCACTAAACCGTTAGTTAATATGATTATCAATTTTGGAGTTATAAATATGTTTCTTTTACGCAATTCAGTAATAGATCATTTAAAGTTCATGACGTCATCAAGCCAAGATTTTATTCGAATTGCAATGCATTTTTTAAGTAGTTTACACATGCTTTATTTTCATATTTTATGTTATGCATATCTATGATGGGTAAGTATTACGGTGGTCCCTAACGACTAGTTTCAATTTCAATATGTTTCAAACAGAATAACGCCATTAAAATGCATTGCAGGCGATTTTTCCCTATTGACCATAATGTAAAGAAATTATTTTAAGTGTCCCTGTTAACGAACCATGAATGTCAGAAACTTCATTTTCAATACGGAACATCCCATGGTTAGCCTCAATAGCATATATCTTTTACATGTGTATGTTTACGCGAGTTAGAGCTTGGGCAGACGGGCAGAAGGATAAAGAGACGGCCGGAGAAACCAGATTCACAAACACTTTTCAACTATGTTGGAAAGTGTTAAAAACAAGGTACAGTTAGACCAAAATTAAAAGCACTCCGTATATTTTAATCACCAATTTGCGAGAAAAGACGAAAATACACATTTAATTAGGAATTGTGTCTTTTTTTAAACCTTTTACTATTAAGGAAACAATTTAAATATATATATATATATAGATATATTTATAATTAATTATGTATTTATGGGGTCTTGAAAACAGCCCTAACGATTTTCATGTAGACGACGGATTAATGTTTTTATGGGTTTAGAAAATAGTTTATCATGACGTCATTTAAGGGAAAAACACCGCCCCCTGAATACTAGGCCTGAGCGCTGATAACAATGGCGGCTTTCGCAGGCCGATTTTTTTTTCAGCGTTTGAACGGTCCCTCGAAATTCCACACCAATAATTTCTAAAAGTTTTCTTCGCCTTGTTTTTCGGAGATCAAATAAGTGAAAGATAACTTCTAGATATTATTGGTGTTGAAGTTCGAGGGACTGTACAAACGATTCCGCCTGCGACAGCCGCCATTTTTTTCAGCGCGCAGGCCTAGTATTCAGAGGGCGGTGGGAAAAATCATTCTTTTCTCATGTTCACTTTTCACACGGATAGAAAAGATTGCAGAAATCATAAAAAGTGTACAAGAACAGCTAAAATTGAAATAAAATATGACAATATTTTTAAAAATTTGATGTATGTGAAATAAAATATGTTGTTGTGTAAAATCCGCACTTAGCACATGTAAATTGGCTAATTTTTTGCAATTGGATCTGTAACCAAGATTGGCTTCAAACAAGAAAACTATACCCAGTATCAATGGACAGGTTGGCTTTGAGACATTGTCTGTTTATGTTTACGAGATCTGAGCAATTAAAATACAACGATTACGAATCCCATAAATGATCAAACAAGACATATAGAAGTGGACAGGGTAAGCTAGCCAGATATTAATTTACATTGGTGGCTAATTTAGGCAATACACAAATTAATGTAAAGTGATCGTGAAATTCTAACCAGAAAAAAAAATAATCACTAAACTCTATAATTAATAGTTTTAGTAGTACGCGTTGTGTGATTTATATATTTCTCGCATATGAATCGATAGTTGGTAATTAATTAATTAATTAATAAAATCACGCCAACACTTTAAAAACCTATACTAAACTAACATAAAATAAAAGAGTCATGTGATGCATAAGAAAAGTAAACGCCAAAATTTAAATAAGTGACCAATATTTATTTTCACTATTAACACATTGCATAAATAAAGAAAAGAAAAAAAAGAACAACCATTAAAGCTTTGCATAGTTACTTTGTAGCTTGTTCTAAACTTTTTTAAAGTATACAATTTACCATTTGTGATAATTAACAGATAACTGTATTTTTACTTGGCTTATGTACTTAACAAAAACTACCACATTATTTGAATTATTTTTTACTTATCTTTCAAGTACATAATTATTATTCGGAATAATTAATAATAAAATGCTGTTTTAATTTGTTTCCGTATTTACAAAAACAATCGCATTAATGGAGTTACCTTTATTTTTAACATTGCAAAGTAATAATACATAATAAACGTGCTTAAAAATAGTTATTTTAATTGATAGCTGTCCAAAGATTGAATAATTGATAAATATTTAATTAATTAGATCATATTTCTAAGTACACATCTCAAGTCCACATCCACACAAAGCACCACGCCCTTACCTTACACATCAATCCAATAACATAAAACTAATAAAGGACTGGCAAATACCTCGTAATGAAATATACAAACATGGGCAGTAGATGGCTTTTCGGAATCTATCACGGGGCTTGGATTTCATATTATGATTCAAAGACTAATTGATGATGCTGAGCGTCATGAAATGCCAAACTTATGCTCATTATTAACTTGACCAAGAGTAGATATATTCTTCCTAAAGAAAAAAAGAATTAGAATAGGATGCGTTATAAACACTTTGTCCAATTAGTACACAAGTGAACCGACAAACTCTGATTTCAGAGCTTTTTCTCTTTTAAAAAATCACATCTTAGTTACTTAAAAGCAAATAATTTCAGAGTGATTAGCAGGACAAGTCGTCCCACAATATTAGCATGTTATAAAATGCAAGCATAATGTGTTAGTGTGTCCAGAAAAAAAATCTGCACTTCGTTATAATTTGGTGGAACGTAGTTTACTCCCTGAGAGCGTAGGGCCCAAGTGGATGACCATAATTTTGAGAACAGACACTCAGAGTCCACCCCCTATACTTTCATTGTTATAAGGACGTGGTAAGAAAGCGACCGGGTCTTCCATCCAAATGCGCCACGTCTGACCATCCAGAATCTTTCCTTTCAAACATCATAAATTTGCCCCATAAAAGTATCAATTATGTTTAACCTTTGGTAAATTTGGCTCATAAACGCTGCAGTTGTACTCTTATTTTAAGATCGTATTCAGAATTACTGTCTCTAATACAGCGATAAAATTCTGTACTTCAAATCGCTTTATATTAGTTCCAATAGGAATCCGCAAAACCACTTTAAAAAAATATTAATTAATACACAAATTACATAAAAATAATATATTATATAAAATTAATACAGTAATGTAACTTGATACTTATTTCATAGTTCTATCATATACCAATTCTGAGATATTTATTAATAAGAAATGCTTTACTCAGCTTTCTAGCAAACGTCAAAAGCCTGTTTTACGGCAAAGAACGGATGCAGCGTTTTCTTCCCTGCACATTGTTAAAAAATAAATAACCCAGTTGTCCGGGATTGCAAATAGATCAATTGCCCTGAAAATAAGGTTGTGAATTTACACAGATCTACGTCAATTCGTTGCGCACAATTCATCCCGAAACAATTCATCACAGTGTCAATTCGTCGCGGCAGCAATTCATCGTATCGAAAATGTTTTTTAAGGTGATGATGATAAAAGTAAAGATAAACAAGAGGCGGACACATAAAGATTTATAGATAATCATCATTAACTTTTAAGATTTGTCCGTTGTCATTTGCAGAAAACAGGATTTTCATGCATTAAGCAAGTTATTCACCTTATTGTTGTATCTGTCCTGAACACTTTGTACACAGGGTGTCTTCTTTTATCGTTGTCTAATATTTAATTGCTAAACCGTTACTTTTACAAAAAATTCAAATGTTGTTCTCGATCACATTAAAAGCCGTTTGCGTCAAAATAGATATTTTTGTTTAGGTTACACAATTTAAAGTTTTATGCGGTCCCTGGATCATATAAGTTATATTTAGTAACAACTTTATCACGATTTAACAAGTAACACAATGGAAATTGCATTTTTATACGACCAAAACTTATATAGATATCGTTCTTTGAGTTTTATGAAATTTAAGCTTTTTCTGGCATTTTTAGAGCACACTGAAAACGCTAAAACTACGTAAAATTTAAACTATCATAACTCAGTAAATTTTTCACATATTGAAAGAATGACATTTTTGTTGTTGTTGTTTTACTTGTAAGAGAACATAGACAGTTTTTTCTGAATATAACTTACAAAAGTCAGGGATGTATAATACATTTACTTATAACTTGTAAGCCTTGTAAGGCTTTTAAATATAATGGCTTTAACATGATGGTATTTCAAACCTTTTTGAAACTGGAACTCTATCTTTAAAACTAACAATTTATGGATTTTAACTATCAGATCACGTTTAATTGGGACAAGCTTTCTTCTTGTAAAATCTTTTTTCCTTCGAATTTGATAAAAAATATACAATTTCTCTCAGTTTTGTTTATTGAACTTGTTGTTGTATGGAGATAAAAATGTTATATTTACTAGAATAAAACTGATATAATTTTGAAATTTAAAATTATTGTCTAACAGGATAAGAAAGAAAAATCTAACTTTCTAGATAGCTTTTTTCTATGATTTCAAAGGTTTAACTTCTAAATAAGAAATGCTTTTAAAATGTCGCCTCAAAAATTTAATTCACTTGCTATTTAAATTAAATAATTCTATTTCTCAGCAAAATTATAAACGACACTAATTTATTTTCAAATATATATGAAGCAGCACTTATTCCCACCTTTAATTCTAATTACGTGATTATTTTAAATACATGAATAATCGACTAATTTACCGTTGTTTATACATTTCAGTCAAATAAGGAAATTGATTGCGCTTGTAATAGAACAATTCAAACTTGACATGGTAATTAAAATCTACAGTCATCTCCCTGGTTACTTCTCTTTACGTGTTTCTATCTGGATATCTTAATTAATTTTAGTACATTTTCTAAATGGAAAATGTTTGCAAACAACATTAAAATATATAAATGTACATGTCATTTGGATCATTGATTTTTTTTCTAAATGCCATATTTATTTAATTAACATTGTTATGGATTCAAACGGCTGTTATTTGGAAATTAAAAATGTTATATTTGCTGTAATAATATAAATTAGAAATTTTCAATTATCTAATCAGTACATTTCTGTCCCGGCGTTTAGGTCCTGCTGCTATTTCGGTCACGGCATTTCGGTCCCCCTGTCATTTCGATCAGACCCTTTTTATTTACCGCTACGCTGGTCAATTTCCCTTAACGAATCCTTAATCAAACGAAATACTGACCTTGAATTTGAACTTGTGTTTTAAAACCATATGGACTTTTACTTGGAATGTCCTTCTGAATTTCTGAAAACGATACGAACGCCATTGCGTTATTACATTTTTAATTCGTCAGACAAAATTTGGGCTGTTAAGGACAAACGGTACTTTTCCGTTATACGGACACCTTGCCAAAATGTATGCTAATTCGTAATGTATGTAAATGTATGTATTAGATGTATGTATGTAAATGCATGTAAATGTATGTAAATGTATGTATGTAAATGTATGTATGAAATGTATGTGAATGTATGCTTGGCGACAATGGTGTCCGTATAACGGAAAAGCGCCGTAGGCTCTATTATGGAATAGGTCAGCTTAAAAAAAATTAATAATTGTGTTACATTATGGTGTCTATGGGGGGAAAATCATTTCCGTTGGATTTTAATGAAGTTACAATACTTCAAATATAATGAAATTGATATGCCTCACTGAGGTGTACTAAAGTATGCTATTTGTAGAGATATAAATAAAAATCATGCACTCGTGACGACATAATTCACTTTTATATTTTAACAGAATAATAGTGCTACTATAATTTGTGACTCGTGCTATAGTCAGTATACATACGTCGGGACACATTGCTGTTACCATAATCTTTTTATGCGTGAAGGTTTCGCTATGGTACTCCATTGTAAAATTTGGTAATTTTTAAAATTCAATATTTAAAAAACGGCATATTCATTAGATTTGAAATTTATATCAAGAAAAATACATTTTTTTACCTTTCGAATGCAGTTTGTCTAACAATTTTCTGACAAATACTTTTCGAGCTATTAGTTTTTTCAGTAACTTCAAATGTTTCATTTTGCGAGATTAATCTGTGGCAACGATTAGCGGAAAACCCAGTCGTCAGCAACGCATAGCCTTTTATTAAAGAGGATTTCTTTACATTTCAATTTGTTTAATGTGGTTCTGTATCTGATGACATATGAACAATAAAGTATTTTTCGGAATCAAAAATTTCATCTAATGTGTAATTACAACTATGAATCAATCATTCTTTCGATTAGTTCTTGAAATATAACTACTACGTAAATCGTAAGAAACATGGTATAACAGAACCATCCTGTTCTGCGATATACACCAAAATATAATAAGTTGCATTTTATGTAAAGGTCTACTAAATATCAAGTTTGACAAAATTCCACCCGATAAATGCCGCGATATGGGAATCACATAGATCTTGAAAAACGCTGAATTACAATGTTCCTTATTGGACTACATACAACAAAACATAATCATCAATTATTTGTGCAACAATCTAACTGAATATGACATTTAATAAAATTCTATAGCATACATGCCGAGATAGAGCTATCAAGACTGTCGTGAAAAACACAGTATAAAAACACCACCTGTTGAGTGATATACACCGTAACCTAATCAGCAGAGCATCTATGTATGTCAAGCTGGAAGAGGATATTCAATTTTATGAAATTTCGTGCATTAGTTCTTGGGATATAGCTATCACGGAAATCGTGAATGATATAGCATAGAAGCGCCATCTGTTGGTCGATATACACCCAACTCTAATCGGCACCAAATTTATATTAAGGCATTCATGAATCTATAGTTAAATTCCGTGCATGAGTTCTTGAGATAAAGCGACCACAAAATTTGGGTCACGTACTTCCAGACAAACTGACATTTTCCAAAAATGGTCACATCAAATTGAGGATATCGCTAAACATGTAAACCTACCAAAAAACGGACAGAAAATTTTCACGAGTTCATTACTTTCTTCTTATGTATACAGAAGGAAGTTAAAATATGAAAGCGGAAAATTGTCACATATTAATTAATACTATCATAGGATCACCTGTACCGTAATTAAAAAATAAATAAGGTATTTGCAATTTTCACGTGCATATTCAGAGTATTTCGTTGATTATCATGTCAAAAAAAATGTGTATACTCTAAATATATAGTACTTGTGTAAAATTTTTAGAACACAAAAAATATACAAATAATCTCAAAGTTGGGGTCTCCAATATCAAGGGCATTCGACTCATTTTATGAGTTCCGATATAATAATAATATTGTAATGAGTGGTACTGTAATGAGTGGTACTGAAATGATAGAAAATGACGGCAACGAAATGACAGGGCCGGAATATCATCAGGACCGAAATGCCGGGACTAAAGTATCAAGGAGCGTAAATTATCGTCTTACATAAAGCAAAATGTAACTAACTAGGTAGGTTTCTTCTAAAGTTTCAAGTGAGTCATTTTTATTTGAGAAACATTTTTTCCGAATGGCACTTCAAAAATTTAATCCAGCTGACAAACCATTTAAATTAAACATTATAAATGTATTTTGTTTCCTAAATGACACTAGTTAATTTGCATTTCAAATGAAACAATTCTTATCCCCATCTTGAATGTTAATTACGTTATTATTCTACGTAAGCGAGTAATTGACTATGCCGCTGTTTATGCATTTTAGTGCTAAAAGGAAATTGAATACACTTCTAATTGAGCAATCTGAGTTTGAAATGGTAATTAAAATTTATGTTCACTTACGTAGTTATTTCTATTTAAGTATGTCTGTCACGATATTGTAATTAGTTCCGAAGTATTTTCAAAACAAGATATATTTCCAGATAACATCCAAATAAATAAAATAATGTATTAATTAGATAATAGATTTTGAACTTAAATACCATATTTGTTTAATTAGAAATGCTCTTGTAAAAATATTCTCAGGGCAAATGTATTTGCCTCCTAGAGGTTTTAAAACAAATAGATTCTGTAAGAGTGTTATGATTTTTAATTATTTATTAATTCTGATCTTACTACTCGATTGTCAGCATGAAATTTTTTTATATGCAATTACAAAATTATTTTCAGTAAAATGTTAAGTATTTTTACTCAAGTGCTAAAGAATCTAATTACACCAAAATAACTTTAACAATAAAAAAAAATTCGAAACGAAAGATTAGCCTTTGTTTATTCACTATAAGAAAAACATTTTTTCTATGAAAAAATGACTTTAATTTATATGTTTCTAAAATAGACGCAAGATAAAAAACAAATGTACAAATGTCTTAAAAACTTAAAAACATAAGATCTTAGTAATAGGTAACTCTCCTAGTGCTTTTGGCTCTACACTAAGCCATTATCAAGGACCTTCGACCAGCGGAGACCACAGCACAGATGTTGTTCAAGACCAGAACTCAAAGTGACAGTAGAACTCATTATGGACATGCCCCGGCGGATGGACCCATTGTTGGAGAGGAAGAAACACAAGTCACGACATTTTCGGGAGGCCATACTTTCCCGCAACTCGGAGCAGTTCGCATTTGTTTTTTATCTTACGTCTATTTTAGTAACATAAAAATTAAAGTCATTTTTCATAGAAAAAATGTTTTTCTTATAGTGAATTGAACTACATTTATTATTTTTTTATAAATGGAAAATATGAGGCTTTCAGAACCAAAGTGGATTAAGTCTATTTTATCATTCAACCAAGTCTGCGATGTATTCTTGCTCTATAGAAAATAATTTGAAAAACAAAAAGGGATCCTCTCTAGAAAATAAATTTTCTTGACACATTTATTCAATTTTTAAACAGGATTGTAAAAATAGCTGAACAATTTCTGATGCAGTACCCCAAACAAATTTAGCTACCATACGCCACTGATTCAGTCCCACCTTTGTTTAATATATATCAAGATTAAATAAAAAATAGCAGTACTTTACTAGTTTATAAATTTGAAGTGAATCATGTGCAATTTTTTACAGAATAACTGCAGATCTTTAAAATATTTGTAATATAATTCCTGTATTATTTTAAACACGCCTGTGGTTCCATGCTAGAACTGTATAAATTGATTATCTCATTGTGGGTTTAATGACAAACCAGTCTGTCTGGCTCCCCAGTGCTATGAATTTCTTTTAAAAGTTCGTAAATATCATCTCAATGCTTTGTTACGTACTGAATAGTGATAAGTATGACGATAAATAATCAACCAAAGTCTATCACGAGACACCTTCTTATCAGACAATTTTAGCAAAGTTTGTTTCGATATTTATCGACCTCAGAGAAATATTTCTGCAGGTATGACATGTCAGATGTAGTGCGTATAGTTAACATAAGCAAATGGTGCACAATCAGTCGAGAGCATCGTAGAGTAATCATTTGTTCAGGACCACTTTTTCAAAACTTCATGAATTGCAGAGAAAGATTTTATTCACAAGTAATGCAGATATGTTGACATCATTGTAATAAAGTCGAAACGAGTTGGAAAAATTTTCGACGACAGTTCTCGTCTCCATGACAGTGCTGGAACACACATAGCCAATACAACTCAAAATCTTATTCGAAAAAAAAGGAAGGAAAATTATGCTTCAAGCATAGATTATGAATACTTTCCGACACATTCAGAATAATATAACAAAACTTCACCATGTAATATGGGGAAATGTGATGTCTAAGTAATCGATTTGGAAAAATTATAACACATTTGAAAACCCAATTTCGACAATTATAATCAATAGTCGGGAAAATATCTGAATTATTATGTGCAGACTTATATATGATCTATAGATTTGCATGTATACTTCATAAAATAGGTGACACAAATTTGGCCATAGTTAAGCTTTGAGGAATTTTTGTAACTTTCTGGTTGCTGAATGTGGCTGAATTTTTGTTTGTAACATTTTGCACTTATCTCTAACTCATATCAAGTATACTTTTCTTTGTAAAGTAAAATTAATTTACATTTATAATACAATTTCAAAATGGTTGATTGTAGGTCACTTTTAGCGCATAGTGTTCCAAAGGTGGCCCATGTATTGAAATCACTTTTAAAATGGGAAAAAATACCCGATAAACTATTTTGCTTACTATTATGCTCTGATGATTTTTTCTTTCTTTTGATATGTTTCGAGTTTTTCTTCTTAATCTTTATATCTTATGCCACAAAAAAAAAACTTGAAGAACCTTTTGTGCACGGTAGTTCAGGGATTTTCTGCTGGTAATTACTGACTTCTTTTTAGTGATCTCTGGTGTTCATAAAATGGTAATAAGTGTTTTCAGATATTTATGTAGAAATTTTGAAAATCACCCTTATTATACTGATTTCCACATTTGTTTTCTAAGGTGGCCATCTTGGGAACATGCGTATGGTCGCCATTTGCACGACGTAAAAGTATAAATCTGATAAATTTCTTAGAATTAAAATAAATGGTGCTTAAGACAAAGAAATAAGCTTTCAGAAAACGTATATCTCAAAGGCCTAAGAATTTAAACACGTGTAAATTAAAACATATTCTTACCTGGAAATTAGAATGACTACTCCTCAAAAGTGAAATCACCGCATAAAATGTCGGAGAATCCAGGTGATCGCTTTATATTCAGTCACGTGTACTGCAGACACATGACTGATAATGCAGTAGCACCATTTAGCGATTAAAAATTAAATTAATTCTGCTTTTGAGGGGTGGGCTAATACCTTAAGAACAACTGGACACCTTTGTCTCAACCCCCTTTGTATGTTCAAATTTAATTCAGTAAGGAAACGCATAACACTGTTGAAAATTCCCCTACGGCAATTAGCATCAATAATCGAAAATATACTCGAATTCTTTCGTGATGCTCTGTATATAATCTATAAAATTTAAACACACCAGGTCATATACAAAAAATTAGTTAAATTTAAATACGCATACCAGAATTGAAAACGCTCTACCACCAATTATTGCCCATAGACAGTAGTGATAGACAATACTGTAGCCAAATATTTTTGTGTCCATGTAAATAAACGATAAATGCTTGTATACCATATTCTATTGTAAATATCCTGTAGCTCAATTCAGTAATCTATATCAAATTGTATGCGTTTGAAATAGTGTAACATTGTTAAAATAGATGGCAAACAATGTTTCCCCCATTGATCAGAATGTAACGAATTTCTTTTGTGTGACCCTGTAAATGTATGATAAGTTTTTTCACTCCATAGAAAGGTACTTTGCTGCAACTCTCTATCAATAATACTTATCATTATCATTATGTTTGAAATAGATTAATATCATTAAAATACACCGGAAACAATTTTTCCCCATTGACCATTATATACGGATTTCTTTTGTGTGACCTTGTAAATAAATGAAAAGTTTTTTGCACTCTATATTCTAGAAACAATATGTTTTGGTGCACTTCCGGCAATACATATCAATATCATTCTGATTAAAATAGTTTAAAATCGTTAAAATATACCACAAACTGTTTCTTCACGTAGACCATAATTGTAATGAAATTATTTTGAGTGCCCCTGTAAAAAATTATAAATGCTACAGACTTCATTTTCAATACCGAACATGCCATGGTAAACCTTAATAACATATATCAATTGCATGGCAATCCTTATACATTTACGCGAGATAGAGCACGAAGATACAGACAGACGGCCAGGCGAACCGAATTCATAAATACTTTTCAACTATGTTGGAAAGTGTTAAAAATGGAAAGTTTTCAACCCCCAATTTCATTGTGTATGATCTGATGTATAATTTCGCAGTGTCGGACTGAAAAAAGATCTGATAGAATAACGCTGCCAGTCGAACGATAATGTGCAGGAGAAAATGAGGTCATGGTTCTCGAAACAAGCCCACTAATTTTACGAAAACGATATTGCCTATATGATATTACACTGGGATAAATGCCGTAACAACTACGATATATATATTTTGACCTAAAATAAATCTTTATTGCTACAGGGACGTTAGTTTGTAATTCAGTGATCGCTTCTTGTACCCACACCCTCTCCGTTTCAACTCCTAGAGTTTCATATACAATGTTCAAGATTTTCCATGTTCGACGACATTGAAATGTTTGTCCTACATGAAAATTCGAAATGTAGTTGGAGATAAACGTTCAAATTCTGTTCTTAATATCTTTTGTTCGCAAGAAAAAGGTTTCTAATCAATACAGCAAGGGTACTCTTTTGTTGATTCACATTCCGAATCTGGTAAATCCTTAGAAACTAGTCGTTGGGGCCACAGTAATACTTAGCCATCATGGATATGCATAATATAAAATATGAAAATAAAACATGTGTAAACTATTTATAAAATGCATTGCAATTCGAATAAACTTGTGGCTTGATGACGTCATAAACTTTAAATGCTCTATTGCTCCAAAATTGATAATCATATTAACTAACGGTTTACTGCGTCCTGACAAAGGGTTCAGGCGCTAAAGCGCGCTAAAAAAGGGCTAGTTTAAAGCCCTCTGCCAAAACTAAGAGAAACATCCTTCAAGATTGTTTCCTACGCTTCAAATGGTGTTTGAAATATAACAAAATTAAGAAATTTAAATTGTTTACTTATTTATAAATGACATTCATAAATAAGACATTCGTATGATAATATTTAATTAATTTATATAAATAATAATATATTGAAATTAAATAGTTTAAATGCATTGTAATTACATTTTTGTTTAGAATAATTATACTTTAAGTAGGAAAGGGATTAAGTATTTATTTTTCGAACAATGTAAGTGCTTGGATATACCTACGTATATTATTTTCTGAAACACGGTCTCCTAATAAGACCATTTTCTTTTTTCTATTTATATTAATGGCTGTGATGAAGTGGCCACAGTCCTATTAAAGTTCTGTTAGATATATACATATAGAGAGAGATATACTGAAATCCAAGATCATACATCTTATGAATCTTAAAAGTTCTTTATTAGAACAAAAATACTTAATTCTAATTAATATAATACAGCCACAAACTAAGCATGAGGCATCTCATACGTTCAAATCATGCACCGTGTTTACTAACACACACAGCTAGGGTTAGAAAGTTCTAAACAGTTCAGTAAACTTCTCAAATTACCAGAGGTATTGAGTTGGATGAAGATAATGTGACTTACATTATCGATGGTGGATTTCTTCTGCATCGCGTCATATGGAGCAAAGACGATACTTTCTCAAGTATTCTTCAGAAATACGTCAAATATTTGCAAATACATTTTGGTTCAAATATTGTTGTTGTATTCGACGGTTATTCAGATAACAGTAAAAATATAAAAGCAATGGAACAACTCAGAAGAACTCTTGCTGTTTCATCATCTTATGAAGTTCGTTTTGATGAGACAATGATTGCGCCAATCAGCCAGGAAAAGTTTTTATCGAACCAGTGCAATAAAAAAAACTTTATTGAAATGCTAATTGAGCAGTTAAAAGCTGTTAACATCACTACAAAACAAGCCAGAGATGATGCTGATACCCTTATCATTGAAACAGCTATTAAAGAATCGAAACATCAAAAGACCGCCGTCATAGTTGGAGAAGTTAGTTGATCTGTTATTTTTTTTAACAGGACGAACACAGTCACGTCAGCTAGAAATCTTTTTTTTAAAAATGGGTAAAGGCAATGTGGAGACACGAATGTATTCGTCTAAAAGCTTCGACAAATATCCTCGTTCTAAAGAACATATTTTATTTTTGCACGCTATCAGGGGATGTGACACAACTTCTGCGCTGTTTAAAAAAGGAAACCTGACAATTATAAAAATGTTCGAGAAACATTCCAATTTACACGAATCAGCTCAATTGTTTCAGGAAGACAACTGCCCTCCAAACACAGTATTTGAAAATGGAATATGTGTTTTTTTAGCAATGTATAATGCTCCAAAATCAGAACATAGTATTGACAATTTTAGGTACACACAATTCATTAAATTAACAAGACTCAATAAACCGGTGCAATTATCATCTCTTGCACCAACAGGTGCAGCAGCTCGACAGCATATTTATCGTGTCTACTATCAGATCCAAACTTGGTTAGGGAAAGATTTAGAACCCAGAGAATGGGGATGGGTAATACAAAACGAGATCCTGGAACCCACAACAACATTATTACCTTCAGCCACAGAAGAACTACTCAGTACGATCTAATGCAATTGCAAGAAAGGCTGTGGCCCCGAACTGTGGATGTAGAAAAGTAGGGTTGAAATGCTCCTCAGTTTGTGGCCAGTGTAACGGACAAGCATGTCTCAACGCTTCATCATATCCAAATGATCTTGATGAAGAAAGTGAATATGTACCTGAGATTCTTGAGGTTTTAGAGACAAGTATTACGGACAACGAGGATGATGATAACGATCTGGAAATTTTCTATGGGCGACTAGAAGAAGGATACGACGACGAACAAGAGGAAACGTAAGTTGTATGCCTGTTATTGGTAATCAGAGGTAATAATCGCCTTAAAATTTAACTTAAACAAAATATAATAGATTTGATAGTCTTATGATAAATAAAAGTGTAATTACAATACATAAAAACTCATTTCAATATGTTATTACTTATACATAATTTAACAAAATATTATCAAATTTATTTATAATTCTTATTTATAATTCTTATTTATTAATAAGTAAATAATGTAACTAATTAAGACTAAATTTGTTGATAAATTTATACTCTACAAATTTTGTAATAGCTTCAAATATCATTTGAAATAGAAGAAAAAATCTTTAGTGGATTTTTCTCCCTTTTAGGCCAGATGGCCAAAAACTAATTAAAGTTAATATAGGTATTTTGCAGAAAATGTTATCTACATTAATTTTGTAGCTAGTATTATTCAAATAAATGCCTAGTTTTAAGGTAATTGATCGTAGGAAAGGGGTTTCTCTAGTTTTTTGGCTCAAAGGTCAAAAAGTCGCTTTTTTTTTCAGCGCTATTTAGCGCCTAAAACTTTCGTCAGAAAATTAAAGTTAATTTATGAATTTTGTAGAAAATGTTGCCTATTTCAATTGTTGATTACTTCCCTATACTACGTATGATGGTTAAGTAAAAATGGTTCGTTTTGAGCCTACGTTTAGTGAAATGGCTTATTTTTCACAGATCAGCTTGTCTTTTTCGTTTTCGTTTTCAAACTAAATCACAAACAACTATAATTTATATGCCTCTATTTTTATTTTATTCTTAATAGAAGTCGGAAGAGTAACTTTTATTAAGGGAAATTATTTTACGATTTTTTTCAAGTTAGAAAATAGACTGGAAAAATATTACAAACACCACCAGTGTCAGATATCCCAACAGAAAATCTGTCTTAATCAAAGAATCCGAATTCCTTTTATTATTGATCCATTTATTTCAAATCAATTTTATTTTTCTGACGCACGTCAGACATAGCATTTTCTATTAGTGGCCTTACCCCATAGTAAGCAATCAACCAACAAACTTTATTAATGTAAACTTTTATTAAATCATTTTCGACGTTTAAAGGTCAAGAGCAATTTAAAATTTCCCTTTATTTGAGTCTTTAATGGAATAATACAACTTAAACAAGTAATATAAAAAAAAATTAAGTCAATTCCTACTTTTTAATCCTAAATATATAAAATAAACCCGTGCAGCACTAATGTCCCACATTATCTTTATTGAACATTATTTTATAATCATCGTTGCGGTATTTTATTTCTGTGACATCACTAATTTGAGATAAATCTTTCATTTAATTTATGAAAACAATGGGAAGATTTTTTTTCTCCCATTTAAAACTAAAATTAATTAATTAAATTTAGTTAATGAATTAATATTTGAAAAAACTGTATTAACATCAAGTATCATCCACTACAAGTTAAAAAAATGTATTTGAACTTGAGTGGATGAATAGAAAATATTTTATTAACGATTGAAAATTTGAACAAGATATATATAGAGAGAGTGTGAGCTAATAGTAGCAATTTAAAAAATATATAGACTTATTCTAGTCAAAGCTTCATGCTAGTGCAAAATCGGTAAGTTAAATACATTTAAACATCAAACAATAAAGAAAAATAATGCTCCAGAATATATTATGAAACCCTTTCCAACACTGTAACAAAACGTCTCCGTTTAAAAAGGTTAAAACTGATTGAAAAACTCAACGTACATTTTAAAACCCAGTTTCAGCAATTATCGTCTATAATCGAAAAAAATATTCGAATTATTTTGTGCAGCCCTGTATATGATTTATGGATTTTTAGATATACTATATAGCATACAAAAATTTTCTTCTGTCTGGAAACCCATAACAAATTTGAAAATCCCCTTAAACAATTTCCATCAATAAGCGGAAATGTATTCGAATTCTTTTGTGCAGCTCTGTATATGATCTACACACGAAGTAATATGCAAAAAAATTATTTAAATTTAAAAAAGAAAACCGCAATTCAAACTACGCTTTCAATAGTTATTGCTCTTAGACTGTAAGTTAACCGAATGCTTTTATTTGTACCTGCAAATGAACGATACATTCTATGCACACCATACTTTATAATAAGCATTTTTTACAGCATCTAAATGCTACATTTAAATTTCAATATGTTTGAAATAGTTTAACATAATTTAAACACACTGCAAACTATTTCCTCCCATAGGCCAAAATGAAATTATTTTGAATGGCCCTGTAAACGTACTATAAATACACTGCAAATTCCCAGCACACATTGGGAACACATTTGGAACGCTTTGATTAAAAATAAGTGTTCCAGTTACCTTAATGTGTGCTGAAATGTGTCCGAATATGCTACTCTATAATAGAAAGTGTAACGAAAGTATTCTGCTCAGAATATTTGTGAAATCTAAACTTGGGAACACATTTGAGAACAGATTGGGAGCACATTTATTCACACATGTGAAATCATCGCTTTCAAAAAGTGCGCTAGAAAGTGTGCTGAACAAAAGAAGTGTTTTCAGAGGTATTCTAAAATCTGTTCCAAAAAGTGCGCTTCAAAGTGTACTAAAAATGTGACAAAATAAGTGTTCTAAAAAGTGTTCTGAAACAGCATTGTGTGTATAAATATAAAAAGTGTATAAATATTTGCAGTGTACACCGCACTTCATATTCAACATATTCAATACTGACCATGCCATAGTAAATATCTATTACAGATACCAATTACTTGGTAATCTAAGTATATGTACACGTCAGAGCGCTGCCAGACAAATAGATAAACCGAATTCCTAAGCACTTTTCAACTATATTGGAAAGTGTTAAAAAAAAGAATATTCTACGATAAAATAAAAAGAGAAAAATCTATTTTATGTTCATACATCTACTAGTTTAATATCAAAACAATCTATAACTTTGCCAACACTACCTCATATTTCTCTATTCTAATGCGGAAAAGAAATTACCTACTTTTATACCAAAGCTATGTAAGCTAGAAATGTTAATTAAGAAATACAGAGTTCTTCGTAATTAATCCTTTTCCAAGGAATTCTTCTTCAGAGATTTAATTTGTTCTAGAATACTATACAATACCCTTTAAGTGACATCGGAATATATTAGGAACGCAAATAAGTTTTTGTAATAGACCTTCACGTATTATTCTTAATTGAATATTAATGTTTGAATGTAATGTAGATTTATATATATTTTTTATTAACTATATGATTTTAATTAAAGCCAATTGTTTGTAAAATAAATTTTTAATCTTAATGACACCGATCGATTTAATATGAAATTTAAAATTTCATATTTAAATTTTTGTTTATTCGAAACTGATTATTGAAAAGTTAACTCAAATAGGGAGAATTTAAAAATATCTGACACATTTTAGAGAGATATCAGGGAATTACCAGAGGACCCGTGCGAGGATTTCGCACTGAAATCTAATATGTTTTAGGTACTTCTCTATTATGCCGTTGACCACTTTTCATAACAAAAAACTATCGCCAAATTGTAAGATTAAACGCCAAAAATGCAGTCCCATTGACTGGATGTCAGAAGCATTATACGTGTTTGTTACGTCATCAAGTGGTTTTTAATTCAACATTTGCGTGTATTTTTCATTATGTTTTACTGATTTATGAGTTATTTCATTCATTAAAATAACAATTGTGTCCTTAAATTCTTATATTTTATTTATTTTGACATTCCAATGGCAACGTTCTTCCGTTTATTTGGCAATAGTTTTTTGTTTTGAAAAGTAGTCGACGGTATAATAGAGAAGTACCATTTTTTTATCAATATGTAATATTTATTAGATGCAGGTTTAAACTTCTAAAGAAAAAGTGAGGTTAAAAATATATGCTAAAAACATTTAGCTGTTAGTCAAGCCAGAATATCATCTAATTTATTCCTTCAAAGTTAGAGTAAAAACTGATCCAAGATTGGTAAAGGCGCGCGCGAGAAAAAAAAAAAATAACAATCGTATTTTAACTGCATTAGAGGATGACGTCATCCGCTTCGGGAAAAACATGGGACATAGAAATATCAATCTAAACATTTCAATTTCAATTTCGCTTTTTAATCATAAATATAAAATAAACCCGTGCGGGTTTTTTTATAATAATAGCTGAGCATCATATAATGTGGTATTTTATTTTTTTGGCAACAATATTTTGAGGAAAACCTTTGATTTCTTTTATGAAAACAATGCCGATTTAAATTTTAATTATCAGCAAATTTTAATCAAAATTATGTTTTAACAAAATGTTAAGTGTGCTATGTCAGAACCCTGTTCAAAATCCTTTCATATGCTATCTCATTCGTCGTTCTGCGTTTCGTATTTTCAGAGAAAAAGGGATGTTGACAGGAGAAGTAATATATAATGATTGCAAATTCATTCAAATATAAATTATGGAAACAAACAAAAATCGCAAAGGAGCATATGGTTCATATTCTCTTATTTAATCAAAAATAAAATAGATCTCAATTTCCACTTAGCCTTAATCTTCATTCATTGTTTTAAATTTAATCTATATGTATATATTATGAACTACGTTAACGTACCTTACTTTAGTGTAAGTATGATGACATCACGATAAGTTAGGAAAATGGCTATCATCCGTGTCCAAGCAACACCAAAACTTCAAATATATAGCAAATTCGAACACCCAAAGATAATATACTTCATCATATACTAAAAAGTTTTAAATAAAAACCACAAAACTAGTAAAAATGTTTTTATATATAAACAATCTACATGTTTTGGCTTCACCGACGCCTTTTTCGGGAAAAATGAGAATTTTCTACAGTTGCACTATCTATAATGCAATGATTTCACACGCCATTATTCACGTTTTTCATGTTTGCTTTCAGATTCCTCACGTTATTTTGATTATTTTAATGTGAGAGAGAACATGAGAAATATGAATGATGGCTTTTGAAATCATTGCATTATAGATCATGCAACTGTAGGAAATTCTCATTTGTCTTGGAAAACACTTCGGTGAGGCCGAAACATGTAGACAATTTATATATAAAACATTTTACTTGTTTCATGGTTTTTATTTAAAGTCTTTTAGCAATTAATGAAGTATACCAACACTCCATTTTTCTGAAACTGGCCGACAGTGAATAAGGTGTCACTGACCAAATTACTGTGTACCTACAATATTTCTCGTTGAATAACTGCATTCCACAGAGAGCAAGAAAACTATATTGTTACACTTTCTTCACTATCGTTAAATTATGAGCAAAAATTCACTATCAATTTTGAAGAAGTCAACATTTGCTTGTTAAACTTTATATTAATACCAGTAGGCTGCGACCGCTACGCTAGTCAGTTTTTAAAATAAATAGTTAAAAAAGAAAAAAATCTTATTTTGACGCAATCTTAGTTCTTGATTAAAGTTTTCTTGTAAAAATTACACCATTTTCTCCTGCGTAAACTTTTTTATTTCAAATATTCAATCTTCAAGTATCAGTTCAAAATTTCTTCCATTTTTGAAATAAAACATCTTTCGCTGACGTCACTTCTATGTCTACGTCTACTGTGACATCTACGATGGCGCATTCGTATGGATCCAAAGATCTAATAATAATTCATAAAATTTTAAATTTTAAATATTAAAAAAGGAATATTGATGAAATAGTAATTTGATATAAATTTTAATGGCATTTCTATAATAGCGGCAAAAATTTTTAATTGTGGGTGATACAGAGAAATATGCAAATGATGTCATTTTCTCATTATGGATGTCATTTTCTCATTAAAATTGAAGATCAAGGAGGAAATTTAACCTATTTGCATTCAGTTGTACAATTATTATTCCATATATATTTGTTTCATATATCCGAATCAGTCGTTTCAAAGAATCGTTTCATAAATTCCTTTCTTTAGGATTTTATAGGGTAGAATTAGTCAAAGTTCAATGGCAGAAGAAAATCATTAAAAAACAAAATAAATTTGAATTAAAAAAATAAATACATAAAAGGTAAATCTTTTCTTCTTTCATCTCTTTTAATACCAAAATAATTTATTATTTTCACAACACTACCCCAAATCGTCTTCCTTTAACGCCTAAAGGAAATACTTTGCTTTTATACACAAGTTATATAAGCCAAAAATTATAATTAGGAAATACAAAGTTCTGCCTTTATTACTCCTTTTTAATGAAATTTCGGCTGAAAGTTTTAATTGGTTCGAAAATACTAATCATATGGTCTGTGGGTAAGATCTGAATATAATTTAGAACGTCAATAAGTTTTCAGAATAAACCTTGACAATTATTCTTAAGAATTTTAACTTTAATACTAATCATGTACTCTGTGGGTAAGATCTGAATAAAATTTAGAACGCCAATAAGTTTTCAGAATAAACCTTGACAATTATTCTTAAGAATTTTAACTTTAATTACAGTTTAATATCTAAAAACCATGAATATTTATTAATTATTTATGATACTCTTTTATTTAACTTAACTTTGGTTTGTATATGCAAAGAGGAAATTTTGCAATAAATTTTTCATTCAATTTCTGATGTGTTAGAATTGTACACCTTATGTACACATGTGCGTTTCCGATGACAGTGCAACGTTTTAATATTTATAGAATTTCATTATAAATTAATAAGTTAATTCTAAAGCCTTTTTCCGTTAGCCAGGCGCAGGTGATAATACGCTAAATAGTCTTTATGGTTACAACTATACAGGGTTATTCTAAATGATGGACCCATTTAAAAAAAATTGTGTTTATTAAAGTACAAATCCAAAATGAACAATCTTTATACCAATGAAAAGGGGAAGGTTCAAAGTTTTTTTAAGACATTATAAATGTTCAATGTGTCCACCGTTTGCTCACTTCTTCCGAACTCAAGAACGCAGAAAACCTTGTGCTCCACAGTAGCCATCTCATTCACAACTGACAGTGAAACGAAATCACGGCCTACTCCCGCGCGACCTTTACCGGCCGACTCTGGAACCATCACCGCTTTGAAAGCCGTGCTATCAGTAACAGTAGATACGCTTTCTCGTGTGTGGGACAAGTTTGGATATCGGGTAGATGTTTTCCGTGCAGCAAACGGTGGACTGAACATTTATAATGTCTTTAAAAAAACGTTCAAACTTCCTCTTTTCATTAGTATAAAGATTGTTCATTTTGGATTGTACTTTAATACATAAAATTTTTTGAAAATGGTTCCATCATTTAGAATAACCCTGTATATGAGTTACAATAGCAATGAAGTTAATTATGTGTCAAACCCCGTCCACTAAATTATGCAAACTGACTGTCGAACTTCAGTGTTCAAACGTTTTATACACTAAAAAGTAGAAAGTAAAATATAAGTAAAGAAAAGAGTGTCATGATATTGCAAAATACGCTTTTATTAACCATTAAAAAAAGCACTTTTATTATAAACTGCACCAGATAACTTATTATCAAAATTTAAATTATATATAAAGTTTCTTTGTTTATTGGGATCTGTTTATAATGTTATTTACCTATACCGGAAGAATCTTAAATATTTGGCACAATTGCACTCTAAAATTGGGAGGAGTGAGAAGTTGACTCTTTGGAAGAGTGAGAGGCATTTTCACTCTTTTTGAGTGAATTTTATAAGAATACACTCTTTAAAGAGTGGGATTTTCCACTCTCTAGAAAGGAGTGAAATATCTCACTCCGTTGTCGAGAGTGACTGTCTCACTCCTTTGACAAGAGTGAAATATTTCACTCCGTTGAAGAGTGAAAGCCTGGCATTATATAATTTTGTCCATATTTATTTATTGAGAGAAACGAAATGATCATTTTTCCTTTTTCTTTTTAGGTAGATTTCGTAAGAAATGTTACCTATTACATTCTCCCCTATGTTGGAATTTCTGAAAATTTTTGCAGATCTACGCCGATTATAACCCCTAAAACCCCAAACCACCCCCCAGTTCAAAACTTTATCTATCTGTCTATATAGCTATATCATTTTTTTATGGACACGATAACTTCAATAATTCTGCACAAATCTCTTCCAAACTGATAACATATAATCAAAGGACATAAAATCTCGGTCAAGTTCGTTAATGGGCAAAATCGAAATAGGGGGGGGGGTGAAAACAGAAAAAAACCCATAACTTCTTAATTATGATACGTATCAAATCCGTTTAAAGTTATTAATATTTCTAGGAAAAGGGCCGAAAATTTATGTATGACAGATTTTTGATATCATTAAAAATGGCCTCAAGGAAGGGGGGGGGAATAGGATTTTAGGAAGAAAAAAATTCATAACTTCGTCAATTCACAAGGTATCCATCCGCTTCTTGGAAAACATGAAAAAAAAAATTGAATGCACTTAAAATAAAATTTAATATAACAAAGCATACCTTTTATTATACACGTGAAATACCACTGCTTCGACCGATCGATGGTGTCTTTATTTTCTTTTAAACATTTCAATATCAATTTTGCTTTTTAACCATAAATATAAAGTAAACCTATGTGGCGAATTGATATTTTATCTTTTTTGTACTACTATTTATTTATTTTTTTAATCATTGTTCTGCACTATATAATGCGGTTATTTTATTTTTGTGGCAACACTAATTTGAGGAAAAATCTCGCATTTCATTTATAAAAACAATGCCGATTTAATTTTTAATTAATAGCAATATTTAATCAAAAACCATGTTTTAACGAAATGTGGTGGTGGTACTATGTCAGAAGCTGCTTCAAAAACCTTTCGAAGGAGGTTACCTCATTTATTGTTGTGTGTTTTGTAAATTCATGGAAAAAGGGATGTTGACAACAGAAATATGTATGATTTTAGAATAATAAACTAAAATACAGGATAAATAAAATTAAAAATTGACTTATACGGTGGATTCAGGGGGACAGAGCCCCACACCCCATCTCTGACGAAAAAAATCTTAGTCCCTTATTTTCGTGGTGTTTAAATATTATAAATTCGCCGGGGAATAATATGTATTATCCTTTTTAAAAACAATTTAATATTATATTTTTTAAATAATCATTTTTAGCTGACATTTTAAACTTTCCATAAACGATCGCAAAATTCCAATTACGATGTGACACTGATTGGTCTCTATAAAGTTTAACAATAGTGATTTCAAAGTTGTATATACAAATAGTGACCATTCTAGTTTTAATAACGTATGGAAATTCAGATTAAGTTATAAAGTCTTTCAAAAGTTAATGGATGAATAATGTTTTGGATTTTCATATCTAAAGCAAAAATCTGAAATATGAAAATTGCTTTTAAATTCTTTAAAATTCGATATATTATATGCAAGTGTTACGTCAAAATCTTTTTTTTTAAGCTATTTTCCCTCTGTCTGAAAATATAACAACTGTAGTAATTATATTTTGATAATTGATAAATTTAACGCCAGAAAAAAAAAAGTTTCTGCCCGCTGCGCTGATAAAAAAAAAAAGTTTAATGAGTCAATTGGGTCAGAGATCGCACCATTAGCAATGCTGACGTAAATATTGTCTTTTGTTTTTTAACAGACCGCTGACGAGGACCATTTTCATTCTTGGCAGACGTCTATGACGATTGGCTGACGCGTTAATACTTCGATTTAAAATGTTAGTTCAACGGTTTAGTAGTTTGAAGAGATGTTCGTAACTTTGATACTGAAAAATTATGTGCTTATAATTTTGTGTCAGTCCTTATGTGTGGATGTGGATTACAAGTAATTTACAGTAATCATGAAACGATACATAGAAATAATATACGCTGAAGAAAATGCTTGTAATTTATAAAATGTTATAATTGTTAGAACATTGGTGTGTATTTTATTAATTTTTTTTCCGTTCATCACGAAGATTGTGCTTTTTGAATATTATTTTTATAAAATCCGACTGGTGAGTTTTTTTTTGCAGTCGGATGTGTTTTTTTTTTCCCCTTTTCAGAAGGAAAATATGTTTGATTTATTTTCAATGAATATTTTTAACAAATCGGTTTGCAAAACAGTGCTTTTTTTTATGTTTTGCCAAAAGTGTGCAACTGCCTTAATCGAGGGAGTACGCTCTATGACTATTCCATTGACAAGTTATAAATATTATAAAATCAACATTTAATCTGAGAATTATCTATTTTCGTATTGTACTTTTTGAATATTATTTTTATAAAATCCGACTGGTGAGTTTTTTTTTGCAGTCGGATGTGTTTTTTTCCCCCCTTTTCGAAAGGAAAATATGTGCGATTTATTTTCAATGAATATTTTTAACAAATCGGTTTGCAAAACAGTGCTTTTTTTATGTTTTGCCAGAAGTGTGCAACTACCTTAATTGAGCGAGTACGCTCAACAACTTGTTATAATATTCATTCAATTCTGACTATTCCATTGACAAGTTATAAATATTATAAAATCAACATTTAATCTCATAATTATTTATTTTCGTGTTATATTTGTTTAAAATAATTTACTATTATGGTTATGACTAACTCATCAAAGGTAGGTAGGATTATAAACAACTACTAATTTTCGTTTTCAAATAAAGCTTTTGTTGGAATATAATTGCTTATATAACATTATTTAATTACTATTTAAATTAATTTGATAAGAATAATATGTATTTGTTATATTTGTATCTTTTTAAATCCAAATAAATATATTTTAATGTTAAAATATTTGTGTATTTTTTATGATTTTCAAATAAATTCATATCAATTTCAAAATTAGCAAATTTGTTTAATATATCTTTAGATCTCCACTTTATCAATAAAAGTTTTTTATTGTAAAGAATCTGGATTATAACTCACAGCATTGATTTTATTGAAGTTCAGAAATATATATACATATATATTATGCAATTATATGTTATTACTATGACTGTAAAATATCAGTAATATATTTTTTTTAAATGCGTACTTTAAAATATGTCTTTTTAAAAAAGCAATAACAGAAAGTTATCAAACCTTATGCTGAAAAAAAAATGCTGTGTTTATAATTTTTTTTAACACTTTGATATGTAAAGGGATTTTTAATGTTGCTTTGATGAATATGCGGAATACTTATAACATTTTCTTTCGCGGTCAAACTCCTGTGGTGACCTATTTTTTATATTTTATAATTAGAGATGTACAATTTTCTTCGAGAAATCTTTTAAACATTTTTCTGGGGGGGGGGGGGGGGGGGTTGAATTTATTTTTGTCAAATCTGATTTGTTAAACCTAAAAAACTTAGTGGCAAACTGGCAGAACATTTTTTTTTTTTTTCAATTTGAGAATGTGAATTTAAAAAAATCTTCTAAGTTACACATAATATTACTTGGTTTTAAAGCAAATTTTAATTGTAAAACAAATATATCATTACTTACTTTGATTTATTGCTCAAAACTTTAGCTTTCGGTTTTGCAAAACTTGAGATATTGAAAACAAATTTTAATATTTTTAAAAAAATATTTTTAGTAAAAAGGTTAAAAATAGAAAATGGAAAATAAAAAAAGCTAGACATTTACATTTTTGCATAATTTTGGTCCAAATATTTTTCTAAATGGTTTTCATTGTTGTAATAAAATTCGAGATCTAAATTTACTGGTTCTATTATTTTTCTTTCTTTCTTTTTTATTTTTTTTAAAACTCTAGATTGTTTAACTGTGTTGTATAAGATCTAAAATACAGGGTTTTCAGTAAATTTTAATATGTTTTTACGTTAAAAAGAAAAAATATATTTCTTCACACATATTATATATATATAAAGTTTCCCATAGCATAAACCTGGTTTTTATATATGTTAGTATTTTAAAAAATATATAAAACATTCAGAGAATGAAAAAACTATAGTTGCCATTATTATTTTTTTATTATCATTATTGAACTGTTCTATTCAAGTCTTAAAACAATTCAAAGCATACTTCATGGAAATAAACTTGTACTTTCTTCTAAGAAAACGAACTATATGGTACAAAATTATTTTATATCAATTTTAATTTGATGATCTTTTAAAACAATTAATCAGAAGTATTTTTCTAAAAGAAGTATTTTCTATCTAAAATAAATAGTCAATTTTGATGAAAAGTTGCATTGTTCTTCTAAAACAACATTACAGTTTTAATCTAATATTGCAGTGTTAAATTTTCATTCTAAAATAATTTTTTTTTTTTTTTAAATGGCCATTTTAATGTGCGCCGCTAATGAAGTCGTTGCCGACAACAGTATTCAATGACTTCATTCGTGTAATCGGGCGGTGCAGAAAAGTTGTAATCAATATTGTACATGCTTTTAGCATAGAATGAAGTTGAATATAAAAAATATTATATAAAAACATATTTTTTATATGCTCAGTAATCGAATGAATTTAATTTTTTGCGATAGTATGTAAAGAGGGTGGGAAGGTGGGGGGGGGGGAGTAGTCATTGTCCCTCGAATTGTTTTAGTGCACATCTTCTATACTATGACAAAAAATTAAACACTTTCATGCTTTAGAATACATATTTGGCCATAAAGCAAGATTCGATTTCTTCCATAAGAGCATGGGCAAACTGGGCCGTTAGCCATTGCCACTATGATTTTAGGGTTCTCAAATTTAGTATGCAATTTTCATAAAGCTGATATTTTATATCTATTTCGACGTTGCACTGACTATAATCAATATTTTGAACATTTAGAGTAGGATAAGTTTAAAAACCAAAAATATATTTATCTAAGTACAGTAAAACTTTTCAATAGCGGACACCCCAGGACGACAGAATTTGTCTGTTATTCGGAAGAGTCCGCTTTCTCCGAATAGCAGACAAATTCTACGATGATGCGGTGTCCACTATTGAAAGATTTTATTGCATTTAGATAAATATATTTTTAGTTTTTAAACGTATCCTACTCTAAAAGTTCAAAATATTGATTATAATCAGTACAAAGTCGAAAGAGATTTAAAATATCAGCTTTACAAAAATTTCATACCAAACTTGGGGCCCCCTCAAATCGGGGGAGGGGGGGATGACCCAGTTTGCCCCTGCTTTAATCAGGTTCTGCTTCCGGAACAAACCCCAGCCCTGCTTTATGGTCAAATATTTTCCAATTTATTCAGGATTCACTGTGGTCAAACATGGCTGTATTTAATGCTAAAAAAAGTGTGGTCAGAAATATCTGCATATTGCTCACAAATCAGAGCACAAAAACGGCCACAATTCAGACATTTCAAGTGTCTGAAATTCAGACACATTTAAGTGTCTTAAATTTTTAAGACACTTTAAAGTGTCTCTTTTTTTAACCATCCGTCTCAGACACTTAAGTGTCTGAATTTCAGACATTTCAGTTTACAGTGTAAGTAAAACTTAATGGGTATTTGAAAAGGAAAGAAATAATATACACTGATTAAGATTTTGGTTAATTACTTGCCCTTATGGGCATTTTAAAACTATCATATCTTTATAAGGCATGCAATGAAAGAAAACACAATAGTGATAAGCTTGGAATAAAATATTTTAGTTTTTTGTCAGTAATCTAATTTAATTCATTATGTAACTCTAATTGAATTTTTCCTTAAAAGTTCAATTACTGTTACAAACTGAATTAAATAAATATTGCCAATAAAGTATTTTAGTCCAATCTTTACCACGCTTGTGTCTATTTTCATTGCATGCTCTAAAATATATGATTCTTTTAAAATGCCCCAAAAAGAAACATAATTTTTTTTTTTATTCACTCCATAAAAAGTGAACATTCACTCCTATGAAAGAGTGGCTATACACTCCTGTTAGGAGTGAGAAATCCACTCCTTTTGCCAGAGTGAATAGTCACTCCTATGAAAGAGTGGATAGCCACTCCTATGAAAGAGTGACTATTCACTCCTATCAGGGTGAAAAAACCCACTCTTTTTGCAAGAGTGGATAGTCACTCCTCTGAAAGAGTGAGTATCCACCCCTGTTTAGAGTGACTATTCACTTCTCGGGAGTGAGTATTCACTCTTTCAGAGAGTGAATAATTTCACTTTTGCCTAGAGTGAATAGTCACTCTAAAGAGGTTGGGCAAATTTTGACTCTGCGATAGAGTGAATATCCACTCCTCCGGAGTGAATAGTCACTCTTTCTTATTTAGAGTGTGGTAAATCAGGTTTGTGAAAACAAACAAAAATGACAGTGGGATACAGGCACAATTTAGTTTAAAATATATAGCTTGTCTTACTCCTAACCAAGCTCGAATATTCATTTTAAACTTTAACAAGATGGAACCCGTCAAAACTTGACGGAAAAAAATTACTATAACAATATCAGTGAAATAAGCTTCTTTATTATTTAAGAAGGGGTGCGTATGAAACAGTCTTTCACATATTTTATTTTAAACTAGCAAGCTACGCCCGCTGCGCGGATCGGTTTCTAGAAATGAACCTTGAATCAAACGAAATATATCGTTTAATTTGACCTTGTATTTGAAAGCAATCTGTATATTTACCTGGAATATCATTCAACATTACTGAAAAATGATGCCATTGCGCTATTGTATTTTCTAATGTGCAGTCAAAATTTTAGCTGGTAAAGACCAACTCTTTTATTTGGTCACTTACAGTTAGAGTTTAGTAAAGAACGATAAAACTATATGCAATATGCTAAAACCACCACTAAAAATTATCGAACTAACAATGCAAGCAAATTAACTAACAAAATCCATCCAGTAGAAGTTTTTATAAAGGCTAATCTTTGATAATCGGGTTCATCTGATTATAGAACTTTTCCACATAATTATAAAACTAACATAGAAAGATATGAAATATACTAAAACCATACTTAAAAATTACCCACTTAACAGGAATGCGCAAAAAATACGCCCAGTAAAAACTTTCAAAAAGGCTAATCTTTCGGAATCGGGTTCACCTGATTATATAACCTTCACACATAACTGTTTGACTACGCAACGTAGAATAATATGTAGCACACTAAAACCATTCCTGAAATAGCATCAAACTAACAATACAATCTCATCAAAATCCGTCCAGTAGAAATTTTTCAAAAGACTAATCTTTCATAATCGGGTTCACCTGATTATAGAACTTACCCCATAACTTTATAACTATAAGTAACCTAGAACGATATGTTATACAATAAAACCTTCCATGAAAAATTATCTATCTTACAGTTTAAGTTCTATGAAAATCCATTCAGCAGAACTCGAGTTATAAGCAGCCGGAACGAAATTTCATATATAAGGTAGAAGTAAATAGAAGTATATTGCTATTAATATAATTTACATTTGAATAAAAAAAAGGTACTCTTCGGTTAAAATTAGCAACAGTGTTTTCATTTATTTTTCAAGATGTATAGCCTTTTCAATTCTTTCTTCAACAATAATGGTCGCTAAAAAATTAGCAATGGTAACCTTTGCGGCCAAAATAACAGAACTTTCTATCATAATTCTATAACTAAAGTACATAGAACGTTGTGTTATATACTAAAACCTTCTCTGAAAAATTATCTATCCAACAGCGCAAGTTCCATCAAAATCCATTCAGCGGAACTCGAATTATAAAGGAACGGAACGAAATTTCCGTTTGTGTTTTATATATATAGTAGAAGTTTTTTCCCCCAGTGAAATACAGTACTATTTCGGATGTAAACTCCAAACAAACAATCCGTAAACAACTGTGTAATACAAATCAGTTCGACATTACTGCCATATTCCCCACGGCAAGAAAGAAAATTTCATGGACCTATGAAGCATCATATAAATAATATGTTCGTATACGTCCATCTCATTTTCAGTAAACAAAAGAACATACTAAATAAAACACACATCTCTCCCCCCCCTGTGATAATGCAAAAGAATGAGCTCCTATGCGCATGTGCATTGCATCTTGCCCAAAGGCACCGTCGAAATTCGACGTTAAAAAAGTTTTAAAATGTTTAAATAAAAAGTTTTAAAATGTCCTCTTTAATCATTGTTCGTTTCAAATTCATATCTTCTAAACGCATCCATTATTTTAAGCTAATCAATTTTTATGTAAAGATGGAGAAATGGTGTTACAATAATAAATCAATCTACAGATGAGGGAGATTTTTAATGTTTTCAAGTATAATTTATTTGTATAGTTTCTTCGGTTCCTTTACATAATCAGGAGAATTATCCCTTTACCATCACAGTCGGTGATCTTTTCCCTCTTATAGAGTTAAATAAACCAATGGATCTTTAAAAAAATAATAAAATACAATTCCTAGCATATTCTGATGCAACATATACATCAATGAATTCAACATATCAATTTTATGTTCAACATAAACTTTAATGTTAATGAAGATAGTTTGAAAAAAAATTCAACTGACTTGCCTTACTTTGTGTGAAATATGATGATGACACCACCAAGAAGTGGCCACAAGCCGTCTCCAAACACACTGACTCTCTATACTTTGAAATGTACTATAACCTCTTCCGTGTCACCCACGATTCCGAATAGCATTATCTATCTATAGAAAACTCAAAAACCAATATATTTTCATGATTAAAAAAATAATTTATGAAAACTAAGTTTATTTTGCTGAATGATTTTCGGAAACTTTTCCGAATCGTTTTTATAGTGTATTAATTACTTTTCTCAAACCGGAATATCGGTCTTTGGATGCTATCAATTCTTTATTATGCATTTTCAGCTGCGTAATTGATTTTATGCATGAAAGAGTAACAAAACAATATTAATTTTAATGTTAATAATACTTAATGTTAATGCTGGTAATATATCATCTTTGTCTGTATAAAACATATTTCTAGAACATGAAATTGCTTACTTGAGAATTGATAGCATACTAAAAACCTGTATTCCGGGTTGAGAAAGCTAATTATTATACAAAAAAAATGATAATAATCGGAAACGTTTCCGAAAATCAGTGGCAGCAAATGAAACTTTTTCTTTACAAATTGCTTTTTTAAATATCGGTTTCTGAGTTTTCTAAAAATAAAGAACACTTTTTGGAATCGTGGGTAACTCGGAAGAGGTTATTGTATATCTTCGTTCGTGGGAATACAATATATTTTCTTAGATTCGGATCGTTTGACATTTTATTTATCCATCATACGTAGTATAGGGTAACTTTTGAAATCGTTTTAAAAATCGAAATTTTTTGTTGACTGAAACACGTTTCAGACACTGGAGATTCCGAAAAACATGTTTTTAGAAAAACAAATTGCCGTCCGTCTGTCTGTGTGTCTGTAAACGCTCTATCTCCGGACCAAATTGAGATAGAGACTTGAAATTTGGTATGTACATAGTATGTAATAATGAGAAGAAGCTTATCGAATTTCAGTAACCTTGATTATCCAGAACTACTTTTTTCGGACTCTCGAAATATTCGTTTTAATAAAAGTTATATAAAAATTTTCGAAATTGTTTATTTTAAGCAGTGAATATGAAAGACAATTTAAAAATATAAATTTTGCTTAAAGAATGAAGTCGATCGGGTAATTAGTTGCCGAGATATTTGGAATCATATTTTTCAAACTCTTCGATTTTTTGTGACCCTGTATTTCATTCAAATTGCAATTCAAATATATATTTTAATTGGAAATGAGACGCTTAATCCGACGCAGTAAACCGTCAGTTAATAAGATTATCAATTTTGGAGTTATAAGGATGTTTCTTTTATGCAATTCAGTAATAGAGCATTTAAAGTTTATGACGTCATCAAGCTACGAGTTTATTCGAATTGCAATCCATTTTATAAATAGTTTACACATGTTTTATTTTCATATTTTATATTAGGCATACCCATTATGGGTAAGTATTACGGTGGCACCCAACGAGTAGTTTTACAGTATAAAGTATGACTAAAAAATGAATGTGTACAAAGAAAGTTTCTTACGCTTGAATACCATTTCACACAAAGCAAAAATATAAAATGTATTAAAAGTATCGTTGCAAAGTCTTCATCATTATTAATGTTTTAGACGAAAATGCAGAATTAGCTTTGAATAGACACTCTGCATTTTGTAATAAGTAAGTGACTTAAACTTTATATCATTTTTAGTTAAAGTTCAATGTCGGAAGAAAATATTTAAAATATTAAATAAGTTTGAAATAAAAAAAAGCTGAATACGTTGTCGGCGAAATAAAGACTATATTTGTGCTACATTCAACCATCTACCTTTGTAATAGGAAAATAATCTATTACTTTGTCAACGCTGTCTCATAATATCTATCTTTGAAGCCGATAGGAAATTCGTCGCTTTTATGTCAAAACTCTGTAAGCTTGGAATGTTAATTAGGAAGTAAAGTTTCGCATAATTATTCCTTTTCTAGGAATTTCTGATGCTGAGATTTAATTTATTAAAGAATCTAATCCAAACCCAGTAAGTAAGATCTGAATATATTTTGAATGTGAATAAGATTTTAAAATAAATCCTCAAGCATTATTCTTAATTGATATTCCATGTCTGAAATGTCATATAGATTATTAAAGAAATGTCAATTATTTGTAATTTTTAGAGTAAATAGCGCCATATTACCAATTTACCAACTAGTCATATTACTGCCATTTGTTTAACACTAAAAGGGCAGTATGGGTCATTTTGACCCCTGAACACATTTGTCCGTTGATGATTTTTGTTTGGTTGGAAGAACGCGTTTGAAATTTTTTGACTTTCCTAAATAGTTTTTGAAATTTTGGAAAATATTGAATATATATATACATACGAAAATATATACAGTAGAGTCTCGATAATTCGAGATGGACGGGACCGGGCTTACCTCGAACTATCGAAAACTCGAATTACCGAAATCATAAAATTTAATTAATAAATAAATGAAGATAAAGCAATTTTTAAATTTCAGTGTATATTTAAATGAAAAATGTACTTGCAAATGATTACATTACTGCTGATAGCAACAGAATTTATTATATCTTAAATTAATTGTCAATTGTTTTTTGTTTTGACACATTGTCCCGTTTCCGTGCAGCAATATCACGCCATCGTCAAAGCAGCATATTGTCGGTAGGAGTCGACTCAGGCTATTGCTCCACGTATCGCATGGCGGACTACAGCGCAGCAGGCCCTCGCTGTAACTCTTTAGCGGTGTGAAATCTGTCGGATTCTGGCAGAATCCATAAATTCTAGTTGTTTGTGACTATTTATCCATTCCTCTATAACTTCTGGCACAAAATCGTAAAAAGAAACAGTTTTTAAATATTTCTTGAGTCATCCAAGCACTTTTTGGTTCCTATACGCAACCGGCAGTGAAGATATCGAAACATGTTTAAATGCTCTTGGCTTTGCAGCTTTTCTGATAACAACAAGTTTAATCTTGTGATTTCCTGAAGCATTTGATGCAGCAAGAAGTGTTAACCTCTCTTTGCTTTTATGTGGCCTAGAGTACTTTTCTCTTAGCTTGACGCGATTGTTTTAGATGGTAGCATTTTGAAATTAAGGCCAGATTCATTGCAATTATAAAGCTGGTCGTTCGTAAGGTTTTTATTTGTCACGACTTCCTGCGATTTCTTGTAAAATTGCACGGCGACGGCCTTAAAATCTTCAGATAGCTTCTCGCGACAGACCTCTAGTTGCTGGATACGATGTACTTTTTTCAACTTGTCAAACCAGCCTACACTCTCAGTGAAGTTCTCACCACTTTCTTCAAATTCTTTTAGAAACAGAAAAGATTTTTCTTGAAGAATTGAACCTGAAAGAGGGCATCATTTTTTTTTTTACTTTGCTGTGTAGACCACATATAAAGTGTCTCAGCCATTTTTCATACTCACACTTTTTAAAGGATTTTCTAAATCAGAGCAGTTGTTAGTAAAAACGCTTCTAGTTTACTTCTGTTCCAATTGGTTCGTAGTAGACAAAAGGAGTGAGTGGGGCGGGAGCTCCTTCAACAACTATTCTCTGATTTTCTCCAATTTCACCCGGCGTGATCCCCTCACGTATAGGAAGAATACACCCGTTTTCTTTAAGAGGATGGATTTCTATAAGTGGTTTCGTGGTGCACAGTTGAATACGATCCGTCGAACAACAATAAAAAATAGATACTTGAATTTTGTGGTGCGAAATAATTCTTTCACGAGTTACATATATGTTGGTCATTATTTAGAAGCTAAAACTGTTTTTTATTTCACTAACTTGGATTTATGGGAAACTCGAACAATCGAGACTCGAATTATCGAGACTCTACTGTATATATGAAATATTGATGAAACATATTACAATTTTATAAATTGTGTTTTATTTTAGTTAGCATTAGTTTTAATTTGTGAAACCAATCAATTTTTATATCAAATGAATGAGATATTTGAGTAGTTGCAGTATGATCCAATTGACCGCCCTGTAAGCAAAACATTTACAGTACTTTAAAAATTCAATAAGTTATCAAGTAATATTAAATATAAATTAACTATAAATTGTGAAATACACGTAAATTACATATTTTTGCCAATGTATGGTATTTAAAAAATTGTTTTATCGTTGCTATTTCAGCATAGTTTCATCGAGGGGTCTAAATAACCCCTTCCTCCTGTTCCAGTAGATAAGATTTTCTGCCATTCTACTGTTAAATAAGGGTTTTTATATCTATTATATACATGAAAAATTGTTGTATGCAAGTATCTATGCATAAGAAAATGTGTAAAGGTGAACATGCATTATGTAAGGAGAATACAGCTCGAAAAAATATAGAGAACTATCACATTGGCGCTTAAATAAATTCTGTTATTAACTGAATTCTTAAATATGTTTAAGAGTTCGGTTTGTTTGTCTGCCCATTTGTCCTCCTGGCCGTGCTCTAACTCTCGTAAATATACTGAAATTGCCATCTACATTGTATAAGTTACTGAATTTCACTATAGAATGTTCGCTATTGAAAATGAAGTGTGTAGTATTTATAATTCGTTTACAGGAACACACAAAAAATTCCACTACATTAAAGTCTACGAGGAAATAATCTTTTACAATGCATTTTATTGATGTTGTAACGATCTCATCTCACATGAACAGTTTAAAAGAGAGTTACTAGCAGAAAGTAACTGGCTTGGCCTTTTACTTAACGCTAACGTTCTCGCCTATTGTTCATGAGATTCCTGGTTCAACTCTCGTCGGCGGCAATGCAATCTCCTCAATGGTGACCCGGTCAAACACGCAACAACCTTCAACAACAACAATCAACTCATCTCATAACCAACAGATGGCAGCACTAAAAAATTCATCCATACAAGCAAAGTCTGTGAAACGCTCACAGCACAAAGCCTGTCATCCCGCGCATCACATATGCGTACGACACAGCATCACTCACGAGTGCATATCACTCGTCTGACGTCAACAAGACGTCTTCCTCACTGGGGATGGATTGTGTAGCGATCTCATCTCACATGAACAGTTTAAAAGCGAGTTACTAGCTGAAAGTAATTGGCTTGACCTTTTGCTTGACGCTAACGCTCTCGCCTACTGTTCATGAGATCCCTTGTTTAAACCCCACCGGCGCCCCTGCAATCTCCTCAATGTTATGATATTTCAAACATAATGAGATTGATATGCGTCACTGAAGTAGACTACATCATGATGTCTCAGGCGTGTTGAATAGCGTTTATAGTTCAATTACGGGAACACAAAAAATAATTCCATTACATACAGATCCATGACGAAAAATCGTTTGCGGTTTATTTTAATGATGTTATGATACTTCAAAAATAATGGGTACTTCTCCATTATCCCGTCGACCACTTTTCATAACAATAAACTTTTGCCAAACTGTAAGATTAAACGTCAAAAATGCAGTCCCATTTTCTTGATGTCAGAAGCATTATACGGGTTTGTTATGTCATCAAGTGGTTTTTAATTCGACATTTGCGTGTATTTTTCATCATGTTTTACTGATTTATTAGTTATTTAATTAATTAAAATAACAATTGTGTCCTTAAATACTCATATTTTATTTATTTATTCATTTTGATATTCCAATTTCAACGTTCTCCCGTTTATTTGTTGTTTGACGATAGTTTTTTGTTATGAAACGTGGTCGACGAAGTACCAAATAATGAAATTGAAAAAGATCACGGATGTACACTACGAGTTGTCTATAGATTATGAAGTACGTATTATTTATCATTTATTTACAGAGAGACGAATAAAGAAATTCGTTTGCAGGACTCAATATGATCGATAATTTTTTAAAGTGCGTTTTACGCTGTAGTTTGCATTTTTAAACTTATCTATTTTTATTATATTACGTGGAGTGTATATAAATTCCATATGTCACTATACAGGGCTGAAAAAAAATTTCGAACACATTACCAGATATGAACAGCAGTTGCTGAATATACTTTTATGTATGCTTCCGTATGTGTACGTATGTAGGATATGTGTTTTTTAAACTGCGTAGTTAGACATCACATTTAATTTTATGAAAAACGATATTTCTTAATAATATTCTGTTCATGTTGGAAAGTATGTCATAGTGATGCATGATTTTTAGTTTTTTCTAATTTTGTTTTAATCTATATATTTAAAACGCTAAGCGATTTCTTTCGACAATCCGTGAGAACAAACTACTGCATCAAATTACATCATTCTTTTTTTAAATGAAAGATATTTGGACACAGATTTGTTATCGTGCATTCGTTTGTTCGAAAATTTAATTAATTAACCGTAATTTTCAATTAAACTTTTACGTCTGCTAATGACGTCATAATCGGATAACGCCTACTGTTCCGAAACACAGAGTTTATTTTCTAAACTCTGTGGTTGAATAAAAGAGAAATAATAAATATTAAAAGCACGCGGTTTTAAGGCCAAATTTGTTAATTTGCAAGTTAAATTTCGGTAAAAATACTTATCCGCGTGTTTTATAAGCGAATAAAAATTCATATTTATTGTGACGTCACGGGAATATTGTCCATTGGGTTTATTTTATCATTATGTATTATAACTTTGTTGATGCCATTTTTTCATTACAGTTAAATACAAAATATATTTATATTTGTGTGCATGGTGTTTAAGCATTAATGTAAGGTATATGAAGTACGTGTGAAAAGTTTGCGCTGGTGAAAATGACGTTATGCTTAGCTTGAAGTGCATTTTAACATTGATAAAACTAAAGAGAAAAATGTATATGATTGTGTTAACATGACATAAGTTTACTGATTTTTGCATTCATGATTATAAAGATTAGAATTGGAGCCGTCATTGATTTCTTCATCTTGATTGCATACCTTGATTACATGTTACCAACTGCTTTTTTTTTAAATTATAGGCTAGAAGATTTCCTTTTTTAATAAAAAAAATCACAAAAGTAAAGGATTTCAGGAAATTTAAAGTTATTAAAAATAGTGTTATGGTAGAAGAAAATCTTGAAATAATTATTGTATTTTTAGCTAGAATAAACAATGTAAGACTAATATTTCATAGGAATTATTTTGGTAGATTTATTATAAGTTCATTTAACAGTTCCTTATTAGCGCAAAGTCCTATTTCTTTCACTGTGAATTTCTCTTTCGATGTCAAAAAATGTTTTTCCACTTTTGGACGCCAGCCAAAATACAGTGGCAATTTTTAGAAATGTACAACAGTTGTGACAACAAAGGCGCTATCGCTTTAGCTTTCATCGCGCCTTACATCACTTCGAAATACTACAAATTTCTATTTTTTTACTACATTTTACAATTTCAATTCTTACATCATCAATTAGAAAAAAAATTAGCTTTCGATTGAAATTTATTTGAAAACTGCCGATTAATTTAACGACTTTTTAAATAATTTTCAAGCATGAAAAGATTTTCAATTCTATCTTATCAATGACCACCATTTTACTTCAATAATGTAAAACAGCCCCTGGGAAAGTTGCCACAATGGAAAATAGATTTCCCTAACCATCATAAAAAGTGAATAATAATTTGAAAAAAAAAGTGATAAATCATAAGATCAGATTATCCATAAGATAGCCATTTTGGCGCTAAACAAAAATCTGTCAGGGAAAAAAAAAAAAAAAAAAAAAAAAAAAAAAAAAAAAAAGACTTTTTAGTTTATGTTGAACATAAAATTGATATGTTGAATTCGTTGATGAATATGCTCCATCAGATATCAGGATATGCTAGGAATTGCATTTTTTTTTATTTTTTTACATTTACCAACTGTATAAGAGGAAAAATATCCCCGACTGTGATGGAAAAGGGATAATCATCCTGATTATATCAAGGAACCGAAGAAACCATACAAATAAATTACACTTGAAAACATTAAAAATCTCCCTCATCCGCAGATATATTTATTACTGTAAAAAACTTCTTAATCTTTGCATAAAAATTGATTAGCTTAAAACAATGGATGCGTTTTAGAAGATATGGATTTGAAACGAACAATGATTAAAGAGGACATTTTAAAACTTTTAATTTAATCATTTTAAAACTTTTTTAACGTCGAATTTCGATGGTGCTTTTGGGCAGATGCAATGCACATTGGCATAGGAGCTCATTCGGTTGCATTATCACAGAGGGGGGGGGAGATGTGTGCTTTATTTACTATGTTCTGTTATTTACTGAATATGATATAAACGTAGGAATATACTATTTGTATATACTTCATAGATCCATGAATTTTTTTTCTTGCCGTGGGGAATATGGTGGTAATGTCAAACTGATTTGCATTACATAGTTATTTACGGATTGTTTGTTTGTAGTTTGCATCGGAAATAGTACTGTATTTGACTGGGGAAAAAAATTAAATAAAATATTTGAAAGACTGTTTTATACGCACCCCTTCATAAATAATAAAGAAGCTTATTTTACTGATATTGTTATAGTATTTTTTTGCGTCAAGTTTTGACGGGTTCCATCTAGTTAATCTTTATATTACTTAATTTATGTCAAAGCGCAATGTCTGTAGAAGATACTTAAAAAAAATTAAGTGCTAAATTAATTCAAAGAATAAAGTAAAAAGTCTTCTCAAGTAAAAAATGAATATAATTAACCTATATTCAGTAATCTAATACTTTAATACCGAAATAATCTACTACTTCGTCAACACTGTCTCCTTTTCTTTACCTTTAAAGCCGGAAAAAGTACGTTGCTTTTATACTAAAGCTATGTAAGTCAGAAAAGTTAATTAGGAAATACTGAGTTCTGCATAATTATTCGTTTTCCAGGAATTTCTGCTGCAAAGATTTAATTTGTTCAAGAATATTAATCAATACGCTGTAGGTAAAATCTGAATATTTTTAGAAAGTGAATAAATTTTCATAATAAACCCGTATTACTCTTAATGTTTTAATGTTCGGAATGACTTGTTAATTAAATCAATGTCAATTATTTGTAACAGAGCAAATGGCACCGATCGATTTGTTATCAGATTTCAAAGTTTATATGTACATACAAGAGTTTATTCATTTAAAGTCCAATAAAATGCTTGGGTGATTCACAAACTACGGACAGACATGAAAGAGTAAACCGGACGTACGGAAACAAAAAAAATCAACTAGAAACATATAATTAGTAATTAATTTTTTTAGTCAAAAATACAAAACTTGAAAACAAAACACGAGCTTTTGATCAGAACTTTAATAATAATGAAGACATTTTAATACTATTTTTACTTTTTGTTTTCTTTATGTCAAATGTGATAAAAACTCAAGAAGTACTAGAAGGGCGCAGTAATTGGATTTAATAAGTTTAAGATTATTCAATATGATATAAAGAACATATTTTGAACGAAAAATAAGTGTAATAAAGTTAGGCTCTCTCATAAAGTATGCTTTTGGACTTTTTATTCATAAAACTCATCATAACTTTGCAACAAGTGATTGTATCGACTTTCGAATGGTGTCATTCGATTGAGAATTAAAAATGCATAATAAACAATCAATTTTAGTATGTTTGAAATAGTGTAATATCATTTAAATACACCGCGAACAATTGTTTGAAATAGACCGTAAAGTAACAGAATTCATTTGAATGTCCTGTAAATGAACCATAAATACTATGCACACAATATTCCAAATCAGACTTTTCAGTAAGCAGTGGCGTACTTCAGCTGGTGGTAAACAATTTAGGACGTCACTATTCATTTGGTACGTAACATGCAACCGAACACTATAGTAGTGACAGCTACATACACATGTATTATATACATGCATATACATGGCACAGTCATAACCATGATGCCGTATGATTCAAGAACTCCAAGTAAAAGTAATTTTAACTTTAGAATTACATTTATTTGAGAGAGGCCATATCTTAAAAAACGTTGGTGAGAGAAGAAGCCTCAAACTTTAAACATCTCAATAATAATAATAATAATAATAGAAACACAAGCGACTGTTATTGATATTAAAGAAAGTACCTTTTAAAATAGATTTTTAATTTGAATAAAGCTTTTAAAAAGAAACATTCGAAATTGCGCCATAGCGCCAGCGGGCGTCACATTGGACAGCCGTGTTCTACAGTGAGCATCTTGTAGTGCACCTCAGATATATATATATATATATATATATATGAATTTCAGTATGTTTGAAATAGTATAAATTATTAATATACACCGAAAATAATTTTCCTCCATAAGCTGTAACGTAACGGAATTCTTTCGATTGTCCCTGTAAACGGAATATAAATGATACACACTTCATTTTCAATACTGAATATGCCATAGTAAACTTAAATAACATATACGAATTTCATGGTAATCCGAGTATATTTACGTGAGTTAGAGCAAGGACAGACAGGCGGCTGTCAGACAGACAAATCGAATTCGTAAGCACTTTTCAACTATGCTGTAAAAGGTTAAAAAAAATATCTCAACGCTACATTTGCGAGAAATAATCTTTTCGTCATTGAAAAATGTTTAAAATGAAAATACATTTCCGTTAGATCCTTGGAAGAAGATTTGCTAGTTAGCATATCCGAAAATCTTATTTTGTCAGGAAGATATTTAAAAAAATCTTTTTATCATAATTTATACCCAAATATTTTACTTTATTTATCTGTGATGAAGTATTTTGGTTTAACAATATAATAAATTATAATACCTTGTAATAATATATTCCTTTTTAAATGCTAAAGGTGTAAATTAACAACATAATCCAAATTAAAATAACTTTTATTAGGTTGTTTTACATGTTTCGACTCTTTCCGAAACATTTTCAAAAACAAAAAATTGGTTAATCACAAACAAAATTGTTCAAAAAACAAAAATTTTTGTTTTTGAAAATGACTCGGAAAGAGGCGAAACATGTAAAACCACCTAATAAAAGTTATTTTAATTTGTATTATGTTGTTAATTTACACCTTTAGCATTTAAAAGGAATGTATTTTGATTTGTTACGAAATAAATTAAAAAAGGCATATAGTCCTTTCATAGGTTTTAAATCATTATTCTCAGTTTATGCCGCGGAAGTTAAACCCTGGGTTCCAGTGCTTCGCAAAATAAACTAGAAAGGAAAATCATGCATCAAGCGTAGATTATGAAACACATTTAGAATACTGTAACAAGACGTCACCGTTTAGTAAAATGAAAGATGTTGTCTAAGTAACCAAGGTCAAGGTCAAACAGGGTGGAGAAGCCTATCTTTCGGCTTAAGCTCAACTAGCCCCGCCTAGCAGAGGTGTTTACTATTACAAAATTGCACAGAAGGCTGCACACATTTGAAAAAGCCTATTACTAAATTCAATAAAAATCTGTGTTTCTCAATATAACATTAATGGTAGATTACAAATCAATTCTTTCATGTTACAAATCACGGTTCTATACTTAATACAATATTTTAATGCAATACTTAATACAATATTTTATACTTAAATAAATACGATATTTAACCTTAAATAAAGATGCTAAATTGAATACTAATTACAATATATAAGTTATAAAAGCCATTATAGTGAGATTTAAGAGCAAATTGCTTATAGACAAAGTACCTATGAGATGTTGGGTAATTACAGGTCAATGAAAACATAATTAGCGAAATGTTAATTTTCTTAAATGAGTTAATTACTAAATTAAATAGAATACATAGTTATACTAAAATAATTAAACACAAATACTGATTAAATAATAGTTCAGTGATGACATTATAGTAAAAATGACAAATAAACAAATAAACCAATTAACTAGTATTAAGTGAAATAAAATAAAATGAGATAATAAAGTGTAAAAATGTTGTGAAATGCCACACAAAAAGTGCCATTTTGAAGAAAACATCTTATTTCTAAATTTAAGGTGTTTTTCTAATCTATTTGTAATGCAACTATCTTTTACTATTTTCTTAAAGTTATACTTGTAGAATTTAGTTTAAAGATGCATATGATATATTAGGGACATGATTTTGAGTTTATAGTTATTTAATTTAGCTTAATGGGGGGTGCCATTTATTGGTTCCTAGAATTTCATTTCACCAGTCTCTAACTGGAGTGTTAGTTTTTGGTTATATCAAGGAAAGTTGAAATCTATTATTTGAACTGTTTAAAAATGCATAATAATAAATTAAATTTATCTTATAGTAAACACCATTAAAATTTGAGTTGTTTCACAAGTGTCTGACACCAGATGTCAGTTACTGCTTCATAAGTGCCCGTCATTGGATATCTGCATTACTAATAATGCAGTTCTAGATATTACTGTTATATACTTTTGATATATACTCTGCTTTACGAATAATGCAGTACCACTTACTAAATCCCACTTTTTATAAACAATATTGATGTATTTTGTGTTTATAAAAAGCATGAAGTTTTTTTAAAGCATTTTAATCTTTTAAAATAAAGTGTCCGTCACTGGTTCACTTTGTGTCTTTTATTGGTGTTTCAAAATAGGGATAGTGTCAGCTTCTGAAGTTTTTGACCATATTTATGAATAAAATTAATTTTTAATAATAAAATGTATAATATTTCAAAATTTTGCCAACAATAATATTTTAATATATCTCTACAATCCTTTCAAAAGCAAAGTTCAGTATAAAATAGATTTAAATTTTTGTAATAGTGATTTGAACAAGAAATAATCCTTAACGTGTCACTTACTGGGGGGTTTAACCCTAGTAGTTTGGTGAAAAACAAAATCCAATATTATCTCTTGTAACATTGAGAACTATTTATTTGAAATATAGCTCATAAAAAACTGCTCCACATACAATCAGAAAAAAAAATGCTTAAGTATTATGCAGCACGAAGTTAATCGAGCAACAAAAGCATTACATTAACTTTCAAAAGTTTCTTTTTCTATAGAGCGAAAGTGCCTTGGATAAAAGCTCATGACTTTCCAAGAATAAGTCTTGTATGCTCTTTTATAAGATAAAGTAACGTTTCTTTTCAAATGTTTTTTCGAGATCATAAAAGTTTGACTTCCTTTTATTCCCTCGTGAATCTGAGATTAGCATCTAGAGCACAGAAATATTTATGATTTTTCAGTCGTAAAACAATCTTTTAACAAAGTTTGATTTCTTATAAATTTTAAACAAATTCTTGTTTCACAGGTAAAGCAAGATATTATAAAATATGTAAAATAAAATTAATTGCTTTCGTAATTAAATTTTTAAATGAAATCTCATTTCAAAATTAATCTGAGATACAGAAAAAAATAAAACCCTGCAAATTAGTAACAAATCCTGATAAATTTAAACTAATGAACTCAAAATTCTGATAGATTATATGAAATAAAATTAATAATAATGTTCCATTCTGATTAATAGCGCTATTTTATTGAGCGACGGAGATGCTAAATGCTTTCAACTACTGGTAAACATGATAAACACTTATGATAAAAGTGACCCGAGTAGGAAAGAAGCCACTTTTGTAGCAATCACTGATAAAAAAAAGGGGTATCTATTACTGAATCATGTCTCCATAGTACTCCGCTTAAAATAAATAAATAAATAAATAAATAAATAAAATAAAATAAAATAAAATAAAATAAATGCTTTCAACTTTTGTATCGACCTATCAGATTTATTAAATTTTATTTGAAACAGGACTATGAAAAATTGCTCATTAGTATAGATTACATTCAGTTGCTGGAAAAAGAAAAGGTTGCTACATTCATTGTATGCATTGCAAGCTCTTATTTTTAACTACGTATTTATGTTATAAGATGTCTGTTCGGGATAAATCTAAGTTTGTTAAATGGCTGTAAATATATGAGATATATGTATTTAAGGATATAAATAAGCAAATGGACGTGGAATATTTGGCATAATGGTACTTAAGTAAATCATATAATAAAATTCGAGCAAATCTTGTCTACCTGTGTGTATATATGCATATTTTATCTTAAATACGGCTCTAACGATTTTAACGAAATTTTGTATCCTACCGTGTTTGAGTAGAAGACCATTGGGCTAGGTCACGTGTTCGAGAAAATTAGGTAGGTTAGTGGGTCAGTTTGGAGTCAATACGGGTCAATGCATTTCAATGGGAATGAATGCTGAAACAGTTATTAATTATTTTGGCTTTTAGAATATGAAGGAATTTTCTAGAAATTCCCAATAGGAGCCGAGATACATGATTCAACCAACCAAAGTCCATAAAACGTTCTCGAAAACATAATTGAAGCAATCAGGGTACGTAGAAATTTCTCAACACATGCTTGACCCTAAGTGCAAGAATGTTACCATGGCGACATTTTGCGAAAAAATTGACTTTCAGAATCTCAAAGATTTTTTTAGAAATTCCCAATAGAAGCCAAGATACATGATTTAACCAATCAGAGTCCATAGAACGTTCTAAAAAAAAAAAAAGAAGAATTCAACCGATCAGGGTACATAGAATTGATTGTTATATGTTTTACAGAGAATTTATACTTATATCAAGTTGGAAACAAAGCTAATTTTAACCGAACATTGCTCGGTCTTCCCAGCTGGTTATTAAATAAAGTTTATTCCTCTAGAGCATAAATAAATTATGTACGGAAATTTCTTTATAGTTATTTTTAAATAATGTAAAAGGTAATAACTGTAGCTTTATAATTAATTTTTTCAGTCTTTTAGAATATTTATTTATTTTTTGGTATTTTACTATCTTTTCTAAATGAAATAAAACTGTAAGAACACTTTATTTTATGTAACAAATTTATAATTAAAAAATGAAATATTTCTTGCCCAGAATTAGCAATTTTTTAATTTTCTGAAATGCCTTATAGGAAATAACAATCTTTTATATTCCAATAAAATCACTGCCTTTAAAGTTTTCATGAAAACATAATAATAATAAATCACTTAAAGCTATTCAAAAAATGACTTTTTATGATCGTAAAGGAAATGTTGTAAAATTTAATTTTCTAAAGAATTATCATTCTATGAGAATTTTAGACGATAAATTTCTACATTACATTTTCTCATATATTCTTTTACTCATTTTTTATTGCTTTTCACAAAATACGAGAATAACTATCTGCTATCTCAAAAATTTGACTTTTGTATAAGTCTGTATGGATGTGTGTATGTTTAAAATATAAAATTTTGTTTAGAGAAAAACCAGAACAAAGCTTGTGACATATGGAACGATTTAAATTATCATTAGAATGTAATAAAAAATATGACTTAGTGTAATAATGAATTTCAATATGGACCACAAAATTTGTTGATGACAAATTTAGCAGTATTTCGCCAAGTTTCTCAAATCTCGGCGACAATTTGACACATGCATGTGTACGTGCATGTACCACTTGGATGCTTGGTAAAATTATTACAAACTGCTATACCAAAATTCTCTATGGATTATTAAATTATTTTTAGTGAAATTTAGCTATTTCAAATTTGATTAATTTTGTTTAAAATTGTTTTAATGTCTTTCCAGTTTAAAATGCTATTTTTAATTTACTTCCGTTTATTCGACCAAGCTGAAAGTTTGTATACATATCTAAATCCGATGATAATGCAATATTATTAGCATTTGAGGCGCGTAGCATTTATACATAGTTTACCAGGCCACACAAAAGATTTAGGATATATTGTTAACGAATTACGATATATTGCTTACAAGCAGAATTTCTAATTCGATTTGAAGAAAATTTATAGATGTTATTGAGATACACAACAGCATTTTTTCAATTGAAAATAAAGTACATAACTTTATCTATTTCTTTTACTGGGAAAAACCAAATCATTCGGATATATTACCGCCTATGTGAAGGAAGTTTAATTCAAATTCAACACAATTTACACGGGTTATTGATGTACACAACAGCCTTTTCCCTATTGAAAATAGTGAGCGTAGCATTTTCAGGGTGACTTCTAATTAACCTACATCTTTAAACTGAAATAATTTCCTAGTGCCTGATTAGATGCCGCGACGAATGCGTGCAGTGAAAGAGGACATAAAAATAATTTGTTTAGTGTCAGTTCCACGCAATGTTGAAAATGTGTCCCAAAGCGTCATATTCAACCGAAAATCGTATTTTTATTGTTAAAAATTGGTATTTATGTGGTAAAAATACAAAACTATTTCTACGGAAGTGGTATTCAACATTCAGAAACCAGTTATTATCACCTATCAATACCCCAATCGTTATCGTTGTGAATTGCATTGGCCGCTTTATTATCCAGATATGGATCCATGCGATTTCTATCTTTGGGGTTATATTAAAGATTTGGTTTACAAGAATAAGTCGACAACCCTTATTAGCCCCAAAAGTTCCCTAACTGACTCATTTTCAAGCTAAAAAAAAAAGAAACGCTCGATTTTGTTACTGACAACTTTGTGACTAAGTTGCGCTATTGTATGACTTCTGAAGGTTCTCACTTTGAAAACCTTATCCATTAAATTCCTTTTCCACGTTATTTTAAATAAAAAAATGTTTGTAGTGCTATCTGCAACGACTCAAGAGTTATTTCAGTTAAAACTTGTAGGTTAGTTAAAAGTCACCCTGTATATTTCTTTTACAGGACCATATAATATAAGTCACATATGGGAAAATAATGGACAGAGATGGCTTAAAATATATTTTAATGATGTCAAAAAAATATTTTTAGTTACTGGATAATTGTTGTTTAAGATTAATTGTTTTAGAAATGATTACTGGAATTAACGAAAAGGTTTCTTTGATAACAGTAATTTTTCACCTAATTTTTGTAATCACTTCTGCTATATAAGGGAAATTTTCTAAAACATTTTTAGAATATAATATATTCATTTTATTATCATACTTGTTTTTATTTATTAGGTAAAACACTTTACTTATATTACGCATATTTAATTTAAAAAAGAATACTTTAATTTCTGAAGCATTTTTTTCCTTTATTGTTTCACCAAAACCATTTATTTTATTTAGATTTCAATATGTTTCTACTTTTTTAATATAAATTTATATTTCTAATGAATGGTTTTGAAATTCATGAAAGTGATTCAACATTAAATCCTTTCATTAATGTTATGTTATTTGTCAATGTTTTCGTCTTTTAATTGAGAATGCAATTCTTATTGCAATGTATTCCTAAATCATTAAAGAGTCTTTGTAATGATTTATTTGGGAAAAATAGTTTTAAAGATCGATACAATAGCCTTTTCATAAAATGTAAAAGAGAAAATAACTTCCTTTCCCTCTAAATTCAATAACGTGTTTAATGGTTTAGCTTTATTTAAAACAATTTTTAAAAGACATAACTTATGTTAAGTAAAGCTACGTAGAATACGTTTTGATTGAAAATATTACTTCTTAAATATAAAACATATAGTATTAGCATAATAGTATTTAAGAACATTTTTCTATCTATAGATCTTGACTCATGTAATTCGATTAATGAATAGGAATTCCTAATCAATGTTTATTTTTTAAGCTTTATTTTATAATCTATACTAATACTATAAAGGAGTAAAGATTGTTTTGTTTGTTTGTTTGTTTGTTTGTTTGTAGGGGGTAATCTCTGGAACTACCGAACCGATTTCAAACATGATGGTGGCAAATTGATGGTGACAACCCCTGCTCCAACATAGGATATATTTTTTGTGGGTGCCACTATCCCCAGGGGGGTGCAGGAGCGATAAACGTTCTAAAATTGGGATTTTGTTTATACTGAAGGAGCTAGAAATTTAAAATTTGGCATTGTAGTTACTTATAAGATGTAAATGCTCCCTAAGAATAAAATTTAAAGAAAAATTCGAAATTTAAAAGGGTTAAATGAGCGAAAAGCGTTCTAAAATCATTCTAAATTGCAATTTCTATGGAATCTCTGGAACTACCGAACCGATTTCAAAAGTGATGGTGGCAAATTGATGGTGAAAACCCCTGCTCCAACATAGGCTATATTTTATTTATTTTATGTCGGTGTCACTAACCCCAGGGGGGTGCAGCAGCGAAAAACGTTCTAAAATTGCGATTTTTTTTTTATACTGAAGGAGTTAGAAATTAGAAATTTGGCATTGTAGTTACTTATAAGATGTAAATGCTCTCTAAAAACAAAATAAAAAAAAATCGAAATTTAAAAAGGTGAAATGAGCGAAAAGCGTTCTAAAAACATTCTAAATTACAATTTCTATGGAATCTCTGGAACTACCGAGCCGATTTCAAAAGTGATGGTGGCAAATTGATGGTGACAACCCCTGCTCCAACATAGGCTATATTTTGTGTCGGTGTCACTAACCCCAGGGGGGTGCTGGAGCGAAAAACGTTCTAAAATTGCGATCCTTTTTATACTGAAGGAGTTAGAAACTTGGAATTTTGCATGGTAGTTACTTATAAGATGTAAATGCTATCTAAGAACAAATTCTAAAAAAATTCGAAATTTAAAAGTTGTGAGATGAGCGAAAACCGTTCTAAATACATTCTAAATTGCAATTTCTATGGAATCTCTGGAACTACCGAACCGATTTCAAAAGTGATGGTGGCAAATTGATGGTGACAACCCCTGCTCCAACATAGGCTATATTTTATTTATTTTATGTCGGTGTCACTAACCCCAGGGGGGTGGGGTGCAGGAGCGAAAAACTTTCTAAAATTGCGATTTTTTTTTATACTGAAGGAGCTAGAAATTTGAAATTTGACATTGTAGTTACTTATAAGATGTAAATGCTATCTAAAAGGAAAATAAAAAAAAATTCGAAATTTAAAAGTGTGAAATGAGCGAAAAGCGTTCTAAAAACATTCTAAATTACAATTTCTATGGAATCTCTAGAACTACCGAACCGATTTCAAAAGTGATGGTGGCAAATTGGTGGTGACAATCTCTGGTCCAACAGCCTCTTTAATAAAAAACTATGCATTTGTGACGACTGGGTTTTTCGCTAATTGTTGCCACAGATTAATCTCGGAAAATGAAACATTTGAAGTTACTGAAAAAAAAATAGTAGCTCGAAAAGTATTTGTCAGAAAATTATTAGGCAAACTGCGTTCGAAAGGTAAAAAATTGTATTTTTCTTGATATTAATTTCAAATCTAATGATTATGCCATTTTTCAAACATTGAATTTGAAAAATTACTAAATTTCACAATGGAGTACCATAGCAAAAACTTCACGCGTAAAAAGATAATGATTAGGGCGACGTGTCCTGGCGTGTATATTAGCTATAGCACGAGTCACAAATTATAGTAGCCTTATTATTCTGTTAAAATATAAAAGTGAATTATGAAATGTCAATATTTTGTTGGATTAAAAGTTCGTTATAAGAAATTGACCAGCGTAGCGGGCGTAGCTTGCTAGTTTATAACATAAATTTAAAAAATAAAATAAATGGTGAAAATTAACCAAATGAAGAGATTTGTAACATAAAAATGATAACAGTGAAATATTTTGAATAATGTTCATGGTACAAGAAGATTGGATTGCTAATAACTAAACGATCATGTGTTTCATGTTGTATAAAAAATTGCTAATATATAAAATGTGAGAACTACGGATAATAATTGTCTAAATAACCTACAATATTTTAAATTACCTTATATCCTGCATACTTTTATATTTTATGAGATTTTCTTTTATGAGATCTACAGTTCTGGCGTTAAAATTATCAGGTTAGGAGACGTTGAATAAAATATAACATTTTCTTCATTGTGGGGTTAATCTGGCAGATAATTCCACAGCTATCTATCAAAAGTGAATATCTCTTAATTATTGCAGAGTTCCAAATTATTGTTGCAATAAGAAAAGCACGATTTCAAAACGCTGCGAAAAGACTAAAACTGACTCCTAAGAGCCATTTGATGGCTTATTTATATATCTTATTGGCGATATTCGACAACTTCTGCCAGTTTAAGACAAATCATTTTTTACTCAATCAGAGCATTTACACGAAAGTTCTCCTCATGCACTGACAGCAATGAATAAACAATTTTTGAATATGAATGTAACTTACCACTACAAGAGAGTACTATTAGAAGATAAGGGTGACATACGCATTTGCCTCTAATTGTGAGTTGCGACATACGGGTTATAAAATTTGATTAGTTGCGACAATTTTGGACAAAAACAAATCGCCAAGCTTTTTGGTGTACTTGGCATTATCGCCAAGAAGCAATAAAACTAGCCGTATATTTGGAACATTATAAGAAAGTACGTCATTGCATGATTCTCTATTCTTGTTGACTATTTCTATACATTCTCGGATTGTTAGTTCATAATAATTCGTCAGAGGGCATATAATTCTTGGATTATTGAGATCTATTTTAATGTTCTGCTTTTGGCAATGTCTCGGTAGAGTGGTAGATTGTCTATTGAATTGTAGGTCACTTTTATGTTCCTTTATACGATCTTTCAACTTTCGAGTCGTCATCGCGATATATTAATCAGAAAGCAATAAAATGTAATAAATTTTCAATCTTTCTTTCCCCACCTCTTTCCTGTTTAATGGTGTCGACCATTTGAACCCGGGTGAATATCTTGTACTCTCCTGATGTTCTCAGTTTTGAAGCGTGCCATTTGCGAGTGAGATCCAGACAAGTGACGTTAATAACATCAGTTTAGATCCTGAATCCTGAGGAAGGCTAGGTGCGTAGCCGAAAGTACTAGATGATTTTAATGTAATTTTTAAACATCTGTTAAAGTATTTTTAGTAATCTTCTAGGTAGTTAATCACATTGTTTGTGTATTTTTATATTGTTTTACTAAGATGAATTTTAGCATTCTGAACTAGTTTTTTTTATGTGAAGAATGTGTTTATTTAAACTTCCAGCGGGAAGTCTTAATTTTTTTTTTAGGCTTAATTTTTTTCATTTCAGGCGCTTAATGTATTTTTTGCACACAGTAGTTATCCTATTAGAAATGCAATGATATTTCATAACTGTAATAGACGTCTCGTTAAACTAGAAATTATATAAATCAGTAGTAAATATTGCATTATAATTTAAGCGTCATTTGTGAGAACAAAATTTCTAAAAAAATTAATTTGTCGTAAAATTTTAGACAGCGCGTTTTGACGCATGCCTAAGCTTTTGTAAGAGAAGATAAATTATATTTTAATCGGCATATGTACTACATAAGATATAAATTTTACAACTGCGATTTGCGGATAATTGCTCACACAATTAAAAAAACATCGCAGTGCAATACATTCAGCGGACTTGAACTTCATTTTCTTTTCACACTATTTTGAAAAAACAAGTGTAGTTTTCATTAGATTTTCATGTAAAATAAATTTCCACCAAAAGATAAATAACATATTTTTCCCACTATCGCACTAAATAATTTAATTTTCCTCACTATCTTTAGTTTCTTATACAGATCTAAACAACATTAACTATTATAAATCAGCTATTTTTTTCATTGAAGGTTTAAAACATAAATAAAGATAGAGTATACGGTATATCTCTCCTTCAAAAATGTAAGGTAAAGCCAGGAGAGATGGCGTGGTCGGAGAGATTGCGCGCATAGAGGTTCGGGGGGGGGAGGAGTAGAGTGAGTGCGTAGAGACTCCAGGTAGTTGTACAACAGCAGTAGTGGAGTGTCTACTTGAAAGTGTACGTTGATTGTTTTGAGCGTCTAAGATAAATCATTGCTATTTTGTGCTTGAATTTTCATAGCTATTCATCAAAATTTCTATACAATGTCAATAGTACAAAATATTTTAAACTTAAACGATTTCTCATAAGCTACTAATTTAGACTAACAATGTGAACATCAACGGTTCGTTTTAGTAGCAGCCATGTTTATATAAAAGGCCGCGCAATCTCTCCTACCGAAATTGGAGAGTTTGTGCATCTGCTACTCAGGAGAGATGGCGCATTGTTCCTATTAGTTTCCATGCTAGGAGAGATTACGCAGATTGCATAAAAAATGAAAAATTAAAATGGACTAATTTTAAGTTAAACGTGCTATCAAGTAACTTAATGTTATTTTGTAATCTTATCTGGACTTGCTTTTTCTGATTCTTTAATTTCTTTTTCTTTAATTAAATTTTTTTAATCGTTTTTAAAATTATTTCCTTTTTCTGATTCTTTAATCATTAGGTTAAAATATTCACTCCTAATACAATAATATTTGTTCACAAAAACCTTACAACAATGTCATTTAATTGTAATTATTATTGTTAACAATTTAATTGTAGTTATTATTAGTAACAATCTCTCTTACCCATGTGCGCAATCACACAAACCCTGTAAGGACAGATTGCGTAAAATAACTTTCTTGGTTTTATTACAACTATTCTATTAAATTACAACATAACAACAAAATAGCAATGGAAATGAATAAAAAACAAATGATGTAAATATTATTCATGGATAGTGTAGCAAAAAATTAATATTTAGGTTTTTTATTCTTATTATTTTGAATTGTGCGCAGACTCTCCTAGCTTTACCTTACATTTTTTAAGCTTTGTTTAAAATATACAATGAAATGATTCCTATTTTATCTTTTAAATTAACTTCTAGATACTGCTATTGCTTTAAAAAATCCAAATATACAAATCCCATAAATATAGAATTAGAATGAGTAGTGCAACTGATGTGGAAATAAATTTTTAAAAGTATGATAGGGCACTGTTGTTAAGAGAAACAAGTCAGAAATATGACATAAATTTTATACATAAATGAATATTCGATAGTTAAAATTTCGGTAATTTATATATTTATTGTAAACATCACTATTTTTATTTATTTTATTTAATAAATAAAACAATCGAGTTTTTTATTTATTAATTTTAATACATAAATAATCGGTAATTCAATTCAAATTAATTGTTATTTGAGGGTCAAATGATCAAAAATAATTTTTAAAAATGTGAAAGTGCATTTTTGCATTTCTCTCTTACAGTTTAAGAGTATCAACATTTTATAACATCTTTCAAAGACATTCGTCAACTTTCGATTAGATTCGACATAACCCTCTAGTTCATCCGAATAAAAGTAATGCATTTCATAGAATTCTTGTCCAATAAAGCTAAAGTACATGTAAATTTATGTTTTCTATGCATTTCTGCTGCAACATAACAACGATAGTTGCATGATTGCTCGTAAAGTGTCAAGCGCTGGTGAAATTGTATTGCGTTCAACGATAATCCAAAGAATGTGGAACTAACAAGGAAAGTCTCCATAAGCGCATACTCTGAAATTTTTGAAAAAATTACAGAATATTCTTTTTGTGAGGATATATACGTTTATAGAAAAAAATTGCTGCGGAACCTCGATATAGCGTCCGTAAAAGAATATGAAAATTTTGTGTCTTTGGCGAATTATCTCTGGTTAGCGACATAAGTTAATAGAAAATAAAATACGCTTTTATGACAAATGCTCTTTTAGAAAAAACTTTTTCTTACTCTTGATACTCTTCAAGTAAGTTTAACTTAAAGGAATACACTTTTATAACTACAGTTTTAGCATATATCTAAAGAAAATTAACAATCATATTCTACGGTTTAGAACAAAATTTAAATTGGTTAAAAATATTTCAAACTAAAAATTAATGTCCGATTCTGAGCACTGTTAATTTGATTTTGATATTGTTAATGTCGGATTGTTTGTACATGTAATTTTTTGATTATTTTCAAATGCTCTTTTTTGACCAAAAAATTACCAGTTGTAGATCCATTTCCTCCCTATAAGACTCTGGTGTCAAGTTTGCTCAAAAATTAATACAAATTGAGAAAAAAATTTGTGTGGTGTGTCATTTACAGGATTCAGCGAAAGGGGTTCTTAATATGGTATACACTGGGTCCCTAATATGGCATCCAGTGTATTCGGCACCCACACAAAAAATGTCAAAGAAAATCAAGATTTCAGGGTATTAAAGTAAAACGACACATCTTTCACATAAAATAAATTTATTACACTAGAATATTTAATCATAAAAAAGTATATTTCTCAAATATAAAATAAAGCTGGGGCAAAGAATGACATGAAACATTTCCTAAATTAAGATAACTAGCCTAAGATAGGTTATCAAAAATATTCAAATGAGTAGTTATGAAGAAATAAAAGTAAACAGAAAAAACAAATAATTGACATAAAAGTAAAAAAATATATATATACGAAAACAATTAGATAAAAAAAATTCAAAACATGGGGTGCACAGAAATAAGTCAGTTTTCCTGCCCCCACAGTCCTCGTGAGACCACCTAATACACTGGGTGCATCTAGCCCACTTTTCTACCATGTAATCATCAGAGAATTTTGATGCAAAAAGGGGACACTCAACGTCTTCTTCTGTTTCATTGAACGATTCCGGGTCCATGTCAGGGTCTGTGTCGATAAGCGGAAGTTTATCCTCATCGAGACTATCATCAGATGATTCAATATGAATAGCTTTTTGGTGTCTTTTCCGAGTAATTTTCTTCTCGGCCTTTGACATACGATTTTTTGCTGCAGATTTTCCTGAAATTGATGTTTTAGAGGATGATGGCCATTCTTCATTGGTGGGAACACTTACTGCCGGTTTTTGCTTAGCCTTCTCTTTCTTCTTTTGTTCTTTAGCCGTTTTGTCATCCTTCTTTTGGCTTAACATCCTCTTGTAGGGAAATGATGTAATATGTGAGGCTTTCCAAGATCTTGATGACGAATAGGAAGCAGGTCGTAAAGGCACAGGTGAGATGTCGTTAGGTGACACGAAGTTGCGAGTATGTTGTACTGTGGTACCAGGATTCAAACCATTCGTGGAAGAAAGTTCTTGATAAGGCACTCCAGAAGAAATTAATGAAGCCTGAAGAAGAACACCATATGAAGCAACATTAGAATCGTTTCTGTTTAAAGACTTCTCAATATTATTACTTGGCATGAAATCAATATCCTCGGAAATGTGTCTGTTACAAGGGAATAGTTCAGTCTTCTTAAAGGCATTGATTGAAGTCAACGTTGTCACAATTCTCTTGTATGCCTTCGCAAACAATTCACCAACCGGATTGTTTGTCACAACCCTTCCAGGGTTGTTCCTCAGCCATGTCACAATCTCTTGACCAAAGTAATAGTTGATGGGAGCCATGAACCCTATGTCGAGCGGTTGTATCTTGTGAGTTGAGTGAGGAGGTAATGATACAATAGACACATGATTTTCACGCGCCATGTCTATTATGTCCACATTTCAAGTGTGAATGTAGTGGCCATCTAATACTAATAGAACGGGGTTAAAAGCAGTTGACCTTGTTAACTGAATTAAATGGTTTTTACCACTTTGCACAAATATCTCATTGAATCCATCTAGAAGAGTGACAAGCACAAACCGATCCAGCTTGTGTTCCATACATCAAGTTTATTGGCATATTTTCCCTAGGAAAAATCAATAGAGGAGTGACATAAATGCCACAAGCATTCATGCAAGTAATGACAGTCATGAGCTTGCCTCTTTCTGCATAAGTTATAGTACAAACACTTTTCTTCCCTTTCAGACTGATAACTTTGCTTCGGTGGCTTTGTACAATCGTTAGACCATTCTTATCTACATTGAACAACCTTTGAAGATCATTATTTATTTTCTCCTTTTTTTTTCGGAAATTTCGAAGAATTCAGAAACTCTTTCAGGGGAAAAACTTTTGGCCCTTGACATTGATAAAGCTTTTGGCGTTCTCATTGACAGCTCACGATGCCTCTTCATAAATCATCGAAGCCACTTTTGCCAGCAGCTTGCTTTTCTCGGGAAAACGAGTGCTTCAACCCTTTTCGCATTGCAAGTTGGAATGAAAAGCGTCTAATGTTGCAACTCCTCAACCCGTAAAAACGTTTTTCAATTTCGATGAGATAAGTTACTAGCTGAGCTTCAACATCAAGTGGAAGTAGAGTTTTTCTCCCTAATTTTGTTTCAACCACTTCTTCTGTGGACCGAGGGTCTTTGACATACCTTATAAGTGTTGTCTTTGGAACATTATATGTTTTAGATGCCTCTAAGTAGCCCATCTTCTTTTCTTTGACAGCAGTCACAGCTTCCGTCATGGCCTCCCAAGCTTTTCTTTTTTTTGGATGTCTTCTGTTGGTCTGACATCTAAGCGTCTAACTAACTCACTGATTGCTCCACTTCCATATACAGGGTGATTATAAAAATAATATCCCGAAATTTGGGCCCCTAACTATCATACCATTCACAGGAACTGAATGAAATTTTGGCAAAATGTATTTTGAGGTATGCGCTCAAGAATGATATGGAAAACAACAGTGTCACTCAAACAGTTACGGTTACAGTGAGCAAATTTTGAAAAAATGAAATGGCAACACCCAGTGTTTTGTATTGGAATGTGATTTCCATTGTGAAAAACCGTAAATAGCGTAGGAACGGCAACTGTAGCATGAAAATCACCGGCGGTAGATAGGCTAAAAGTGAGGACAACCACTAAGGACAGAGGAGCAGCATAAAATAAAGCATTTTATTGTGTTTCACAAATTTTCCACATGACCGCCTTCACACACGAGGACACTTTGCATGCGGCCGATGGTGGATAGCACTACAGCACGTATCATGGCAATAGGAATCTCTTGAATCGCACTTTTGATGGCATCTCTCAAATCAGATGCAGTTTGAGGACGAAACTGATACACTTTGGATTTCAGATATCCCCACAGCCAGAAATCCATTCGTGTCAGATCAGGACACCTTGGTGGCTACGGAAACGGGAAATGACGGGAGATAACTCTGTCACCAAACTGTTGAGTTAAGACACGTTTTACTGAAGACCCGACATGTGGAGGAGCGACATCTTGCATCCACACAACTTCAGATATAGCATTTTGCTGTTGCAATGCAGGAATCGCGTAATGAGTTAACATGTCCAGATAGCGAGCACTCGTTACTGTACACGTTTGCAGATCACCGGCAGTAACCTCTTCAAAAATGTAAGGGCCGAGGATGAACGTACTCGTTATACCACACCACACAGTCACATTTTTCTCGTGTAATGGACGTGCATGCGCATCATGTGGATTATTCTCTGCCCAGTGCACACAATTTTTCGAATTCACGTTACCAGTTAACGAGAAATGCGCCTCATCTGTCCACAGAATGCGTAAATGCCAGCTGCTATCTTCATCGTACCGGATAAGGAATTGGTTTGCAAAATCCAGCCGTATTTGATAGTCTCCCGCTTCCAACATCTGGACACGCTGGAATCGATACGGAAACATGTTTAGAACAGAGCGCAGAATCTTGCGTACAGTTCAATTCGGTAGATCCAGAACACGTGAAACATCGCGTGCAGTTGCGGGACGAACTGTGCTTATCGTCTGATGGACTTCTGAAACAGCTTCCACAGGAACGGAAGTCCAGACCGAGGTCGATCGCATGTGCAACCAGTTTCTTCAAATTTATGAATCAAGTTCCGTACAGCTTTGACAGTGCACGGGCTTAGCCGTAATACATGGTTTCTGCGGTAAATACGCAATGTCTCTGCGGCATTTTGTCCATTCAGGTAATAAATCTTTACAATATCCCCACGTTCTTTCCCTGAAAGCGACATCTTGTTTGGAATGGCAGAAAGAAACATACTGGGCTCGCATTTCGCAGTGCCTTTTCTTTCACCTAGCGTGACGACGTCAATCATGACTGTGTCTTACGTAGAACCCGAAATTTGCATTTCTTGGTTTCTTCTTCTCGTTTTGTGGAGAACTAATCAGGCTGGGATATCAGTCAAAGAAACGGTGTAACGTGTAACGTAAATGAAACGAAAATTAATGCTCTGTGCACGGCTAAGTCCTTTTTACTTTTCCCTTGCCTAGTTCCGGTGATTTTCATGCTACAGTTGCCGTTCCAACGCTATTTAGGGTTTTTCACAATGGAGATCACATTCCAATACAAAAAACTGGGTATTGCCATTTGATTTTTTCGAAATTTTCTCACTGTAACCGTAACTGTTTGAGTGACACTGTTGTTTTCCATATCATTCTTGAGCTCATACCTCAAAATACCTTTTGCCAAAATTTCATTCAGTTTCTGTGAATGGTATGATAGTTAGGGGTCCGAATGTCGGGATAGTTTTTTTATAATCACCCTGTATATGTAAGAGAGAGGATGTTCGAGAACATGTCACGATTTTCTAATGCTAGAATTTTCTGGAATCCCCTTAAAAACATGGAACAGTATTTAATACATCTCCATACCTATAAGGATGGTTACCATGGAGGAGGCATTCTGTCGCCAAATTTCGCCAACTTGGCGATACATCGCCAAATTTGGCAACCAAAAGTAGTCGCCAAAAGTTACGCCAGCTTCGCAATATCTTTAATATTTCACCAAATTCTCGCAATCTTCCATTGTAATCCAATAAGATTTACTTGCTTGCAGAAAATCAACAAATATTTTAATGCAACGAAAACTAATATTAGCTTATGAATAGAGCTTAATTGAACTATTTACATTATTTTTGAGCACAAACACTAACTATTTACAAAATCCGTAACAATATGTAAAGATAAAGTAAATAGGTAATACACGAAAAAAAAGGAGGCCCATATATGGCACTATATCCATAATTGGGAATCCTTGGTAGTGCCATATTGAGAACTCCACATGGATTGCTAATACTGGTTACTGACATAAAGAAAATGAATTTCAACCCAAACCAATAATTAGCAAACAATAATATAAGTAAACTGAAATTACAGATTTCTTCAAACATTTCAAAATCACTTACCTTCTTCGAAAAAGTTATTCTTGAAAATGTAACCTTAAAAATATTCAACACTTGGAAACACAACTGGTGCAGTATCAATACTAAAATCGATAGAATGAATGTGAACGCACTGCACCCTGTTGAGTAAACTTGAAAAAATATTGTTTGAGAACTTGCGACTTCTCCTTTACAATATATAAGGTAGTGCCATATTAGGGGACTATACCATATTTGGGCACTTTACCCTAAGTTTATAGAAAAAATAATAAACTATGTAATCGTTTAAGTTTAAATTCCTAAAATACTACGCATTTAAACATTCAATTAAAAAAACAATTTCCAAATGCATTAAAATCGATTGCCTTGCCGAGGAAAAAGCGTTGCTAGCCAAATCGCGTCTTTTTTCGCAGTAAACTCGAAAGTTATTTTTTTTTGCAAGTTTTTTACTGGGATTCCGCAGCTAAATTTGACTGATCCTTTATTATGTACATAAGTAGTTCCATTAGAATTTTTTTCAAAATATTCTATGTATGCGCTTTAAGGAGACCTTCCTTGTAAGATGGCAGACATTTCGTCAATGTCCAATCTCTCTCTTATGTAGGATCTCAATTCGAGATTGGAATGTAGTGCCATCGATTTGCTTTGGTGACGGTTGGATGTTTCCGGTGAAAACCGGGTATGAGCCGCTTAGGATCTAGTAGAGCCATGATTTTTTTAGGCTATATTTTGATTAGATATGTCACCACCAAATTGCTTTAGTGTCCGTTTAATGTTTCCCGTGAAAACCGGCTATTCACGGCCGCTTGGGATGGAGTAGTGACGTGGTTATTTTTTAGGCTGTATTTTGGGAAGAACTTTTATCTTTTTTGGTCCATGTAACACCGAGTTACGATATTTTTTAAAATTATTTTTTAAGCTTTTATTAAAATTTAATTTTAAAAGTATTTTCTTTATTGGATTTCACATTTTTTTATGCATCTGCAATTGACTTAGGATGCATTCTGGAGAATGACGATTTGGAAATTTGATATATGGTCATGGAATAATATAAAAAATGAATGTTACAATTACCAGAATCGTGACTCTTGATGTGAAGTCATGTCATTCTTTTAACTATTTATATTACACGTTTTCTTGAAAATATGCAATATTCATATTTTTACGGTCGCCTCATTTACTCACAAAATTCTGAGATTAAATAAAGCAAAAAATCCTTTAAAAATGGTAGAATTTTGCCTAGATGATAGATAATCAGGTATTGTTTTTAACCACTTGCATTTATTTGCCGAAAGCAAAGCTTGATTGAAACTGCCTATATTTCTAGGAAGTTTGAATATCAACTTGTCATCACTTTGAAATAACTGACTTTGATGGGATCCGATTTATTGCAAAAATTGATTGAATACATAAGATTAATAAAACAGAAAATCATTTTCTCAAATATTGTATATAATGTAGATTAAACTTCTAACAATCCCATTATAGTTGAACGATGATTGGATTGCGTATAATTTCTTGCATCTTGATTTGTATAGCAAATATACTACAGTGTTGGGCCTAATTAAACTAATGCGAAGGACATTCGGAAAATAAATAATTTTGTATTTCTTTTTTCAGAGTCACGGAGAAACATAAAACTTCAGAACACAATACTGTTTTCTGTAAGTTTCTAACATGATCACCATTGACATTGAACTAGTTCTATTGTGCTATAGACTTGAAAAAACTCTCCTGATATAACTCTGTGATCAGACATTTTATTTGTTCACCGCGGGAACTGTCAGATTAGATCTTTGAATCTAAAAACACTCAGCAATATGAAGTCTGTTTTTCATCGCAAGATAAATCACAGTTCTTCAATCGTAAAGTTGAATAATGATGTAAGAATCCGGACTGCGCGGAAAACTCATTCCCAATCTTTGTCGAGTGATGTTGAGTCACTCGACGTACTGCCAGACTAGCAAACAAATATTCTCCTAATATTACTCCAATATTGTGTTTGTTGTATAAATTTCCAATGTAATGACAATATTACTTAAATATTGTTTACATTGAAAATAATGTACAATGTAATGCCAATGGTAAAGAAATATTGACTTTATGTTGGAAATATGTGCAATGAAATGGCAATAATGCAGAAATAGTACTATTATTAGCTTTACAAATACAAAATATTTTTTGCAAATATTATAAACATTTGACATCCCCAATGTTATGGAAATAATGCTTTACGAGAGTAAATAATGACATTAATATGCAGCCAAGATATCGCCAGTATTGACCCAATATTATTTATAAACAACGATGCTTTTATCTAGTCCATTTAAAAAACGTAGTTAAGTCAACGGTATCGATAAATTCTAGTGAAGGTCCAACATACCGTCAAAAACTTTTTTTTTTAATCACAGGACATAGAATTTTACCTTAAAGACTCCTTTAAGTCCGTTACATAATATTAAAAATGTATCAATATTGGCAGCGATTACGTCGAAAAATAGCTAAACCTTTCATTGCGTTCTGATGTTCTCTATCCCTGTTTGTGCAAAATCTTGTTTCCGAAGAACAAAGTATATATTTTTCAATATTTCTTATATTTATTAACAAGAGAGAAAAGAAAATGCAGTTTTTTGCATAAAAAACACATATTTTGATTTTTTAATTGAAAAGGGGGACTTTTGAACTCGTTTATCCTTGATATTTTACGGGTGCCACTGTACAAAAGTTTTGTCTGAGTGGCTTCATGGGAAACCAATGCAGCACAAATCCCGTTGAAGTATATCTAGTAGTCTAGTCCTTGACGTGTATTTTTTTTGAAATTTTAAAGTTTTAACGAAATTGCGGATTATCAAACATCATTTGTCTGTTAAAAAAATAAAATAAATAAAAGATTTAAAGATTCAAAATTTTTAAATTTTTAAAAATATATCGCTAAAGTATTAGGGAAATATATAAGCTTTCATAAAGAAAGCAAGTATATCGGCTCAATCGTTGCTGAGATTTTTTGGGTATCAAATTGAAAAACAATGCTTCGAAAGAAAAATGTTTAATGTACCGATCGCTCGTACACTGCGCGAGAAGAATTGCTATAACTTCTATGTGTACTTAAAACTTTAAAAACGGTTTCGAAAAAATATGTATGAAATGTCATATATTTATATAATGCAAAAATAAACAAAAATACTTTTTTATACTTCCATAGTCTCTTAAAGTCAATGCAAAATGTTGAGACACGATATGTGGAACAGAAGTAAAATAAAATAAATTAAATGTAAAAAAAAAAAAAAAAATTAAACATGCTTTTATTAAAATTCGAAAAAAGTCAACTTATATTATAAATCACAAATTTGTGTGCTATTCAATGCTGATATCATAATGATGCGGACAACAATGTGGTTAAAATGGGTGAATGTTGCAACAATGGAGCTATATTTTCAATTAATATTAAATAATCGCAACATTATTTCTATGGGGAAAATGCAAGTTTTGGGACGACGTTGCCCCCCCCCCCCCCCCTTAGGGTTCGAATTTTAAAAAATCAATGACTATCATTCATGTATTGCCCACAGGAATACATATATATTCCAAATTTCAAAACTCTATGTCAACAGAAAGTGAGTGAAAAATGAGTAATAAGATTTGACTGCCACATACATACAGAAATGCAAGTTAAAAGAAAGTATGTAAAAAGCAAACAGCAACAAAATGGAAAGCATATTCAATAATTGATTTGTAATTTCTTTTTACTTTGTTATTGTAGTTGATGAGAGTTTGCATTGTGATCTCAAAATGAGTAACTTGGTTTGCGGGTCCAAAATCTGCGTGACATAACTGCGCGATGTTTTCAGTACTTTCCTTGTACGAAAACGGTATTTTTGGGTCACTTTCCCTTGAAAAGTCCTCCCTGAAGGCGTCCCTCATTTAACTATATTATTGCCAAAACTGGCAGATGCTTAATACGTCTCTTTTTTGTAGTCGATGAAAAAGAATATGGAAACGTTTATTAAAATTTTATCACACATTTATTTACAACACAATTATTAAGAATTACTGGTTTTACAAATATAATATTTTTCCTATTTAATTACAAGACATTAAATGGCTTAAAATAATTTCAACATTCGTATCCAACATTTACTTTAAATGAAAATTTCGTTCGACTTCTATAATATTATGTTTTATGCGTTTCACCTGAATAAAAATTTAAAACTATCTTAATGTGCTTTTTCGCTTATAGGGATACATTAACCTACTTCCGTTGATGAATTCCGAGAATCTTTACTTGCTACCATTAAATATAATGGACAAAAGCAGTTATCTGAGGCCCTAATTATCTGAAAATGCATGCCGGGTTCTTAAATTTCAAATGAATGTCTTACCGGTTTAACATTAAGGTAATAAAATGAATCAATATGTGTGAGATTGGTTGAATTTTGATTGTGATACTTATTATCGTCAGATGGATTTTATAACGACAACGGCGAAAGAAATTTTATAAATTCTCAATTCTTCTGCTAATAGTATGGAGAAGTCTGAAATCAATAAATTTTGTAGATGACTGTTCAAAAAGACATGCATTTCTGGAACAATAGGTAACTGTTTATAACATTTAATTTAGTAATTTCTCATTTTCTTACTAATTTCTAACATATTTGGATTTTATTTCTGGGTTGCGTATCTTTTTGCCCATTATTATTTAACTTTTATAAAATCACACGGGTTTTTTCTTTCCCTTTTCATTTTTAAGTAAGTGAATCTACATATGTCTATTGAAAAGCGTAACTCATAAAGATGTGCAGTTAAGCTACAACTATCTGAGATCCAGTCAACCGAATTGATATCAGGAAACAAAGACCTGCATTTAACGAAATGAACAACCTATTTAAATGCGGATTTATGTATTCGTTCACAGAAAGCCAACTTGGGCCTCGTGTATAAAGTTACGTAGGTCCCTCCATAAATGGATTCATATAAAAGAGGGAATTACAAAATAATAATAAAAATTATTAAATTTGTTATCTTTACATTAAACAAGTTTTAAATAATTCATGTTTATAACAACAACTTCTATTTTAACAAAATAATTTCATTTAATATTTTAAATTGATTTCATTTTAAAATAAAATTGATGTGTAATTAATAATTATGTACTATTTGTGATTTCTATGCAAAACACTACTTAGATAAAAAAAAAATTCATATGTAACTTGATATTTGTTTGTGCTATAGAAGCGAATTGGGTGTAATAGTCCTCATGAATTGAGACAAAAGCATTATACATGACACATTACAAAAGTTTTGCGCGGAAGGTTTTGTTAAGAGCAGGGTTTAACAAATGCCGTCGCCAAGTCGCCACTGGCGACCAAGTTTCTTAGTCTGGCTACTAAGTTTTTTAATCTGGCGGTTTTGTTTTCTTCAAAAATGTATTTAAGAAATGAGCCCAAACAGCATTTTTCCGTTTTGCAAATGTAATTAATTTTGATATTTCCCATATTGGTATTTATTTTATATAAGCACGTAAAGATTTTTATTATTCTAGCTGGCTTATGTGTTAATAAGCTTATTTTATTTTACAATCAATATGTTACTTGCATACAATTTATATTCAGAGCAGCATTTGTTACTGATCTTATTCACAATGTTAAATTAAAGTTCTTATAAGATGTCTTATTATATTATAGATTTTGCAACGTAACAAAATATTAAAAAATAAACTTAGAAATTATATTCGAACAAATCATATTTTCAATTTATCAAAAATAAGTCCATCAAATGCAAATTGCAAAATAGCAAAACAAGATTTATTTGACTGATTCTGACAGGGAAATAGGCGAAAATGTGTTATTGCTTCACTATTTCATAGATGCCCCACTCCCTCATATAAAATATATTTTGTAGCACTCAACTATCCGGACATTTGAAGTACTAGGTAATCAACATTTCCCAAATATGCCGGTAAAATCAGCCTTTATAGTATTTCTTTCCTTTCTTTGAAAAAAATATAATTTTGATGAATTTCATTAGCTTATATTATCTTTCTAAATTATATTCTAAACAATGTAACTAATACATAAACTAAAACCTTTAAAAGCGTTTTAATGTACAAATGCGTACAAACAGGGCACAAAAAATCACATACGGCCGTTTCGAGGATTCTTGGATCCCCTCCCTCAGTGAAGGAGAGGGACACTGCACGCTTCGCATCATATGTTCTTTCTTATTTACTCCATATTTTATGCGTTGTATTTTCATCTTTAAACGATGCAAGAACACGATCACTTTACAGTGACAACAACAGAACATAAACTTTTTCTGCTTTCACCATACCCACAGTATTATCTTCAGTCGGTTTGTTTTGCAAAAAGTTCTCAATTCCTTACCATCAAAACATGCGATTACTCGCCTTTTCCAGTCAGAATTTTTTTTTTAACTATCACCTTCGAAAAGTGAAATTCAATAAAGCTCCTTTTGAGATTCCATTCTGCTGGGTAAAACTCAAAAACAGAAGAAAAATAAAATTTTCTCACTCAAAACCGTAACAGTAAATTGAAAAAACAAGGACGTTTTTCTGTCTGCCTAAACGTATTTTGTCAGGCAGGGCTTGTAGAGCTTAAGCCGCACGGTAGGCCACTCTGCCTGGCATGAACCTGCCTAAACGTATTCATTCGAACACTTGCTAATCTCGCTCTGCTGATAACTAAAAAGACAAAAGAAAAAAACAAGACTGGATCGAAAGATCTGTATTGAGTTACACATACGAAGACAACTGAGCAAAAAAGGGAACATTACATGTATTTATAAACTTAGGAGGAATTCTGCCTGTAATTTAGCGAGCCTGGTAGAAAGTTAGGTAAAAGAACCAATCATAGTTTGACAAATAATGAATTTTCTGCACATCGGGCTGTGTTTGCGCAATGCTGAGATAACATTATTCTAATATTTTTTTTAATATTTTTTCTTTAATTTCATTTGAAAAGTTTTATTATTTTTTCGTTGAGTACAAACATTACCAACAAACATTTAATTTTAGAAACATTAATCTAGCTTTAATTCATTGAAGAGTTCGGGAAGTTTTCAATTCCGTACGTAAACATATTTAATTAATTAACTACTAGGAAAAACTGCACATTTTGCATTGCTTTTTTTCATTAGTTTTTTGCAGTTAATGATGCAAAAGAAAACTTTTAGTGATTTTTCAGATTTAAAACAATCTTAATGGCTTTTTTGTAATATGTAAATTATTTTTTCGCTTAAAAACACATAATTTCAGTTGATAGTAATATACTAATAGTTCATATCGCTATCTGATAGTTGTTTTAGAATAATTAAATTATCAGAAAGTTTTTCAAAAACACATTTTTTAGAAATGTAATAGATAGATGATGTGATGTTTCACATAAAAGTTAAAATTTGAAAATTAAAGCTAAGACTAAAATTGGTTTTCTTAAGAGAACTACAGTAATGAAGAAAATCTGAAATGCCAATAAGTTTTCCGTTTTATGTTTGAATGTTTAAAAGATTCGAGTAAAAAACAAAAATACTGAATTCGAAAAAAAAAATGCTTTTTATCATTTTCTATTTAATTGACATGATGATAAATAAACAAATATTTAAAAAAAAAATTAAACTATCTTTCATGCTGAATACTCCGTACTTAGTACATTATCTTCAAACTTCCATGCATCCTTTTCTTACTAATACGATTACATTCATCCATCTTATCCCCTAACGACTCTCACTACCCAATTGGCTACTTTTGTAAAATGTGTATAAATATAAAAGGTATGTTTTTACTAGCTCAGGTAGGAGATATAAGGTATCCATTCGGTGAAAGTCTGTTTAAATAGTTCTCTGTGAAAGAGCCCTACCATACCGTGAAGTGCATACATTATCATAGTGTAAAAATTGCTGACACGCAACTAGCTTCAAATCATCGACTTTATGGTCATGTAGTCATGAAGTACCACACAATTAACATAGTTAAAGAATTTGAAAAGAACTTTTCGCATTATTTTCTTTTAATAATAACATTTAATTAAGAAAAATATAAATAATTTATAAAAAAATAAAATAAAATAGAATAAAATAAAACATCTATATATATAATTCTCTTACGTGGCGCGAAAATAAGGCTGAATTTCTAGATTGTAGTTTGGCAACAATCGTAGTTTCCAGCTCCAATATGGCGGCCATTGTATCACACTGGCACGAGCAGTGAAACTTAAACTATCAATTATTAAAAATAAAATAACATGTACGTTATCAAGAGCGTTTGAGATGATTCCTCATTTTAATTATGAGTAATATCGTTAATTCCAAATGAATTCTCAATTCATATTTAGAATTTATTTACGAATTTCATTCACATGAAAAACCGGAGGGAATGAAAATATCAACAGTCTAGAGTGCAACTGCTGCCATCTCTTGCTGTCTTGATGAAATAAATAAAAATCAGGAAGTGTTTTTTTTTTTTTTTTTTTTTTTTTTTTTTTAACGAATTTAAGCTGTGCTGTACAATGTTATAGGAACAATGAGTTTTAAACTAATTGTGTTTCCAAGATCCTTTTTTCATAGTATTTAAATGATTTATGCCCATTATAAATGCATTTTTAATTGTGTTTTCAACGAAGTTTTCAATTACTTTTTTTTACATTTAAAACAAATTGCCAATTTCATATGTTAAAACGATTTATGGTAGTACTCATTCCAGCTAGAATTGCTTGGGACCGCGTAGCGGTCTAAATGTGAAATGCTTCGCAATTCACGGGGGTTGGCGAGCGTTAGCGAGTAGGGGGCTGAGCCCCCTAGTCTATATATATATTTGTCTTACGTGGCGCGAAAATAGGGCTGAATTTGTAACTTATGGTTTGGCAACAACTGTAGCTTGCAGAGCTCAGACCAATGAACAGACTAGATTGTGTTAGATCAGCTCCGCCTCCGTCCAATATGGCGGTCAGTGTGAGAGCAGTGAAACTATAGAATGAAACTCAAAGCAATTATTAAAAATAAAATAACATGTACGTAATCCAAAGCGTCTGAGATGATTCCTCATTTTAATTATGAGCAATATCTTTAATTTCAAATAAATTCTCAACTCTTATTTAGAATTCATTTACGAATTTCACTCACTCAAAAGACGGAGAAAAAAAAATCAACTGTCTAGATATCACCCGCCGCCATCTGTTGCTGTATTGATGAAGTAAAAAATAATTCATTTTGTAAAAATCTATAATCAATTGGAACAATAAAATGTCGAACGAAATTTAAACAATGACAAACAAACTATCTTCCTATCATGTAGTTTAAAAAAAAAAATAAATTTAAGTCGTGCTGTACAAAAGATCCTTTTTTCATAGTATTTAAATGATTTATATGCTCATTAGTAGCGCCAACTAAATGCATTTTCAGTTGTGTTTTCAATGGAGAATTACTTTTTTACATTAAAATAAATTGTCAATTTCATATGTTCAAATGTTTTATGGTAGAATTTATTCCGGCTAGAATTGCTGAAAAAAAGGGGTGAGCGAGCGAAGCGAGCTGTGACCGCGTAGCTGTCTCAATGTGAATTGTTTCGCAATTCACGGGGGGTTGACGAGCGTTAGCGAGTAGGGGGCTGACCCCCCTAGTTATTTATAAAAAATTCCGGACAAGCAGTAAGCTTTAACTCGACAACTTTATTATCATGTAGTCCTGAAGTACCTATTTGGGTACCACACAATTCACATTTTAAGCGATTTTAAAAAGTACTTTTTTTCACATTTTTCTCTTTTAATATTAATATTTAATTTAAAAAATATATAAATAATTTAGAATAAAAATTATTCAGAAAAATGGCCGACAAGTAAAAAGCTTTTCCTCATCGACGTTGTTAGCATGTAGTCCTGAAGTATCTATTTGTGTACGGTACTATTAACATAATTAAAATTGTTAAAACGTTTCTTTTTCTTCTTTTTTTGCTTTTAATAGTATTATTTAATAAAACATATGCAAATTATTTAGAATGAAGATGATTTAGAAAAAATGCCGGGAAGCAACAAGCTTCAACTCATTGACTTTATTAGCATGTAGACATGGAAAACCCATTTAAATACCACTCAATTTACATAATAAAAAATTCTAAAAAGTATTTGTTTTCCCATTTTTCTTTTTTAATAGTAATATATACTAATAAAAAATATACAAATTATTTGGAAATATTTTTCATATTTTACTTGTGTCTTACGAGGTTATATGTCAGCTTATGTCAGTTTTCAAACGTGCCAGATTTTGAGTGAGATAGTTAACTTTCTTTAAAACTGTATTATGATATTTTAAGTAATTGTCTGTATAACCAACCAATAACTGACCTTCCGGACTTATCGAACACACCAAAAAGACAAAACGATAAATCAGAAAAGTAGATGTGGTACAGAATTTATTTTTGGCACCGAGGTTTTTATAGCTATACGCTGATTACATTGGATGCCCCGTTTGGATGAAATTATACTTAATTTGAAATTATATACAGTCATATTAATAAAACCAAAATTAGAGGTGCCAAGTTTCTGAATTTTTAATTATCAGTATTTTCTTATAGCATATTTTGCTTCATTAAATCGGAGAATTCTGCGATCAAAATGGCAAAATTTTCTGTGCAAAAATACTGGTATTGTAAAATCTGGAGTTTTCACAGCTCTGCCTAAAGTTACACTCTATGCAGTAAATTTTTTATGCCAACAGTTCTCTCAAAAACGAAACAATACAATGGAAAGTTTTATATCAAATATTAATGCTGAATAAAAATAACTGATTTATTTTAATTCAGATAGATATTATAGAGGGTGGTCCAAAATTATTGAACACATTTCATGTTTGAAAAAAAAGAACAAAATGAGGTACGTATGTGTTTATTATTTTCTTGGAAAGACTATTTAAAACAGTTTTACACAACAATATTACACTGAGAAAAATGAATAATCAAAATGAAATATGAGTAAATCGATGTTTTCATTTTGTTTTGAAACTTTTTGTTTCAAATATAACAACCCAATGCTTCCAATTCTGAAATACCAGAAATACTCAGAATATTGAAACATGGACATACTCAAAACTAAGCACATAGAGCTCAGTTCATACTCATTTTTGAAACATGGACATACGCAAAAATGATTAGAATCAGTTCAAACTCATTTGAAAAACATGGCAATACGAAAAAATGAGCACATAGAAGTCAGTTCATACTCATTTTTGAAACATGGACATACTCAAATATGAGCACATGATGTTTTATTCTTGAGTGTGTGCATGTTTTCAGAAATGAGCGGATACATGTGTCAAACTTGAGTAATTTTAATTCGAAGCCATTTTAACTATGCGACATACTTAGATTTGAGTATTTTTTGCACAGTTTTGAAAATGTCGTTTTTAGAGTGTGTAAGCATTAAATACGTTCCACATGAGCTCCACATGAGCTTTTGTGTGTGGCACACAAAATATCCAGCCAATATTCAATTGCACGCCAAGTTTGTTGCAGCATTTTAGCAGGCATTCCTCCAATGACTTAAGTTGTTCGTCGTTTTAGGTCATCGATATCCGGAACTGGAGTTGCGTATACTCGGTCCTTAACATACTCCTAAAAGAAAAAGTCAAGGAGTGCAATGTCGGGGGATCTTGGGGGCTGAATATTTAATGTTTAAAATGTTGTTGTGTAAAACTTTTAAATTGTCTTTCGAAGAGATCAATAAACACGTACGAACCTCATTTTGTTCTTCTTTTTCCAAACAAGAAATGCACTCAATGATTTTGGACCACCCTGTACATGTAAATAGATACAACACCATGCAAAATTTTTGCCAAATTTACAGAATTGTAACTTTTGTTTATTACAATAACCAATGTTTGTTACAATAATGTTATTTAATAAAATCAAATATATTACATATTGTAACAATTTCAGTAAATCTCTCACAGTCTGCTAATTAGGCAGAGTAATCAAAGATAGAAGTTCCCAAGAGTTGGAAAACTTTTCTCACGCTTAGCTGTGGGGGTGACAAGAATGCCGGTTACTACAATAGGAAAAGATGAGCTTCGATCAATCTTGTGAAACTGAAATTGCTAGACAGCAAATATTTCTCTGATCTGACCGTCTATGTGTGGGGTCTCGGATCGTGGGAATTTCCTGCGTGAACATTTAAAAGTTCAGTAAGACCTCCCTAAAAAGGCTTTATCCAATGACGTAAACTAAAACTTTTTTTGATTGGTGATCGGAGAATCTTTTGTTCGAGCAAACGGACCGGAGAAGAAGATCGAGAGGAGGTTAGTTAGAGTTTCGGCAGGAGAACGAGTGTTGGTGGAAAACACTCATCTCAGGACGGTTTCCCTTCTTAGTAGGGAAGGACAGGTTTGCTGACAGATTTTTGAATGAGAGAGTGCGATCTCTCTGAAGTCAAGGCAACAGCCTTGGATTTGACCTTTCGGGGAGAGTGAAAAGTAGCACTAGTTAAGACTTTAAGATTCTAAAACTACTGTAAAAGACTGGACTATTTGGTGATTTGCTATAAATTACAAGTCGAGCGAACTCAGCTAAAAAAAATTGTTGTAAATAATTTTTACCTCTAGAAATTTCAAGAACGCTTTTTAAATAAAATTTGTTCTGAAATATTTAATGAAGGTGATCAATTGTGAAACGGCTCCACGCTACCCCATTTCAAAAACACACAACATCGTGGATTCTTTACAGCTGGTGGCAAGCGAGTCGGATATTTCGACAAAAATTTATTAGCATTAGTGAAGAGAGTCCAGACAGTAGCAGTGACGCCCGCCCGCATCTAAGCGCGCAAGATCTGACGCCAGTTCAGGAGAGGAAAGCAGAGACCGAAGCAAGCCTTGCAGTGTCACGACAGACCACAGTTCCGTCCTGGAAGCAAGCCCGTGTTTACAGAGAACAAGCCCGAAGCAAGCCCTTGCATTGTCACGACAGACCACAGTTCCGTCCTGGAAGCAAGCCCGTGTTTACAGAGAACAAGCCCGAAGCAAGCCCTTGCATTGTCACGACAGACCACAGTTCCGTCCTGGAAGCAAGCCCGTGCTTACAGAGAACAAGTCCGAAGCAAGCCCTTTCTAGGAAACATCAGGAGTCGACAAACCGAGATAACCTGTGAAATCGACGACGTCTAGGCCAGACCCGAAACCGGCGACAGATAATGCAGACAAAGACTGTAGAAAAGGTAAGCTCAATTCATTTTTGAGTGGCTCTCATTTTGTTTATATATTCTTTAGTGAGGAAAATTCATTTCTGAGAAATTTTTTATGTGAATATTGATATATGATAAATTATGATAAATTTTTAAATCTGATAACTTTTAACATATTTGGAAAAATTTTATGTATATTTGTTATCAGCATAAAATTTGATAGTGTGAACTTTCTTTTGGCAGTAAAATTATATAAGGATTGTCAGGCTAAATGTGTATATATATAATTTTTTTTTCCCGAAAAAAAAAAGAGATAAAAATTTTGATTTTTCAAATAAGTCGATTGTCTATTCATGATTGAAAGATTTCAAAGGTGTACTTTTTTATATTATTAGTGAAACAATAGATGTTGTTGATAATCAAATATTTTGAATATGTGATGTTAGGAAAATTTTTTCAGCAGTTGCAAAAAGTGGTCATTTTGTTACCTGCGGGGTCAGAAATATCAAGTATTGGTTGAATTATGAACACAGAATTTCAAATTTTCTAAATTTGTTTTAAATTTGTATGATCGACACCAAAACGTGTCAGTGTATTGAAAATTTTACAATATTGAAAATTTATTTTTATATGTATACTATTTTTATTATTCCTCAAATTGAATTGTATTTAAAATTGTTAGTATTATGTGGGTAGTAGCAGAAAATTTTCCATAAAGTGTTAGAATCCCTGTTGCATAAGTTAGCGAGCGAAACTATCATTTTCATCTTTATATTGTATTTACATAAAATTTTAAAATGCAAGAAGTAACTGATCTGAAACAGTGCAGGAAAATTGATTTGCAGAATTTAGCGGAAGAATTGGGAGTGGAAATAGGGAAAAATGACAGGATACCGGTAATTATCCAAAAAATCGAAGCTGCCGATGATTACGATAAAGATTTTGCATTCACGCAAGCTGCGTATATCATAAAAGATCGCGAAGACAAGATAGCCGCGGATAAAGAGGAAAAACAAAGGGAGAAAGAAGAAAGAGAAAGAGAGGAAAAACAAAAAGAACGCGAATTTACGTTAGAACAACTTAGATTGACGCAAGATGCAAATAGACGTAGTTCAACTAACAGTACCGGGTCGGAACGCCCACCTAAATTGCCGCTTCGAACAATCATGCATCGATTTGATCCAGAACGCTCGGATATAACTTTGTTTTTAAATTTGTTCGAACGACAGGCGACCAAAGCGGAAATAGAGACAGGTGACTTAGTGACGCATTTATTAGCTTTAGTGCCGGTAGAAATTGCAGAGTTAATTTTAAGGGAACCGCAAGATCAGACGGATAACTTTGAATACGTCAAAAAGTTTTTGCTTGAACGATTCCGTATGAGTCCCGAATCGTATCGTCAAAAATTAATGAAACATCCACGCAATCCAGATGCTCCATGGAAAGATATTATTTTTGAACTCAATAGTTATTTAGAGGGTTGGTTAAATGGGTTAGATGTTACGGATTTCAGTAGTCTGAAAAATTTATTGATAACTGACCAGATCAAGCTCCGTGCTTCTAGTGAAATGAAAGAGCATTTCATTGATTCGTGGGCAAACTACAAAGACCCGTTAGTTTTGGCAAAATGTCTGGACGAATACGAAGCAGTGAAAGGGATTTCAGATAAAAAAGAGAATGCGAGACCTTTTTATGATAGAAAATCTGAAGAAATGAAACTCGAGGGAAATTCTGGAGAAGAAAAAAATTCCGACAAAAAAATAAATTGGCGAGACAAAGAAATTAAAGACAGGGAACGTATCTTTGAACGAAAGAGACGTTGCCATACGTGTGGAAGCGAATTTCACCTAATGGCACGTTGTCCGAAAAGACAAAGGGATATTACGGAAGTAAAATCTTTCGAGAGCATAAATCACTTAGGCGATATAAGCGAAGACAAAAGCTTGTTCCGACCTTTTTTGAGTGAAAACAAAATAAATGGGAAGAAGGCGTGTGTACTTAGAGATTCAGGTAGCTCGTATTGTGTTTGCCCATGGAATTTGGTAAATAAGAGCAAATTAGGCAATGAATATGTTTGGCTTAAACAGACATTTGATAAATATCCAAAACGATTTAGAGTGGCACGTATAAAAATGGAAATAAAAGGTCTCGGATATGTAAATACGAAAGCGGCAATCCTGCCTAGACACTCTAAAATTAAACACTATATCTTAGGTAATAAGACGCAAGCTTTAATAAATGAAAAGATAAAGCGAAAGCAAAAATCGCAAACTAATTCCAGTTTTGAGAACCCGGGGATTGAGATAAACCCTTTAACAGATCCACAAGGGCAGGAAGAAATTCTTTCGTCATTCCCCCCCGAAATGAAGAACCACCGTTCTCAGTGTATTGGGGAAAAAGAAACCCTTTTGAAAAGGTCAAGGAAAGTAGATGAGTTGGTTTTCGACCGGCAGGGTAATTCGAAAAATAAACGCGAAAATATGGAAGTGAGTGTTGACAGGAAGGGTTATCATTCGAAAGTTAATCTGGAGGAAGTGAGCGGATTCACAAAGAGTTTTCTAAAATCCTTCGAAATTCTGTTGAAAGAGAGTAGGGACAGTGGAAATTCACGCCTTTGTGACACTCTTGTTAAAGAAATTGAACGGTTGTGTAAAACGTATTGTTCGGCAAACACAAGTAAAAAAATTCAGTAGTAAGTTTTTGAGTAAAATCCAATCTTTTGTACATATTTGATTATTTTTAGTTTTATTGTTATTTTGGCATGTGTAGTAAAAAAGTATCTTTCAAAAAAAAAAAAAAGTCTCTAAAGCTAGATGTTCAAGCAATGGTAAACAGTATATAAGAAATTAGGTCACTGATGTATATAGTGAGGTTAAATTGTAATGTTATTTGAGCCACTCAAATGTGTTGAGCTAACTCTTTTTTTTGCAGATTTTCCGCGTTTTAACCCGGAAAATGTTTTGATGGTGGGGGTGTTGTAACAATTTCAGTAAATCTCTCACAGTCTGCTAATTAGGCAGAGTAATCAAAGATAGAAGTTCCCAAGAGTTGGAAAACTTTTCTCACGCTTAGCTGTGGGGGTGACAAGAATGCCGGTTACTACAATAGGAAAAGATGAGCTTCGATCAATCTTGTGAAACTGAAATTGCTAGACAGCAAATATTTCTCTGATCTGACCGTCTATGTGTGGGGTCTCGGATCGTGGGAATTTCCTGCGTGAACATTTAAAAGTTCAGTAAGACCTCCCTAAAAAGGCTTTATCCAATGACGTAAACTAAAACTTTTTTTGATTGGTGATCGGAGAATCTTTTGTTCGAGCAAACGGACCGGAGAAGAAGATCGAGAGGAGGTTAGTTAGAGTTTCGGCAGGAGAACGAGTGTTGGTGGAAAACACTCATCTCAGGACGGTTTCCCTTCTTAGTAGGGAAGGACAGGTTTGCTGACAGATTTTTGAATGAGAGAGTGCGATCTCTCTGAAGTCAAGGCAACAGCCTTGGATTTGACCTTTCGGGGAGAGTGAAAAGTAGCACTAGTTAAGACTTTAAGATTCTAAAACTACTGTAAAAGACTGGACTATTTGGTGATTTGCTATAAATTACAAGTCGAGCGAACTCAGCTAAAAAAAATTGTTGTAAATAATTTTTACCTCTAGAAATTTCAAGAACGCTTTTTAAATAAAATTTGTTCTGAAATATTTAATGAAGGTGATCAATTGTGAAACGGCTCCACGCTACCCCATTTCAAAAACACACAACATCGTGGATTCTTTACAATATATATATATATATATATATATACTAGCGGCCCTCCCTCGCTTTGCTTCGGGTTAACCTTGAAAACCTTCATCTCTTTGTGTTTTCTGTAGACCTTTTTAATGTGTGCAATAATTAGTACATTATTTTGATAAATCTTGTAGGGTTCAGCCTGCGTTTGCAATGTATAAGCGGAAAAAATGAAATTATTTACGACATCACATTAAAAACCTCAAAAATAACAGTATTTCTCCACTATTTAATGGATATACATATAAACCTTCCTCTTGAATCACTCTATCTATTAAAAAAAAACCGCATCAAAATCCGTTGCGTAGTTTTAAAGATTTAAGCGTACATAGGGATATAGGGACAGAAAAAGCGACTTTGTTTTATACTATGTTAAGATAAGATGCCCTCTGCGCTCTTTGTGCACACAAACTCCTGGACTTTCAGCAGACTCGCGTGTAGCAAACTTGTATCTAATTCAGCCATTGATAGAAACACACATTGATCTACTCCAGTAAAATAATTAAAATTCTTTGATTTAAGAGTATTTTTGAGAAAATTAAATTGTGTATGGACGGACTTGTATTTGACTGTTTTATATAACAATTTAGTTGATTGTTTAGTATCAGTAATGAATATATCTAATTTGTAGTTATTTTTTTATTTATAATTTAAAATTTTGTTTGAATTAGAAATGAGTTAATATTCAAAGTAATCACCGTAAATGTTTTCATACAGTAAAACATAAAATAAAATATTTTAAAGTAGTTACCCTCATTCCTACCAGGGGTCGCTATAAGCGCAAAAGAAAATTGTATTAATTTAGCTGTACCTATTTTTACTTTGAAAATGGCTTCCATACAGTGATAAATAAAAAATAAATTTATTTAAATCTAGTTAATATTTTTCTCGTTAGGGGTTGCTACCAGCATAGAAGAAAGTTGAAGTGACTTTTTCCTATTTAATTTTAACTTGGAGTTTGGTCAGATGAGAAGGCATAAAATAAAATCCATTTTAAAATTTTAGTTATACAATTTCCCACCATGGGAGCTATCAGCGTAAAAAAAAAAAAAAAAAAAAAAAAAAAAAAATCATATCGTGAAAATTTGGATTAAAACATAACCCCTATAGTGGCAATAGCGCATTCTAAAGATAGTATATTAAAAAAACTTCGTTTTTCATACTGTGGGATTAAGGGTCCTCTTCACGCACTTAAAAACACCCGCTCACTAATGTTAATCCTATGGGGCATTATTTTTCTAATATCTCGTCTGCATTTCAATATTTTTAAACGATTTTTTTTTTTTGGCATTAGATAGCAGAGATCAATCTCTATTTCCGCCGTTGATTACTTGTTGGATTTTCTTGGCGGATTTTTTTTAAGACGATACTTTTACTTTCAAAACCGGTTCCGAAAGTGAAAGTATCTTCGTAAAAAAAATGCGGGTTCGGGTCGGGTGCCGGTTGCAATATGTCGAGTTGCGGGTCGAGGAATTTTTTTTGTCGAGAGCGGGTTGACTTCAAATGGAATTTGCGGGTTCGGGTTGGGTACAACCCGACCCGTGCAGGACTCTAGCTCGTTTTAATGGTTTAAATCCTCGTAATACGAAAGCCTTTTACAGCTTATAATTTTTAACATTCATACATTAAATGTCTGTTTCCTTTTGAGTTTGTGAATATATTTTATAGCTTGCTGAATTGATGCTATTTATTTTAACAAAACAGTTTATTGCAGGTTAGACATCTATTAAGTGTTACCTAAAATTTATATAGGTTATTTAATTAAATTGAAATTTGTTAGATTAATACACTTGTTTGCTTAAATTAAGTTATTTGCTCAATTGGATTAAATAAGACATTTGGACAGTTTAAATAAGTGCATGTACAGAGTTGCTCAAATAGCAGCATAAAATGTATTTTATTCAAACATGATTAAAAAATACTTTTTTATGCAGGATGAAGCTGGGCCCCACAAAACCACAGATATCTTTTCTTGAGTAAAAACAATATGCAGTGAGTACATAATTAGACTGGATACAGACACATTCAATGGTAATGAAATACAATGTGTCCCTTATAAATATTCCTTGTATTCTATATAAATTTGTGTAATTTTTCATTTTCGACTATATTAAACAATTTGATGCACATGCCCTTAGTTCACTTCTAGACCTGAAATCAACTTTTGAATGTGTAATTAATGTACTTGATTTCGACATTCTTTATAAACTAGTTTCAGAGTTTTAAAATCGACTCTATATCACTGTAAATACAAATAGTTTTATTTTTGAAAACATCGTTCATTTAATATCACATATTTGTTAAGTGATTTGTTAATCTATTACTGATGAATATTTATCTATTTTCGGTACTTTTCGGTTAGCCGGGCGCCAGTGAAATTTATATATCTATGTATACATATATATACATATATATATACATACACACATTTATATATGCATGTATATATATATACATATATATACACATACATATATGTGTGTATGTATACATATATATGTATATATAGATATATACATTTCACTGGCGCCCGGCTAACCGAAAAGTACCCTATTTTCTATCAAGTTAATTTTACTGCTCTTTATAAATCTTGTGTGCAGCTACAAGGATTAAATGATTACTTCTTTCCCTTGTCTGTTAATTGATAGTAAATAACTGAATGAGCAACAATTGCAGGAATCGAATTAAACAGAAAACAACGGTTAAAATGAGACATTCTGGAAACGGTTATTGGCAAAATTTCCCTATTTAGCACAACATCGATTATATCAATTAATTCTAAGTTGTTTTTAAACAGTCTATCTGTTTTTATATCGTATAAAACATTTTTCAATGTATATAATCTCAAAAGGAGTTTATCAGCGCAAAATGATGAAATTGATATAATTCCATAACTAAAGATACTGTTGATAATATCATATCTATTGTTTGAAAGTAAGTTTTATCTAAAGATAAAATATCAAAAAATGCCACCGATATGTTGCACATCACATTCCACGCAAACCAGAACAACGGTAATGAAAAAGTTTCTGAAATTGTTTCTGCATATTTCATTATGTCTACGTATTCTTTTAAAAAGGCACGCAGAATTTGACTATTGCAACTTCTTTTCAACAACACAAATTTTGTTTTATAGTAATCAAGAATTTTTATCACATTAAAGCAAATAGAATAAAATAATATAGCAAAAAGAAAGGGCATCAGCAGCTGTTGCAGATGCGAAAGGATCTCTTGAGTAATGTGTATCCACTTGCATTCCATATTCATAAAGAAAGAAATATCACCATCTACAAAACTTACATTTATATCAGAACGAACGAAACTGCGTTTTAACTCACATGATGTAGTAATAACTGAAGAAGCCATGAATGCAGACCAATAAACACTCACGGAAATAATGAAAAAAATTAAAGTATTTTTTACTTTGTATCTATATTTTGCCTGTGATATTGATTGTATTAATACTCGTATGGAATTTCTCTGATTATAAATAGACCCCCACAGAGCACAAGACAGTAGAAACGTCAAAAGATCTAAAAATGTTCCTTAATGAATTACAAATTCCTTTCCAAATTTATGTGTCATCACTTCAACAACTATTACATTAATATGCAGAAAAAACGGGAAAGATAAGTTTAGCACTATGGAATAAATTTCTCTAGTACTCCGTTTAATATATTTGTTGCTCAGACCAATCCCGAGGTATCCGTATATTCGTATGATGAGGTCGAGTTCATTCATCTCGAGGTTTTATTTTAAAATTAAACTTTTTTTACAGGCAGTTTAAGGAATTTTCTTGTAATATTTCCAGAGTAGAAAAGTGTGGTGTCGAAGGTATTTTTATACTGTGTTGCACACGTTCTGTTAGATAATCATGAGATGAATACAGTACATTCGGTTATTGAGTTATCTAGCCCAGTAATTGCGCTGCAAGAAAATTAATCTTATTCGACTTACATTACTATTTATAACACGATTGTAATAAACCTATACGTAATGTTACCTCCGTTATTGTCAAAATTCCCACGTTTCTACGAGTATTCTTTTCGAATCCCCTAATTGTTATACGTGAGAAACAACCAATATTTTTTGCATGCCACTCACTACAAAATTCTTCCTATCACCTGTTTACAAATTCTTCTACAGTATAAAATTTTCGATTTGAGAGAATAATGGGAAATGAATACGTCTAATGTTAGAATTTCAAATTTTCGTTTTAATCCTCATGATATAAAAAAAATTCTATGATTTTACTGTATTTTGCACCTGATATATAGCTTCAGTATCCTCTAATACTAGATTCTTTTTGTTGTAGAACTCAAAAGCAAGACATCAAGAAAAGAAAGAGGAAATAAAATCTAAATTTCTATCAAAACCGCCTTTTAATTGTATGAGTGTTAAATTTTCACATCTTTACTTCAATCAATACTAATATTTTTAATCAATATATATCTTCTGTTTATTTTTTTTTATGACTTGCATAATGGCAGCACGTATGTGTACAGTTCAAATGATTTTCAGAATGAATGAATTATTGAACTAATGATGGATGGATCGTCATGTATTTGTAGTATGTAATTTTTAAGTGATTAGAAAGTTTCTTTCGGAAAAAATAGTAATACGTTTATTGAAAATAGAGGCTTTTTCAAATTACATAATGGACTTTATATGCTTTGGAAAAGCCCAATGTTTGTATTAGAGATTGAAGTACACAAAAAGTACGTACACAAAAAAGTGTCCGAAAGGAAAACAAAGTGACTTCGATGGAGTTTTAATCCATCGCTTGAAACTGCAAAGGGATATTTTAAAATTTACACAAATCTTACTTAGTTTCAAAATATCCGTTGCACAAATTTGTAGAGTAATTTCACTAATTGAATGCTAAACAAACATATATTTTAATGAAGCTTTTTATAGATGAATATTATAGACTTTTTTCAGTTTTATTACATGAGAATTTTAAGGTTTTTTGAAAATATCGTTATCTTTTTCTAATTTTAGGAAATGCGTCACCTATTGTTCTGTAACTAATAAACAAGTACTCGGTGCATTCGTTGAAATTTGAGGGAAGGGACTACATGAAAAATTATATTATATTAAAACCTTACGAATAAAAGAAAGTATACTTTCAAGGATGGGACCGGGATTTAGGGTCACCATTTTTTCTTATAATAATTTAATAGACAAGTAGAAGACTAAAGATAAAAAATAGCTTTGAAATAATAAAGCGCAACCTATAAAAGAAAGAAAACAAGAACGAAAAATTGTGCGTCAAGCAGTCAAGCATAGATTATGTAACGCTTTCTAACACTCCCAAAATATTTTTTCAAAACCTTACCGTTTAATAAGGTGAAAGATGATAGCTAAGTAAACAAGGGATGAAAAGAGATGACAGCACCGGGAACCCCCTCCCTTCCCTCCCCCCCCCGAAAACAAAATTCTGAAATTACCAACAATATTCGGAAAAATATCCGAATTCTTTTGTGCAGCCCAGAATATGATCTATAGATTTGTATATATACCAGATAGAATGCCAAATTTTAGTTCATCATAGGAAACGCGTAGCATAGTTTAAATTTCTCCTTCTGAAATTTCCGTCAATATACGGAAAAGTACTAGAGAACTTTTGTGCTGCCCTGTATATGATCTATGGAATTTATGCACACCAAGTAATAGACAAAAACGAGTTAAACTTAAAAACGCGTTCAGCAACTAAAAACGCACTTCCAGCAATTATTGTTAACGGACAGTAGCGAAATATTTTGTTCCTGTAAATGAAAGATGAATGCTATTCACACAATATTTTATAGTAAACCTCTTGTAATGCACCTTAGTGATATGCATCATTCTTAATATGTTTTAAATTCTGAAACCTTATTAAAATAAACCGCAAACGACTTTTCTCTATAGACAGTTATGTAACAGAATTATTTTGAGTGTCCCTGTAAAGGAACTATAAGGGCTATGGAAACCCTATTCCACAGTAAGCCTCTTGTAGTGCACCTCAGTGATATATATAAAATTCAAAGTGTTTGAAATTGCGTAACATCATTAAAATAAACCGCAAATAATATTTTCCCATAGACCGTAATCTAACGGAAATAATTTGAGTGTCCCTGTAAAAAATCTATAAATGCTACACAATGCATTTTCTATATCGAACATGCCATTGTTAACCTCAATAATATATATCAATTGCATGTCAATCCGACTATATTTACGTGAGTTAGAGCATGGACAGACAGACAGACGAACCGAATTCATAAACACTTTTAAACTATGTTGGAAGGTGTTAAAAAATAAAAATTAATTTTAAAAACTTGCAAAATATATTCTATTTATTTATAGTCCTTTGTTTTTGTGAGTTACTGAGCACAGTTGTCGAACGTTTCATGTGTCAGACTCGAAATCTGTGTCTGGCCATTTCTTTAAATTCAGCTTTTATCTTCGATCTTTATTTACTAATTAAAATAATTAATTATATTAATATGGGGAAAAAATATATGAGGAAAATAATATAATATAATATAATTATTTATATATTAATATATTATTAAAATTTATTAATTATATATTGTATATTATATTAATAATTATTATAATTATTATAATTATTAATAATTATAACATAGTAATTATTAATAATTATAACATACTATACAGCAGTAGTTATTATAAATTATTATTATATTAATTCAATAATTAATTATATTAATATTACATTAATAATATTTTATAATATAATATTAATATCTATTAATTATATATTATACATTATATTAATAATTATTACAATTATTAATAATTATAACATACTATACAGCAGTAGTTATTATAAATTATTATTATATTAATTCAATAATTAATTTTATTAATAATATATTAATAATATTGTATATTATTATATTAATATCTTAATTATATTAATTATATTGTGTAATTCGAATCCAAATGCCAGAGGAATGAAAAAAAAAAGTATTGACAATAATTTTGAAATGGCTTCATTGAAATATAACAGATTTATGAATGGAAATGCGAGTTTTCTTTTAGACATAATCCCATTTTCACTCGCAGAAATATTCCGCCTTTCTGCAATAAGGACCATTTGTAGCGTAAAGACGAAAAACATTGAGACAAATTGCACTAATTTCGAAACAGAAGGAATAATAAAAGTAAATACAGTTTAAACAAGAACATAAAATCATGCATCCGGCATAGATTGTGAAATACTTTACAACACTAACAGAACATTATTAAGAAATTTATTTTTTTTCCATACGATGAAATGAGATATCTAAATAAGCAAGTAAAAAAATACATAACTCAGTAAAAATCCATTTTCAGCAATTGCTGCCCACATTCGAACTCATTCGTGCAGCCCTGTATATGATCTACAAAATTTATAAACAACACGCAATGCACTAAAAATTACATAAAGTTGCATATCACAGCGGAAAGAGAACTTCTAGCAATTACCGAGCAGTCAGTCCTTTAACCGAATTATCTTGCGCGTCTCTGTACATGAACGATCAATCCTACGCATTCCATAATCTACAGAAAATAAGTTGTATTGGACCTTAGTTATCCTTTTATATTTCGTTATGTTTCAAGTATCATAACATGTTCAAAATGCACCGCAAACTATTTTTCCCCATAGATCATCATGTAAAGGAATTATTTTGTACGTTCCTGTAATTGAACTATAAATGTACTAATAGTATACTCTGGTAAATCATGCCGTATTCCACCTCAATAATGCGTATTAATTTCATTATGTTTGAAATATCATAACATCAATAAAATGCGCAGCAAACGACTTTTCCCCCATAGACCATAATGTAATGGAATTCTTTTGTATGTCCCTGTAAATGAACTATTAATAGTACACACTTTATTTTCAATACCGAACAGTCCATAGTAAAATTAAATAATGTGTAAAAATTTCATGGCAACCCGAGTATATTTACGAGAGTTTACGGACAGACAAACCGAATTCATAAACACTTTTCAATTGGAAAGTGTTGGGAAGTGTTAATAAAAAACAATACTTATTTATAAGTATTCCATATTTATCTATAAAATCCCACCTAATTTCATGACTGCCAATTATGTAGTTCCAAACATTACCCGTTAGAATATGTAAATTTGACGTGGACCCCGATTAATGAAAATTCCACACTCTAGTTACGCTTGATAGAAAGCGCAAACTAGTGAATCTATTATAAAAAAGCATTATTTCTGCCCGGTTTCCTTTTTAAGATAGGGCAGAAGAAAAGACAAAAACGTATTGTTTAAATTATATATTTACATTATTTAAATTATTTTCTCAATGTAAATCATAATTTGATTAATATTAATCTATTAAATGATAAAAAAATACTTTACAAATTATTATTATTTATTTTATATTTATGTTTGCTACATTTTAGTGTTTAAAATATTCCATTGTTGCACTTTGACATGTAGTTGGCAAATTTTAGCGATAGTGGTTTGGAGCTTAATTAACTCCATTGTTTTTGTAACTGGTAAACAGTTATATCCATACGGATTATTTGGTGAATTATTACCTGCGGCCGTCTAACAGAAAAATACCTTAATAAATTAGTTAATTTATAATTAAGGGGCCGCTTCACTGAGACTCTCCGATCGCGAAATCCCATGTTAACTTATGGGAAAACTCCGAAGCGCGATAACTCATTACCTAATATAATTATTAAAATATGGTTTTCACCATCAGAAAGTAGACGTCAGATGCCACCGTTGTGCGTTTTTAAAAATTGTTTCCGTAAATTTTAAGTATCTCTAAGAAGATGATACAATTTCATCAAGTGGAAATTTCAAAGTTTATAAGGAATTTTTAAATAGTTAAAATTTGAAGAGACAATTTTTAAAAACGCACAATGACGGTATCTCGTGTCTACTTTCTGATGGTGAAAACCATATTTTAATAATTATATTAGGTAATGAGTTATCACGCTTCGAAGTTTTCCCATAGGCTAACATGAGATTTCGCGATCGGGGAGTTTCAGTGAAGCGGCCCCTTAAGTTCTAAAACTATTAAAATGTTGTCATCGGAAAGACAGATATTTAGACGATTTTTATAATCCTAGCATATGGGGAAAAGATTGAAAATTGGATTACAAAATGCCCTCTTTATGTACAAAAGCCAAGTTAAGGTAAATAAGTCTAAAAACCAATGTAAATTACACCATTTAGACACCAAAATTTCACAATGAAAATAAACAGTTTCAGTTGAATACCTTTTAAAAGTCACGTCATTTTCATGGGTAAAATTATTTATTTCTTTAACAATTCAGCTTCAGAGTGGTTTGAATGAACGATGAAACTATTAAAATGGTGCAATTGTAAAAAAAAAAAAAAGTCAAATTTATGAAATAAAAGGAATATTTTCATTAAAAAAATGGCGTTACTTCACTGTTAGGGTCAAATCCTTGATGGGTACAAGCACTATCTATTGAAAATAATTTTTTTTATTTTTTTATTTTAGGAGAAAATTGTATAAATGATAATGTAGCAATCTCTGTTATTTCCAATCGTGAAATAATGGCATAAATAAATCTATAATAATCCGGATTATTTCGCTTTTCTCCCATTTCTTTTACAACAATCGAGTAAACCAAGTGCCACCATTTTGAAGAAACTATTACCAATTAAATTTTTTTAAATAAACTAGGGGGCTCAGCCCCCTACTCGCTAACGCTCGCCAACCCCCCGTGAATCGCGAAGCAATTCACATTTAGATCGCTATGCGGTCCCAAGCAATTCTAGCTTGAATGAGTACTACCATAAATCATTTTAACACATGAAATTGACAATTTGTTTTAAATGTAAAAAAAGTAAATTGAAAACTTCGTTGAAAACATAATTATATTGGTGCTACAAATGGGCATAAATCATTTAAATACTATGAAAAAGGGATCTTGGAAAAACAATTAGTTTAAAACTCATTGTTCCTATAACATTGTACAGCACGGCTTAAATTCATTTAGAAAAACACTACGTGATATTTTATTTATTTCATCAAGACAGCAACAGATGGCAGCAGGTGCATTCTAGACAGTTGATATTTTTATTCTCTCAGGTTTTCATGTGAGTGAAATTCGTAAATAAGTTCTAAATATGAGTTGAGAATTCATTTGGAATTAACGATATTACTCATAATTAAAATGAGGAATCATCTCAAACGTATGAATTAAGTACATGTTATTTTATTTTTAATAATTGCTAGTTTAAGTTTCAGTGTTCGTGCCAGGGAGATACAATGGCCGCCATATTGGAGCTGGAAACTACAGTTGTTGCCAAACGATAATCTAGAAATTCAGCCTTATTTCCGCACCATGTAAGAGAAATATAGATATAGATTATATGAATATAAAAGTAAAAAGTATATAAAGCGCAGACGTATCTACAAATGAACAGTTTTAATAAATACAAGAACAAAAAGTCTTGCATGCGGCATAGATTATGAAAAACTTTCCAACACTAACAAAATATTGTTCGGACATTTAATTCTTTCATATAATGACCTGATATAGCTAAACTAAAAATTGCAAAAAACACATAACGGAGAAAAAAATTATTATTTTGCAGTTGCTTTCCGTATCTGGTAACGTGTGTGAATTATTTCGTTCATCCCTGTATGTGATCTGTGGAATTTTTTCACACCCCTTAATATACTAAAAATATGTTAAGTTTAAAAATGCATAACACAGGTGAAAATGCATTTCCAGAAATTAACGATCGTAATCCGTTATGTAACAGAATTTTTTTGTGACTCTGTAAATGAACGTTGAATGCTATGAACTTTGTAATCTATAGAACATATGTTGTAATGCATCTCAGTGATCCATATCAATTTCATTTTGTTTGAAATATCATAACATCATTAAAAGGCACCTCAAGCGCACTTTCTTTACAGATTATAATGTAATGGAATTTTCTTGTGCGTCGCTATAAATGAACTATAAATGCTACTCATTCTATACTCCACAGAAAACATAGTGTAGTCCTCCTCAGTGATGCACATCAATGTCATTATGTTTGAAGTATCTTAACATCATTAAACTACAGTAAGTTTAGCAGGCGTTTAACATCATTAAAACGATTTTTCTCATACACCGTAATGTAACGGTGTTCTGAGTGATCCTGTTAACGAACTATAAATGCCATACACTTTATTTTAAATAACAAATATTCTATAGTGAACTTCAATAACATATAACAATTAGTTCAATCCAAGTATATTTACGAAAGTTAATTTGCAGACGGCCATACAGACAGGTAGACAGACGGCCAGGCAAACTGAATTCATAAACACTTTTCAACTGTTAAAAAGGTTTAATTATATCATTTTAGTAAGAAAGCATAGACCAGATGGCGAAAAACATCAGTCTGTATTAAAATATAGTTTTTTTTTTTTACTTTTTAAATATTTCTATATATCTGGTTTGTTTGTGTGTTTAGACATTAACATTCAAACTTTATAATATTAAGTATCTTTGTTTAATATTTTCATTATTATCGAGGTGCACCCTCAGATACGTTTTGGCAATTACCAATACCTACCTTATCATACGTTTCACCAGATTAAAATTTTTAGAAAATTTTATTCCGATGAAAATTTTTAACGGTGTTTTTTCGATTTTATGAGTCCATTAACCTACTTCCGTTAATGGTTTTCGTAAAATCTATATTTACTTCCATTAAGGTTAATGGAAAAAAGAAGCTATCCGAGGCTAATTATCTGAAACTTGATGTCGTTTTCCTAAATTTTATGTGAAATTGATTCATTGATTTGTCATTATTTTAGTGATAGGAATCGATAGTTTGATATTGGTAGAAATTTGATTACGGTATTTATTGTCTCCGAGAGAATTATAGAACGACAAAGGAAATTATTTGTAGTTTATTTTACATCATAGATCGATTATTACGAGACAAATATCGTTGATAAATAGTATGAAATCACCAAATATTACAGAGGACAGTTAAATTAGAATTACGCCGTTGTGTTAGTGACTTGAATCATCATATTACTTTAGATGTATATACCACATTTAATTTCAAATATTCACTTTATTTCCATTTTCTAAAGTATTTATATATTTTTAGGTGCGTTCGTAATTATATAAATACGTAGCACCTATAGTCGTCGTTTGGTCCGTCCGTCTGTCCGTCCGTCTGTCTGTCTGTCTGTCTGTCCGTCTGTCTGTCTGTCCGCATATAACAACGCAAAAACTACCCAACCAAATGGTTTGCAATTTAAAATATATTATCTTTGCAGAATTTTGTCGAGACATTTCAAATTTTATTAAAATCGAATCAAAACTTTAGGAGATATTAATAAAAATATTTATTAAGAAATTTGAATTTTTTTTTTAAATCGGTGCTTTTTTGTTATAGGAGCTTCCGAAGTTTAATCGTCAAGCGACCGAGATACTTATTTTATGACAGAAATTAATCTGCAGACGATATAATTCATTTCACAGAATTAAAAATCATCAAGATCTGAATATTTATATAACTAGCTGATACATATATATCTGAATATTTATATAACTAGTTAAGATATTTGTATGAACAGTGTCATAAAATATATACTTAACTAGCTGTTTAACCCGTTCTACGCACGGGATATCATGAATTTAATTCTAAAACGTGCGTACGAACGCACCTCGTTTGTAACGTTTGACGTACAATTTCCAACTTGTTCTATTTATGACTTAATATTTCCATCTGCCCTTTAACAGCCTAACTTTTGTAAAATTACACGAAAAAAAGGGTTAAAATTTTCGTGAGAAATTCATCTTGAATAAATAATCAAAATTCATAATAAGAAGTACAAATTAGAATTGTGCTCATTTTCTTACAGGAGAAAAAAAAATCCATTAAAAATTGTCAAAATGTTAAAAACTTAAAAACCACAGTACTCTGTGCCTTAAAAGGTTTTTACTGCTTCAATACTGACTGCTAATAAACAGATCTTACATGTGGACTCTCAGGGAAACGAGGCTGCAGATAAACTTGCAAAGAGCGATTCAGAGGTCTCACCCCTTGCCCCAATGATATTTCATCAATTAGGAAAAATAGGAACAATGTTAAGTGGCAGGTTTCTCCAGCAAACGAATGGTAGACAAGTTCAAGTCCAGGAGGATCCTTGGGCCTCACTTGCGACCAAAAATATCAGACAACCTTATCCAGATTTGCTCGTGGTCATTTGAGGGGACTTACGTTTTATGGTGGACAAAGGGTTTATCCGGTTTGCAATAAGTGTGTTTCTGGGAATGCTTCTCCTGACCACATTTTGGACTGTTTCCAATTCACCCACGATGACATAAATAGAGATGCTCTATTGTTTCTGGACTTCTTGCAAAAATATAACCTCATGGAACATGTCTAGCTGTCGCTGGACATGGAGGATATGAAACAACAATAAACAGAAGTAGTCGGTGACTTTAATCACATTTCTCAAACGCTGCTTTTAGACGCGCAATCATCATCATCTCTGTTCTAGTGTTTTTGTGTGTCAGAAGCTCAGATGTACAGTAATCTCTCTCTGTTATGCGTCTCTCTCAGTTATACGTCGATTTTCGATAGTCCCGGATAAAGATATAGCGATACAATGTTATTTTATTTCGTTTATGCGTCCAACATGATGTATCTCTCACTTATGCGTCGGAAAAATTTCTAGCTTCCCTTGAAATTTCTTCCCATTCTACACAACTTGCATTCAGAACTGTTTTAAATAGGCAGGCTTTATTCCGAAAGAATTTGAAAATGATGCATCTTCTGACAAAGATCGACCAGTATTAGGTGAAGAATGGAATGCTGTTATTAATTTTAACGATTTTGTAGATATTGATAAAAATGTAATAACAACAGAAATGAGGGACATACAAAAAAGAATCACAGAAATACAAGATTATGACAATGAAGATGAATCAGATAACGGAGAAAACATACTTCTCCAAAAAACTGCTATGCATGTGGAGCAACATATTCATTTTTCAATGAATTCGAAAAAGCTATTTAGGGACAGACATCAAACTCATAAACAAACTTCAATTTTAGACAATTTAAAACATACTCATAAACAAACTTCAATTTTAGACATTTTAAAACATACGGCATTTAATTAAAATTTTGAATTTGTAAACCTTTAAAAATCTAAGTAAATTGCATATTCTTATCATGCTGCATGTTATTTAACCATTTAAAGATTAATTTTGTCTGAACATTTATTTCAAATTTAATTTTTATTTTAATTTCATTTATGCGTCTCTCTCGTTTATGCTTCTTTTTTGGTTGGTCCCTTGTACCGACGCACAGTGGGGCATTTGACGGATTTAGCCGGCCAAAAATATTTCTTCCTGAAAAAATTATGGAACGTTTATATTTTATTAGTTTATCATATTTTTATACTTTTATAGCAATTTGTTTTTGAAAAAAAAATATTTTTTGTATATACAGGGTATGTGAAAGTCACTGTAACATGTAACACTAACTTTAATTATAGTAAAATATCAGTGATTAATTCTCTGATTGCAATTGTATTTTGCCCATGAATATAAAACTAATTTTTTATACAGAATATTTCAAAATTGAAAAATTTTAAGTCATATTCCAATTTGTTTAAAAAATTTGAAGATATATATTTTATGCATAGATATAGATTATTTTACGTTTTTCTTCAAGCGTGTTTGAAAGTTCTGAAATCAATTTTAAATTACATTATAGTTGATTAAAAAAATTGTATCAACTTTAGAAAGCTATTTTTTAAGCATTGTTAATCCTTAATCTTTCCTAAAATGGAAATTTTCCATTTACGCTTTTACAGAGTAAATCAATAGTATATTGAAATCAAGTATTTATTAATCACATATATTTTTTATTTAATTTAAACAAAATATTACAAATATCATATTAGATAAATGAATGTATATATATACATATTTCATAACGAAATTTATGGTTATTCATCAGATGATGCAAAATTGTCATCGTAATAGTTTTCATCACTATCCGATTCTATTTGACTCTGATAAGCTCTTGCATACAAATGTTCAACAGGCTTAAATAGTGCTAAAGCCTTTAAAAATGATTTAGATTTTTTTTCACTTGGTATACGTTTTATACAAGATAAGAGTGGATCTTAACTGAGCAGTTACAAATTTAAAATATCCACGTTGCACGATTTTTCTGAAACTTCGACTCTCTAGATATCCTTTACAATCATAATTCTTATACGTCGACAGAATCCAAGGCGTGGAAGATATTAGATTTTGTCAAACATTTTTTTCTTTCTTTGACTGAGCAACAATTTGGAAAAGTACAAATGAATTCCAAAAAAAGGTTTCCATCAAAATTGATATTATTTTTTAGCTTTTTTTATATTATTTTTGTTCAAAGCCGTCACATCCTCACTTTCAATTTTACACAGCGTTGTGTCATCATTCATTGTCTTGACAACTTCTTTCAGATAATGCAAGCAGCGTCTAATGGCGTGGTCTAATAAACGTTTGAACTGAACTTCTCCAGAAGTCTCTGTAACTTGTAGGAGTGTGTAATATTTATTTCCATTTGTAGCGAATTATACGACTGATATGTTTTCTTATGTGAATGTCTGACTGTTTTATAATGCATTTTCGAGATATTTGCTTCAACAAAAATTGATAAAGCTTAAACAGTCGAGAACTTCCCATAAGTTGTTTCATGATAATTATATAACACCTGTTTATTTTTAGCTGCAAGATATAGAACCCATGTCATTTCGTTGACTATTGTAAAAGCATTCCTATGTCCAGTAACATACTATTGTGATTCGGTAGCATGAGGAAGGATTTCAAGATTCGCTTTGCCATGTACTTCTTCGGTTTAGCTTCTTTTGCTTCTTTGACTGCAAATCACAGAAAAATTTCTGAGGCCAACCTGAACGTACGTACTGCAATTGGAATATTCCATGAAATCTAGATTAACCTTTTTCTCAGAAAAAAACACTTAAAGCATGATTTATCTGATGCTTTTGCTTTTCTTAATAATTATCTTTGTTGACAAGGGAATCCTCGAGAAATTAAAATTTCTTATCTAAATTTTCCAAATTCTGGTTATTCATATGATCAAACCAGATTTATTTTGATATAATTTTCATTTCAGATATAAATTTATTGATCAGACATGCACATTCGAACTCTTTTATGTCTGCAGATGACATTTTGCGGCAACATTTGCAATTTAGCTATCGTAGAAGACATTTTTAAAAAGGGGGTAAATGAAAACATCATCATTTACAGAAACATGCACATTTACGTTTGAAAGAAATTCTTCTAAATTAGCGGTTATTAGCGGCTATTGTTTTGAAAGCTATTAACTACATATCTTGAACTCTCAATTCATGTAAAAAATATCATCGGATCTCACCCTTAAGGTTAACTAATCCCTTATGGAATATTTAAAATAACAATAAAAATTTCCAAATTATACGATACATTTCATATCATATATTTTATTTAAGCAAATATAAACATATTCATGTAAGATATAAACATATATTCCTGGTCTTTCATAATCCATAACTATTTCATGTAAGTAAAAATTTTGAACAAAAAAAAATCACATTGAAATGAGCACTCACAAAATTGTAGCTGACAGCAGAGATAACCAACCTACTGCTACAAACTTGCGTGGCACCAATTTGATTGCACTTGGACAAATTTTATTACTCTACGGAGATTCCCCAACTATTTACCTCCACAGTTAGCTACATATTTTTCTCATCAATTGTGTTTTGGAAAATCGACTTTTGGCCGGCTAAATCAGCAAAATGCCCCACTGTGCGACGTATAAGTGAGAGATTATTGTAAAGGAAGTTTTCTAAATAAATTTTTGTTTTAGTTTCTAAATTCTCTAAATTTTTAGAAGAATCAGATAACAGAAAATGTTTGAGAACTAAAGTAAAAATAGTATGTTAAGAAGAAACGTTTAATACTACGAGTTAATGCTCAATGTTTCTTTTAGTGGAGAGCAGCTTGAATGAATAATAATAATTAAACTGTAAGGTAGATTTTGCTCTTTATTGTATTTTATCAGTTCTTCTCACTTACTTAAAGAAATTTAAATATACTTTGAATAACTATACAAAACTCTGTGGTACACATTAAAGAACAAGTTATTTCTAAATTATTTTACAAATGCTGAACATTTTGCAAAAGTAATACAAATTGTGATAGGATTCGCTCGCGGCAGAAATCTTATCATGTCAAAGTGTTAACATATGTAACAGTTTTATTACATTTTGGAGCCACATCAGCCAAGAACTGGGTTAGGTTTGTGGCAGCTTATGTAACCGTCTGTTGCTATATTTATGCCGTTTGCGGCATAAGTTAGAATTTATTAATTAATTTATAACTTTGCAGAAATCATTTATCTATATCTATACTAATATTATAAAGGAGTAAAGATTGTTTGTTTGTTTGTTTGTTTGTAGGGGGTAATCTCTGGAACTACCGAACCGATTTCAAAAGTGATGGTGGCAAATTCATGGTCACAACCCCTGCTCCAACATAGGCTATATTTTATGTCGGTGCCACTAACCCCAGGGGGTGCAGGAGCAAAAAACGTTCTAAAATTGCCATTTTTTATCTATCAAACCCTGAGAGCTTGGCAGCCGGTTCTGTATGTATGTATGTACGTACGTAATGCGATAACTCTTCATAGAAATATCCGTTTTCCTTCAAATTTTGTTTATAAGTTCACTGTGTTAAGGCGCTTCCCTGATTTGTTTTCGGGATTGATTGGTTAAGTATAAAAGGGGGAACAAGGGGCTAATCCCCCCCTTAATTTATATAAATGGGTTTTTCATGCAGAATTGTTCCGTTTTCCTTCAAATTTTGTTTATAGGTTCACTGAGTTAAGGCGCTTCCCTGATTAGTTTTCGGGATTGATTAGTTAAGTATAAAGGGGGGGGATCGGGGGGCTAATCCCCCCTTAATTTATATAAATGGGTTTTTCATGCAGAATTACTCCGTTTTCCTTCAAATTTTGTTTATAGGTTCCTTGGGTTAAGACGCTTTCTTGATTACTTTTCGGGATTGATTGATTAAGTATAAAGGGGGGAACGGGGGGCTAATCCCCCCTTAATTTATATAAATGGGTTTTTCAAGCAGAATTATTCCGTTTTCCTTCAAATTTTGTTTATAGGTTCACTGTGTTAAGGCGCTTCCCTGATTAGTTTTTCGGGATTGATTGGTTAAGTATAAAGTGGGGAACGGGGGGGGGCTAATCCCCCCCTTAATTTATATAAATGGGTTTTTCACGCAGAATTATTCCGTTTTCCTTCAAATTTTGTTTATAGGTTCACTGTGTTAAGGCTCTTCCCTGATTAGTTTTCGGGATTGATTGGTTAAGTATAAAGGAGGGAAAGGGGGGCATATCCCCCCTTATTTTATATAAATGGGTTTTTCATGCAGAATTATCCCATTTCCTTCAAATTTTGGTTAAAGGTTCACTGTGTTAAGACGCTTCCCTAATTAGTTTTCGGAATTGATTGGTTAAGTATAAAGGGGGAAACGGGGGGCTAATCCACCCCTTATTTTATATAAATGGGTTTTTCACGCAGAATTATTCCGTTTTCCTTCAAATTTTGTTTATAGGTTCACTGTGTTAAGGCGCTTCCCTGATTAGTTTTCGGGATTGATTGGTTAAGTATAAAGGAGGGAAAGGGGGGCATATCCCCCCTTATTTTATATAAATGGGTTTTTCATGCAGAATTATTCCGTTTTCCTTCAAATTTTGTTTATAGGTTCACTGTGTTAAGGCGCTTCCCTGATTAGTTTTCGGGATTGATTGGTTAAGTATAAAGGGGGGGAACGGGGGGATAATCCCCCCCCCTTAATTTATATAAATGGGTTTTTCATGCAGAATTATTCTATTTGCTTCAAAATTTGTTTATAGGTTCATTGGGTTAAGACGCTTCCCTGATTAGTTTTCGGGATTGATTGATTAAGTATAAAGGGGGGGAACGGGGGGCTAATACCCCCTTAATCTATATAAATGGGTTTTTCATGGAGAATTATTCCATTTCCTTCAAATTTTATTTATATGTTCACTGTGTTAAGGCGCATCCCTGATTAGTTTTCGGGATTGATTGGTTAAGTATAAAGGGGGAACGGAGGGCTAATCCCCCCTTATTTTATATAAATGGGTTTTTCATGCAGAATTATCCGATTTTCTTCAAATTTTGTATATATATTCATTGTAATTAGAGATTTACCTGATTAGTTTAAGGGGTTCATTAGTTAACTATGAGGGGGGTAACGGGGGGATGACCCCCCCCCCTTAATGTATTGTTTATTTCTTTATTTTTCGATGGGCTTATTTAAAATTCTTTGAAATAAGAGTATAATATACAATTAGTGTGAATAGCTGTGAACTCAATGCCCTCAGTTTAACTGAGCAGTTTTATTTTTATTTTTTATACTGAAGGAGCTAGAAATTTGAAATTTGTCATTGTAGTTACTTATAAGATGTAAATGCTCTCTAAGAACAAATTTTTAAAAAAATCGAAATTTAAATGGGTGAAATGAGCGAAAAGCGTTCTGAAGTCATTCTAAATTACAATTTCTATGGAATCTCTGGAATCACGGAACCGATTTCAAAACTGATGGTAGCAAATTGGTGGTGACAATCCCTGCTCCAACAGCCTCTTTAATAAAAAACTATGCGTTGCTGACGATGGGTTTTTCGCTAATTGTTGCAACAGATTAATCTCGGAAAATGAAACATTTGAAGTTACTGAAAAAAATGATAGCTTAAGGGGTCTCAGGACTCTTAAACCTTCAAAATTTTCGAATTTTTAATTTTTTTATATATTAAACTCCTATCTTGTCTTAACATTTTAGTGTAAATGTTTTCTTGAAATTCCTATTAGAACAGACGTTATGGCTTTTAGAATTTGACCCACTCAACGCTGAAGCATACTCAAAGTGGAAGCAAAACATCATTTTTCTCAAAATGATGTTTTTGGGTATAACGCGCATGATATCTCAAAAACGTATCAATATTTTTTCATGAAATTTTCGAAAAATATGTGTCATGTTAGTCTACATAAAGTGAAGCTAAAATTTCATTTTAATTATTAAAAAATATATTTTTTTAAATGGTTATAGTGGTGAAAATTTAAAAAAAAAAATTATTAGCTCAATACAACATTGCATTAAAAATATAAAAATGCTTTAAATACAAATTTATTTAAGTTCAGTGTAATTATTACAATATGAAGTATAATTAGGCTCCAAATTTTTTATTCTAGATGCAAAAATTATTTTGTAATCGTGCGCGTAATCTGTCATGTCAATTTTCTGCTCCACAAATATCTGACCGTTTGAAGCCCCCTATAAATATTAATTCTGCATCTTGTCACTTTTTAAAAATGTGAAATGAAAGAACACGCTTATATGTTTTCATTCCAATAAATATTGTGCTTTTAAATCATACACATTTCAAGATATTAAATGTTAAAAATGGTCATTTTTTCATTTTGTTTCCAATTTTAAGAGTCCTGAGACCCCTTAAGAAGTATTTGTCAGAAAATTGTTAGACAAACTGCGTTTGAAAGGTAAAAAAATTGTATTTTTCTTGATATAAATTTCAAATCTAATTATTATGCCGTTTTTCAAATATTGAATTTCAAAAATTACCAAATTTTCCAATGGAGTACCATAGCGAAACCTTCATGCGTAAAAAGATAATGATAAGGGCGACGTGTCCTGAAGTGTATATTGGCTATAGCACGAGTCACAAATTATAGTAGCCTTATTATTCTGTTAAAATATAAAAGTTATTTATGAAATGTCAATATTTTGTTTGATTAAAGTTTCGTTAAAAGAAATTGACCAGCGTAGCTTGCTAGTTACTTATAAGATGTAAATGCTCTCTAAGAACAAAATAAAAAAAATGCGAAATTTAAAAGGGTGAAATGAGCGAAAAGCGTTCTAAAAACATTCTAAATTACAATTTCTATGGAATCTCTACAACTACCGAACCGATTTGAAATTTGGCGTTGTAGTTACTTATAAGATGTAAATGCTCTCTAAGAACAACAACAAAAAAAAAAAAAAAATCGAAATTTAAAAGGGTGAAATGAGCGAAAAGCGTTCTAAAAACATTCTAAATTACAATTTCTATGGAATCTCTAGAACTACCGAACCGATTTGAAATTTGGCGTTGTAGTTACTTATAAGATGTAAATACTCTCTAAGAAAAAAAAAAAAAATCGAAATTTAAAAGGGTGAAATGAGCGAAAAGCGTTCTGAAAACATTCTAAATTACAATTTCTATGGAATCTCTAGAACTACCGAACCGATTTGAAATTTGGCGTTGTAGTTACTTATAAGATGTAAATGCTCTCTAAGAACAAAATAAAAAAAAAAATCGAAATTTAAAAGGGTGAAATGAGCAAAAAGCGTTCTAGAAACATTCTAAATTACAATTTCTAGGGAATCTCTAGAACTACCGAACCGATTTGAAATTTGGCGTTGTAGTTACTTATAAGATGTAAATGCTCTCTAAGAACAAAATAAAAAGAAATTCGAAATTTAAAAGTGTGAAATGAGCGAAAAGCGTTCTAAAAGCATTCTAAATTACAATTTCTATGGAATCTCTAGAACTACCGAACCGATTTGAAATTTGGCGTTGTAGTTACTTATAAGATGTAAATGCTCTCTAAGAACAAAATAAAAAAAAATCGAAATTTAAAAGGGTGAAATGAGCGAAAAGCGTTCTAAAAACATTCTAAATTACAATTTCTATGGAATTTCTAGAACTACCGAACCGATTTGAAATTTGGCCTTGTAGTTACTTGTAAGATGTAAATGCTCTCTAAGAAAAAAAAAATCGAAATTTAAAAGGGTGAAATGAACGAAAGGCGTTCTAAAAACATTCTAAATTACAATTTCTATGGAATCTCTAGAACTACCGAACCGATTTGAAATTTGGCGTTGTGGTTACTTATAAGATGTAAATGCTCTCTAAGAAGAAAAAAAAAATCGAAATTTAAAAGGGTGAAATGAGCGAACAGCGTTCTAAAAACATTCTAAATTACAATTTCTATGGAATCTCTAGAACTACCGAACCGATTTGAAATTTGGCGTTGTAGTTACTTATAAGATGTAAATGCTCTCTAAGAACAAAATAAGAAAAAAAATTGAAATTTAAAAGGGTGAAATGAGCGAAAAGCGTTCTAAAAACATTCTAAATTACAATTTCTATGGAATCTCTACAACTACCGAACCGATTTCAAAAGTGATGGTGGTAAATTGATGGTGACAACCCCTGCTCCAACATAGGCTATATTTTATGTCGGTGTCACTATCCTCAGTGAGGTGCAGGAGCGAAAAACGTTCTAAAATTGCGATTTTGTTTATACTGAAGGAGCTAGAAATTTGGCATTGTAGTTACTTATAAGATGTAAATGCTCTCCAAAAACAAAATAAAAAAAAATCGAAATTTAAAAGGGTGAAATGAGCGAAAAGCGTTCTAAAAACATTTTAAATTACAATTTCTATGGAATCTGTAGAACTACCGAACCGATTTCAAAAGTGATGTGGCAAATTGGTGGTGACAATCCCTGCTCCAACAGCCTCTTTAATAAAAAACTATGTGTTTCTGACGACTGGGTTTTTCGCTAATTGTTGCCACACATTAATCTCGGAAAATGAAACATTTGAAGTTACTGAAAAAAAATAGTAACTCGAAAAGTATTTGTCTAAAAATTGTTAGGCAAACTGTGTTTGAAAGGTAAAAAATTGTATTTTTCTTGATATAAATTTCAAATCTAATGATTATGCCATTTTTCAAATATTGAATTTGAAAAATTACCAAATTTCAGAATGGGGTACCATAGCGAAACCTTCATGCGTAAAAAGATAATGATAAGGGCGGCGTGTCCTGGCGCGTATATTGGCTATAGCACGAGTCAGAAATTATAGTAGCACTATTATTCTGTTAAAATATAAAAGTGAATTATGAAATGTCAATATTTTGTTGGATTAAAAGTTCGTTATAAGAAATTGACCAGCGTAGCGGGCGTAGCTTGCTAGTAAAGGAATAAACAGAGAAGGCGCTGTTTAAAATATCTTCAACTTGTAAAATAAGGAGATTACTTTAATACATATATTCAATTCTGAAAACACATTATTGTCTATTGGTTTTATTATTTGGAATAAAAAAAACATAGCAATGAATTTAATATATATGATTCAGGTTAAATACAGACAAATTCATATCGAAAATATTTTGTGCAACATATATAGATTGTTGCAAAAGTGCCAAAAATTAAAGGCATTTTCAAGCTGTATATGGGATGTTAACCCTTGAAAACCAAGGCTTGAAAAATACGGTCATTTATATCCTACATTAGAAAAATTAAATTGGTTAACGCACAAAATAAATAAAAATAGAATACGTAACATCGCGTTCTAGCATTGAATTTTAAATCAAACGTGACGCCAAGTTTTTGTATTATTGACGTTCAATCCTATTGTTTGGCGAGAGTTTTTTTTCTTTTCTTTTTTTTTAGAAAGTGGTCGACAAGTATCAAACCTTTACATATATATACATATATATATCGGGAGTGTCATAATTTCGTGCAAACTTTAAAAATTCATAATAAAAGAAGTAATGCTATGAAAAATTTTTAATTTACGCGAGTATGATCAGAAGGATTTTGGATTTTGTTTTCCATGTATAATAAAAAATGATTCCAAAAGTAACCAATACAGAACGCTCATACGTCATACTGAGGCGTTTTATGTAAATTAGGCTCGCAATAAAAAACCTGGCTGGATATGGATTCGTCATTCGATCTCACAGCATGCTGCCGTTACCAGATCGAGCGCTGGTGGTTAAACTTTTCTACAAGAATGGTGAATCCACAACTATTGCATCGCGTAAGTTTCGCACGGAGAAAGGACTTAAGTCACAAAAAAGTACTATTTCATTGAATGGTATACTTAATTCAATACGACGTTTTGAGGAAACGGGGAGTTCGGAGGATAGTACACGTGGTGGCAGACCATCCTCGAGCGCGGATCGCGTCCATGTTGTCAAAAGTGTCATGGAAGAATTCGCAGCCGAGACATCAACGGGGAGTAGCAGCGCTCGTAAAGCTGGGAGAATAATGGGGATTCCGAAATCGGCGATTCGACGTATTCTGCACGGAATCTTCGATCTGTGTCCATACAAGATGCAGGTACTTACCAGTTATTACCGGCAGATACAGATAAAAGACTAAATTTTGCTACATGGGCGCTGGCACAAATGGAGCGTAACCAACAATGGTTGATGAACGTCATATGGACGAATGAAGCACACTTTTCACTGCATGGTGACGTCAATACGCAAAACAGTCGTATCTGGGCGACGTCAAACCATCGTGAGTACCTGACGAAGCCACTGCATGCTCCTCATGTGACTGTTTGGTGTGGTTTCACTGCGTCTTTCATTTGGGTTCTTTCTTTTTTGAAGAGCCTTGTCCTGAATCCGGCTGGAAAACCTGTACAGCCACTGCAGAATGGTGTCTTACGCTTTTGCATGACCACGTTGTGCCTGCATTGCAGGAAAGACATGCGTTACCTGTCGTCACATTCATGCAGGATGGTATTCCGCCCCACTTTGCACGTGAAGTCAAGACATTCCTGTTGGACATTTTCACTGAAGACCGCGTGAAAAGTCGAGGTTGTAAGTTTGAACGGCCCACACTATCTCCAGACTTGACCCCGGCAGATATTTGGTTGTGGGGATACTTAAAGTCTCATGTATACCGGGGTTTCCTAGCCACTTTGGTGGAACTGAAATTTGCCATTCGACGGACCGCCAGTGGCATCGATGCCGACATGCTACACTCAGCTGTAACAGGCGTATTGACGCGCCTCACTTGCCTAATACATGGTGGTAGTGGTCAGGTTGAGCATCTTTTACCTAAAAATAAATGCACAGTGTCATGTTATTGTGATTTGTTTCATTGTCTGTTTTTGTTTGCTTGATTTGCATAAAACGCCTCAGTATGACGTGTGAGTGCCCTCTATCGGTTACTTTTGGAAGCATTTTTTATTATACATCGGAAAAAAATCCAAAATCCTTCTGATCATACAAGCGCAAGCCGAAAAATTTTCCGAGCATTACTTTTAATATGAATTTTTAAAGTTTGCACGAATTTATGACGCACCCGGTATATATATATACATTAATTATTCTCACTATTTTTTTTTCTGATTGAAAGTTTAACAAACCTACCTGCAAATTAAATGATGCTGCATCGTTACATATTGTATTTTTACGTGTTAAATCTCTATGGTTTATCTTATAATGGATTGATAGTATAGATTGCAGGGGAAAATTATTTTACTTTCATTGAAATTTATTTGGTTGGTTTCTTCTTGATATAATCTTGCCATGTTTGTGGTTTTTCTATTATACTTAATATCAGCTATATAGCTTATATTAAGCTGATATATAGCTGATATCCAAGTAAAAAATAAAAACTACGTGCTTAATTTTAAAAAAGTACGCAAAAAATTAAATGATTGTGTTTTAAATAACTTTATAGACCGTGCATTTGTAGAATATGCTTGTTTGTTTGGATAATGGCTCAGACTGGGCTGAAACATATGTCAACAGTCTAATAACACCTATTTTACTGTTTAAACTATTTTTATTTTACATCTTTTAGCAATTAAAAAGAAGTATATAAATACAAGGTGTTATGATTTGTTATATTTACTTATAGGAACTTTTATGATTCTAAATATTTCTGCTTTTAAGTGCGTGGTTCAATTACATATATGTTTAATTCGTGTTTTATTTAGTTAATTGTGAAATTCTAATTTCATTTGGCATTTAGTTATGGAATATTACACGGAAACAAACAAATTCTGAATTATTTACCTTATTTTATGTGCGAATGGGTTAATTTTCTGTATTTTTTAATAACATTTCATTAAAACTATAAATTATCAGCAAATTAATGTACAGTTTTCAAACAAATTCCAATTGAAAGTAATGTTTCTCTATTTGACGGTGTAAAAATTTAAATTATGCGGTGTTTAGAAGTTAATAAATTTGATATAAAAGCAAAATTGCAAAATTTATTATTCAGATAGTTGCTACCGTTAATATGATGTCAGCATTAATCACAGACATTGTTTGTCGCTATAATATAGATACGAATCCTGTCTGAAGTATATCCACTTTCTATGTTTGTAAATCATTTTAAAATTATAATAATTGTTATCAAATATTGAATCTCTTATTAAATTAATGTTTATATAAACCATTTCAAACACTTCAAGTGTGTATATCACATATTTACTAAACCTGCGTTAGTCGCATATGTATCTCTGTGATACGAGTCTCCATTTGTCACTTGTAAGTTTTGAATGAATTAACCGATTCGAGAACAACAGCCGAAAGTGAAAAATTGATACCGGTGGGACGAAGGTAGAGGGAGCCACAGTTTTCGATTCTATCTGGTTCAAAATTTACGAGAGGAAAATGGCGGCTTGTATCACAGAGTTACACATGCGACTAACGCAGGGTTAAACATACATTATAAAAACGGCAATTTTAAGTAAAATGCAAAACAGAAAAAAGCTACTTCTTACAGCAGTATATTGGACTCGATTAATAGAAAATGATAAGGATATTCAGTTAAGTATTATGTCTTTAATATTTACTTTCTGACTATTTAAGTTTTTAACTCTTGCTAAAAATAAATATGTTTCAGATTATTATCATGGATTTTATAAAGTTTACAATATTTAACTGAAAATTTACATTATTAAAGTTTATTGTAACTATATCGTACTTATTAAAGTTTATTGTAACTATATCGTACTTATTAAAGTTTATTTCACATATTAAAGTTTACATAAAATTCACATGCTGTACACGCATTTAAGGTATTGTTATTTTTAGTGACTTTTATAGTTCAAGTTTCTTTATAGATATTTATAGTTGAAAATTACGTACTTTGTTAAATGAGCCGTAAAGTCATCGTGGTGAATTCAACTAATTTTCACGATTAGTGTTGCAGATATATTAATAGGCAGAACAGTATAAACGATATTTCTATGAAACGCCTGTAGATAAAAATCTAATGTATTTTATGGCGTTGGAAATTATTGTAAAGAGAATAAAATACAATTTTATTTAAAATTTAAGAAAATTTTATTTACATCATTATGAATTTAAATATTTCCACTCTTCACCATTCTATACATTCCAACAACTAGTTTTAAACATTCTGTTTAAGTGACTGGACTATAATTAGATATGCGATAAAATATAAGATTGAAATATGAACAAATATATAAAAAGTTGAAACTAACTTTACGCTTTTAATATATTTTCAGAAAAGCTAATTTCATACCAGAATAGCTGCTCAACTATCTTTTATTTTATTGTACAAAACGTAAAACGTTTGTAGTTACTTATTTTACTTTCTGTTTCATATCTAGTCTATAATTTAATTATTTCTGGTTAAACTTAGACATTATCAAAGGTAATTTAATTTTAGAAACATTAAGCTACATTGTAATCATTAAAAAATTTAAGAAACTGTTTAATTACAAACATAAAATAATTAGAAAATCATTTACAAACGAGGAAAAGATTCCATTTCTCATGACTTCTTTTTTTACATTTTTTGGAGATAATGATGAGAAAGAAAACTTTTTGGGACATTTTAATCATTAAGACTTCTTAATGGGTTTTCTTGTTTTTTCGGAAGGATAATTTTTTATTGGGAAAGAGATTTCTTTTTAAATTATTAATATCGATTTGTAATTTTGCGCTGGTGCTGAAAAACACTTTAAATAGTAGTTATTTCAATGACATATAAATGATACAAATCTTCTGGAAATTTCTAACGTATAAAAGTGCAAAATACATATATATATTAATCAACTGCTTACTTCTGAAATAAAACTACTCTGAAAATTTGTTAGCCTTACATGGGCTATACATGGGCTATTTCTGAAATTGCACTTGCATATATGTTTTAAAATCTTATAATGTTGTCTTGACATAGAAAAATCTAATTTTCTGAGAGGGATATACTTCTAAATAATTTCACCTTATATTTCTACTTTAACAACACCGTGAGAAAGCGCCTACTAACAAGATACACGATAAATCGCGCAAATATTACTTAAAATATAAGTCAATTTTTCACTAACATGCAAATTTAGGTTCAAAACAAATTATGACACTGCGATTCCCCTTTTTTACGAAATATCATGTAAAATGGAAGAATACTTTAAAATATCACACTTTCTAAACCAAGCATGATAAAATCAACTCAATATTTGGGAGACAAATGCTCGACAAATGAAAAAATGTCATTTTCGTGGATGTTCCTAAACACGAAAAAGCAATTTTGGCATATCATTCTATTGGAAAACCCCCATCTGTAATCCCCAATTAAGAGAAAAAGCACACTTGGAAAATACGTTAATCTAAAGTTGATGATTGTGAATAAACCAGAGATGTAATATCAAGTGCTCGAACTCTTAAAATGAAACTGCCAGTGATTTTTGCATCATTTTTATGACGTAAAACGTAATTTCTGCTGAATGAACTTTTCCCTAAATGTGAAAGGAACTTATTATTACACGTGCAGTAAAAAAAATCTTAATATAGACTTTAAACTTCACTCGACGTAAGAAAGTCGTATTATAATGTAATCCTTAAAATTAAGAGGAGCAGATGGTAAGACTCCTCAAATGCTGTAATATAAATATAATAAATAAAATTAAATCTATATTATAGAGAAATGAATATAATTATTTAACCTAAAACTTATTATTATTCTCTCTAAACTAAAGCAGCGTTAAAAACGAGTAGCCATGGATTACTGCAGCTTGAAATGTGCATCCCAGTCTGAAAAGGATACATGAAAACTGGTTGGATAATATCTTTACACTTATGGAATATATATATTATATAGGTGGAAGAACTTATTTCATAACTTTTATAGATGATTATTCAAGATTTTGCTTAATCTACTTAATGTCTAAAAAAGCGAAGTCTTTGAAAATAAATAGTCTACGTCACAATCGTGCACAGTAAATTCGAAAAAAGCCACAATTAGATCAGATAACGGAGAAGTGCTCACCAGTTCTGAAATGGAACAATATGTCAGAGAAAACGGTATAGAACACCAATTACTAGTGCCGCAATCACCGAGACAGAATGGCGTTGCGGAGCGAAATCATATATTGCTCTCAGATTTCACAGGGACCTTGCTATCGGGAGCAAATCTATCATATAAACTATGGCGAAAAGCTTTAAGCACAGACAACCATCTACAAATGCGCTTTCCAACAAAAAAAAAATGATAAAATCCCCTACCAGCTTTGGTTGAATGGAAAACCAAATCTACATTACCTAAAAGTCTTTGGCTGCTAAGATTACACCTATATACACCAATCAAAGCACGGACAACTAGATAGCAGAGCTGAACAAGGAATTTTTGTAGGATATGACAACCGTTCAAAAGGCTATAGAATCTACACAAAAGATGGAAGGGTATTACTAGCCAGAACAGTTAAATACATTGAAAATAAATTATCAAACACTAAAAATGATGTAAATTTGAATTCAAATGAAATTAAATCACATGAAAGTGAACATTTTCAAACAAACGAAATAAGTAAAATAGACATAGACCTCACACCCATTCCTAGTGAACCAACTGCGTCCAAACAACAAACACTCAAATCTCGTAGATCACAGAGGACAAACAGAGGCGTATTACCAGACTGATTTGCCTACACTGTCAAGTACGAGCAAATTAATGAATCAAAGAGATGGAAAGAAATGTTAGAAATTCAAAATCCGCAAGAAAAGAAAGTTCGCTACACACCGCGCAGGAAGAAATTAACTTCCTAAAAGAAAACAATACATGGACAAACGGAGATCCACCACAGGGAAAGAAAATAAACGGTTCAAAATGGACCTACAAAGCTAAGTACGACGAAACAGGAAATATAAAACGATATAAAGCTCGATTAGTCGCAAAAGGTTTTTTACAAAAATACGGATAAAATTATGATGAAACTTTTGCACCAGTTGTGTCACACACCACAACCAGAGCATTCGAAACAGCCACAGCGTAACACAAATTAAAAGTATATCCTCTAGGTATTAAAATGGCATTTTTATACGGTGTTCTAGAAGAAGAAATCTACATATCACAACCCCAAGGTTGCATTATTCCTAAAAAACAAAATAAAGTATGCAAGTTGACGAAAGCAATCTACGGGCTCAAACAGGCAGCAAGAGCCTGGGCAAAAATAAGCGAAACACTTAAAAAGTTAAACTTTGTACAAAATACTGTAGATAATTGTTGATTCACGCGTGGAAAAAAGTAAGACACAATCTATGTAAATTGTATACGTAGATGATATTTTAATATCCGGAAATGAAGAGCAAATTAAAGAAATAATTCTTAGCTTAATCTCAGTACACATTAAAAGATTTAGGTCAAGTAAATAATTATCAAGGAATACAAATAAACAAAACTGAAACCGGATACAGGATATCCATAGGAGTACTATTGTTACTTGGCATTTGTTTTTCGTCTAGAAAGAGACGAAGAATAAATGCCAAATAACATGAAATACAGACAAGTAATCGGAACTCTACTTTATGTAGCAACAATAACAAGATCCGATATAACAACCGGAATTGACATACTAAGTCAAAAAAAAAAAGGAAAAACCTACTGAAAGGAACTGGAAAACGCATTATACGATATTTAAACTCAACGAAGAATTTAATTCTAGTTCTAAGCACCGAATCAGCTCCAATCCTCGAAACATATTCAGATGCCGATTGGGCAGGCAACATGAAAACTAAGAAATCCACCACTGGAAACTTGTTCCTATAGTCCAGTCAAATTGTGCTCAAAAAGTGCTTGAAGTGGAAAATTCTGGTGTAATTGTTTTTAGTGGCTTATTTTATGTTTTTTGGGGTGCTGAATACGAATCTGAAGTTTTCCAACAAAATTTCGTTCGGCAAATTTGTTTTTTTTACAAAAATCCTGTAAAAACACGGACTTTTTTCGTTTTTTTCAAAATAACTCCAAAATTGTGCATTTTGCGTGAATGTCGGCAGTATATGAGTTAAAGAGAATAAAATTTCCTACATTTTATGCATTGAAAGATTTTTTCTATGATCAATGGTTTAGCCGTGAGAGTGCCTCAAAAATGGGTATTAAAAACAAAAACTGTAAAAAAACGGGAATTACGGCACTTTATGTCGATGTAACATGGAAAAAAACCATTTAACGCAAATATTAACCATCATTTATATTAAAGATTATATGATTGACTATATTTTATGCATTTAAAGTAGGGGGAAAGTGCAGTTCCGGCACCAGTGGAAGTTGGGAGCAGTGGAGCAGCTCCACCTACTTTCATGAGTCAAAGTTGCTCCTGCTCCGGGGAGTTCTTACTCTAAGAGGTGATAAAATTTTCTAAAAAGAGGTAAAATTAGGTAAAGGAAGTAAAACTAGGCAAAATCGTCGAAAAACAGTACTTTTCGGAAAATAGCAAAAAACACATTTTTTTACAGCCTTTCTGTTCATAAGGCCTAAAAATAAACATTTCACTGTATACATTATACTATGTTTTAAAAAAATAGATAAAATTCTCTACAATTTATGTGCAAGTAATTTTCTTGGACCTTGAATAATTATGAAAAAAGCAATGACGAATACACGAAGTAGTCATCCACCTCCTTATTAAATGCATATAACTTATATGCATCATTATACATGTGTGCAGATACGTAAAACGTTGATGTTAGGTTACATAGGTACAAAAAATGATAAATGATTCACGACTTATTAGTATGTAAACTGCTTAATGTTAAATGATATAGTAAAATAGGTAGTTATGTATTTATACATTATTAATTAATAATTATTATGAACATTGAAAGGAACTTGTCAGTCAAACCGAGTCCTCTTGGCCAATGGTTTCATGTTTCCTGAGGGTATGCCTTCTAGGTCTTCTACACCTATAAAAAAGAAATTAATTATATAATAGCTATTTACGCATACGGGCGCGAAAAGCCGTTTTTGTCCCGAGGATCGAAACTTATGCTCCGGAGAAGAACTGGCGTGTATAATATTTTTTTAAACGGTGGAATTAATTATAACTAAGTTAAGATTCATACAGCATTTTATCATAACATTATTTTTACCTCTTTTTAATATCAGCCCTCTTTTACAGCTCATTTCAGGAATCGGTCACTTTTGGATCCCAAATCAGGGAGCAAAAAAGCTATTATACTACGTATCAGGGTTTTAAAAAATAATTAATGACATAGTTTTAATTGTCTAAAAACTAAATAGTTATGCACAGTGTATTGGGATACATATTTTGACCACACCAAATTAAAAATGAATGAAAAAATAAATGTGAAATGGAATGATTTATGTATAATTACCTTCAAGTACTTCAGGGTATTCCGGGTCATCCTCGTTTTCTTCTATTTCAATATTAGGCATGTTATTACAACTGCTCTCGCAGTTTAGACACATATTAGAGCAGCTGAGGCCTGCTTTTTCACAACAACAGTTTTTACGGCATGTCTTCTTGCCTTTGCAAGAAATGAGTTTTAGAACGGCTTGAGGTGCTGGTGGCTCTAGCGTGGTTATTGGCTCTAGACCATCTTTGGTGCTTTTCCAACCCCATTGTTCAGGATTTTTTTCATTCCCAAGCCATTGCTGAACTTGAAAATACACCCTTAAAGAATGTTGTTTAGCTGCAGCCTCCGTAGGAGGTAGGGACGCCAAATGGGTTGATGGCTTATATGCAGACTTAAGGTAGCATAGATACCTCAATTTGTTTAATGACGTGGTTTCCTTGTCAGATAATTTGTACAAGGAAGTCAAAAAACGATTGCCAGCATCAGTAATTGCATCAGCATCTGCCATAGGGTCTTTAAAAATTTCAATGGCTTTAATTAATGCCGGGTTTCTTTTGAGAGTCTGAAGAAACCTCATTTTTCCTACTTTGAAAAAGGCTGAAGTAGTATCACAACCACTCATGGCATGTAAAAATAATATGTTGTCAGCAACCGATTGTTCAAGTTTGCAGTCAGGAGAAAAAATGAGTGGTGAAACTGTCCCTTTGCCTGGCTTTAAAAAATATACATTTGAATGTATGCCCCTACAGAGACCAATCATTTAATTTGCGTTCATCTTGAGCTTATCAGCACTTTAATATTTCCTTTTTTGGACAACATTATAAACAGTTCTTTTAAAAGCATATTGGTTTTAAAAAAATCTATATTTCAGTAAATATCTTTTTAAAATGGCGAAAATCTGTTGCATATTTGCCTGCAAGGAAACTGCCATTTCAGAAATTTCTAGAATGCGGGGGGGGGGGGGGGAAACATACACATATCTAAATGTTAAGTTTTGAATTAAAAATATTGTTTGTGTGTCTGAAGAGGATTCATTATTATATTTATGTAATTGTTCAATGGATTTTTTTTAAGTGTTTATTGCTATTTTCCAAAAATTACTGTTTTTCGACGATTTTAGATAGTTTTATCTCCTGTACTAAATTTTACCCCTTTTTTCAAAATTTTATATTCTCTTAGAGTACTAGCTCTCCGGAGGAGGAGCACCTTTGACTCTTGAGAGGAGGTGGAGATACTCCACTGCTCAAAACTTCCACTGGTGCCAGATCCACACTTTTCCCCTACCTTAAATGCATAAAATATAGTCAATAATATAATCTTTAGTATCACTGATGGTTAATATTTGCGTTAATGGTTTGTTTCCATGTTACATCGACATACAATGCCGTAATTCCCGTTTTTTTATAGTTTTTGTTTTTAATACCCATTTTTGAGGCACTCTCACGGCTAAACCATTGATCATAGAAAAAAACTTTCAATACATAAAATGTAGGAAATTTTATTCTCTTTAACTCATATATTGACGACTTTCACGCAAAATGCACAATTTTGGAGTTATTTTGAAAAAAACGAAAAAAGTCCGTGTTTTTACAGGTTTTTTGTAAAAAAAACAAATTTGCCGAACGAAATTTTGTTGGAAAACTTCAGATTCGTATTCAGCACCCCAAAAAACATAAAATAAGCCACTAAAAACAATTACACCAGAATTTTCCACCTCAAACTACAATTTGACTGGGCTACTACTAGGGCAAACCCAACACAGTGGAATTCTAAACGCGAATCGTGTATAGCGTAATCATCAGCAGAAGCAGAGTACGTAACAGCAGCAAGCGCTACTCACGAAAACATATGGATCATAAAACTGCTCGAAAACCTGAACCTACTGCAGAAACTTCCAATTACACTACATGAGGATCATTTATCCTTTATCAAAATGGTAGAACCTGAAAAACATTCAAATAACTCCAAACACATCGATCTGAAGTACCACGTGATAAAGCATTTCAAAGAATCAGGAGAATCATCGAATTAAGTTACTGCCCCAGTAAAGCGATGATAGCGGACATTCTAACCAAGCCCGCACCCAAACCTGACTTTTTAAGGAACAGACTAAAACTAAAATTACAAGACTTTCCTCCATTTAGATATTAAGATGGAATATTGGAAAACCTACATCTGTAATCTCCTAATTAAGAGAACAAGAACAGTCGGAAAATACGTTATTCTAAATTTAATGATCGTGGATAACCCAGAAATGTAATATCAAGTCCTTGAACTCTTAAACTGAAACTGACCTAGTTTTTTGCATCATCTTATGACGCAAAACGTAATTTCTGATGAATGCACTTTTTCCCCCTCAAGTGAAAGAACTTATTATGTACGTGCAGTAAAAAATTCTTAATTTAGGCTTTAAACTTCACCCAACCAAGAATATCGTATTATAATGTACTCCTTAAAATTAAGAGGAGCAGTTGGTAAGACTCACCAAGCGCTGTAATATTAAATATAATAAGTAAAATTAAATCTATATTATAGAGAATTCAATATATTTAACCTAAAACTAATTAATATTTTCTCTAAACTAAAGCAGCGTGAAAAACGTGTACCCATCAATTACTTCAGCTTCAAATGTGCATCCCAGTCCGAAAAAGATACATGAAAGCTGTTTGAAGTATTTCTTTACACTTATGGATACCTGAACATCTCCAAATAAGAATAAGGTAAGTGGAAAAATTCCTTACCTCTGTCTGTTTACCAAGTGTATTAAAACTATATTTCTGAATGTAAAAGAAATTGCGCGCCACCGAGACACAAAAATCCGATAGTTTATAATTTAATATTATAAATATCAATTATTTTTGACATATTCTTACTGGCTGTTTTTGCTTACCACATTTGACGCCATCTGTTTCACACCTAGTCTGAGGTTATTTACTAGCATAATATAATTTAAAAAAGCTGTTCTCAAGAAAAATCCTATAATATGTGTGCTCTGTACCCCTGTTCTCAATATCTCCATTAAACTATTTAGAAAGTAGTGAGAGTGCAATTTTCGGCACACCCAGAAGTGTATGATAGTACTGCTTGCTTTCGCCAAGATATCGCGCATACTCTAACAAATCCAACATAGTCTCTCTTTTTGTTATTTACAAAAACATGCCTACAAAGAAGAGTCCATTGTTTTATGATCTCACTTCCCTGTCAACTTCTTACGCATTATAAGTAAATGAAAATTTTCTGACTTTAGCCTAAAATAAAGAATTTAAATAAGTTATTTTAATCTGAAAAGTCATGTTACTGAAAGAGCAATTCAGGAATACATACAGTAATCTCACTTCTCAGAATTTCACTCCCTTAGTTACTCGTATTTCGTCAAGGGAAGGAGGCTTATAAATTTCATATAAGTTTAATTCTAACAAAAAATTCCCTTTTGTAATGTGCAATTAAAAAAAATAATAATTATTGTCTCAAACAAAATCTCTGATGCAAAGCAAGTTTATTTTATCTAATCTAGCAACAAAATTACCAATTTGCAATATGCTTATATCAATTCAGTTTTTTTCCTTATTTGTTTTTCTCTGAAATACGCTTTACTTTAATTTCAGAGGACTGTATAGTGTTATATAGAGTAATTTTACTTAAAAAAATCCATGCAATTTAGGCACAGGGTTACTTATATTTTCATTCTCGTGTATGATATCTGACTCTTCTGTCAGTATTTGTTTGATAAAATTTGACACCTGATAGGCACGTGACATTCATTGCATTTACATGATTGATATGGCATAGAGAATATTATAAAAATCGGACAAATTTCGAGAAACAAATATTGGAAAATTTTGATTTGAATCTTGGACCTTATTGATGATTGACACAAATCGCAATTAGGATTTTGCCACTTTGACATGTTAGAGAAACTTTCGCTTCCTTTCTGACAGGAAACCTGCAGTGCGTGCACACGCGAGCGTAGTTTTATTGCATGATCCTGCTACTGTTATGTATAATACTTTGTCCTTTTAATGTTTGGGAGGATCTTGATCTACAGGTTTTTTTACGAACGTTATGGATAACAGGGAAATAGAAGAGGGTAGCTATCGTTAACATTAACACCAGAACTTATTTTGTTAAAACCGATAAAATATATCCTTATCAGGACATATTATACAAACCATATTTTTGAGTAAATTAGTTTAAAGCTAGTTCGTTAAAAAATACAAAATTTGAGGAAGAAATTAAAATCATTTCAAAGGAAAACATTTAAATTAGCCTCTATTTCTTACCCTAAGAATTATTAGTTTCAGTAAATAAAGAAGAGAAATAGTATTATCATTTTTATATATTGTTATGTGAATTTCCATTTTATTTGAGAATATGGACTTATTAAAAGAAATCTTTTGTAACTTCTTTTTGTTTTCCTCTTATTATCTTTTAAATCTTAAGAAATTAAAGTTGCTTAAAACTTCAACAGTTTAAAGAAATCAAGCAAAAGTACTTGAAACCTTTTAAAAGGGACAACTTCAAATCTGGAGTGTCTCCTTAATTCTTTTCAGACAATACAGTCGAAAGTAAAGTCATTTGAAAAGCATTTATTTTTGAAGACTTTAAGAAATAACTGTATTCTTTTCAAGTAAGATATTTAAAAGGGTTTAAATCGCTTATGTGAATTTCAGTATAAATCAACTACCGATAATGAATAAATAGTGACTGCAAAAATCCATAAAATACTTTTTTTGTGGGAATGTGGAATAATTGAAATGTGCTAGTTGTGTGGATTAAAATATCAATGCTTAGAAAATACAGCAAGCTTTATGTCTAATAATATTTAATTAAAATGTGAAAAAAAAAAATCACACTTTTAATTCAGCAAAACAGTTCAAACCTACCTATATTATAAAGGACGTAACGCTGACGTCATTTTGAGAATGGCAACACTTGACGATGAAATTTCGGTTTTGCGATTTTTGCTACTGCAATTATTAAAATTTCTAAACAATACACATTTTTAATTTTTCCACCGTTATACAGGGGAAAAATGTACTTTCAAATGCAATTGGTTTTAAAACTTTATCGCAATTTACTCATTTATTATAGCATTTAAATTAAATTTCAAGCAAGTTTAAAAAAAAACTATCTAGTGCTTGCAGACGATTACAAAATATTAATCCGTTTGTACTTTAAACAATGTAAAAAGTTTAGCATTTGTTTCCAGCTGATATTCAATAACGAAATTAAAACTTCATTATGCAACCAATAAAATAGTATAAATATAATACAAATTTAACAGACATAGAATTGAATTAAGTGCTTAAAACCGTTGAAATTATTAGAAAAAAAAAAAGGGCTGTAGATAACGAAATTTTTAGCGATTTCTTCGGCTATTAACTTCTGGCAGGAGGTCTATAAGAAATTACTGCTTTTGACGAATTTCAAAGTTTTATTTGAATATATAATTAATATATTTCATATAAAAATGCTCTTTGCTGTTGTTAGGAGGCAATCTAACAAAATTATTAAATGTAAACAACCTATTAGAGTTTAAAAAATAATTATTATAGTAATAAATAAATAAATGGTTTTCACCTAGAATCTCTATCCCGGTAAGTCTGGGTTGGATGCCCTAATTCCTTTTATTGCCAAAATTCATTTTATAATACATTAGCCACTCGTTAAATCGCTAATGTCGGAAAGCAATAAAATAGCGCGATGTATATCTGAATGTGAGCGTTATAACTAAAATCATTGAAAATATTAATAAAGATAAATAAATCTAAAAAGAAATGTCGTATATTTATCTAAAAAAATTGTTTATACACATATTACAATTGTCTTAAAAATTAACTAAATAAACGTAATATAATATAACCTTTTACCAGAAAAACTCGTCTAACTTTGCAATAGTCACCATGATTTTCGAGCTATTGATTTTTCTTATACTTTTCTTTTATAGTGTAATAAGAGAGATGAAAAGGCAGGTTAATATGACTCAGAAACTGGATTTAAATAAAGAACTAAGTAAAGATGTTCTTTATGCTTCTTCCTTTTCGTGGCTCAGTGATAAATCTTTCAATAGGGCAGTATTTGAATGTCCTTATATCCCCTTTCTTTCTTTTATTTTTTCAGGACCTCAGGATGTTCCTTTACAATTTTATAGATGAGGAGTCTTTTTGAAGTTTGAAATTCTGTCCGATAAAACTGATAAATTATTACAGCTTGACACACAGTTGTAATGTAGAAAATTTTATCAGATTTTACCATTTTTTTTATAAAGTGTTTGATAAGAAAAGGATTTCTTTTTCAATTCTAACCTATATTTGTCGAAATTCGCATTGATATGGAAATATATTTGGCTCGCATTAGCCATGATCGTGTTTTTGTAGCTCGTTAAAAGCGTGAAAATCTTAATATATTTTAAATGATGAAAATCTCTCAACGTACAAATTGCTCGTATTAAACGGGTTTGGCTGTATGCGTATTTGAACTGTCTTGAGAAAATAAAAGTAATTAAAAGCGTTTTATGCAAATACACGACACTAAAAAAAAAAGTGATTTTTCTAAGTGATTTTTAATCTATTCAAATATTGTATTTAAATATACCCCCAAAATAAATATAAGAAATAAAGAAATACCCCCAAATTCAACCCAAAAGAAATATTTCCCGCACATTTTTTGTCTAATTCATTATTTAAAAATAGTAAATAAGACCCTTGTGCAATAATATTAAAAGGAAGAATACCAACGTTAAAAATGCACAAATACTACACATTGTTTTTCTGGTACGCTGTATTTTGCTCTTTTTCGCACTGTAGAAGAATATCGCTTGTGGATTGGAAACAGCTGTTTGCTACTTTTTTGTGTATTATTTGTGCATTTTAACGTTGGTATTCTTCGTTTAAATCATTCATTATTGTCTATTCTATTCACTATTCATTTATTATTTAGAGTTGATTATTACCGAAATCTCCTTAAAAGATTCAAACTCTTATTTAAATCTTTCAAAAACTAAAATTATTTCTTAAAGTTTTCAAAATTAAATGCTTTTTATATCGCTCTACTTTCGACTGTATTCTCTAGAAAGAATTACCGCGTCACAACAGACATAAAACTGCTATATTTAAACAGTTTCGAGTATTCTGCTTGAATTCTTTATTTATTAAACTTCTTTTCCGACATTTTGTTCTCATTATTTAAAAGATAATGTTTAAGAAATGTGAAGAATTTTGAAAATTTCATCTTTCATTTATTATTTAAATATTACATATTTGAAATATTTTGTAGAAATAAAAACTGTCACTAATTTTCATGCATATTTGATACATAATAAGAGTCACAAAGTAGTTAATAACAAATTCTGTTGCATTTTTTTTAAAAACCGTATATTTAAATTTACACAAATAATGCATTGTAATATGTCCTTTTCAACACAAAAGGAATATTTTATGCACATTTGCAGGCAATATTTATGTATTGTCTTTTGAAGATTTATAATGAAATCTCTTTAAGCGTTTAAAAAGTATTTCAAATATATATCTTACTTCGAATGAATGAATTTATTTCTTGAAGTTATAAAATTTAAATGATTTTTAAATTGATCTACTTTCCCCTCTATTGTCCGAAAATAATGATGTAGTCACTCTAGACATATATATTTTTTAAATATTCGAGTACATTTGCTTGCATTATTTTAATTGCTAAACGTCGTTCCAGGCATCTAGTTCTCAAGATTTAAAAGGATAGAAAAGAAATTTTAAAAGATTTCTTTTTTCATTTATATTTATAAAAAGAAAGTATTTAAACTAACTTGTAAAGTTAGAAAAATGCGCCAACGTTTTATGAAATTAAATGCATAAATATGGGAACAAAGTGGTTATATTACAAAATTTACGTTGTATTTCCGAAACATTGATTGTTTAATCTAGTCAATATTCCAGTGTGATATATTCCCTTACAAACTAAAGAAATATTTCATAATATTCGTAATGTCTGTCTATTCACTTAGTATATGTAATTTATACTGAAATATCTTTAAGCGTTTCAAAGTAGTTTAAATATCGTGTTTCAAAAGGATAAAACTTTTTCCCAAAGTTTAAAAAAAAATAATAATAATTTTTATAGAACTCTAATTTTGACTGTATTGCCTGGAAATAATCACTCAGTCACTGCTAGTGTTGCTATGTGCAGTTTGGCAGAAAGCGAGACAAAGAAGTTGAAAAAAGCAGAACGACCACTTTTCAATCTGGACACATAAACACTTTTTTTCTATCCTATTATAGGGTGAAACCCACAAAAACTGACACTTTACAGAATCTTTCTTGTTTAAATCACTATTACAAAATACAAATCTATTTTATAATTACCTTTGTTTTTGAAAGAATAGTAGAGATATATGAATTTTGAAAAATTATACATTTTATTATTAAAAATAATTTTTTTCATAAATATGGTCAAAAACACCAGTAACTGACCTCTATGCCCACTTTCAAACACGAATAACTGACACAGAGTGAACCAGTGACTTACACTTTATTTCAAAAGATTAAAATGCTTCAAAAAAACTTTATTCCTTATTATATAAACAAAATACATTAACATTTATTATAAAAATTGGGAAATTTTAAAAAGAGGCAAACAGTTATAATTTTTAAGTGTTTTTCTTTAAATTTAAACAAAAAAAAGAAAGAAGCATTTAACATCATTTAATATAGTTTTTATAGTAACAACTCTAGCCTTACAAAATTAATCTTTTCTTTTAAGCAAGCACAATGCATATATTGAAATGTTATTAAAAAAATAACCAAACATTTTTTTCTTTAATTTGGCGATAGGCTGTTTTTATCTTCTGAAATATAGCTATATCACCAAAAATAAGATCATTACTTATAAAAATCAAAGTCCTATATAAAATTTAACAGTTTTTTTTTACCACAGCATTATCTGTTTTCAATGACCAACAAAAGGTATTTTTCATTTTTTTCGTATAAATTTAACTGTACAATATTCTTCATTGACTTCAAGAATACGTCCAATCTTAAACTTCTCATCGTAATACACATATTAACATCATTCATTTTTCAGCTGAATGCTCATTTTATTTTAGTCCTAGATTTTTGTGTTTCTTCATCCAGATATTTATCTGAATCCAGGTCCGAAGAGTCTTCATATACAATCTTTGTTAAAACTGACTCTCACTGGATTCTGATAAAGGAGATTTATGTTTCCTCTTTTGTATTGGTGATAAACCCCGTTTTTAATTCTTAGCAAGGGTCGGAAAAACTACCTTTTTTTTTTATCTACAACTACTTTATCGAAAATGTAGTTAACTACAAATACAACTACTTGTTTTAAAAAGTAGCGACTACAAACTACTTTTTAAAAGTAGTCACTACTGCACTACTTTCAGATTTTGTCAAAGGATTCAATTTATACTAGAAATTGAAGACACAGATTAAATAGTAAAGCGACACTTCGTTGTATCGCACCTGTCAGGATACAATTAAATAAATGTGCCATAACCATGGAAATTAAAATTTAAGAACAATAATATACAAGAAAATGTTTTATGTTTGTCTCCAAATTTTTATTTTATACACACATTGCAAATATCGTAGCAAAAATAAGTGATATATCATAATTAAAAAAAATTACAGAAAAACAACTCTAAATGTAAACAATAAATAATTTTGAATAATAAGAAACCCAGCATTAACACATGAAGACCTAATAATGAGTAGACAAGTGTTTCCCGCAAGTAAATTAATTCCTTTGGTAGGTTAATGCTTGACTTTAGCAGTAAGTGTCAATGGAAAAAATCTATGGACTACATGCGATGCGTTACTGTACAATGTAGTTGGGATTCACAAATTGTTAAGCAAATCCAATTTTGCACAGAAGAATCAAGTTTCGGTGACGCGATTTGCAGAACGGTACATTTTTTTTTTACTTGAGATAGCATTATTATTAGCGCTGTTCTCACTGCAAAATACTTATTTTTTTTATCGTGGTACTCGCTAAAACTACATTGTTCTAAAATACAGCCTGACACACTACAAACTACTGCAAAAAGTAATGATCACTGTTGTTTTGCTACTTGTAGTGTGTTACTTAGCGAAGTACTCTCCACTTTTACGAAAAAAATGCAGCCTCCAACAAAATCCTTCATTACCACTCGAGGTAAAAAAAACCAGTATTACTACATTTAAACGGGTTCCTATTTCTCTATATGCCAGCCAGAACCCACAAATTAAAATGGTGCGCTAGTAATATTTTTACCAGAATGAAGCCAATGATATTCACAGTCGTAGATGTGATTCTTAAAAAAAAGAATCATGGCAATGACTGAAAAATCTCCATGGTTTCCAAGAAATAATTAATTTGCAGTCAGATATTCATTTAAGGAAAACTATTTATTTTCCAGCGAACACATCCACAACGGCCATTTTCCTCATCTTTTAAAAACCATCATTGCATTATTTTGATCTATAGCATAATACTGGTTGAAATTCCACATAAATACCCATTCAGTCAGAACTTCACTATAAAGGATCTTGCACAAGTATTCCATTCTGCAAGAAATTCAACTTCCTGGTGACGTGATTATTTTAACAATCCAAAAACACACAAAAATCTGTTTCCGGAGCTCAAGCACGTCAATAAGTATTGACGGTGCAAGATTATTTTTACTGCAATGTGCAAATGGTCTTGGCCAATGAGAAAGCGTAAATAAGCGGATTATATTTGTTAGAAGCATAGAAAAAATAGATATGCAAAGGCACTCTCACTAAAAACGCGTTAATTTTTGAGAATACGAAAATAAAATAAATGGCGATAGAATGGGATTCGCAGAGCAAATAATTTTATTAGAATTCATGTCGGCGTGTACAAAAATGAAAAGACCTTGAAACTAACAGACGGGCATCGAAATAAAACTATTAATACGTGAATTGTTCTTTTGAAGTTGGATTTTAAAAGAAGAAATAAAATATTAATGTTCGTAATTAGCTGAATTTGGAAGTAAGGTAAAATGAATGATTGATATGTTTAATACAGGAAAGAATTAAATAAACTAAGGTTGTAATTGATATTAGAACGGAAATCATTTTTAGAATGCTTTAAGATAGGACGGAATTTTAAATTTAGTAACATATATAAATACAAAATTAGGAAAAAATAAGTTACCCATTTCAGAAGGGTCCAGAGGCCGTTCTACTATTCCGAAATGGATGAGACTTAATTTATAGATTATTCAAACGATGCTCTAAATATTGTACTCTTTTATTTAAATTAATTTGGTTTTTGCATGTAAAGATGGAATTTTGTGATCAATTATTACTTACTTCCTGATATGCTAGAATTATAATAATTATGTACACAGGTGGGTTTTCGATGGCAGTGTTATATATTTACATTTTTATAACTTTATTTTAAATCACCCCATAGACCGTAATGTAACGGAATTCTTTTGAGTGTTCCTGTAAAAAAACTATAAGTGATACACAGTTCATTTTCAGTACCGAACATGCCATAGTAAACCTGAATATTATCAGTTGCATGAGAATTCGAGTATAATTACGCGCGTTAGAGCATGGCCAGACAAACGGCAGACAGACAGACAGACAGACCAATCGAAATCATAAACACTTTTCAACTATGTTGGAAAGTGTTAAAAATGATGAATTCATGAATGGTCGAAAATATTCCCGTTGTTGCACGAGGCTTGTTTTAAGAACATTTTGTAAATATTGAATTTTAAGTGTACTCAATTTTGATTAATAAATAATTTAGTGTTTAAGGCGTCAGGGACCTTCGAAAGTCTAAAAAAAACCTTTCTTTTGTTAGATTATATTAAAGATTAATTCTTTAGGGACATATTAAAAGAAATCCCATGCAAACATTCGCTTTAAAGGGAAAATTATGCCCAAAACATTTGAGATCTTGTTATATGATCAAGTGGTACTCTGATCTTAAAAGTCAATTTTCTCAAAAGAATGATTTTGGTCATTGAGCGCATGATTTCTAAGAAATGGTTAGATAGAATTTCATGAAATATTGATTGAATGTATAAATCTTTTAGATGCATAAAACGACCTCCTAATTATATCTTCATCAAATAAGAAATTTAGAAATTATGAATATGTGTATTAAAATAATTTCAAAATTATGAGACTTTTTTGTTTATTTTTTCTCATGAATTAATTATTATATTTTTGTCCCCTGCGTATGTCATTTTAAACACATATATCTCTACTCAACTAAAAATGTTTGGTTTGCGATAACAATTCAATTACGAGAAAGTCTGCGCTCAAGGCATATAAGTTGAATTCATTTATATAAAAAGCATCAAATTTCAAATTAAATTAATTAACTTTATATCCATCTAGTCTCATTTTTAGAACATAAACTGTTACTATATATCTTTTTTAATGTATATTTAAAATTTCAAATAGAAACATTTATGAGTTGTTGAGTCATTCCGATGCATATTAGGATCACATTTACATGTAATTTGTCAGCTTCAAAGGTACCCGGCCAATTTCAAATTTTTAAGGTTGATGTTTCTAGTCAGTTTATGATTTATCGGTTTGCACCATTTATTTTCATTTTTATTATAAACATGTAGAAAAATTCATGGGAAAAAATTCTTAACATTAAAAAATATTTCTTAAATACATTACGTTAAATGAAAGGCATTCAAAGCTTTATAAAATAAAACTTTACTTTACTAATATCTTAGAAAAAGATTGACACTAAAGTGGTACTGAATAAGAAATCTAAATGTTTCTGAATTAGCAAATTCATGGTGTTCGGAAAATTAAAAAAAGTATGTACATCAGCAATCTAATTGTTTCTGAATTAGCAAATTCATGGTGTTCGAAAAAATTAAAAAAAAGTATGTACATCATCAATCTAATTGCTTCTGAATTAGTAAATTCATGGTGTTCGGCAAAATTAAAAACAATATATGTACATCAGCAATCTAATCGTTTCTGAATTAGCAAATTCATGGTGTTCGGCAAAATTTGAAAAAGTAATCATCAGCAATCTAATTGTTTCTGAATTAGCAAATTCATGGTGTTCTGAAAAATTAAAAAAAGTATGTACATCATCAATCTAATTGCTTCTGAATTAGTAAATTCATGGTGTTCGGCAAAATTTAAAAAAGTATGTACATCATCAATCTAATTGCTTCAGAATTAGTAAATTCATGGTGTTTGGCAAAACTCAAAGAAGTAATCATCAGCAATCTAATTGTTTTTGAATTTGCAAATTCATGGTGTTTGGCAAAATTAAAAAAGTATGTACATCATCAGTCTAATTGCTTCTGAATTAGTAAATCATGGTGTTCGGCAAAATTCAAAAAAGTATGTACAGCAGCAATCGAACCATAGCTTCCAATTATGACAGCACGTGTTACCGTCTTCTAATGCATTTTCTTCTTCTTTTCTGAAAAGAGAATAATAAATAAACAGAAAAAGTATTGCAAAAAATATAAACGACAATTATCTATTATATATTTTTAACAAGTTGGAAATTGTACGTCAAACGGACAAATGAGGTGCGTTCGTACTATAACTAGTTTCAGTGAAATGAATTATATCGCTTGTAATTATGATATGATTAATTTCGGTAATAAAATAAATACATTTTAAGTTGCCAACATTTTATTATTTGTTGACATTTACTGAAAATTCCCGTGGGAAACTTAAGCCTAGCATTGAAAATTTCAGAACTTGAAATCTATATTTAGACTTTTTTCAATTTAAGATTTATTTCTCCGGAAACATCTATCCAAAAACTGTCGCTAGATTATAGGAATGCTATAATTAAACAATTTTAGTATAAAAATTCGGTTTTTAAATTCAGTAATACGGAAATAATAGGACTCCATTTTAAAGAGGAGGTAATCCCCATGGCAACCTAGTATCATTACCTATCATATGATATGATTGAATTAATTACGTATGATAGGATTTAATAGAATGATACATCTGGGTCGCTTGACGATTAATACTCGGAAGCTGTCATAACAAAGAAGTACCAATTTTTAAAAATTCAAATTACTTAATAAATATTTTTATTAATATCTTTTTAAGTTTTGATTCGATTTTCATAAAATTTGAAATGACTCGACAAAATTCTGCAAAGATTATATATATTAAATTTCAAATAATTTGGTTGGGTAGTTTTTGCGCTGTTATATGCGGAGAGACAGACGGACGGACCAGACGACGACTACAGGTGATACGTATTTATATAATTACGAACGCACCTAATAACAAAAAAATATATATACCAGAGGGCCCGTGCGAAGATTTCGCACTGAAATCTAATATTTTTTAGGTACTTCTCTGTTATCCCGTCGACCACTTTTCATAACAAAAAACTACCGCCAAATTGTAAGATTAAACGCCAAAAATGCAGTCCCATTATACTTGTTTGTTACGTCATCAAGTGGTTTTTAATTCGACATTTGCGTGTATTTTTCATTATGTTTTACTGATTTATGAGTTATTTCATTAAAATAACAATTGTGTCCTTAAATTCTTATATTTTATTTATTTATTTATTTTGATATTCCAATGGCAACATTCTCCCGTTTATAGGGCGATAGTTTTTTGTTATGAAAAGTGGTCGTCGGCATAATAGAGAAGTATAATTTTTTATCAATATGTAATATTTATTAGATGCAGGTTTAAACTTCTAAAGAAAAAGTAAGGATAAAAATATCTGCAAACAACATTTAGTTGTTAGTCAAGCCAGAATATCATCTAATTTATTTCATCAAAGTTAGAGTAAAAACTGATCCAAGATTGCAAAAGGCACGCTCGAGAAAAAAAAATTAACAATCGTATTTTGACTGCATTAGAGGATGACGTCATCAGCTTCGGGAAAAACATGGGACATAGAAATAAAAATCTAAACATTTCAATTTCAATTTCGCTTTTTAATCATAAATATAAAATGAACCCGTGCACCCGTGCGGTGTTTTTTATAATAATTTCTGAGCATCATATAATGTGGTATTTTATTTTTGTGGCAACGATAATTTGAGGAAAACCTTTCATTTCTTTTATGAAAACAATGCCGATTTAATTTTTAATTTTCAGCAAATTTTAATCAAAAACATGTTTTAACGAATTGTTAAGTAGGCTATGTCAGAAGCCTGTTCAAAATCATTTCCTATGCTGTCTCATTCTTCGTTCTGCGTTTCGTATTTTCTTAGAAGAAGGGATGTTGACAGGAGAAATAATATATATGATCTATAATAGGTTATAAATTTCATCGCTGATATATGTGTAAAATTAATGAGAAAAATTTCATTGTAATATTTTTGCTTAGCAACAATTGAAGCTATATTAATCCTATACGCATGCGTGTAAAGCACAGAATTGTTTTTGAAGTAATGTGGATGTTTATTTTACATTATGGATATTTAAATATATAATTGGGATTAAATATCTTTCTTTTGAAAAGATTTTTCATATCCTATGTAGATTTCTCTAGGTTCACCACTAAAGTTCATAAGTATGGTTATCTGTACTCACTGTAAAAATATAAAAAAAATTATGATATTTGACTGAGTATGAAATGTTTTTTATTTGAAAAATAGTCATCACATCTGCCCAGTATTTTTTAATACACAAATAGAATATATATCACTGTATTTGCTTTTTTAGTATTCGAAAGCGTAATTTCTTTAACATAATAGTTTAGTGATTGAAAAGATTTATTTTTCTGATGCTATATTCTTTAGTCTTGTAAATAAGTGATTTTTTAAAATTTTAACAATTATATTATGCTAAGTTGTTCTTTTATGTGTCCTGTATTATGATAGAATTTTCATTAGCGTAAAATGCAATAAAATATTACAAATTGAGTATAACTCGCCCCTTATTCCAGAAAACTCGTAATTTGCGGCAAATTATCGCCCTCTAAGTTCACATTAGGTCCAATCTGCGGGATTCTATTGTAACTGAAATGGGAGAAAGTGCATACCTACACAGGATACAGGCAAACGTAGATCAATCCATGTATAAAATAGTGGCACCTCATGACCAATAGCAAGATTGCTTTTTAAACTGTTAAATCCCGTAGGAAGTCCTGTTAGCCATATTTACTTCACTAAATGAGAACTGCTTCATCGTTACAATTATTTCAAAATGTCCTTTTACGTTCAGTCGCTTAGAAAGTTTACGAAATCTAAACCAGAAATATGACAACGAAGATGACAATTCAAAATTTCATGATTAAATTTAGACAAACAAGTGCTGTAACACTCAACGTAGCTCGCCTAAAGTGGCTGAATATATTACAGAAAATTATCGGAAGCGGTTCAGACCATAAATATTTATTATGATTTTCCTTAGTTTTAAATTGATTAACCCACATTCGCCTGGGACCACGAGTATATGCATTTTCATCCATTAAAAATATATTATAAAAACTTATAGGTATCTTGACTTTTGGATATTATTGTATCATGTGTTTAGTTATAATATATATACGTTTTGTTTATATAATATAATCAGTTTTTATGATATACAGTTTTTTTTATACATTATGTACAATCGTCTAAAAAAAGAGAACACCCCATACTAACTCTGCTGCCTATCATTACAGAAATATGTGACTGGTACATAACACCAAATATATATATTTCTTAGTAATACCATAAAATCTATATACCACTCTAAAGATAATTTAATATAGTATATTATGCAATACAACATAATTATTTTATCAAAATTTATAGCCATATAATCAGAAAAGGGCATTAAAAGCTGTTTAGGTTGATGTGAAAAGTACTTTTATTTTTTTTAATGTAGCTAATGCATATGAATGTTTGGAGAGACAGACATATTCCATTTTATTTGGTAATGTGCCACTCAAATCTAACGTAAGAGTTTTTTTTTAAATTCCATATTTTGGTACTTATGGGGAACTTTTATCCCTATGTTTTATGGTTGCTATCAAGCCGCTAAAATCCTTTGCCACTTTTCAATTTTTGAACTAGTAAATCATAATAAAATTAAGAAAACATCATAAAGAGTTTATTAGTAGTTACCTAGAAATTAATGTATAAAAATAATTTTAAGTGTAGAAAGCTATAGTTATGAGAAATTTTAAGTAAAATTGGAAGTAAATTAACAAAGAGATGTCTAAGTCAGGCAAAACAAAAATGGTTAAGACAAGAAAAGGTGCAGGAGTGCAATTGGTGGTAGTAAAGTAAGGTACCTGTGTTTTTATGACAAAACAAAATACCTAAGAGTGTGCAAAATGAAATGGCGCTCAGAAAAGGGGAGTTTAATCAAAGTACAGTGCTGTAGAGATTGCACTATTTTGGTCTAAATGCTAAAATTTCATGAAAAAAACTAAACAAATAAAGGTTTAAAATATTAAACTAAGCTAAAATGCATTATTATATCAGAAAAATAGTAGGACCATGTTATTTGGAGTGTTAAAAGGTTTTTTTTCATGAAATTCTTGCATTTAGATCAAAATACTGTACTATCTATTGAACTGTACTTTGATTCAACCCCACATTTCAGTGCGCCATTTCATTTGCACACTCTCGGGTATTTTTTTCTGGCATCTACACACAGGAACCTCACTATGCTACCACGAATTGCACTCTTGCACCTTTTCCCGCCTCAACCAGTCTTGTTTTGCCTGACTTAGACATCCGTTTGTTAATTTTCTTCAAATTATGCTTCAAATTTCTACGCAACCATAGCGTTCTGCATTTAACAATATTGTAATACTATGATTTCTGAGTAACTAATCAACTCTTTATGATGTTTTCTGAATTTTATTATGCTTTACTAGCTTAAAAATTGAAGTCGGCAAAGAATTTTAGCAACTTGATAGCAATCATAAACCGAAGTGATAAAAATTCTCCTATAGGTACCAAAATATGGCATATATATATTTTTTAATCCTACCCCAGCTTTTATTGAAACATTGCTAAATAAAATGGAATCTGTTTGTCACCAAATATTCATATGCATTGGCTCCATTCAAGAAAAAGAAAAGTACTTCACATCAACCTAATCAGCTTTTAATGCCCTTTTCTGATTATTTGGCTAAAACTTTTGATAAAATAATTATAATTGTACAAACTGAAATTGGATGATATTTCTGATTAAATTATCTTTCCAGTGGTACATAGATTTTATGGTACTAGTAAGAAATATTTTGTGTTATGAGCCATCAAACTTCTGAACAGCATTTCCCCAAAAATGTGTCCACAATTTTGGTCACCACTGTATATATAAAAGAGTTAGATTTAGTACTTATGTATTCTTATAAATTTATCGCGTATGTATGATGTGACTTAGACAAAGCATATGTTGTTTCAGCAGTCGCCGGAAATATTCAATGTACAGCACACATAAATTTTAGGTGTGCAATGTTTAAAAAAATTGTATTGTTTTAGAAAAAAACCCGCATCAACTACGATATTTTATCAATAACTTGTCGCAGATAGATTTGAGAGGTACCAGGTTATTGTGTTACTTCTATGAATTTGATTTTTAATGTAGGAGTAGGCTACATAATAAAAATTGTATCAACTTGAACTTTTCAAATAATAACAGCCACTTTCATAACCTTATTTGAAGTTCCTTGGATGAAAGAACTCTAAAAAAGTTATGTACCTTTTCTTAAATCTCCGTACAGATGGGAAATGCCTAAATTCGAGGGTACTAATGTTGAATACAGGCGACAAACTTTAATTTAAATTTTCCGTCAAACAGCATCCTATTTTTTAATGAGATAGAATGTATAGGTACAAACACATTCCAAGCATTTTTACTTATTCAAAACGTATTTTTAATTATTAAAATTAATTATAAATTATTTTTGAAATCAAATAGGAACTATGACTTACATTAATTTAATACATAAAGCGATCCACAATTTTCAAAAACGTGGGTGTGTACAATTATAACTCCATTCTTTTATTGAGATAAAGATAAATTTTACCTTTGAAAGTAGTTTAATCTTTGAAAGTAATCAATGAAATTTACGGAATTTTCTGCCGTAGGAAGTGAACCTATTTCATATTTAGAAATTGTATATTTAATTTATGGTAACCAAATGTCCGTTCTAGGTACCTTTAATTTCAATTTTATTTTTCCGAAATTTCTGAATGTAGCCTAACACTTTTTTAAAAACTAAATGAAGATTAAAAGAAAAAAAAAGTTTAAACCATACTTTTTCGATCTGATTTGATCCATGGAACTCTCAAATCGCCCAAATGGGGGTGTTACCATTTACAAAATGTAAGTTGCTACAATATTTCACGTGTCGAAGAAACAAGAAGGATCTTCTGTGGACAATTTGATCACAAATTGAGGATCTTGCAACTATGTTCGCTGGTTCGAAACCAGTGCGATCTGAGCGGTGTGTTTCTGCAATGTTTTCGGGGTTTTCTTTGTGCTAAAACGATCATTCGAGTAACTTTCTCTCCAAGCATTTTCCATCAGGTCGATGTTTAACAAACTCCATTCTCGCCTCTCCCTCATATGTAGAAGGCATCTATTCAAAAAGTTATTTTACGTTTGGAAAGTAGACACAATTTCCAGTCGAACAGTACGTCTTTCATTTCTTTCAAAGCATTTGGTAATGAAATTTTACACAGTAGTGATTTTTTCTCCAAGTTTGTACATTATATAGATCGTGTAAACACGATAAAAGATTTGAAACAACAAATATACTTACTTACAGCTGCTGGAACGAGGATTACAAAAATCCACTTGATTGAAAAGCGACTGTAGATTTATAAGTAGGATTGAAAAATCCACCAGACGAGGAATAAATTGCAGTTTCTATGATGACTGGGTTTGAGCATCCATAACTTAGTTTTCTATATTTTTTTTTAATAGAACAATGTCGAGGTTTGACTGCATGTGCATTTGTTTGCTACAATAAAGCAAAACAGCGGCTAGAAAAGTTACTAAAATTGGTAATTGATTTTTTAGAGCAAATAAAAAAACCACTAATAACCAGAAGAGGAAATTAATCATCCACACATTGACGTTAAACGGAAATCTGCAATCTACAAGACAGATTTTTATTTTATGTTACACATAAAATTCATATCAAGTTAAGTTGAATTAGGAAGAAGACACTTTGCATTGGAATTGAATTTTATTTTGTTTTATTTTTTATTTAATATTTCAATATTCGAAGAATTTAAAATAAAAAGGTACATGTAGTATAGAGGGAAAGAATTCATGGTTTTATATAGGTATTCGAAATATTTCACGTAACTCATCTTACATTTTAGGCTAAAACTTTTTTGTGTGAAGAGCACTATGTATTGGTAAATATGGTAAAATAATTTAAGTAGCACATATAATTACCGATAACTGCTGGAATGAGGGTTGAAAAATCCCCCTAAAGAAGAGGAGACAGCAGGTTCCGGCGAAGGGTTAGAATTCTCATCGGAAGGAGAGAAAACGGTAGGTGATATAGTTACGGTTTTTGAGTAACCTGAAGAAGCGGCAGTACCTAGTTCGGAAGACATTTTGAATAACTAGGTAATGTTGTTTAAAAGTATGTTTATTTTGTTGGATAAAGGCGTGATGATGACGACATGATGATAAATGTTGAATGATGTTGAATGACTGATAATGTTTTGTTATGTAGCTGCGTCGAAATATCATAATAGAGTTATCAGGACAAGTTTATCAGATAAAACTTTCAATGGAATATTTCTAGCACATGCGAATTATTTTTGTTGTCCTTGAACTGAAGGTGTATTTCCCGTTTCATAGGAAATTAGAGAAAAATCCGCCTCAGATTAAGTTTTACTACAACATCAGTTATAGTTTATCTATAATTTGGTGAGTTAAATTTAGTAAATTAAATTGTAATATATTTACGGAAATCAGTTATTAACAATAAAGATATACATAAATTAAAAATGCCCAGTAGAACAAAAAAATTCTCTGTACTTTTAATACTAATTCATACAAAATGAAAGGGAAATGATCGTTTTAATTTTAAGACTTTTTTTAACATTACTAAAATAAAAAATATTTTTTTAACTTTAATTTACAATAATTCAATGTTTACCTTAACAATCACGCTTAATGTCAGGACTGCAATTCATGTAGTTCCAAAAAAGGTCCGTACAATACATTAATCTGGCCTGAGCCCTGTTTATGGAAAATGAATGGCTTTCACCTCCTCTTTGTATAAAATGCAAACTTGTGAATTCGTTAAAAAAAATACTTTTGTTCTTTTTCTTTTTTAAGATATAGCCACAGCAATGAAAAAATAACATTATCTGAACTTCTTATTTGAAGTTTTTTAATTGTTTTCTCAACGCGTAATCATAATTAATATTAATCTATTAAAGGATACATGAGATTTTTAAAAATTATTACACTTGTTGTGTTTGTATAATATATATTAAGTAAGTAAATTAAAGTAATTGAGTCAGCAGCATTATTAATTACTCGAGGTGGACTTTAAACATTTTTAATTTACATTTAAATCACAATCACAACATCAAACACAACACACGTAACATATACATTTTACAGTAAACAAACCTTTACCGGTAAGTGACGTAGTAATTCGCTGTGGTGCTGCCATCTAGTAATTATATACCAAACTAAACACCATAAGTCTCCCCTCCTTAGTTGGGAAACTTCGTGGGAGCTTTTCTTTTCCTGGTGGATCATTTAGGTACCTGTAGGGAAGAAGAAGAGTTAGTATTTAAAGTATCTGTAGCATCATCAATAGAAGTATTGGGCACCATGGGGTTTGGAACTGACGGTATCACTTTAGAGTCTACTGGAGCAGGACTTGGAGTATTTGGGAGGACAAAGTCATCTGGTTTAGGATTTGGAGCAGGTGGGACAACAGAATCATCTGGTTGAGGATTTGGAGTAGATGGGACAACAGAGTCAGCTGGTCGAAGATCTGGGACACTAGGCGGCATTAGCTGATCATCACGTTGATTAACAACTGCATTATCACTTTTGTGACTTTCTGTATCGCTCTCTTCAGAATTTGAATCATTAGTTAAATGTATCTTCGAACCGACATTAGTTATCTGATCAACATCCCTTTTCCAAATATTCGAACCAACTTGAATTCTATAATGCAACTTGCCCTCTTTTGCAATAATGCGACCAATTTTCCACTTGGCTTCAGGAGTATAATTTCTTACAGCCACAGTTTGTTTTAATTTTAAGCCTTTATGAATGTTTTAAAATATATAATATAAATGATTTTTAACCCCCATTTAGTAATTTTAACGTTAAGAAATTTTTACGATATTTATGAATAAGATTATTCAAATGAATCATGCCTAACATAATTGCTGATTGTTATATATGTGGGAAAAAATAATATCATAATCTAATTTATAAAAATGTTCATTCGATTAATCAGTGATTCTAATAAGCGGCGAGTACTAGACTAGCTAACAATAAAGAGAGCCCCAACCGAGAGCCGAAATTTGGCTGCGCCACTAATATTTATATGTATATTTATTTACTATATGCGGAAAAAAGCAGTATTATGATCTAATTTGGAAAAATGTTGATTCGATTAACCAGCGATTCTAATAAGTGGCGACTACTGGATTAGCTAACAATAACTCCCGCCCTTCCTCCCGAGAGCCGAATTTTGGCCGAATATATATTTATTTACTGCATTTTCGGAAGTAGAAAAGAACGGCATCAAAATGGATGCTTATATAAATCCCCTGCATAAATTCACGGAGTTCTATTTTACACTATGTTTCTTTTAATCTCCTCCCTTCTCCCTTTCTTGACCTTAGGGAGGAAAAAGGGGGAGTAAGCGCGCTCTCTGCCACTTTACCCTCTAAATAGCTGACTACCAACTTATGAAATAAAAATTTTGGAATATTTCACGCGCAGTTAAAAATTATTTCATACAAATGTCCCTATATCCACAAATATTTAATCTATTCATTTTTTAATTGCAATATACAGTCCCTACTGTTCTTTGTAAAGTTTTTGGAAAGTGGTGTTAAATTTGTTTGAAAACTCTGTATGCTATAAACAAAAAACATTTCAATTTTTCACAGAAACGTTAATATCTTCACGAATATGCGTGAAATGCTTACACAAATGTACAAAAACGTTGAACACCGAGTCATTTGTTATAATGACAGATCATTTTGAGCACAAATATTATTTTATTACTAAATTTATTATTGGCGTCCTATTTGTTCTCGCGATTAAATCTGCACTGAAACATATGAAGTCAAACATATTCTTTACATCCTTGAAGTTGAAAGACAATTCGTCAAGAATTTCATTAAATATTCCACAAACCGCGTAAAATCGAAAGCGTCCGGTCACTGCCCCTTAATTTTTGGACATCTAATACATAAAAAATTACTTATGATTTCTATCAATATAGAACCTATTTAACCTATTTTGTCGGCAGACATAATAAGAGAGGGAAATAACTGAATAAAAGATAAAATGACGATCTATTTTAATTTAATTATTATAGAAAAATAGTAAATTTATTTTTATCGTTCACAAAATAGGGAATAAAAAAGGGGTACTCGCTTTTCAATTGATTCATTGGTTTTTTGTTGTTGTTGTTGTTTTACCTTTGTTCTATAAAAATGTTCATCAGTTACAGGAAATATAATTACAATTATTAGTTAGATTCTACCTTGGTCGCGTGCGGAGACGCAAGCATATTTACATGGCTTAAACTTTTGCATCAGTTTTTAATCTTTTAAATTTGGCACTGATGATGGAGCTTTAGCGTCTCCGAAACAGCTGTTTGCCAATTTATATATTTTTATTTGTGCTATTTTTACATTGATCATTTATTTTACCACAGCTTTATGGCACATATTTTACGTCCACAACTTAGATGACCTTGAGAAACACGCAGGTGGCCCTGATTTTGTCAACTGCTATTTTGAGGATATTTAATAAGTTTAAGATCATTCAATGTGATATAAAGAACATGTTTCGCACGTAAAAAAGTGCAATAAAATTGTGTTTTCTCATAAAAAATAATTTTGGTTTTTCTATGGATAAAACCTGTCGTAAATTTGTAACAAGTGATTGTAAGTGACTTGTGAATGCTGTTATTTAATTGAGTAGTAAAACATACATGGTAAACGATACTTCACGCTACCTATTTTTAAAAAAAGTTGAGTTTCCCACGGTTTTTTTTCCACGTTCAATGGCCATTTTAAAAGAATTTTATTTTGGGGGGATCTTATTGGATCTTCATTTCGAGTGCCAAAATGAAGTTATTCCCAAATTTACGTAAAGGGCCAACCGTTGTTGCTGTAAAATTCAATTTTACCTGCATTAAAGTGTAATTTTCGACTTTTAGGTAGGTGTCATTACAAAAAGCTACCCATTGCAGCCGTTCGGAGGAAAGTAATTAAAAAAAAAAATTGGTATATTTTCACCGATCATGACTTCTGGAACCCCAAACCACCCTCCATTCAAATGTTGATTTATATATATGTAATTATATATATATATATATATATCTGACATATGTCATGTTGTAACACTCTTTTTTATAAACCGATTTGGATGTGACTGAATATGTGAATAGGACATACCAAGGTCTCGACCGAGTTCGTTGGTCAGCTTCATCTGCCATCTTGTTTCAAAATGGCGGCCAGTTAAAAATATTTATTTTTTTTTAAATTCAAAAAGATGTACAAAACAATTATAAATTGAAAAAGTGTTTCTGTTAAGTGTTAGAACACGATACAAAGATTCTGGAAAATATTTTGTTTTGGCTATATCTTAAAAAATGGCTGAGATATGGCAGTTTGAAATTCTAGGGTGGCTGAGATTTTGAAACAATCTGATATTTGTTATGCTGTAACTCTCCTATTTATGAACCGATATGAATGTGACTGATCATGTGTACAAAACATACCAAAGTCTCGACCGAGTTCGGCGGCCAGCTTCACGCGCCATCTTGTTTCAAAATGGCGCCCAGTTAAATTTTTATTTTTATTTAGTTTTAAATTCAAAAATATGTATAAAAAATTATAAATTGAAAAAGTTGTTTCCGTTAAGTGTTAGATCGTGATATAAGGATGGATTCCGGAACATTTTTTGTTTTGGCTTTATCTTAAAAAATGGCTGAGATATGGCAGTTTGAAATTCTAAGGTTAGTGACATTTTGAAACAATCTGATTTTTGTTATGCTGTAACTCTCATGCTGAAATTTGCATTCACATTCAGTATTAACAAAAACCGGGAATGAATCTTCTATAATCGGGTTCTAAGCATTTTCGCTTCGAGTATTTGAGTAAAATGAGTTTAATTTTTTAAAACATGGACCCTTAAAGCTACCTTTTCCTCCCTGTACAGGCCGGAAGGACTCTTTATCCATAAAAGCTGCCGTAACTTTGTAACAAATGATCGTAAATTGCAGATGATGTCATTCGATTCGAAATTTAAAAACACATTATAAACGATACTCCACTTGACCCACTTAAATAAATTTGAGTTACCCCTACCAGATTTAAAATACCCCCTTCTGCACACACCCTCCCGAAAAAAAAAACATGGTAATGACCGCCAGTTGTTGTCAATTATTCAATTTTTGGTCTATTTTACCTGTACTATTACGGAACTGTGCACAAATGGAAAAAAACAGAAATAATTAGTAATATTTCAAAATTGGCTGTGTTCAAAATATAATCTATCCCTTTGAAATTTACAGAGAGCCAGATATCAATACAAATTTAAATATCGCTTTTTGCTCTCACACTCCCAAATTATTCATAATTTCTCCTCAGAGAAATGTTCTATACACCATTACAAGTATTTTTGAACTAAAGTTCCGTTGAAGAAATAGTTCTTATCTGATATATTTGATTAAAAAAAAAAAAAAAAAAGATTTGTAGAATTAATTTGTACAGTTCTATGTAAAGAATAACTCAATTCAAAACTTTGAGACTGAAGCTTTTATTAACTTTTCATTTTAGATAGTTTCCATTACAAAAAGTAAACAGCTTCCTAGTGTAACAGTTCGGGGGAAAGCAATTCCAGAAAGCTGTGACATATTTCCCAGACGGAAAAATCCCCTCACGTTCAAATATTGTTTTAAATATATGTATATATATATGAGTCTTATCATGTAATCGCACCACATTTATAAACCTATTTGGATGCACTGAGCATGTGTACAGGACATACCACGATCTCGCCCAAGTTCTTTGGCCTGCTTCATCCGTCATCTTCGGTCAAAATAGCAGCCACTGAAAGTTTCAAATTAAAAAAATTCATAAATAATTAAAAAATTAACTTTTTTTTAAAGCGTTCTCTCTTGATACAAGGATTATGAAGCAATTTTTGTTTTGCCTGTATCCTAAAATTGTCTGCGATATAGCAGTTTGGAACAGTAAGGTAGTTGATATTTTGAAACAATATGGTTTTCGTCATGCGATAGCACTCGTTTTTATCCATCTATTTAGATGTGACTGAGCTTATGTACTGGATTTAACACGGTCTCGACCGAGTTTGTTGGCCAGCTTCATCCGCCATCTTGTTTTAAAAAAATTAAAAAATGGCCACTTAACAATTTCAAATGCAACTAATATTTTATGCATATTATTTACATGTGCATAGTTGAATAATACGTTATATTTTCTGAACAATGATATTTTAATCTATACAAATAGCATATTATTTTTATATTTTCTACCGTATAAATGAAAAAAAAAGGATTTCCCAGTCTTTATTTTATGTACAATTGTAGTTGATTTATACTGAAATTCCCATAAGAGTTTGAAATTATTTCAATTCGTACATCAAAAATAAACTTCTTAACGACTTCGGAATTTCAATGCTTCTTTTTTTAATTGTTCTCTTCAACTGAATTCTCTGAAAAGTTTTCCGCAATCATTCTAAAGTTAAGATTTCTACTTTAATACAGGACTGAGTTCTTTTTCCTGAATTCCTTTAATTGCTAAACTTCTCTACAAAGATTATTTTAAGTATCCACGTCAAAATGTTAAATTTATTTCCTAAAGTCTTCGAAATTAAAAATGCTTTTTAAAATTGTTCTCTTTTCAATTATATTCGCTGAAAAACTTTTCGCAATCATTCTGAACTTAAGATCGCTAGTTTTAAAAAGTTTCGAGTCATTTAGCCTGATTTCATTTAATTGTTAAACTTCTCTGCGGAGATTCTGTTCTTGACATTTAAAAGACAACGATGAGAAGTTTGGAAAAACTTAGTCTATAGTTAAATAGAAACTCATATAAAATATTTAAATGAACACAAGGTTACTTATATTTAGCTAATAAAACTAGTCACGTTAATCGTTTACACATTTCTGATATACAGATTGCCTCAAAAGTATTAGTTGAAATCATAAGGGGAAATTAAATACACCTTAACAATCAGGAATCCCTATCTATAAAATATGGTAAAAACCGAAACTGGGAAGTGCTACAGAGTACTTTCGGACTGTATTAGAAAACGTTTTTACATTATTAATTTTTGAAAATGATTTTTAGAATTTGTTTTGAGCAATAGTGTCTGTAAAAACAGAAATAAATAAATTATATATACACTACATGGCCCTTCGTCACCTGATACTTTCAATTTTAGACATTTTGTCGACTATTTAAAGATATGCTTGACAGATTCTTCTGGAACTTCAGGATTACAAAGAATATGTTTGGGCTCATATTTATCAACGACGGTTTGATCAGGAGAACAATTAAGAGGCCAACAAAAAATCAATGAAAAACAATAATATTTGGCAATGAAAAGTAAAATGCACGAAATGATCTATTGCTACCAGCACACGAATGTGTGGATATTGTACAATATATGTATTCATTTGTATAAGAATAGAATTCATTTGTATAAGAATATATTCTCGGAAATATAGCGTTTTTTTAAGTTCGAAAAATTCTTGCATGTTTTTTGTTTATATCATGCAGGGTTTTCAACCAAATTTAACGCCAGATACAGAAAACTTTCCAAATTGTAATAGAAAAATTATAGTGCAATTGGAATATAAATGTATTAAACATATGATGACATATGAGCAGTTGCATGAAATATTTTTTTTTATCTGCGTATGCGCGAACGATAACAAAGATTTCTGTTTCATTACTTACTAGTCAACTCTATAGAGCAACACATATAAAAAATCCGGTCAAATATCGGAAAATTGAAAACAATATCGGCAATAGAGTTAGCTGGTTTTTAGTTGCTCTCTAAAAGTAGCTGAATGATAAGAATTTTCCACAAATTGTCATGTTTAATTTTTGTACTATTTTTCATTTTTTATTGATACTTTAGTTCTCCTTGGAAAACGTTGTTGTACAACGTTATAATCGGTTTGGAACGAATCCTTTGGGTTTTATAATTCTTTTTTTTGTTCGAATAGGCTCTTTTGGTAGTTTTCCAAAGAGAACTAAAGTTTCATTAATAATTGAAAAATAGCATGAAAATAAACAAGAACGAAAAATCATGCGTCAAGCATAGAGTATGTAACACTTTCCAACGCTTCCAAAATATTTTTACCAATCATACCGTTTAATAAGCTAAAAGATGACATCTAAGTAAACAATTTGGAAAACGCATAATATATTTAAAAACATAATTTCAGGAATTTCCAACATATACAATATTCAGAAAAATATCCGAATACTTTTATTCAGCCCTGTATAGGATCTATAGATCTGTATATATACTACATAGGATGCTAAATTTTAGTTCAGTTAGGAAACGCGTAGCACAGTTTAAAATTCTCCGTCTGGAGTTTCTGTCACTAAACGGAAATTTGTCCGCGAACTTTTGTGCTTCCCTGTATAGGATCTACAGAATTTATACACATCACGTAATAGACAAAAAGCGAGTTAAAATTAAAATCGTGTTCAGTAACTTAAAACGCACTTCCAGGAATTATTGTTAACAGACAGTTGAAAATTCTTTTGTGTGTCCTTGTAAATGAACGATGACTGCTATACACACAATATTCTGTTGTAAGCCTCTTGTAATGCACCTTAGTGAAATATATAAATTTCAATGCGTTTAAAACAGTGAAACATTATTTAAATAAACCGCAGACGATTTTTCTCCATAGATGTAATGTAACGGAATTCTTTTGACTGTCCCTGTAAAGTAACTATAAGTTCTATGCACACCCTATTCCATATTAAGTGTCGTCTAATGCACCTTAGTGATATATATAAATTTCAATGCGTTTAAAATAGTGAAACATTATTTAAATAAACCGCAAATGATTTTTCCCCATAGACCGCAATGTAACGGAATTCTTTTGAGTGTCCCTGTAAAAAACTATAAGTGCTACACACTTCCGTTGAAATAGGGAACATGCTATAGATAACGACAATAACATATAAAAATTGCTGAGCAATCCGAGCATATTTACGGGAGTTAGAGCACGGACAGACGGCCAGACGGCAGACGGCCAGACGGCAGACGGCCATACGGCCAGACAAACCGAAGGCATAAACACTTTTCAACTAGGTTGGAAAGTGTTAAAAATGACAATTTGTGGAAAATCCCTTATATTCAGCTACTTTTAGAGAGCAAATAAATATCAGCTCACTCTATCGCTGCTATCTTTCTGAATTTTCATGATATTTGACTAGTTTTTTTATATGAGTTGCTCTATAGGGTTGACTATTAAATTATGAAAAAAAAAATCTTTGTTATCGTTCGCGCACGCGCATATAAAACATATTTAATGCAACTGTTCATATTTCATCAAATGTTTAATATATTTATATTCCAATTATACTATAATATTTCTACTACATTTTGACAAGTTTTCTGAAACTGGCGTTAAACTGGGTTGAAAACCCTGATGATATAAACAAACAAGTTGGAAATTGTACGTCAAACGTTACAAACGAGGTGCGTTCGTACGCACGTTTTAGAATTAAATTAATGATCTCCCGTGCGTAGAACGGGTTAAACAGCTAGTTAAGTATATATCTTAACTAGTTATATAAATATTCATATATATATGTATCAGCTAGTTATATAAATATTCAGATCTTGACGATTTCTAATTCTGTGAAATGAATTCTCTCGTCTGCAGATTAATTTCTGTAATAAAGTAAGTATCTCGGTCGCTTGACGATTAAACTTCGGAAGCTACTATAACAAAAAAGCACTTAAAAAAAAATCAAATTTCTTAATAAATATTTTTATTAATATCTCCTAAAGTTTTGATTCGATTTTCATAAAATTTGAAATGTCTCGACAAAACTCTGCAAAGGTAATATATTTTAAATTGCAAACCATTCGGTTGGGTAGTTTTTGCGTTGTTATATGCGGACGGATGGACAGACGGACGGACAGACGGACGGACCAAGCGACGACTATAAGTGCTACGTATTTATATAATTACGAACGCACCTAAAAACAGGCAAGAATTTTTTAAACTCTTTAAAAAAATCGCTATATCACCGAGAATATACGAGCTATTCTTACACAAATGAATACATATGTATATTGTACAATATCCACATATTCGTGTGCGGTAGCGATAGATCATTTCGTGCATTTTACTTCACGGGGTGATCCCAAATATTATTGTTTTTCTTTGATTTTTTGTTGGCCCCCCTCATTACCTTCATGTTCAAATCGTCGTTGATAAATATGAGGTCAAACATATTCATTATAATCTTGAAGTTTTAGAAGAATCCGATATGTATATCTTTAAATATTCGACAAAATGTTTAAAATTTAAAGTGTCCGGTAACGAATGGCCATATAGTGTGTATATATTAATAAGGTGCAAAATAAAACAGAAGAAAATTCATAAAAAAATATTATATAAGTCACTCCAACGAATCCGTATTATATTATCATATAAGCAATATAAGCAGATAAAACAACGTTTTCAGCACCAGATATTTTCAACTTATAAAAGACCAATTTCGGTAGCTTTCACCGTACCGTCATCAGTGCAAAGAATGAGGGAATTTTGCTCATATATATGGCAGAGAAGCGGATTCGAGAGATAGGCTTACACAAATTCTGACCAATAGAATTACAGAAAATTACAGAGAACAGCCAATAGGAAATTGTATAAGGAATGGAGCTGGTAATGGGAAATGTTCTAGTAGAAATTAAGTAAAACAGATTTTTATATAATATTTTCGACAATCTGATAATGGGATAATAGCAAAGTTACAAATAACAATATCTTTAGGCTTTTTAGGTGCGTTCGTAATTATATAAATACAGAAGCAACTATAGTCTTCGTCTGTTCCATCCGTCCGCATATAACAACGCAAAAACTACCCAACCGAGTGGTTTGAAATTTAATATATATAATCGTTATAGAATTTTGTCGGTCGTTTCAAATTTTATGAAAATTGATCAAAACTTAAAAAAGATATTAATAAATATATTTATTAAGTAATTTCTTTTAATTGGTACTTCCTTGTTATAGCAGCTTCCGAGGATTAAACGTCAAGCGACCGAGATGTATCACTAAGGTATCTGACATGTATGACGTTTAGGGCATTTTATAACCTTTCTGACCAAATTATAGTCACATTCTTCATTCTATTAAATCCTATCATACGTAATTTATTCAATAATATCCCATGATAGGTAGTAATTCTAGGTTGCCATGGTGATTACGTCCTATTTAAGATGGAGTCCTATTATTTCCGTATTACTGAATTTAGAAACAGAATTTTTATACTAAAATTGTTTAGTTATAGCAATCCTATAATCTACCGACAATTTTTTGGATAGATGTTTCCGGAGCAATGGATAATAAATGGAAAAAGAGTCTAAATATGAATTTCAAGTTCTGAAATTTTCCAAGCTAGACGTAAATTTACCATTGTAATTTTCATTAAATGTCATCAAAATGTGAAATGTTACCAACTTAAAGTGTACTTAGTTTATTACGAAAATTAATCATACCATAATAACAGACGATATAATTCATTTCACTGAAATAATAACAGTACGAACATACCTCATTTGTCACGTTTGACGTACAATTTCCAACTAGTTGTATATGTGAAATGCTTCAAGAAAATTAAGTTCAAGTATAGAAATGGGTTCAGAGATAATTTCATCTGAGTTAAAATCAAAGGTGTGGTTCATCTCCCAGAAATGTTTACCAACAGGAGGTTTGTCAGATTCTTGTTTATGAATCATTGATTAGTATTGTCTATTTAAAATTCATCACTTTTTTCTGTTATTCAACTTAATTTTTTATTTTACTGAAAATAAATTTTGTTGTATTCAAGGAACACTTTACCAGCTTATATCCTTATCGGTTATAACCTACGAATAAACGGAAATAAGTTCATTAAATGGAGTCTTTCAAGTACTTAAAAATGCTGATATTGAATGTGTTTTAAAAAGTATATAATTAATTTTATACAACTTTTATGATTTAGAAATCATAGTACAGTCAACGAACAACATAAAGTCAATAAAAATAAAAACATGCGTTTAACCGCAAATTGACAAAATTTCAAAAGAAAATCAAAACAACCATTCGATTGGAATCTACGCCTTTTTTAAATGTATGTTAAAAAAATAAGATATGGGTCTGCATACAGAAATATTTATTATGAAAGCCTAATTTTTATATTATATTTTGCTTCTTCAGAAAATTTTACCTTAGGATTTTACCTTAATCTGACAGGAAGTCAATCAGTCATACACTTTAGGAATGATGAAGATTTAAAATTTAGAACAAACAATTTTAAATTTATTTTAATACGTTGCAAAAGAAATTGCAATAAGTTCTTACGCATAACTTTAAATGTATTTGGCGGAATGAGATATTAATTTAGGATTGCCATATTTTAGCCTTCAGTAATAAATTTCTGTTAAAGAATCCATAGGTTTAGAATAGCAATTTATACTGTTTTCGAAAATTTATTTAAAAAAAATATTTCTTCGAAATTAGTTTAAAAAAAAATTAGTTGTAAGAGCTGTTTTTTTTTTTTTTTTTTTTTTTTTTTTTTTTAGAGAAATTAATTTCTAGAAGTGTCAAATGTGCGAGCCAAAATTTCAGCCGCATAGTATTTTAGTTTTGATTAAAAACTAACTAACACAATTCATAATTTGTTCTGCAATAATTAAAAATGAACTAAACGTTTCGAGTTCCAAGCCTTAAGCCTGCATAATTCCTCAACTGTTTCACCGAATGACTTCCTGTTTTGTATCCGCAGGTTAAGGATTAACAAGAATGCAAATATGATCTAAAAAGTAGGTATTAGTATGAAATGTTTTACAGGTTGTTACGTTGTTGCAATTTCTATATGTAGACGGCCTACTAAGCAAAATGTCAGTGCAACTTGTCATTAGAAATATCAGCTTAGTGACCTATGTGCAACAATTAGTTCACATTGTCATCATCTGATGTGAAAAAAATCGTATGAACGTCACTGTAAAGTCTACGTGTTCCATTTTGTAACGACGAAAAATCCACAAGCCGTTCACAGTAACTTTACAGTGGAGTGGCGGAGTGACGGTCACCTCAGAATCATAACGTGACAAAATGCCGCCTTTTGGTCAGCACTGTTACTGTGTCTATTTCTGATGGTTGTGATGTCACATGTATGGCTATTAGGGTTGTCTTATTAGTCTGTTAACATTTATCCTTTTTATCTATAGGCCTTAATCGCTAGTAATTTGGTTAGCGTAAATATTTTTGTACGTACATGACAGCAGTGCCTCTGATTTTCCTTTAAAATATATTTGAAACGTCCTGGTTGATAACATATTCGGATGATTGTCGAATTTTGCTCAATGTGCACCCAGATTTGATGTAACAAAGTATAGCCGGCTTTGGTATCTGATTTTTGGAGTTATTTTTTACATTTTTTAACGCGAAATAAAGTATGGTTTCATCTTGATCATTAGTTTTAATTACAGATGCTTCAAAACAGTTAAAATTTTTAAAACTTCTCTCTTTATCTATCTATCTATCTATCTATCTATCTATCTATCTATCTATATATGTATCTCTCTCTCTCTCTCTCTCTATATATATATATATATATATATTTGTCTTTTTTATGATTTACCAATTCGCATCACTTCTTACCACATTTTATTTTGAAGCACTTATTTTCATTTGTTTTACAAACATGGAGAAATATTCAAGGAAAAATGTTCTTAAAATCAATCATATTTCTCTTCTAAATTACATTTAATGAATGACAATCAAAGCTTTCTAAAAGATAACTTTAAATGGTTTGCATGCCTCACACGAAGACAAAAATGATATCTGAAAGAGCAACCTAATTTTTCTGAATTAGCAAACCCCTGGTGTTCGACAAAATTCGAAAATGCACATACAGCAGCAATCGAACCAAAACCACCAATTAAGACAGCTTTTGTTAGAGTCTTCTACTGTATTTGTTCCTTCATTTCTGAAAAGAAAAGAATAAATAAACAGAAAATGTATTACGACAAAAGAAACGACAAATATCCATTATTTTTATTTAATAATGGAAAAAATATATAATAGGCTTATATACAGCCTGCATAGATCCTACATACACCTATATACAAAATTTAAATTAAAATATATGGAGATGCAATGCTCCATTTCATATTGAAAACACTGACGAATCGTTACATCTTCGAAAACATAAGAATCAAAGCAGATTTTTCTCGCTGAGTACTAAACTCAGAGTGCATTGTTGGAGTTAAATTGTAAAAGTTGAAGTCCATAGCTTCGCTTCGCAGCGCAGTCTAACTAAACAATTCATTTTTCTACAATATATTCCACCGATATATGTGTAAAATTGAAGTGAATTCTTTTCTGTAATCTGTTCGCTTAGCTACATTTGATGCTATATTAATTTTGCACGCATGCACTAATTCAAATTATAGAGTATGATGCAAAAATCAATATACCATAGTTTTAAAATAGAGCATTATCTTTGAAATAATGATGTTTAAATTTGTTATTGAGGTTAAATATTTTTCTTTTGAAAAGGTTATTTTTATATCATATATAGATTTTTGTAGAGTCATCAAGAAAGTTCCTAAGTATTGTTATCTTAATTCTCTGTAAAAATATTCAAATTAATATGATATTAAACTATGTTGTCAAGTTTAAGTATAGAATGTTTATTCTTTGAAAAATAGTCATCTCGTCGTGTACAGATTTTTTTTTAAAGGCGAAAGGAATAGATGAAATTATTTGTACTCTTTTCATATTTGAAAGCGTAATCTGTTTAGCATAATAGTTTAATGGTTGAAAAGGATGGTTTAAAGATGACATTTTTCAGTTTTGTAAGGGACTTATAGATTTTTTTACTTTTCACAATTATTTAATGGTATGTTGTACTTTTCCGTTTCCTGTGTTATTCTAGAACTTCCACTAGAGTAATAAGCATTAAAACATCACGAGATGTGAATAACTCGCCCATTATTCCGGGAACTCGTAACCTTCTCAATCCACATTATGTCGAGTTTGTGGGTTTTTACTGTGACTTTTTAATGATTTAAAGTGCATGCCTTTTGTTACACCCGAAATGCATCAGTCCATTAAAAAAAAACAAAAAAATTCATATGCGAAGCATAGATTATGAAACACTTTTAAACATATTCAGAATACTGTAACAAAACTTTACCGTTTAATAAGGTGAAATATGATGTCTAAGTAAAGAAGGTCAAGGTCAAACAGGGCGGGGAGGCCTACCTTTTGGCTTAAGTTCAACTAGCCCCGCCCAGAAGAGGTGTTTAGTATTTCGCTAACCACACCTGACAGGCGGAGCGACGGACTAAATTCAGGTTGGAAAGGCGATCGTCGGATCCCGTCAAGACGGTGTTAAAGAACATGAATTGAACATGAGAGACGTGAGAAAAATATTATAAATTTAAGAGCATGAGACAAATGCTATAAAATTTTACAGGACGCTGCCCACATTCGCCCAAGTCTATTACTAAATTAAATAAATTGTTGCACCTTACAGACAAATATTGTTACATCATCATTATAAACAATGTTAACACTTCTGAAGATTTTTTAAACATGAAAGATTCATTCATCGTGAATGTTTAAAATATTAAACAATGGAGGTAATCTTTCACGATGTAGCCTAGTGTAAAAAAAAATGCGAATTACGTTTAGAAATCTTAAGTACTTTTAATGTTTTTTTTTTTCTTTCCTGTTGCTGTATGTTTTAAAAAACAGCAAAATATATTTTTCTAATGCATTTAGTGATAATATTTTTCATAATCGGTGTCTCTTTCAAGTTAGCAAATCTTAACAAACATTTTTTTAGAACAACAGGAATAACATACATGAAAGTAGGTGTGATTTTAAGAAATGTTATTTGGAACAGATTGAAAGTGGTATTTCAAATTAACTTAGTTTCTCATCAAATGGCGCAATAAGATTACGCCTTAGTTTTTTTTATATGATACGTTGTAATGCCGAGTTTCTATTTTTGCCGGCATTTAGAGGTATGACTGTTTGTTATTCAATTTTTATCAAACGAAATCATTTGTGTTTATCTTTTTTTCTGAGAGCCTCGGAAATGACAATTTACACGGGCGAAGCCCGGCTAGTATAACAATGCTTTATTAAAAATCAAATTTTTCACGTTACAAATTACGGTTCAATACTCTGTACAATTGAAATGCAATACTTATGCTTGGTGATATTTAACCTTAAATAAAGATGCTAAATTCAATACTAATTACAATATACCAGTTATAAGAACAATTATATTGAGATATAACCCTCTACTTCCCAGGGTAGAATACGTTCTAGAAATTCCGTAATTCGAAAATCTAAATTTATACCAGAAAATTTCAATAGTAAATTTAGCTTTATTTAATGACGGAGTGTTTGTTATTAAATGAAGCAAATATTGCTATTTTAAATTTCTGGAGTGAATATGGAATATCTCAATTAAAAAATCTACTTAATTGGAAACAGTGGTGGTAGCATATATACTACCATGGGCATTAGAGGGTTAAGATAGAATTGCTTATAGACAAAGTACCTACGAGATGTTGCGGAATTACAAGTCATTAAAAGCATAATTTACAAAATGTTTATTTTCTTAAATGAGTGAATTACTAAATTAAATAGAATACATAGTTATACTAAAATAATCAAACACAATTTAATAAATTACCATCTATAGTCGAATAAATCCCTGATTTTTTTTGTCCAGCCCTGTATATGGTTTACCGATTTGTATATATACTACATAGCATGCAAAAATTTAGTTCAATTAGGAAACGCAATAACACAGTTTCAAATTTTGCTCCAGCAATTTCCGTCAATAAGCGTACTTTACAATTGTACTTTACTTTATTCCCCGAGATGCACTGCTCAGACTAGGAACCAAATATGTAGAGCAAAGATGTCCCTCCCAGCGTAAATGTACTGGGATGTTTGTGCAGCTCTGTATAACATCTATAGAATTTATACACACTAAGTAATATGCAAAATAATTTGTTAAATTTGAAATAGCATACGATAATTGAAAACGCACTTCCAGCAATTATTGCTATTAGACAGTACTGTAACCGAATTCTTTTGTGAGTGAACAACAAATGCTATGCAATTCTAAACTAAACATCTTGTAGTGCATCTCAGTGATTTATATCAATTTCTATAAATTTGAAATATTGTAACATCATTAAAATACACCGGTAACGATTTCCTCCCATAGACCATAGTGTAACGGAATTATTTTGAGTGCCCCTGTTCACGAACTGTAAAGGCTACACACTCCAGTTTTAATATAAAACATGATTTGATAAACTAATATAACATATATCAATAACATGGCAGTACGAGTATATTTACGCCAGTTAGAGCACGGACAGACAGCCAGCCAAAGGGACGAATGGAAAAACCGAATTCATAAACATTTTTAAACAATATTGGAAAATATTAAAAATTCCACACATGAAGAATACGCAAGATGATTTTAAATTTTGCAACGTGTGTAGGAAGATAACGCCATCATTCCGTCATTCAAAGAGAGGTGCTGCATCGTTGCACATTATTTTAAAATTCTGTCCTACGTTCAGTCGCTTAGTAAGTTTCCGAATTCCAAACCAGAAATATGCCAACTAAGATGACTATTCGAAATTTTGTCAGTAAATTTAGAGAATCGGCGGATGTAACTGACAAGCATCAAAATAGCTCGCCTAAAGTGACAGAACAGGCGGCAGAAAATTTAAGTAAATGAGACCAGACTTTAAAATTTTACCGCGACTGTAACATTTTTTACATAAATTGATCCATTTTCACCTGCAGCTACAGTTATGCACTTTCATCCATCGAAAAATTATTATCAAAATCATGGGTATAAGGCTACAATCCGGGCTGACTCACGCCACCATTTAATTGCTCATAGGAGAAGATCGAGTGGCCACGTCGCGTGGGAAACAAAATTCTTGATGATTCAGCCTGTATTATAGTAGCCCTACATGGGTACATTAGCTTTTAGAACATTCTGCATTACGTTATTAGTTATATTATAATACGTTCCGTTTATATTATATATTCTGCTTATATTATATACATTATGTACCATCGTTAAAAAAGAGAGCACCTTACACTGACTCTGCCGCAAATCATCGTATAAAAATGTAACTGGCAGCAATCAATCAGTAATAACATACACTAATTATTGTTAAATTTAAAATTTGTTTGGCGGACGTCGACCTAAACATAATATACCATACGTGCAAATGTTCTACAGCAAAACCTAATTTTGACATCATATTTGGATTCTGAAGAAAATTTTACCTTAGGATACCAAACAGAAAGTCATTCGATCAAGTAGTTTAGGAATATGCACGTTTGAAGTTTGGAACTGCTAATGTTAAATATTTATTTTTAATCGTTACAAAAAAGATTACAAATCGTAAGGTTTTTAAAGCTCAACTCAAAAATTACTTTGCGGAATGAGCTGTAATTTTGGATTCGCAGATTTGAAGCTTCTAGAAACCGATTTCTGTTACAAAATGCATAGGTTACAGTTCAATCAACAGTTACAATTCTTTTGAAAAATTATTTAAAAATACATATTTTTTGAAAATTCTTATATAATAAATGATATGTTGACTTTTGCTTTAAACTTTTTCAGGTGAGACCTTCTTGATCGTAGCACCCTTTCCCCGGAAAGTCTTAGAGTAGCTGCGATTCCGCCTGTTGCACGAGTGACAGCTGTAGTATGCAACGAGTAACCTTGAAGACGCCTAAATAGTTCGATTTGTTAAACTCCTCAACCCGCATGTACTCCTTACTTGGTGCAGTATCTTGTTGAATCTTGCTGTAATATTTCCCCGTTTAGGTGTTCTTTCGCGCAAACCTTCGCGGAAGTATTGGAAGAACCGCAGTTCCGTCTTTTCTGCATTTAACGGCTGTGGAATCTGTCTGATTCAGAATTTTTGCTTAATAAATGAAATCAAAGCAGTACCACATGAATCAAGACATTTTTTAATAAATAAATTTTCCCGTCTAAAACACGGTTATATGATTTGCAAAAAGATCTCAAAATTTGCAGCAGTAGTTAGTATATCTGTATTCTTACAAATGTATCGCGAAATCAATATGTTCTCTGCTGTGATTTAGTGAAAACGTGTGTGGTTTCTGTAGTTTTCGGAAATATTCCAAGAATACCACGGATGCGTTTTAAGTCTAAAATTTTAGAAAAAAAATATATTGTCTTTGAAAATAAAAATCCCGTACCACCCACGATATTTTAGCACCAACTACTCACTGATAGATGCAAAAGGTGGCAATATACATGGCATTTGATTGCGAATTCTGTCTTCCTCCTACTACGAATTGTGCACTCTCTCCCAAGTTTCCCTCCTACTTCGAATGCAATTTTTGAAATAAGGGTAGTCTACATATTAAAAATTGTACAAACTTCAAAATTTCAAATGATAACAGCCGCTTTCATATCCACATAGAAGGTCTTTGGATGAAAGAGCTAAAAAAAAGGTTATACAGTGTACAGATTCTATAGTAAATGTGTTTGAATGTCTTGAAGTTAGTTTCCTATAGTTTCCTAGAGTGAACCTATATCGAGGTTTGGCTTTACGAGCAATTGTTTTCTACAATAACACAAAATACTTACGGGAAACGTTACCACAATTGGCAATTGATTTAACGAGAGCAAATGAAAAAAAAAACGATTAATCATAAGATCAGATTAATCATAAGATACATAATCGAGGGTTTGGCTTTACGAGCAATTGTTTTCCACAATAACGCAAAGTACCTACGGGAAACATTACCACAATTGGCAATTGATTTAACGAGAGTAACTGAAAAAAAAACTATTAATCATAAGGTCAGATTAATCATAAGATACAGTAGTACTTTGGTGCTAAATTGAAATCTGTCAAGATAAGACAGATTTTGATTTTATTTTGAACATACAATTAATATCAAGTTAAATTTAATTAGTTAAAAGATCTGTTGGGCTCAAAAATGTATTTCATTGTATTGTATTTTATTTTAATTAGTATTTTAATAGTCTAATAATTTTAACACAAAATCTGCGTGTAGCATACAGTAAAAGCATCTGTGTTTTTATGTAGTTTTTAGAAATAATCCATGTAAAGCATTCATCCTACATTTTAGACCTAAATATTTTGGGAAAAAACTACGTATTATGTAAGCTTAAATAGGGTACAAAAATTAAAACAACACATATACTTACATATAAGTGCTTGAACCAGGATTAAAAAATCCACTAGAAGAAGATGAAACAGCAGGTTCTGATGAAGGGTTAAAAAACCCGCCGGACGAAGAGCAAACAGCAGGTGATATAGTTACCGGGTTGGAGTACCCTGAAGAAGCGGCAGTACCTAGTTCATAAGACATTTTTAATAACTAGGTAATATTGTTTAAAATATGTTTATTTTGTTTAAAAGTGGGTCAGTAATAGAGGTGTATTTATTTCTGATCGATAAGAACCTTGTTGAATGAATGATAGTAGTTTGTCATGTAGATGCGTCCGCTTATCAGAATTCGGTTATCAAAAGAAATGTATCAGATAAGATTTTCTATTGTGTATTTCTACCATATGCGTATTATATGTGTTGTCTTTAGAGTTAAAATCTTTTTCATGTTTCATAAGAAATTATTGACAAATATGCCTTTGAGTAAGTTTTACTTGTGGATTAACAATAATTTATTTAAAATTTAGTGAGCTAAAATAAATCTTACGATATTTACGAAAATCAGCGGTTAACAATAAGTAAATATATAAATAAAAAATGTAAAGTTAAACAAAAGGATGGTTGTAGTGTCAATAGTTATTCATACAACATAAAAAATAAATGTATCGTTTTAATTTGAAGACTGTTCTTTAAGATTAAATATTATTGATTTTCACATAAGTGCTCATATACATTTAAATATTGAATCTAATTTTAAAAAGTTTATTATCAACAATATAATTTTATTGCACATTAAAGATCAGCAAGCAATTGTGTCTCATATTAAATAAAAAATAATAATTGATTTTACATCTTTTTTCAATGTTTAAAATTTCAAAAAAAAAAATCGCTACGAGCAAGCGTTTGAAACTTAAAATTTATTCCCTACCAAATCATAATTTTCTAAATTGTGATTTTTGGACGTTTTTCTCATCTTAACACAACATATTGCCTAGATCCTTTTAATACTAGGATTAAGACGATAGAAGGATTACAAAAACGCATATAGCATTTTTTTTAAGTTTCAAAACTGAGATTTTTTTTTTAGAAATCGAGATAAATTCCTATTTTAAAAAGTGTTTTTTTCATAAACTTGTCATTTGTTTTACCCTTTTAAAGTCTGAATTTTGTAAAATCCATGCGTCATTAACATATATCTTGATAGGGAATTTTATGCCTCGCATCGAATTCTTAAGTCATGACACAACATCTGAACATATTTGGATTCTATAATAGAGAGTGCTGCATAAGTAACGCTTTTTTATTTGAGTGTGGTAATACGTAGATATTTTTGCATTGCATATGAACATGTACCAAAGGTTCATATTCATAACATAAGCATTGTCTCTTTCTCAACTATTCTAATCAAGGTTTCTTTGTAAATGTTCACTCTAAACGGCGTTATTTACATACTATCCGATAAAACACATCATATCGGGAATGATAAAAATTGTATTATTTAAATTTTTTCCTTGTATTCTATTCTAATCAATTAATTACTATTCTAATCAAGGTTTGTTTGTAAATGTTCTTTCTAAACGGCGTTAGTTACGCAGTAGTTGATAAAACACATCATATAGGGAATGATTTAGTATAATTTAATTTTTTCTTTGTATTGATGATTAGTTCTTCAATCGAATAATTACTATTGTCAATTAATTACTATTCTAATCAAGCTTTGTTTGTAAATGTTCACTCTAAGCGGTGTTATTTACGTTGTATCCGATAAAACATATAATATAGGGAATGATTTAATATAATTAAATATTTTTCTCTGTATTTATGCTTATTTTTTCAATCGATTAATTACTATTCCAATCAAGATTTGTTTGTATGTAAATGTTCACTCTAAATGGCGTTATTTACGTAGTATCCGATAAAACGCATCATATGGGAAATGATTTAGTATAGTTTAAATTTTTTCCCTGTATTTATGTTTTTTTTTCAATCGATTAATTACCATTCTAATCAATTAATTACTATTCTAATCAAGGTTTGTTTCTAAATGTTCACTCTAAACGGCCTTGTTTTCGTAGTATCCGATAAAACACATCATATAGGGACTGGTTTAGTATAATTTCAATTTTTTCCCCTGTGTTTAGGCTTATTTTTTCAGTCGATTAATTACTATTCTAATCAATTAATTACTATTGTAATTAATTAATTGCTATTCTAATCAAGCTTTGTTTGTAAATGTTCACTCTAAACGGTGTTATTTACGTAGTATCCGATAAAACATTTCATATCGGGAACTATTTAGTATATTTTCAAAATTTTCCCCCGTATTTATGCTTATATTTTTAGTCAATTAATTGGTAATATTAATTTTTAGTAACCAGTTAAATTTACCCCAAAATGATTTTTTAAAAGGAAATCAAAACGTCGCATATTTCCTCTACCGTTGTTATATAGTGTTAAAAACAAATCAATTCTTGTTGAAGAAAATAAGATTAAAATTTTACATTCTTATTCTTTGATTTTATATTTAAAGAATATTTTTTCTGCTTACATTAAGATATATCATATTTAAATATCGTATGGAATCTATCTTGAGCTTTCCTGTTTATAGAAAATACTGACTGGTGTTTAAAACAGGGGAATTTTTTAAAATTAAAAACGATAACAGTTGTTTACATTTAATATATATATATTTAGATTACTCACCTTCTACGGCAAAAGGAATATTTATTAGAAACATATCAAATGCATGTTAAAATAATAAACATTTGAAATTTACTAAAAACTACCTGTTTAAATTATATAAGCAGTTTGTGTCCTAATCTCTTTTATTATTTATCAACATACAGTATTTAAAAAGAATGACTTCATCCATTTTTAGGTGCGTTCGTAATTATATAAATACGTAGCACCTATAGCCATCGTCTGGTCCGTCCGTCTGTCCGTCTGTCCACATATAACAGCGCAAAAACTATCCAAACGAATGGTTTAAAATTTAATGTATATAATCGATGCAGAATTTTGGCGAGTCATTTCAAATTTTAGGAAAATCGAATCAAAATTTAAAAGATATTAATAAAAGATTTCTTCATTCTATTAAAGCCTATCATACGTAAGTAATTCAGTGATATTCCATGATAGATAATGGTTCTAGTTTGCCATGGTGATTACGTCCTATTTAAGATGGAATCCTATTATTTCCGTATTACTGAATTTAAAAACCGAATTTGTATACTAAAATTGTTTAATTATAGCAATCCTATAATCAACCGACAGTTTTTTGGATAGATGTTTCCGGAGAAATAGATATTAAAAGGAAAATAGTCTAAATATGAATTTCAAGTTCTGAAATTTTCAAAGCTAGGCTTAAGTTTCTCATTTGGAATTTTCAGTAATTGTCAACAAAAGATAAAATGTTGCCAACTTAAAATGTGCTTATTTCATTACGGAATTTAATCATATCATAATAACGGTCGATACAAATATTTTAAAACTAGTTACAGTACGAAATCATCTCATTTGTCTTTTGACGTACATTTTCCAACATGTTTATTTTCTCAAGATTTAGAAAAATCAAAAACATTGGTGTCTTACGTTGATGAAAGAACAAAATGGAGAAACAAAATAATCGTTTTCGAAATTTACATATTTACAATTTTCTACTTATAAGATTTTTAATTAATCATTAAAATGTCGTACATTATGTTACACTTTACAGATAAACTTTATCACAGAGCGCATTTTCTTACATAGTCTGTGCTCTAAAGAATGAAATTGTGCGATGTGTAAAGCAAAGTTGCGAATGATGTCAGAAAATACCTAGTACAATATCCATTAAAATAAAATATTTTAAAAAATCTCTTCTAGGAGTTTTCAAGAACACGATATTGCGCATGTAGATACGCCATGCCCAATATCGCAGTGCTGGCCTTATCCAACACAAGCGTCAGAGTTTACACAACACAGATAGACTCACAAACTCTTTGTTTTATGAATATAGAAGATGACCAAAAATCTGAAGTATTGCATTATTATTGATCCGTATGAAACACCATTTACCAAATTTGAAGAAAATGTAGATGAATCTTCTCTATTAGAACACGTTATTGTATATTGTTTAATTTTCAATTCCGATACTGATAATGGCAACAAACAAGGCATATAAATTTTTGGATGTTGGATTTTTTGGCAGAGTTTTAAAAAACAAAAAAAAACCCGTTGTGTTTGGGTTTTAAGAATGTTCTGAAGGATCCTGAATTTTTAAAGCCTTTTTGGATGAGAAAACCATCATTATAAAAAGAAAGCATGTAGTTATATTTTTAAAATAATTTTGTTTTTAATTTCTTCAAAGTGACATAATTGTTATTCCACTAGTTGCGGCATTCTTCAAAATAGAAAATGGTTTTGACAAATGATGTCAGCTTCAAAAATGACGTCATTGAAATCACACATTTCCACAGAAAATCTGGAACTTTGCTATAATCGCCGTTTATTTGCGTGCCCTATCAGAGAATTGCAACATATACATAAAAAATTGGAACACTTGGAAGTTTTATTAAAATCCTAGCAACCCCCACTATCGAGCTTGGAAATTCTTACCTGAACGATTTCGCCTCGACGAGTTAGGCAAGTAAACAAACATTATTTCAAAAACAATGACAATCTTTGTCTTTTTCAAAAACAATGACAAATTTTTTGTCAAAAATCATCTGAACCAACCAAATTTTATTATGCGAATGACGCAACTCTCATATAAACGGAATCTACTATCACTGCACGAAATTCCCGTAACTTTCAAAATATTTCTTGCTTATGATAAGAAATATAATAATAATAATAATATGATAATATCTTGTGTATGTAGAATAAAACAACATTTCTTTTTACCCCAAAATTTCAAAAGATTTCATAAGCTGCAAATGGAAAAAGATTTCATAAGCTGCAAATGGAATAGATTGGGTTGCTACGCAGCTAGTCTGTTGTATTAAAGTCTGACAATTTTTTTATGTTTCACTTCTACTCCTCCTCGATAAGGATGAATTTAAAATTGAAATGAAAACCAATTATTCGTAAGTATTCGAGAATGTCATAATAACTGCAGGTCTAAATTATGGATTATTTATTGATCTCCTAAACATCGCTGTTTTAATGTTTTTAATACAATTTCTACAATGATGATATACTGGTTATTTTACTGTTGTAAAAAATAAAAAATAAAAAATAAACAGAAAGAATGATTGTCATATGTTTGTTGATGAGTATTTTTATATTAAAATTTTAAAGAAATATATCGAAATAGTAGTTCTAGCCGTTTTTTATTAAATAAAAAAAAATCTGATTAAAAATTTTAATAAATAATAGTGTTTAAGACGGTTTCAAAATTGGCCCTAAAAATGGAATTCTCCATCGGATGTAAATAGCATTAATTTAAAAAGAAAGCATCCGTATATATACAGCAAAAGAAAGAAAAATACAAAAGAAGGCATACATATTTAATTTCTAAATATGAAATAGTATTCTATATCATTAAAAAATTAGAAAGGGGAAGAATTTCCATCCTTAATTACAGTCATTACTCTTCTTTAAATTTTACGTGAACGATGTTAAAATAAAAAAAATAATATATCTCTATGTATCTTTAGTTAACTTAGTAAATCTCTTCTTAACGATATAAAATTGTCTTTCCTCAGTTCGTGGTTTCGAAAACACATTTAACATGAATAATCTCATTGACAAGTATTAATAGGAAAATGAAATCTTAGCAGAAACAAAACATTTAATTAACATAATACGGACACTGGCACAAAATAAAGACACTAAAATATTTACATTATTTTTACATGGTTAGTGTCAACGAGGAATCTCAAAGCTTAAAAGCATATATTGAAGTTAAGAGCATTTGAAATGTGTTAATTTCAATATGCGCAAGTGAACTACAAATTCTCTAAGTCTACAATCTCAATTTGACTTAAAATAAGAAACTATGCAAAAAAATGTGCTTGTAACAAAGTTCTTGGTTTTAAGTGGAATATTCAAGATAATTATTGAAATTTGAATTGCAGAATCTTTTAAAATATGATGGTAAGAATTATAGTGTATCCAAAAGAGAAGTTTTAAAGATGATAGGAAAATTGTTTGATCTCATAGGTATTTTAAACAATTTCACTGCAAGAATTCTTATGCAAGAAATTTCGCAAATGGGTCTAAATTGGGAAGATGACTTCAATGATGATATGTATAATAAATGGACTAATTAGTGCAAACAACTAAGTTCCATTGAAACTGTAAAAATTGCTAGACACTATTTTGGTGAACGTAAAACTCAAAATCGCTTTTAAAATGGATGATCTCGCTGTCAAGTATTAATTTAAGAAAAATGCAATCTTAGAAGAAACAAAGCATTTAATTAACATAAAGCGGACACTAGCACAAATACACACACACACACTAAAATATTTACATGAAACTAATTTTGCACATTTTCATTCTACGACTGCACTTATCGCTCAAAAATATATATCGAACAAATAATTTCATAAAGACTTTTTTTTCAGTTCAACTCAGATTCTGGAGAAGATTCTTCATGTAGAGGCAGAAACCAAACAGATGTCACAGGTAAACCTTAGTCTCTAATTAATATTAAACGCTTACAACTTTTACATCAACATAATATATTTATTATAATGTAACAATATCAGTGCTGTAGAAAATAGTATTGTAAAAGGATGTTAAACTTATGTTCATGCGGACCATAAAGTCTGTGATAATTAAACCAGTTTATGTAATTTCAATAAAATTCTTTACTATTCTGAATTAAAATTGGTGCACAATTAAAAATATAACAATACTTTCAACATGTAAAGTTTTTTGTACAGACTAATTATTGTCTACACCAAATACTGTTCTTTTTCTTCAAAAATCATGTACAAATAGTCATTTATGTAATTTAAAATTTAGCTTTTGGCATTATTTAAAAGAAATTGTTTTCTAAGCCCAAATAAATATAGTCTTGATTTAAAAAAAATTGGAAGATAAATAAAAAGTCATGTGTTATAAATGAAAATGTACTCATGACGTCATATTCTCATGTAAAAAACAATCATTAAGAAGTAAAATTTAATGACTGATTATATAAATTTTAATTATACCTGAAATGTGGCAACAGTAAAAAAATGATATTGATAATAATGTTGAATATATTGTTGATAATATATTGTTGTTGAATGTTAATAATGTTAAAAATCAAATTATGTATTTCAAGAAATCTATTAATTTATAAATAAATTGTTAAAATATGATTAAAATGAACATTATCTGCTTTTTTAATGTCATTTTTTACAGTAAAATCTTTCCTATACTTATAGAAATTCATGTTCTTTGTATTATTAAAAATATTTTTAAATCCCAGTTTTATTCCAAATATGATGTCACTTCTTTTTCCCATCGGAAACTCTTTTTAATTCCGTCATTTTTGACAGAAAAGTCTCTTTTGTATGTAACTGATATTCATGCTTTATAAGTATCATTAAAAAATTTCGTTTCAAACATGGCGTCATATTCACCTTCTCTTTAATTCTTGAATTTTTTTTATTTCGTTTCCTTTATTTACGTATAAATGTTTTAATTCAAAATTAATTTCTGTGGAAGGACGTATTATTCCACGTTTTGAAGATTTATCAACTATAAATAAAAATGGCAAATAAAATTTACATGAAAAATGTCCATTGATTAACTATGAAAATAGATAAAATTTAAATTATTAAAGAAATTCGATAAAGTAAATATAAAATAATTTAAAAACTTTTCTGGATTATAATCTACCTATATGAAAACACACAAAGACATTAAATCATCTTTCTGGACGTCTAACCATTCACACTCATAATATTATGAGAATTTACAGAGTTCAGAGAATAAATAGAGATGAAATGTTTACGTTTGGTGTGACGCTGAAACCCTTGGGGCCTTAGTTGGCCCAAACAGCTGGAGACTTGCTTTGAAAACTTTTCCCCGTGCAATGAATCCAGTCCTTGTTCCATGCGCAGTCTCTCTCCATCCAATGAGGTCAGCCCTTGGGCCTAATGATTTAAGCGATAACCGGCTTCATATTGCAAGCCGATTTCACGGTTCACTGCCTCTCTATTCTTTCTCGTTACTCTGTGATTGGATTAGCATGAACGTTAATTTTAGATGCGAAAGCGGCCACCACGAATGATAAAACATTTTTTTTTAATGGAAACTTACATTTAAATTCATAAAAATTAAATCTGAAATAATTACAGGAAAATTACTTAATTTTCTAGACGCTTTTAAGTCATGATGGTCAGTCAAGAAATTTTGTTTGAAAAGAGAAAGAATTAACTCTAAATAAACGATTTCTCTGTTTCATTTCCTATTTAATATAAATCGTACAAAATGTTACCACTGCATCTAAAGAAAACGCTTAACTATAAGTTATAAGTTATAGCTATAAAATATATTCAAAATCAAGAGAGAAAATCGGTAAATAAAAGCACGTACAAATTGGCAACTTTTGTAATGCCTTGGCCATTATAACCAATGTCAGTTATAGCTTGATCGTTGTTTTACATAAAAAATGAAAATATTTTGTCGAAAAGTTTAATTTGTGCTATTAATCTATCAATTAAATGTAGCTGTTATTTTGCTTATTTAAATTAAAAAATAAAATATTTCTCGACAAAATTTTCTTTTCCCTTTTTTTTAAACAAATATTTATTATGTTTTTTTTAAATATAAAATCGCCAAATAAGCGAATCAAAGCGTAAAATAGAATATCCATGGCATAAATTGGCAACTCTTGTGTATATTTATTTTCTCTCTTAGTTTTGAATGAACTATTGTGCATAATTTTTTTCCAAATATATTCTGTTGGCGGAAGCGTATAGCTCGCAATCCGAATTGGTTGTTGCTGTCAAAACTGCTTGGTAAAATTTGATTTTCGCGAAGATATTATGAGGTTGTAATTTGATGACAAAAAGAATTGTCATTTTTGCATATAAAAATGCCTTCATTTTCGTTCAATGATCTTTATGATAGAAAAACTAAATTAATTTTAAAATAGAATAGTTTCATTTTTAAAAATCGATCGGTTAATTATGCGATTTTTTTTAATACTGTGACATTTTTTTCGCATCATTATGAAAAATATGAATCTCTGAAAATATGAAATTTGTTTGTTGCCGCAATTACTATAATGCGTGTAGAAGTGCTTCGCGCCCATGAAAACAAACAAACAAACAAAAAATCATGGATTCTGCAAAATCGTTGTATTGGAATCTCTAAAAATGTTACATTTTTTATATTCGCTATCACTAAAACTCGTGTACGAGCGTTTCCCGCCCATAAAAACAACAAAAAAAAAGGTGAATTCGGTTAAATCGTTGTATTTGATCTCTAAAAACGCGAAATTACCTATAGGAGCTATCACTATAATACTTGTATGAATGCTTCGCGCCCATAAAGGAGACGAAAAAGAAAAACATAAGTTTTAATCGGCTAAATTGATCATAACTGATGTTTTTTTAGTCAGTATTTCAATCTCTAAAAATATGAAGTTTTTTATAGCCTCTATCATTATAATGCGTGTATGAGCTCTCCATCCCTAAGGACAAAAGAAAAGTACATGAATGAATTCGGCTAAATCGTTGTATTTGAGTCTTTAAAAATAGGAAATTCGTTAAAACCGCAATCACTATGACGAATATTTAAAAAATTACACATTACATAATTTTTTTTAATTGTTTCAACTTATTTTTTATAACTTAATTAAATATTGAAATATAGAAACTTTCCATTACTTCACACCTTCCACTGTTTGGATACGAACTCAGTTCTACAGAAATAGAGACAAATGGCATACGACAGAGCTACTACGCACACATTCCGAAACAGCTTAGAAGAGAATTTTAAACTAAGATTCCATAGAAGTACTTTCGCTAAGTAAGATTATCAACAAGATACGCTATAATACTGCCAAGAGCAACAATTAATCAGATTCCGAGCTACTGTTCCAGACGCGGAACATATTTGGATAAAACAATATTGCAACTGAAGTTGCATAATTGTAGATTAATTTTCAATTATGAAACTGGAGATTGAAACTATGCAGTATACAAACGAAATAAAAATTAAAACATAGCAACCATTTGTTTAGAGTCAGTTTGATGTCACACTGAAAGCGTCTTATAACCAGTGAAGTCATATTTAGAAAAATATTTTTTAGTTTTTATTTATTTATTTTAATTATTATTATTTTTAAATATTTTTCTTAAAATTAAAATGTCTATATTAGTAGGTTTTTAACTCAAAATACATTTAAAAGAAAGTGTTACGTCATTTCATTATTGTATCATTATCATTGGAAAGTGTACTAAGTTATGCATAGAATTGAACCAATCTTCATATATGGCGATTCTTTAATAAGTGAGTAATTTCACTCTACCCTTTTCACAAAAATAAAAGTAAAATTTTAAACAATTTCCCATTATAAATATATAAGACATAGATAGGTTGATGAGTAATATACAATATCTTGGCATAAACTTTAAACAGTATTTTTCCTTAACCCTTTCAGGGACAAAGATCTTCTATTCGAAAAATGCTGAAATGGTTTACTGACATCAGATTTTACAAACAAATTTTTTTGAAAATAAATGAAAGTTTTTTTTTTTTCACGTACTTCGGAAAAGGTTAATTTTCATTCCAAAATTCTGGTGCCAATGTGGCATTAAAGGATGAAAATTAGGTGGTCCAAAAATGAGCCACCGCTCTTGAAAGGGTTAGAAGCATTATTTTATGCAAAATGGCAGGGAAAAGCACAGTCGAAAAAAGGTATTACACCAGTATTTTCTTTTTAAAAAAATTAGACTTTTAATCGTTCAAATAAACACCACGAATTTTTCCATAAGAAAATACTTGTGTATATCAATTTTTTTTACTGTGTTTTTTCCTGATCTATAGCCACCCTGTATAAAAAAATGTTTTTAAAGAAAACATTAAAACTATTTCACATTTTAAATCTATTTTACATTGTCACATGCGAAATAGCTTAAGTAATGCAGTTGAAATTTACCATTTTCAAATTTATTCCAAGTGAGCTGATGTAATTTCATTGAAAGGGGACAGAAGTGACAGGGACCGTAGTGACAAAATTAGGAAATTTGGTTCTGGGCACATAGTACGTTATTCTCAGTATGGCTGTAATATGACATATTAAACTAAGCAAAAGTAATTTATATCATGACAAAATCGTAAAAAAATAAAAATAATAATAAGGAAAATTTAAGTAGGGAAAAGTAGTGACAAGTAATAAACATATTCTTATCTTTCTATCCATTTTGTATCTTGTAGCTTTTTCTTAAGTCCAGAAAATTAAACCATGTGATTTTTTCAGCAATCCAGATTGCCGCATCTACTAAATGCAGTGTTCTTCAAATTTTACCTGCTCTCTTGGTGGTCACAGGAGCAGTTTTACACAAAGGGACATGAAAAATAGTTGAAAACATTCTCTGGCACAGAATAATGTAAAATTATTTTTAATTTTGAATAAAAATCCTTTATTTTGCAGTTTAGAATATAATATTTTAACTTTGGGTAGAAATAGTTCTAAAAATAGTTTGTTATTATATTGAAGATTTTTCCAGAAGATGAGTGCATGAGGTGAGGGACAAGAGCCAGCAGTGACAATTTGAATATTTAAAATGCTATTGGAGTAAAATTTGCAGTTATTTTCTTAATAATAACTTTTGAAATTGTAGAAAGACATTGCAAAATACATTTTATGATAAACAAATATGTATAAATGACAAAATGAAGCATGTAACCTCGAGGGACACAAATTACTCATTTATTGGAGAGTCGTTCATATATGTTTTTGACTATGCCTGTCAGGTTCCAGATGAAATTGGAGATATTCCCCCGGAAGGTTGCTCTGTGATAACGATTTTTATTTTGTATCATCGGAAAATGTATGAATTTATGTATAGAATTTAATCAAACTTAATATATACGTTTTTGACTATAGATGTTAGGTCCTAGTTCAAAAAGAGCATATTCCCCCAGAAGAGGCCGCTGTGATAAAGATTTTTTTTTTTTGCAATTTTCTCGTTTTATCGTAGTTGTGTTCTACATTGGCTGATTGTGCAGCGAAAGGTGCTTCGCATCCATGTAACCTGGCAATTCACAAACAGTGGACGTACAAGAGAAAATATCATTTTATTGAAAAATATGATTGATATTAAGTTTTACTTACTTCGATGAATAAAACCTCCAACGAGTTCCCCGTATGTGATGGTGTGAAAATATAAATTGTGCGATGGTTAGAAGTAAATAAATTTGAAAATAATAAGTAATAGCTTTATCCAGTCGTTTCTATCATCGATATGATGTCAATGCTGCTCACAGACATATTTTTGCTTTATAAATAGATATAAAATATAATATAGAATATAAGAGTATAATATAGAAAGATATATCCATTCGCAATCTGTTTACTATATGGAGATGTTTATGAAATATGCAACCTAGCTAAGTTTATTCATAAGTAAAATACATGCTCTTGTAATAGATGTAACATAGTTTTATTTTTCCCTCAATAGATGCAGCATTATAGATCATTTTGATATGCATTTACGACTATGCAATTTTTAACATATTTTTAAATATATATCACTAGATGGCAGAACTTGCAAACAACGGGTATTATTTTTAGGTTTAATTTGAATACTTCAGTAATTTTGAATATAATTTAATGTAGTTATATAAGTGTTATATAGTATTTTAATTTATAGTTTTTATTTTCCATTTTATATTGAAAAAAATTAATAATCTATGTGTTTATATGTATTATAATTGCGACCGATGGATATAATATATGCTTTAATATAATATCTCGTAACGCTTATATTAACCTTATTTGATAGCTACAATATTTGAACATGTGCAACTCGGAATAGTGTTAAAACTTTTAAAATTATATAGGGTAAGAAGTTAACATATTTTTATTAAATTCCATTCAAAGCTTTTCTTGTTTTTCAATGTTCGATTTTTTTCTTTTATTAATATTGTTAAACAGTCGATCGGACAGAGAAAGATACAATTTTTTAGCTTAAAGCTAGTGGCTCAATAGAAATCGACTGTTCTTTGATTATATTTGTAAATCCACTGCCTTTGAAGACGTGATTTATAATATAGGCTTTTATCTGTGTACAAACTAGGCTGCTCTGCCAGGCACCCGAGTAGCTCCCGGATCCTCTCGACCACCGAAGACCATGTCCTGAGAGACTTATAAGGCGCACGACCGGATTTGTCTCTGCGTATGTGCTTCGGGCGGACGGGGGACCGCCACCTACGGACCCCCCGAACCCTTAGACACATGTGTGGACGACAGAGGCCGTTACGACACGCGGAGGATCCCATAATCAGAGGAGACCTCCACGATGACACTTGGGGAATCGCCGAGAGACACCCTCCGACTTCCGTCGCCAGAACCTCATAACAGGAACCGGTTCCTAGGCAACATGTCGAATTCCCCCGACAACTCTTCCTTTCCCGCGGCGTCCGCATATCGAATCGTAGGAAGGGACGAGCCGACTTGCTCTTTTTCCGCGGCTATCGCTTGTGCGATAGAAAGGTGCTGCTCGCCAACCGGGACCGCGAAGAAACTTTGTCCCTGACGCATAGACACGTCTTGGCGAGGGGTGTCCCCATCCAAATGGCTTTGCTTTCAGTGAGCCCTACAGTCAGAATGCAGGTGGTCTCTGATCCACTCCATTTGAGAGTTCCATTCACATATAAAAACAACACATGCAAACAACAAACAACAAATAATACATATCACAAAAATGTTAGAAACAACGGAAAGTTACATTTAGAATGGAAGGACATGGAAAGTTCCTCCAAACGCGCAGAAGAGGCGGGCCCGGTCGAGATTAATAAATATAAATTTATTTTTTCATTTGTATTTTGCATATTTCATTTCATAGGACTACATATTTTAATTTGAATTTTGCCTCTGCTATTTCTTATAGTGATTTCATAATATTTGGTCAATATCTATGTTTAAATGGTTTAATTGTACAGAAAGTTTTTATACATATACATAGATACATTGATTTCTTGCGTTGGGGCTGAATGTACCCTCGAAGCCAGAAGTTTAAAATGCGAATGTGTGTATAAACACCTTATAGTTCCGGGTGTAGGCACATTCTAATTACTTTTGTAGACTTTATTTAGTTTTTGGTAGAAAAATGCTTATTCAGACATCGTCACATCTATCTGATGATGTCAACGGTGAAGATTGTTGAATCGGAGAAATTTTTTAAATGTAGAATTTGCCAGAAAGTTCTGAAAGTGTTGCCCAAAGAAGAGAAAAGGCCTGATTCGCAGCAGTGAAGTTATTACATTTGCATCAACATCTCAGGGAATTAGAGCTAAGTATTGGCTGTAGCTTTCATACTTGCATACAATCGTTTCAGTACAACTATTTTTGAATAGTAAACTTTGATTTATTTAAACATAGATAATGTATAATTTTCAACGATTATATAAGAGAAATATTACTATTGGGAATTAGTGGTAAATTCAAGTAATGACCGTAAGGCTTTGAAGCTGTTCGTCTGAGAAGTTTTCGTTCCCTTTTCAATATTTGAAAATTCTCTGGTATAACATTGTGATTTATTTCATGATAATTCTTATCTACTTCTATAAATTTATGTTTTTTCTGTAATAATATTGAAATAAAAAGGATATTGATCAAGAAATTCTTTTAATTGACTTTCAACTTCCTAAACCCCGTTCTCTGAACAATATCTCCTCCTTGACTTGAATGTAAGATGAATAAAATAAATTACAGTAAATTGTTAATAAACAGATACAAAGTATTATGAAACAAATTTAAGTGATTAACACAGAACAATGGACATTTATTTTCCAAATTAATGTAATTTTTATAAACAAAATATTTTATAAACAAATGAAATATACAGTATCAGCAGTCGCTTTCATTAAATACACATTTTTAAAACCCTTTAAAGGATGCAACTTTTTTTAAGTCATTTATTTGTTTCATAAATCACACGTCTGTGTTTAGATATTGTAGCAGAACTTTTTATCCAATTGTATCTTTGTGTAGATCCAATACAACCTCAGCTAATACGCCATTATTTAAAAGCCTCACCGATTACCATACAAAAATAGCAGCACGCAAGAAGAATATAGGTGGAATCACAACATTCTTGAACTATTTTTTCCTCTTCTGTTCTGAAATTAAAATAGTAAATATAAGAAAGAAATTTTGTTAGGAAAATTTTAAACATAATGTATATGGATTCAATATCTTTTAACAGAAAGTATTCCTCAGCAACTAATTTTTAGCTCACAGGCTATCAAAACCTGCGAACTAATGTGCCCGCCCGTTCTGAATGTATGTAATGTACGTATGTACGTATGTACGTAATGCGATAACTCTTGATAGAAATATCCGTTTTGCTTCAAATTTTGTTTATAGGTTCATTGTGATAAGGCGCGATAAGTTTTGGGGTTTCATTGGTTAAGTATAAAGGGGGGGACGGAGGGGGCTAATTCCCCCCTTAATTTAGATAAATGGGTTTTTCATGCATAAATACCCTATTTGCTTCAAATTTTGTATAAAGGTTCATTGTGATAAGGCGCTTCCCTGGTTAGTTTTGGGGGTTCACTGGTTAAGTATAATGGAGGGAACAGAGGAAGGGTTAATCCCACCTTAATTTATTATCGATTTCTTTATTTTTTGAGGGCATTATTCTTTGAAATAAGAGTATAATATACAATTAATGTGAATAGACTGTGAGTTTAACTGGGCGCTTTTCTTTTTATTTATTTTTCTGAGTAATATTCAGATTTAAGACATAACGATAATACAATAACTTTAATTCCTGAAATAATTCACGTAATTATGATAAATCTTAAATTAAACGTAAAAAATATTTAAAAAAAGCAAATTTTAAGGAAAAAAATAAATCTGACTTCAAAGGATTGTTTCTTACATTATGTGCACTGATATTTACTTACCGTACGCTGGTAATATTTTACACCGGACGCTGGCATATTTTAATGACAGTGGTTTGGCGCTACAGAGTTTGTTTTGTGGCAAACATTTATTGTTAACCACATTCTCTATAAATCCCATCGTTGACAACATTGTTAATTTAGGGCTCAGTAGAGGAGTTTTAAATTTTTTGACGGGTGTTCGTGTAAAAACAAATTATACGAGATACGACTACCAGTGGTCGTAAAAACTATTTTATTTTTGTAGCGAAATACAACTACAATTAATTTATCAAAAACGTAGTAAACTACAACTACTTGTTTTATAAAGTAGTGACAACAAAGTACTTTAAAAGTAGTTGCTAAGTCGATACTTACTGATTTTGTTTGATGATTTAACTTACACTTAAAATTGAGGACACAAATTAATTAATACAATGGTCCTTCGTTATATCGCATTTGACAGGATACAATGAAATAAATGCGGTAAAACAGAGGGTAGAAAAATTATGAAAGATAACGTACAAGAAAATGTTTTGTGCTATTCTCTAAAATAGTGTTGACCTCCTGTTTATATATAGTTATAGTTTTTGACCGCCAATTCTTGCGGAGCAGGCGTAATCGTGGGTCATATTTCAAGATTGCCGGGTAGGTTGCATCAATCACGGAATATCTAATCGGGAAAACATAAATAAGAATTTCAATATGTTAAAGATGACCATTGAATTCCGGAGTGTGTCGGAGAATAATAATACTGAATAAATAGAAAAGTGTATCCCGGAAGAAAATTAATTTCTTTAATTTGGATTTTGGTACTTGTATTTACCTGCAACTGCCAATGAAAAAATCCATGACCTCATTCTGTAGGTTGCTAAGCACTGCACTTGAGTTGCTGACTTTGGCAAATTGTTGCGCAGAACACGGAATGAGCAAAAAAAGCAAATTATGATCCCCTTACAAGAAGAATGGCATACTTTTTTCTAAAATAGCGATATAAGTAGCGTCAGCGTTTGCTACAAAGTATGGATTTGTTGTATCGTGCTATTAGCTACATTATATTTCTCAAAATGTAGCGCGCTACACTATAATCTAACGGGAAAATAGTGACTGTTGTAGGTAAGGTTATTTGTAGCGTGCTACTTCCGGACACTGTCACCGACTATTTAAAAAAATAAAAATAATAAATTCTGTGTATCTTAACTCCAGATTGAAATTTTCTGACGAGTAGCCAATTTTTCGAAAATTAGAGCCTATATTATCAACAAAAGAGACAGAAAGAATACAGTGATATTTATAGATACAGGGCATTTTCGTTTAATTTATCTGAGTGATATATCAATTTCTGAATTCTATTCAGCTTTTAATGTATGTGCATGACACGTTTATTTCTTGATGCTAAATTTTCATTCAATTTAACTATATAATTAATCTATTTCTGGATGCGACTATTTTTAACACTTTCTAACATAAGTCAAAAAGTGTTTATGAATTTGGTTAGTCGGGCCGTCTATCTGTTTGTCTGTCCGTTCTCTAACCCTCGTAAATATACTCCGATTGCCATGTAATTTGTATATTTTATTGATGTTTACTATACAATTAAAAATTAAATGTCTAGTATTTATAGTTCGTTTAAAGGAGCACACAAAACAATTCTGTTACATTATAGTCTATTGGGAAAAATCGTTTGCAGCGCATTTGGATGATGTTATAACATTTTAAACATAATAAAATTACTACACTCAGAAAAAGAAACTGATTAAAAGTACAAAACATATTTTTGGAGTACATTTTGTTGTTTTAGCAAAATTGGAGTAAAATTGGAGCATTTTACTTCAATTAACAAAACATATTTGCTGACGATACAAATTTTTTTTTTGGAATTGTAAAAAAAAAAAAAAAAAAAAAAAAAAATTGTTGATTCAAACAAAATTTTTATTGACCTATATTTAAAAAAAAAAAATTGTTTAAATATAGGTCAATGGAAATTTTGTTTGAATCAACAAAAAAATTTGTTTTGTTGAAAACCCTTTTTTTTTGTTTTTACAATTCCAAAAAATGTTTTGTTAATTGAAGTAAAATGGTTCAATTTTACTCCAATTTTGCTAAAACAACCAAAATGTACTCAACAAAAATGTTTTGTAGTTTTAATCAATTCCTTTTTCTGAGTGTATCAGTTTTATGAGGGGTTGTAAAACATGCTTTCTGTAGAATATTCAAAACATTTATCATTTATTTACAGGATCAGAGAAAATAATTTCGTTAAAGGATCAATGCTTGCTGGAAGTGGGTTTTCCACTGTGCTATGAATTTTTAAACATTTAATTTTAGTGTATTAATTTCGTATAGATCATATAGAAGGCTTGCACGAATTACTGGACAGGATATAGGTAGCAATTTCTGAAAATGAATTTTTATTCTGTTATCTGGTTTTTAAATTGCTTTTTTTGATATCCAATTATACTGTATGAAAGAAAAAATTTCCTCCATAATATTTTGTTAGTGTTGGAAAGTATTATAATTTGTGACAGATGCACGATATTTCGTTCTTGTTTGAATCTAGCTGTGGGTTAAACGTATTTCGTATTGATACTTTTTTCTTAAATTTAGCTATCTGATACATTTTTTACTAGATGCCACCAAACTTTTAAATTTATCTGTTTGATATTACCTAATTCTAGATTCCACAATTCTTTTCAATTTAGCTGTTTATATATGCACTTTTGAGCTATACTGTTTTAAATTTAGTTACAAGAAATATCTATATCTTGAAGTTTTAAAATTCACCTTTACAATAAATCTATTTCTACGATACACCATATTTTCAATTTATCTAAAATACGCAGATTTATTTTTTGTAATGATCACGGGTAGCTGTGGATTATACATAAAAGCAGCGGTGAATTTACCAAATAATAAATATTGATGAAATAATTGAAAGTTTTGAATGCTTACCTAATCGAAAAGCTCACCCCAAAGGTGATAAAACAGTATCGAAGAATAGTAATGAGAAAAAAAAACTTCATTTGCATGTGTTTTATTTTTTACAAGAACTGAGGAAAAGTTGAAGCCTCTACTATTTTAAAGGAAAAAATGATGAAAGAGGGTTTTTCATCAGGAATGGTAGTTTGTGTCCAAATGGGTGAAAATGGATTCATACGTGAAAATATTATGCTAGGCCGATTAAACGAAGTATGGTGAATCACTGCATTTGAATCACTGAAATTGGCAAACTAAAAAGCGCATGCAGCACTGGCAATAATTCCTGGTGGATTAATTAAAAAGCCAGTGCCTCTACTTCCTCTAACTGGGCCTGTTAATAAAATTATTTAACTGAAATGCTGAGTATGTGATAAAAATGAATGAGCAATGGTATTAATATATGCAACAATATGGGAAAATGACAGAGGCACCATTTTCTGACCTCGAGAAATGTGTAGATGTGATTCTTGGAAGGTAGTCCGGAAAACAGCGATTAAGTCGACTTTCCAAGAAGGTAGGACTTTTGCCGGACGTTTTAGAGATATTAACATAAATTACATATAGAGTCCTGCACGATTCATTTTATACGAAACAAGAACCGAAAATCCTAGTTGAAGCCAACACGAAATCCTAAAGCCAAAACCGGCAAAAAAATTTCATTGACCCGAAAAATATTAGGAAGAATATTATCGAAAAATGTTAGCGCTAGACCGTTCCGACCCAAACTGCATTTCGGGTCGGATTTGGCTGAAATATTGTAGCCCAATCCGATGCAGAACTCTTAACAGAAGATAAAAATACGCTTACCCAAAACTGTTTTTTGTCACTTTTGATTCAATCTGATTTTGAAAGATAAATGTGAAACATACACTGCTCAAAAAAATTAGGGGAGCAAGCAAATAAGAGAAGACAACAGTGCAAGACAGCCATACATTGGTATAAAATTGAGCGTACACGTGTATGAATGCACAATACAGAAAAAACGAAGCAAAAAAATTGTAAGGGGGTTTAATTCTTTGAAACGATGGAAAGAACATGAAAAGATGGCTTAGGACAACAATTTGGTGACATGTAAATTACAAAAAAAGTATTGTTTAATAATGATGCAAGATGTTTAATACGGCGCGTGGTCTCCTCGAACAGCTAAGACTGCTGGACACCTGTTTTCCATGAATGCGATGGGGTTATCAATAAAACTTTGAGGAATACTGCTCCACTTTTCAAGAATTACAATTTCCAAGTCTTAGACAATAAAAGAAAGCCTTTGTCTCGCTGCAATGCGTCGTCCGAGTGTGTCCCAAACATGCTCAATCGGATTCAGATAAGGAAAACATGCTGGCCATTCCATGCACTGTATTGTTTCAGCTTCAACCATGTTCACCACCAAACGAGCCGTATTCGGTCTGGCATTATCATGTATGAAAAAAAGGAATAATCATGGGTGAAGATTAAGGTATGACATGAAGTCTCAGTATCTCATCTGCATACATTTGGGCCATCAAAGTGCCATTCCAAATGATATGCAGATCCATACGTACACCTATGCTGATTTCAGCCCATACCATCAACCCACCTTGTCTGTAATGTGATCTTTCACGAACTAATGGGAGGTTATTTCGAGTGCCCCTTTCCCTCCATACCAAAACACGTCTAGTGTCACACACCAGATTAAATAGGGACTCGTCAGAAACAGAATTTGACTCCAATCCGTTGCCTTCAATCTTGATGTTCAGCTGCCCACCTTCTTCGGGACGCACAGTGGCTTGAGGTCAACGAATACATGCATAGATACCACCCTGATGAAACGCATTTCGCACTGCTTGGTTGGATATCTTTCGTCGTGCTGCCAAGAGCTACTGTCTTTGTAGCTGAGTAGCATTCCCTTTTTCTGTCTCGACAAGCTGTTAACAGGATATATCGTTCATCAGTTGCTGTGCTAGCATGTGGTTGACCATGCCTTGGTTGACGTCTAACATCTTCTGTTTCTTGGAATTGCACAGCCTTGCAAGGACATTTCTTGCAACTCCAACAGCGTCCACTATACTTCGTTTTGTTTGCCCGGATTCAAGCCTCTCGCTAATACGCCAAGCCATGGATTCCGGTAAATCACGTTGTTGTGACTTTTTCAAATCACATTTTCTCAAAACAAAAGCTGAGCATTTGATTTTCACAACTGATAGAGTGAAACAGACATTTCTGCAAAATCCCGATTTCTTCACTTATCTCCTTTTTCTGGTTTTTGACGTCATGAACTTTGATTTGCATATGAAGTTATATTTTTCTGTTTTCTGCTACGCTTTAAATTATGTATGTTTTAATTTAAGTTACTTATTGGTGTAAGTATTTGTGTAGTTTCGTTAAAAGCATGTGCTTCCCTAATTGTTTTGAGCAGTGTAAATTAAATATACCGAACTATTTTAATTCTAATCTCAGTAATTTTCGCCTTTTATATTTATTTACTGTTTTTGTGCATGCACTATGTGAATAGCTATCAAGTATGCATAAAAAATCAAATTTGTAAAAAAAATATATTAAGGCAAATTAAAAAAAAATATATATATATATATATATATATATATAAAGCAAGGGCCGTAGGGATGCCGGACATGTGGTAAAATCCCCGAGCTTGCTGCGTTAAAAATCATGTGTTACCCTTGTACAAAACTATAAAGAAAGTTTTAACAACCCCATTACTTTGAATTTTTCTTTGTGAGAAATTAAATAACGGGTTTTTATTTCCAATTTTTTTATTTCCAATTTTATTATTTCAAACTGATATCAGGTAGTAATTCAGTGAGGTGTATACAGATTTTAGGATAATTGATGTGAGTGAAATATTTTATCTATTCTTTACGGGTTTTTTTATTTCCAATTTTATTATTTCCAATTTTAATATTTCCTATTGTTTTCTGGTAATAATTCAGTATACCTGGGTGATTCTACTGATCTTAGCATATATGCCAGTAGAATTATGAAATACTGAAATATTTTTTAAAACACATGTGGGTACATCCAGACTGATGATTATATCTACATGTGTTTTTCATATCCAATTCTGATTTAATTCTCTTGTTGTCCAATTTTCCATTGTATATGGTTCATATTTCATTTCTTAATCCATTTGTATTCACTTGATAGCAACTCCAAATTATTATTATTTTTTCTCTCTCTTTTTAAATTTCTTCATGTTTTCAGTATTTTTGGCCAATTACCATTGAAACACAAGCTATGGTAATATTATGATTGCACTTGTTAATCTATTAGCTATATGGTATTCTGTCTACACATTATCATTAATTATCTCTTTGGAGATTTAAGTAGAATGATACAAGAACTTGATATGTTTTTTGAAATTCATAGATATTATATATATATATATATATATATATATATATATATATACATATGTATTCAATCAACTAAATCAAAATATGAAGAACTAGACTTCAGAAATATGAAATACATGAACAAAATACAGAAAAATTACATTTAAATTATGTAATAAATAGAGAAAAGGTTAGAAATAAAGACCTACTCCAGGGCTTGACAAACGCGGTCGCCATGTCTCCACTCGCGACCAGCTTATTTTATCTGGGGACTAAATTTTAAATTGAAAGTTTCGAATGCTTCGAAGTATCTAATCGCAAAGTTCATCCCGAAGTTGATAAAACAATATCAATATGCTGGTAATGAAAGAAAACCTTCATTTGCATGTGCTTTAGTTTGTACAAGAAGTGCGAAAAAGTTGAAGCCTCTACTTGTTTGAAGAAGAAAAAAATGCCGAAAGACGGTTTTTCATCATGAATGGTAGTTTGCGTCCATGAAAAGGGATCCATACGTGAAAATATTATGCTAGAACGTTTAAAAGATGTATGGTGAAGCTCACGATTTGAATCACTTTAAATGGCAAACTAAAACGCGCATGCTACACTGGCAATAATTCCTGGTGGATTAATTTAAAAGCTAGTGCCTCTACTGCCTCTAACTAGGCCTGTTAATAAAATTATCTAAGTAAAATCTAACCCTTTTTTTACAAAAATTGAACTAAGAAATGAGCACAAACGACATTTTGTCTCTCTAACATCCCTACTCGTGCGGGCAGCAAGCAGTGATCTCCCTCTTCTCTCGTACTTTTAATAAAAAAGCCAAGTTTAAAAGACATTTTTCATTTCATGCACATAAAACGCCACTCTTTTACGCTCTAGTCGGCTATCATGGCTTCAGAATGTGGTAAGAGGGGGGAAGTTTCAATAAAACTGTAAGAAATATTGTCAATCCAACCTATGTGGCATCTAAAAAATTAGATGCAATGATAAAAAAAGGTTTACGCTTTTTTGTAAGTTTCAAATCAATTTTTTTGTGTTCAGAATTAAAACTGATTAACCTAACAAATTCCTTTTAAAGAATAATAATATATAAGTGATTATAAGTAATTCATTTGAAGTAAATCTATAAAACTTAATTAAAATTTCAAGAATAATTCTTTTTAATAAAAATAAAAATATGTATTTTTTAAATATTTCTTCCCCGCTTAAAATGCTTGGAGCCCATCGCCTGTGTGCACCACACACGTTGAACAATAGTTTGACGTCACTCTGACTTGGAGACAAATGTCTGGTACTAGATTGCTGCTCAAGAATATTTGATAATTGCATTGGAAATACTAATAATAATTACACTGGATTATTATCTGCAGTAACTGGAAATAAAAAATTATTGATTGCACTTCAGAAGGGTAAGTTTTTTTTTTTTTTTTTTTTTTTTTTTTTTTTTTTTAAATTCTTATCGTAGATTGTTGAATCAAAATAAACCTCAGCCGGTTGTTGCTTCCAATTATGTAATCCCAGAGCGGAAAAATGTTTTACTTTTCTTTTTAGCAATGCATATTACATAATAACTCTCGAATTATTTTACGAACGTCACAATGTTTAATAAAATTTCTTGTAAGACGTCGTCTCATTATAAATGCTGCAATGTTACAAAATATTCAGAGTTTACAATAGTTCTTTCTTTCTTTTACTAATAATTATAAACTATGTTTGTTATTATTTTTCTCACTTAATTCATAAAAAACTTTTATGCTTTTTGAAAATCAATAAGGGGGGGGGGGGAGTTGAAATTTTTTACTGGCGACTAGAATTTATACCTGGCTACCAGATTTTTTAAAATTTGTAATACCCTGTCATATACAATAGATGTATTGAACAACTAATTTTTAAGGATTTAATCGACTACCTTAAATTAAAAAAAATAATGTTCAACTAAATTTTAAAAGCGTGCTGGCATCTAGAAACAGATAGGATATGAATTAGTGAAATTTTACTTCTACTAATATATAAATTTATGTCCTGATTTAAAGTTATGTCCAACTATTTATGTCCTGATGGTACTTTAAAGGAGGCCTATTAAACTTTTAAAAATGCAAGGGCGCACCTCTGTTAGTAACAAACAACGAAAAATGTCCTACAACAGTGCTATCGTGTAAAGCCACAATGGTAGACACTAGCTTATATGAAAACCAAACAAAGTTTTACTAACAGTAAAAGTATGAAGTTGCACTACACGTTGATGCTGAATTTCCAAAACTAATCAAGCTGAACGAAAATAACACTAACATTTCAAGAAAAGAAACGTCTTCGTACTAAAACAGGTTTAACAAGAAAGCAAAATAACGCCTCAAGCATAGATTATGAAACACTTTCCAACACATTCAGAATACGATAACAAAACTTCGCAGTATAATATGGTGAAAGATGACGTACAATCTAATCTTGTACTTCCACTTTCCACCGACAGGGTGCGTGCACCACATCTATATAGTACTAGTTATCTATATCTTAATTTGTTCATATCAAATAGAATGAAGCAATTACCGTTAAAATCGGGCCCATAGAACCCGCGAAAATAAATCCCCCTCCCCTACCCACCGTGGAGATTAATATTCAGAAATGGTGGAAACTAAAGGCTGAAAAAATGATACCGAAATTTATTTAGTACCTTGGGGACCTGGGAAGAATGTTAGAAAATTTTCGTTTGAATCGGACGAATATTAAATAAGTTCTAATTTGAGAGGCGAGCGAATGGAGTAGTTTCGATCAGAGCATTCACGCGATGATTAAATTACGAACGGACACCCCCCTCCCCCCCTATAAATTAATCTAAGAACCTTTTTAAACATTAACAATTATCGTTAACTTTTGAAACAGAAGCAAAGTTGCGCTTTTTTTTGTTTGACTTTGAAATTTACGTTTTGTATTAATTCTATCCATTGTCAATTTGCTAATCCATTGTCAATAACACTGGCAACAATTGTTCTGTCCCAGAACTGAAATTAGTTGATCCAATCTCAGTTTCTTGCGCTGATTCCGAATATACTTTCCATTTTTCTCTAAGTCGTCCAGTTTTTGAAAAATTTACGTATTTAAGTTTATGCAAATTTAAGCCTGTTTTGTGCCATTTTATGAAACTTTTGGGTAAAATCAATGTTAGATTGGATTGTATTTTTTAGATTATTATTACTGAACCATTTGTTTCAGATACATGTCACAGTCTGCATATTCTTAGCATTTACCTGTCAGTTACTAAGCCTAATTTGCGTATTTTTCAATAGTGTAATGATTATTACCACTTTCAAATTTAAAGTAGTTACCACGGAATTGACGCAATGATTTCCTAGACTAGATTTGTATATTGATTTCGAATCTGCAGTGCGTTTCCTTATATCACGTCTAGATTTTGAGTAAAATGAATTTTTACTTTTGTATTATATTGGCACACGTTTGATATAACATGCTTCTACCTCATGTGTGTACCTCATTCTCAAAAGAGTGAAATTGTCAGATTCCAATCAGGGACATAATCAACAATGGGTTTAATCGAAAAAGAATTGAAAAAAGTAGTAGAATTTATCATAATTAGCTGAAGTACATCACAAAGTAGCATAAAAAGCATTTTCTGGCTTTTTTAGACCTAAAAATAAAATTTCATATTTATAAAAAACTGGACATTATAGAAGAAAACAGACACCAGATTTGAGATCTGCGTAAAAATCTGGTTTAAAAACATACTAACGTACTCATGTGGCAGAAATATTTCGACGTCAAAAAAACGTTATTAGAAAAAAATATATATATAAAGAGCATATTGGAAGAATTTAGAAAACATATTACAAATTAAATTAATGTGATCGTAACCTAAATTCTAATAACAGATAACGCGAGCCAAAAAGGATATAATAAGACAACGCTCACGTTAAGGTTAAAGGTTAAAATTAAATTAAAATTAAATTAAAATTGCGTTGTGATTTTTAGAAGTCCTGTTATTTATGAATCCGGCGCCGTAAACTTTATATTAAAATGAACATAAATTATAAACCCTTTAAATAATAAAACTAATTGCGGGAAGAAGCAAACTAAATGACTGCTCAAAAATAAATAAATACCTAGAAAAATAATTGATTAAAGACAAAATAATTATGACACATATATTGTGGTAAATGAAGAGAATTAAATTATTCAAATTAATTATTTATTTACTACACATTTATTAAAATTTATTTACAAAACATATGAAAAATATATTAACTTAAATCTAGAAAAGACATTTTCCTATTATTTACAAAATATCTTAAATCAGCATGTTGCTGATTACTAAAATACTACTGCTGATACTAAATAAAAATATTTAATTTATTTTAGATGCTGTGGATCTAACATTATTGTTGATAAGTTTGCCTTTGACAAACTTTAAAGCTTAATTTAATTAAAATTAAGAATAGTTTTGAGATATGCTGTACATGCCCTCAATATTTACTAAATACATAATTTCATATGACACAATGAATTATATAAAACTTCGTAACTGGGATCAGTACCCCGTACTGAATAATAATCTACGCGTCAGAGATTTGACATTGTCACTTCCTAATCATCTTCATTGATTAATCTATACTAATATTATAAAGGAGTAAAGATTGTTTTTTTGTTTGTTTGTTTGTTTGTTTGTAGGGGGTAATCTCTGGAACTACCGAACCGATTTCAAAAGTGATGGTGGCAAATTGATGGTGACAACCTCTGCTCCAACATAGGCTATATTTTATGTCAGTGCCACTAACCCCAGGGGGGTGCAGGAGCGAAAAACGTTCTAAAATTGCGATTTTTTGTATACTGAAGGAGCTAGAAATTTGAAATTTGGCATTGAAGCTACTTATAAGATGTAAATGCTCTCTAAGAACAAATTAAAAAAAAAATGAAATTTAAAAGGGTGAAATGAGCGAAAAGCGTTCTAAAAACATTCTAAATTACAATTTCTATGGAATCTCTGGAACTAAAGAACCGATTTCAAAAAGTGATGGAGGCAAATTGATGGTGATAATCCTTGCTCCAACATAGGCTATATTTTATGTCGGTGCATTTAACCCCAATGGGGTGCAGGAGCGAAAAATGTTCGAAAATTGCGACCTTTTTTATACTGAAGGAGCTAGAAATTTGAAATTTGGCATTGTAGTTACTTATAAGATATAAAGGCTCTCTTAGAATAATAAAAAAATATCGAAATTAAAAAGGGTGAAATGAGCGAAAAGCGTTCTAAAGTCATACTAAATTACAATTTTTATGGAATCTCTGGAACTACAGAACCGATTTCAAAAGTGATGGTGGCAAATTGATGGCGACAATCCCTGCTCCAACAGCCTCTTTAATAAAAAAGCTATGCGTTGCTGACGACTGTGTTTTTCGCTAATTGTTGCCACAGATTAATCTCGCAAAATGAAACATTTGAAGTTACTGAAAAAATAATACCTCGAAAAGTATTTGTCAGAAAATTGTTAGACAAACAATTTTGAAAGGTAAAAAATTGTATTTTCTTGATATAAATTTCAAATCTAATAATTATGCCATTTTTCAAATATTGAATTTCAAAAATTACCAAAATTCACAATAGAGTATCATAGCGAAAACTTCATGCGTAAAAAGATAATGATAAGGGCGACGTGTTCTGACGTGTATATTGGCACGAGTCACAAATTATAGTAGCCTTATTATTCTGTTAAAATATAAGAGTGAATTATGAAATGTAAATATTTTGTTTGATTAAAAGTTCGTTAAGAGAAATTGACCAGCATAGCTGGCGTAGCTTGCTAGTCATTATATAAATACGTAGAAAGCTGTGCTTTCTCTATTACTAAATCGACTATACAAATAACCTTGTTGAGCTTCGAAAGATTACTGCGGAGTATATGCATTTTTTATTAATATCATATCTCCAAAGCACGTAAAAATAACTACCGTATTTACCCGCGTATAATCGACCCCCCACTTTACTCATCAAGAAATTTGAATTTTTTTAAATCCCGCGTATAAGTCGACACCCCAATTTTCCGATCAAGAAATTTGATTTTTTTTTTTTTAAATACATTATTCAAAATCACCTGGAAAAAAAGAAAGTACTAAATATACAATAATAAAGAAATTAAATTTTTTTTGTACATTTATTCGAAATCATCTAAAAAATAGTACCAAATATACAGTAATGAAGATAATAATATACTAAAGTAATATACAAAGTTAAACTGATTCAAGGTCCGATTCAGTATCGGACTCGCCAAACAATCCACAAAAATCCTTCGTCACATCGGCTCATCATGGTACACGTTTTCAATCTCTGTATCGCTACATTCTTCCTCGTCGTTATCACTTTCGAAAATGGCATCATCTTCTATGCCGTCTAGTTCGTTGCTTAGGCAGCATTTCTTGAACGAATTTATAATCATTTCGGAAGGAATTTGATTCCACGCATCTTTAATCCACTGGGCAATTAATTCTCAATGTCGAGCTTTCTAATATTACCGCCTTTTGTAAATGTTGGACAACCGGATGAAATTCACTCTGCCCAATATTTTCTAACATTTCTTTGAAGGGATTAATGAGGCAAACGTCTAGGGGTTGAAGGATGGATGTCAACCCTCCTGGGATTACAGCTACAGTCGTTTTCAGTTCTTTCGTCAATTTATTCACGTTTTCAGAAAAGTGGGCACGAAACGAGTTGTAAACAAAAAGGGAAGTTTTTTTTTAAAGCAGCTCCCGGTCTTTTACCCCACACATTTTTAAGCCAGTCGACTCAGCATCCATCCACCCCTTTTCATGGGCTCGAATCAGCACACCAGATGGAAATGTAACGTTTTTCTTTTAAAAATAATCAACGGATGAAGCTTACTACCATCGGCCAAACAGGAAAAAACGACCCTAAAACGTGTTTTTTCGTGCCCTGTCATTTTTACCAAAATGCTTTTTTCCCCCTTGCAGTTCACTGTTTTATTTTCTGGTAAGTCGAAACACATGGGTGTTTCGTCCATATTTTCTATATGGCAAAGTTCAAAAGAATTCATTTTTCTTTGATCGATGACGTATTTTTAAAATTTCATAATCTTTGCTTCCAAGTCAGATGGTAATTTTTGTGCCAGTTTAGTGCGCTGGCGTAAAGGCAAACCATGACGATTCATAAATCTAGTGCACCAAAGTTCTGATGCACAAAACGTGTTTGGAACACCATACTTTTCTTCTCTTGCAAGCTTCATTGCTCGTAAACGTATGGCAGTTCTAGTAACAATAAAACCATTCTGCCGGCACTCTACAACCCAATCATGCAATACATTTTCAAGTTCTGGAAAGGGCGATTTTCCATGCCGCAAAGCCTTTTTTGATTTTGGGATGTTTTCTAGCTTTGCCTTATTCTTGCGCCAATCACGAATCAATTTTTCGTGAACCCCAAGCTGACGAGAAGCAGCACAGTTAGGGTTGCAAAGGCTAGAAAAATCCCGGTTTAAACATGGGAATAAACCAGGTTTTTGGGAATAAACTTGGTTTTTGGGGAATAAACCAGGTCTTTTGGCAATAAACCTGGGAATAAACCGGGTCTATTCGAAATAAACCTGGGAATAAACTGATTTTTTGAAACTCTAAGCACAGTTGTTAGACTCTTCCGCAAAAGAAGTAACTTTAAGTTTAAATCCAGCTGCGTATGAATTGCGTTTCTCTTTTCTAATAACGAAATCATCTATATCAGTAGAAACAAGGAGAAAAAGTGCAGTAAGATAAACGAAGAAATAATGAATAAGTGTACTATCAAGAACACGCAAGATATAACGCGGGTCACGTGTTTTTAGAGAGTCACATGTTTTTAGCCACTCGCGGACGATTCAATTGCACATAGGGGTGATACATTCTCGGAATTTTATTTACTGATCTCTCAGAGGGAGGGGGGAGGGGTAGTAGGTGTACATTCATCGCCAGCACCAAACCCGTCACTCAGTCTTCAAACCTTTACCTCAGCGCTGATAAGGAAAAGCAATTAATTCCTTTTTTTCTCTCCTGGTATGGAAATCGACAGTAAACGACGTCATTGTGTTATGGAATGCGAAAAGAGAATAATTGATTTTCAGAAGGGCGTTTTTGACTTCTGGTAAAAAAAACAAAAAAAAAAATTAAGGACCCTCGCATAAGTCGACCCCCAACTTTAAATTTTTTTTTTGTCCAAAATTTCTCGACTTATACGCGGGTAAATACGGTACATCTTCTTACACCTCCTTCCTCACAAAACTAGAGATAGACTGCTTACTAATCGAAGTAGAGATCGACTGCATACTCTCTAAAAACATTATACAATAATACTTTTACATACAAAACAAAATTAGAATAAAATTATACACATAACAAAGTTTGGTTTATGATTCATGCTTCTGTTTTCTAATCAGGGCTCTGGTCCAATGGTATGAAAAGTCCTCCAGACATAGCTTAAATTTGCATGTTATGGACCGCCTTCTATCTCTCTGGTGTGAGTAGATATCGCAGGTGCTCCATAGTTCAAGAGGTGACGGTTGTAAATTGCAGTTATAAATTTATCTGTCATCCTATAATGCGTAAATGTCAATTTAGGCGACAACAGTCTGTCTTCCATAAATGTCGGGCAGCTGTTGCCCTGACTTATGCGTAAAATGTCCGTGATTTCACTAATTAGTGTTAATTGACACGAACTAGTCAGGCTATCCAAATTAATAATTATAGCTTATTGAACTTGTGTCTTTCACGGTTGCAACAGTCTTTACAGCGTCATTTTTGAGTGCGTGGTAGTTTTTATAAAAATAAAAATGTATACAGGGAATTTTGGTTTTTGCGCTAAATCTCGTGATATTAGTTATCAATGTTAGATCACGGTCACCCGTCAGGGTAATCTAAGACACAATATTTTTGTAAAGTAAAAGGGCCAGTAATCATAACATAAAACGAAAAATCCAGTCTGATAATGCTTTATGCCTTAAATTTGCATATAATTGTACAAAAATTCCAAAAATTGCATAAATCAAAATATGCTAATATCTCAAAAACTGGACAGGCTGGAGAAAATAGAAAATTAGGTTCGGAATCAGCGCAAAAAACTGAATACGAAACAACTAATTTTGGTTTTGGGACAGAGCAAAAGTTCAAATTTGTTCTCAAGTGTAATTTCTGACCTTTCGTATCTGAAAGTAAATGTATAGACGGCCGTTGCGGAATTAAATGTAAGACTAAGCTCACCCCTCAGCAGATGTTTTATTTCTTCCCACATAAATTTTGAAATAAAAGCATCGCATTTTCGGGAGTTTTTAATGAGTTTTTAATTAATATCTCGGGTAATTATGGGTCGTTTTTTACGAAATTTAAAACAATGGATAGAGGACAAACTTTACTATATTGAGATAAAAAAATCGACACCGTATTATTTTATTAATGTAGAAGAATCGCTTTGTAATGTAAAAAAACGCTAAAAATCCTATAAAAAATTAAATTTTAAAAAATCTTGTCTAAAATTCCAAAATCAGGCTTCGAGGTGCAAAACTATACACCACACCACATTTTGTAGCTCTGCATGTAGCGGTCTCTTCAGAACACAGTCGACAGACACACAAACAGACAAACATCTTTCCTTATTATTATAGATTTTACTGTCATCAGAAACACACCTGTGTGCATAATTTTTATCTAGAAATGGGTGAACAATTTATTACAAAATTCCATCTTTTCATACAAAAACCGAGTTAAGTTTAATAAAAGAGTGTAAAAACAACAGCAACAATAAAAAAAAGTCCTTCCGGCCTATACCGTGAGGAAAATGTAACTTTCCTATATCTTCGTTTTAAAATTTTTGCGAATGTTACTTGAAAGGAGCAAGCTAAAATGCAAAGAACCGGATTACAGAAAATTCATTAATACTGAATTTGAATAAGAAATTCACCAAATTACCAAGCTATAGCCAAGTCGGCTTAATTTATGGAGACTTAATTTTGGGCGATATTTCTCCAAGTGTCTCCAAGCTTGGTGAGAATTCGACACTAACGGATATGAATATATAGTTTTTTACGTATGATTAGGAAATGCTTACAACAATGAAAGATAATAATTTGAGAGAAATCCCGTTCACTAAAATTCATAAATTAATCCCAGATTTGTTTTAATCTGCTATCTTGCTTCAAAATGTCAGCCACCCTAGAATTTCAAATTGCTATATCTTAGCCATTTCTTAAGATAAAGGCAAAACAAAAATGCACCGTATTCCTTGTATCAAGGCCTAACACTTAAGCAAAAAATAAATTTGAATTTCGAAATTTTTTGTATATATATTTTTTATTTTAAATATTTTAGTTGGCGCCATTTTGAAGCAAGATGGCGGACAAAGTTGAGCAACGAACTCGGTCGAGATATTGGTGAGCCTAACACACACGCTTAGTTACATCCAAATCGGTTTGAAAATACGAGTGTTATCGTATGACAAAGATCAGATGTATTTATATATATATCAACAATATGTATTTATATATACATATATATGTATCAAGATTTGAACGAAGGGTGTTTTTTTGGTGGTGGTGGTGGTGGTGGGGGGGGGGGTCATGATCAGTGAAAATATACCGAAACTTTCCGGAATTGCTTTCTTACAAACGGCTGCAATATGTAGTTTTTACTTTTTGTAATGACAGCTACCTAAAAGTAACAAGTAGTAGTGAACATTAGATAGAGCGCCATGGCGGTGATGACGTTGGACAGCCTTGCTTTAAAGTACCATATAAAATAGTTTTAAAATTCCCTTAATACATTGATTAGTAATAATACTATTTAGAATGAGTTCTAGTCTAGTTACATTAATTTATGATGTTCAAAATGTATTATTTGTTGTACAAAGATAAAATACTTTTAAAGGGATAATTTTTTCCATTTAAAACTGTTTGGATGTTTTGACATCGAAGACATACAGACATGGATGGAAAGTTTAAATTTTGAGACTTCAGTAGTTATGCCGTAAGGACAGTTTGTTCATTCCTTAATTCCATAAAATATCGAAAACATTATTTAAAAAAATAATTTTAGTAAAATTGTAAATAGTTTATAAAATGCTCTTAAATAAGGATTTAGTTTATTAATTTAATCGATGGGCTTCTCGTAGCTGATAACGTACGGGCATGTTGGCAGTACCCGGTTCAACTCCTGGTGACTCCATTGCACGCACATAGTGTGTAGTTCTTGGCTGTATTCGTGTCGTCCTGTGGATTATCTGTGCATGGAAAAAATGAATAAGAAGCACTGAATTAGAAGATACATGTAAAAAGAAAGAAATGTGTGTCAAGTATAGTATGTGTTCTAAGATTATGTAAAAAAGGGTTATTCAAGACAACAGTCATAGAACACAAGTCTCAAAGTCAATTAGACATAAGTCTGTAAATGTCATTTTAATAATAGATGAAATTTGCCCATGAACTATTACTTAATGTTTGCACATATCTTGCAACAAATTTTCACAAATTCCGGTAAAATACTTTGGAAGGATAATTTTTTTTTAATTTAATAATTTGGGAAACAAAAATTGTTAAATTCGGATTTTTGTTTTTACAGAAAGTAGGGTTTTCAAACAATAAATATACTTACAGTTTGTACATATTATCAGGTTGTTTAATCCATCCACTAGATGTAGGAAACTTAGAAGGATCTGAAAGAGGATTAAAATATCCACCATCTGAGTCGCAAACTTTAGGCTGTTTCGTGATACATCCTTCTTGTGCAGGCAGTCCAGATTCTGTCGTCGTGAACACTGGGGAAGCAAGTACTGTACCTAGCTCGTAAGACATTTTGAATAACTAAGCGGCAGCTTGTTATAATATATTCATACTTTTTATAAATAGAGTTGCAAAGGGGTGTACAGACTTCATAATATCCAAACTGTATGAAAGATACTGACGTTAACGCAATCATCAGATAAGATTGTAAAACGAATTGTCAGAAAAATACAATAGATAATTTTTTTTTCACTTTTCAGATAAGTATGCCACTATCAATATATAAGAGTTGTGCTTAAATTATATTCATGTTATTTTAAATAAGCGTATGTAAGAAACCCAAATTATAAATATTTTACTGATTGAGAAATATTTACGATATTTTTTATTACTCAGTGAAAAGAAATAATTGAATTTTATGCTATTTGAATCAGTTATGAAACAAAACACAGGAATGAATTTTCGAATGAATGATCAATATTTATATTTTTATAACTCATTCAAAATAAGATAACTTTAGTAATTTTTGATTATGGAATTGACAGTTTCAAAATATTCCGAAGCTACACAGTGCAATATATATATTATATAAATACACACCCATATATATGTTACGGTCAATATGATTTATCCGGTCATTCAATAATAACCGGTTATTATTAATAATAATGACCGGATTAATCATATTGACTTAACATATATACATTTTTAAAATGAAATCACATGTGTTAAAATCAAAGGAAAAGACGGCATAAAAATCAAATGAAAGGATACTACAGCATTAAACACAATAAGATGAAATTGCAAATAAGACAAAATATAAATAGCTTATGGATTCGTCAGACGAGCGTCATAAGTACAATTCATAGTAAATATATGTTATTTCGGCAAGTATTGTCAGCATTAAGCTAAATATTATGCTCCTTATAACATATCAAATCAAACCCCCAAAAAATGAAAACAATAATAAATCCAGAAGAATAAGTAATTATTATCTGCAATAGCTAAAAAACCAAAGAATAGAACATACAATTCACCAATCTATAAAAGTGCAGTAATGATTGAACCAGATGCTAAAAAGAACCCATCATGCAAATCCTTACTCTCTGTTAAAACATGTGATGAGCCATATAAAAATAAGTATATCAAAAAGAGAGAGAGGAGCAGTGCGGCCATCTATCCCCAAAAATAGAAGCTATTTTTTAGATTAATTTATTACCGTAAAACTAGATATGAATATTACAGGGGTGATAATAATGTAGTATAAAATATAATTAATACTATTAAATAATAGTAAAATATAAATGTATGTGATCACTTAAAAAATGAATAGAGAAAAGAGAAAACATAAAATGATAATATAGATAGAAAAAGAATAAAAAATAATGATTATGTAATTGAACTTCAATATTAAATAATACTTTAAATGGGTGAAAATATATAGCCATGTATGAGGAGTCACTATGTGTAATATGTAATCTATACTTAATATTATAAAGGAGTAAAGATTTTTTTTTGTTTGTTTGTTTGTTTGTTTGTTTGTAGGGGGTAATCTCCGGAACTAGTGAAGCGATGCTAAAGATATGATGGCAAATTGATGGTGACAATCCCTGCTCCAACATAGGCTATATTTTATGTCGGTGGCAATACCCCCAGGGGGGTCCAGGAGCGAAAAACGTTCTAAAATTTCGATTTTTTTATACTGAAGCTGTTAGAAACATGAAATTTAGCATTTTAGTTACTTATTTATAAGATGTAAATGCTCTCGAAGAACAAATTCTAAAAAAATTCGAAATTTAAAAGGTGTAAGATGAGCGAAAAGCGTTCTAAAAACATTCTAAATTACAATTTCTATGGAATCTCTGGAACTACAGAACCGTTTTCAAAAGTGATGGTGGCAAATTGATGGTGACAGTCCCTGCTCCAACATAGGCTATATTTTATGTCGGTGGCAATACCCCCAGGGGAGTCCAGGAGCGAAAAACATTCTAAAATTTCGATTTTTTGTAAACTGAAGGAGCTAGAAAAATGAAATTTGACATTGTAATTACTTATAAGATATAAATGCTCAAAGAACAAATTCTAAAAAAAATCGAAATTTAAAAGGATGAGATGAGCGAAAAGCGTTCTAAAAACATTCTTAATTACAATTTCTATGGAATCTCTGGAACTACGGAACCGTTTTCAAAAGTGATGGTGTCAAATTGATGGTGACAATCCCTGCTCCAACATAGGCTGTATTTTATGTCGCTGCCACTACCCCCAAGGGTGTGCAGGAGCGGAAACCGCTCTAAAATTTCGATTTTTTGTATACTGAAGGAGCTAGAAACATGAAATTTGGCATGGTAGTTACATATAAAATGTAAATGCTCTCTAAGAACAATTCTAAAAAAAAAATTCGAAATTTAAAACTGTGAGATGAGCGAAAAGCGGTCTAAAAACATTCTACATTACAATTTCTATGGAATCTCTGGAACTACAGAACCATTTTCAAAAGTGATGGTAACAGTTCCTGCTGTAACATAGGCTATATTTTATATCGGTGACACTACCACATAGGGGGAAGGGGGGTGAAATAGCGAAAAACGTTCTAAATTTTCGATTTTTTATCGACATTACCTTGGCTTAATTAGCAATTTCTGAATTATCTGTGACAGTAAAATTTCTTCTAATGATATAGGCCAACGAATACTACATGGCATTTTTCAAGAATTACGCGAGCAAAGCCGCGGGTTTTGCTAGTGATAATATATAATGATTAATGCATAAGACCCATGTTAAATATGAGTTAATGTGTTAAATGACTAAGACCCCTTTTAAAAAATAAAATTTTTATCTTTTTTTAGCAATACTCTCTGAACCTTTCGTAAGAGCATTTTTAATTTTAAAATTTCTTAGAGAAATTTTAATAAATTTGTTTTCCATTTCTTAAAAAAGTTTTAAAAAATTGTTCAGCAATCCGTGCCCACCCTTCCTAATATTGTTTCCGATTGTATACTTTTTACACATATTTAATGCCCAAACTGATAAAATGAGATGAATATTTAATGGTTGATCCATGAAGAAATAAAAGAAAAGGGATAATTATAAGACGATGCTGTATGTTTTAATTTGAATAAATTTGGCCTTTTAAAATGAGAGGAACATAAACGTTTAATACTATTTCAGTGATTTAGAAAAATATCTGTAATCTGAAATATGTAGACAGAAATAAAAAATAGTAAAATTAATAACATTAAAAGAAAAATTATGAAGTCTATCATAAATATTGAAAGTTAGAGTATGATCGAAAAGAATAGTAATATTAACATCCATAAAATTAATTGTAACATTATTTAAATAGGTAGTATTAAATCGATTCTAGGTTAGAAGTTTACGCTACAGGAAGAGATATAAAATGATTATCATTAAGAGAAAAAATAATTATGTCATCTATATATCTATATAGCAAAATGTCATTGTTAATAAACTTTCTTTCATGGAAATAAAAATTTTAATCAAAAATCATACTGGAGCTGGCTGCGCCTTGAGGAATACCCTGTATCTGAATACAAATATCACTATTTTGGAATATATAGTTATGAAAGATTAAAAAACTACACAATCGCATAAAAAGATCACTAATTATAATTAAAATATAGATAAAATGCTTAAGTGATGCAAAGAGGAAACACAAAAGGCTTATAAAAACCTTTTAATAATCGACATATTAAAATATTAATTAACGTTTTAAAGTAATCAATATCCATATATTCAAATAATTGTAGTGATGAGAAATTTTCTATAAATAGTGAATTAATAGTTGAGAGTAATTCGGACAAAGGAATATTGTTCAGTATGTCCTTGAAATCATGTGTAATAATATTGTTAGCGTTTGTTAGTGCTTTTATTTTATTAACTAACACAAAACTGTTTTACATACAATGTGTGTTGTCTTTATTGAGAGATAAATCGTAAATTTTGGGTGCGAATATTTTAAATAAGCGAATTAGTGCTTGTATTATAATTGCTACATCCTGCAATGATAGTGCGGAATTTTAAAGAATTTTTGTGAAACTTTGGAATTATAACAATGTAAGGATAATTGAAGTTTTTACTTTTTAACCTAAATAATTTATGATAACTTAAAATATGTAATCAATTTTCTTCTAATGGAACATGATGAAGGGTGAAAATATTATTAGATGCAATTGCATTTGTTAGAAAGTGATTATAGTAATATCTGCGTATGATAGCATTGTTATTAGCAGCCTTGTCAATATATATTATGATGAAATTGTATTGTAGTTCCCGAATATGCGGTTTAAGAGTGGATAAAGAAACAAAAGTTTTATCTATATGTGAATTCTGTAATTTTTTTTGTAAAAGAAAAATGAAATTATGCTTCTATCTGCAAAGGATTCAATATGTTTATTATAGATGATAGCTATTTTGTAAATAAAGAAATCCAAATCATAAGTGTATTGTTGTATGATGGATCTGAGATATGACTGTGAGGGAATGCGATACTTAGTGCCAGACTTCATTATAGATCTTAAATGGAAATTAGTGACAATGTCTAGATTAGCAGTTGTGACGTGTCCATGGTGGGTATTAATAAACATGCAGTTACATGAATGTGTCTCATTGTGTTTGACATTTTTAGAGAATCTATTACAATTAAATAGTCTACGCCCGAAACTAATAGGGTATTTAAAGGTACTTTTAAGAATAATACTATTAAGTGGAAATTTACAATATTCATTGTTAATAGGTGATTAAGTTTATATATATATATATACATACAGGGCTTGATAAATGCGGTCGCCAAGTCGCCACTGGCTACCAAGTTTTTCTATCTGGCCACCAAGTTATTTAATTTTATGTTTTTATTATTACCTTCTTATAATTTTTTGTACAAAAATTGACCTAAGAAATGAGCACAAACTGCATTTTTTTCACTTTTTTGGCATTTTTAATTTTGGTGAAAATAAGTTTACCAAATGCAAACTTTAAAGTAATAAAAACAGAATTCTTTGGCTGACTTCGACATGCAAAATAGGCAAAAATCCTTTTCCTGCTCCATTGTTTCATCTTCCTCAGATATAGAATCTTGTAGCAGTAAATTAAACAGACATTTGAATCCTTCGGCAATCAGCATTTCCCTAACATGCTGGTTAATGCAGCCTTTACATTTTTTTCATAGATAAATAATTTGGATAAATTTCATTAGAAAACTTTATTTATATAAACTTTCTAAATGATGTAAATAAATATCCTACAATATACGTATTATTTTTTCTCAATTAATTGATAAAAAACTTTTGTGCTTTTGAAAATTAGTGACTTTGGGGGGGGGGGGGTAATATTTTTTACTAGTGACTAGAATTTTTTACTGACTACCAAATTTTATCAAATTTGTAAAGCCTTGTATATATATATATAAAACTTTAAGTAAAATTTAACCATTGAAACATAAGAAACTGACCACATACATTGAAATCACGATACCAAAGAGCCGTGTCAAATTACAAATTAAAAATGTAGTCCTAATAAATGAAACATTATTAATTCAAATGAAGAAGAGAAAAAAAAGGAATGAATAAAAACCACACGAGTATATATATATACTAGCTAATCTGCCCGGCGTTGCCAGGGCCCGAGATAATAATAATCTGTTCTATACAAATATGACTGAAATCTGTAAGGCTATCGAAATCAAATCGAATGAGGCAAACCCCGTCGTAATCGGGCTCATAGAACCCATGATCGGAAAGCGCACCCAGGTGGTCGAAAGTGCAACTAAAATATTTAAGGCTATAGATATCAAGTCGAATGAACCAAACCCCGTCGTAATAGGTCCCATAGAACCAGATTTACTCCTATAGTTTCACCTTCCACTGCCAGGGGGCGCAATCTATTCTGGAAAAGGCCTTTTCAGAACACTCGACCCAACCAAATTTCCCAGTAGAATTGAAATTTAACCACGGGTTAACATTGACAAAATTGCAGAAATCGCGAAAGTGGGTTACGCAAACGATCGGTTTCGAAAGAGTTAATGTAGATATTTTTTAAAACCCAACGGTGCGTTTTGAAGAAAATGAATGTGTTTATGATCTGGAGTCTACTGTTTGTCCCTACTTGCATTTCCTGAGTCGATGCCGATTTTTAAACCTGGGCCGAAAAACGAAAATCGCGTGAGTGAGTTTTGGAAAGGATTTTTTTTTCGGAGGGGGGGGGGGGATAAATTAAAAAAATTTCAAAACGGATACCAGATTGTAAAAAGAAAAGGAATGTAGATTAGGCGCGGTATTTTTAGTTTTTCGTATCTTGTTTATAAACGCCGATTCGAATTTTTAAACATAGGATAAATAGTTAAAAAAGCGAAATTGACTTACGGTAAAAACGTTTTCAAAAGGGTTAACGTGAATTTGTGTTAAACTAAAGATTTCTGCCTCAACTCGATAGAACATAGATGTCTTTAGGTGTGTTTGATTTTTGTTTGGTTATTTTAGAGAGCCGATTCTGGATTTTATATATCGCAGAAAATCGGAATTCGCAAAAGTGAGTCCTGAGCGCGAATTTTTTTTCAAAGGGTTAATGTTCGTATTTTTCAAAAATAAATACAGAAAAAGGAATACAGAAAAAAGAATAAATGTAGATATTTTCTGCTATTTGTAGTTTTTCATACCTTTCTCTGAACCGCCGCTGCAAATTTTTAAATATTGCCAAAATCGCAAAAATCGCGAAACGACATGCAGAAAATATACTTTTTGGAAAGATTAACTATGGTATTTTATAAAACCAATGGTGGCTTTGAAAAGGGCAAAGTCAATTCTTTAATTTGGTGCCCTTCATTTTTCTGTATCTCTTGTAGTACGGTGGATGCAAGGCTCGGAAAATGGGAGAAAATAAAAATAATGAATTCGATGTTTCTTGATTATTATTTTTGAAAGGGTTAAATGTGAAATTTTTTCAAACCAACCGGATCGTTCGACACGTATAAGTACATTCTTTGAGAATATGTAAACGGTTTTTCGGTATTTTGGCCGTTCGCCCATTGCGAATTTAGAAAACCTTAAAAAAATACGGGATGACTCGTGCTGTCTTTCTTCTATTCCCAAAAATACGGATATTTCTTTCTGAGCATGTGCGAGTGGATTTCGGAAGAGTGATTTTTTATTTGTGATCTTTGATCGGTTTTTAATTAATAACTACTCTAATTTTCAAAATATTAAAATTCTGAGGCTCAGGTGCACCAGGAGATTGTTTGGACTACCTAAATCTAAATTTTCAGGCTTCTAGGTGGGCTAGATTTTCCTAGCCATCGCCAACAGACACACACACAGACAGCCACACACACATAGAGCGAAACTTTCTTTTATTAGTATAGATATCAAGTATATACCCACAGACATAGAAACAATAAAAAATTGCAGATTCGTCCGCAATGTATTGCCGACCAAATACTTTTTCGGTAGATTATATATATATATCTATGTATCTATATATATAACGCAAATAAATAAACGTATATATGGTTTTCTTTGTGAATGCCCTACAATAAGCATTATTAGATATTTATACATTGCCGTTCACCATTATTGTTTCAGTTACCAACGAAAATCCGTGTTTAAGTTGTTCGTCTGTATAGCTATTATCACCGCTCTTATTTTGTAAAATTTATCAAAATTTTGTAAATTCTATTATAAAAGCTATTTATATTTACGTCCATTCACTTTTTATTATCCAATTCCTACTATTAGCTCACACTCTCAATATATTTATATATCTTGTTCAAATTTTCAATCGTTAATAAAATATTTCCTATTCATCCACTCAAGTTCAAATACATTTTTTAAAACTTGTAATGGATGACACTTGATGTTAATACAGTTTTTTCACATATTAATTCATTAATTAAATTTAATTAATTAATTTTAGTTTTATATGGGGGGAAAAATTTCTTTCATTGTTTTCATAAATGAAATGAAAGATTTTCCTCAAATTAGTGATGCCACAAAAATAAAATACCGCAACGATGATTATAAAATAATGTTCAATAAATATAACGTGGGACATTAATTCTGCACGGGTTTATTTTATATATTTATGATTAAAAGTAGGAATTTACTTTAATTTTTTTTTATGTTACTTGTATTATTTCCATTTTGCTATTCATGATTTTTACAAGTTAAAAAATAGGTGGAGCGTCATGAACGTGCAATTTATCGAGAAGTAAGAAATACACTAAAAATTTGAGTATAACTGCTGTGGTAAGAGCTATTGTAAAATTTCAAACTCTTCGCGGGACCCTTAGCAATTTAAAATCCGAGCTCTGATCAGTTTAAACCAATTTTGACCAGTTTTAACAATTTGTATCCAGAATGTCCCCAAATAAATGTATGCACAGTTTATTGCTAAGCACTGGCATGTTCTTATTTTCCTTTCGTGTTTTTTTTTTTACAAATTTGAAATAGTGGCTGTAAACAAACTAAGTTTTGGGTGAATGAAAATTGTCCTGAAATATCACTGGAGGATCTCAAACGTAGCTGAAGTGCTGAGACAGGTTAGGAAAGAATTTAAAACAAATCCTTCTATGTGACCTAAATCACTAGAATTTGAGAATTTGAGGCAGATGAAAGTCATACAAATATTCATAAGCAGCATTCGGAATCTAAAAACTCCACAAATGAAGAGAGGCTGTTAGGTTGATTTTTCGACTTCATTATTTCACGTTATCAACAAGGCCTGGACCAGAGCGGTCATTAGTTCGAATACGGACGTTAATTTTATAAAACGTTGACTATTATAGTTCCATTTACAACTCGAAATGAAGTGAGTGTTAATAAAAAAAATTACGTTACAATCATTAAAATTATGTATACTTTTATGTCGGACATTTTGTATCCCAAAATCTTACTTTTTTTTCCTTTTTTTATGTTGCTACATAATGTCTCATTAGTATAATACCTTTATGTATCAAATTTCATTGCAAGAAACCAATTATTTTTCTAGATATCACTGATTTTGCCTTTGTGGCCTTCGTTTCAGACAGCAGTGTGTAAGTGTGCATACATATACAAGTTTATTCAGAAATGTTTTTCAGTATTTTGCAAAAATATACGGCACGCTACAACAAACATTCTTTCAACAGGAAACTATGGTTGCAATTCTTTTATTCAGTCATAAATCTAGGTTGCCGAACTAGGCTGCCGAGTTTGATGCCTTCCGAAATCGACCTAATGCAATCATTTTGTTTATATGGCTATCTTTCTCTCTCTATATATATTGAAAAAATTGTCATCACAACGTCCGAAATACTGAACTTATTCTTCGAACCTAATTAAAGCAGTAATTTGACATTTGAAATATCTTAATCAACAAAATAACTTTAATAATAAAAGAATACTCGAAACGAAAGATTCGTCTTTGTTTATCCAGAATAAGTAAACATTTTTAGGAAAAATGATTTATTTTACTCATTACTACAGTAGGCATCCGATAAAACATATGTACAAATGTCATAAAAAACTTTAAAACACAGATATTAGCAGTACATAATTCTTTCCTAGCGCTTTCGGCTCTAATCCAAGCCATTATCAAGGATTTTAATCAGCGGAGAATGAAGCTTTGATGTTGCTTAAGACTAGAACTCAAAATGACAGGAGAACCCATTATAGGCAAGCGCTGATGGATGGACCATTGTTGGTAAGAGTGAGAAAACACAAATGACGACTCTTTCGGTAGACCATACTTTTTCGTAACTTGGAGCAGTTCGAACCAAATGCTTGGTATTTGGTACGATAATACATCACTGCAACAGTTGCTTGCAATTGGAGTCCCTCGAAATTTTATCGTAGGCAAGCAACTGTTGCAATAATGTATTATCATTCCAAATACCAAGCATTTGGTTAGAACTGCTACAAGTTACGGAAAAGTAGTGTCTCCCGAAAGAGTCGTGATTTGTGTTTTCTCCCCCTCACCAACAATGTGTCCATCTACCAGCGCATGTCTATAATGAGTTCTCCTGTCATTTTGAGTTCTAGCCTTGAACAACATCAAACCTTTTTTCTCGGCTGATTAAATTCCTTGATGATGGCTTAGATTATAGAGCCGAAAGCGCTAGGAAAGAGTTATGTACTGCTAATATCTAATGTTTTAAAGTTTTTTAAGACATTTGTACATATGTTTTTATCGGACGTCTATTTTAGTAATGTGTAAAATAAATCATTTTTCATAAAAAGGTTTTCATTAATCAGTTGTTCATTAAACAAGTATGTAATTCTCATATATCGCTTATAGGGTCACACAAAACAATTATCTTACAATATGGTCTATGAAAAAAATCGTTTGCGGTAAATTTTTATGATATTCGACTATTTCAAACATAATGGATTTGATGAGCAGGGAAAACCGAGCTATGCTCGGTCAAAATTAGCTTTGTGTTCAAATATCATGAAACATGACCAAAATGACCCACTAATCAAATTTTCTCGAACGTGTGACCAAGCCCAATTGTCTTCTCGTGCCCGAAACCCGTAGGATATAAAATTTATAAAAATTAGTCTGAGCCATTATTTACATAAGCTTGACCCACAGTGACCCATGACCCACTAATCGGATTTTCTAGAGCATGTGACCTAGCCCAATGATTTTCTCGCGCCCAAAAGCCGAAGGATACAAAATTTAGTACAAATCGTCTTCACCCATAATTACCCATGACCAAAATGACTCACTAATCGGAATTTCTCGAACATGTGACTTACCCCAATAGTCTTCTCGTTCTCTAAAACTGTAGGGTACTAAATTTGGTTCTAATCCTCTGAGCTGTTTTTAAGATAAAAATAGCTTCACCCATAATGATCCACTAATCGAATTTTCTCGAACATTTGACCTAGCCCAACAGTCTTCCCGTGCTCGAAAACCATAGGATGCAAAATTTAGTTTAAATAGTCTGAGCCGTTTTTAGGTAAAATTAACTTGACCCACAGTGACCCAAAAAGGACCCACTAATCGAATTCTCCCTTACACGTGACCTAGCCCAAGGATTTTCTCGTGCCCGAAATTCATAGGATACAAAATTTAATTAAAATCGTTAGAGCCGTTTTTGATAAAATTAACTTGACCCGCGTTGACCCAAGAATGGCCCACTAATCGTAAGTTCTCGAACATGTGACCCAGCCCATTAGTCTTCTCGTGCCGGAAAATGGTAGGATACAAAATTTAGTCAAAATCGTTTGAACCGTTTTTTAGATACAATTAGCTTGACCCTGACCAATTGTGACCCAAAATGACCCACTAATCTAATTTTCCCGAACATGTGACCTAGCCCAATGGTTTTCTGTTGCCCCAAAACGGTAGGATACTAAAGTTCGTCAAAATCGTTAGAGCCGTTTTTTAGATAAAATTTGCATATATATATATGCAAACCATACCTACACACACACACAAGATTTGCTCGTATTAGAATATATGATATGCATTACTAATGTGCATTACAACATGTTTTCAATAAAATATAGAGTGTGTAGTATTTATTGCTCATTTACAGGTGCACACAAAATAATTCGGTTAATTCGATTAGAGTATTGTTTATGAGCGATAAATGCTGAAAGTTCGTTATCAGTTTTTGTTTATAACTTTAACTAAGTTTCATTTTAATACGTGGTGTGTATACATTCTACAGATTATATGCAGGATACGCATTACTTTCTGTAGGCGTACATTATTACAATATATAAGTCCTAACTCAGTGAGAGTAATGCGTTAATTTCCTTCTTTATAAGGTAAAATATCTTGGATAAGATCGTTAATCAAAAAATTAAGTAATTCGTTCAAAAAGAAATAAATAAATAAGAAGACTCTTTGTAAATTCGAAAAGCATTACCGTCAATGGTTTTGCATTTTCAGTTCATTATTAATGCATGTCAAATTTCTTCTATTTCCATAAAAAAATTAAGAGTTGTTTATTTTGGTAAGTAAAACATACTAAACGTATTTTGCTGGTATTTATTTATTGGTTTAGGTTCAAACCTCGTTTGAACGCCGACAGTATATTGTAGCCAAATATTATCATATGTTGTAGCTTTGTGTAATCAGAATAATGTTTAATATGTTGACCTATTGGAACCAAGCTCCCGGCAAATTTTTCAATAGTTGTTCTTGTATCACCCTGTATAAGTATAAATAAGGATGGTCTGCCTTGGTTTAATGAAAATCTATATCATATAACTCTACCGCTTCGCCATAGGCTGCCTCTGACTCAACCATAAAAGAAACAAGTTGGAAATTGTACGTCAAACGTTACAAACGAGGTGCGTTCGTACGCACGTTTTAGAATTAAATTCATGATATCCCGTGCGTAGAACGGGTTAAACAGCTAGTTAAGTATATATTTTATGACACTGTTCATACAAATATCTTAACTAGTTATATAAATATTCAGATATATATGTATCAGCTAGTTATATAAATATTCAGATCTTGATGATTTTTAATTCTGTGAAATGAATTATATCGTCTGCAGATTAATTTCTGTCATAAAATAAGTATCTCGGTCGCTTGACGATTTAACATCCATCGGAAGCTCCTATAACAAAAAAGCACCGATTTAAAAAAAAAAATTCAAATTTCTTAATAAATATTTTTATTAATATCTCCTAAAGTTTTGATTCGATTTTAATAAAATTTGAAATGTCTCGACAAAATTCTGCAAAGATAATATATTTTAAATTGCAAACCATTTGGTTGGGTAGTTTTTGCGTTGTTATATGCGGACAGACAGACAGACGGACAGACAGACAGACGGACGGACAGACGGACGGACAGACGGACGGACCAAACGACGACTATAGGTGCTACGTATTTATATAATTACGAACGCACCTAAAAATGATCTTTCAAATAATATTAACGAGAAATAATTTAACCGAATTGTTTTGTTCAATTTTATAAAAGTACTTTACGTGCTGCAATAGTCGTTTTAGCACCATTAGCTGCATATTGAAATGTATGGAATGAAATCCTAGTTTCGGTGAAATGTCTGAATTAAATAGGAAACGTTTGAAATAAAATAGAAATATTTTTGTGATGAAATATGTTATTTCTGATATCAACATCCCTATTCCCATGCGTATACAAAACGCACAATGACAAATACAATATCGTGATGTCCCTAAACAATGATAGGAAGTATAAAGAAGGATCTTGACATTGTACACTCGTTCGTTAAAACACGTTATTTGATTGAAAATTGAGTTTAGTTAAACATTAAAACAAGTGGGTAAGTGTGATCGAAGATCGCTCAAACGGATCCGTTTAATATTCCTTTAAAAGCACAAATTCCTTTCTTTAATAAATCCAAATAAATTTAATTTAGAAACCAAAAAAAAAAAGTCATGTGTCTTATAAAGTAAAAATTTACCAGTCCATTTTTCTTGTTTTTTCGAATATCTAAACCAGCCGCTATTATATTCTGTCATAATAATATCTGCCATGTGGACTAAATGCGATTTAAAAAAAAATAATTTCAAAATTAAACATGTTGTACACTTTCAAAATGTTAAAATATGCGAATATTTCTATAATCGGGTTTTTATCATGATTCAATACGTTCCTCAAACTCGTATATTTACTATTCTCTATTACTCATATTGATACTCGCTTTGTATTATTCTGAAACATTTGAAAAATCCGTTAAACTTCCGATATGACGTCAGATTATCTTTTTAATTCTCTACTGACGTGATATTAATCTGTTTTGTGTACATACACATGCTCATACTCCTTGTATTATTGTGAAATCTTGCGGTTTTATTACCACTATGACGTCAATCAATTTTATTCCATATTAATCTTTTTTTCAATGGGTGAAACTTTTTATTTCATTTTCAATTTTCACGTGGAAATCGTCTGATAGAAAATTAATTATTGTAGAAAGAATTTCATCGTGGATTTTCAATTTTTGGCATCTGCTATAACGAAAAATGTTTAAATTTAATTGGAAAATGCTGTTAGAATTTTTTTTAAATCTCTATTTATTAAAATAATACGAATTTTTCAAATTTTAATATTTTGAGCTCTTCATAGCTGGTATTCAGCTATATACACAAAGTTTCAACTCTGTAAGTTATGTAGTTTTTGAGAATGGCTCTGTGACAGACAGACAACGCAGCGGGAGTAATAGGGTTTCGTGAGATAAACGAAACCTTAAAAAGATGAATGTACTAGCAAGCAATTTCAAAGATTTCAATAAGAAAATTTCGGTGTGGTCCACAGGTCTGAGTATTATTTAAAAAATATTCCGAATTAAAATCTGTAACTACAGTATTTGCTTAAAACAACGTGTTCTTTATCTGTTTAGATAAGTTAAGAGAGGCAATATTACCTAACAAGACGAACATTTTTGTATTAGAAACGAGTGTAACAATCCACTTTGTCAATCAAAAATACAGGGCGTCTCAGTTTAAATCGAAGCTGGTTTTCTTCTGTAACTTTAGCAATGATGAAGATATCTTATCGAATTTTTCAACATACTTCCTTTGCTTTGTGTGAAATGTGATGACATTTACACAAGTATTGGAAGTGCACTGTAAATCCGTCACTAACCCAGGTCTTCTGTTGAGCACATTTTAAATCAGAGCTATTAGCTTAATCTTTTTTGGACGAAAATAATGACTACTTCCAACACGTCGCGTGATACCAACACATTTTCTGCAATACAAAGTTATTCGTTATATTCGATAAAATATCTTCGATATTGAAAAATTTAGAAATGAAAATCTGGGATCCGACTGCAGTCAGACATCTTGTATTTTTAACTAAATAACTAGATTGCAAATCTGGTTTAATATACAAAAGTTTTCGTCTTGGGGGGTACTATCAAGTCTATGTTTTGTTAAAACAACTTGAGAAAATCCTACATAATGATTACAGCATATGGAAGAAAATCGCTTGAAGTGAAAAATATTTTAACATATCGGACATTTTAAAGCATACAACACAAAGATATGCATAACTTCACGTATTTAATTTTCTTCAAAAACAAAGTCAATAACAAAATTGTTATCATATTTATTTTTATTGTTAAACTGATTTTTTAATGGATTGGAAGATTAATATTTTTGTATAAAAGTAAAGAAAGACAATATTGTCATATCAAATCTTGCACGAAATTCTTATATAATTTTATAGAAACTTCTAGCATAAAAATAGTGATAAGACAAAGAAAACAAAATTGATAAAAAGCAGTTTAAATTTATATTTTATTTTTTATATTGTGTATGTTTATCTATGAGTTTTTTTACTTTCTCAGTAATGTTTAATAAGATAAAATTTGTAATAGATGAAAAACTCAAAAAGCATTTTTGAAATATTTATATTCGTCAAGGATATTAATTTACTCTCTCTCTATTTATATATATGAGGAAGTGAGTTTCAAAACTCACCTTATCCAAATTTTAAAAAATCGTGTTTTCTATATCAATCTATTCTTTTGCTAAATCTACACCGATAAGTCACTGGAATCTGCAATGGAACTAGTGTATCGTGTATATTTGGCAATGTAAAAATCATGGTTAACTTTCAAAACTTGCCTTATTCACTAGGAATTTGGGAACAAAACTAGTTTTATCCCTGCGCATGCGTAGACCAGCGCACGGCAAGCTTATCAGCTACTATCACAGTATTTTTCCTTCATTCCTTTGTGACCTGTTGCTATTTTCGTTTAAAATTTTGTTTAGTTTTCTGATGGTTGTCCTGTCCAAAATAAGAACATCACAATGAAAAGGATGCTAGCAAAGTGATTCATGGAATTAGCTGCTTTGACTTCAATTAGTAAACAGATTGACTTTACCTTTCCCATTGTGGGTCATTCTTATTTGACACCAAACAGAGTTTTTGGCAGGATTAAGAAAAATCTAAAAATGAAGGAGTATATCATCCATCCTGAAGAGTATCTGGAATTTTTTTCACAGTTTGGTAGAGTAAGGAATGTACGCCAGGAAATTCTGATTTATGATTTCAAATCAGCGGTGGCTTCTCTTTTTAAAACGTCCCAGCGAGCTGCATTTCCAGTTTGCTCCTGAAAAGCGCATTACCTTGTTAAAAGAGAGAGGAGTGCTCCTTATTAAAGGTGAACCCCAGTACAAGACAGATGTATGCGTTTTCAAATCACTGACCAAGAGGGAGGAAAGTTTAAGATTCAGGAAACCCGAGCAGGTGCCATGTTATTTCCCTGTGAAGCAAGATAAACTTAAGGATGGCGACGTATTGTTAAAAAAAATATTTTGGCGATAATTGGACAAAAATGGAGGACCTTACATTCTATAGAAATATTATTTCTCAGTAACCAGAATAGGAGGAGATGGTCGAGGAGGACATCTATGATGTACAAGGAGAAGAACTAAGATGAGTTAATTGTATAATTTTATTTTGTATCTTTTGTAAGAAAATTATATTTTATTACATAGATGTATATTATATTATATATTATATAGATATTATATTATATTCTTTTTTAAAAGATAACTAGTACGTTACATTAATCATAAGTATTTATGATAAAAATTGTTTTATTGTTAATTAGGTTACTTTTTTTAATAAAATGTAGTCCTAAATTTTATTCATACTTCTTTGCTGTCGTAAGAACTGTTTTTAACCCCAAAATATTATCATTCGATGACCAAAAATAGAAACTATTGATTTCTTTCCACAAACTTGTTAACGATGTATTTTTAAAGAAATTGACATCAAAACTTCTCTTATCCATAGTTTTGCAACAAAACTCTTCTTAGCTGAAACTTTTCCCAATAATTAATTAAATTAATTAACGTTGATTTTCCACGTTAACACAGTGTGTCATAGCTCAACTAATTATACGTAGAAAAAAAATTGGAATTATTTGATATCGAAAAATCTATTTCCTGGATAAGGCAAGTTTTGAAAATCACGTCCTCATAGAATCATAAGTTGGTTCTTTTTAGGTGCGTTCGTAATTATATAAATACGTAGCACCTATTGTCGTCGCTTGGTCCGTCCGTCTGTCCGTCCGTCTGTCTGTCTGTCCGTCCGTCCGTCCGCATATAACAACGCAAAAAGTACCCAACCGAATGGTTTGAAATTTAAGATATATTATCTTTGCAGAATTTTGTCGAGGCATTTCGAATTTTATGAAAATCGAATCAAAAATTTAGAAAATATTAATAAAAACATTTATTAAGAAATTTGAATTTTTCTTTAAATCGGTGCTTTCTTCTTATAGAAGCTTCCGAGATTTAATCGTCAAGCGACAGAGATACTTATTTAATAATAGAAATTAAACTGCAGACGATATAATTCATTTCACAGAATTAAAAATCATCATGATCTGAATATTTATATAACTAGCTATAGTACGAACGCACCTCATTTGTCACGTTTGACGTACAATTTCCAACTTGTTTCAACTATTTTTGAAACGATTTAAATGTGGGTTTGTAGAACGCAAACAGAAATGCTATTTTAGTATGTTGTTATTATCATCTACAATATTATTTGTATTGGATATGGTGTGTATAGCACGTTTAGTTGTTTTTAAAAAACAGAATAAAGTAATTTGATTACATAATTATCCATATGAGCCATTTGTTTAAAATATATTTCTATGTTATTTTATTTTTTGAAATTCCACGAAATCCATGATGTTACTGATGTTACTGAAGTATATTTCAGCCTGTACTCCATTGAATATTCTTAGTATTATATCATTAATAATTTTTGCCGGCTACACAAACATACAGATCATCAGAAATATCAAGAACATCAAAGACAGATAAATAAGTTTATCGCATTCTACTAATGATTTTAAAAAACACAGACATATTAGTTTTCTTGAAAAGTAAAATTGGCTTAAGTTTGTCTTTTTGTCTTTTTGCCATTGGACTGTGTTCCATCAGAATATCTGTTAACTTCAAAAATCGCCAAGTTTTTTATTTCTCAATTTATCGTAGAATTTGGCTTCAAACAGGAGCGCTAAAAATAATGGTAACTTTACGATAACGTGAAAATTTGGTGAAAATCCTGTTAAAAAACCCATATTAAGTCCCAACCTGTCCGCTTATTCACGTATTTTTTCTTCTACAATTGTGGCGCGTTTTTATTGGGAAAATTGACATTTTCATTTAATAAACATGTATGTGTTATCTAAAATCATGTAGGAACGCATACATAATAAGGCTGCGTACAGTTTTACCACAATTTTTGGACAGAATTTTTCGCAATATTCAATTTTAGAAAATGCTGCAATTAAACGTGGTCATTAAGAATTCTGCTATTTAAATGTTAAATAGTAAGTTTCTTATTTGCATTATCATTGGGAATTCCAAGGAGTGTTGATAATTAAAGTTGGTCAATGTGAATAACATTTATTGTTATTTTATAAGGCCCACAAAATAACCATATACACAAATCCGTATACTGCCCATATATGGGTAGAAAGTGTTTAAAAGGCATATTAATGGAATTATAATATTTCAAGTTCTATGAAATACATATTGGCTGCAAGGCTACACAATAATATGTTCTCTAATTGAGAATTATATATGCATCATTTATAATTATTTTGCACAAAATAAATTACTAATATCTAAGGCCAGTTATTGTGAAAGTGCAATTTAATGAAGTTGTATGTTTTCAAACACAGAAATTTTGATTTCCTACTTTAAAATTTATAAATGACTTCAGTTTGTCTGCCAGTCTATCTGTCATTCGACTGTCTTTCAGAAAAATCACAGCTATTTCCGAAAAGTCGCCATGTGCTTGCCGATCTCAAGCAATTAGTATTTCAAACATTATTCGCAATATTATGATTTAATATTTGTTACTTTTCTTGTCTCCAAAACAGTTCAAATAGGCATGGGTTAATTGAAGCAGACATGAATAGAGCAATGTCCTGTTCCAAGAAAAGTCCCGTTTTACAGTATATCATGTTTATGCACTCATTTTCTACTGTAGGGAACATGAGACTCAAAACAGTCCTAGATTCGTCTTGGAAAATTATCAGAATTAGAGGAGATAGAGGGTAGAACTGGATTAGTATCTCCGTTAAGGTTCCACTGACTTACACATCATAAGAAGTTTATCGCTAACGGTTCTGCGGTATAGAGATGATATTCATACACTGTTAAAAACATTTCTGGGAAATTACAGAGAATCTACTGGTAATTTGTTATCTTAAGTCTTATTTAAAATGACAGAGATTAGAAAATCAGAGCTTCTGTTAAATAACGCATAAATTATTCGGGAAACTTAAGAGTCTACTGTAAATTTTTCTGTTGAAAAAATCATATTATTTTAAAATTGACAGAAAATGCCTATTCTACGCCAGCTGTGGATGCTGTTTGAATTACTTGAATGAATTTTATCAGCTGTAATGCAACACTTAATTTTTACAATAATCGCTTCAACCACAGCCGTGATTCGAACCCTTGTCGTCTGGGTGGAAGTTAAGCATCATAACCAGCATACCATATGGGCAGTTGCTATTTTGTGCCAAGTATGTCTTTCATGATTTAGTCAGAAAAAAATTTATTGTACTTGTAAAGTTTACCATCATTTTCAAAGATTTTGCTTAATGCGATGATTATTCATAAGTATGGGGACTTAAAAGAGTATTTATTTTTTAGTCTTTAAATAAATTTAACTAACATTTGATGCTGTCATCTTTTGGATTAATATACTTTTAACTTCAGGTATGTTTTCTTTTCATGTCATATGAAAATACTTAGCGAACTACACTTTGTAAAAATTGTATTTTAAAATATTTTCATGTGTTGTTGTTGTTGTTGTTGTATGTTTGTTTGTTTGTTTTTCAACTCGTGTAATATATCATTTGGAAAAGTATTTGAAAAGTTCATTCAGCTTGAAATAATATAACAATTTCAAACTCAGGATAATTTTTTGTGATCGGTTCTTTGGCGACCAAAGTTGGCGTCAAATATGAGTGAGTAAATGACTGTCTACGGAAGTAAAATTATTTAAATGTTTATCAGACAATGTCATTAGTTTAATTTGCCAATTGAATTATGTTGATTGAATGTATTATGGAACTGTACATGGCCAAATCAGCACCCTGTTTGAAGGTTTTAAAGGCGAAAATTCAATGTTTTCCGAATTTTCTAGATAATTATGCTACAAAATCTACTTAATTGTCAAATTTCCTGATTCTGCGACTTTTTAGAATGTACCTTAGTTATTTGATAATCACCAGTGAGTCACTAAAAAAAAAAAACCTTCTTTCGAAATCGCATATTGCGGAAAATATTAAATACAGATACATGAAATCGTGGAACCTATCATCTGTATAGTTTGATGATACTAATATGTGTAAAAAAGGAAAACTTTATAGCTCTCTCCAAAATGAAGTTATGAAGGGGTGAAAAGTATGCCGAAATGGTTCAAGAAAAGGTAACTACGGCCTCTGCGAACTTGGCGGACGCACTGCCGTGCTCAGCCAAGTATAAATAAATAAGACATTAACTTACTAATAAAAAGGGCATACAAAGTGTTATGAAACAAATTTAATTGATTAGCACAGAACAATAACAATTTTATTTTCCAAATTATAGTATTTTTTTTTATAAAGTATACATTTTATAAACAGATTATATGTACAGGTCCTACAGTTGTTTTCTCTAACTATACAGATCCGTTGTTTGGTATCTGTTTCACTACCACTGAAAGACACAGAATTCTTACAGAGATATTTTGTTTGTGCATAAATTACATTTTAATTGTTTGTGTTTAAAGTTCTATATCAGGTTTGTATGTCCTATAGTAACTTAGAGAGCACAATGAAGCTTAAATTAATAATTACAACCATTATTTAAACAGTTCACAGAATCCCAAACAACAATAGCAGCACACTAAAAGGGCATGGCAGAATTCAGCACAGTCTAGGCAGGCTCTTTCTTTCTCCGATCTGAAATCAAAATAGTAAACGTAACATAAGAAGTAAAGTTTTACTCAGAAAAACAATAAAAATAATTTGAATGGTTTCCCTACATTTTAACAGAAAATACTCTCCTGCAACTAATATTTTATCTGATTATTATATTCATAATAAAAATTGAATTAACACTGTACACGATATTTAAATTTAAAAATTGTCTACGAACTTCTTAATCTACAAATTTTTATACCTATTTCAAACCTCCAGCTTTTTTTTTTCCTTTTTAAGTGGGTACTGTAAAATTTTATGTTTGACTCACTAATTGGATGAGAATAAGTTATATATAAGATGACTGTTTAATATTACCTCTTCCAAAATAAAACTGGAAACCAGTCTCCAGATGTACACTCGTAAAAATTCTCAAGAGACTATAAACCATTACCAAGTGGATATAATTTTATCTCGCATCTTGTGATCTAACTATATACAGACCTTTATTGCACAATAAATTCGTAGAACTTGAGACCAGGAGTTTCATATCTGTCAACCTACTTGAAATGCCTCCTAGCCGCGTAATCTTTATTAGGAACTCAGTGAACTACTTGAAATTCCTCTACGACATATACTCAAATCATTCAGAGGTTTTATTGGGTAATTCGTTGTAAGCTCTGACCAGAGCAGTTTGCAGAATTTCTCTCTTGCGAGATATTTGGGCGACATTAGTGCCGTGAAAAGTGAAGTTTCGCCCTGCATAACACTTGCGTCCTGACAATAAAACAACTCTAAAAACATGAACTGAACCAAATATATATAGCTTCTTGTATTCTTGTAATATTTCTGTGTACTATAAAGTAGTGTTATTAAAATTAATGTCGCGCCAGCAGGTCTTTTAATTTAACGACGCCACAGTACAGGATCATTCTTCATTTTTTAGTAACGAGATGGCAAATCAGCTGGCCAAATTAGCAGTAAATGATAATGAGTTATCATTACACTTCTTACAATACTCTACCAGCTCTATCAAATCTGTCTTAAAATATTCATTACTTCAACGTTGGCAAGAACGCTGGGATTTTTCAATAGCTGGAAGATATACGTACGATGTTATTCTCCAAGTTTCAACTATACTATTCAGTAACAATAGATATTTGTATGTATGTTTCATAAATCATGGTCCATTTCAGAAAAATCTCTATCAGATAAATACACGTGATTCTCATTTCATCATATGTAACAAACTATCACATACATTATATTATATTCTGCACTATATTATATTCTGCATTATATTATATTCATACATTATATTATGTCCTTTAACTACCCATTTACACGTCCATCTATCTCCTTAAAAGATCTGCTTGATCGATCAGTTATCCTGGATCAAATCTCCAAACTGTATGAATTTTCATTCAGAATAATTAATCTATTTTTCAAAAGACTCCTTTTTAACTTTTTAACCTTCCTTTAACTTAATCTTCCTTTTTGTCTTCCCCCAGTATGATGCTCTTTTCTTTGACTCCAAATGTGTATGTATATACCGAGTGTCCTAAAATCAACTGATTGATATTAAAATTTAATAACTTCCAAACGGTGACAGATATTTAAAACAATCTTGCAAGAGAGTAATGTATGATGTCAGGAGTTCTTTTTTTTTACTGCGGTTCCTGATTTTAGTTCGAATTATCAGCACTAGATGGCGCTGTGAATAGTAGACATCCGATCGAGACAAAAACAGAAATCAACCAACATTGAAATAAAAGAAAGAAGTTGAATACATGGAGTGAGTCTCAATCATTAATAAAATCTTATTCAGAATCAGGCCCTAAGAATAAGATTGTATTAGCGAATGAGACTCACTCCAAGTATTGAAACTCCTTCCTTCGCATCAACGCTGGATGTTTTTTTTTTGGCTTGGATTGCACTCCTTTCGCTCGCAGTGCCATCTTTTGCTGGTAATTCGAACTAAAATCAGGAATGACAGTAAAAAAACTCCTGACATCTTGCATAACCCTTCGTCAAGAATTTTTCTAATATTTGTCACCGTTTGAAAGTTATTGAATTTTAAAATCAGTCAGCCCATTTTAAGACACCCGGTATGTATATATATATTTGTAGTACAGAGTGATTATAAAAAATTATCTCGATATATGAGCTTCTGACTATCATACCGTTCACAGAAACTGGATGAAATTTTTGTTTAAAGTATTTTGAGGAAATATCAAGAATCATATGAAAAACAACAGTTAAACTCTAACAGTTACGGTTACAGTGACAAATTTTTGCAAATTTCAAATGGCAACACCTATTTTAATTTTATTGGAATGTGTTCCTCATAGTGAAAAACCATAAAAAACGTTGGAACGGTACATTTAGCATGATAATCGTCGGCGCTAGACAGACTAAGAAGAAAAGTGAAAACAACCAATAAGAACAGAGAAACAACAGAAAACAAAACATTTTATTGTGTTTTACAAATTTTCCACATCACATGCGATGACAATTTGCATATGGCAGATGGTGGATAGCACTGAACAATAAAATGTTTCACTTTCTGTTGCTTCTCTGTCCTTTATTAGTTGCTTTCACTTTTCTTCTTAGTCTGTCTAGCGCCGGTGATTTTAGTGTTACAGGTACCGTTCCAACGCTTTTTTATGGTTTTTCACTATGAAGATCACATTCCAATGAAAAGAGGTAGGTATTGTCATTTGCAATATTCGAAATTTTGTCACTGTAACCGTAACCGTTAGAGTTTAACTGTTGTGTTTAATATGACACTTGAACGCATATTTCAAAATATTTTAAATCAAAATTTCATTCAGTTTCTGTGAACGGTATGATAGCTAGGCGCTCATATATCGGGATAGTTCTTTTATAATCGCCCTGTATATATCTACTATAAATCCGGCTCTTTGCAAAGAGTCACGTTAATTGAAGAATAATCTCCCGTTTTTCAATCAGACTGATATTTATCAGTCTTAATGTCAAGATCCCATACAGCTTTAAGCAAAATGAAATATGACAATTCGTTTCTCAATCAGTCTGAAACTTCAGGCTTATTGCAATGAGCCTATGAAGCTTTAGGTTAATTAGAAAATGACCATCTATTTATCCAAACATTCAGGCTTATTGCTATAAGACCAAGGTAGTGAATGATTAAGCATACTTTTAGTATAAAATAATAGAAGCAGATACATAAAAGTCGAATACAAAGTGTAAAAAAAAGTCTTATTCGCATATTTCATTAACGCGATTGAGAGTCTAAGATTAGTAATTTCATTTTACTTACCCATCATACGTAGTATAGGGTAAGTCTTGTAATCGTTTTGAAAATCGAAAAAAATTTTTTGACGGATTTACACGTTTCAGACACTGGAGATTCCGAAAAACATATTTTTAGAAAAAAAAAATTTGCCGTCCGTCTGTGTGTCTGTGTGTGTGTCTGTGTGTCTGTAAACGCTCTATCTCCCGAAAAAATTGAGATAGAGACTTGCAATTCGGTATGTACGTAGTATGTAATAATGGGAAGAAGCCTATTTCATTTCAATAACCTCGATTAACCGGAACTATTTTTTTCGGACTCTCGAAATATTCGTTCTGATAAAAGGTATATAAAAATTTTCGAAATTGTTTATTTTAAGAAATGAATATAAAAGACAATAAGAAAACATAAATTTTACATAAAGCATGAAGTCGAACGGATAATGAGTTGCCGAGATATTTGGAATCCTATTTTCCACACTCTTCGATTTTTCATGACCCTGTATTTCATCCAAATTTCACTTTAAAGATATATTTTAATTGGAAATTTGACGCTTAATCAGATGCAATAAACCGTTAGTTAATAGAATTATTATTTTTGGAGTTATAAGGAAAAACCTCTTTCAAGAATTCAGTAATCGAGCCTTTAAAGTTTATGACGTCATCAAGCCACGATTTTATTTGAATTGCAATGCATTTTATAAGTAGTTTACACATTTTTATTTTAATATTTTACATTATGCATATCCATGATGGGTAAGTATTACGGTGGCCCCCAACGACTAGTTTTATTTTAAGGAAATTTTTCTCTCGAACACCCCATGCAGAAGTAAGTATCAAGAAAAACTGCCGATGGAGCAGATTTTTTATGATTTTTCTAGCATAAAGAAGATAAGGTGGATACTAAATAAAAATAATTATCAAAACATATAAGAGAAATGCAATACCAATGAAATCTATAGATGAGGCAGATTTTTAATGTTTACCCAGCATTACGTTGTTGAATAAAATGATTATAAAATTTTATAAGAAAACTAGTATATAACCCCGTCAAAAATGACGGATTATTGATCTGCGTTTCATTTTCATAATTACTTCATACAAACAAACAGGAGGAAGGTTTTATTATTGAAAGATTTGTATTGTAGAAAAGTACATTTTAAAAATGACAAATGATTTCTACAAATAAAAATGATGAGGATATATATATTTTATTTATTTATTTATTTTTTTTTTTTTTTTTACTTAGTATTAAATTTCTGAAATAGTTCAACGATTGGACAAAACGTTCAAATTAAATATTAATAAATAACCTTGTGCGAAAGTTTTTGTAAAAAAGTGTTATCAATGAGTTTCTAAACAGCTTGATTCACCACATAATTCATTGTTTGATTACATAAGCGAAATTAAATGCAAATTACGCGGTACTATGTATTCCTTATATTTAATTACGTATATAAATAATCATTTTATTTACGATGGAAGCAAAATTTTAAAATCCGCCGAAAGATGGCGTCAATATACTGGATTGATCCCTTCAAAGCCTCACTACGACAGAAATTACCGCTCTTTCTGAAAAAAAAAAAAAAAAAGTTTACAGAAATGTTGTTATACATGTTTTATATGAAATAGCTTTTGAAGGTTTTAAACTAAATTAAAATATTTAAAAGCTTTAAAATTTCTTTGATTAGTTTATACTGTAACTTTCATGGAATAAATGAGACGATATTTTGGCTTGACTGATGTTGTTTCCAGATATTTGTATCCTTAAATTTTCTTTAGAAGTTTAAACCTACATAAAAAAAATATTAGTTATTGCTAAAAAATATTAAGAGTGCAGTGTGAAATTCTCGCAAGTGTCTACTGGTATATATTATTTCTGTTGTCAACATCTCTTTTTCTACACTTTTACAAAACGCACAACAATAAATGATGTACCATTCCAAAGTTTTTTGAACTGACTTCTGACAAAGTATACTTACATTTCGTTAAAATATCTTTTTTGATTATAAATTGCAGTTAATTAAAAATTAAATCTGCATTGTTTTCAAAAATGAAATGAAAGGTTTTACTCAAATCAATGTTGGCACAAAAATGAAATACAGCAGTATATCGCGCTCAACAATTATTAAAGAAAAAAAAGAATTAGAACAAAAAAGATAAAGTGGACGTCTTTGCACGGGTTTATTAGGTGCGTTCATAATTATATAAATATGTAGCACCTATAGTCGTCGTCTGGTTCGTCCATCTGTTCACATATAACAGCGCAAAAACTACCCAATTGAATGGTTTGAAATTTAATATAGTATATAATAGTTACAGAATTTTGTGGAGTTATTTAAAATTTTATTAAAAATTTAAAAATCCACCGGCAGATGGCACCACTATACTGAATAGATCACCTCAAATCCTCGCTACGAAAGAAATCACCGCTATTTCTGAAAAAATGTGTTTACAGAAACGTTGATATTCATGTTTTATATGAAATAGTTTTTGAAGGTTTTAAAAAAAATTAAAATATTTAAAATATTTAATAAGCTTTTACAAATATTTTAACAGCAGAATCGTATTTGAAGCTTTCAAAGAGTCGTTCATTTGTGAATCATTTGAATTTGTGATGCTGAATGGCAACAATGTTCGTTTGTTTATAGTTGGGATTCCGATTTTTAATCTGGATTTTTAATTAAGAGCTTAAAACATTATAATAGTATATGATATACATGTTTTATAGAAAAATATGCTGAACAAACATGATTTCAAGTAAAGGATATTATCATTTAGCTGTGATATGTTACACAGGTTTTTCATTAAGCCTAACATGGCGTTTAACTATGGTCAATTCGCAAACCAGAGTGGTCGTACCCGGTACCGTTACAGACACTTTCTTGCCTTTGAATTTTATTATAAGTAAGATTCTAGTCAATGAATTCTGTAGATGAGGTAGATTTTTAATGTTTTCGCAGCATTGCATCGATGCTAAATGAAACTAATTGGGAAAATATGTAAGAAAAGTGTTATATCGATGACATTTACTCATGAGGCAAAGTTCTAACATTTTCACAGCATTACATAGAGAAGATGGATCGCTAAATTAAAATTGTTATGAAAACTATACATGGAAATTTCTGTATTAGGCAAATTTACAGATGCGGCAGATTTTATAGTTTCCCAGCATTACACAGAGAACATGGGTTGCTAATGAAAATAATTATAAAAATAGATATAAGAAAATCTGCTGTATCAATAAAATCAGTGCATGAGACAGATTTTCAATGTTTTTTCTACATTTTATAGATAATTAAATTAAATCTGCTAATAAAGAGGTTTTCTTCTTCTCTTTTTCTTTGTTTTTGTTTTTGTTTTTGTTTGTTTTTCTTTTTTGTATTTACCTCCATTCAGTAACACATCTTCTCTACCTAATTTTAGAAAAATAATAAAAATTTGCTTCATCTACGTATTTTATTTTTACAGAAATCTTCTTATATATTTTTCATAATTATTACCTTTCATTAACCGATCTTCTCTACGTAACTAGGAAAACATTAAAAATCTGCCGCATCTCCAGATTTCGTTAATAGAGATTTTTAATATTTTTTTTTTATAATTATTTTCTTTAACAATCCATATTCTCCATATAATGTTGGGGAAAATTAAAAATCTGCCTCATCTGCAGATTTTACTATTGCATAAATTTTCATGTGTTTTTTATAATCATTTTCATTAGCAACCCATCTTTTATGCGTAATGTTAGAAAAACACTAACAATGTGCCTCATCTGCAGATTTCATTAAGACAGAAATTTTATATATATATATGTTTTATAAATTTCAATTAGCGAACCTTCTTCTCTACGTATTGATAAGAAAATATTAAACACCTTCCTCATCTGCAGATTTCATTACTATAGTACTTTTCTTACATATTTTCCATAAAAAATTTCATTCAGCAACCCATCCACGTAATGCTGGAAAAACACAAAATATTGGCGTCATCTGCAGATTTCATTAATACAGAAATCTTATATATATGTTTTATAATTTTCAATTAGCGATCCTTCTTCTCCACATAATGCTGAAAAAATATTGAAATTCGGCCTCACCTGCAGATTTCACATTTCAGAAATATATTTTTATGACTATTTTCATTCAGCATCTCATCTTCTCTTCGTAATGCTGAGAAAACTTACCTCATCTACAGATTATGTTGATACTTCTGCACCGGTTGTTTGCGAAAAAATATACCCTTAAAATAAAAAAGGAAGTATTCACTAACCTTAGACGCTCCGTTGTGTTAATGGAATCTGTCAATAAGACAGTTTTCTTATATATATATATATATATATATATATATATATATATATAGAAATCGACTCTGACACATAAAAGAAATGACGAAACAACCTTAAACTTTAAAAAGGATTATAATGAAAATAGAACATTTACAAGCTATATACATGGCTGGGTGGTCGTCTTAAAATAATTAACATCAGCATCGGATTAATACATCCCTTACCAGTGTCATAGAATGTTTTTACATTCGAACAGCACAATCACCCCTCATGTCTTACTCCGTCGGCTGCTTTCAACTCGCTCCTCGACTGCCGCGCAAAATTTTCTCTCCACCAAACAACAGTTTTACTGACTTGGCGCTAGGAGAGTCATTTTGAAGCATGCATACCTCACACGTACGTTCCGAATATCATCTTTCCACACCTGTTCTTTCACTGGTGTGGATCTGCATAATGCTGACATCTGTCAGCTTTTAGCATAACAATTATTGGTCAGAAAGGATTAATCCCATATATATTTTTAAAGAGCAATTTCAGATCCTGCTCCTATTTTTTACCCTAAAATTATGCATAATCATTCACTTCTTTGGAGTTTGAAATAAACCTGAATATTGGACAAACAGCCGATCATTTTTAACTAGCCTAAATCTGCATAGGCTCTTTGCAATAAAACTGTATCAGGCTGATTGGTAAAAGGAAGATTATTCTCCAACTAACCCGGCTCTTTGCAAAGAGCCGGATTTCTCAATTAGCTTACGACATATATATGTATGTACCTATATGTATGTATAGGGGGGGAGGGGGGTAGTATATACAATCTTTTTTTGCGTTGATTAATTTTTTTTTATTAATCTTAGTTTTATGCAACTGAAATGTTACAGTTGTGTCACGCTAGACTTTCAGTAAAGCTGTAAAACTGTAAAGGTTAACCACTCCTTGTTTGTTATCCATTTACCATTATAAAGTGAAAACAAGTCCGATACTAACGCAACGCTGGTGGCAACAGTCTACGCTGTCCCACATGATTTATCACATATATATCGGAGAGTAGCTTAAAACCAGGTAGGCGGGTCAAACCCGGTAAGTGGGTGAAACAGGATACGTTGTTTTCTCTCTGATAGGTGCTGTCCTGTAGAAAGCATCCGTCTGAACTAAATCCCTTAGCGTCCCCTAGTACTGTCATTGCCACCTAGATAGCAAGCCCTCTTGCAGGAGATAAGGCTCCTATAAGGGGAGCTGACGCATATCCATTCTGTTGCCCAAAATAACCGCAATATTGTGACCTAGCTCAGCATTAGGAAACCGCCTGAGCAGGTGTTCAACGTCCCCGTTACTGTCACTCGCCGTCCACTAGTGCGGTAAGCTAACCGGTTTTAGCTTGGTTTTTGGTCCGCTGGGTCATTAAATGGCGGTATGATTCAGCCTGTATTATAGGAGCTCTAGCAGGAGACGAAAGCTCCTGTGACGTCACGCTTAGTAGGCAGAGGAAGGAGGAAGGCAGAATGTATTTCTCAGTAGTTGGTGAAAGACGTTGCGTGAATGCCTCGCGAATTTCATTTCTGATTGAAAATGTGGATATATACGTTTTTTACAGTGAAATAGGCTTGAAAATATTGGATTTTTTTTATCAACTGTTATAGTAAATACGGTAAGTGAAATTTATTTTAGGTTTTTATTACACAGTAATTTAATTTATTTATATTTTTCTTTAAAATTGTGCACGTGTATGATATTTTGATTTCACGTGTAAGAATATTTTTGTGTTATTTTTAAAACATGTGTGAAGACAATAATGTGAAAAGGATTAAATTTTTCGGTAATTTTTTTTAATCTAAAACTTTTAATATTAGTTAGTGTTATAGTTGTTATTGAAAAATCATAGATTTATGCTTGCTATATTTTGATAAGAATAAGCGTATGTTATAGCTATGCATAACTAATTTTATAGTAACTAAATATGTAAAATAAGCTATAAAATGCGTGGTGAGAAGTTCGAAATGATTATTATTTAAAATATAATTAAAGTAGATCTCTGTATGTTTAATGTATTTAAAATCATTTCATGTAGACTTTTTTTTTCTTTTTTCCTTTTCCTTTTTGTACTCTGACAATTTCATACCTTTTCATTTTATTAAAAATCCTCAATTGAAACCAATTTAAATTTTTGGCAAAATTTAACTAAAAATTAATCAAGATTTTGTTTAGAAAACTTTAACTATACTAAACATACATGCTAGTTATAATGAGTGATGATTTAATATATGTAACTGCTTTATTGCTGCAAAAAATAACATTTATTTAATGCCAGATTAAAATGTATTTTTATTACTGTGTGTAAAATTTTTGTGAATAAATTTTACAATAAATGAATTTTCTTTTAACTTTAAAACCAAAAAAATAGAAAAATGAGTTTTCTTTTCTCTTAAATATTCAGTAATTTATTTTTTGATCAAGTAAACAGAAATGGCAAATCTAACCTAAGATTTCATTTCATGTAGAATTTTTTTTTTTTTCGTTTTTCTTTTTGTATTCTGAAAATTTCATTAAAAAATTCTTGTGGTCCATTTCGTGAAAAGTAAAAGTTATTTTTGTGAAATGTAATTTTTCATTTTACTTTATTATTTATTTTGTGAAAAATAACATTTTGTAACGAAATATGAAATACAGTTTACTCAAATTCGATGCAAGAATTTATTAATAACTCCTTAAATCCTTCTACAAAAGTTTTCTTTTCCAGTGAATTTGCTTTGTTTGCAAATTAGACATTTAAAAACATAACAAAAAATTAGGAAGTAATTAATGTTATAATTAATTACTACCTTTACTTACCTTACTTCTTACTTACCTTACATTAATTAGGAAGTAATTAATGTAAGAGTATGTTTTATGAAATGGAATTTTGTGAAGGAATTCATTTTATTATGAGAAATTTCGTGAAGGGAGCCATTTTATTAAGAAGAATTTTATGAAGGGTCCCATTTAGTAATTGATTTTTTAAATTGTAGGGTGGATTAATTTTAATAGTTTTAATTCGTATTTAGCTTGCAAACTATATATTTATTTTGATAAACAAAAATATTCATAATATTTTTTTCCATAGGTATGTGAAAAGCATTTTAAAGATGAAGATATCGAAAGAGAAACGTCTGCATTTGATGAGAAGAAAGGAATTGATATTAAAGTCCCATTAAGTCGTCCAAAATAATAAAACATACATAATAACAAAAATAGTTCAACAAATCCGTTCCATATCCTATAGTTAAGATAATATTTAAACATTTCTTAAAAAAAAATTGCTGCATCTTCAATCTCCCCCCTCCCCCCCCCCCTAAAAAATGTTTTTCAGGTTACTGAAAATTGGATTTTAAAATAAAGAATCTCGATTTTTTTTTTTTCAAGATGCATCGTTTATAGTAATTAAAGAATGTGATACCCTATGCAGCATAAAAATATATTTATTTAAGGTATTCCGGATATTGGTATTATTTATCAGTATTTCAATAAAGTATAGCAATCATAAAAAATATATGTGTGCATAATAATAAAAATAGTTCAACAAATCAATTTCATATGTTATAGTTAAGATAATTTTAAAACATTTCTTAAAAAAATTTGCTGCATCTTCAACCGCCTCCCCCCCCCCTCCCACCAAGGAAGAAAGAAGAAACAAACAAAAACATGTTTTCAGATTACTGAAAATTGGATTTTAAAATAAAGAATCTAGATTTTTTTTCCAGATGCATTATTTATATTAATTAAAGAATGTGATATCCTATGCAGCATAAAAATATCTTTATTTAAAAGGTATTCCTGATATTGGTCTTATTTTTCTGGATTTCAATAAAGTATAGTAATCATAAAAAATTATGATAAATGAATTTCCTGTTAAAATTATTCAGTTATGAAATTATCACCACGATATAATATGTGTACATAATAATAAAAATAGTATAACAAATCAATTCCATATGTTATAGTTAAGATAATTTTTAAAGATTTCTTAAAAAATTTTGCTGCATCTTCAATCCCCCCCCCCAAAAAAAAAAAAATTAAAAAAAAAACAGGTTTTTCAGATTATTGAAAATTGGATTTTAAAATAAAGAATCTAGATTCGTTTATTCCAGATGCATTATTTATATTAATTAAAGAATATGATATCCTATGGAGCATAAAAATATCTTTATTTAAAAGGTATTCCTGATATTGGTATTATTTTTCTGGATTTCAATAAAGTATAGCAATCATAAGAAACATATGATAAATGAATTTCCTATTAAAATTATTCAGCTATGAAATTATCACCACGATAATACATAACGATGTGTACATAATAATAAAAATAGTATACCAAATCAATTTCATATTTTATAGTAAGATAATATTTAAATATTTCTTAAAAAATTTTGCTGCATCTGCAATCTTCCCCCCCCCCCCCCAAAAAAAAAAAAAAGTATTTCAGATTACTGAAAATTGGATTTAAAAATAAAGAATTAAAAAAAAAAATCCAGATGCATTATTTATATTAATTAAAGAATGTGATATTCTATGCAACATAAAAATATATTTTTTAAAAGATATTCCTGATATTGGTATTATTTTTCGGGATTTTAATAAAGTACAGCAGTCATAAAAATTATGATAAATAAGTTTTCTGTTACTTAATTAATGCGATATACGAAATGTTCGCCCCTTACTGCTGACGTCACCAACCAGTCAGAAGGCTTTCTACTCTAGGTGACAATGGTACTGTGCCATCGGTTTTTGGAGTGAGTTTATCTCTGTGTCTGTGCAGTTTTATTGGAAAGAAATTAGCTTCAAAAATTTTATTTTTTCGCAGTTTTTTTCTGCTTTTTAAATAAATCAAGCCTGACGGATCTATTTAGATAAATAAACATCTATTTTCTATAGCTTTTGCTCGACATTTTGATGAAAATTAGAAGTGTGTACGTCCAGCTATCCAGGAGAACGACCATGTTGATTTTTGGTCGTCTGTTGTTGGTGCAAAACCGGGTAGCCATGGTATTGTGTTGAATTATGCAATGAATTGTTTCTTCACTCAACGGGTGATGAAGGACAATAGTGGGCACATGACTAGTGCAGCGGATACGAGAAGTAAACGCTCAGAAAGCCATCACATGACAACATTAAAAATTGTTTGAAAATCTAAAAAAAGAAGCTACTGATCTTAAAAAATGTATATATTTTATAAAGTTTGATTCAAAATTTATTACAGTATAGTTTTTTTGTTGCTGTAAATATGCAAACTTAATTTCTGATTAATACCCGGTTTTATCCTACACATCAAAATTAGACGCTCTTTCAGATGGTCCTAGAAAACGCCTTTTTCCAAGTAGAGTAGACCTTTCGTGTGCCAAAAGTTGGAATTTTTCGATAGCTCAGATGCACCAAGCACTTTTGTGGGGTGTTCTGAATTTTACACCCTTCTGGACATTTGTCAACAAAGAAAACCAATAGTACCCTGTTTTATCTTACTTTCCCCTATTTTATGTAATATTCTATTCTGAAAATTGCATAAATTCAATTTTTTCAGGATCGAATTGAAACAAAATGTGCTTTCGAATAACTTTTCTTTAAACATTTATTCTTAATTTACTGTTTATAGGATTTTTGAAATAATTTCCAAGCTTGTTTTTTTCATTTATCTAAACAATGTATTACAATACTACAGGGTATTTAGAAAAGAATCACCCGAATTGAAATGCGTATATTATGAAAAATATTGAACATGGACACTTAAGATTATTTTTATATTACATGGCTAGTTATAAAGTTTTTTCTTTTACAAACCAAATTAAAAATGCTCAACATGTCCATCTTTGGATGTACAGAATATGTCTGTCTATACGTTAGTGAAATCCGTGCCAAACTTTTGCTAGCATGTCTGAATCCACAGTTTCTACGGTTGCTGTTATTCATATCGTCAGTTTGACTAATGTAGCTGGAAGAGGGGGCACATAAACGTGATCTTTATAAACCCCCACAAGACGAAATCGCACACTGAGAGGTCCGGCGATCTTGGAAGACAGACAATAACTGAAGTGGCAGGCGAAGAAAGAGCGTTAGTGTTACCTCTCGGCAACTGCGTGAAACGCGATTTCCCTCTTTCTACCTACACATTATTCAATCAAAACGGTTTTAAAGCTCAATAGTGTTAGGTAGCTTTCAATACAAAAAAGTAGAAATCTACCTCTTGCAGCCGTTCGGAAGAAAACAATTCCGGAAAATTACGGTATATTTTCACTGATCATGACCCCCAGACACCAAAACCACCCACCGTTCAAATGTTGATTTATATATATAGATATATCCATTTATATATACAGTTTGTTTAAAAAATGACCGGTATATTTAAAAATTAATAAAAACTAAACGGGCAGCGATAAAAATACACAGTTTGTTGCAATATGCTTGGGACAACAGTAAATGTGCAGGCAGACAAACTTTCGAAATTAGTTACAATTTTCAACAACAAATGGCTCTGCAGTCTGGAAAAATCTAAACCACGATATTTTACACATATCCACCATGCGCAGCAATAATATGGCGTAGTCTCTGAACGAAATTATCAGAAACCATTGTAAACGTGTCAGGCGGGATGGCTTCACAAGCAGAAGAGATGTACTGCTTCAGTTGTTCAATTGTTTCTGGATTGTGGCGGTACACCTGGTCTTTCAAGTGTCCCCGCAGAAAGCAGTCACAGGTTTACAAAGGTTTCTGGTAATTTCATTCAGAGACTACGCCATATTATTGCTGCGCATGGTGGATATGTGGAAAACATTGTGGTTTAGATTTTTCCAAACTGCAGTGCCATCTGTTGTTGAAAATTGTAACTAATTTCGAAAGTTTGTTTGCTTGAAAATTTACTGTTGTCCCAAGCATATTGCAACAAACGGTGTATTTCTATCGCTGCCCGTTTAGTTTTTATTGATTTTTCAAATATACCGGTCGTTTTTGAACTACCCTGTATATATATATATATGATCTATGCCATACGATAACACTCATATTTATAAAGCAATTTGGACGAAACTAATTGTGTGTATTAAGCTCACCAATGTCTCGACCGAGTTCGTTGGCCTGCTTTGTCCGGGATCTTGTTTCAAAATGGGTGCCACTGAAAGATTTAAAACTAAAATAAATATACTTAAAAGTTAAAATTTCAAATTTATTTTTTATTTAAGTTTTAGGTCTTGATACAAGGATTCCGGAGCATTTTTTTACCTCTATCTTAAAAAATGGCTGAGATAGAGCAGTTTGAAATTTTAGGGTGGCTGACATTTTGAAACAAGATAGCACATTACAAAAAATCGACGATTAATTTGTGAGTTTTAGTGAACGCGATTTCTCGCAAATTATTATCTTACACTGTTGTAATCTTTTTCCCAATCACACGCATAAAACTATATATTCATATCCGTAAAGCGCCAAATTCTCGCAAAACTTGGTGATACTTGTCGAAATATCTCCAACTTGGCCATAGTTGACTATTTTGGAAAATTTCTTATTGAAATTCAGTATTAACGAATCTTCTGTAATCGGGTTCGTTGCATTTTAGCTTGCCTGTTTCGAGAAATATTAGCTAAAATTTTAAAACGATGATTTAGGAAAGCTTCCTTTTCCTCCCGGTACAGGCCGGTAGAACTTTTTTAAAACGTATGATTCTTTTTGAAACACCCTGTATTGTACAACATTGTACAATATGTTTGTTACAATATTGTAAATAAATGGTTGCATATAAGTAAATGCACAAAACAAAGGAGAAAGTGGCAGCGTTGCCACAACTGCAAATTGATTGCCCAAACTGGGTAAGAGTTTTTTTTTTTTTTTTATCTTCCTCATCTCAGAAAAGGTGTATTTTCTTTCGCAAAATCTAAAAATGGTTGAACTAATTCTTTTTAAATATTGTATGTCGATAGATTATAAAAGAGATTAGGCCAGAGACTGCTTATTTCATTTAAAAGTGTAGTTTTCAATTTTTTTTCAAATATTTATTATTTTAACATGCATTTGATATATTTATTATAAATATTCCTTTTGACGTAGTAGGTGAACAATCTAAAAATATATCTATTAAATGAAACATCTGTTACCGTTTTTAATTAAAAAAAAAATCCTCTGTGTTTTAAACACCAGTCAGTGTTTTCTATGTCTTTTGCACTATAAACCGGGAAGCCCAAGATAGATTCCATACAATAATTAATTTTGAGATAGCTTAATATAAGCATTAAAAATATTCTTTAAATATAGCAAGAACTAAAAATCATGCGTCAAGCATAGATTATGAAACGCTTTCCCACACAGTCAGAAAACTGTAACGAAATTTCACCGTTAAATAAGGTGAAAGAAGATATGTAAGTAAACAGTTTAGAAAACATGTAACACATTAAAAAATAAAGTTTTAAAAATTACCTTCCATCCAAAAAGAGTAGTTGAATTATTTTGTGCAGCCCTGTATATGATCAATATATGTGAATATATAATATGATAAAATTTAGTTCGATTAGAATATTCACATTTAGCAATTTTCGCCAATCGATGGAAATGCACTCGAAACCTTTGGCACAGCCCTGTATATTATCGGAAGACTTTTGAACTCACAAAAACTAAAAGGCAACTTAAAACTCACTCGCAGCAATTACCAACCGTAAACGACAATGTATCATTTTCTTTGCGTAGCCCTGTATATGAATTTATTTATATTCCACAAACTTCTATGTTAATCTACTAAATATAGTTCTGCAGGAAAATACGTAACACAATTAAAAACTACTCTTAAGTAATTCACTCTTATAGCCTGTAATACTTACGGATACCCTTATGTAGCTCTGTATATGAACAAACGAGTTTATAAACACACACGTACTATGAAAACATTTAGTTAAACTTAAAAACGCAAACCAAACTTGAAAACGCACTTATCACACATAGACTGTAAATATCGCACATGTACTTTAACCAATATGTTTTGTGTGTCCCTGTAAATAAACGCAATGCATACAAGAGAGCAATTTATAATGCACCTCAGTAATGCATATAAATTTCATTATGTTTGAAATAGTGAAATATCACTAAATTACACTACAAACGATTTTTTCCCATAGAACGATGTGTAACGGAATTATTTTGTTTGACCCTGTTAAATTAAATGAATAATAATTGTTTTGCACCCCATATTCTACAAAAAGCATGTTTTAGTGCGCTTCATAATTGTATAAGTCAATTTCATCATGTTTCAAATGGCGTAGCATCATCAAAATGCACTTGAAACGATTATTCTCCATTGACTGTAATGTCACAGAATACTTTTAACTGTCCCTGTAAAAAAGCCTATAAGTGTTACACACTTCAGTAGAAATAGGGAACATGCTATGGTAAACGACAATACCATACAAACATTTCAGGGAAATCCGAGTTTATTTACGGGAGTTAGAGCACGGGCAGACGGCCAGAAGACCAGACAAACCGAAGACATAAACACTTTTCAACTAGGTTGGAAAGTGCTAAAAACAAAACATAACAGTGTACAATTTTAATTTTATTTTCTTCAACAAGAATAAGTGTTTATGCTTTCATTTGGTTTGTCCGTCTGCCTGTGCTCTAGCTCACGAAAATATAGTCAGATTGCCATGTAATTGATACATGTTATTGCAATTTACCATGACATGTTTGGTATTGAAAATGAAGTGTGTAGCGTTATTAGTTCGATTACAGGGGCACACAAAAGTATGCCGTTACATTATGGTCAACAGGGAAAAGTCATTTCCAGCATATTTTAATGATGTTACACAGTTGTAATCATATTGAAAGTGATATATATCACTAAAGTGTGCTACAAGATGCTTACTATAAAATATGGTATGTGTAGCACATATAGTTCGTTTACAGGGTACTCAAAAGAATTCCGTTATATTATGCTCTGTGGGGAAAATCGTTTGCAGTGTATTTTATTCATGTTACACTATTACAAACATAATGAAATTCATATGAATTTCTAAAGTGCACTAGGACATATCTTCTATAATATATATGGAGTGTAAAGCATTTATCCTTCATTTACAGGGTCACACAAATAATTCAGTTAGATAATGGTCTAAGGGGAAAAATTGTTTGCAGCATATTTTAATTATGTTACATTATTAAAAATATAATGAAATTGGCATACATTAGTGAGTTTTACCACAAGATACTTGCTGTAGTATATGATGTGCATAGCCTTTATGATGCATTTACAGAGGCACAAAAAAGATTTCGAACAGTGTATTTTATTCATGTTACACTATTACAAACATAATAAAAGTCATATGAATTTCTAAAGTACACTAGAACATACCTTCTATAATATATATGGAGTGTAAAGCATTTATCCTTCATTTACAGGGTCACACAAGTAATTCAGTTACATAATGGTCTAAGGGGAAAAACTGTTTGTAACATATTTTAATTATGTTACATTATTTAAAATACAGTGAAATGGATATACATTACTGAATTTTACCACAAGATACTTGTTGTGGTATATGATGTGCATAGCATTTATTATACATTTACAGGGACACAAAAAAGATTTCGAATACTGCACTGTTTCCGATGTATTGCCTTTTAGCGAATATTTCTACAAGTACGTTTACAGTTTTGGTATGCGTTTTTAAGTTTAACTAAATTTTTTTTAACTACGTGGTGTGTATCAATGCTATAGATAATATACAGGGCTACACAAAACAAATTGTAAGTATTACTGAGTGTGAGCTTAATTAAGCGTGAATTACTTAAAGTGGTTTTTAATTGCGTTATGCATTTTCTAGCTGAACTATATCTAATATATTAAGATATGTTTGTAGAATATAAATAAAATCATATACAGGGCCAAACAGAGAACCGGATACATGGCCGCCTATGGATGATAACTTCTAGAAGTGATGATTTCAGTAGTTTTAAGATGATTTTTGCAATAATTAAGTTTTAGTTTAATATGTGCCGTGTATAAAAATATATATGTAATATACAGGACTGTACAAAAGAATTGAAGCATGTTTCCATCTATAGATATCTTTGAAGGTAAGTTTTCAAGAGCGTTATGCGATTTTTTACTAAACTAAATTTTAGCATACTATATAGTATATCTACAAATCTATAGATCATATCATACCTGCGGATTACACAACAGAATCGTATTACTTTTCCTGTTATGGATAATAATTGCTGAAATCTAGTTTTCAAGTCTGTTATTCGTTTTCTTAAGTGTTTACTTTGGTATCATATTCCCTTATTAAAAAGCGAAGTCTTGATATTCGGCTATTCTTAATAATGTATTCTAGAAGACATGGAAAGAGTTTTATAAGCTATGCTTGACGCATGGGTTTTTTTCTGGTTTAATTATTGTGAATGACATGTTTATTTCTGGATGCTATTATTTGTTTTTAATTAATCTGTGTAATGTAACGATTTCTTGATACTGCACATTCGTTATATTTAGCTATTTGATTTTTCTATTTCTGAATGCCAGTATTTTTAACACTTTCCAACATAGTTGAAAAGTGTACATGGATTCGGTTTGTTTGTCTGTTTGTCCGTCTATCTCCCTATCTGTGCGTCTGTCTGTCTGTCTGTCGTCTGTCCGTGCTCTAACTCGCGTAAATATACTCAGATTGCCGTGCAATTGATATATGTTACGGAGATTTACTATGGCATGTACACGTACAGTATTGAAAATGAAGTATGTAGCACTCATACACCGTGTACAGGGTCACTCAAAAGAATTCCGTTACATTACGGTCTATAGGGAAAAATCGTTTGCTGTATATTTTTAGGATGTTACACTATTTCAAATGTATTAAAATTGATATACATCACTGAAGTGCATTACAAGATGCTTACTGTCAAATATAGCATGTGTAGCACTTATCTGGTGGCACGGCAGTGCCTCCGCCAAGTCGAGTAATTAATTTACAGGATAACTCAAAAGAATTTCGTTATACAATGGTCTATGGGGGAAAATCGTTTGCGGTGCATTTTAATAATGTTACACTATTGAAATTGATATCACTTTCTATGGTACAATAAAGCATGCTTTCTATAATATATGGAGTGTAAAGCATTTATCATTCATTTACAGAGCCACACAAAAGTATTCGGTTATATAATTGTTTATGGTGAAAAACTGCTATTTGAATGATAATGGAATTGATATCATTACTGAGGTTTACTACAAGATACTTGTTGTATAATATGATGTACATAGCATATATATTTCATTTAAAGCGACAGACAAAAGATTTCGGATACAGTACTGTATCCGAAGTATTATCTATAAGCAATAATTGATGGAAGTGTGGTTTCAGTTAGGTATCCGTTTAACTATAGGGTTTCATATTATGCGGTATGTATAAATGCTATACATCTTATACAGAGCTACACAAAATAATTCGGGATCATTACTGTGTAACAGCATTAATTGCTTAAATTTTTTTTAATCGAGTTATGCATGTTGAACATGAAATATATTTAGTATACTAAGATATGTTTGTTGAATATATATAAAATCATATACAAGGCCACGTAAAGAACTGGATACTTGGTTGCCTTTGTATGGTAATTTCTAATAAGTGTGATTTCAATACTTTTTAGCGTGTTTTTGCCTGAATTAACCTTTAGCTTAATATGCGGCGTGTATAAAAAATCTTACGGTAGTATACAGTTATAGTATGCTGTACAAAATAATTCAAATATGTTTAGTCTAGTGGTAGAACCGGATGAAGGTGAATATTCAACTGTGTTATGTGTTTTCTTATACTAAACTAAATTACAGCGTACTATATAGAGTATATACAAATCTATAGATTGTATACAAGGCTGCCAAAAATAATGGGAGTACATTTCTGGATATTTCTTGTAATTGCTGAAATGTGGTTTTCAACTGGGTTTTGCGTTTTCTAAAATAATTACTTAGGTATTTTATTTACCTTGTTAAACAGAGAAAGTTTGTTAAAATATTTTGTTAGTGTAGGAAAGTGTTTCATAATCTACGCTTGATGCATGATTTTACTTTCTTGTTTTTTTTTAATCTAGCTGTTTATTTTATACCTGTTTCTCATTGATATTCTTCTTATTTTAGTTATTTGACATAGGGAAAACTGTCCTAAAATGGCATACCCTAAGGAAAAAATGCTTCTATTCATACAAATATTCATGCAAATATTGTCTGGTAACCTTTATTTTTTGCAAACTAACTTTGAAAAGTTTACAAAATGCAATGGTTCACCTTAAAAATTAACAAAGTCACAACGTCATAATGAAGATTTATATAAAATGCTGCACTATGTCATTTTATCTACAGTGCAGGCCTAAAACGACACACCCATCAGTTGCTATTAAATGTACTTGCATACCTTACAAATAAATATTTTCGCACACCAAGAAACACCGTTACATTCCCTATATGACCACTTTGAACACTTAACACATTTTATCAACTTTTCCCTCGGTTTTGAGTGACTGAATAAATCATTGCAATTAACACAGACTTCCTCATCATCATCATCGGCAGAAAGATCCATGTCTTTGTCGTCATCATTGGATGTAACAAAGCGAATTTTATTCTTAGCCTGTACAGTTGCACGTCTTGAGTGTGAATGATGTTTCTTAGCAGCTTTTGCCTTCGCGTCGGCAATATTAGGACCGCTAGTCAGAATTTTTGCACCTTCATGTTTCCCCTTTTTAAGGTTGATCTAACATCAGATGCACAAGGAAGTGGAGGTACAAGTTGTCTGATAAATGAAAATGATGAACTTAAAGACGATGAACTTGAAGATGCTGCCGGTTGAAAAGATACACACGTCTTCGGAGTATCGGAAACTGATGTAGTCGACGTTGGAATTGGAGGTGGCATTGAAACTTTGAAAATTGACGGATTATGTCTAGATAGTCTGTTATTTCTAGATCTTGTGTTGCTGACGTTGCTTTCCTTATTTTCCAGTGGACTATTTGTCCCAACTTAAGCACAGAAAATATGATCAGGAAAAATGTCTGACGGCATGTTATTTTACCAACAATCACCACATTGTAAATACAGAGGCACTATTCCAGAACACATGCATTTATAAATTTTTGCATATACAGAAAAAAAATATAAAAAGAACGACGTGCTCGCCTTAAACTTCAGATATGTAATCACTGAAATGAAACAGACGTGAATCAGCACCAAAAAATAGTCCCAAGATATTTCAGACGAAGGTGTAAACAGTTTCTTTGTAAATATTAAAAAATACAAACTTAAAAACTTCGCCATTAAATGTTTATCGTTGTCTATCGATTCCAGAACATAACTGAGGATCATTAAGTGCTGGCCTCCAGCGGCAATATTATGAAACATAAGGTATGCTATTTTACATAAGTATGTTATTTTAGGACAGTTTCCCCTACCTATTTCTGAATTCCACAATTATTTAAATCTATGTGCGTGACATCTTTCTTTCTGGATGCTGCTATTTTTTTTAATTATTTAACCCTCTGACTGTCCAGCAAAAGGGCTAAATTGTAATGTTGTTTTCTTTGTATCTTATTTTAAATGCTAAAAAAAGGCGATTATTGCAAAATTATATAAAACAGTTAATTATATATACGAGTGTAAACCTTGAGAGTATAAATCATTATTCAACGTACTAAAACTGCATTATATTTGCAGAATTATATTAATTAAAAAAATGCTTGTATTGCAGTGAAACCTGGAGCTTAGTGAACGTATTAACACGGGCTTGTCAGTGAGAGGGTTAATTGTGAAAATACCAATTTCTTGATGTTACATTTTTTGAACATTTAACTATGTGCTTTATCTATTTCGAAATCTAGATATATATTTTTAATCTTCTTGAGTGTTATATCCTTTTTAGGTTCATAAAATTGTTTTATAAATTTCCCATGTGATGTCTACTTCTTGATGCCATGAGTTTTTCAAAATTAGCTATTTATAATATACTACTTACTTCTGAATTCCACAATTTCTTATAATTTATGTTTCCAATATGTTATTTTTCCGGTATCCTACTTCTTTTATATAGTTTTGTAATATGTCTGTTTCTTCATGCTGCATTTATTTGCTGTGTATATATTTTATCTATTTCTGGATGTTACTTGTATTTCTTAACCTAGCATTGTAATATGTCAATTTCTATTGATAATTCCTTTTTTCTTATTTAACTGTGTAAGAAACCTATTTTGTTTCCATATAACTCCATCATTTCTGAATAGAGGACAGCACTAGAAAATATCTTCGTCAGTCCTGCAACACCGTGCCAAAGAACTGATAATCGAGAAAAACTGAAGGCTAGCGAAATCTTAACTGCGCCATCTACTACCAGAATTGTGAAATTGGTATGTTCAACAAAATGCTTGTACTGTAAAAATGTTATCTTACGGGACAATAATCCTGTACGCCAAATAAGAGACCAAAAGGTTGCAACATTCTAACTCTTTAAATTTCGCATGACTGATGTGTTCCTAGAAAGTGAAGGAACCAAGAAAGCGTTGTAGTTTCGACAAAGCGGAGAAATAAAATAAAATGAATCAATTTATGAAATTATATAGAAAATTAATTTTTTATAATAATTAAATAATTTTGAAAGGAATTTACTAATTCAAGGGTGCACCACTTATACGTCTCTCACTTATGCGATTCTGTTTATTTGTATATTTCAGTCATTTATTAAAAATTTTCTAATTAGAGAAAACTATTATTTCTCTATTAATTCCTGTATTCATACGGGGTTATCAGTCTCGAGTTTACTTTGAGTTCTGTGAGAATGCGTAACTATAAAAGTGGTGTCAGAAGTGGAATTCGGGCCCATGCCCAAACAAGTGTTTAAAAAAAATCGACGCATGTTAATGAATCTTTAATGGTGATGTAATTCAAAGATTTCTTAGCACGATTTAATATTTAAACGACGATTTAATTAACTATAAAATGTTTTACGACTGAGGTTGTCATGCTAGATGCATCTTTATGAAGTATTCCAGTTGCTACCGTGGTAACTGGAGGTTAGGTAACTTATCAAAATGGCCGAAGCTGTAGGAAACCTATTATGCTTAAATGTAACTTCACTTCTTCTCAATAGAAGGCAGCACTAGACAATGACTGCGTAAGTTCTGCAGCTTGGCGTTCGGGTTTTTTTTGTGATAAAGGGCGGCAGAAGAAGATAAGGAGACGTTGAGTTAAGATTTGGTCTAAAGAAGGCCGTGTAGCTTAATGTTTAATACGTTAAAGACGTAACCTTACTCTGTGTTAATTCTAAACACTTTGTGAATATCCTGTAATATAACTCATTTTTTGGTAAGCAGCAACCAGTCTCCAGTTTACTTTGAGTTGTATGAGAATCAGTTACTATAATACATCCTTTCTGGATGCCACCAGTTATTTTTAATGTAATCCTTTAATGAAAGTTTTGCCATCCCCCATTGTCGGGTCGGAAGTTTGTGTTCTCTGTACTGTTGTCTTTTTTACGAATACTGTTTTCGTTATATTCATATAGTATTCATTTATCTATTGTTCAGAACCCCGGCCTTTGTCGCGCTTACCGGCGGGCTCAGCTTCGTCTGAATTTTATATATTTTTGATACCTCAATAAAGAGGACAGGGAGGGGGGTATCTATGCTCTATAGACTTGGTTTCCTAGATTGAGTAGTACCTCTCGAGCAGTAAAGGAATTACAAAGAGGGGACATACGCTATTAAATAATCACGTCTTCTTCTCTTATTCATTAATATAGGTATCTCAATTCTTACGCTTAGTTTTAAAACTTTCACTTTTATACACGGCGAATAACGCGCTTCTGTAAATTTTAATCAATTTTGTCGTTTTGAAAGTTCGCAGGAATATACGGTGTATTTTAACGTGCATTTTAAGTAATAAGATTAAGATGAAACAAGTCAGAGAAATATTTGTTAATGCTGTAAAAAATTGAGAAAAAACAAGACGAAAAAGTGCATTTTTCAATAAAAATTTCAAACTTGGTTTATGAAAGTTCACAAAATATGTTTTACTATCAAGAAATATATTTCTAATTCAGATTTCTTACTTTGTTTGTGTGTAAAGAGGGAATTTTGTAATGAATGTTTCACTAATTTCTTGATGTACTAGACTTATAAGAATTATATACACAGATGTGTTTCCGATGACAATGCGACAATTTAATAGTTTTAGAACTTAATTATGAATTAATAACTAAATTTTTAAGCATTTTGCGTCTTAGCTCGTCACAAGTGAGAAATCGTCAACTATTCCTTATGTTTACAATTATATACAAGCTACAACAATAATGGATTCAATTATGCGTCAAACCACGCTTGTCGAAACAGGTCAACTATCTATGAAATTGCAACTACAAAATATTTTAAGCTCTAAACAGTAGAAAATATAAATTAAAAACAAAGAGTGCAATATACATTTTAAAAATTACGCTTTTATTCAATTAATAGTTTCATATTAAGTAAATTATGATTATACGTTAAAAAATTAATTTAAAAATGATGAGGAGACAGTTTGAATATTGTTTTTTTCTTTCCCTGTTGAAATATCTTAAGAGAGTAAAAATTATAATTTTTTAATAAATTCACTAGCTCGTGCTTTCTACCAAGCGAAAAAAAAAACACTGTGAATTTTCATTAATTGAATGCGATCTCCACGCCAAACTGACGTATTTTAACAGAAAGTTTTGGGAAAAACATGAATTGGAGTCATAAAATTCGTCGTGATTTTCAAAATAAATAATGAACGAATAAGATAAAGGAATAAGAGAGTGTTTGCAAAAAATACTATTTTAGGTAGATTTCGTAAGAAATACTACATATTACATTCTTCTCTAAGTTGGAATTTTTGAAAAATTTTTTCAGATCTACGTCGATCATGACTCCCAGAACTCAAAACCACCCCCAGGTCAAAACTTTATCTATCTATCTATCTACCTATGTTATTTTTTATGTGCACGATAATTTCAATAATTCTGCACAAATCTCTTCCAAACTGATACATAAAATCAAGGGGCAGAAAATCTCGGTCAAGTTCGTTAATGGGCAAAATAAAACCAAGGGGGGAGAAGGAAATAGGGGGGCTTTTTGTGAAAACAGAAAAAAATCCACAACTTCTTAATTATAACATGTATCGAATCCGTTTAAAGTTATTATTACTTCTAGGAAAAGGGCCGAAAATTTATGTATGACAGATTTTTGATATCATTAAAAATGGCTGCATGGGGGGTGAAAAAGATTGGTTTTAGAAGAAAAAAAAATTATAACTTCCTCAATTCACAAGATATCAAATCCACTTAAATTTATTATAAATCCTCTTAATATTATATAAAACTTTTATATTGACAAGTTTTTTATAGAACCAACCCTTATAGAAAAAAAAAAATCCCCGCCGGCTCCGCCTGCAAACAAGTTAGATTTTGAAATGGGTGGTCCAACTGCTGCAACATGGCAAAAAGGTCATTTCTTCCGCATTTCCCAACAAACAAGCGCCTCACGGTCTGCGTCTTCGAAATCTACCTGTGCCTGTCGGCCGAGCTGTCAGGGATTTTTTACTTTTATACTTATTTTTAAAGTAAAAAAATTACCGTGCAATTTAAAAATTACGAAGAAACTTACATAGTGAACCATCCCCTAGGTGAAGAGGTAGTGTAGGTAGCAGGTTCTCCAAGAGGTTTATAAAATTCACCTTTCGATTCGCTAACTTGAGGTTGTTTAGTGATGTATCCTTCTTGTGAGGGCAGGCCCGATTCTGTCGTCGTGTGCACTGCGGTAGCGGGTGTACCTAGCTCGTAAGACATTTTCAATAAGTTATAATATATTCACAGTAGTTAGTTATAATATATTCACACTTTTAAAAATCACAGATGAAATGGGATAATGTGCTGATTTTATAATAACTTTATTTTATAAATGATATTTATTTGTAACGCAGTTTCCCCGATAATGCTCAGAAAAGAGTTATAAAAAAAAATACAATAGATAAGAACTTTCGCATCTGTGATAAGTAATGCCAATATCATAATATTTAATCAGTAAGATTAAAATGCATTTCATGTTTTTTCAGTAAACGTATGAAAGAAACGCACAGGTATGAGTGTCTTTCATTAAATTTGAAATATTTTTTATATTTTCTATTACTCAGCCAGAAGAAGTAATTGAATTTCGTACAATTTACCTCATTTGCGAAAAAGAGGATCAAGAAGTGTTTTCCGCTAAATGGGCAATATTTGTGATAGTTCTCATTACTCATTCAAAAGAAAAGAGACTCGATAGTTTTTAATTAATACATAGATATTTTTAAAAGATATTTAAAGCTACATAGTGCAAAATATACACAAAATTGTAGATAACACTTTAATATGTAGATAAATAGAGGTATCTAAGGATAATCACATAATAAGGATCGCAGAATAATGTACTTATGCATTGTTATGCAAACATATTTACATGCAGCTATACCCAAATGATTAGAAACGTCCCTAACTCTTTCAAATTTAACAATAACGTCATTTTAACATTTCAATTTATTGTTAATGTTTATTGTTTGCATTTTAGATTTGTTTATGGTTATTTATAGAAGCACAGAATTAACATAATAATGCTGTGATTCTATAAATATCATCATCGGCTTTTCTTATCATAATACTAGCAGACTACGCCCGCTGCGCTGGTCAGTTTCTCCAAAAGAACCTTGAATCAAACGAAATATATCGGTGAATTTAACCTTGTATTTTAAAGTAATCTGTACCTTTACCTGGAATATTCTAAAATAACATAAAGACGGATACTTATTTCACTAAGTTATGTTTTTTTAATACGGTTTACTATTACGTTTACAATTTATTACCGTCTTCCATTGATTTATATGTTTTATAGCTACATTTTTTAATAACCTGAATTAACCTATATTGTTCACAACTAAAAAGAAATGGCGCATCTAGTATTTGTCGAGAATTAAATTAAAAGCATGCACTCGTGACATCATAATTCACTTTTATATTTTAACAGAATAATAAGGCTACTATAATTTGTGACTCGTGCTGACACATTGCTGTTATCATTATTTTTTTACGCGTGAAGTTTTCGCTATGGTACTCCATTGTGAAATTTGGTAATTTTTGAAATTCTATATTTGAAAAAGTGCATAATCAGTGGATTTGAAATTTATATCAAGAAAAATACAATTTTTTACCTTTCTAACGCAGTTTGTCTAACAATTTTCTGACAAATACTTTTCGAGCAATTAATTTTTTCAGTAACTTCAAACGTTTCATTTTCCGAGATTAATCTGTGGCAACGATTAGCGAAAATCCCAGTCGTCAGCAACACGCACCTTTTTATTAAAGAGGATATTATTTCCAAACTATCTCTATAATGTCTTGTACACACACACAAAAAAATAAAAATAAAATGTAAAATAAATTATTTCTGTGACATCCCTTGTGTTTAACTTTTAGACATCGCAGAAAATAATTGCTTAATTTTTGCAGAGTGAAGATGCAATGTTATAGTAGCATGAAGATACAAAATATTTTAGAAATACTTAAAAAGGGATTATCAATCCAAACTAGTCGGATGTGCCAATCCCAACACTTTCTTCTATCTTATACATATTAATACTTCAAAATTCGCTACCACATTTTCAGTAAAATTAATATTTTTCGTCATTCTGTTGTACGTCCGCTGTTTGCGAATCGGCGATCTACCTGGATCCGAAGCATCCTTTGTCGCACCAGCAACCAATGTACAACACGACTACGAAAAGTCCTTCTGGCCTATAACAATGGTAAAATATTGCTTCCATATTGCTTGGTTTTAAGGAATTAGCTAATTGTACTAGAAAACACTATAACTAAAATACGTGGAACCCGATTACAGAAGATTAATTCACAGTTTTCGTCAATATTGAATTTGAATCAGAATTTCGCCAAATTAGTCAGCTACAGACAAGTTGGCTTGATTTACTGAAACATCTTTTTGTCGCCAAATTTTGCGATATATCGCCAAGTGTTGCTAAGATTAACGAGTTTTTGACGCTAGCGAATATGAATGTATAGTGCTAAACATATAATAGTTGGAACAATGGTTACAAGTTACAACAATGAAAGAAAATTAGCCAGAAAGCATGTTCACTAAAACTCATAAATTAAACTATTTTATGGAGGAATCCTGCTGTTCTGTTTCAAAATGTCAGCCAACGTAGAATTTCAAATTGCTATATCTGAGCCATTTTTTAACATAGAGACAAAAGAAAAATTGCTCCGAAATCCTTGGATCAAGGCCGAACATGTAAGGGAAAAATCTTTTAGGATTTCTAATTTTTTTGTACATCTTTTTGAATTTGAAATCTTTAAATGGCTATCACAGCGCCTTCTTCCGGTGGAATATCCTCAAATGCAACTGGGACCTGCAGGCCATAACCAAAAAGCTATAAATGAATTTGGTTCAATTCTATATGCATAACTTCATACAATTTTCGATGATAGAAAGGGGACACACACACGGACGCACGGAAATACGGAAAAAAGACATTTTGTAAAAACATGTTTTTTGGAATATCTGACCCCTGAAACGTGTCAATCCGTCAAAAACCGGAAGTCGAAAAAATCGTCAATTACAATACTTTCTTCTATTATAGATAGAAGGAAGTAAAAACCACAAAATCACGTTAATGTTTTCTTAAGAAAATTTTCGTACAGTTGTACATACAAAAGAAAATATCTAAAACTAAAGAAAAACTTCGAAAATGGCGTCAAGAGAGAAAAGTAAGTTTCTCCAAAAATCAAGAGGAAAACCATGTTTGTCCGCCTCAATTTCTCTGATTCACTGATTAAATTTCAAAGCGTGTGTAATTTTCTAAATTCTATCATAGGAAAATTAATCTTGAAAAATCAAAGGAATTCTGAAAAATAAAGTACACTTTATCGAAGAAAAAGTGGCTGGAAAATAGTTTTTTGCTTCCAGGTCAAGCATATAATTTGAAATACACAAAGAAAACTGCTAAACGCAGAAATTGCAGTTTGATATTACATAGCTGGTATTCAATGTATGCACTCTAAAAACGACATTTTCAAAACTGAGTAAAAAGTACTGAAATGTGAGTATGTCGCATAGTCAAAATGGCTCCGAATCAAAATTACTCAAGTTTGAAACATGTATATACTCATTTCTGAAAGCATCAGCACACTCAAGAATAAAATATCATGTGCTCATTTTTGAGTATGTCCATGTTTCAAAAATGAGTATGAACTGACTTCTATGTGCTCATTTTTGTGTATTTCCATGTTTCAAAAATGAGCTTGAACTGATTCTAATCATTTTTGAGTATGTCCATGTTTGAAAAATGAGTATTAACTGACATCTATGTGCTCAGTTTTGAGTATGTCCATGTTTCAATATTTTGAATATTTCTGGTATTTCATAATTGAAAGTATTAGTCGTCATATTTGAAATAAAAAAATTCATAACAAAATAAAAACATCGATTTACTCAGATTTGAAAGTGTCATTTTTCTCAGTGTGAAATGGATCTTTTTTTTTGTGTGTGTGTGTAATAGATGGTATCAAAGAGATGCGTGTGCATATATTTTAAAGAACACAATGTTACCAAGTTCGGAAGAGATTATGCCAATAAAATGGCGTTACCACCAAGATAAAGTTTCTTGGCATTCAGAAAAGTTTTTATCGTTTGAATAAAATCTGATTAAAGATTTACCATGCTCAAATGTTTGTGCATGTATCGATGAGTTATCAAACTTAAATAAGAATTTATAGTATCATGAACTGAAAATTAATGTGAAACTGAAATGACCCACCATCCTTTAAATTTGATGCAGCATAGAAAAAATCTAAAAATGTTATTTCACTTGAAAAATATAAGAAAAATAGTCGACACCATGGCAACAAGAATTTTTGCAATCCTTAAAAACAAAATATTTGCAACTAATCTATATTAATAAAAGAAAGATTTTGACTGTGTAGGTGTATGTGTGTCGGCCTGCCTATTTGATTGTTTTTAGCGAAGCTTTGGAAAATTTATCGCATATATAGATTTTCAAATTTGTATAAAGATATATTAAGACAGGTTCAAGTCCCTCTGAGCTTCAAATTTTGGATTTTTTTAAAAATTGGTTTGTTATTTTATATTGAACGGAGGAATACCCGTATTTCTCTGATATTCCAAATTCGCTAGCAACTTTGAACCTCTCATTGAATATCCAATTCAATCTTTTGGCAAGATATTGTACATTCTGCCCTCTTTTTAGTAAAGTTTATTTGTAAATTGTGCAGCAAATTTTGAATTTTTCGCATTTTTTTAACTGTCCATTTCGCCAAAAATGAGAATTTTGTTTGTTATCCACAAAAGCCTATTACACATGAGTCATCAAATCTTATATTTTATACTCCGTTTTACAGCAAGCTTTGTTAATCATTTTAAATTACTTCAAATTTTAGATGCTTAAAAGGCGTATAACCAGTATAGTGAAAAAGTATCCAAGACAGTACACGAATTCATCCCGGTTCATCAGTACCCGGGTTCATCAGTATAGCGCATTGACGTTCTACCAACTGAATCACTTGGAACGATACCCTGCCGGGCACTTCGCACTATCCCATGTTGGCAAGGTTACAAACGCAGCACAAGACGAAATATTTTTCCGTGATCCACCAACCCTGTGTCAAATACGAAACTAAAAAGAATCCAGCATCGATAATTGAATGAATTTATTTTAATACTTGGAATTTTTTCCATAGAAAATTTCTCACGCCTTGCATTCATAATATTTCAAATTTTAATTGCTTAAAAGGCGTATAGACAACATAGTGAAAAAGTAACCAATACTGTTTGGATCTTCATTTCTACTGCCAAAACAAAAGTCTTCCCAAATTTTCGTGAATGCCACCCGTTGTTGCTGTAAAATATTATTTAACTTCTACTAAAGATTAATTTTTGACTTTTTATTCATAAAACCTGTTGTAACTTTGTACCAAATGGTCGTACTGACTTGCGGATGGTGTCATTCGATTCAGAAATTAAAAAAATCACAACAGACCCCACATGACCTACTTAAGAAAGTTTAATTCCCCCCTCTCTGAGTTAAAATGCTCCCTCCTTTTGCTCCCCCCAAAACTTGGTAATACAACTTTATTTTTGGGGACACATCTGATCTTTATTTCTAGTACCAAAACGAAGATTTTCGTGAATGGCCACCACTTGTCGTCAATTACTCAATTTTGATCTTTTTATCTGTATTATTATAAAACACCCTGCTTAAATTGCGTGCGTCATTCTTCGGTTTACAAGGATTAATAATCCATATACAGGATGTCCAGTCTCAACGGTGTCCAATGGCTAATTCCTAAACAGTTAGTCATAGACATATAGTTCCAATTACAAAAATGTTTTAAATGAGGTACAGAAGTATTTTAAAAGCGATTTCGGTCAATAAAACATTTCTGAAAAAGTTAAAAAAATTACTCAAAGGGACTTCCTTCGGTTGCAATATAGAAATGTACACATGAAATTAATCATTGTAATACTTTAAGCCATGCATGTCAAACACGTAGCACGCCGACGGCTTATCTGTGGCCCGTCAAGCCTATGGCATTTTACCTTTGTTTAATTCAGTTGTTCGAATGCGCATGCGACCACACTTGCACCAACCGTGGACTTAAAGATGGCAAGCATCAGAAAGATATGTATATCAATGTTGCCAGTTGGGCGGACTTATTCTTATTCAGACTGCCATTACTATTTTTGAATAGTAATATTTGTCTTATTAATTACGTCATTAAATAAGGAAAATATTTCTTTTTTGAATGTGGTAGCACTTGAATTAAAAAAGTATCCTGCTCATCTGTCAACATTTATGTATATAGACAGGTATAAATCAATTATAAATTTCATCTCCAAGAAATTGTGGACATAAAGTAACCAATTGAAACGTAGCAAAGCAAGGGATCTTGAATCTGAAAATTTAAGGATTCATAAAATTATTTTAGTATTTTACTTACATTTTTTTATGTGTTTCGAAACTAATACTTTATTTTACTACTCTCTTCTATTTTACATTACAATAAAAATAATATGCTGTATTTATAAAATACTAAAGAATGTATTGTAAAATTAATAAAATTTGGCGGTAATTAAGAACAGTTAAATTAAAAAAAATAAATATAAAATTCAATAGCTTTTAAATCAATTGCTTTGAAAGGGACATGAATTATCATTTCTGTCCTTAGCACCAAAACCCCCGAATATGTCTTCCAGGTTCTTCACTTGGGATTTAGTCCAGCGTATAGATTTTGGACTTAAGCTCTTTATAATTATTTTCATTACTTACAAGTAAAGGTACTATAATCTGTGGCGGCAAATTTCGATTTTTACAGCTCATTCGATTCGTCTCATAAAGATAAGTAATTTGCTACCTCGCATATCGGCTATTGATTTTTGATAATGACAGGAGGCCGGATTAAAGTTTAAAATTTCGTTCATTGAAAACCAGTTGCCGTCAAAGAAATAAATAAGATTTAAATTTATTTATGGTTCTTACACTGACATGCATTGGTGATAGGTAGTCAAATTTTGACACATTGTTCAGCCCAAAGAATTGAGTAAAACAAAAATATTTCTCACAGTGCGCACAACGAGCAAAGGCTTCTTCAGCTGACTCGACGACACGTAGCACGCCGACGGCTTATCTGTGGCCCATCAAGCCTATGGCATTTTACCTTTGTTTAATTCAGTTGTTCGAATGCGCATGCGACCACACAAGGCTTCTACAGCTGACTCGACAACGCATTCAAAACATCTCTTGTTCTCATCACAACTTGCGAAAACCTGCCTGTCAAGTAGCATACGAATATTTTATCTGATATTACAAATTCTTATAATATCAGCAATAATATAACCTTATAGTAGTTATTGGCAATGTATGGCACTGTAAAAAGAATTAGTAACCTTAAATCGCATTCATTTCTTTAAAGGCATATTTTTTTCACTGAACGAAATTTTGAACTTTGACCCAGCCCCCTGTCATTATAAAAACTCAATAGCCGATATGCGAGGTATAACATTACTAAGCTCGATGAGATGAATTGAATGAGCTATAAAAATTGAAATTCGCCGCCACAGACTATAGTACCTTTACTTGTTAGGTTAGTAATTGTGTCATTGTTCGTGATCTTTCTTTCTTTTCTCTCATTTTTTTTTTATTGTTATACACACATTTTGTTGACATACTCTCATACATACCACGATTTAAAAAAAAATATGTTGAAGCTTTTTATCAGTATGCATAAATATTAAAACTGAAGATGAATATCGGAGATTCTTTTAAAGGTGACCTGCAAAGCAATTACGTTCAAAGAAAACTTAAATTTTATGTTTGATATGTAGATGCTATTGGAGTTTGAAACGAATGTTAAGAGGTGCTACAGCATAAAATATAAAGCAAAGTTGCAAAAATCTGGTTAAACATCGGAAAGATAAACTGTCAGAATCGAAACTGGTACTTCTTAAAAGATAATCAAAAATAATTATTATCTTTATTACTTTAAGAACTCCCGTGAGTCAAAATCATTCACTACGAAATGGAACAAAATAATGTCTAAAGCAGTTAAAGAAATTTGAAAATATTATAAGCATAAGTACCATTGCTAGAAACATTTATAGATAGCGGATATATTTATAAAGGTCGGATATGTGCTTAAAAACTTATAAAGCTTATAAATTTATATTCGTATGCACATGCTTAATCATCGTTAATATCGAAAATATCGGTAGTGAAGATGAACAGATCTACCTTCTTATACAGATATTTGACGGCTTTAAACCATAAAATTTTAACTGTTAATTTCGAACTATTAAACAATTGTACAAAATTTATTTTAAATCGACAAATTATGAACGTGGTTTAATTAAAGACCACCAATAGACAAAGTACTTCAAGTTTTCATTGATATTTTGTTATTTGGTAGTATTACGGTTTTCAAATAGAATTTATTACTTTGATAAAACAATTTTCAAAAAGAAAATGTATTTCGTTTTAAATGCTGCCAGGCACTATTACAAAAATTATCGGAGTAGAAATTTTTAGAATATACCAAAACTATATTTAAAATTAATTCAAAAGAAGATTTATTGAATTTCAAGAAATATGAAAATCAGTTTAATATATTTACTTCACTTCTAATGAGTGATGTTGAAATTATTCTTCAAAATTGATTAATGCGTTTAAACAAAATTCAGTACGATTCCATATTAGAGCGAAAATATATGATATGGGGGTTTCTAAATTTCTGTAATTATTCATCATTTTCTTAAAGCATAGCTTGCATATTTTAGTTGTGTCCGATAGCGCACTTTTATACGACATCTTTGCGTACATGACAACCTTTTGTTATTTTTTCAAATGAAATAAGCATCATTTGTACCAGAAAATGTATTTAATCAATGAAATCAAATAAGTAGCGATTAAATACAAGACACATTTTGTTAAATGCATTTTCTGACTCAAAATATGTTTATTTGATTTTTTACTTGAAGAAAACACAGAAGATTGATAGCTATGCCTTTCTAATAGATCAAGATTAAGAGACATAGCGAGTACAGTTAATTTTTAAAATAAATACAATTTATAAAATTCAAAAACTCTATAGATTTCGATCAAAAGTAATTTTGAGTATTTAAAAAAAATAATAAACTATGTATAATAATAACTTTTTAACTTTGCATGAATATTTCTTTAATATGGCTGTGTTTTGTACGCACAAATTTTATTCTGGGCAATGGTAATAATATTATCTACTTTTTTTATGTGGCCCGCGGCTTTGTTTATAATACTTAATTTGGTCCGTGGGGGTAAATGAGTTTGAAATACCTGCTTTAAGCACTTTGTGTACGATCCCTTTAAGCATGGCCCAACTCATCTTTCTTTACATGCAGAAAATTGGTATAAGTCATGCAATTCAAAGTTTCATAACTGGGTCAATTTTAGTGTTAGATGAATGGGACTTTTAATGTCTTACTTGTTAGTGTAATAGGAAATTTTTACTAAATATCACTTGTAGGACCGAGGGACCGTATAAAAAATTAAATGTCTTATATTTTAAAGAAATGAGTTTATTGATGCAAACTAATATTAAAATAATTGTTTACCTCATCTAAAGCATTTTTGTAATTGGATGACCTATACGTGTATGACTAAGAGTTCAGGAATTAGCCATTGGACACCGTTGAGAGTGACACTTTGTATAAAAAAATTAATTGTAATAATTATCCAGATATGTATATCTACTGTTACAGCATCTTTGGTGTTATCTCAAGGGTTACTTTTAATTCACTGCCAATAACACAAACCTCATAATTCGAAAAATATTTTCCAACAAACTTGATTAGATAAGGTAAGATTAAAAATATATATATATGGCATTAACATTTTAATAAAAAGGCACACAAAGTAGTATGAAACTGATTTAATACATTATCACAGAAAAATAAACATTTTATTTTTCAAATTAAAGTAATTTTTATAAAGAAAATTTATTATAAACAAATTAAATGTACATTTCCTGCAATTGATTCGAATAACTATACAGATCCATTGTTTTGTAGCTGTTACAATTCAATTGAAAAATAAAGAATTCTTACAGTCATATAAATTTTTTTGTACATACATTAAATTTCAATTATTTGTGTTTAAAGTGCTATATCAGAATTGTGTGTCCTATAGTATCTGACAGAGGCACAATAAAGCATAAATTATTACACCCATTATTCAAAAATCTCACACAGTTCACAGAATCCCATGCAAAACTGGCAGAACATAAAAACGGCATTGCAGAATTCACAACATTCTAGGCAGTCTTTTTCTTTCTCTGATCTAAAATCGAAAGAGCAAATATAAGAAATAAATTTTTAGTCAGAAAAATAATAAGCATAGTTTATATGTACTCACCATATTTTAACAAAATAATTCCTGAACGACTAATTTTTTATGATTATTAAATTCACAATAAACATATTATTAACACTGTACGCAACACTAAAAATAAGCAATATTTAATGTATGTGGAACATTCTACCTAGCCTTTAACTGACACGAGGGCAAAGACTAGCGAACGTGAGTCGGACAGCTACAAAACTTGTCTAAGGTTAGACGGTGGTTCGGACGTACTCCGTAGAACAAGGAACGCTAGGGTTCTATTGTGACGCCTGTCGGCGGGTGAGGCGGCATGCAGCATCCCTCGGCGCAGTGCAGGCGGAAGAACGTAGGTGGCACGTGCGGAGAGATGGGGGTCTAGTTCCTCTCCATAAGCCTTCGTACATGCGTTCGTCCCTAGCGTTTCCCTCTGTAGCTGGAGTAGTTGTGAGTCGCCCTCAAGGTTCGATCTAAAAGAGGTGCCCGTACCAGAAACGGTCCGAGTCACGGAGGGGGCACTCAGCTCATATCCCGTGCTTATGCCGTCTTTTCCGGGAGTAGATCGGCCCTCTTCTCGAACTGATCAGCTACAAAGAACCGGGCCGGAGTCTCGCTAGTAAAATGGCGGCGTTCGAACTTGAAATCGAGCCTTGTGCCGAAACCCAATCCAGCGAGTCTATACGTAGTCAGGACAGTCTGCGTCTGACGGTTGGATGAGGTGAAGTCTCCACCTAAATTTCACACAATTAACCTCGGCCGGGCTCGTCTCTTGTGCGCATTTGGAGGAACTTTCCATACCCTCCTAAGACCGGTAATGGTTCTAAATTTAACTTTCCGTTGTTCTAACATTTTATGTGATGGTTGTGTTTTTGTTTTTGTTTTGCAGGTGTTGTTTATAAATGTGAATGATCCTTTCAAATGGAGTCGATCGGGGACCGTCCATATTCTGCTGCGGGAGCTCACCGAAAGCAAAGCCATTTGGGAGAGGACGCCCCTAGCAAAGACGTGTCTATGCGTCAGGGACCAAGTTTCTTCGCGGTCCCGGGTTGGTACCTTTCTATCCGCCCAGCAAACACAGAGCTATCGGTAAGCAATCGGCCGACTGCCGCTTTGCCGTTTCCGACGGTATCGGCACGACACCGCCTGCCGTACCGGTTCCGTAACTTTTTCGACACGCTGCGCGACTGACGCCCGACAGATAGGCGCATAGTCGGTCCGGTATCGGCAACGTCGGTAGAATCGACGGCACTCTGCTGTGCCGATTGTATACCAACAGTTATCCGCACACCTACCGAATCTGGTCCGGTACCGGCAACGCTAACAACGGCGAGATGTTGTGCCGAACGTATACTGATAACAAATCCGTAGTACTGTCGAATGTGGTCCGCAAGCAATAAACTGCCGAAAGCACCCCTTTTATTGGGAACTAGCAGCTGAAAGGAGGGGGGGGGGGCTCCACTTAATGGTACTTAATTTTTTTTAACTTTGATTATTTTTGTAAAAATGGTGAAATTTATTTTTCAGATGTAGGCAACCCCTCCCCCCCCCTCACGAATACCGTTTTACCATTAATAGCCCCTGCCATTAAAAAAAAAAATACATTTTCCATATATTTTTCTTTTTAAGTGTCGCTGTAAAACTTGATTTAAAAAAACAAAATATTTTCCAGGAAAGTATAAAACAATACATCTAATTTTTATTATTATTATTATTTTAAAGTCAAATATACTAAATTCCGCTCCGTTAATTTACTATTTATTAATAAATTAAAAAAATTGAACTTTAATTTTACACAGAAAATAAAAATCAGTTTAAATAACTTGGTTAAAGAAAATTCTGTACCGTTTGTTATTATTTTATTTTATGAACGCTTTAAATGAATGTTTGTGATTTTCTTGTGATTATGTCTCTTAAAATAAGTCTGCTATAAATTATGCTAAATTGTTTTAGCCTTATTAAATCCATCAACATCTCAACTAAGTTAAATATTTTTTGCATAATTTAATTCAGTAAACATTATTCTCTCTTTAAAAAAATATAAAAAACAAAATTTAGAGTTTATGTAATTTTTGGGCAAGATTAGAAAAATATATTTTTGTAACTTTATTTAAAAAAATTTTATATGATAGACATGTTTCATATTTACTTATTTTTAGTTTTTCTAAATTCTTTATATATTTTTTCATTTATACAGAAGGACAATTGTTTTTCAAAATCATTTATTATTACATCTATTTTGATGCTCCATAATTTTTTTTAAAATAAAGTAACATTATTTATAATATTGTTTTTCCTTTTTCTCTTAATTTGTTTCTAAATATTTCCTTTTCAAATATAAATATACACTTTCAAAATCGCTCAGTTATATTATGTACATTGGAAATGTCAAATAATTATATACATTGATTAAAATTCATTTATTTTAAATTTGATAGAAATGAAATGCGTATTAAACCAATTTAATAGTAATAATTTAAACTTCAAACATCTTGCAGGACTAAAATTTAATAAATTTGAATAGTGGGGAAGAACCTTTCTATCGCACAAGCGATAGCCGCGGCAGAAGAGCAAGTCGTCTCGTCCCTTCCAACGATTCGATATTCGAACGCCGCGGAAAAGCAAGAGTCGTCGAGGGAACTTGGCATATGGTCTAGGGACCGGTTCCTCTTATGAGGCTCCGGCGACGAAAGCCGACGAGTGTCTCTCGGTGATTCCCCACGTGTCATCTTGGAGGTCTCCTCTTAATATGGATCCTCCGCGAGTCGTAACGACCTCTGTTGTCCACACATGGTCTATGTGTTCTGGGGGTCCGCAGGTGGCGGTCCCCCGACCGGCCGAAGCACATACGGAGAGACAAGCCACTCAGGCTCCTCGCGGCGTAGCCTTGTTTAACTCTTTTAAGTAACAGTAGATGGCAGCACCAGACGATTCCCGCACCAAATGATGCCCACATAGAGCTGATTGCATTTTCTCCGATCCCCAATATAAGAGAAATAACGAACTGCTCATGTACAAGAAAAGGGTTTGTTTAAGGCTCCTATAGGAGTTCTAGTTTTGTTAGATTGCTATATATCATCATGTTAAGTTGGTGATTACTGTTTGGCTTTCACTTTCGAAAATGTTTTTTGTTCCAATTATTGTGAACATGTCAAAGCCAGTCGGTGAATAAATAACAATATTAACTATACTAGATAATAAATTGATGTATTTGATAATTTATTAGGGTTATCAAATATAATATAATAATACAATAATATATCGATTACTATCAATTATTACTGTTTATATTAATATTCATTATCAATATCATTAACAGATAATTAAATTGATACTAACAAATAAAAATTATTATTATTATTATTATTATTATTATTATTATTAAATTTACAAGGGTGTTTTAGGATATTTTACTTTTTTGTGAATCCGGTGACTGAAAGCTGAAAATAGTCAGAAATAAATGCAAAAATTCTGCTAGAAAATTTTATGTTTTTAAACTGTTTATGAGGATGCTAATAACAGGAATTAATAGTTTCCCAACAAAATATCTCGAAGCTAAAGTTTGTGGAGCTAAAAAACGACGAACAGTTTGGACTTTTTTCAGGTATTTGCTTATAACTCGGAAACTAGAACATTTTTGTACCTATTTACAAAAAGAAAGAGCGTTAAATTATCTACAAATTTTATTTTAAAACATTTTTCTATACACATTACTAAGCGCGTTACAGGTTTTTGAAAAATGACATTTTTTTTAACTTTGAGGAAAATCGCAAAAACCAACTTTTGACACCATTTTTCATTCATTTTATCCTCTTTTACGTAACTTGTTTATATTACAGGTATTTGCATGATATCTATGATCATTAATTGCAACGCTAACATTGTAAAAAAATTGACTACATTCTAATTTCCTTTGTATTTTGAACTTAAATGGAGAACATTAATAGTAGGTATTTGCATGAATGTAAGTAAAAAATACGCACGGTAACATTTCTATTATACTTAGTAACGACTGGAGCAATTACGGATTGATGGGTCTGGTTCGTCAATCTCAGCTTGAGGAGCAAAAGAGCAGGTTGCTTGTTCTTCAACTGCTTTGATCGTCTTCGATCTTGTTGCGACATCATCAACCTGTTGCCAAAGTCATGGTCATTTTTGGTTTGGTCGATGGTTTCGCTGGTTTCACAAGCATAAGCTTCATCATCCTCTTTTTATGGGTAAATAATGCCGTCCACATTTCCCAGTTGATCCCGTTACAGTTTTTGCAAATTGCCGAGCACTGCAATGCTGATTTTTGTCAAGAACATACCTTTCCGCACCTCGTTTTAGAGCTACATGAAACAAAATGCAGCAAGGATTCAGGTGATGGGTTTTGGCGCATTTGAACTGGCAGAAAGAAACCGTCAGACCTGTGAACCCACACCCATTCTTCAGGAGGGATGTTATTTCCCTGCCAAGCTTGCATCTGATGGTAACATTGGAGGAAATGATGCTGCGCAGCCTCTTGCTTTAGTGGTAGCCTTGCAAGATGAACTTTCTTTTTGTGGCAGATTTAGCAAATAACTGGAAACTTAAGGTTTTGAATGTCTTCGTGATGCCTATGCATCCACTGTACAATGCGAAAATGAATTTTTACCCAGCCTTGATGACTTCTTGGGGTAAACTCTGATTTATTGAACACACAGGCTTTCTCTTCATGCTGATAATGTTTTTTCAAAATGTTACAAAACTTTGACTTTCCGGCACCAAAAATAGCGGATGTTGTATCGAATCCGCTGATTGCATGAGTGAAAAGAACATTGTTCTATTTGTATTACATGGTTTAAAACCACTTGGTTTCGATGTTACGTCTTCCTGTTTTTTGGGAAAACAACATTTTTGTGTTGGTGTCCCAAGCCTATCATGATCACGAGAAGGTCAATGTCTTCTCCAAGAATTACGACACTGTCAGAAGCTTGAGCCCTTGAAATGTCTGAAGTAACAATCATGACATAAGCGTCTTTTTCTGCCCGGTAAGATTGAATTTTCTAATTTTGAAACTGTTTTATGCCGTGAAATGAAGCGTTTCTGTCAATGGCCAGAAATTTCTCCTGAGGGACTCTGTTTAATATTTCTGCTGCAACTATGACTTCAGTAAATGTGTGCATTCTAGATCGACGAATGCTTTCTGCACTTTTTGTTCTATTCTGTTCCCCCTCAGATAGATACGCATCGAAAAACAAATCCACGAGCTGTGATCCAAAATTTTTCTGAAGGTAAGAAACATAACTTTTAACAATAGATTTGAAGGAGACATTTTGAGGCCAAGTTACTTTGTGAAGAAGCTACACTGTAAAAAATGACCAATGTTTCTTATTTTATGAAAGTATACTATAACCACGAACGAAAATATAATATAATCTTCTGAGTTATCCGAAATTCCGAATAGCGTGTTCCATTGTCTTTTGAATCCCCAGAAACCAATACATTTCCAAAATTTAAAGAATTATTTATAAAAACAAAGTATTTTTCGCTGCCCGTATTTTTCAGAAACATTTCCGGAGGGTTTTATAGTGTATTAATTAGTGTCCTCAGCTTGGAATACCTGTTTTTCGAATGTCATCCATTCTCAAGTAAACGTTTTAAGCCACATAAGTTAATTTATACATGAAAGAGTAAATAAATAATCTTATTTTCAATGTTATTGTTAACGCTGTTAATTTTGCATGTTTGTCTGTTAAACATATTTTTTGAGCATGAAAAAGTTTGCTTCAGAATCGATAGCATTCAAAAAACAGGTATTCCAGGCTGAGGACACTAATTAATACACTATAAAAACCCTTCGGAAACGTTTCTGAAAAATACGGGCAGCGAAAAATACTTTGTTTTTATAAATAATTCTTTAAATTTTGGAAATGTATTGGTTTCTGGGGATTCAAAATACAAAGAAACACGCTATTCGGAATTTCGGATAACTCAGAATATTATATTATATTTTCGTTTGTTGTTATAGTATATTTTCATAAAATAAGAAACATTGGTCATTTTTTACAGTGTACCCACAGTTAACAACAAAAAACTCCGATGAAATCCAAATTGTTTAATGGGATTGATTGCACTGTAGAGCGAGGTTTTGTGCCTTTTCTGATCCCTTCGTCGGAGACCAGATACATCGGATAGGGAGCAAGTTCATATGTTAGTAGACTCTGCACTTCTTCATCACTCTGTTTCATTAAACAAACCCTTTGGAAAAGAGTCGATGGTTGAACAGAAGTAACTGTAACATTTACTAATCTTAAACTGCTGACAACAAAAGCCAAAGTTACTACTTTATCCTTCTTCTTGAATTTCACACTCTTGAAATTGTCTCCAACAATTCTTTTGACTCCTGCCTGTCCTATTTCTCCATTTCTCCAGCCAAATAGCAGTTAACGTCAGCCTCTCCATTAATCCCACTACTGATGAATATTACGTAATCATTTTCCGGGAAAGAAGGATGCACTAATAACCAATATCGCAGTTTGTTTGAGTGATTACTGTATCAATCAATGCGGGAACTTCTGGAATCCACGTGCTGTTCAGAAACTTCAAAGCATACTTCACAGTATGCCCCTATTTTATTGTATATCTTTTGCATATTAATCATTCACAGAGTCCATCTCGCTAAAACGCTGTCTGTCATTCCGCGTCCATCTGTTGTTCTCCAGTGCTCTTCATAGTTTTCATTAACGTCTGTTCGATCACCATATCAGATCAAATACCGAGTAATTCTTATCTGACTACCGTACGGTGAAATGGCCTTCGGCTATGAAATTTCGATATTTAGAAGGGTCCATTGTTACTTCCAGTTTAAGCATGTCTTACAAGTACAGATGTCCACACTTGGCATATAAGAAATGTCTCGCAGCATAGAAGTATGGAAGCATTTTTTGCACAGTTTCCAGATGGAGATTCAGTTTCCTGTTCACTCCTTTCTTGAAAGCTTTCCTTCCTCACTTATTCATCAATAGGTCCGCTTCGTTTGCACAGTAAGTGACGAAAAGAAATTTTTTTCGGGATAGGAGGCAAAAAATAGGCCACTTTCTGTGAAGGTGAAAAAAAAAGTGTCATTTTCAAAAAGCGGTAGCGCGCTTAGTAATGGGTTTGAAAAAAAAAATTCTGATGCAGTTTGTAGGGGTAGGAAATTCAATGCTCCATTTTTTGTAATTAAGTATGGTACACACAAATTTCATAGTTTTCGCGTTATGATAAACAATTTGAAAAAAGTCCAAAATATTTGTGATTTTTTTTTTGTCTTTACAAACTTTAGCCTCGAGATATTTTGTTGGAAAACTATGAATTCATGTTATTAGAATGCCAATAATCAGTTTAAAAACGTAAAATCTGCAGATTTTTTAAATCTATCAGCTCTATTTTCTGACTATTTGACTTGACTAAATAGCAATTGATATATTCTAAATCTCTCTCCTGGATAATTCATAATCACTACTTTATTAAGACATTTAAATAAAATAGTTTAATGAATTATTTTATCATTACTGCTAGTATGTTATATTTTATAATATTTATTTATTATCATTATTAACTTATTATCATTAAATATTATTAAATATTAATAATATTATTATTTTATCAATGTAAATAGAAAACGGGTAATATTTTATAACCACAATTATAAAAAGCTTTTGCTCTTCATTATTAAAATAAATAATATTTATTATAAATTTTATCTAATAGATAAATAAATTTGTGATACTATTAAGAGCGAGATTTTGTACAATACAGAGAGTCCCTAAACTCATGGTATATACGCTAGGGGGTGATAGAACACATCAAGACGAGTAATAGTAAGTAGGAAACCAAGTGTCCCAAACGTATTCCAAAGGAGATAGGCGCCATTAAAGTTTATGGTCCAAAATTTCAAATAATTATAAAAATCGGAAAAATTGGTCGATTCGTTTGCGGTTTTCGTTAAAACTGCTTTTTATGTCAGTATTTTCTTAAAAATAAATTTTAAAGAAAAAGTTTAAAAAAATGTCGATAGAGGGCGCTTTAGACTTTGGAGTAACGAACAACTATTTTTACCGTTATTTTTTGTATCTGATTAAATGCTTTCAAAAGCTTAGAATTAAACTTAAATTTTGAGCTAAAAATCTGAATCGTTGGGAGTGGTTAAGTAGCGAAAACTGAACTGTGTTCAGGAGTTGAAATTTGAACCCCCCCCCCCCCTGAACACAGTTCAGTTATTCCCGATCTTGGTGTCGTAGACCAGGCAGAAACTACTACCCCCTACACGTAAAATAAACGATAGAGGGATGACAAAATTAAATAAACAATTATTTTTAAAATAAATTTTAAAGATAAAATTCAAAAATGCCGATAGAGGGCGCTTTAGACTTTGAACAACTATTTCTTACCGTCGACTCCTAAGAGAACCTGGTTGCGAGGATTGCCGTCGTAGCAGGCGATATCCGGAGATGACCAGGGTATTCACTAATGTTCGCAACTCCCTCCGCCGGTGGCGTGAGGCCTGCATCGTTGCTGGTGGGCACTATTTCGAGCAGTTTTTGTGATTCCTCACGAACATCATGCGTTTACCATTTTCTACGTGTCAACCTTCATTCATCTTGCGCACTGCATGCATACATCAAATTGTTTCTTTTTATTTTGAGCGGAGAATTTGCTCATGTCTGTTATGAATAAATTTTCTATTTAATTTTGTCATTACTCTATCGTTTATTTTACGTGTAGGGGGTAGTCGTTTCTGCCTGGATTAATTTTAACATAATTATTCAAATTGGTAAAGAAATCATATGAGTTGTAATTTTTCAACTGCACGAAAAATGTCCGGGCCAGAATTCGAACCTGCGATCTCTTGGCTGAAGCTGCCATGCTCTACCAACCGAGCTATCCCGGCATGAATTGGATGAATTATGCCCTCCAGATTCAACCGGGATAGCTCAGTTGGTAGATCATGGCAGCTTCAAGAGATCCCAGGTTCGAACCCTGGCACGGACATTTTTCGTCCTGTTGGAAAATTACAACTCATATTGTTTATGCCTGATCTACGACACCAAGATCGGGAATAACTGAACTGTGTTCAGGAGTGGGAGGGAGGGGGAAGAGGTGTTTCAAATTTCAACTCCTGAACGCAGTTCAGTTTGCGCTACTTAATCACTCCCAACAATTCAGATTTTGAGCTCAAAATTTAAGTTTACTTCTAAGCTTTTGAAAGCATTTAATGAGATACAAAAAATAACGGTAAAAAATAGTTTTTCGTTACTCCAAACTCTAGAGCGCCCTCTACCGGCATTTTTATAACTTTCTCTTTAAAACTTTTTTTTAAGAAAATACTAATTTAAAGAATGATTTTAGCGAAAACCGCAAATAAATCAACCCATTTTTCCCTTTTTTATCATCATTTGCAATTTGGGACCCTAAACTTTGATGGCGTCTATCTCCTTTGGAATACGTTTGGGACCCTTGGTTTCCTATTTACTATTACTCGTCTTGATGTGTTCTATCACCCCCTAGCGTATGTACCATGAGTTTAGGGACACCCTGTATATTATATTATATATCTAGAATATATATCTATAATATAGATCTATAATATAATATATATCTATAATATAATATATCTTTAATATGTATTATAATATATATTATATTAATATATATTATAAAATATTAGAATAATATTTAGTAATCTATTTAATATATAATAAAATATAAAAAAATATATAAAAAATATTGTAAAATATTAAAATAATATTTCATGAAGTATTATATGTTTATCTAGTTTTTTTATGAAGTATTTAATATAGTTTAAAATATTTTATAAAATATTATGTTGTATTTAAAAATATTTATTTAATATTATCATTAATTTGTATTATTAAAAGATTTATTGAAATATTTTATCGTTATTGATATTATATATTTTACAATGCTTACGTATCATCATCATTAAATATTATCAAATTTTGTCATTATAAAATAAAACAAGTATAATTCATGTGACAAGTATATTCAGCCAACTGCCACTTGCCATTTCGGGCGGTAACGTCACGATATCAGGTTGTCAATTACGGTTCCAACACTTTTGTAGTCCCCCGGGTGATAGTCGACCCGATGGGTTGGCATCCAGTCGGACAGGTGCCGGCTACATCGGTAAGACTGCCAGCAGGGTACTATATCCAAAGCTAGCTATACGGAATATCCTACTTTTACTATGTCGAAGGCACGCCGATAGCTAACCATGCGAATGTCTGCCGCAGCTCCACACAATTTTTTTTTTTTAAACTTTATTTTTGATGGCGACATCTATGAATCAATTTGGCATATATATTTGTGAACATTTTAAAGGAACATATTTCGGCGCTGGAACAGGTTGGGTTCGATCTGACGTCCCCAAGGTGTTGGTTTTAACCACTCAGCTAGTTAGAGACTTGTTGAAGCGTAGACTTTATGGGGTCATAAGGGGAGGGCATTCAGATAAGCGATTGTTTTGACGTTGTTGATAGAGAAATTGGAATTTTTAAATGTTTTTAAAGATTTTGTTTCATAATTGTCTTATAGACGTGTAATTAGAAGTTAATTTATTATTTAAATGAATGGAATAAATATATTTGTGGAAATGATTTAGTTGAAGAAAGTGAATTGATTTCACTTATAAATTTAAGAATGACTAAGTATTTAATAAAATAAGTGGAAACATGTAACAAATTATAACACCTTGTTATAATATACTTTTTTTAATTGCTAAAAGTCGTAAAATAAGAAGTTTATAAAAAGTAAAATAAGTTTTTTTAGCCGAAACATGTCAAGAGTCTAATAAAAATTATTTTACTGTTTATAAAGTTTTTATTTTATGCCTTTTAGTAATTAAAATAAGTATAAAGTAACTGGATTTTAGAGTTTTTGATCAGTTAATATAATTTTATTTTTAGAAATTATAATGTTATTACATGTCTTAATTTAGGAAATACATATTTTAACATGGAAAAATTAATTTTAATAAATAATAAGTTGATAATTAAAAACTTTTAATCAGAATAAGAATTAATTTTATGTCGTTTGATGATTTAATTTAGAATATATTTTTAATAATTATGTAGCAATATTAATTATTTTACTTATCAATATTTTTAATTTTAAAATAAAACAGAAATATTAATTTATCATTTTTTTCTTTTGGTAGCTATTTTTTTTAGATCGAGGATATTTGTGAATCTTTCTTATAAATTTGAATTCTAAAAAGATAGGTAGATATTGTGATATTTTTATAGCTTGTAAAATGATTTTAATGAATTTTAAACAATTAATAACTTTGAAGTAAAATAAGAAACTTAGTTGTTGCTTTTAAAAGAAATATGTAATTAGAAAAAAAATTGAATTAATTTATGAACTAGTTTATTTTTTATTTTTTATGATTAAGTTTATAAATGAGAATTATTTACTGAACACTTTCACAAATTCTTTTGATGATTCAAACAATTTTAGATCCTTTCTAAAATGAATTAAAAAACAGTTTTTTTAAATAAATAAATATAGGCTATTTTTAACAGTTTTTCTGTTTTAATCATTGTTACAATTTTATACGAAATATATGAAAGGTATATTTTTTAAATTATTTTATTTCTCCCATAACATCTTTTTTTTTTATCATAAACGCACATACAGTCGCACACATATATATATAATATATAAGAATAAAATAATAACAGTTTTATTTCATATTGTTATTAGAATAAATATATAAGAATAAATGCTCCAAATTTTGACCGGTGTTGGTAGATCTATTCGGGCCACTATCTGAAAGCAGACATCGGTATATTGTCATCTGTCGAAGTTAATTTCCTTTCGATTTTTGGCCGAAAGCAGCTCGTTAACAGCAATAGGCATTCAAATAGGCGCTTTCCTTTGTATCGGCTGCCGGCATGATACCAGCATCTCACCGATTTTATTAAACCGGGAGGTGCTGGGTTGAAACCCCTGTTGCGATCGCCGACCTAACCGTTCGGAGTTTTCCATGGTTGTCTTCGAACTTTTCCGAGTTGGGTTGGGTTGATTATTGACGGCCAGTTATCTACGCTTAGGATATAGGCCCGGGGGGAGTTCCCTTCGTGGGGGTCTTTCTAAGGGAACCTAACCCGTATTTACGCATGGATAAATCCACGGCTCGAAGAAAACCACGAAAACTCCGAACGATTAGGCCGACGGGCGCGTTTGGGATCGAACCCAGCACCTCCCGTCTACCAGCTTCGAGAGCAGAACCTCTCAGCCACTGGTGGGGCTCGAACTTTGCCGAAAATACGCGTTAGGACCTCTTAGAAAGACCCCCACGAAGAGCATTTTCCCTCCCTAGGTATATTATATCCCTCGTGTAGATAATTGGCCGTCATAAATCACCCAACCAACCAGCCAGCCGATTTCATTATACATATGCCGATACTAAACGGATATTTTCGACTGTGGCCCGGTTGTTTGCCAAAAGATCTGTGTTTGCTGGTTAACAGATGATTAACCCATTTTAGGCCAAGCATAGAAACTTTATAAAATGTGGTATTATTCGCATTGAAATTTGTTTAAATTACATTCATTAAGACATCAAAAAAGTTTCGTGCATGAAAAATAATATTTTATTTAATTTGATGTTACCATTATTAATTTATTATTAATAATTCTCATTTAATTTAAATAAAAAAATTTAAGTTTTCTTATGGCATTTGTTTTATTTTTATTTTATTCACAGAACTTGCAACTTTACTTCATTATAAAAACATATGATGAGTCTCAAGTGGAATAATTATACATTTTCAAAAAGTCAAATCTGTCAATAACCGTTTCAAGTAAAAAACCAGCGTATTTTGAAAATTTCTCAACAGAAAGTGATTACTTCAGTTGAATTACTAATATTTTATAGATGTCTCCAGAACCCTTAAAAATAGCAGAAAAATAAAATTAGCAAAAAATATACGTCACAGTGTTAATAAAAAAATATTTATTGAAATGGTGCGTTTACGCACCTTTGGCCGAAAATGGGTTAGTGCAAGTAGAAACGTAAATAGTTACATTCACTGTATTATAATATGTGTTGTAACCTATAAAAAGTTTAGATGTGATTTTTTCGAAAAAAATGTTTGTTATATCGGCGCCATTAATATATCTGAACCGATTTTTTTGCTTTTTAAGGTTCCGTACTTAAAAAGTAAAAACAGGACCATTATAAGATCACTCGTGTGCCTGTCTGTCCGTCTGTCAGAGGCCTTTTTCTCGTAAACTATGAAACGTGGAAAGTTCAAACTTGGCAGAGTTATAAAGGCTATTGACCCACAATATTTATAGATTATTAGCCATTCACATATATTTTTAGGAAAAATTTAGGGAGGCTAATTATGTTACTTGAATTTTTATTTTGTGTTATCGTGTGGGATAACTTTCGAAGGATCTCGTAACACCGAACTGAAAAATATCTTTGCTTTAAATTTAGGTATCATATTTTCAGAGATATCGTCGAAAATGTACTGCAAATAGATGTTTCCCCACCCCTATTTCCGAATCTACTTAAACTAAAATTATGAAAAAAATTGGGTTAGTAGAAGTTTATTTAAACCTTGCAGGAAAACCATAGTGAGTTTCCTAGGTCACACAGTTTTTGAGAAAATCGCGTTTTTTCATTATACACAAACTTTAATTTGCGGGCGCTCAGCGGGGATGTTGAAGGAAGCTCGAGGTAGCTATCGGATCATCCAAGAATTGTTGACAATTATTTTTAAAAAATGTGTTGGTATTTAGGTGAGATATTAATTAAAAACCTATCTAAAAACATGGCACGGACCAAGGCGGTGTTGCTAGTTTGCTATCACATTTCGAATTGCTCTTGGCACAATGACAATTTTAAACTTTGTACAAGGTCTTTGTTTAGGGTAATGCGAATCATATTGATAACTAGTCAACGTTTTTCATTCGAATTAAATTCAATTATTGAAGGCAATTATTAAAAGAATAATTTATAGAATAATTCCAAGTTTTTTCAAAGTCTTCTTTTAGCAACGATTTTTTGTAATATTGGAGTTAGTAATTAATAAATTTATTCTACGGAACTCTTTGTGTGCAAGTAAAACGCACACTTGACCTATTATTTAAATTTAAAGTTTATATATTTCCCTAGTCCTTGATCGGTGTGCCTTTTTTTTTTATCTTTAATTCGTTCGTTTTTATAAACAAAACAATGCCAGTAGTTTTTGTTGAATACTGTTACATTAAGTATGATACTCCAGTATTTTTTTTTTTAAGTAATAAAAAAATATCGGTCAAAAACTACACAGTTATATATCATTTATTCTGGCGTATGACCCGCACCTATGACTGAAGAATGTATTTTTCTTTTTTTACGTATATTTGCCGTATTACGCACATCTCCTCTTTTTGTAAAGAAGCCTTCATAAGACAAGTAGCATCAAAATACAATGAAGAGCCTCAAAAAATATAATAACTAGTACAAACATTAAAAAATATATATAAGCAAAAACAAAGTGATGACATACGCTACTGCCAAGCCATCTACTTTAATCCCCACAAAAGTTTTGGAATTGTACTTTCGTTCATTCATATACGTATTCTTCCTCTCTTGTTCATTAACACAGAAATCTCAAATCCTATGCTTAGTTTTTAAGTTAGCTTTCATTTGTATACTCGGCGTATAACGTGCACCTGTAAATTTTAATCAATTTTCTTGTTTCAAAAGTGTACGTCGGAATATACGGTATATTTTAACATGTTTTTTATATCATTAGATTAAGATGAAAAAACTCTCAGAAATATTTTAAAATGTGGAACATGCTGTAAAAAATCGCGTAAAAGCGAGTCAAAAAAGCGCATTTATCAAAAAAATTTTCAAACTTAGATTTTTAAATGTTTAACACTTATGTTTTATTATCCAGAAAGCTTCATTTTTCTAACTTGCTCCTAGGCATAAGAAAAATTTCATAAAAATATTCTTATTACACTCTTTTACTCAACTTGGTTTTTGTATTTAAAGATGGTATTTTGTAATCGACTTTTAACTGACTTCTTGATATACTAGCAGGGCCGGCGCCAGACGTGAGTCAGATGAGGCAGCCGCCTCAGGGTACGGTCCTAGAAGGGCGGCATTTAGCTCACATATATTGAACATATAATCCATTGTATGTGCTGAAACTTAAAAAAAAGAGAGAGAAAGAGATTTTTTTTTCTTATTTTAGAATAAAAATACGGAGTGCATTGCATATAATTGCAGTTAAAGGAAGTTGCATATAATTATACTAACATAATTTCGGTTACAATGATTTATTCCACTATAGTAAATTTTGTTCTCGGCGATTTTTGATGCGATTTTTAGTGTTTACTTTCGTTCCGTGGCGATTTTTTGACATTCGTAAAAGAAATTCTGTTTCAAACTTTTACCTAATATAGTAAGTTTTTTCCTCCGCGATTTTGGAATTTTTAGCTATAATTAATGCGATTTTCAATGTGATTCTTAGCTTTTTACGCGTTCTGCTGTGATTTTGTGACATTCATAAAAAAGTTTGGCTACAAACATTTAGCCTAATGTACTACACACGAGTGCCAAATGGTCCGCATTTTGAATACCTGTATATTCTAAGAAAAATTTTCGTTGTAGGTTTTTGCAACATTTGCAGTAGAAATAACCGCCAGGGTAGGTTTCTACGAAATTTGCGAGAAAATTCTAAAAAGTAATTTTTTTCAAACAATACTGGTATTAAAAAAGCGGACCATTTGGGAGCCCTGAACATTTTGTCTTCCGTGATGTTCAATGAGATTTTTAGCGTTTTTGCGAAGATTTTTGTAAATTCCGGAAATAATTCCTTTTAAAATGTTGCAGCCCACTATAGTTAATTTGGTCCTCTGCGATTGTTGAACTTTTAACGAATTTTTATTCAATTTCTAGCGTTTTTTTTCTTCTTTTCTTTTTTCTTCTTTTCTTTTTTCTTCTTTTCTTTTTTTTTTTTTTTGCGTTTCGCGGCGATTTTTCTACATTTGTAAAAGGAATCCAGTATAAAATTTTTGCCAAATACAGTAAATTTTGTCCTGTTTTTACTAAAGTTTATTCGGAATTCGTGGAGCGATTTTTAGGGATTTGCCCCGTTCCGCGACGATTTTTTGACATTGTTAAAAGGAATTCAGTTTCAAACCTTTACACTAGTATAGTCAATTTTGTCCTCTTCGATTTTTTAATTTTTAGCGATTGTTTGACATTTATAAGAGGAATTTCGTTTCAAATTTTTAGCGTAATACAGTAAATTTTGTCCTCCGCAATTTTCAAATTTTTAATGCGATTTTAAACTCGATTTTTTCGCATTTCGCAGCGATGTCTTGACATTCGTAAAAGTAATTAATTCTGTTTAAAACTAACATGGAACATAGCCTAACATTTTAAATTTTGTCCGCTGCGATTTTTGAATTTTTGACGATACTTAGTGTCTTTCTACATTTTGTTTTTTAGCGATTCGCGGCGAACTTTTGACTTTCATAAAAAAATTCCTGTTACAATGTTTTAGTCCACAATATTAAATTTTGTTCTGTGCAATTTTTTTCATTTTTAGTGATAGTTAGCGTTTTTTATTTATATTAGCGTTATATATATATATATATTTGTGCTTTATTCAATTATTAGTTTTATATTAATTAAATTAAGATTATACGTTGAGAAATTATTGTAGAAATCCTAAAAAGATAGTTTGATTAATTGGTGTTTTTCTTTCCGGTTTCAGTATCTTAAAATATAAGAAACAGAACAAAATTTATAGTTTTTATGAAATTAATTCACTAGTTCGCGCTTTCTACCAAGCATAAAAAATAGCAAGGAATTTGCCGCATTCGGGTTCAATTCACACGCTTAATTAATGCATTGTAACTTTTTTTTTTAAAATCAGGAATTGCAGTCATAAAATGTGGCGTGATTTTGAAGATAAATATTGAATGCTTATAAAAGAGTGTATTTAGAAAAATATATATTTATATTTTTACTTTTATGCGTTTAAGTAAAAAAAAAAAAAACCTCCCATGTCCTTTTAAAACAATAAATAAACTTACATAGTGTTCGATTCACCAATAGAAGGACAGGTAGCAGGTTCTGAAAGAGGCTTATAAATTTCACTTTTCGAATCGCAAACTTTAGGTTGTTTAGTGATACATCCGTCTTGGGCAGGCAGCCCAGATTCTGTCGTCGTGAACACTGTGGTAGCGGGTGTACTTATCTCGCAAGACATTTTCAATAACTAGGCATCAGTTTGTTATAATATATTCGCACTTTTTCAAATCAGAGATGAAAAGGGGTGTGCTGACATTATAAAAAAAAAAATCATCCTGTTGATTCACAGTCATCCTGACATGTCATCCTAAGATTCATCTGTAATACGTCACGTCACGTAAGGGTATGACGTGTGCCAGCAGATTGGAACGGGTAAAAAAAAGCTCTTTCGGATTCTGGCTTCTAGCCTAAAATGAAAAAAAAAAAAAATAACAAACTTTATTCTTAAAATCTTTATTTAGAAGTCTGTCCCTTTCAAATTCGTGTTGTAAGTATACAAGTAAAAGAAAATTCAATTTGTTAAATCCTTTTATAACGAATGTTTGATTAAATGTTTTTTCTGCTCTAAAAAAATAAAAAAAGAAGAAACTTGCAAGTACAATTATTTGTAAAACAAAAATATCCACTGTAATATATTTTGTTCAAATTGAAAAACAAAATTTCGAAAAAATGCCTAGATATGAGCAGTAGTAGAACCCACCACCACTACCATATAATGCTGAATAAAAATACTCTTTATTCAAGTTTTATTCAAGTTCACTCTTTATTCAAGTTTGCTGTTGGAAATTTAATTTTCTCACGATGTCAGTGTAGTAAGTTTGAAATCAGCGGTGTTATTATTGTGACTGTTTCTTATGCACAGTAATGGAATGTTTGGATTTGAAGATAATGTTATTTTTTCTGCCTGAGTGTCATTCTCTAGTGAGTTGGGGTAACTAACCACCCATGAATTCTGAATATTTATTCTAATGCTAATCCTTAATTTAGTCAGATGTTAAATAACCAGTTTGTGTGTAAGAATACATGTATGCCAAAATCATTTCAATTTATTCTTAATCATTAACAAAGATTCTCTATTTTCCATCCGATAACTTTTTTAGTAAGTTGGAAAACAACATAGATAAGAACTTTTTCATATTTCTGATAAGTGATGCCAGTATCAATATTTAATCAAAGAGATTAAAATGTCTTTCATGTTTTTTTTTGTTTTTTTATGAACTTATGAAAAAAATGTACAGGTGTGAGCATTTTGCTGAACTTGAAATATGTTTGAATTTTTTTTTTTTTTACTCAGTCCGCAAGCTACAGCAAATGTTGGATAAAAATTTATGTATATCAATGATTCATTTCACAGCATCATTCCAACATTTTAACATTTTGAGAAACTAATTCTCAATTTATGCAATTTTTATTCATTAATATAAGCATCATATTTTTAACAAAGCAGAATCTTTAAACTAAGATTTTTTGTTTACTAATTTAAACAGTTCTGAAAAAAAATAATCTATCGGTGTAAACTTAATATGTATTATTATTTTGACATTAATTGCGAATTTTGTTAAAATCAAATAAATTATGAAAAAAAGAGTTATCATGTGCATTATTTGCACCGTATAACGTATGCAGAAGTTGACGGTACACTAGATCTACTAAAGAAATCAACAACATAAATGACACTAAATTATTAGTAAATTTAATATTTATTTACTAATAAAAGAATAAATACACAAATGGTATAAAAAACAAAAAATACTTGGCTATCATACATAATTTATTTTTTATTTACAATTTAACAAGAAAAGAAGTTATAGGGCGAAACCCCCCCGTAACTGACACTTTAAGGAAACTTCCTTGTTCAAATCACTATTACAAAAATTTAAATCTATTTTATACTTACCTTATTTTTTGAAAGGATAGTAGAGATATATTAAAAAATTACTGTTGGCAAAATTTTGGAAAATTATACATTTTATTATTAAAAATTAATTTTATTCCTAAATATGGTCAAAAGTTCGAGTAACTGACACCATCCCTATTTTGAAACACCGATAACTGACACAAAGTGAACCAGTGACTGACACTCTATTTTAAAAAATTAAAATGCTTTAAAAATCTTTATTCTTTATTATAAAAACAAAATGCATTAATATTTATTATAAAAAGTGGGATTTAGTAATCTGTACTGCATTATTATTAGTGTACAGTATATAGCAGTAATATTTAGTACCGCATTATTAATAATGCAGATATCCAATAACTGACATTTATGAATCAGTAACTGACATCTCGTGTCAGACACTGGTAAAACAGCTTAAATTTTAACGATGTTTACTACAAGATCAATTTAATTTATTATTATGCATTTTTAAACAGTTCAAATAATAGATTTCAATTTTCTTGTATATAACCAATAACAAACAGCTCTTTCAGAGACTGGTAAAATGAAATTCTAATAACCAATAACTGACACCCCCCCCTTTAAGATAAATGAAATAACTATAAACCCTAAATCATGGCCCTAATAATTCATATGCATCTTTAAACTAATTTCTACTAGTATAACTTTAAGAAAAAAGTTTAGGGTGGTTGCATTACAAATAGATTAGAAAAACACTTCCTTATAAATTTAGAAATAATATGGTTGCTTCAAAATGGCCCTTTTTGTATTCTCAAAAGTTTCTTCCTCACTGAATTTCCTCTAGTGGTGAATAAATTGACTCCAAAATAAAAATAACTGTCTAAGTTACCACTAGAGGACATTACTTTGCAGAATTTTGCAACAAAATGCTTATTTAAGCTAGATTTTTGATCAAGTGTCAGTTACTTGGTTAGGTGTTAATAACTAGGGGTTTCACCCTATGTTCACATTTTCGCTTCAGTTATTTACACTAAATTTACAAACATGTATAACCAGTTGTAAACAACGTGTTTCACAAAAACGTAAATCAATTTCTGTCTAAATTACTATAAAAATATTTGCACTAAAATCATTACAGTGAAATCTTAGCATAGGGTAATTTCCTAATAAAATATATAGTGTTATTTCCTAATATGATCACTTTTGATGTAAACGTTCGAAGTCATCCTATACTGAGATTTATCTGTGTAAAATAATGATTTTGTCTAGAGTTAGAATGGCAAAAAATAATTTCTAAATTATTATTCTTATGCATTTTATTTTTTCGCACTCTCCTCGCAGCATAAACAGCATAGACCACAGAGCACTGCAATTAGTCCACAAGCAGCATCAACTTCGTTACTATTCGTGGTTCTGAAAACAAAATAATTAATAAAAGTAATTATTGTTACAATATAAAAAAGTACTCAATGTAATTTAATTTAGCTCGATATATTTCGCAAATTTACATCTCAGCGCCATATGTTTCTCCTGCATAATTCTTACAGAATTTCTAAAAGCATTTTAGAAGTAATTTAAAAGAGTATGATAATTTTAATTATAATTTCAATTCATTAGTTTTTAAGTAAAACAATTTTGACTTTATGGTCAAAACATTCTTCATAAAAACAAAGTTGCTTATACCAGACTATGTGGGCGGTACACAAGTAAGGAAGTTTTACAATTGAGTTAACAGTGTCTGGTAGTTGTGTTACAAATCTCCCAGTAGATTTGCATCTTCTTGTACACTTACGTATTAACTCTACTTACATGAATTTATCGGCTCTTCGACAGTGAGTTACTATATCGTTTATGGCCGATATTGTAGTTGTTTATCTTGGCATGCTGCCTTTCCGATATATGATGCAATCTACATTAATACATTATTCTGATATACAGCATGTCACAGCTAACAAGGAGAATGCCAAGCTTGGTAATCACAGATTTTGATTATTTTTATATATGTTGTAAGGAAGAAGCACATTAGTCACAGGTCCAATGGATTTTATACAACGTAACACGTTCCGGCATCGAACCCGGGCCCTCGGAACAACCAGCAGACGCCATACCAATTGAGCTACGACCAACGCAGTTATCGTGTTAAAAAGTAAGTATTTAACTTGTGTTATAATATTAGACCCCCCTCCCATTTCTGGAGAACTAAGGAGTGTTGTATAAAATCCATTGAATCTGAGACTAAGGGGCTTCTACCCTACAATATATATAACGGCTATAACCTTGCAGCGCAAGATAGAATGTCAAACATGAGCACACTACCCAGTGGTGTACATGAGACGAATTCGTCTTAATTAATTCACATCCTTTGTTAGTATTATTAATTTAGAGCGCAGTTTCAGTATTGGTGAAAATTTAATGGGTAACTTATGTTAGTTGTAAAAGCGTTACTTGAAATTGTTAATCAATACTCATAAAACTGTTATCATGATTAGCTAACTTAGTAATTAGCGAACTGTCTTGATGTTGTCCAGTTCCTTAACCGAGTTAAAGTGGATGTAGGACAGTAAAATCTTTTTTTCAAAGATCTTATAGGTTTTCAATTAGAGAACTTTCTGTTACTAATTTCAAATAACCTAAATTCAAAAAGAAACCCTTATTTAGTTTCCAACAAACCATTAGACCGGGAGGCGGCTGCACAGACAATCACCTCATCGAGTTCACGGCTGAAATTCCAGAATTAGTTAAAACTCGATTCGCATATTAAAACGCAATCGGTCTGCCAAGTCATATCTTGGTGGAAAACACCCGAAAACCCGATTTTAGCGGTTGGCTCGTAGGTTTACCATTGTATTTTCCTGCACCCAGTTCTCCATGTTTTCATACTTTTGGGTGCAGGAAAACACAATGGTAAACCTACGAGTCGACCGCTAAAATCGGGTTTTCGGGTGTTTTTCACCAAGATATGACTTGGCAGACCGATTGCGTTTTAATATGCGAATCGAGTTTTAACTAATTCTGGAATTTCAGTCGTGAACTCGATGAGGTGATTGTCTGTGCTGCCGCCTCCCGGTCTAATATTTTTTCTTATTCAAACAGTCTTTTTTATAACTATGACAATATTAACTACTCATAAAAGGCTTCAAATTTGCATTGTGTATATTTCACTATCTTTCAGAATATCTTAAAAAAATAGTTCATATAAAATTTTCTTAAATATACCGGGCTCTTAAACGTACTTAAGTCAGAAAAGTTTGATGAAACAGGTCTAATAGTTCATGTTCATACCTCTCAATCTTTGAGTTTTAGGGGATGTAGTTTATTTCTTTCAAAAGAATGAAACTACTAACTTTCAAACCATTCTTTACTTGTTACTTTCAGTAACAGCTGGGAAGTTCTCTATTCACTTTTCCAGGACATTGATAATTTTAAATCACAAAAAAAAAATATATATATATATATATATATATATATATATATATATATATATATTTCACAACAATAAACATTTGTTTGGTACAATAAAAAAATATATGCTAAAAGTGATTACAGCACACTTAAAGGCTTATAAATGCATTTTAATAAATTACTAGCTTAGTACACACAATCAGTGACACTCTCAAGATCCATAATGGTATAATAAACTATTTTGTCATTTTATTTTATTTTAATGATAACAAGTTGGAAATTGTACGTTAAACGTGACAAATGAGGTGCGTTCGTACTATAGCTAGTTATATAAATATTCAGATGTTGATGATTTTTAATTCTGTGACGTCTATCTATATCGTCTGCAGATTAATTTCTGTAGTACAATACGTGTCTCGGTTGCTTGGCGATTAAACCTCGGAAGCTCCTAAAACAAGAAAGCACCGATTTTTTTTTTAAATTCAAATTTCTTAATAAATGTTTTTATTAATATCTTCTAAAGTTTTGATTTGATTTTAATAAAATTTGAAATGTCTCGAAAAAATTCTGCAAAGATAATATACCTTAAATTTCAAACCATTCGGTTCGGTAGTTTTTGCGTTGTTATATGCGGACGAACGGACAGATAGACGGACAGACAGACAGACGGACCAGACGACGACAATAGGTGCTACGTATTTATTTAATTACGAACGCACCTAATAAGGGATTTTCTTATATAATTATATATTAAAATAATGTACAAAATTATGCATTTTGATGTACTTCATGAGCGATCTAAAATATATACAGGGTGATTCATAAAAGATGGGCAGAACTTTAAGGGGTTATAGTACACTTAAAGACAAATAATATTAAATAGGAGACTAAGGGTCCCAGACGTATTCCCAAGGAGATAGGGGGCATTAAAGTTTAGGGTCCGAAATTTCAAATGATTATAAAACATGGAAAAATTGGTCGATTCGTTTGCGGTTTTTGCAAAAAATTTTCTTTATGCCAGTATTTTCTTGAAATAAAATTTTAAAGTTCAATTTCAAAAAATGCCGATAGGGGGCGCTTTAGACTTTGGAGTAACAAACAACTATTTTTTAACGTTATTTTTTGTATTTCTTTAAATGATTTCGAAAGCTTAGACTTAAACTTAAATTTTGATCTAAAAATCTGAGTCCTAACGAGTAGTTAAGTAGCGTAAACTGAAATTTGAAATTTGAAACCCTTCTCCCCCCAGAACAAAAATCAGTTATTCCCGATCTTTGTGTCGTAGATTAGGCTCTAACTACTGCCGCGTTTTGCTAAAATTATTCTTTATGTCAGTATTTTCTTGAAAATAAATTTTAAAGAAAATTTTCAAAAAATTCTGATAGAGGGCGCTTTAGACTTTGGAGTAACGAACAACTATTTTATACCGTTATTTTTTGTGTCTCATTAAATGCTTTCTAAAGCTTAGACTTAAATTTTCAGCCCAAAATCTGAATCGTTAGACGTGGTTAAGTTTCTGGGGAGAGGGGTTTGAAATTTCTACTCCTGAGCACAGTTCAGTTTACCATGTCCACACATTGTGTGCTGTGATACGAGGTAAAAAGACACAAATTAGGATTATGTTACCAAAGCATATTTATTAACATGTAATCACAATAAATGTTCAAAATTGTGACCACCAGAGGTTATGCACGCAGAACAACGGCGACGAATGGAACGGCGAACATTCGCGAAAACATCAGGCTTTTCGAGCACTTCCCCTACAGCGGCGGAAAGTCTGGCGACCAGTTCCTCGGGGGATTCAATGGGTGTCTCATACATAAGAGCCTTCAATCGTCCCCAAAAAAAGAAATCGAGGGGTGAAAGATCTGGCGAGCGAGCAGGCCAAGCAACAGGACCACCTCGACCAATCCATCTGTTCGGAAATGTGATGCCCAGATAGTTGCGGACGTCTCGTACGTAATGGGCTGGCGCTCCATCGTGCTGGAACCACATGACCCGCCGGATGCGTGGAGGAACAACGTTTAACAGGTCTGGCAGCACATGTTGCAGAAATGTGAGGTATGTTTTACCGTTGAGGCTTTCAGGAAGAAGGTACGGTCCGATTAGGTGGTCTCCGAGGATTCCTGCCCAAACATTGATGGAAAAGCGTCTCTGATGAGCATGTGGATACGTAGCATGTGGATTGACATCCGCCCATACATGTGCATTGTGTGTGTTAAATGTACCTTCACGTGTGAAGGTACATTCATCGGTGAAAAGCACAGTTCGTCCAAAATGTGGATTTAGCGCGTTCTGCTGCAGAAACCAGCGGGCGTGACCAAATGTTCATCCTTCAGTACCCTCCAAGTCGTGGACTGTGAGGTATCCACCTGGCTAGCCACTGTTCGTGTACTTGTACTTGGCTGCGCCGCTACTACATCCAGAATGGCTTCTGCAACAACTACTGATTCGTCCTTTTTTGCACGACCTGCATTCGACCGGGAAGCGAGAAATGATCCCGTCTCACACAACTGTCTGTGCAAGCGCTCGAAAGTTTTGCGGTTAGGCAACCGCCTGTTAGGAAATCGCTCTCCGTACATTCGTTGTGCCTCTGCACCATTTCCATCTGCCGCTCCGTAAATTAAATGCATCTCAGCCTTTTCCTTATTCGTGAAGGGCACCATCTTCCGATTCATTACTACAGCGACTTACACTTGACTCACCGTTCAGTGGTTTTTATGCCTGAATCGTGTCGAAATTTTGCATACGTGTTCTTCTTCTTCCCCATTTGACATTTGCATACTTTCTGTTTCCTTCTTCACCCGGTGACTAGCGTCAGGAATGGAGCTTTAACGTTTGCATGAGCGACGTTTCCAACTGTGCCAGTGCCTTTATGAGTGAATTCCGACTATGCAGTCCTTGACGAAAGTTGTATTTTTGCCTCGTATCACAGCACAGAATCGTTGGGCATGGTTAAGTAGTGCAAACTGAACTATGTTCAGAAGTTGAAATTTGAACCCCCTCCCCTCGCTACTGAACCACGCTCAGCGATTCAGATTTTGAGCTGAAAATTTAAGTTTAAGTCTAAGCTTTAGAAAGCATTTAATGAGACACAAAAAATAACGGTATAAAATAGTTGTTCGTTACTCCAAAGTCTAAAGCGCCCTCTATCGGAATTTTTTGAAAATTTTCTTTAAAATTTATTTTCAAGAAAATACTGACATAAAGAATAATTTTAGCAAAACGCGGCAGTAGTTAGAGCCTAATCTACGACACAAAGATCGGGAATAACTGATTTTTGTTCTGGGGGGAGAAGGGTTTCAAATTTCAAATTTCAGTTTACGCTACTTAACTACTCGTTAGGACTCAGATTTTTAGATCAAAATTTAAGTTTAAGTCTAAGCTTTCGAAATCATTTAAAGAAATACAAAAAATAACGTTAAAAAATAGTTGTTTGTTACTCCAAAGTCTAAAGCGCCCCCTATCGGCATTTTTTGAAATTGAACTTTAAAATTTTATTTCAAGAAAATACTGGCATAAAGAAAATTTTTTGCAAAAACCGCAAACGAATCGACCAATTTTTCCATGTTTTATAATCATTTGAAATTTCGGACCCTAAACTTTAATGCCCCCTATCTCCTTGGGAATACGTCTGGGACCCTTAGTCTCCTATTTAATATTATTTGTCTTTAAGTGTACTATAACCCCTTAAAGTTCTGCCCATCTTTTATGAATCACCCTGTATATTAACCGTGAAGTATATATCAGTTTCCACTAAAATACTATTTTCACCTATATGCTGTAATCTCGGTGGCCCGAGTTGGATCTCCGGATTTTCATAACATTAACCCTTTATCTACTGACGGTACTTAGAAGTACCAGTAAAATAACTTGTTATAAAATTCATTTAATGCATCGATTAGTAGTAATACAGTTTAGAATGAGTTTTAGATGCATTAATTTATCTTGTTCCAAAAGCATTATTGGATACACAAAACAAAAATGTTTTTAAAAGGATGATTTCTTTTGCCTTTGCATCTTTTCAGCTTTCTTGACGTTGGGGGAGAGGGGGGAGGGATTTTCAATTCGGAAATATTTCTATATTTCTATTGTAAGAACATTATATTTGTACATTTCCTAATTCTACAAAATACTAAGAAAAATATTTAAAATAAAATATTTGAATGGTGTTATAAATATTGCACAAAATCACTATAAATTCAAATTTAATTAATCCTCCTAAATCCTTCAATCATTCTAAAATCCCTCTAAAATTTATTAAATGATTATGGAAATCTTCTAATGTAGTTTCAACAATTCACGAAATATGCTTTAGAAGATAAAATTTTCATGAATTCATAATTCAGTACATAAAGGGTTAACTCGGTGAAAAATTAAAAAATAGCAGCAATTGAGGTGGAAGCAGTATAAACGTAAATTATAGTTCGTGAAGAATCAATACTTTTCCAATACAATATAAAAGGTTCGCACGTTCTGAAATAAATCAAATATAAAATTCTTACAAGTAAACTCTTAATGTTTACAATTATATACAAAGCAGTCAGTACATGATATAGTGAGAAAATAAAAGTGGAAATATATTATTTAAGCAATACAAAAAAATTTCCCAACTGATTATGTAGTTATAGGTTGTAAAGTGTCTTACACAGAAATAAAAGATTTATCTTATTTCTTGGCTACATAAATCTTTTGCTGCAGAAGCCCGATGGTTTGATGGCTTGACTGAAGAAAAATTCTTCACATCGGTATACTCCATTTATTCTGCCTCAACATTAAATATGCTGTTTTTTAAGACTTAAAATTGTACCAAGAGAAGATGCACAAATGATATTGACTGTTTTGTCAGGTACTCAACTTTCTTGTTGCTTGCCACAAAATGAAAGAAATTTTCTTTAATATTCTCCCTCCTTTCAATTTGAGCATATTAGCGCACATGATCAGATTTACATTATTGTGGATGAGAAATGTAATTCCAACTGTTATATGTATATATGGCAAAATAAAGTGAGTATATTCTGATGTAAACAAAAAAAAGATTACTTTTTAACATATAAGTTCTATTTGACACACACAAAAACATTACTATCACAAATATGTTCTCATAAAATGATCCCGATTTCGTAATTATTGAACTTTATGTAGTATTTATATTTAAAAGAACTTTATAAAAAAGCCATTTTTAAGTTGTTATTATTCTACCTATTCTACAAACTTAACAAAGCGTGTTAAATAAGATTCTAAATCAGATTTGTAGGCATATTTTCCTAGTTTTGTTTGGTCAAATAACACTATTTATATTTTTAACAAAAGTAAATATATTTATTCTTAAATTAATCTAATTAAAAAATATTTTACTTGACATTTTTCGTTCACATTAATAATAGAAATAACATGTTAGACGAAGCTGACTCCAATAATAAGCCTGACTTGAAATCATTTTATTTACGGGGGTAAATTAGTAAAAAACTATAAATAATGATTTAAAAGATCTAGTGACAACTCATATTCTGTAAAAGTAATTAAGGTCAATTGAGGCAACTATGAGACACCCAAAAAATTGGGCTAATATGAGACCCGCAAAAAATCGGGCTAATGTGAGACACACAAAAAAGGTACCAATTTTTATACTACAAAGTTGACATTGTTATTGTTTTGTAAGCAATATATCATATTAGTGATGTCCATCACGAATGTACTCAAAATATAAAAAGAAAAATTAAAAAATATATATACAGTACATAACCTTACCTTTTTTTCAAAAGAAAACAATTTCGGTCAGTCTTTAAAATTTTTGATGTACAACACTTAAATAAAAACTTGGATTAAATACTCTAATAGGCCTTTACTAAATAAGAAATAGTGCGTCCTTTTAGCTTTGAAATTTTGGAATGTGTTTAACTCAGCTTAAATTACAAAGAATCAATGTCAGGGGGCTAATGTGAGACAATATAAGAGGTTAATAAGAGTCAGTGTGTGGTGCCAGTGTTGCCAGTTCGCTATTTTTGTAAATTCAGATTGCTTCATCGCGACCCCTTTTTTGAAGTAGAAATATTCGTCTTATTCGATAACAGATTTAACACTGCAACAATAAGGCGAATTATGCTATTTTTAAAAGTGGTGGCAAACAAGCAATCTGAATTTTAAAGAAAGTTGCGTACTGGCAACATTGTGTGGGGCTAACATGAGACAATGATTGAGGCTCTAATAATACAATTCTATCATATAGCTTGAAACATCTACCAAAATAAAAACAGAAAGTGTTAATCTTTGATTGCTTTTTTGTTTTTGTTTTTCTTTTTTTTTCTAAGCCTAATAGTATATTCTTCAATATTTGCTACAGAATTTTAATAGAATGATATGAAATGCTAGCTAGTTGATTTTAAAATAAAAATAAAAGTGACATTGAAGTCAATGCAATCAATGCAAACATGTGTATTTTGTAACACTGAAAATGGAACGTAATTGCAAACCGAAATGAAGTAGAAGTGTTTATTCACAAAGTATTTAGAAGAAGTCAAAAATGGATATTTAATGGTGAATCATTACGTTGTTTAATTGCCGTAAAATTATGTCAATGCAAACCATCTGACATTCTGCATCTGCTATATAACTCCTGTTAGAGGGAAACGATTAATCAATTTCTTCAAGATATAGTGAGATGTAGCTTTTACAGACAATAAAGAAATATGCTGCTGCAAAGAAGAAAATTAAAAGAATAGATACTAGTTCAAGAATGATTACAACTGATGAGTGGGTAGCCGATCAGAAATTAAGAATAGAGAAAAAATGTTAGAAAATTTAGAATAGAAAATGAGGAAAACAATTAAAAGAAAAACAACATAAATATCTTAATAACTGCAAAAAATGAAAATGAGACAAAGAAAGAAAATAAAAAGAAAATTTTCATAAGAAAATCAAACCAAATACTGATACTATAGAAGATGAAGAAGATACAAATGTTGAAAACTATACAGGAGAAATTTAAGAGGCAGATAAATTTAAGCAGAGAAATTTAAGACGCAGTTATTGAAGCAGAGAAATTTTAGAGGCAGTTATTGAAGCAGAGAAATTTTAGAGGCAGTTGTTGAAGCAAAGAAATTTAAGAGGAAGTTAAGAGGATTGCACAAGCACAGAAGTTATTACACAAGTGGCAGGTGAGATTCCGGTAGATTAAATTGAAAATGAAGCAGTTATAAAAATACAAAACCTAATTAAAACGAAGAAAAAGGAATTGATTAATAAATTGTTCAAATGCTACAGGAAAGGCAGTGTTTTCATGTTAGTGATGGAGTATCATTGACATACTTCATTGCAAATGCCTAATGAACAGAAATTGCCCCATTTGCGCCTATGACGCACCAATATTTCAAGAGAGGAACTTTTGTTTTAGCTAACGGTAAGCGTGAAGTTAGAAAGTCTACTCACTATAAATAAGTTTGCATCATAAACGAAATATATAAAGACAAAGGAGAGGTAACAGTCCAAGGTTTGAGATGTTCTAGTTCTAAGATTCATCTAATTGTTGATTTCATGTATAAAGGAGATGAAATCATAGCAGTGGACGTATGGACACTGTTAATATTCTGTGTTTCTCTGAAAGAACATTAAAAATAAGGAATGCTGTATGTAGTTTTCTTGACTGTATAAATATTAATGGACAATTAATTACTTCAATTAGCCAAGATCGTTCACTACATTTACGATGTTTTCTTTTTTATATAAAGGTTGTTATACTATATAAATTTAAATCTAAAAACTCATAAAATATAATTTAAGCGTTGCAGATAATTTTCTTCGTATTTTTTTATCCTAAATTATTATTTAATAAATTAGGAAATTAGTTTATTGTAGCGGGTTTTCGTGAGTATTCTAGTAACGTTATTACAGGTCTCTCATCTTCTTACTGTTTCAAATTAATGTTGCCTCATTTTAGTCCCATAGCCGCCTCACATTCTATTATGAGATAGGTTTTTACTTTTTGTCATCTTCATTTTTATGACAAGTAATATTTTTTAGCCATAAACACACAGATAAAGGAAACAGAAACACAAATACAAGTACTTTTTATTTGGAACTAGAGTAAACAGATTGAACTTGACTATGAAAGTTTAAAATTCTGCCACATAATTATCCCGATTGATCCTATTTGAAATTATACAAAAATCGATTCAATGAATAGCTTGTTAATGTTTAGAAGAACCTGTTTGAACTTTATAAAACCTGTGAGAACTTTATAGAATCTGTGAATGTTTTTATAAACTCTCATAAATGTAAAGAAAATTATCCACTTTTTGCAGACAAAACACAAATATCATATTTGTTTGAATAAAAAAATAATTCATAATTGCCACGTGGCGCACATCAGTAGGAAATCTGTTCTGATTCTAACCTCCAGCGACGCTTGCATGCTTAGAAACTACATTTAAAGCTGAACACATTTGACTATTACCTCAATGCGCTGCACTGTCTTCAACACGAAATATACCGAGTAATATATTACCCCAATAAGATTATTCAAGATAAAGTAAACACTGGATGGCAGCACGTTTACTGCACTTGATAGAGTCCGTATGCGATAGGGTGTTTGTTTATATAGTCAGCTGGTATTCAGAAGAACATTTAGTTGTAACAGTGGAAGTTTAATCTTATTTTAGTTATACTTATTATTTTGTCCTTAATCATATTAACTGATAATGAAATCATATGAGTTGCAAATTTATAAACTGCGTTAAAAAGTGTCCCATCCAGGAGTCAGGCCAGGGACCTTTTGCTTACTATACTAACTGAGCCACCTGGACAACTCTGACGTACAAATTTCCCTCAGGCAGCTTTTTGACACTTGTGTTGCCTGTGATGGGTTTTACATGGCATATGTTAAACGACGTTTTACACCTTACAACATATATCTTTCGGAAAATTCGACACACTCTAGGCGACGACTTTTAACTTTTGATCAAAGGACAGTGGTTATGTGTTAAAAAACCCCTTTCACAACTCAGTCAAGTCATCAAAAAAGCCTTTAAAGTTCAGCGCAATATGCAAAAAGAACTGTCTTTCCGTGTCAGCGCATCTGCCTTTATAAATCAGCGAACGCACCAACAAACATCTCGCAACATCGTTACTAAACTCGCAGCAGCTGGCGAACGCCTGCATACGAAGAATTTCTCTCGCTGTATCTTCTTCCATCGGCGCGCGAAGTAGTGGTAATACCGGATATTTTTCGACCAAGCTTCCTTCACTCGGAATGGCAACGCATGTGAATGACTAGTGTTTTTTTCGACGAGCAGTGTGTTGGATGGTATAAAGTCTCAAGCGAAAGAAGGGTGGTATCCCATTCATTCGAGAATTTTCTCGTGTGAGGAGCCACCCTAGTGAGTTTCTGTGTTTGTGAAAAGTGAAAGTTTTGTTCCAGTATTATATATTAGTGCAGTGCGAAGTCTATCTACTAGTTTAAAAATGTGTAAACAAGTTACAAAGTGCTTCTTAATGCATGTTTGAAAAAGTGACAGCGTTCATCAAAAAGATTGCAATCGTATGTGCATGAATCAACAAAAATAAAGAAAAAATGTGCCTACAGGTGAAACAAATATTTTTACTGCATTTAAATGAATATATATGTTAAATAATTGACAATAATTTCTGATGGATGCTGATAGATTAAAATAGTTAAAAATTAATAGTAATATGGAGCACCCACATGTAAAAATTGTAATATTATATGATAACACATTATTTGAATGCATTCTTATTATGATTAATATTAAATTGTGTAATAATTAACATGTCTTATATTCAAATAAATAATCGAGAATAATCTCTAAAGTATTATTATTTTTTGTTTAATTAGCATGAAGTGTTTTATAATATGTACTTTTAGTTTTCAGCTATTTCAGGTTGTTGCTCGGGATGCTAAGGTGGATTGTTATTGTGGCCAACATTTATTGGTACGGAATCACTATTTCGATCAGGTTTAGAAATTTAACTTGTGTTCCCTTTTGAACATTTAATCGTGTCCCCCTTTAGTTTATTTTTATTTTGCACCATGAAGCCTTTTTCCATCAGCCGAATTTATCATCATTTTTTATCATTATGTTTTACACCATGTAGTCTATATGTTAGAATCTATTAATGTGCACTATGTTTTGCTTCTTCAAGGCATAGTTCTCCTTACTAAAGCATATTCGATAAATATCTTTACGTTTTAAATTTAAACCAAAAGAAGCTTTTTACCTATAAGTGGTTGTAACTTTTTTTCAAAACGAGATAAAGTTTTGCGGTAATATTAATTTTTGTTACACTTTTGGTATACTAGCCAATAGTATAAGGAAAAAGTTAATCTAGGACCGGGCCAAATTTCCTATGGAAATGTGCGGTACTGTTTTCGGCAGATTTTAGCTTGCATTATAGTATCACTCGTACTCTACCCTGTTAGAAATATTTATACTAATTAATAAATTGAGCAAATGAATGAGGAATAAGGCTCCATTAGGATCCACTCACTCATGTATAACCTGCGTATCAACACAACGAATTTTTAAAAAATGTAGGGAGATGAGGAAGTTAAGAAAGGTACAACATTTTCAAAATTCTATGGAAAATATCTAATATTGCAATATATTTTTCGCAAGAACTACTGAAGCGATATAAATCGCTTTTTAAATAGTTGTGAAAGTAGCTAAATTAAGTATAAACATGCCTTTTGCCGAGAAATAAAAAAATTGCAATTGTTACGTTTTTATAATTCAAACTTTTTTTTAATAATATAATTAATGTTACTAAGGAAGAAGTAATTTTAAAGAAAAAATGCCACCGAAATATAGTTAATTATATTACCAAGCCGAATATAAATATGTATAGAAATCGCTTCAGTAGTTTCGACAAAAGGTACATTATCATCATATGTTGTCCGTAGGATTTCGAAATGTCGATATTTTATTTGAATGGAAAACAATTATTTGCTTAGATATGAAACGGAATATCATATTTCATATTTTGCAGTGAGTTTGTTTAGGCTTTCTTAGTCCATAAAACGCTGTCTCGTAATGCGAAAGTTCTATCTGATTGGATTACTCTTTGGAGAAAATAAAAAAAAAAAAAATATTTCTCTGTAAGCAACAATGCCGTTAGAATTTTGTCAAATGTGCTAGCCTTCGTAGTACTTGCTTGAATCTGTTGCATAATCAGAATTCTAGCCAATTCGAAAGACATTAAGCGAAATATGTCATCTAATTTCAGCTGATTTTGTCAATTAAAACTTTCCAATTCAAGGCAATAAAAAAATTCTATATGAAGCATTCAAAGATACAAATCAATACTTGTTAGTACAATCAAACCTCAATAAAGAGTAACAGAGAGCCTGATTACTACAACGATAAAATATGGAACAGTCTCGCGCTCCGATTTTTAAAGGGCCTCCAAAGACCCAAAATCATTAGTACTTAATACATTTACCGGTATTTGCTTTCTTTAAATAAATATTAATTGAGGTTGAAAAATATGTTATATGTCTCCAACTTACACTCTGCACCAGAGGTAATGTAAATCCACGTATAATGTCATGTTTAATAAGTCCCTGATAACTTTCTGTATACAGTTTTACTCCACTTATTTAGAGTCACGCAGCAATCAATTTCAGTTTTCTAGAGTGAACCTTTATGGATCTTTGACTATATGAACATTTGTTTGCTGCAATAATCAAAGTAGGTTCTGGAAAAGTTACCACAATTGGTAATTGATTTCCTAGAGTAAATTCGTTGGGAGGCCACCGTAATACTTACCCATCATGGATAGGCATAATATAAAATATGAAAATAAAACATGTGTAAACTATTTATAAAATGCATTGCAATTTGAATAAAATCGTGGCTTGATGACGTCATAAACATTATATGCTTTATTACTGAATTGAGTAAAAGAAACATCCTTATAACTCCAAAATTGATAATCATATTTACTAATGGTTTACCGCGTCGGATTAAGCGTCTCATTTCTAATTAAAATATATCTTTGAATTGAAATTTGAATGAAATACAGGGTCATGAAAAATCGAAGAGTGGGGAAAATAGGATTACAAATATCTCAGCAACTCATTATCCGATCGACTTCATTCTTTATGCAAAATTTATATTTTTGTATTGTCTTTTATATTCACTCCTTAAAATAAACAATTTCGAATTTTGTTATATACCTTTTATCAGAACGAATAATTTTAGAGTCCGAAAAAAATAGTTCCGGATAACCGAGATTACTGAAATTCAATAAGCTTCTTCCCATTATTACATACTAAGTACATACCAAATTTCAAGTCTCTATCTCAATTTGTTCGGGAGATAGAGCGTTTACAGACACACATACACACAGACAGACAGATGGCGATTTTTTTTCTAAAAATATGCTTTTCGGAATCTTTAGTGTCTCAAACGTGTAAATCCGTCATTTTTTTTCGATTTTCAAAACTATTACAAGATTTACCCTATACTACGTATGATGGGTAAGTAAAAATATTAAAAAAAACGACAATTTATGAGATCAGATTAACTATAAGATACCGCATTTCGGTGCTAACTAAAATCTGTCAGTTACGAGACAGTATTTGATTTTATGTTGAACATAAAATTATTTTCAAGTTATTTTGAATTAGTTAAAGTTAAGTTGCATTGGAATTGTATTTTATATTATTTTATTTCATATTTAGTATTTCGATTTTCTAACAATTTTAACACAACATCTACGTGTATCTGTTGTTTTAAGTAGTTATTAGAAATATTCAATGTATAGCACTCACTCTACATTTTAGACCAAAATGTTTGAAAGATAAGCACCTATTATGTAATCGTAAATACAGTAAAAAATTGAAAAAAAAAATTTAGTTACCTATAACTACCAAAACTAGGATTAAAAAATCCACCAGAAGAAGAGGAGACAGCAGGCTCATAAGAAGGGTTAAAAAACCCACCTGACGAAGAACCAATAGCAGGTGATATAGTTATAGGGTTTGAGTACCCTGAAGAAGCGGCAGTACCTAGTTCATAAGACATTTTGAATATCTAGTCTAGGTAATATTTTATTAAAGTATGTTTATTTTGTTAGAAAAAAAGGTTGATAAAGGGGAACACCCAATTCCTGATCGATAATAACTATGTTGAATTGATGACCATGGTTTTGGCCTGTAGCTGTGTCAAATTATCAGAATCGAGATATCAGAAGAAACGTATTAGATAAGATATTATGTAGAATATTTCTATCATGTGCGTATTATTTGCGCTGTCCTTGAAGTTAAAATTTATTTTTTGTTCTATATCGCATTTTTGAAAATAATGCATAGATATAAGATTTACCACAGCACGAGGAATATATTCAATAGACAAATATATCCACGATAAATATATCAAATTTAATCAGTAAAATAAATCGATGATTAGCAATGAAGAAATATATATATTTAAAATGTACAGTAGAAATATATAAATATCACTGTCTATAGTTTCAGTTCTTATTCATGCAAAAAATATATATATATAGTTTTACTTCGAATTAAAGTTTCGATTTTATTCGCTTTTACACTGATGTCCAGAAATTAAGGGGCAGTGACCGGACACTTTCAATTTCAGACGTTTTGTCGAATATCTACCGAAATTCATGAGGAAATGCCCGAAATGCCCTTGAACTTTGAGTATGTAAAGAACATATTTGATTTTTTATTTATTTTTTTTTTTTAGTGAAGATTTATCCCAAGGACAATTACGGGGTAATAATAAATTTAATAATAGAATTGTATTTGCGTTTCCCAAAGAAACAGAAAACGATCAAAATAATCCGTCACTCTTGCAAATGACTATGTGGGTATTGTTCACCGTTTTTGTGCATTTGTGTAAAAATAGCACATATATATTCTTGAAGATAACGTTTCTGTGAAAAATCCAAATTATTTCTAATAGCATGCAGAGTATTCAACCGAATGTAACACCGCTTTCCAAAAACTTGACAAAGAAAGTAGAAATAGTATAATGCAATTAAAAGATTAATATATTGAATATTTGATGACATATGGGTATTTGTATGAAATAAATTTTAACTGCACATGCGCCAACTATACCAAAGATTTTCTTTCATGATTTGGTAGTCAATTCTATAGAGCAGCTTATATAAAAATTCCATTCAAAAATCTTGAACATTCAGGAAGTTACAGGCAATACAGTGAGCTAATTGATAAATTTGGGAAGAAATCCGATAAGGATTTTCTCCCATAAACCCTCATATATCATATAAAAAATCCTCATATAAATGTCCTCCCATAGGGCCTACCATGAAGCCAATTTTTTGGAGGTAGTGCTACATAATTTGTCTTTTGTCTTCTTATGGGCTGCTCATTCAGCTGGATGGTCACCTGAACTAAGACTTACTGCATACGATATAGTTGACTCCAAGAAGTTAATTCAAATTGATTTGTTTTCTCTGAGTGAAAACGTATGCAGGCAGGGAGTCAAACCAAAGATTTTTGGCTTAAATTTGCAATAATATGCCTGTTAATCTACCTCGACCTACAACCGGCCAACACATTTCACTCTGGATGAAATTAGTTGGCCGATTGTCAATCGAAGTAGCTTAGTAGGCAGAACATTGGAATGTTAAGCCAAAGATCTTGGGTTCGACTCCCAGCATGGACACTTTTTCACTCAGAGAGAGGGAAAGCAATCAAAACATCAATATTTTACTATGATTTTTACTATGATGAAGTGGTGTAAGTTTCTCTCATTTTTCAATCTCACTACTGAATCATTCTACTTAAAATTTAAAAAAATGGAATGCTTGTCTGGAAATACTTTTTCTACGCTATATCTACACACTTCTGAAAATTAAAAAAACGCGGATATTAATCTTGGATACACAAACTGAAAGTTGAGAAAAACGAATTTCTTTGATAGATAAAATACTAGTAAATTGTTTCAAATTTATCAACGGAAACATTTTCAATTAAGCATGACGTCATATTCATAGATCGAAACCTTTCCACCAATGTCTGATTATATTATCACAATCAAACACTAGAAGTTTACGTTTATGGAGTATTTTTGTTGTCAAAATCTAATATCATCGAAAGTCCTGTTTCATTGCCAAAACTTGCATGCAATAAAACTTTACTTAAAACTTTTTAACTCAGAAAGTAGCAGATAAATATAGCAGTCATTATTCGTGGCGTTTATAATGTAAATCTAAATCAGCATAAACCTTTTGCTAAGTCGCAAAATTGTTATTTTCTGTATAGATTTATTAGAAACTGTATAACTACAGTTTTGGCTTTGGAAACATCTTCTAACAACGTGTCGAGAAATGCTAAAATTTTTAATGAGTGTTGTCCGAACGAATATTACACTAATTTTAAAGCACTTTCCAAAATTAAATGTGAAAAATTTTTGTTTTCGAGCAACTAGAATCCTAAAGGAAGAACTAGCACACTCATGATGATCAGAAATTGCAAATATGAACTGCTTCGTTTCCTTCATGAAAACACATTTAGTACAAAATAAATCCGTAGCTGATAATATGATAGCGTTTATCGCGCCTATAATAGGAGCTGGTAATACATGCTAAATTGAGTTTAACACTTCAAAACTTCTTAATAATTTCATGACTGACTAGACAAATTATTAACTGTGTATTTTAATCGAATGGATCCTTAACAGAGCGTTTTCAAGAACATTATGGAATTTAAAAGTATAATTTATTAAATATTTAGTATTCAGTAATAAAATCTTTGCGACCAGTTTTGAAGAAATAATTCATCAATTAAAATATTCTCCTGTGGAAATTGGAGGAATGAGTAGTTTAAAAAATCGTACCTTTAATTTTGATTATTTGTAATCATTAAAAAAATTACCACAGCATTATGTTTCTGAAAATGTTTTCCAATTTAATAACTTTGCGCACAAATCATGTGACGCCTTTTTGCACAAAATATGATCCGAGGAAAAAGTAATTTCTAGCTCTCATTTTCAAAAAATAAACAAATAAATAAATAAAAATAAAAATCAGCCATGAAAAAGTAAAAAATTAAATTAAATTAATCAAATAGCTCAAGAATTGTGTAACTGCACAGACAAATATGGTGAAAACGTACACCTAATAATGTGTACCGTGCTAGGAAAGTCTGGTGAAAGTTTACTTCTACTGATGTGTAACCTTACACACAATTACTGTGAAAGCTTACACACAATTACTGTGAAAGCTTACATGCAATTGTGGTGTAACCTTACACCGAAATTTGTGATATGTTTCACAATATTATGGAGTAACCTTACACAAGAGCTGTGTAATGTTACACCAGTTATATCAGTTAAATACCACTGTAAGATTGGAAGCAGAAATGCTGTCTCCAGTTTTATGGAGTAACGTTACACCAAATGTTTTACAGTGTCCGCCAAATTGGAAGATTCTTATAGAGAAATGAAGACTTTTTGAGACTATGTTTTGTATATTTTCTGTTATGTATTTCATCTTTCTTGACAGAAAGCGCTTAACTCATTTATGGTGCATCTCTGTATTCAGTACGTTCGTAATTGCGTCCACTGCCAATTGGCGAAATTTAGTTGATATTATATAGTGAATGAAGTATTGTTTTCTGAAAACACTTTAATGGTATCCACATTTACATTAAACCATATTGTTTCTAATATATTTTTGGCTTTATTCTAACCTTGGCTAAAGATTCAATTACGGTAGATTAGAAAATCTATCATTATTCCTATTTAATCATCTTGGATAATGTGTCATAATCGAGCCGCATACTTATTGACGTATTTTTTTCAGAAGTATTTATCTATAACTGTATAATATACAATATAATATAGATGTAGATATATATATATATACGTATATTACATTCTTAGATATAGTATGTGGTTCAAATATACATATCGGTATACTTTTCCTTCGTAGGGGTCTTGACGATTTAAAAAACAACTTGGCGCAATTCGGGGTTCAGAATATGAGATTTGTTGCCGAATTATATAAACAGCAATGAAAATAATCTTGATGAAATATAGATAAATTGCTTATTTATAGTAAATGAATTTTGTTGCAATGCTGCAAAAGATGCTTATGTAACACATGGGCTGATAAGTTCCCGATCTAATAAAGAAAACACAACTTTTTAACAAAGCTTTATAACTTTATGACTTTATAACTTTAATAAATAACATAACTTTAATAATAAATAATAATAATTAAATAATAATAATAATAATTTAAAAATAATAATTTAAAATAATAATTTAATTATAATAATTTTAAAAATAATTTTATAATAATAATTTTATAATAATAATTTAATAATAAATAACATAATTTTATAACGAAAAAGCTCCAAACAGTGCTCAGAACTCGTTGTTTTTGGTCAAAAGCCAACACGCGCGGCAGCCACTTTGACAACAGCTTTTTCATAGACAAATGTTCATTCAAAATAAAACCTACACGTTCCTTGGATATCTTCAGAGTCTGAGCTATCTCCTGCAACTTCACTTTACGGTTCCCCAAAACGATTTTGTGGACTTTATTTATGTTTTCCGGAGTAACCACCTCTTTTGCGTGGTGCATCACTGGTGTCCGTACGACCACGTTTAAATTCAGCAAACCAGTCAATAATGGTTGATTTACCTCGTGCAGTGTCCGGATAACGCTTATCTAGCCAAGCTTTTGTTTGAACGGTATTTTTCCCCATCAAATAACAATTCTTGAAATTCTTGTTATCCATTTTTTTGTTTATCAACAAAGTCGTTCAACTAAAACAACTATAACGTTTTATCCACACGGCGAATCGTCCTGGCCTTTTTTCTACGACCTTCTAAAGGTTAGTATTTACTAAAAAATCATCGGTTCGGTGATTGCCATGTCATCTGTGTGCCCGACCGGGAACTTATCAGCCCATGTGTTATATAAAACAGTGAATAAGGTTACCAGAAAATATGTATGAAAAATTTCGTTCTCTCGCCAAGCCCACTTTCATTATCTTGCCAAGACCCCTATATTGGAAAAGTATCTGTATCTCATATTGATTCCTAGTGGATATAACATACAGCCAAACTTAAAACTACGATTGTAAATATCTTAGTTAAAAGCCATTAAACTGATGTTATGTGTTTATAAAATGCATACTAAATGAATCTATTATTCATTGCATTAGTTTCGTTTGCTCTTTAAATATTTTCAATGATGCTATATAATTAATAAATGTTGATTAAACTACTGTTTTGAATGCGATTGACCATTGACAATGGTAAACATGATTAGCGATTAACAGCCATATTTAATGATGTGTCTGCCATGGCATGGATAATACGTAAGCACCAAATTAAGTGACGACTCGCTTTGAAATTTAATTCACTAACTATTATTATGTAATTTGGGTTTGTTTACACCTACCTTACATCAAGAAAATTTCGTGAAAGAAGTTGAGTTGTATAGCACTTCACTTAACAGAACTGTGCTAAACTCTAATTGGCTTACAGACGCGAATTATTTTCTTGACAATGGATATCAAAATTCATCGAGAAACTGCTCCGAAAATGATTACCTTCATAGTTTAATATTGTACTGCTCATAATGAACGAATCTCTTGTTTTTCTTTATTTTGATGGAATGGGATATCGGAATGTCAACCTAATTTCAACTGAAGTTATCTCATAATACATACATATCTTAATGTAACTCATCTTTCAAACATTTTTTTAACGATATTCCTAAAATTGTAACTTTTATACAGTTTAATTTGAAAAAAAAAAAAAAAATCAGTAAATATGGCCGCCTGAGATAGGAAATGCAAAGTGCTCAGCCCGAACCTGTTTATGACAATTACACGACTAGCACTGTTATTACACAGCATCATTTCAGATCACCAGAGTTTTAAAACAAAATTTAAATATGTTTACAGGAATCGAGTGTACATTTTCCATTTGATTGTATAGTGTAAACAAACTTACAAAAACCGTCGAACGTTGAAAACGTGGAAATATTCTTTGCACCCAACGTGACTTGATAATAGACTAGTCGTTGGGGGCTATCATAATATTTACCTATCATGGGTATGCATAATAAAACATGTGTAAACTACTTATAAAATGCATTGAAATTCGAATAAAATCCTGGCTTGAAAATGTCAGAAACTTTAAATGCTCCATTACTGAATTGCGTAAAAGAAACGGCCTTATAACTCAAAAAATGATAATTCTATTAACTAACAGTTTACTGCGTATTAAGCGTCTCATTTCCAATTAAAATATATCCTTGAATTGAAATTTGGATGAAATACAGTGTCATGAAAATCGAAGAGTGTGGAAAATAGGATAACAAATATCTCGGCAACTCATTATCCGATTGACTACATTCTTTATGCAAAATTTATATGTTTTTTTTATTGTCTTTTCTATTCACTCCTTAAAATAAACAATTTAGAAAATTGTTATGTACCTTTTATCAGAACGAATAATTCAAGAGTCCGAAAAAAGTAGTTTCAGATAATCGAGGTTACTGGAATTCAATAAGCTTCTTCCCATTATTGCATACTAAGTACATTCCAAATTTCAAGTCTCTATCGCAATTTGTTCGGGAGATAGAGCTTTTACAGACACTCAGACGCACAGACATACAGATACACAGAGACGGACGGTAAATTTTTTTTCTCTCAAAATATTTTTTTCGGAATCTCCAGTGTCTGAAACGTGTAAATCCGTCAAAAAAAATTTTTTTCGATTTTTAAAACGATTACAAGATTTATCCTATACTACGTATGATGGGTAAGTAATAAAGAGTATCTCTTTTACAGGCTGATCGGGAAATAAGTGGCAAAATTTTAAAGTGTGGTACACGGAACCTGAACAAGTACTTTTCGTTATAAAATGTGTGCCCCGAAATGGCGCGGTTAAGTGCTGGTGACGAAGGAAAATGTGAAAGGTGCAATGAAAGTCAGCCAACAGGTGGCGCTTATACGCGTCATTTCCGAACCAATATTCAATGACAAAGAAAGTGTGTTTCGTTCCCCTCTTCAAATTTTGCCAAACAGTTTATACATTATTTCTATTTTAAGTGCTGTGAGTGACCTCAATACTGTTCAGTTTTCAAAAGTAAAAATTTTAAATGCATTCTTTGAAAAACTGTATTACTTACCCGTCATACGTAGTATAGGGTAAATCTCGTAATCATTTTAAAAATCGAAAAAAAAAATTATCCCGAATTTACACGTTTCAGACTCTGGAGATTCCGAAAAACATTTAAGAAAAACAAGTCGTTGGGGGCTACCGTAATACTCATTCATCATGGTTATGCATAATATAAAATATGAAAATAATACATGTGCAAACTATTTATAAAATGCATAGCAATTCGAATAAAATCGTGGCTTGATAGCGTCCTAAACTTTAAATGCTCTATTACTAAATTGCGTAAAAGAAACATCCTTATAACTCCAAAATTGATAACCATATTAACTAACGGTTTACTGCGTCGGATTAAGCGTCTCATTTCCAATTAAAATATATCTTTGAATTGAAATTTGAACGAAATACAGGGTCATGAAAAATAGGATTACAAATATCTCGGCAAGTAATTATCCGATCGATTTCATTCTTTATGCAAAATTTATGTTTTTTATTGTATTTTATATTCACTCATTAAAATAAACAATTTCGAAAAAATTATATACCTTTTATCAGAACGAATATTTTGAGAGTCCAAAAAAAAATAGTTCCGGATAATCGAGGTTACTGAAATTCAATAGACTTCTTTTCATTATTACATACTAAATACATACCAAATTTCAAGTCTCTATTTCAATTTGTTTGAGAGATACACACACACACGTTTACAGACAGACGGACGGCAATTTTTTTTTCTAAAAATGCGTTTTTCGGAATCTCCAGTGTCTGAAACGTGTAAATCCGTGATTTTTTTTTTTTTTTTTTTTTTTTTTTTTTTTTTTTTTTATCGATTTTCAAAACGATTACAAGACTTACGCTATACTACGTATGATGTGTAAGTAAAACTGCCTTCCGTCTGTCTGTGAGTGTGTGTCTGTAAATGCTCTATCTCCCGAACATATTAAGATAGACACTTGAAATTTGGTTTGTACTTAGTATGTAATAATGAGAAGAAGCCTATTGAATATCAGTAACCTCGATTATCCGGAACTATTTTTTCGTACTCTCGATATATTCTTTCTGATAAAAGGTATGTAAAAATTTTCGAAATTGTTTATTTTAAGGAGTCATAATAAAAGACAATAAAAAAACATAAATTTTGCATAAAGAATGATAAATAGTTGACGATATATTTGTAATCATATTTTCCAAACTCTTCTATTTTTCATGAAACTTATTTCATTCCAATTTCAATTCAAAGATCTATTTTAATTGGAAATGAGACGCTTAATCTGACGCAGTAAATTGCTAGTTAATATGATTATCAATTTTGGAGTTATAAGGATGTTTCTTTTACACAATTCAGTAATAAAGAATTTAAAGTTTATGAGGTTATCAAGTCACGATTTTAAACACTCTAAAGTTTTAATATTTGTTTTAAATCGTTTATTATATTGTATATTATATTAAGTTTACACATGTTTTATATTATGCATATCCATGATGTGTAAGTATTACGGTGGCCTCCAACGGCTAGTTTCTTATGCAATAGTTTTTTTTAATATTAGCCGTGGAAGACCTCCGTTCACAAAAAAATTCATTTATATCAGCGGCAGCGGTAGTTAATTTTATGTAGAATAGAGATATTTAAATTTCATTTGCATAATAAAGCAAGATTAGAAAAGAAAACGTATTTTAATGACACTTTTTTGTCATCTTAATAAAATTTCTGTAAGTAAAAATTGATAAGTATACTTTTCTCTTTTTAAAATTTTAAAATTTCTTAATACTAGTCAAAAGCAAGTGTTTTATTTTGTCTTAACTTAAGTTTAATAAAATTGGATAAGCGCATATATTTCATTGCTAATATTGTATTTTAGATTTCCAACGTAACTACTATTGTACTTTATCAAGTTATACCGTTTCCGGTTAAAAAATTACCATAAGTTTTTTTCTAAATCTAGAATAAAATTATGTATTTTTTCTTCTCAAATCGAGAAATTTTATACAACACAATTATAACTCATATTGTTATCTCTCAGATAGTAAACAATAGTAAATCTATACTAATATTGAAAAGAAGAAACATTTGTTTGCTTCTGGGTTTGTTTGTTTCTAGGGTACAATTTCGGGAACTACCGAACCGATTTTAAAAGTAATACTAGCAAAATTACGGTGACAGTCTTTGCGCCAATATAGGCTATAATTTATGTCGGTACCACAACCCCCTAAAGGGGTGCAGCAGCAAAAAATATTCTAAAATTACGATTTTTGTGATACTGAGTGAGCTAGAAAACTAGATATTTTTCACAGTGGTTACTTTTTTAATGTAATTGCTCACTGAGAATGGTTTCTAAAAAAATCTAAATTTAAAATGGTAAAATGAGCAGAAAACATTCTAAAAACGCTCTAAATTACGATTTCCATGAATTTGTTAGTGATAGAAACTTTAACATTTACAGCATCATAGCTGTTACTTTTAAGACATAAATGCTCGCACTGAGAAGTTTAAAAAACTTTAAAATTTAAAAGGTTGCTGTAGAAAAAAAACGTTCTGAAACTGCAAATGCTGTGATACTGCGTTAGAGCTACAAACTTGAAATTTGGCATTGTTGTTACTTATAAGATGTACAGAAAAGATGTCGCTAAGAACAGTTTCTAAAAAATTCGAAATTTAAAAGAGTGAAATTATTAATAAAGTATCAATACACAAGTGGAAAACAACAAAAATATTTTCGTTATCATATAGGACTGTTTTTATTCACACATAAACATGAAAAGAAGTGAAATGTTTACATATACACTGGATATACGTTTACTAAATTTACAGACATGTAAAACCTGTCGGAAGAAACGGGTTTCAGAAAATCATAAAACACATCGTGTAAAAATTACATACAAAAAATTTAACTAAAAACATTACAGTAAAATCTTAGCATAGGACCAACTTGACACAAGGTGACATTCATTTAAAATATCTTTTGTATTGATGAAACAAAGTGACACAACAACATTTGTCTTGGCATAGAATTATTTTGCCTAGAGTTAGAATAGCAAAAAATAAAGTCTCAATTAATATTCATACTTTTTTCCTCAATCATCACAGTCACAATCCCCACAATTGTCACAATCTCCACAATCGTCACAATCTCCACAACTGTCACAATCCCCACAGTTGTCACAATCCCCACAATTATTACAGCAGCCTAAACAGCAAAGTTTGCAGAACAGCTCCATTATATCAAAAGCAGCATCCGTTTGGACACGAGACGGGGCTCTGAAAACGAAATAATAATTAAAAAAATTAATTTTACAGGTAAGTATAAAACATCATTTAAATTTTCTTGGTATATTTAAATCAAATTATGCGCCGCCACCAGATATCGGGAAGATTACTGAAGATCTTCCAAATGTATTTTAGAAGTAATAATCTTAAAGATAAACTATGAAGATTACAAAAAATGTGGTTTTAAGTTCCATATATTATTTTTCAGTTAGAACACTTTTTCCTTTTTGGTCCAAGCATTAAAATTCTCTTGATAAGTATTCTTGTGCCTCAACATACACAGAGCTATCGGAAAGCAATCGGCCAACTGCCGCTTACCGTTTCTGGCGGGAACGGCTCGATATCAGATTGCTGATACCGGTTCCAACACTTTTGTGCCCCCCCCCCGGGCAACAGTCGGTCCGATGGGTTGGCACCTAGTCGGACAGGTCTGGCACATCGGCACGACTACCGGCAGGATGCTATGCCGAAAGCACGCCGATAGCAAACCATATGAATGCCGGTTGCAGCCCAATACAAATTAAAAAAAAATATATTATATTTTTAGTGGCGCTATCTATGAAACAACTTGATATATATATCGGTTAATATTTTAAAAGAACATTTTTCGGCGCTGGAACATGCTAAGTTCGATATGACGTCCCCAAGTTCAGAAGGTGAATGCTTAAACTACTCGACCATTGAGACTTGTTGAGAAGTGGATACTATGGGTCATAAGGGATGGCCATTCAGATAAGCCAACGGTTCCCAACCTTTTACCTTTCACGTACCCCTTGCTTAGACTTTTCATTTAGGAGTATCTCCCCCCCCCTCTTTTATACATACTCCCTACTCACCCACAAAACGAAAACATACTGGTTTATTTTAAATTATTAATCTTCTTAGCGGATATAAACAATAATTCGACTCAAATTACATTGACAGTTCGAACATGTTATTTTCTTATCTTACATTTTAAAATTATTTTTTTTTATATAATGTTAGCTTATTATCAATATAACATTAAAATAATTTTTAAATAACTTACGATGAAAGTTTATAACAATTTTGCATCATGATATACAAGTAGTCAAACATGGCTTTCAATATTCACAACGGGAATACTTGAGCATGTTTCATGAGCATGTTTCAAGCTGAGTTTTTGAAATCAGGTTCAGACGAAGACAGATATAAACTCAAGTCAGGAGCAGCGTCAAATTTAATGCGATATTTGATATCTTTCTTAAGATATGCAGAAGACAAAAATGCGCTTTCGACAAGTTCTGTATTTGTGAAAGGCAACAAGTATCTTAATGCTTTATCATAGAGTTCTTGGTTCTCTTCAATTTTGGTAATATGGGGAAAACAAAAGTAATCATGCAATATGATTAGAGGTGGGCGAAGCTACTGCAGGGTTAATACGCTTTTGCCACAATTTTTTTAATAGAATTTTTTTATTTAATATTTAAATAACAGAAATTTTAGACGCCTCGTTTAATTGTAGGATTTGTAATACTTTTCAGCATTTAAATAAGTCGAAAATTTCTACAAAAAAAAATTGTGGAAAAGCGTACGAACCCTGTAGTGGCATTGAATTATATATGAATTTCTAAGTCAGCGAGCCTTTTCTATCATTTTGAAAGGTAATTTATTGGAGTTACACATGAGACTAACTTTGTAATCCAAAACTATGAACTTTCTTTGTGTGTTTTCAGTTGAATCATTTTTGTGATTTCCGATATTACCGATATTAATTTCACTTAACCCCAACAAGCTCGCCACGTAACCCCAGGGGTACGCGTACACCAGGTTGGGAACCGCTGAGATAAGCGATTGTTTTGACATTGCATGTAAATTGTTGATGAGGAAATTGGAGTTTTCAAATGTGTATAAAGGGTATTTTTTGTAATTGTCGTATGCACGTGTATTTAGAAGTTTTTTTATTTATTATTTAAATGAATGGAACGAATATCATAGCGGAAATTATTTAAATTGAAGTGTAATTACTGCTTAAAGTGATAAAAAAGTAACGCAGAAGACTTTAAAATGCCTTTTAATATAGATGGCATATGCTTCATGCGCTGAAACGACGACTTATTTAGTTCAAAATGAGAAATAAAATATTCCATAAATATAAAAGTTTTTGAAAATGATAAACATAAATCACGAGATCACATGTGCAAAGTAAGCAGGTACTTAAATTGGTCTAGCTGGAAAACGTGAAAATTATTATTATTTTTTTTAATTTTATTGCTTTTTTAATTTGTAAAACATCGCGTGCCAAATTTTAGGTAATTCAAAAGAAGCGGATTCGTTGCAAATGTTCTCGTTTCGCAAATATATTTCTATTGATTCAGGGACAATGGATGGGAAATAAACTCTTGATGGAAAAATGACTAAAAATTGCAACGAAACCTTTTCTTTTAAATAGGGGTTTGTAGGTAAAAACATAGTGAATCTTGCAGCAATGCAGTTGCTGCAAAAATAAAGTCACAACAATGGTTATAACTATGAAATTATAGCAATGAAATTGCAACAATGAAATTGCAACAATGAAATGCATAAAATAAAGCTAAAGCAATCTGCTAAAATTAGTTAAACACGTATTTCAGCTACTTTATCGATATCGTAGCCAACATCGGCAATGATGCCGATTATGGAAGATTAGACGAATAAGACAATATCGCTGATTATTTATTAGATATTTTGAGTGAGACATTTTCTCAAGAAGGTCGACACATTGTCCCTTCGATCGAAGGCGGGACGGGCCGCTAGTCCAAAATAAAGGCTTTGCAATTTATTTTATCTCATACTATCGTGATGATGGAGATTTTGAAATTAATTATCTTCATTTTTCAAAACCTTACACTGAACAATAATATTTCCAAAAGCAATAGAACTGGTCTCTCAATCCTATAGAACGCAGGCCTCGACCAAAGATCCGCCGATACAAACTTTTGCTTCTGCGTTTATACTCTGCAGATTGACCAGTGTAGCCTACTTTTCATAAAACTACAACGAAAACCATTGACTAGAGTTTCCAAGAGCTACAAATACACTTTGGAAAATTAAAGTCAAAGGAAGGATAGGTGTGGCTTTTGCGCACACAGGTTAATATTGACAGAAATTTCTCATTCAAAAAACTAGACTCTCTTTATAAGAGGGTTGCTAGTCCCCTACAAATGTATAAACACAGCGTAACTCAGCTGAAAATTAAAAGTTGAGGTCAATGAGAAAATTAATACTCTAATGTTATTAAAAATTTTGCCATACACACACAAAAAAAAAGAAAACTTGGTTATAACAATGAATTTGATTTTGCACAAACCACATTCTGTACACAATTGGGCATAGATCCAATTACAAAACTTTTGATAATTAAAGCATGACAATTTTTTAAAGAAATATCCACTTGCTCAAAACAAACTCTTATTAATATCCACCATTGCTACTTCTCCGGCGTTACACTTGTCAGTTTTAAATTTTTATCATAAAAAGTTTGAGGCAAATAATCAGAAATTTTGGGAATGTATACTGAAAACCCTACTTTATACTTTGCAGAACAGTGTCTCAAATATTATTCCCGTACGCTTATTAGAAATTAACATTGGATATCCAACTCCATATCACCGGCAGCCATTACGCGACGTGATATTTTGTTGATGTGTATTAAATGGCAAAAAAAAAAAAAAAAAAAATCAGCGGTATTGCCGACATTTTGGGCGAAACATTATGATATTATTCCAGACCTAATATTAATTCTGTGGCTTATCTAATGATGACCTAATATTAATTCTATGGGAAAAGCTTGGACGTTGACAAAAAAAAATTGCATTGTGGCATATTTTGGAATATAATAATACTTATTGTTTAATTAGTTAAACGTCACAGACCTAGCCGTGGCCAGGCGGAATTGTGCAAATATAAAAATCATATCTAATACACTATGGGTTAAGCAATAGAAATATAGTTTCGAGTCAAATTAGGCCTATTTAGGACATGTTAACACGTAACACATAACATTATTTAAAGTGTGGTCTATCTAAGCGTGTTTTATCTTGAACCTATAACAAGTGTTAGACTGTGGATCTCTTTAAAGTACAATACATTTATGATTAATTATATAATTATTATCATACAACTTCACCTTATATATATTTGTCTCTAAAATATGCTTCGTTTCAAGGAGAACAAAAAGGTTTGAAATAATAAAAAATGACTGAAATTTCATCGAAGATTTCGAAGCTTATAATTAATTTAGAGTATTACTTCTTTTTGCATTTTTTATATATGTTTTATAGAAAAAAATATTTTTTAAACTGTAGAAAACACTAACTAAAGTTTTTGCAAAACTACTTTTGCAACAGTTGTAAAGTTCAGATTACATACTTTTAATTCATTATTTCTTCATTATTACTGCTTATTACATTATCTCTAGATTAAATATAAAACAACAATAAAAAATTCAAAATCAATAAAAATTAATCCAATTTTTTTATTGTTACTTGGAAAAAAATTTCTTTGTTTTTCAAATATAGTTATAGAATTGTTCAATACAATTTAATCCTTAACTGTCATGAAAAAAGTTGTTGACTCTGAGACTGCTTGATCGAATATTAATAAAAATATCTACTAACTCATGGGATACTGTTTCTGTACTAAACTTTATGTACATGACTTTTATCATTCAAATTCACCTATTTAGAATTCTCTAGCTCTGTCTATCCTTTCTATATAACAGAAATACTCTTAAACTTCTCGAGTACTAGGGCTCCAAACTCTCTAGTACCTACAGTTAAAATTAACATTAAAAGTTAAGCTTTTAAAAATGGAAAAAAGCAACGGTCTGTGAGACCGTTAATAGCAGTTAAGGATAACTTTTCTTTAAAAAAACATAAACATGTAATTCCATTAAATTGTTCAAACGTTATCGTGGCAAAACCGATGAAAAATAATGTTTCGAGATAACAGAGTTTAAATAATATGCTCCAAACGTCCCACCGCACAGCGGTATATTTGATGTAAAATCCTGGCCAAAAAGCCAGAAATTAAAATTTTCTCAACAATTGTAAAAAGCATATTCTATAATTGCTGACTGACTGGTGCGTGGATCAATGTCTATTTCAGGAGTATGAGTCTCTCTTGAGGCACTGGCACCCCTTGTTTCAGAGAAGTGCCATGTCACTTTCTCTGACACGACAACAACAACAACAACAGGAGAATGAGTCATATCCGGCGGCCCCTAACCTCAGTTGAAGTGAAAGCTTCTTTAAGAGAAGACGTGCTTTTTTATTATGTTTTAGCTTTTTTATTATGTTTAAATGTATACTTGGATTAATTTTAAATATCTACAATAGTTTACTACAAAACCCCAATAAATTCATTAAAATAGCGTGGATTAGAGCACATGTAGGCACCACTGGTAACGAGCGAGCAGACCTTCTCGCAAAAAATGCAATTACAGAAGACCATTATGATAACATCTCTGTCTTACCATTTCCAGAATCCATTCTAAAGAGTTATATTAAAAACAAAATCATCACAGATTGGCAAAATGATTGGACCAACTCAACGAAAGGAAGAGAAACGTATAAAATTCTTAATAAGGTAGATGTTAAATTTTTATGTGTTCAGCAATCAGCAGCGTATTATCTTAGCGGCCATGGAAGCTTCCCAAGCTTTTTATATAAAATTGGTAAAAGAACCACGGATAGATGTCCTTGTGACAAAAACTCTGGAACTCCTATACACTACATCTTCGGTAACTCCCCTCTTATGGAATACCATTTTAACTTCAATAAAAATAAAACATTAAAAAGAAACCGTGCATACGACGTGTGCTATTAGACGCTTCCAATTACGAAAAGTTAGATAAAAACTATAATGTCCTAAATAAAAACTTTTCATATATCAAAGAATTATTATAACCTATATAAAATTCTAGATCTATAGATTTTAAAAACTATGTTTTAAAAGACTTAATAGACTAGTGCATAATACAATTGAAAATTTTAAGTACAATATTATTATTGTAAATATCTGTAAATATTTATCTTTAATATTATTATGTAATCTTATCAGTATATTCATGTAGAACTTATATACATGTAATAACTTTGGGCTCACCCAGCAATAAGCAATATTGGGTAGCTCGTGTGATTTTTTTTTTTTTTTGTAACTTGCTGGGGATTCCGGATCTTTGGACACTGGGGTTCCTGGTAGATATAGGTTTTCCCCTCGTGGACTCATAGGTCCTATGCCGAGAGGTTGGCTGTCCACGAGTGGGAGGTTTCTGTTTCTGTTTCTGTTCTATATACTTTGACATGTGCATTTCAATAATTTTTTTTTTCATATAATCAAAAATAATTAAAATTAAAAATGGCTTATTTTTAAGAATTTTTATATTTAATTTATTGAAATATATTTATTGAAATATATTATCTAAGATATTCAAAGCTTCTTAAAGCTGCGTCGGGGTTTGTCGGACCATTTTTGAATTATAATCGTACTGGTTATAGTTTTGCAGGCAATTATTTTAAAAGAATTTCCGCATATTGTTGCCATTTTTAGATATCAATATTTTTGGGAGGACGACAAATCTAGTAAATACACTCAAAAACCAGCATCTCTATACTGTAGAGACTCAACTTTGCTAAATACTAAATGCAAGTTACGTATATATATATATATATATATAAAACTTTAAGTAAAATTTAACCATTGAAACATAAGAAACTGACCACATACACTGAAATCCCGATACCAAAGAGCCCTGTCAATTTACAAATTAAAATTGTAGTCCTAATAAATGTAACATTATTAATTCAAATTAAGAAGAAGAAGAAAAAAAATTAAATAAATAGAAAATAAGGAATGAAATATAAACCACACGAGTATATACACAAATAAAAGCTTATAAAGTAATTTACTTTTTCAAGGGCAAGAAAATCACATTTATAAGCAAAGAACGATTGTTTTCTGTATATGACACCAGCTTTTGCTAAATATAGTGCCATATCTCGCCCGAACAATCGCTGAAACAATATTGAATAACAAGACCTTTACAATGGAATATTATAAATTATACATACAATTTGAAAAGGAGTGTGAAAAAGAATTAAAAAAATTAAAATATATATATATTACTTATATTAATAATATCCCAAGATATTTAGTATATTGTGAGCACATGTACAAAGTTGTATCCAAAAGAAGAGGTTAAATTCACAGTTAAATAGAGAATCCTTCAGATCATAAATTGTAACCTACAGTTACAGTTATTTTTATTTAACTAATTAGATTACAACATTTTAAAAAATGTAGAAAAAAAAAATTATGATATACATATAAATAAAAACCATTAATTATTTTATTTTAATTTTAATTTAATAAATTAAAATATATAATATTACTTGATAATTTGAAAGTATTTCATAGATATTATTACCTCCATACTAAATTTCCAAGTTTTAATATTTTAAATAAGCTATACTACTGCCATCTATTGTAAAAATATTAGACTATTTTAGCATACTATCAAATACATTATATAATTTACTTTTGCTGCTGACATCTGGTGTACAGATATTCTACTAAAACTTTAATATTGTATGTATAATTACTTATTTGCAGCTGTAATGTAGTGTAAATATATTAATTTTACTAGTTAATATCAATGATATATAGAGAGAATAAGAGTTACTAGTATAATATAATTTCTATTTTAACTAACCCATTTAAAATATATCTTAATTTAACCCAAACATTAATGTAGAATCCATATGATGCTTTCATTTTATAAATTAGTATTACACTTAGAAATAACATAGATTATTCAATATGGCAATGCACTTATTATAATTTAAATCCAGCTATTTAAATAATATCTACCCTGAAAAAAAATATAAAAAACATAAATATTAATTAAATTAAATGATCTAATATTAAAATAAAATAAATAATATAAAACTAAGAGATATGTTTATTAGTGTACTATATTTAATAAATATTTAATATTTACTAAAATTAAATATGTTTAACATATTAATATTATATTGTATTGATTAACCCATTGTAACATCCTTGATAATTTTAACTTTTGTTACAACCCCAATAATATTAACTCCATATAATCATAACAACATTTATAGAATTCGCCCACATGTAAATTTTAATTTATGACTTTTAACTAAGATGATCCTATGCAGCACATGCTCTTAATATGAGTTATAATTTAGCTAAATATATCAACAGTCAAAAGTTGAAAATTATCGTTAATATTTTTTAAAATATGAATGACATTAAACTAGGATAATCCTATGCAGCAACGCACACAATAGGATTCATAGTTTAGCCAAATATATCAACAATCAAAATATATATTGTTTCATATAAATAATAAAACATTTATGTGTAAGTAAAATTAACTACATTTAATTAATCAGTACTTGTAAAATAAAACAAACCTATCAACAATTATTTTCCTCTTATAAACAGTAAACAATTACGTAATCGTTGTAATATATATTTATGGTTTAAATAAATACCTACATTTGTGTATGTATAACATTAATTAAATGTACTTACTGATAGTAAGTCAACAGCAATGGTTTTAACTTTAAAACACATGAAAAGTAATTTTGACCAGGATTTTGCCTCAAATACTCCACTATGCACCGGTTCGCGGCTTTTCAGGGCTTTTTGTAACTGCTCAATTGTACAACATTCAAAGATTCAAGCATTCAATGTTCAAACATTAGGAAAATATTAATAACAGAAAATACATTTTTTGGCATTGCAAATCTTTCTAACCCAGTTAAAACAAATACAAATTTTGCTTGTTCTTCATATTACTGTCTATTCAATAGTTGTGCGTTATATTTAAAGTAGTATAAAATTTCAAAGTTCTCAATGCCACGGAGAAAAATTTGTGTACGAAAACCAATTATTATACAGAACTATCAATACTCCAATATAATAATACATCTGGAATATAGTGAACTTTAGGTGCATCAACTATAATAGTGAAGTGCTTTTAAGTTTTACATACATCTCTGTGTGCATGTTCTTCACTAAATGCAGTGTAATTATTTTCCACACTGCCCCTTGTCGGGTGTGGGCGGCTGATTCTAGCAGTGCTGTATTCTTTACTGTATATAGTATACACTCTCGAACTCAGGAATTCGCCATCTTTATAATCATTGTTTCTATTTTATTCTACTACTACCCAATGTTAGACTTTTGGCAGTCGGGTTTCATACCACAGTATGTAAAGTTCTTTTTTAACACTTTCCAAAATAGTTGAGAAGTGTTTATGAATTCAGTTTGTATATCTGTACGTCTGTCCGTGCTCTAACTCTCGTATATACTTGGATTGTCATGAAATGTTTATACATTATTGAATTTGCTATAGAATGTTCGGTATTGAAAATTTATTGTGTAGCATTAATAATTCTTTTACAGGGACTCACAAAAGAATTTCATAACATTATGGTCAACGACGAAAAATCGTTTGATGCGCATTTTAGTGATGTTACGATATTTCAAACATAATGAAATTAGTATGTATTACTGAGGTGGACTATGGAATGCTTTCACTGGAGTATACAGTTAGTAGCATTCACAGTTCATTTAAAGGTACAAACAAAAAAAAATTCTTTACATTATGATCTATGGGGGAAAAATGATTTGAGGCGCATTTTACGATATTTAAAACATAATAAAATGTATTACATGCTTTCACCGGAGTATACAGTTAGTAGCATTTATAGTTCATTTAAAAGTATAAACAAAATAATTCTTTTACATTATGATCTATGGGGGGAAATCGTTTGCGGTGCATTTTGAACACGTTATGATACTTGAAACACAATGAAATTTAAAAGGCTCACTAAGATTTGATACAACTTTTTTTTATACTTCTCTATTATCCCGTCGACCACTTTTCATATAAAAAAACTATCGCCAAATTGTAACGCCAAATAAACGGGAGAACGTTGCCATTGAAATATCAAAATAAATAAATAAATAAAATAAAAGAATTTAAGGACACGATTGTTATTTTAATTAATGAAATAACTACTAAATCAGTAAAACATAATGAAAAATACACGCAAATGTCGAATTAAAAACCGCTTGATGACATAACAAACACGTATAATGCTTCTGACATCAAGTAAATGGGACTTTATTTTTGGCGTTTAATCTTACAGTTTGGCGATAGTTTTTTTGTTAGGAAAGTGGTCGACTGGATAATAGAGAAGCACTCTTTTTTATATATATTATGGATTGCGTAGGATTTATAATAAATGTACAGAGACGTTCAAGAGAATTCGGTTAAAGGACTGACTGTGATCAGCAATTGCTAGAAGTGTTCTTTCCGCTGTAATATACATTTTTATGTAATTTTTAGTATAATACGTGTTGTTTACAAATTATGTAGATCGTATACAGGGTTGCACGAAGACTTCGAATATGGGCATCAATTGCTGAAAACTGATTTTTACTGCTTTATATATTTTTTTAATTGCTTATTTAGATATCTCATTTCATCATATGAAAAATTTGAAATTCTTAATAATATTCTGTTAGTGTAGGAAAGGGTTTCATAGTCTACGTCGGATGCATGATTTTTAGTTCTTGTTTTAGTACTTCAATGAAGGGTGTTCCGGTCGGTCTTGTCGGCCGCCCTTTTGGGGTACTTGCGGTCTTTGGCCGTAATGACATGTCTGTGACGCTCCTGGATTTTCGGGGCCTCTCTTGTCTACAACGGTGATCCTGGCGTGAGCTTCAACTTCTTTGCTGGGCAGGGTTTCACTAAACGAGTCCCTGCGTGTCACGAAATTTCGGGTGGGGCGAGGCGCCATGTAGTCTACATCAGATCCTTGTGATCAGGTGATTCCGCCCCACTTAGGTGGTCAATATCTTAAAAAAGTAACGGATATAATACAGCAAAATAAGCTGTAACTTAGTAAAATAATCTGAAATTGTGCATAGTTGTGTAAAATAATTTAAAATAATCTCAGACGATACTATTATTTTTTTAACTGTAAAATACGTTATTAACATAATACCTTAATATTTTTTTATTGTAACCTGTTTATCGTTAGATCAATTCTCCATTTTCTTATGGAGTTTCCATCTTATTATAATGTTAAATAGGCATTTTGTAAAGTATATGTCCTTTTATGTTTTCATAATTATTTGTTAAAATTAATATTTCATTCACTAAATGTAATTTCTCTTTGAAAAACATTTATTTGTGAAAATAATACAGAAAGTACAACTTATTTGAGTTCGCGATACAGCATAGGTATTAACCTTGGGCCAACAGTCTTTTTAATAACAATATTTAAAACACAATGATACACAACAATAAGAATGTTAATTAAAATTATATACAGAGATGATATCCCAAAGTATTTTTAGCAACAATTCTAATTATAACTTATTACATGGCAGCGTAATAGAAAGAAAAATGTCTAAAAATGTGCAAAGTACAACACCCTAGTTGTTGTTCTGACACATTTTATTATTTTATTCTCAAAAAAAAAAAAAAAAAAAAAGAAAAGAAAAAAAAAAGAAATTCTATGAGTTAAAAATCCCTAAACTAGATAGCATTTTTAAAATTCTATTAACAGCTTATATTAGCTTAAATTATTTAATATAAATTATACGAGGGAGAGTTATTAAGTGAGTTACAAATTGTTATGATATATCTTAAAGTAGTAATAAGTAATTTCTAAGAAAGTTAATAGATGGAGGCATCCTGTTTTATGATATTAATTTCATGTTTACTAGGTAGCATTTCCACGCATGCGTAAATAAATTTTATATGGCGATGACGCTGGGTGATTCGTCCAGGCCTATGTAAAGACCTAACACTGGAGACAATTCAAATGTTTGGTAGGCAACTTCTTCAATATCCACCAAACAGTCTCGACTTCGGAACAAGCGATTTTCAGCGATTTAGTCCATTACAAAACCATTCTGGTGGCAAGATGATGTTTTCAGATGATGAAGAGGTTCAACATGAAGTCCTAATGAAGCTGGAACAGCAACCCAAAGAATTTTACGCAGCTTGTATTGGAGAACTGATAAAACGATGGGGTAAGGGCATAAATATTGCAGGAGAATATGTTCAGAAATAAAAAATAGTTCTGAAGCGATTATCACTCTAAGTTATTTTTTAATTTTCATTTGTAACTTACTTAATGACTTTCCCTCGTAAAAAATTCTATTCATTATATTTAATCTACAAAAGTCTTCAAAAACCCTTAGTTAATAAACTACTTACTTTTTCTGACGAAACACAAATATCAGATTTATTCTTATAAGAAACATGACATAACTATTAAATAAGCAAGGACTGTACCTTTCAGTGGTAAGATGCTAGCTCTCTGTAAAAAAAAATTTAAAGCTACAATTAAATAGAGCTAATAAATGTGTAACAGAAAGACTCTTATACATAGGTTCAACTTTTCTCCACATCATCTGCGTATCAACATATCAAATTTCGAACTGCTTCGTTTAGTAATCAGATTAAAATATCGAATAATTATTTGAATGAAAAACAAGTTTTTGGTTATATATGTAATGGAATATTACATTTCATATTCTTTTGTGTGCGCGTATATGCTTTTATATTCCAAACTATTGTCTTGGAAAGACAAAGTTATCCCTGCTTGAACCATTCTTTGGAGGAAAATTGAAAAAAATATATATAATTTTTTATAGGCTACGATGTAATTAGGCATTTACCAAATTGTCTACCCCTGAAAACATTTGCTAATCTGCTGCATATGAACCCAAATTCTGGACAAGTTTAAATACATTCAACTAAATGATGTCATCTAATTTAAACCGATTTTGTCAATTAAAAATCTCAAAAACATTAGTATTTAAATTATATTCTGATGCATTTTTCTTTAAATAAAACTGAGGTTAAAAAATGTTATGATAACCCCATGTGATGCTCTTCACTAGGATTTGAGTTGTGTTATTCGAGCCCTTCAAAGGCACATATAGTGCCCCACATATAGTGCTATGTTTAATATATTTCCGCAACATAATTTTACTCTGCTTATTTAGAGTTAGTTTTTATTTAAAGTAAGTTTTGTATAGCTCGTAAGGTGAGCCTTCACCGATGTTTAACTGTACTTTCTTTTAAATTCGATTTTTATTCATATACGTTATTTTATTGTAACGTGCAAATTTTATGCGTTTTTAAAGCGCATCATAATTTTAATAGAGAAAAATAGAAGGAGAATCATGTTTCTCGTATATCTGTCTTAACATACTAATTTTAAGGCAGAACTACAAAGGCAAAAATTTAAAAAATAAAAGTTATTTTGAAATCCTGACTCAGAGAAAGATTCCTCTAACAGGAACTCACTTAAATTACGCCCTTTTTACGCCCCTTTATTAAGATATCAGAAAAAACTAAGTTTCCGCAATGAACACTTTTCACCCAATGGAAAAATGTTGAATTTATACATCTTTAATACGGAAGATATTTCTGGCTCCAGTAGGAGGACTTTATAGAATCGTAGTGGTAAGAGAAATTTGACTTTTTTGACCATTAAGGTATCCTATTTCGTTTGAATTGCCAATTTCAGAAGAATATAATAATTTTATTTTATTTTTATCCGAAAGTTTCTACATTTAGCAGTCCGAAACAATTTTTTTCCTGCTAACGACAACTGGAAGTGTGGTTATTGATGTTCTTGTGTCGGATCTGAAATCGGACATGCGTATTTACGTATGGAAGTTGCTTTTAAAGTGCTTTAAGAAATTAAAAAAAAAACTTCCAATGTAAATATTATGAATGTACGTTATAAAAATATGGACAGTTTAAAAACTTTCTGCAGTTAGCTATCCGAAACAATTTTTTTCTGCTAACGACCGCTGGAAGTGCAGTTATTGATGTTCGTATGTCGAAACTGAAATCGGACATGCGTATTTACGTATGGAAGTTTCTTTTAAAGCGCTTTAAAAAATAACAAAACTTCTAATATAAAGATTATGAATGTACATTATAAAAATATGGACAGTTAGAAAACTTGAGATGAATATTTCTCATAGTTTTTCAGAAATTAAAAATTTAAATGCATTTAATATGAAAGATCATTTTCCTAAACAACCAGTTGCGAAAAACGCTCTACCTACAAAAATTATGCTTATGTTCATATAAAACCTACAATTTATGTCACCTTGTGAGTGTAATGAAATAACAGTTTAAATATCGAACATTTTCCTGAAATTTTACAGATATTTTTTTTAAATAAATATACGGAAAAAATATGAAGAAACATCAAAGTGAATATTTAAATGGACATATCTAGAAGATTTTATGTTATGGCGTAAATCGTAGTTCATTGCATTCTTGGAACTTCAAATAACATATTTCTTAAAAAAAACGAGTAAATTATTACAATATTTACTCTGAAGGATTTTGAAATCAATTATTACATCAATTTTGCTTAAAATTCTAAATATTAAAGAGAAATCGCCTCAAAAAGTTTATTTAACATATAAAATTATCTTTTTATGAATTATAGTGAAAACCGAAAAAATATACAGGGTGGTCAAAAAGTCTTTCCCTGATTACAAAAAAATATTACGAAATAATCATTGAATGTAAAATTTGTATTATTGAAAGTTATGTTCTTAAGTTTTTTTAGTCCAGTCTCTACCGTCATTCGTGAATTCCTTGATGACAAATTTCCTGAAAGATAGATCGTACGGGATGGACCAACTCTTCTAGATGTTTTCTTTTGGGTGTGCATGAAGGACAGAGTGTTTGCAACACCATTAAAATATATTGAAACACTCAAGGTCAGGATCGTAGATGCTGTGTCTAGTGTGACAGCCCAAATATTGAGCAATGCGTGACAAATAATTAAATACCACCTTGACATTCTTCGAGCTACCAAGGGTGCTTACATCGAAATTTACTGACGTAATTACATGTATTGAAAACTTCATAAGTGTTTTTACAATATATTGAAACAAGCATATGCATAATTATATTAGTTTTTATGCAAATGAGTATTGTAATCAAGGAAAGACTTTATGACCACCCTGTATATATCATTTATAAGGCAATTTAAGGCACACCAATTTCATGGAGAAAATCCAAGAATTTGAAAGTAACAAATCTATACAATTGCTGCATTAGAAAAAAAATTCAAAGGTAAATTACAGTGTTTTACGCATTATATTAATGTATTCACGTTTAATCTCTAAACCTACAGTCGAAACTTATTCAGTACTCCTTAGATACTGACCACACTCCATGTTTCACAAATATCAAAGTTATTAAATTCAATTGCAACATTATTAAAAATAGACTTTTTCTTGAATTCTGGTTTATGAGGTTACAGAGTTCTCACCTTGTAAAGTCCAATCTGAATATTCGGTTCTACTCTGACGTAGGCTCCATATTGTTTTATTGGTATATCTGTATATTTTGACAGAGAAATGTTGAACAACTTTTGTTTTCAATCGACATTGTACTGATGAGGGGCTCGTTTGGAGCTAGAAAAGTTTACAAAAATTGCTTTCATTGTGTGATATATTTGTGTTTTTTTTTTTAGTCTTTTATAAATATCTGAAATAAAATAAATATTTTAACTTTTCATAACTATGATTCAAAGTAATATGTTCATTTACTTCAGATATATTACACCCCTTTATTAAACTATCAGTAAACTAAAACTTTCACAATATGCATTTTACTCCTACTGGAAACTGTATCAATATTGCTGATATGAGGCGTTTAAAGCTAGAGTGCTGTAAGTATATGATTACTGATTTAAAAATAATGTAAATTAAGTGTATGGGGAATATCTAGGCAGATTAATCTTTACACAGAAATATTTGTATAAATGATAGTTTAACGAAATTTCTCTCTCAATAACACTTGGAAATATTTTACCATTTAGTAAATCATTCTGACGTGTCCAGAAAATCCTTGTTTTTGAGCAATTATAAAAATGTGATTTACTCCTTTCGGCTTTTAAACGTCTATAATTATGATGATATAAGAGGTGTTGAGAACAGAGTGGATCAATCTCTCTCCAGCTGTGATTTAGAGAAATATGCTTTCCAAAATTTGTACAATTTTGTGTCAAACTCTTTTAGGCCTGTTCTGAAAGTGCCAGAAAATACCAAGCATTTACATCAAGGATATGGTGATTAAGTTGGCAGAGCCAGAGTGGACCAAGCCACTTGTCTACTCTTGAACTGGCAACTTGATATTCAAGTTACGTTGGACCATCTGTTGACCTGGCTCTATCATATAAATAGTTTCGAAATTAATAAAAATCACTATACAGCCGGATGGCATGACATACAATGTTTTGACACTTTAAACTCTTTTTCATAAATATGTGGGATAGTCCACTCTGGTTCTCAACGCCTCATATGTGCTATAAGATATTCAGTGTTAAACTAACACAGAACAACCGCTATTTTGATATTGTACCGAGTATACTGTTGTTTTATGATTGTGTTAGATGTGCTACAATAGTATAATAAAAACACATGATGGATTTCTATTTTTTAACATTTTCCAACAAAGTTGAAAAGTGTTTATGACATCGGTTTGTATTCCGTCCGTCTCTCTGTACTCTAACTCTCGTAAATATACTCAGATTGCAATGTAATTTTAATATGTTATTTAGTATTACTGCAGAATGTGTGCTATTAAAAAGGATTGTATTTCGGTTTGTATTCCGTCCGTCTCTCTGTACTCTAACTCTCGTAAATATACTCAGATTGCAATGTAATTTTAATATGTTATTTAGTATTACTGCAGAATGTGTGCTATTAAAAAGGAAGTATGTAGCAGTTATAGTTCGTTTACCGGAAATGAAAATAGAATTCCATTACATTATGGTCTGTAGGGGAAAAATAGATTCCATTGCATTTAAATGATATTACGGTACTTGAAACTTAATGCAATGGATATAGATTTTTGAGATACACTACAATATGTTTCCATAGCTTACGGAGTACATGGCATTTATCTTTAGTTTAAAGAGACAATAAAAAAAAATTGTTACAGCATTGACTATGAGCTTTAACCGATTCAAGCGATAATTGCTCGAAGGCAGGGTTGCCAGTTTGGCCTTTTTTTAATTCAGAAATTTCGAATTCGTAGCGGAAATTCTGAAAGAAGAATTTTAACTTTAAGCAAACACGAAATGTCTGTCATTAAATAAACAAAAGAACATTATAAAAAAATTCTGGTATGAATGCGAAATTTCGGAATTAAAAAAAAGGCCAAACTAGCAACCCTGCTCGAAGGGCGTTTTCAAAAGTGATATGCAAGGTGTGTACAATCTTTAGAAACCAAAGAGTGGGATAACAACATTTCAGATTAGAAAAACTGTATTTCATATTTTTATCGCCGAATTCGTAATCAGCTCATTTAGCCGTCGGATATGTAACATTTATCTATGAATAAATAAGGCAAAATAATCTGTTAAAAATTTTTGGTAAATATGTACGCACACTGGATGTGTATTTCTAAACTCAACTAAATTTTAGTGTATTACGTGATGTGTATGAACATCATATACAGGACTGCGCATAAAAATTCACATACATTACAGGATATGGACAGCAATTGCTGGAAATGGATTTTTACTGCGTCATGTGTTTTTTTTTTAATTATTTATTTAAATATTTCATTTCATTATATGAAAAAATGAATTTTTTTAACAATGTTCTGTTGGTGCTTGAAAGTGTTTTATAATGTATGCATAATTTTTCATTCTTTTAAGTTTTGACCTTTTTAACACTTTCCAACAAAGTTTAAAATTGTCATTTAATTTGGTTTGTCCGTCTGTCCGTACTCTAACTTTCGTAAATATACGTAGATCGCAATGGCCATGTATTGGATTCTTCGAAAGTTCCTTCCGTTTGGTAAAACCGATTCGTACCGCAAAATTCTGCCCGTGAGTTTTTAGACATTAGATATCGGAATTAATGTCTAATAATTAATATAGATTCAATGATAGAATTTTCCGGTAAGAACCAACTTTCCCAAACAAAAAGAACTTTCTGAACAACCCAATAATTTTTATATGTTATTAATGTTTACTACAGATTATTCGGTATTGAAAATGAAGTGTGTAGCCTTTATAGTTCGTTTACAGGGATACACTAAAAACTTCCGGTACATTATTGTTTTTGTCGAAAAATCGTTTGCGGTGCATTTTATTGATGTTACAACATTTCAAACATAATGAGATTGAAATGCATCACTTAGATGAATTACAAAATGCTTTCTAGGGCGTATAGAAAAAGTAGTATTCATAATTCGTTAACAGGGACGCACAGAAGAATTCCATTACAATATGATCTAGGGGGGGGGGTATCGCTTGAACTGCATTTTAATGATGTTACGATAGTTCAAACTTAATGAATTTAAAAAGGATTCACTGAGGTGCACGACAACATATTTTCTATATACTATGGAGAGCACAGCATTTATCGTTCATTTACATGATCGGTAAATATCATTTATTTGCGTTCATTTGTCGTTTAGAGACACGAAAAACAATTCTGGTACACGACTCACTATAATCGATAATTGCTGAAATGCATTTTCAGCAGTGTTTTTTAAAACTGATCTAATATTTAGTGTATTACGTGGAGTGTATAAATTCTATAGATCATATACAGGCCTTCACGAAAGAATTCACACACAAAAGCGAATATTTTCAGCAATTGCCGAAAATGTATTTTGAATGAGTTGTGTTTTTTTTAAATTGCTTATTTAGATATCTCATTTTATTGTATGAGGAAATGTATTTTCTTAATAATATCCTGTTAGTTATGGAAAGTGTTTCATGATGTATGCATGTTGCATGAATTTCTGGTCATTATTAGGGTTCCATACTTAAAAAGTAAAAACGGAACCATTATATGATCACTCTTGTTTCTGTCTGTCCGAGCCCTTTTTCTCATACACTATGGGACGTAGAAAGTTATAAAGCCAATTGACCCACATATTTCCAGATTATTAGTGATACGCAAATATGTTTAGGAAAAATTTAGAGTAGCTATTTAAGTTACTTGAAATAAATTCTTTTTGTATATCGTGGGAGGTAATCATGTGAAAAATCTCGTAATACCGAACTCAAAAATATATTTGTTTTAATTTTAGGTATTGTATTTTCAGAAATATCGTCGGAAATGCACTGCAAAAATATATCCCCCCCCCCCTCTATTTCCGAATCTACTGAAACTAAAATTATGAAAAAAAAAAAATAGTGATAGTAAGAGTTTATTTAAACCTTGCAGGAAAACTATTGCGATTTTTCTAGTTTATATATTTCTGGAGAAGAACGCATTTTCCCGTTACACAGACTCTTTACTATTCACACGGTCAGTGGGGGAGTTGACGCGCGCTCGAGGTATCTATCGATGCAAAATTATCAAAGGATATTTGATAATGAATTTCGATAACAATTGTCGGTAATTAGCCGAGGTATTAATTCAGTTACTTGAAAAAAATGTTTCTTTTTACATATCGTGTAGGGTATCGTTCGAAAGATCTTGTAACACCAAAGTCAAAGAAAGTCCTTCCGGCCTGAACCGGGAGGAAAAGGTAGCTTTCCTATATCTTCGTTTTAAAATTTTAGTTAATGTTACACGAAAACAGCAAGTTAAAATGCAAAGAAACGTTAATAAACGTCAAAATATTCGTTAATACTGAATTTGAATTAGAAATTCGCCAAATTATTGAGCAATAACCAAATTGGCTTCATTTATGAAGACTTATTTTGGTCGCCAAATGTCGCCAAGTTTGGCGAGAATTTGGCACTAACGGATATGAATATATAGTTTTATGCGTATGATTGGGAAAATGATTACAACAATGAAAGAAAATAATTTGCGAGTAATCGCGTTAATGTGCTGTTTTGTTTCAAAATGTCAGCCACCCTAGAATTTCAAACTGCTCTATCTCAGCCATTTTTTAAGATAGAGGTAAACCAAAAAATGCTCTGGAATCCTCGTATCAAGGCCTAACACTTAATTAAAAAATAAATGTAAAATTTTAACTTTTTTGTATATTTATTTTAGTTTTAAATTTTTAAGTTGCCGCCATCTTGAAACAAAATGGCATACCAAGCTGGCCAACGAACTCGGTCGAGACATTGGTGAGCTTAATACACACAATTAGTTTCATCAAAATTGATTTATAAATACGAGCGTTATCGTATGACATAAGTCAGATATATATATATATATATGGAGATATATAGAAGTTAATAGAACTTGATATGTTTTTTGAAATTCATAGATATTATAATAATGGATATATATATATATATATATATATATATATATATATATATAAATCAACATTTGAACGGAGGGTGGTTTTGGTGTCTGGGGGTCATGATCGGTGAAAATATACCAAAATTTTCCGGAATTGCTTTCCTCCGAACGGCTGCAATAGACTTTATACTTTTTTGTATTGAAAGCTACCTAATACATTTGTTTCAATTTTGGTATTATATTTTCAGAGATACCGTCGAAAGTGTACTGCAAAAATATGGCACTCCCCTCATTTTTCCGAATCTACTGAAACTAAAATTTAAAAAAATTAGGGGTGGTAGGAGTTAGTTAATTAATAAGTAGTCACTACATAGTATAAAACAAAGTCGCTTTTTCTGTCCCTATATCCCTATGTACGCTTAAATCTTTAAAACTACGCAACGGATTTTGATGCGGTTTTTTTTAATAGATAGAGTGATTCAAGAGGAAGGTTTATATGTATAATAACCATATGTTTTGCTTTGTAATTTCAGATAAATCACTACATAGTATAAAACAAAGTCACTTTTTCTGTCCCTATATCCTTATGTACGCTTAAATCTTTAAAACTACGCAACGGATTTTGATGCGGTTTTTTTTAATAGATAGAGTGATTCAAGAGGAAGGTTTATATGTATAATAACCATATGTTTTGCTTTGTAATTTCAGATAAATCACTACATAGTATAAAACAAAGTCGCTTTTTCTGTCCCTATATCCCTATGTACGCTTAAATCTTTAAAACTACGCAACGGATTTTGATGCGGTTTTTTTTAATAGATAGAGTGATTCAAGAGGAAGGTTTATATGTATAATAACCATATGTTTTGCTTTGTAATTTCAGATAAATCACTACATAGTATAAAACAAAGTCGCTTTTTCTGTCCCTATATCCCTATGTACGCTTAAATCTTTAAAACTACGCAACGGATTTTGATGCGGTTTTTTTTAATAGATAGAGTGATTCAAGAGGAAGGTTTATATGAATAATAACCATATGTTTTGCTTTGTAATTTCAGATAAATCACTACATAGTATAAAACAAAGTCGCTTTTTCTGTCCCTATATCCCTATGTACGCTTAAATCTTTAAAACTACGCAACGGATTTTGATGCGGTTTTTTTTAATAGATAGAGTGATTCAAGAGGAAGGTTTATATGTATATCCATTAAATAGTGGAGAAATACTGTTATTTTTGAGGTTTTTAATGTGATGTCGTAAGTAATTTCATTTTTTCCGCTTATACATTGCAAACGCAGGCTGAACCCTACAAGATTTATCAAAATAATGTACTAATTATTGTACACATTAAAAAGGTCTACAGAAAACACAAAGAGATGAAGGTTTTCAAGGTTAACCCGAAGCAAAGCGAGGGAGGGCCGCTAGTAATTAATAAATTCAATGCACGGGCCCTTTTGTGCACGAGTTATACTCGCACTTGCCCGATTTTTTATTCATGTTAAATAATGATAATTTAAGGGAAAATAAGAAAATTATTTCTTCCAGTTATATTGGTAAAATAAGCCGAAGTGAATAACAAAGAAATATTTTCTTATAATACACATTATAAATGATTTCTTTATTTAATTTAGTACTTCTGTTCACTCTCATAAAAATTCCGTCAAAAAACGTGAAATGTAGAGGTAGCAAGTTACCGGAACACCGCTGTTATTGAAAAACTATTTGTCGGTTATTTGAAGAAACGTCTATGCTTCGCCCGGAGAAGAGTAGAGAATTTTTAACTTAAGCATGCGACTTATGTGAGTTTTTAGTGAAAAAGGACATATGAAAACGTTCCGTTTCTAATACGAAAAAGAACGAAAAATCCTGCAACCGGCATATATTATGAAACACTTTCCAACACTAACAGAATATTATTAAGAAGTTTAATTTTTTTCATACGATGGAATGTGATATCTAAATAAGCAATTTAAAAAATACATAACTCAGTAAAAATCCATTTTCGGCAATTGATGTCCATATTCGAAATCTTTCATGCAGCCCTGTATATGATCTACAGAATTTGTAAACAACACATACTACACTAAAAATTACATAAAATTGTGTATCACAGAGGAAACAGCACTTCTAGCAATTACCGAACGTAGTCAGTCCTTTAACCGAATTATCTTCTGCGTTTCTATAAATGGACGATAAATCCTACGCACTCCGTAATATATAGAAATTAAGTTGTACTTAATCTTAGTGAAATCTTTTAAATTTCATTACGTTTTGTATGAAAGCATGATCAAAATGCACCGCAAACGATTTTCCCTCATAGATTATAATACAAAGGAATTATTTTGTACGTCCCTGTAATTGAACTACAAATTTTACTAATTGTATGCTCCGGTGAAAGCATGCCAATATCCCCCTCAGTAATACATATTAATTTGATTATGTTTGAAATATTGTAACAGCAATAAAATACTCCTCAAATGATTTTCCCCATAGACCATAATGTAATGGAATTATTTTCTCTGTCCCTGGAAATGAACTATTGATACTACACACTTCATTTTCAATACCGAACATTCTATACTGAAATTCAATATTGTATATAAAAATTTCATCACAATCGGAGTAGATTTACGAGAGTTAGGGCACGGAGAGACGGACAAACAAACGGACATAATATGTCCGATAGTTTTATAAAACCGCAGATGGTTTCGTTGCATACGACAAGTAGATTTCAATATAAAATTGTAAGAATGCGCTGTTAAAAAATATCCTTGAGTTAAGCTAATTTTTCCGTTTATTACATTTCGTTAAAACTGGAAAATGGCCGCCTTGATTTACCCATTTCCCCTCGAAAATGCAGGACAGTCACCAATCAAAGTTAAAATTTACCTGAAGAATTCCAATCTAAAGCTGCAGACGGCAGAGAGCAGACAGACAAACTGAATTCATAAACACTTTTCAACTTTGTTGGAAAGTATTAAAAAGTACTGGGCAGATCAGTGCTAGGTTCCGGAACAACCTTGTGAATTGATGAAGATGCAGCTTTAGATTGGAATTCTTCAGGTAAATTTTAAGTTTGATGAGTGACTGCCCTGTATTTTCGAAGGAAATGGGTAAAGCAAAAAGCCATTTTACAGTTTTAACAGAATTTAATAAACGGAAAAATTAGTTTAATTCAAGGATTTTTTTAAACAGCGCATTCTTACAATTTTATGTTAAAATCTACTTGTATGCAATAAAAGCGTCTGCGGTTTTATAAAGCTATCAGAAATATTTTATTTATACATACATTGTACTTTTTAGACCTAAAATTTTGATTAAAAATGGTTCACATTATAGACTATTAAAATCAAACATTTAATATTTGTTTCAAACATTACAATCTAGGAAAATATAATACGACCACGGCCGAAAATATACAATAATCTGTTCCGAGTGATCCACGATTATGAGAAGCGTTCTTTATTATTTAGTAACCTCAGAATAGAATATTTTTCGGTATTTAAAGAAGCATTTATAAAAACAAAGTTTGATTTGCTGCTACTGATTTTCGGAAACGTTTCGAATAATTTTTACAGTATATTAAACAGTTTTTTCAACCCAGATGTAGGTTTTTCGTATGCTATCAATTCTTAAGTTACGATTTTCGTGTTCAACAAACATCTTTAATGACCAACAGGGTAAATTAACAGCATTAACATTAATATTATTTTGTTACTTTTGCATGTATAAATTCAGTTGCACATCTGGAAATGTTTAATTGAGAATTGATAGCATTCAAAAACCGATATTCCTGTTTGAGAAAACTGATTAATACACTATAAAAACCATTCGGAAACATTTCCGAAAATCAGTGGCATCAAAAGAAACTTTCTTTTTATAAACGTTTCTTTAAATCTCGAAAACATATTGATTTCTTAAGATAAAGAGCACCTTTCAGAATCATGGGTAAATTGAAAGTGGTTATTGTATATTTCCGTTCGTCGTTACGTTATGTTTTCGTAGATTAAGAAACATTTGTCTTTTTTTATTTCACAGTGTACATTTATAAATATGTAAAAAGATTCGAACTAACACATATACTAACCTATAGCTGCTAGAAGGAGGATTATAAAATCCACTTGACGATGGGGAGACAGCAGGTTCGGAAGGAGGATTTAAAAAACCTCCGGACGAAGCGCCAACTGCAGGAGATTCAGTGATTGGGTTTGAGTACCCTGGAGAAGCGGTGTCACCTAGTTCATACGACATTTTGAATACCTAGTTAATATTTTTAAAAATTATATTTATATTAGCAAGGGAGATTTGATAAAGAGATGTACGTATTTCAGATCGTAAGTAACCTTGTTGAATGAATAAAAGTGGCTTGTCAAGTAGCTGAGTCAAATAATCAGTGGATTTATCAGAATTTTATTTTTTTTTATTAGATAAGGTGTTCTGCACGAGCAGATCATTTTCATTCACCTTGAAGTGCAAATCTATTCCATGTTAGGTAGCTTTCAATACAAAAAGTAAAAAGTTACCTATTGCAGCCGTTCAGAGGAAAGCAATTCTGGAAAATTTCGGTACACTTTCCCGATCATGACCCCAAGACCCCCATACCACCCTCCGTTCAAATGTTGATTTATATATATATATATATATATATACATGATCTATGTCATATGACAGAACTCGTATTTATAAACCAATTATGAGGAAACTAAGTGTGTGTATTCAGTTCACCAATATCTCGACTGAGTTCATTGGCCAGCTTGGTCAGCCATCTTGTTTCAAAATCGCGGCTTCTTAAAAATTTAAAACTAAAAAATATATACTAAAAAAAATTAGAAATTCAAATTTATTTTTTGCTTAAGTGTTAGGCCTTGATACAAGGATTACGGGGCATTTTTAAAACGTCACAAAATAATAAATAATTAATAAATGGTAAGTTTTTACGGAATATAATTTTGTAAAAGGGCCTATTTTATTTAAATTAATATTGTGAAGTGATCCATTTTATTAAATTGACTTTTGTGAAGGAGGCCCATTTTGTTAAATTGATTATTGTGGAGGGGCTTGTTTTATTAAATAAATTTTTATGAAAAGGTCCTAAATAGGCCCCAAATTTTGCCTGGATCGACCCTTGGACACTTTCTAATAAATTAGATTTATAATCCAGTTTCGCGCCTTAATTCTTTGTTCTTATATTACACATTATATTTCACATTCAAAAGCGCCATCTGTGGGCGTTTATTGCAATTCTTTTCTATTCTTCCATTCTTTTTCCCCTTTCTCGAATAGTAAGTTTACCGATTTTGGTTTCATTCGGGTTATTCCTTCAATCTACAAACAGCTACAAATAGAGATACTTATATTATAACCACCCGGTATTTTTCAAATAAAAATTTTATAATTTTTTTTTAAATGTGAGAATGTGTAAACCTTTTCTTAGTTAACTGTTATCCAAGTTAATAGTTGTCCAAATATAAAGGGCAAATTTGAAACAAATGTTAAATCCTCTCTTACAGTGAATGGGTTGCAACTCTTTTTTAATGAGCTGAACCTACTTTAGTCTGTATCAATACACGCGTCGTTAAAAAAAAGGTGCTATTATCTAAGACACAAAAATTAACAGGACATGTTGAAATTTTTTATCAACAGCAACAAGATAAGAAAAGATTACTAAGAAGTGTTTTGATATTCTAAGCATTTATTTCCAGATTCGTGGTTCAGGTTTACCAAAAGAAATATAAATTAAATTTTTAAATGCGTTTTGAGATCATTATATTTCATCATGCTGAAGTATTATCTTTAAGGGAAGCGTAATATGTGGACAAAATTGTGGAAATCTTTTTGAAAACGTGTATTTTTTAAGTTTGATTGTTCACATAACATCACTTTCGCTGTAAGTAGTACCATAAAAAGCATATACCAATGAAAAGAAAATTTAATCATGAATGTAATGCGAACAATTTCATGAAGGAATGTTTAACAGAATAGCAGTTATAAAGAAGAAAGTAAAACATATCGAAACTAGTCGGATGTGCCAATCCCAAAACACTCTTCTATCTCATACATGTTAATACTTCAAAATTCGCTATCACATCGCTAATAAAATCAGTATTTTTCGTCATTCTGTTGTACGTCAGCTGCTTGCGAAGCGTCGTCAGGTTACCTGGATGCAAGCAGCCGATGTATACTAACTACGAAAAGTCCTTCTGGCTCGTACCGGCAGGAAAAGATAGCCTCCCTATTCCTTGGTTTTAAGATTTTAGCTAATTTTACTGGAAGTTAAAATGCTCGAAAACCGATTACAGATAATTCATTCCCAGTTCTCGTCAATATTGAATTTGAATGAGAATATCGCCAAATTAGTCAGCTATAGCCATGTTGACTTCATTTACGGCAACCTATTTTTGTTGCTAAATTTGGCGATATTTTGAAAAGTGTCGTCGAGCTTGGCAAGAATTTGACGTTTGTGAATATAAATATACAGTGTTCAGCATATAAGAGTTGGAACGATGGTTACAATAATGAAAGAAAATTTGCCGCATCCTTGTTCACTAAAAGACATAAATAAAACCCGTTTATGGAGGATTCTTGCTGTCTTGTTTCAAAATATAAGCCACCCTATAATTTCAAACTGCTATATCTCAGCCATTTCTTAAGATAGAGGCAAAACAAAAATTGCTCCGGAATCCTTGGATGAAGGCCGAGCGTTTAACGGTAAAAACTTTCAGGATTTCAAATTGTTTTGTACATCTTTCTGAATTTTAAATCTTTAAATGGAAGTCATAGCGCCCCCTTTCGGCGGAATATCCAAAAATTCAACTGGGACCTGAAGGCCATAGTCAAAAACATATACATAATATTTTGTTCAATTCTATGCATAACTTCATACACTTTTTGCGATGGAATGAGGACAGACAGACATTTTCTAAAAAGGTGTGTTTCGGAATCTCTGACCTCTAAAACGTGTTAATCAGTCGAAAACCGGGAGTCGATTTTTTTTTTTATTACAATATCCTCTTCGGTACTTACATATTATCCGTGCCAGGGAAGATACAACTGAGCCAAGCATGGCGTCAATTATACTAATTACAGTAACCCTTATTTTTTGACAAGTATATAGTTTATTTATTTATTACAGTGTATAGTTTTTTAGTATATAGTTTGTGTTTTTATTATACTTTACAATTTTTTGTTATTTATTTATTTTAATTATTTATTTTATATTATTTACCATTTTAAGCAATTTTATGTATTTAACAATATTAAATTACTGATTTGCGCATTATTGGCAACAATAAGTAAAATTGGCAATTGACAACCATTTTTGGTGATCTAACTCCTGGCCCGGATAATACGTAAGTACCCTTTCTTCTGTTATAGATAGAAGAAAGTAAAGATGAGATACAAAAAAAAATATCACAATGCCATTTAATACTTAGCAGAGTAACCCTTACTGTTAATTTCGTGTTTACAACACCTTCCTATGGAGTGAACCAAATCTTTTAGTTCTGAAGCTGTTATAATGTGATACCAAGATTCAATTATTGCTTCTATTAATTGGATTTTATTGCTGGGTTGCTTCTGAGCAATAAATTTGTTTAGTTGATGCCATAGATTTTCAATTGGGTTAAGATCGGGGTTATTTCTAGGTCATTCCAACACGGGAATATGATTATCTGGAAAGCGCTTTTTGTACACTTTAGAAACATGACATGAAACTGAATCCTACTGAAATATAAATGCTTCATGATCTTGGAAAAGATCGCGTCGGGAAAGCTTCAGTTGGGATTGAAGTATTTCATTTTTATATTTTTGGTCATTCGTATTTCCAATAATCACAAAAATTCTGCCCACATCTTTTGATTTCATACAACCTCATATCATAACCATGACTAGATGCTTCACGGTGTGTGTAATGCAGTGATCCAATTTTTCTCCTTACGTATTAATACCATCACTACCAAACAGGTAGATTTTGGTCCTGTGAGACAAATAACACTGTCCTATTATTTCGCTGTCTAGTTAACGTACGTTTTCACCCAGATTAATCTTTTCAAACTTTGTTGGAGAGATAAAAATGGCTTTTTTTCGTGGAATTCCAGCATTTAAACCAAATCTTTGCAGTCTGCGCCGAAATGTCCTTGTGCTCAACATCACATTGGCTTGCACCATTTGACCTTGTTGATCATCCAGATGATTTTCTTCCGTTACCTATGCACAGTATCTAAATTGTTCTGTTTCATCTTTTGCTGTTGTACAACTTTTCCCGCCTTCACCAATTTGGATTTGTAGTGACATAGTCTCCTTATACCTCTTAAAAAAATTAAAAATGCGTCCTTTGGTCATATCTTGATTATAAAGATCGACATGTTTCAACGCTCAAGCATGTTTATTACGTGCTATTAAATCAAGATCTACAATGATAAACAAACTATTTTTGCAATTGTTTGTAAATAAACTTGAAAAATATAAATCACGAGATCATATATATAATAAAAGCAGATGACTATAAAATAGTCAACTGTATACGTGAAAATTAATATTTCCTTATTGCTTTTTTAAAATTGAAAAAAACATCGTGCCAAATTTTCGGTAATTCAAATGAGGTTGATTTCAAATGTTCTCGTTAGGCATATACATTTATATTGATTCACGGATAATAGATGGAAAATAAAGTCTTGATGGATAAATTATTTTACTATTTTTAAAATCAATTTTTAATGTTTCGGTTCTATGCAGCCTTGCCAATCAAGTAGTACTTCTGTCATATTTGATGTATGCCATATGCTCTTTTAATCATGTTTTTAACTTTTTAGTTGTCGTTTCTATATAATATTGTAATGTTCCATCTGCTTTATCAGATATCAAATAGGACAGAAGTATTATAGCATTGGCAAGACTACATAGAACCGAGATTTTAATTTTTTTTTAAATAGTAAAATAATTTATCCATCAAGACTTTATTTCCCATCTGTTATCCATGAATTAATAAAAATCTATATGCGTAACGAGAACATTTGCAAAGAATTAACCTCATTTGAATTACCTAATGTTTGGCACGAGGTATTTTTCAATTTAAAAACAACAAAACAATAAGGAAATATTAATTTTTACGTTTACAGTTGACTATTTTAAGCACCTGCTTTTATTATATATATGATCTCGTGATTTATATTTTTCAAGATAGTTTGTTTATCATTGTAGATCTTGATAATGGCGCAGTTTAAGCGTTGAAACATGTCTATCTTTATATTAAAAGGTTTTTAGAAGCCTTTTTGTGTTCTCTTTGTATCGCTTAAGCATTTTTATTTATATTTTAATTATAATTAGTGATCTTATTATATGATTATGTACAGAAATATGTATCTTTATTTTAATACATTGCGGACTAATAACGTTACTGAGTTGCTAGGAAGAATATATTTCTTTTGTAACAGAAATTTTATTTAACAAAATTATCTGGTTCTGTGTAAATGGACATATAATTATGAAAATGTATTTTTGTCAACATATAATATATATACTGTTAAGAAAATGATTTTTGCTCTTAAACTTCGCACTTTAAACAAGATTAGGAAGGTGTGTGCAGAGTTCAAGTTTTTAAATACACATTTTAAAGACCTTGCTTATGATTTGCTGAAATTTCGTTTGAGTTATTTTATGGATTCAGGTAAGGAACATGCTTTTTTTACAATGTTTTTTCAGCAAAACATATTTCAAGAATTATTTGACAAATGTTCAAGCCTTTTACTTCTATTTTTTCTATTAAAATTATTGATATTTCAATAGCTTACAAATACACACTCACTTTAAATTTAAAAAAATAACTATGGAGACTTTCCGAGTAAAACATCCCATTCTTGATACTGAAATGATTTTATTGACAATTTTCATGGTTATGTAATTAATGGAAAATTAGATGTTTTACTCTACAATTTCTTATGAATTTGGGGACTAAATTCAGATTATACAGAGGGTTTTCGCACATTTTTAGACGATTTTCATGGTACTTACAGAACTAATTTTTTAGCAAAAGTCACCTCAAGAATTATTTGACAATTTTTCGAGCATTTTACTTCTATTTTCTCTATTAAAAATATTGATATTGCAATAGCTTACAAATACACACTCCCTTTAAATGAAAAAAATAATAATAACTGTAGAGACTTTTCGAGTATAACATCCCATTCTTGACATTAAAATGATTTTATTGACAATTTTCATGGTTATGTAATAAATGGAAAATTAGATGTTATAGATAACAAAAACTTACAATTTCTTATGAATTTGGGGACTAAATTTAGATTATACACAGGGTTTTCGCATATTTTTTAGACGATTTTCATGTTACTTACAGAACTAATTTTTCAGCAAAAGTCATTTCAAGATTTATTTGACAATTTTTTGAGCAGTTTACTTCTATTTTCTCTATTAAAAATATTGATATTTCAGTAGCTTATAAATACACAGTCACTTTAAATTAAAAAAAAATAACTATAGAGACGTTTCGACATCCCATTCTTGACATTGAAATGATTTTATTGACAGTTTTCATGGTTATGTAATTGATGGAAAATTAGATGTTTTACTCTACAATTTCTTATGAATTTGGGGACTAAATTCAGATTATACAGAGGGTTTTCGCACATATTTTAGACGATTTTCATTGTACTTACAGAACTATTTTACATAAAATATTTGTGCTTTAAATGTTCAATTTGGTAACCCTTATTCTGAACTACTTTCCTACACTGCAACTTCCGCAACAATAATGCCTTTTGTAGTTTTGTAAAAGGTATTTTGGCCCATTCCTCTTGAACAGCTTTCCAATGTCCATGAAGGGTTGTAGGTCGACGAATGGATACCGCACTTTTTAAAAGTCCAAAAGCGCAAAAAATCCATGGGTGATACATCAGGAGATTTTGCAGGTATATCAGTGAAGGATATAGCCATGATACCCGTTTCTCGTTCCATTTTTCCAGGAAAGGAACAGTGGATTGTGACGTGTCCTCTTGCTTTATCTTGATGCAATTCAACAGATTGATGGCATTGGGAGTAAAGAGATTTTATTTCATGTTTGAAGATTGGGAGTAAAATAAGTTTATGATAGTATGTGGAGGTGCTCTTAGCATTTTTGTCAACACTCTTTATTTTTAATTTTCTGTTATATGAAAAGTTAGAAACAATCATAAATCCTTTGCTAAAACTTTCTTTAGATACGATGAACTATGTTTTAAGATATTTTCCTCCTTTTGATGATAATAAGTGGATTTCTTTTTATTATAATCATGTAAATAGACCCAAGCATCATCTGTTGTAACAGCATTTTTCCATTTTTATCCGGATAAAGACGATGAACATTGTGTTTTTTGGCCTTTTTAAAATTCAAGTCACTGTTAATGATTTTGTGAACAGTTGACACTGAACATTTTAACGATATCAACAATCCTTTGACTTGGAGAATTTTTTTTACCATAAAAGATCTTACCTTTGCAATATTCAAAGAATTCTTTTTTGTTCTTGGGTATATACTTGGAACAATTTTTCCACTTGAAGCCAGACATTCAGGTTTTTTCCATGTCTTATTGACAATCAAGCAGGGCGGTCGCTCTGCCAAGCCAAACTTAAAAAAAAAAAACGCCACACAAACAACGCCAAGAACTGGAATAAAGACCGCTAATGCTTATATACAGAAAGCAACTTCGCAATGTTAAATCGACAAAACATGCCAGATTAAAATATCAGATATCAAACAAACCAAGCGTCGTAGAAAAAAAAAACGAAAACTAGAAGAATCTAAGGAAGAATTTCTTCAATTTAAGACCAAACTCATCTTCATAAGTGATTTATAAACAGAGATATAGCTTTTTTTTAAAAACGTCGAGTTACTTAAAATGATCACTATTTTCTTCGTCAACCTTTTTTTTTCAAACAAGCTACAGGCCTTAATATTGGGCAGAATAAAAAAAGGATTGCATTTTTGGACAAGTAATTACGTAATCTATGTGCTTTTATAAAATTCAGTGTAAAAAAAAAAATATTTTCTATCCTTAATTAGCAAAAAACTGTTAATTAACTTGGCGATTAAAAAATTATGCCAAAACAGAGATAAAACCCGCCAACGACCATGTACCATCTGTATTAAAATAGCACAAATCAGTTACAGGTTATAATATAACCACATCAAATTTCATCTGCAAGTCAGCCATTTTCTTCTGAAGATATTTTTTTTTTTAAATAAAACTTCACAATTATAAGAACACATATTTTTTTCAAATAATTAAATATGACTGCAAACTGTGACAGATGATTGTTTCTAACATGAATAAGTATGAGAAATTGCCGGTTACGGGTATGGATCTGGGTAGCTCAGTCGCAGAGCGTCGGCATGGTACGCATAAGGTCCCAGGTTCGAGTCCAGACCCAGGTCACTTTTTCACTCATGTTTGTTTAGTGTATTTAATTGTCTGATAAAATGCGTGTTCTTATAAATAAAGTAATCAGACGTAGTGTTTATGCTTTAAAAATATTTTAAATATATAATTTACGTTTTTAGAAAGATCTTTAAAAATAAATTAGTTTTTGAGGGAAGATGTACCTTCTAAAATGTATACATTAAGAGTTATCGCCATTTAAAATTTCTTTCCAAACGTAAACAAAAATTTTGAAATGAATTAAATGTGATTCATTTATTTCTAAAAATAAAAAAGCACGGTAAAGGACAGGCATTTCGTTCGCAGGAATACCTTTCACGTCATCTACTATATATACGAGGCTAGCGAAAAAGAAAGGCTACCGCTGTGCTTTACGCGTATCTTTTTTTATTGACCGCGGGAATCACGTGAGGCTCGAATCCACCAATGCAGGTGTACGAAAAGAGCATCACGTCACTCTAGCGGTCTGTAAAAAAAGATAAGTGGAACGCACCGTGGTAGCCTGTCTTTTTCGTTAGCCTCACTATATATATAAAACACAAACGGAAATTTCGTTCCGTTCCTTTATAACTCGAGATCTGCTGAATGGAATTTGATGGAACTTGCACTGTTCGAGAGATAATTTTTCAAGGAAGGTTTTAGTATGTAACACAACGTTCTACGTATAATAGCTATCGAATTATGATAGAAAGTTCTGTTATTTTGGCCGAAAAGGTTACCATTGCTAATTTTTTGGCGATCATTACTGTTGCAGAAAGAAATGAAAAGGCTATACATCTCGAAAAATAAAAGAAAAACTGTTACTAATTTTATTTAAAAAAAAAAAAAAAAAAAAGAAAAAAAGAAAGAAAGAAAGAAAGAAAAAAAAAGAGTTTTGATGAGAGAATATTATAAAACGAAAATATTTAATTTAAACATGATTAGAAATGTTCATAATGCTTAAAACATTATTCAAGGGGCAAGATTTCTATTGAAACAAATTTGGCGATTTATCTTTTGTTTTTAGCGATTTTGATTTTACTTTTGACCCCAAACAATTTGATTTTAAGCCAAAAAGTGTCTTTTTTTGTTGCAGAAAGGATTGAAATGGCTATACATCTGGAAAAATAAAAGAAAAAACTGTTACTAATTTTATTTTTTTTTAAAAAGAAAGAAAAGAAAAAAAAGAAAAACAGTTTTGATGAGAGATTTTAGGCCAAAAGGTGTTTTTTTTTTCAAGTGTACGACTGCATTTTCGCAGTATTTTTTTTTCTTTTTGGTACTTTTTGGTTAGCCGGGCGCCAGTGATACACATATATACACATATATCTACACAAATACATGTATATACATACATATATATATATATATATGTGTGTGTGTGTGTGTGTGTGTGTGTGTGTGTTCATATATCACTGGTGCCCGGCTAACCGAAAAGTACCTTTGTTTATTCAAATGCAAACTATATTAATGGCAATATACTTCTATTTACTTCTACATATATGAAATTTCGTTCCGGCTGCTTATAACTCGAGTTCTGCTGAATGCATTTTCGTAGAACTTAAACTAAGATAATTTTTAAGGGAAGGTTTTAATGTATAACATATCGTTCTACGTAGCTTAGTTATATAATTATTCTGGGAAGTTCTATAATCAGATCAATCCGATTATGAAAGATTAGCCTTTTTAAAAGATTTTGCCGAATGTATTCCGATGGAACCTATACTGTTAAATAATTTTCTAGGGAACGTTTTATTATATAACGTTGCTTAGTTCTAGTATTATAGGGGGAAATTCGAAAATCGGGTGACCATTTTTTTTATCAAATATTAGCCTTTTCAATATTTGATTCCGATTATGAAAGATTAGCCTTCTAAAAAAGTTCTACTGAACGGATTTTGATGAGAATTGTATTGTTAGTTAGATGCTATTTCAGAAATGGTGTTAATGTACTATATATTGTCCTACGTTGCTTAGTCCAACAGTTATGTGTGAAGGTTATATAGTCAAGTGAACCCGATTCCGAAATATTAGCCTTTTTGATAGTTTTTACTGGGCGTATTTTTTGCGACTTGCATTGTTAAGTAGATAATTTGTAAGGATTGTTTTAGTATATTTTATATCGTTTTGTTGTTTTAGAATTATGTGGAAAAGTTCAATAATCAGATTATCAAAGATTAGCCTTTATAAAAACTTCTTCTGAATGGATTTTGTTAGTGAATTTGTCTGCATTGTTATTTCGATAATTTTTAGTGATGGTTTTAGTATATTGCATATAGTTTTATCATTCTTTAGCAAACCCTAACTGTAAATGACCAAATAAAAGAGTTGGTCCTTAACAGCTAAAATTTTGACTGCACATTAGAAAATATAATAGCGCAATCGCGTCATTTTTCAGTAATGTGGAAGGATATTCCACGTAAATATACAGATTGCTTTCAAATACAAGGTCAAATTAAACGATATATTTCGTTTGATTCAGGGTTCATTTGTAGAAACCGACCAGCGCAGCGGGCGTAGCTTGCTAGTTTTCCTATAAATTAATGAAATCCAGTTGTTAAATTATTTTTGTTTTAGAAGTGAAGTTTCCATTTAAATTTATTGTAACAGTACAATGTTTAATTGAATAAAATAAGGTAAATCTAAGAAATTGCTAAGAAATTCCAAACATGCACAGGGCAACGCAAAAAAATAAAATAATAATAAACAAAAAATAAAAAATAGATAAATAAATAAATAAATAAATAAAAATCAGCTTTCAGAAATTCTAAAAATTGTTCCGCTATTCATATTATGTATCTTCGGGGTCCATCCTCCCACTTTCAGCCCTCCCACCCAAAGGGGGCACTTTTGTAAATTTTGCCGACACCTCTCATGTGATATATCGTTGGAAAAGTCTGTGAACGCTTAATCATAATATGCAGGAGGGGGGGGGGGGGTATTTTCTAAATTTTGCACATACCCCTCATGTGATACATCGTTGGAAAGGTCTGTGACCGCTTAATCCTATTATGCATCTCCGGTGTTCATCCCCCCTTTTGCCCCCCAAGCGCGATTAGCTTTCACCACCAGGGGACGCTTTCCTATATCTGTTCCTACGAGTCGGATCACGACGGGGTATGGCTCATTCGACTCGACATCAATAGAGCTTTCCGATTTTAGTTCGTTTTTTCACCACCAGGGGGCACTTTTCTATCTCTGGTTCTATGGGCTAGATCACGACGGGGTACAGTTCATTCGACTCGACATCTATAGCCTTAACGATTTCAGTGCCCGAGGTTCATACAGAACAGATTGCGCTACCTGGTGGTGGAAGATGGAACTTGAGCGTGCGCAGCACGACTGCTATACGGTGCCGAAGGCAGCGGGGACCCGTGTCGGAAGTTAGTTTGGTTAGAGGTTTATACTATTCGATGTGCAAATTAAGGGATTATCCGGTGCCGAAGGCAGCGGAGAACCAGGTCGGAGGCTCGTTCGGTTCGAGGTTTATCTTATTCGAGGTTTTACAAGATTCGAGGCCCCGATATAAATTAGGGGTCCGCTAGCGGTCGAAGCCAGCTAGTGTTAATAATAAAAGAGCGTGATATCACGTTTGATTTCAAATGCAGCGCTGGCACGCTATGTACGTATTGCATTTTTATTCATTTCATCGATAAGTCAGTGATATTTTTTATCGGGTGATAACAAGTATTATAACAAGCCATATTTAGTATGTTGTTATTAGTTTAATTTAAAAATCTACTGGTATTTCTAGTTAACCTTTTAAACAATGACTGAAAGTAAAATGTAATTTTAAATTATTTCTCATGTTTAGATTATTTAAATTATGTTTATTCTGTTTTAAAAAAGAGAAATGATATCTACAAAAACAACTTTTCAAAAGTAAAAAAAAAAGCCAAGCGTAAAAAAAAAAAAAAAAAGTTGTAGCTAAAAAATGGTGTGATATCAAATTTCCAAGCTATTATATTACTTTTTTAACTTTTTTCCATTAAATAAGTTATCATATATATAAGTCGAGTGCCTACGTATATGTTAATAGAAATCGTTTTCTCCTGTACTAAATACATCCTAACGAGTTTCTGAAAATTCAATTTTTTTCAAATTATGCATGATGGGCTTGGCGGCCATCTTTTCATATTTCTAAGCACCCAAATTTCTAAAGTAAAAGCGTAATATGTTTGCAATGTAATATGTTTATAACAATTTCGAACTTCAGATTTTAACTACGGACAGATAAATTAGATAAGACTGATATTTTGAGAAATTGATTTTTACTAGTTTGAAATTATTAATTACTGTAAAAAATAAATCATAAGATGAATCTTTAAGATAAGTCATCATTATCTTAAGACACAATTTTCAGATCATACAAATCTATAAATGAAACGCTTAAAATATTTGCTTAAATAACAATTTTGAACTTCGGATTTTAACTACGGATTTGGATACTTAGAATTTTGTGAATAATATGCAAAGATGGCCGCCAAGCCCATCATGCATAATTTGAAAAAAATTGAATTTTCAGAAACTCGTTAGGATGTATTTAGTACAGGAGAAAACGATTTCTATTAACATATACGTAGGCACTCGACTTATATATATGATAACTTATTTAATGGAAAAAAGTTAAAAAAGTAATATAATAGCTTGGAAATTTGATATCACACCATTTTTTAGCCACAACTTTTTTTTTTTTTTACGCTTGGCTTTTTTTTTACTTTTGAAAAGTTGTTTTTGTAGATATTACCTACTGTGGTTTCAGATATAGAAAAAACATGCCTTTCACAGCGTTTTTGAAGAACCGAATACGAATTTATCTTCAGGAAGTACAGAAATATAGTCTTCCATCCGTCGGTTCTTTAAAAGCGTCATTTTGCATGTAAACAAAATTTCCTGTTGCCAGACGAGACTTTATAATTTCAAAAACATATTACGTGTGAACAACATTTTCTCTATGCAGACGATTTTTTTTACGCGAAAACGAACTCGCCTTAGAAATATGCAGACATCCTATGTTTAAGAGAGTTAAAAAACTAAATATTATTGATGATCGTTTAAAATGAAATCGGAATAAATTTTTCTGTATTTAAGTTATAAATTCAACACCCCCTTTCGAGACTTTTATGGAATGGGGTTGGTTCACTTTAAATGAGTTTTATTTTCTTCCCCAATAAAAAAGAAAACACTGTTAAATATGATTACTAAAATTACTAGGGTATCCAACGCGGGCTTCCCGGGATATAGAATATACGTGAAAACCAAATTTTTTAAAACTGAAAATAATAGATTCTTTACATTTATTATTATTTTTTTTCATTGCCCCCTAACAACACCAAAGAGTATTTTTTATATGAAATATATCAATTATATATTCAAATAAAATTTTGAAATTTATTAAAAGCGGCAATTTAGTATTGGTCTCGTGCCAGAACTTAATAGCCGAAGAAATCGCTAAAAATTTCGTTATCTACAGTATTTTTTATTATTATTATTCCAATAATTTCAGCTGTTTTAAGCGCTTATTTCATTTACATGTCTGTTAAATTTGTGTTTTATTTATACTATTTTATTGACTGCTTAACGAAGTTTTAATTTCGTTATTGAATATTAACTGGAAACAAACTCTTTATATTGTTTAAAGTGCCAACCTGTTTCATATTTTGTAATCGTCTGCAAGCGATATAGATTTTTTTAAAAAATCATGCTTGAAATTTAATTTAAATACCATAATAAATGAGTAAATTGCGATACAGTTTTCAAACAAATTGCATTTGAATATGATAATTATATTTTTAAAAAATTGCATTTTTTCCCTATGTAACGGTGTAAAAATTGAAAATATGCGATGTTTAGAAATTAAAAAAATTGCAGTACCAAAAATCGCAAAACCGAAATTTGATCGTCAAGTATTGCCATTCGCTAAATGACATCAGCGTTAAGCACGGACACGTTTGTACTTTATAATATAGATAGTTGCATAGAGATTTCGTTATTGGCCCTGTTGATAAGGCTACTTCGAATTGTGTAATTATTTGAAAACAATTTTATAGTAATAGACTTACTGATGAATAGAACAATAATAATTACTAAAATAAGATTAAATATGGCTATAATACAATTATTAATACATTTAATGTTACATTAAAAATGTTAAAAACGGGCATTCTTTTAATTTTGCAATTAATAGCTATCATAGTTTTCCACTTTTTTCTTGTGATACCTATATCACATAGATGTTCAGTAAAAGTCGGTTTATATGTTGTATTTCAAAGGGTATTGGAAAAAAAATAATGTCAAACTGCAGGATTTTCTTAAAGGTAAGTTATGTTTTTTTATTTAAATTTAAAAATACTACTTAATTGTGATGTATTGCCAATGGTATAGAAGTTCTTAATAATTTAAAATTAACACCCACTAATTTGTACACTTGTGATTTCCAAAATCTTTTTTCTAATATGCCGATTGATTTAATTCATGACATTGAAAAAATTATTATTTTTCATTTCACATTGAGGAGGTACATTTTAAAAGAGATTTTTTTCTGGAGTTTGTGTAACTTTTGTTTCAGTAACAATTTTATTAAATATAACAGATTTACATGTGTGGCATTTGTATAGGGACTAATTTTTCTTGCACTGCTGCAAATATTTTTCTTTCTTTACTTTTGAGTTTAAATATGTTGTAGATTATATTATAAGATTTAGGATTTGTAGCATAGGCACAAACTTGGGGGGGGGGGGGGCAGTAAACTTTCATTAGGTGAATTTTAATTATTGTATTTATAATTCGGTAAGTTTCAGTTTCATAATTTTTCGGTGTCCGACCTATGTTGACTCTTTCATTACACCAAGGCTTCAATTAATTCGAAAATGATCTCAAGTCAGAGGACATCTTCAGTTTAAAATATTTGGCTGAAATAAAATGAAAATCATTAAATAAGTTTTGCATTAGTGAAAATTATGGAAACTTTTGTGATGCAGGATGAAATTAAAATGATTTAATTTAATTAAACTTTCGCTCAGTTACTTAATATTCAATCCATAAAAAACCCAGAAAGGATATCTAAAATTTCCCTAGCAAAGTCTTCTGACTTTTCTCGTGTTGTAACCAGAAATCATGTTGCACAAAATTATTTGTGATCGGAAATAGAATTGTTAAGCAAATAATATCACACAGTACCATTACTCAAATTTTTATTTTTTGCCATCGATGTCTCTAAAATTTCATTCAGAAAAATATCGAGAAATACCAGTTTATCAGCAGGCAGTCAGTTGGCAAATATGTGCATTAGCAAAAATTGTGATAATGTTGAAAAGGAAGGGAAAATTTGACTGAAGTGTACATACCACGTAAAGTTTCCTGTCAGCTTGTTTTGTTTCATTTTTTTTCGTAAATGTAATCAATGTTTTAACACGCCTTTTTATTTTTATTTTTTAATTAATTTTTTTTTTCATTAATAGAATTACTCCTAAAGCGAAACAATATTATGATTGTTTTACGAGTTTAATATATTTTTTTATATGTTAAAAATGTATGTAACAAAACTTGAAAAATTACAGCCGGTCAAAAATGAAGAACACATTGCGCAAGGTAATGATCAATTTTTATTATAGAAAGAGCTGAAAACAGCCATCCTATTTCCCTTCTATGCTCTACTATTGTAAGGAGCTACTAACGAAAAGAGCTCATATATCACTCACCAGCGGGTACGACCGAGCAATGCTCGGTCAACATTTGCTTTGTGTTCTGACACTGACCCTTTATAACCCAAAATGACCCACTAATCGAATTTTCTTGAACACGTGCCCTAGCCCAGTGGTTTTCTTGTGCCCGAAAACGGTAAAATACAAAATTTCGTCAAAATCGTTTGAACCTTTTTTTAGATAGATTTAGCTTGACCCTGACCCTTGATGACCCAAAATGACCCACTAATCGAATTTTCTCGAACACGTGCCCTAGCCCAATGGTTTTCTGGTGCCCGAAAACGGTAAATTACAAAATTTCGTCAAAATCGTTTGAACCGTTTTTTAGATAGAATTAGCTTTACCCTGACCCTTGATGACCCAAAATGACCCACTAGTCGAATTTTCTCGAACACGTGCCGTAGCGCAATGGTTTTTTGGTGCCCGAAAACGGTAAAATACAAAATTTCGTCAAAATCTTTTGAACCGTTTTTAGGATATAATTAGCTTGACCCTGACCCTTGATGACCCAAAATGACCCACTAATCGAATTTTCTCGAACACGTGACCTAGCCCAATGGTTTTCTGGTACCCCAAAACGGTAGAATACAAAATTTCGTCAAAATCGTTAGAGCCGTTTTTAAAATAAAATTTGCATAACCACACACACACACAAGATTTTCTCGTATTAGAATATATGATATATCGTAAAGAGCTTATATATCGTACTCATATATCACGAAAATCAAATAATTGTGCAATATTTTTCTTCTCAATGCAGTCACAACGCTGCGAAACTTTTTAACTAAAATTAGAATCAATGTCCTTATTATGAGGAAAAACGTTTGATTGCCCCATGGAAAACACACTTGGACAGAGATGATTTTGCTTTTTTCTGAAAATGTTGAATCCTAGATAATAGCTGTTTTCATCGGAAGTTTTTCAATGCTTAAATAAAGTAACAATGTAAGTTTACACGATCGTATTGAAATGAGACTGCACCTCAAAATTTTTAAAAGGAAATCTTCATTTCGGAAAGTATTTCGATTTTAGGAGAAATTATCGCTTCAGCAAACAAATATCTAGTAATTTTGCTGGATTTGCACATATGTGTAGTTTTGAATTCCAAATCTTAAACTTTTAACATTTTCTGTTATATTTCATAATTATTTTATTTTCATACATTTTTATGAATTTTACTTTAAAAAAAATTGTAATTACTGAAAAAAAAACATTGAGTTCTCTGGCTTTTTAAATAAGCAGGATATTGAATTATTCCGGGGAGAATCTTCAAAGATGTCATGGTGCGTGTCAAAATAAACAAATTTTGTACTCAAACCCAGCGTCACATTCAATTAGTTAGTCAAATATATACTTTGTGAGACCCAAAGAAATCCAGGCGACACAGTTTGTTATATTTAAACCGGGTCGTGCGGGTATTGATAATGCATAAAAAATGTTTCAATTGACCGTTGAATAATTTTTTACCGACTACCAACAATAAAGGTATACAATTCTTCTGGTGCATGTTTCTTTCATGTGTGTTCACGTAAAAAGTTTGAATGGGTGTTTCGATTTTGACTTTTGTGTTTGAAATAATTTTTATTGCGGTTGTGCTACATGAAGATCCAAAAATAGTATATTTGTCCGGTTATTCATTTTTATGACTTTCTAAATTATAATTTTTTTGTAAAAATTGGGCAATCGCTGCAACATTTCAATATGTAGCTAAGGTACACAACGCTACTTTGTATTTTTGAAAAGACATCGTATCGTAAATCTTATTTTTTTACAGGTATGTATAATAAAGTTTAATGTATCATCGTCTACTGTAATTTAAAAGAAATAACGTACTGGCAACAATGATGTTTAAAATAAAAGTGTAAACTTGTCGTATATGCCAATTCCAAAACTTTCTTCTATCTCATACATGTTAATTGTTCATGCTTCAAAATTCGCTATCACACCACCAAAAAAAATCAATATTTTTCGTCATTCTGTTGTACGTCAGCTGCTTGCGAATCGTTGGGTTACCTGGATGCGAGCAACCGATGTATTGTACTAAACTACGAAAAAGTCCTTCTAGCCTGCACCGGCAGGAAAAGATAGCCTCCCTATTGCCTGGTTTTGAGATTTTAGCTAATTCTACTGAAAATACACGAAGCTAAATTTCTCAGAACCCGATTACAGAAGAGTCATTCCCAGTTCTCGTCAATATTCAACTTGAATGAGAATATCACCAAATTAGACATAGCCAAGTTGATTTCATATATGCAACGTATTTTTGTCGCCAAATTTGGTGATATTTCACCAATTGTCGCCACACTAGGCGAGAATTTGACGTTGGTGAATATAAATATATAGTGTTAATCATGTAAGTGTTGACACGATGGTTACAACAATGAAAGAAAACTTGGCGAAACCATGTTAACTAAAACTCATAAATTAAACCCGTTTATGGAGGAATTCTGCTGTATTGTTTCAAAATGTCAGCCACCCTATAATTTCAAACTGCTATATCTCAGCCATTTTTTAAGATATAGGCAAAACAAAAAATGCTCTGGAATCCTTGGATCAAGGCCGAACATTTAACGCAAAAAGTTTTTAGGATTTCTAATTTTTTGTACAAATTTTTGAAATTGAAATCTTTAAATGGCGATCACAGCGCTCCCTCCAGACGCAATATCCCCAAATTCAACTGGTACCTGCAGGCTATAGTCAAAAAGATTTACAAAATATTTGGTTCAATTATCTGCATAACGTCATATACTTTTCGATGATACAATAGTGAAAATGAAACAAAAATCGCGATCGCAGCGCCCGCTTTCGTCGAAATATCCTCACATTCAACTGGGACCTGCAGTCTATAGCAAAAAAAATATACAAAAATCCCTTCAGGCACAGGTAGATTTCGAAAACGCAGACCGTGGGCCGCCTGTTTATTGATTATTGCAGAAGAAATGATATTTTTATCATGATACGGCAGTTGGAACCGCCCACTTCAAAATCTATCTGTATGAAGTAGGCGGAGACGGCAGAATTTTCTGTTTTCATTTTTTTTTTACTATAAGGGTTGCTTCTATAAAAAACTTGTCAATATAAAAGTTGTAGATAATATTAAGAGGATTTTTAATAAATTTAAGCGGATTTGATATCTGGTGAATGGACAAAGTTATGATTTTTTTTCTTAAACCCCTATTCCCCACCCCCTTAAGGCCATTTTTAATGATATTAAAATATGTCATACATAAATTTTTGGCCCTTTTCATAGAAGTAATAATAACTTTAAACGGAATTCGATACGTATCATAATTAAGAAGTTGTAAGGATTTTTCTGTTTTCACAAAAAGCCCCCACCCTCCCATTCCCCCGGCTTGGTTCGATTTTGCCCATTAACGAACTTGGCCGAGATTTTATGCCCCTTGATTTTATGTATCAGTTTGGAAGATATTTGTGAAGAATGTTTGAAGTTATCGTGTCCATAAAAAGTGACGTAGATAGATAGATAGATAGATAAAGTTTTGAACTGGGAGTGGTTTTGGGTTTTGGCAGTCATGATCGGTGTAGATCTGCAAAAATTTTCCAGACATTCCAACTAAGGGGAGAATGTAATAGGTAGTATTTCTTACGAAATCTACCTAAATTTTGGGTCAATTATCTGCATAATTTCGTACACTTTTCGATGATACAATAGTGAAAATGGAACAAAAATCGCAATCACAGCGCCCCTTTTCATCGGAATATCCCCAAATTAACGTGGGACCTTTTGGCCATAACCAAAAATATAGAAAAAAATGGTTCATTTTGAAGCATAACTTCATACACTTTTCGATGATACAATGAGTACGGACGGACAGACGGACATTTTTAAAAACATGTTTTTCGGAATCTCTAACCCCTAAAACGTGTAAATCCGTCGAAAACCGGAAGTCGAAATTTTTTTCGATAACATCACTTTCTTCTATTATAGATAGACGAAAGTAAAAATAAAGGGGATGTCACACATACAGTTCTACTAACGCTGTCAGTAAACTGACACACCCACTCACTAAAATACGCCCACTAGCATGCAATAACTAAATATCATTGCAATAATATAACAAACAACCCCTTAAATTCGGTTTTATTTTAGTCTTTAAAATTATGTGTTTAAACATCTAAGCTGCCTAAGCATGTTTTTGTGTCTCCCAAAAACAATTTAAACCGGCTGTTGACAACCCTATTTTTAATATAGATATATTTTAAGATGCATGTAAGATAAAGAGATGTGAAATGTATTTTAGAGATAAACAAGCAAACAAAATTTAAATTAATATTAGTTTTACGGACATTTTACGTAAAAACAGGAAAGTCCTCAGACACTTAGAAGTCTAGTTAAAGTCCAAACATTGTGGAATTTGAACCACGAAGCTATTTTTTTTTTAATTTTAGAAAAATGATTGTTCTTATTACTTTACACATTCGATGGTTTAACTTTGAACTGTAATTTCTATCAATGTATGTACAACATATTTGAATGGTTTTTCTTAAAATAACTCGAACTTTTTCAATATATCAAGAAGAAAATATTTGTTACTGTTATTTTTCCGATAAACCTAAAAAAAATGGCACATGACATTCTTATCGGAAATATCGAACAAATGTTATCTTACGAATTATTTTTGATAATTTGTTTCATACAGGTGCGTAACAGCTGGTTTATCACGGACTTTTATCACTCATGAAATAATCTGTAAATAGAGCAGTAATTCGTGCACCGCCCTTATTAACATTTTTCAAACTTATATGAGAATATTGTATCCAAGCAAGTACATAATTATTTAAAATGTCTTACGAAACTTCTGCCTGCGATGCATCTGATGGATATTATAATCCTCCCGACTCTTCACCTGCCGTCTGTTCTTCATCGGATGGATATTATAACCCTCCTGACTCACCAGCAGTTTGTACTTCATCTGGTGGGTATTATAATACTACTGACTCGCCTGCTGTCGGCACATCATCAGCTGGATATTATAACCCTTCTTCCAGAACGTAAGTAAACTACTAAAGTTGTAAGTAAATTACTAAATTACTACCTTAGTCTAAATACACAAAAGTGTTAATATGAATGTATGTGTATTTGCATTTGAGTACCGGGCATTCCATTGATTAACTTACACAATGTAACAGTTCTAGAAAAATTTGGAATGGCCGCAGTACTACCGCAGTGTCTGCTAATAAAAATTGGGAAAAAAGTAATCAGCATCGATATTTTACCTGAGCAAACGATACTTGAATATACTCTATGCTTTTTTGTATATTTTTTCTTAAAAATCGGCCAAAAAAATTTCTAAAAACAAATGTTTTTAGAAATTTACGGTTTATCAGCTGTATTTCTTTTCCTTCTTTGTAAGTATTACTTAAAGAATAAGTTTTTCCAATTTGTAGAGTACGGCAATTCGTATATTTGCAAAAACCGTCAAGCTTACTATGTTGAGACGGAAGGTTTTCATTGTCTGTCTATCAGTATGCAGGGTGCGTCAGCCTGTAGGTTCTAAACGGCGGTTGGCGAGTGTCGCTCGTTGGGGCAGAGGTCCCTAGTTCCAAAAAAGCAACTTCTATTAAAAAGTAAAATTATGACAATTAAAAGGAAAAGTTCATAATAAGATTAACATTCAATGGTAAGAATATCCTTTATATGAAAATTTTATTTCCTATTGTCACGAGCGGCGCTGTGATCGCAACCACATCACCATTACGCGCTATGGCAGTGTCATATTTTTTTGGTTAACCTGTGTTGGCAAGATAACTTTTTGACTAAGAAACGACGGTTTACAGAATTTAAAAGAAAAGAAATCGATTTCCGAAGATTTTTTTCATTGTAATGCTGATGCTTTTTTTTTACTTTGCTGATATTCCTCCAAGAACAATTGAAAATCACAGATTGAATATTTTCACTCGTTATTAAAAATAATAAAACAGTGATATTTAGTATATTTTAATATTAAAATATGTCTCTCTATATTCAAGCGATCATTTTTTTCTGATTTAGTCTAATATAATATTTGCTTTGACTCATAATTACACGAAATTCAACACGAAATTAACCTATTTGTTTGTTATTTCAAAAAAAAAAATTTCAATTTTTATGACTTTAACTAGATATACTGGAAGAGAAATCCACCAAAGATTAAAGCAACATATTTACCTTACCATAACACTGCAAATTCAATTACAATATTTGGCTTACATTATGGGCCTTATCTCATCAACGAGAAGATAAAATGCAAATAAAATAGTTATAATTAATCCCAGAAAAGTTTTTTTTTTTTAAATTTCGATTAATGAACATGCTCTCTTTACGTTAACCTTAAGTGTAAAATTGTTTAAAGTCTGAATGTATATTTTATTAAGTGCAATACTACCTTCACTCATTATGTTAAGCAGATTGGTCTATACGCGCAATATCTAAGAAAAGTTTCGAAACATTAACAACAATCTTTTTTATTTGAAGCTTATCGCCGTGAAAATAAAAATTCGAGAATATTTTCTCATCATAAACAGACATAAAAAAAATAACGGATGGCACACTTACCTGAAATACTGAATAAATATTCTTATCTACTGAATTCCGTTTGATAAGTTTCAAAAGAGCGTGTAACAGCTGACTTATCACCAGTTTTCATCACTCATTCAGTAAATTGTATTATAGAGTAGCAATATCCATAGCGCTCATATTAGCTGTTTCCAAAGCTATATGTACATATTGAAAACAGCTAGTGCATAATTATTTAAAAAATGTCTTACGAAACTTCTGGCTGCGATGCATCTGATGGATATTATAATCCTACTGACTCCTCACCTGCTGTATGTGATGCCTCTGATGGATATTATAATCCTCCTGACTCATCCGCTGTGTGTACTTCATCAGACGGATATTATAATCCTCCCGATTCACCTGCTGTTTGTATTTCATCAGATGGTTATTATAATCCTCCTGACTCACCAGCTGTTTGTACTTCATCAGATGGATATTTTAATAATTCGACAGACACACATGCTGTTTGTACTTCATCAGATGGATTTTATAATCCACCTCCCGCTCAAACAGGGTAAGTACACAGTATATACATATAAACAGGTTCATTGAATTGGGAAATTTGCTCCCATATGGTTGAATAGATATAGACCAATTCCGCACAGTTATTAATCAGGATAAACGCCAGTTATCTACACCCTCCCAAATAAAAAAATTAAATCGAGTCAGTACTTCTTTATTTAATGTTTTATGGGTAAATCGAATAGTTTTCGCGATTTTCAAACATTGTTTTTACAACATGTACAAAAAGTATATTTTTATATCATTTTAAAGTACAGAAATTCGTTTGCTTCTAAATTTCGTTTCATGTTTTTATTTTTAACACTTTCCAACCTAGTTGAAAAGTGTTTATGACTTCGGTTTGTCTGGCCGTATGGCCGTCTGCCGTCTGGCCGTCTGCCGTCTGCCGTCTGTCCGTCTGTCCGTGCTCTAACTCCCGTAAATATGCTCGGATTGCTCTGCAATTTTTATATGTTATAGTCGTTATCTATAGCATGTTCCCTATTTCAACGGAAGTGTGTAGCACTTATAGTTTTTTTACAGGGACACTCAAAAGAATTCCGTTACATTGCGGTCTATGGGGAAAAATCATTGACGGTTTATTTAAATAATGTTTCACTATTTTAAACGCATTGAAATTTATATATATCACTAAGGTGCATTAGAAGAAGCTTAATATGGAATAGGGTGTGCATAGCACTTATAGTTACTTTACAGGGACAGTCAAAAGAATTCTGTTACATGGAGAAACTATGGAGAAAAATCGTCTGCGGTTTATTTAAATAATGTTTACCTATTTTAAACGCATTGAAATTTATATATATCACTAAGGTGTATTTCAAGAGGCTTATTACAGAATAGTGTGTGTACAGCAGTCATCGTTCATTTACAGGGACACACAAAAGAATTCTCTACTGTAAGTTAACAATAATTCCTGGAAGTGCGTTTTAAGTTACTGATCGCGATTTTAATTTTAACTCGCTTTTTGTCTATTATGTGGTGTGTATAAATTCTGTATATCCTATACAGGGAAGCACAAAAGTTCGCGAACACACTTCCGTATTATTTAACTCCAGACGGAGAATTTTAAACTGTGCTACGCGTTTCCTAACTGAACTAAAATTTAACATCCTATGTAGTATATATACAAATCTATAGATCCTATACAGGGCTGAATAAAAGTATTCGGATTACTTAGATGTTATCTTTTAGCTTATTAAACGGTATGATTTGTAAAATTATTTTGGAAGCGTTGGGAAGTGTTACATAATCTATGCTTGACGCATGATTTTTCGTTCTTGTTATTTTATAATTTTATGTAGATTTATTTTATAAAATAAAAGACGTTTCCTGACATTTTTTTGTTTGTAATGCCACCCTAAAAGTATTTGTTGACATATTTCTAAAAAAAATCGTTTATAAAAAAAAAATACTAAATGTTTAACACACTGTTAAAATATATTATTTGAAACAATTACATTTTAATTCAATAATATTGTTAAGTTATAGCGTAGTAGCAGAGTCACCCGGCGTTGCCCGTTCTAATCTAAGAGTGGGGGGGATGGGGGTTAGAATTTTTGGAAAAACAAACGAAAATGGGATATTCTAAAAAATGTAGCGCTCACTGTAACTGGGTCCCGTGTCTTTGGCGTCCAAAAATTGCTAATATAATGATCAAAATAACGGGGTCTTGCATGCTTCGCAGCCATAAATCGTTAATACTGAGATTACTATAACGGAGCCCTGTATGATTCGTGTCTGATAAACCATAAAAAGGATATTAACTATGAAGGTGTTTTTTGAATTTTGCGTACATAAACTGTTAAAACGACAATTATTTTAACAGATCCGTGTACGTTTCACGCCTATAAACTGCAAATGCGGCAATTACTGTAACTGAGTACTGCGCATCCTGATCTCATAATCGCCGGTATGTATGGCGATCTGCACTGTTAAAAAATTTCGTTTATTGACAGGTTGTCTTCCGTGAATTTTGATCAGAAAGTTTCCGTTTTGTTAGAAAAATGGAATCTCTCCCGTATATCTGTTGCTACCCAGCTAGAAAAAGTTTGCAAAAAAAAGTGCACAAAATCCGAGCGTATTTGGCACCTCTACTTATGCATAAAAACTGCAAACTGAATTATGCAGAAAAAGTGCATAAACTGTATACCTAAATGTACACTTTTTAGACTTTTAAGACAACAGAGTTTCAAATACGGAATTATTAATGTTAAAATCTATCATCCAATGGGATTGCAGTATTTTTGATCGCCGTACATGCGCTTAAACTCCTTCACGTCTGTATCGCTCCATTTATGGACTACAAAGACGGAACATTCCTCAAAAAACGGAAACATTAAGGGAACTCTGCTGCCAGTCCTTTTTCCGTATTTTTTTTTTTTTTTTTTTTTTTTTTTTTTTACAGTATACTGTTAAAAATAATCTGAAATTCACGGGTATTTTTTTCCTGAATTTCACAGAAAAAGGTCCCTTTTCATGACAAAGGGGCATTTTCAGTTAAGAGCAGAAAATTTCCTCATATAAGAAATCAGCCAACGGAGATATTACGTTATCTGCTGCATGTTTATTTTCAGTGTTTCAAAAACTGACATGTTGCTGCACAGAAAAACTAAAAATTCCATAAATTAAAATTTCAAGTTTATTTAAAACAACAACAAGAAAATGGTGCTTTTGAATTTAAAAAAGCAAAAATTAATTCTTTCCATTCTTTTAATATTATTTGCAATTCATTTTTTAAAGTTATAAAAAAGTATTCGCACTGAAAATATATTCTAAACAAACAGATTATTATATATATAAAATAGCTAAATTAAGTGAAAAAAAATCGATTCTATTTAAAAAAGCAACAAACAAAAATAATGCTTTCGAATTAAACTCATTTCTTTAAAATTATTCGCAATTTATTTTTTAAAGTTATAAAAAACACTCACACTGAAAATATATTCTAAACGAACACATTTAAAAAATACATAATAGTTCATTAAAAATCGATTTTCGAAAAAAGCAAAAAAAATTTTCGAATTTAATTCAAAATATAATATTTATATTTTACATCTAACAATCAAATTAAGAATATATATAATTCATGTTGTTATCCTCTATTAATAATATAGTTTTCAACCATCATCTCATTACGAAATATCCCCGCAATTCACTTCAAAATTACCAGTTTTCTAAACCCCAAATTGTTTAAGTCCCAAGCTGCGATTTGAAGAAATCCCCTATCATCGTTTCCTACTCTTACTCTAGCAAGGACCCGCTGGTCTTACGGTAAAGCACTCGGCTCAAACCGCTAACATCCCCAGTTCGATCCTCAAGACGGGTAGAAAATGTTCTTGCATTATATCAAATATTAAATTAGATTAAATACTCCCGTAATAATTAACAAATGGCAGCACAAATAGAGATGACATTTTTTAAAACCGAATTTATTTATAACAGAAACTTACCGATTCTTCAAACGGAGTTTTCCCTTCCTTTATCTTTCAAAAAGGAAAATGTACTAACGGAACGGAAAAAGTCCGGCAACTTTGCTGCCAGTAGCTTTACCGTAAATTGACGGATTTATTTTTAACAGTGTGTATTTAAATTGTAAATCTGTACTTCCAAATTATATTTTTTTGAGAAGAGGATATCCTATATTTAAATGTACTATATTTTATATAAACATTGAAATCCGTTCGCTAAAACGAGAAAAATGCAAACATAATTTATGAACCATGAAAAAAAAAAAAGACTAAACAAAATTTCACTTTGAAAAATGTCTTGCATAAAATATTTAATAAAATAATCATCAACATTTGTCATATTCATCTGATTATCCATAATCGGGTCCATAGCTGAGCTTGGCGGCAAACATAAGCGAAGCTGGCAACAATATAGTTTTGGAAAGTGACAAGAATTGTTAAAACTATAAAATTAGTTTTGCGCCTGCTCGACCCTGCTCGAATTCTTTCCAATCTCCAATACTGAAACTGGCTATGGACTCGATTATGAAAAAAAAACTTGTTTTTCTTTTAATCTTAAAGAACCCCTTTACAACTCTTAGGGGTTAAATTTTGGAAATAGCTGAAATAAATAATTAAACATGTTTTTAGTGCATTTGTTATGCTGTATATCACCTACTTAAAACTGCTGCTCGGGTATGTCGAAATGACCTAAAACTTTCGACACCCCTTTAACCCCCATATGAATCGAATTTTGAAAAATCATTTTTCAGTGGATCCCTTCTATGTATTTCGAAAATATACTCAAGGTTTATAAGTTTCTAACTTCAATAGTTTCGTCTGTGCGTTGATGAATCAGTTAAGACAAAGCCTTTGCAACATTTTCCGATATAGTTGAAATGTGTTTCTGAATTTTGTTTGTCTGACCGTCTGTCTGTTTGTCCATGCACTAACTGGTGTAAATATGCTTGGATTGTCATGTAATTGATATATGTTTTTGAGATTTACTATGAAATGTTCACTATTGTAAATGAAGTGTGGAGCATATATATTTCGTTTGCAGGAGCACTCAAAAGAAATTCTGTTACAATATGGTCTATGGGAAAAATCATTTGAAATGTATTTTAAGGATGCTACGCTATTTCAAACATATTGAAATTGAAATATACATCAGTGTGGTGCGCAACAAATGGCTTACTATAAAGTATGGTGTGCATGGCCTTTATCGTTTATTTATCGAGTTCTGGTAGAGCAAGTGTGGGTCGGGAATCCGACTTAAGGCCTAGGACCTGACTCCCTCTTGTGTGTCCAGACCCGAAGCTGTTGGGAAACCCCGGCTTGTCCCCAAGTGTAACGTGATGGTTTCTCAAGAAGGCTGAGAATCCCCACAATCGCAACGGCCTATGTCGTCATTCACTTGGATCTAATGGGAGTGATGCGCAGGTGGCGGTGCTCCCACCGGCCGCAGCGCTTACGGGAGGACCCGCCTGGTCGAGTGCGTTATAAGTTCCTCAGGACTTATGTGCGGCGGTTGACGTGCGCCACTCGGCGCAGCTCAGTTTATCGTTTATTTACAGAGACACACAAAGGAAATTGGTTATAGTACTCTTCGGTTAAGTACATTTTCAGTTGTGATTAGCGATTTTAGATTTAACTAATATTTTGTATATTACTTGATGTGTATAAATTCGATACATCATATGCAGGGCTGTTCAAAAGAATTCGAGTAAATTTCCGTTTCTTGAAAAAAAAAAAAAACGCTGAAGGGGAATTTTCAACTGTGCTATGCGTTTTCTAATTGAACTAAATTTTAGCACACTATATGTTGTATACATAAAAATATAGATAGTTGTATAGATGATATACAGGTCTGCGGAAAAGAATTTGAATACTCTGCTGGCTGTAGAATTGGATTTTCAAATGTGTTCTGCACTTTCCGAATTTTTTAGATATTGTATCTCAGCTTATTAAATGGCGAAGTTTTAACTCTATTTAATACTTGTAAATGTTTCCAGAGAAAATTTCCCACGCCTTGCATTTATAATATTTCAAATTTTAATTGCTTAAAAGGCGTATAGCCCACAGAGTGAAAATATATCCAATTTATTATGTATTTTAAGCAATTAGAATTTGAAATATTATAAATGCAAGGCGTGAGAAATTTTCTCTGGGAAAATTTCCAAGTATTGAAATAGATTTATTCTATTATCGATGCTGGATTCTCTTTAGTTTTGTGTTTGCCCCAGCGTTGGTGGCTCACGGAAGAATATTCCATCTTGTGCTGCGATTGTAGCCTTGACAACATGTGTAGTGAGAAAGTACCAGGCTGGGTATCGTTCCAAGTGGTTCAGTTGGTAGAACGTCAGTGCGATATACTGATGACCCGGGTTCCAGTCCCGGCTTGGAGACTTTTTCACTCTGTTGGCTATACGCCTTTTAGGCAATTAACATTTGAAATATTATGGTGAAGTTTTGTTACAATATTGTGAATGTGTTGGAAAATTGTTCATAATGTATGCTTGATGCATGATTTTTCTTTCTTGTGTATATATATATATATTAGAGATATCACTTTTCCCCATTATGTTACAACATGAAGTTTCTTTCTAATGCAATTTACTGACTTTTTATTACATTTTTTAACATATTTTATATTAAATATTTGCTTATAATCTGACCTGAAATTTCAGTTTTAACCCTGTGACTGGCAACATCGGGAAAGAACTTTTCTTAACTGTAAAGCAAGAGATTCCCGCTACCATGACAACGTAATTGCTATTTAAATTTTAATATTATTTTAAATTATGAGCTTTTCTCTCAGTATTGACGGAATGAAAGTCATTGAAAATTACATCAGTATTAAGTTACATTATGCTTACATACATTAATATATTTACTTAGTCTGAGGTTTCGCCTGAGGAAATGTATGATATTGTAGCCTGGATGTTTTTGTTAACCGGTTAATGAGTAAATTATGTCATCCAGAGTCGTCCAAGATAGCTCAGTTGTCACATTTTCTTGTGGGTTATAATATTTGTTAAACATCAGATTCATAATAACCTCAAGTAAAGTTGTATTTCAGAATATCTCCGAGCAACATTAGTCCAGCCAGAATACCATCTCATTTATTCCATAAAAGTTGCAGTAAAAACTGATCGAAGATAGTAAAAGTCACGCACTAGAAAAAAATTAAGAATTGTATTTTAACTGCATTAGAGGATGACGTCATCCGCTTCGGAAAAACACGGGACAAAGAAAAATAAATGAAAATACAATGTAATCTAATGTAATAAAGCATACCATTTAGGCTACACATGAAATATCTCTGCTTCGATCTATCGATCGATGGTGTCGTCTAAACATTTCAATTTTGGTTTATAATAGTAAATATAAAACAAACTTATGCAGAAACATCACAATTCATTTTTTTAGCTTTTTATTTTTTATAATCATTGCTGAGCATGACATAATGTGGTATTTTATTTTTGTGGCAATATTGTCTATAGAAAAATCTTTTATTTCGTTTATGAAAATAATGCTGATTTTTTAATTAACTACCATTAATTAACTATCACTAATTAACTACTTTAATGTTTAATTAACTTTTATTATTAATCAAAAAACATGTTTTAATAAAATGTGAGTGTACTATGTCAGAAGCCGGTTCAAAAACCTATCGGATGATGCTTCATTCATTGGTGTGAGTTTTCTAAATTCATAGAAAAAGGTATGTTGACTACAGAAATGCTATGTATGATAATATAACAAAAAATATGTTTATGGTACGTAGAATAATGAAACATACCAAATGGGGAACAAAAAAATAAATCTATATTTAAAAGCAAAAACATGTCCGTAATGGCATCATATAGACGTCCGTTTTTAACTTTTAAACATAGCACGATTTAAATTTTAACACCGTCGAATAGAAAACAAAGGGTTTAAAACTAACAATTTGTTTAAAAACTGTATCTTAATTTACTGAATTTGTATGGTGTTTCAAATTATTCTCGTGCATGATTTTTTTAAATCTTTATCTATACCGTGCAACTCGATTACGGAAGATTACCCTATTTGCACTTGAAACAATATACACAGTTCAGCCTTTTTTCCAACTAATCTTTCCTAACGAAATTAAAACTTCACAAAAATAATTAAATAGACAAGTAAAATCTCTGATTAACAGAAATGTAATCGAATTATACGCTGAATAATCAGAATGAAAGTATCTGCTGTAAATAGTGAAATTTTTAACGATTACTTTCGCTAGCAAACTCTGGCATGTGGCTAATACGAAAGCACCGTTTTTAACAAATTTCAAAACATTCGTTGAATACATAATTTATGTTAATCATTTTTAAATTCTTTTTGGTGGTGTTCGTGTGCAATCTAAAACTATATTAAATGTAAAATATCCCTTCATGTTTTCAATTAAAAAGGATTTTCATCTAAGTTCTGTACACCGAGCAGTATATTCTGTAACCCCAGAGACGCAGGTTGGATCCCCCGGTTTATGTAAAGCAAATTGGAGCTCTAGATTAATTTTTGCACAATTATTCAAATTGGTGAAAAATAATACGAGTTGTAATTTTCCAAATGGACGAAAAATGTCCGGGCCAGGATTCGAACCTGGGAACTCTTGGCTGAACCTGACCAGTTCTCTACCAACTGAGCCATCCCGGTCGAATCTGGAGGACCCAATTAATCCAATTAACCTTATTGATCATAGCATCTGGTCTGATATCTGAATCAGCTCAACAGAATAAATCGCAGGTAATTTGGAACTCCAGTAATGGAGTTCCAAATTACCTGCGATTTATTCTGGTTTTCTGCATCGTTGAATCCATGGCTGTTGTAACTCGTTTCCAACTACAACCATAAAGAATAATTTGTGATTTACCATATGAGGCGGGGTAGAGGGAAAATGCCTTAAAATGAATGTATTAATTTATCATCAAGATCTAAAAATATTAAAATCTCTTATTGTCATCGAAAACCTACCTGTGCACGTATTTTTTATAATTCTAGCATAACAGGAAACAAGTGGAAAATCGAATCCAAAAATAAAGAGAGTGCATAGTTCTTGGATATGTGAGATTGCCATCTACATACGAACTGCTATATTTTGAATTATGAAGCTTATAGCACAGATCTTTTTGAACAAGAATGTTGGACTTTTCTAGTATTTCGTGTATTGATCATATTCAAAAGAAATTTACCGGTACATTTCAAAAGAGAGAAAGTATGTTTGTTAAAAATCTCGTTCTAATATTTTCATTATAGTTAAAGTTATCACCATTTACCTCTGTCAGTCATGTTGGAAAGCAGTGGTTTTTAATTCGAAAAACAAAGCGAAGGAGCCTGGAGCGTGCTTAGTGGTTAGGCACTTGGGAAGACTGCTATCGTTGGGTTCCATGTAGATACCATATACCTAAACCTAAAATAAGTAGAGTCCTCTTGTTTGGATGTTGGTAAGTCAGATAAAGTTACGGAGACTACTGATTTCTGCTTTTCTCCTTCCTTTCGGCAACAATCAAAATTGTGAAAAAACCTGTGAAACAATTAAAATTTCAAAAACCCGATTTCTTAGTTGCTCCATCAAAACGATTCTGTTAACATTATAAACGAATATCAAGGTTTAACTTTTGTGAGAGAAACCCTGTATTTTTAACTGAATACGTGATTACGACACGAGTTTTCTCTATAAAACTTGTTTGTCTTGACATGTACACTGGTTTCCAAAAATTAAGGAAAAATCACAAAAATAGCGATAACTCAAAATATTACATGTAGATTTTAATGAAACTCAGCCACAATATACAACGCACAGTAAGGTATAAAATAACATGAAAGAAATTACCTGACAGTTATGGTGTTTCAAAAAATAGCCTAATTATAAAAGTATGAAAATCAATTTGTCAGTTCAGTATAGGAAAAGTACCTTTAACATGCCGTATGATCACCCTTAGTAGCGATGCAGCACATATAGCAATGTGTCATACGGTCAATTATGCGGTCGATGAGTTCGCTGGGAAGTGCGAGCCATTGCTCTTGCACAGCAGTTTTAAGCGTGAAAAGGGTCTTGGGAAGGGGATTGAGAGCAGCAGCACGTCTTCCTAAAGCATCCCAAACATGCTCGATGGGATTGAAGTTCAGTGATAGCTAGCCATTCCATGCGTTGGATTGTCTGGTGCTGAAGATAATCTTCCAAGATGCGAGCCCTGTGCGGTCTAGAGTTGACGTCCTGTAACAGGAAATCATTACCTATTGCACCGGCAAAAGGGCGCACATAGGCATCAAGGACGTAAGGATTCACGGTTCCACGTGGAAAGACATGGAGTTCTGTGCGTACACCCAAAGAGATACCACCCCAAACGCAGACACTGGCTACCCCGTATGAATCTCTGTCACTAATGTTTGATGGATGATAACGTGTTCCCTGTTCTCTCAAAATCAAACAACACCTACTATCGCTTTGGAGGCTAAACCGGGACTCATCCGTGAAGAGAACACAACTCCATTGATCAACCATCCAGTGGACATGTTGACATGCCCACATCAAACGTTCCCTCCGGTGACGTGAGGTAAACGGCACACAAATTGCTGATCACCTTACGTAAAGTCTACCTTCAAGAAGCCTCCTACGCACATTAGACATTGACACCAACCTTCCAGAGTGGTTGCAGCAAGGGAAGATCTAAGAGGAGATGGGGTTGCGGTTCTATTCCTTCGTACACATAATTGAAAATATTGGTCATCGGCGCTTGCCGAAATCCTTGGCCGTCCTTGGCTGAACCTTCTTGAGCCCGAACCAGTCGTTTGAATTTGTTGCCAAAGCGGATGAATCACAGAAGGACTCACATTTAGCTATCTAGCCAACTCTGTCTGACTTTGTCTTGTCTCCAATCTCCCAATAGCTCTAAATCGCAGTTCTGCGTGCAAATGATGCCTCGAGGTCATTGTAATGAATTGGCTATCCCATATTTATAATATCACTATTGCAGCGACAACTGCAGCCTCCCTCTCTAACGTATATTTTTATGTTCCTCACAGATGACGCAATGCGACTGCAACGCAACTAATTTGCATTTGGTATTTTTATTCAGCACCTTTTATTTAACAATTTATGAAAATTTCATACGGAATGCTTTTTTTAGAATGAGTTATCGCTATTTTTGTGATTCTACCTTAATTTTTGGAAACCAGTGTATTATAACTATATTGTGACCATCTTTTCTCATTTACTCTATACAAAGGACACATATCTCGCGCTAGGGAATTATTCTGTTCAAAGAAAATGATTTAAAATAATGGATTTAATTTTTGTGTTGTTGTAAAATGTTTACTTTTTATTTTATTGTAAAACGTTTACTTTTTATTTTGTTGTAAAGAATTTACTTTTTAAATTGTTAATTGTTATTACTATTTATTATTTTTTAAATGTTGCATATATTTTCAGATACGGCAGCAGCAGCGGTGATGACTGCCAGGACTGCTGTTGTGTTATCAGCTAAAAAATGCGACATACTACCTAAAAGTATCAGCAAATGTTGAAGAAACTCACTAATTTATTCTTTATTTGTGCCAATGAAGATAACGCAATACATTTTTTGGACATTATTATTATAATTGCTTGAATCAAAATTTTACAGAAATTATTTTATGATGATTGGAATTCTATTATATTTTTTAAAGACTTTACATATTTGCAAGCTTATAGGAAGTGACTGCCGCGAAAGTTGGTGTAACTCATTTCAGTTGTTGTAGTTATGTAAATAAATTTTTTTTTTGCACTGAGTAATAACCATGAACTACTGTTTTTAAAACTAGATATATGTTTGCAAATTAGAATAATTGTATTAAAATTAATCTAGTATAATTCTATATTACTTTTATTTATTAAAAGTTTTAATTATTTAAATTTTTCAAACCAAACATTAAATACGAAAGAAAAATCAAGCATTCGATTAGGTTATAAAACATTGTCCAACAGTACCAGAATATTGTTATGAGATTTCGCCTTTTGATGCGGTGAGTGTGTGTGTGTGTGTGTGTGTGTGTGTGTGTGTGTGAAAGGAGATATCTAAATTAATAATTCTGAAAACATATAGGGTGAAACCCCCGTAACTTACACTTTAATGATTCTTTCTTGTTCAAAACACTATTACAAAAATTGAAATCTATTTTATACTTACCTTTGCTTTTAAAAGGATAGTAGAGATATATTAGAAAATATTGTTGACAATTTTGAAATATTATACATTTTATTATTAAAAATTAATTTTATCTTTAAATATGTTAAAACACTCCAGTAACTGACACCATCTCTAGGAACACCACTAATTGACACAAAGTGAACCAATGACTGGCACTTTATTTTCAAATATTAAAATGCTTTAAAAAACTTTATTCTTAATTATAAAAACAAAATACATTAATATTTATTATAAAAAGTGTAATTTAGTAAGCTGTACTGCATTATTAGTAATGCAGAGTATATAGTAAGAGTATATAGGGGTAATATTTAGCACTGCATTATTAGTAATGCAGATATCCAATAACCGACATATATGAACCAGTAACTGATATCTGGTGTCAGACACCGGTAAAACAACTTCAATTTTAATGGAGTTTACAACAAGAAAAAGTTAATTTATTATTATGCATTTTTAAACAGTTCAAATAATAGATTTCAACTATCTTTCATATAACCAATAACTAACACCTCTGTCAGAGACTGGTAAAAATGAAATTCTAGGAACCAATAACTGGTACCCCCCATTAAGCTAAATTAAATAACTAAATCATGACCCTAATACATCATATGCATCTTTAAGCTAATTTCTACAAGTATAACTTTAAGAAAAAAATTTAGGATGGTTGCATTACAAATAGATTAGAAAAACACTTCCTTAATTTTAGAAATACGATTGTTGCTGCAAAATGGCACTTTTTGTATTCTCAAAAGTTTCTTCCTCAATGAGTATGTTCTTGGCCTTCTAGTGGTGAATAAATTGTCATCAAAATAAAAATAAGTGTCTAATTTACCACTATATGACATTACTTTGCAGAATTTTACAACAAAATGCTTATTTGAGTTAGATTTCTGCTCAAGTGTCAGTTACTGGTTAGGTGTCAATAACGGGGAGGGGTTCACCCTAACACAGATTAGTTCCAACTTTCGGTAATTACTGCCTGTAGAAATCTTTTGTGCAATACAATATACGATCTATACTCAAGTACCACAGACTGTTAACAGTTTAAGGAAATGGTTGAGAAATGGTGGGGCTGGGCATGGTATGGTTGGGAAATGGTAGGTACTGAGACCCCTATAATGTGGAGCGTATCTGAGATGGATTCTGAGCAGCTAACTGTTGGATCACTGTTGGGCCTTTATTGGCCACTGGTATGGAAAGAGGACATTTTCTATTGTTTACCAGAAGGAGAAAACAATTTGCCAATGTTGGACCAACCATTTTGGACTATTTGTGTAGGTATTTCTACACACCACACAGTATACTGAAATTTAATTATGTTGGGAAATATATAACAGAACCTAAAACGCACTTCCGGAAATTGCCATTCACAGACTTTAAGGTATCCAAATCTTTCTGTGTAACCATGTATATAAATTCATATCAAGCACACAACATATTGAGTGCTAAAATTTAGTTCAAATGAAGACAATATAACTCAGTTGAAAAAGTACTTTCAGAAATCCCTAGCCTTAAATCAGTTAAGTCAAGTTGGAGAATTTTTTTTAAATTCAAAATATCTAACACTACTTTAGAATAGTAATCTATGCTTTATTTAATAACAGACATCTAGATTAAATAAAGAAAAGTTTGCTAGTCTTAAAAAGTGATAGATAAAAAAGTTCAAATCTAACAAAGCCTTAGACATAATGCATTCGAATTTTTTGTGCAATATTATGCGAGGATGAATCAAATATAAAAGCGACATCTACTATATATATAAAACACAAACGGAAATTTCGTTCCGTTCCTTCATAACTCGAGTTCCGCTGAATGGAATTTGATGGAACTTGCACTGTTGGATAGATAATTTTCCAGGGAAGGTTTTAGTATATAACACATAGTTATACGTAGATTAGTTATATAATTATGATGGAAAGTTCTTTTATTTTGGATGATAAGGTTACCATAAGTCATTTGTTTGGCGACCATTATCGTTGGCGAAAGAATTGAAACGGCTGTATCAGAAATAAATGCAAACAAAAATAAATGCAAAAATAAAAGAAAAATTCTGTTATTAATCTTATTTAAAATTCCCCCCCCCCTGCAAAAAAAAGTAGAAAAAGAAAGAAAATCTGTTTTAATGAGGGATAATATTATAAAGCGAAACTATTTAATTTAAACCCCAAAGGAATGTTTGTAATGCTTGGAAATATTTGAAATGCATGAGATTAGAATTAAGTCAATATTTGGCGATTTATCGTTGGCATCAGGTTAACAAAAATGCAACTGATATAAAAATATATAGAAAAATCTATATAATACGAACGTCAAATTCACCCAATAAAATATTTATAAAGCACAATGTAAACACATTGATAAGTTACGTTACTATCGAGGTGCAATAAATCAAAATACAGCTTCAAAACATTAAAACTGTAAGGTGTTAAAATTTCATGAGCTTTCGGCTAAACATTAGCCTTCCTCAGATGAACAACCAGCAATCGAGGAGACGCTGCTCCGAAATGGCGCGTTTTGGACAGGCTAGGAATGGGCGAAACCAAACAGACATGAAATGAAGGGGGTAACTGAATTCCGGATGATACCATTACCAGTTGGGGTGGGTCAGGAGAAACCGAAAACCCCAGTGATACCTAGTATATTGTACCATAAGCGAGGGATCTGATAAGATAATACATCATTACATGTATTATCACCTCTTTTCAAAATCTCTAGGGACTCTCTGATTATGCAACTATTATACTGTGAACCTCGTGAAATTATTTTAGCTTTACTGAAAAATACATCAATATCATTGGCCTGATTTAATCTGGATAAAGCAGTGGATAATTTACCTTTTCTCATATCAGCTGTATGCTCTTTAATCCTTTCTTTTAATTTGCGAGTTGTCATGCCTATATATGAATATATTTTAGAACTGTCATTAACTTTAAAAGGAATAATATAAATGCCAGATTTATCTCGGTTATCAATAGGGTCGATCATTCTATGTACCAAATATTTAAGCTTGGTTGGGGGTTTAGCGATAAGAGTTACGTTATATTTCTTTAATGCGTATTTAAATGTAATTCATACAATAGTAATGTTCCGTTTAATTACAAAGCAGCAGCATATCGGTTTTATATCAAAAGGGCGTTTGAGGTTAGTTCAGAATGTTATTTAAATGAGGAGTTGAACAAAATTAAAGTGATTGCATATGAAAATGGTTTTTCAAACAAATTTATTAATAAGTTAATTTATGAGTACAGAAATAAACAAGCTACAATAGTTAAAAAAGATATGCAATCTTCAAAATTCTACAGTATAGATTATATCCCGCATCTGTTTGAGCGGATTAAATACGCATTAAAGAAATATAACGTAACTCTTATCGCTAAACCCCCAACCAAGCTTAAATATTTGGTACATAGAATGATCGACCCTATTGATAACCGAGATAAATCTGGCATTTATATTATTCCTTTTAAAGTTAATGACAGTTCTAAAATATATTCATATATAGGGATGACAACTCGCAAATTAAAAGAAAGGATTAAAGAGCATACAGCTGATATGAGAAAAAGTAAATTATCCACTGCTTTATCCAGATTAAATCAGGCCAATGATATTGATGTATTTTTCAGTAAAGCTAAAATAATTTCACGAGGTTCACAGTATAATAGTTGCATAATCAGAGAGTCCCTAGAGATTTTGAAAAGAGGTGATAATGTATGTAATGATGTATTATCTTATCAGATCCCTCGCTTATGGTACAATATACTAGGTATCACTGGGGTTTTCGGTTTCTCTTGACCCACCCCAGCTGGTAATGGTATCATCCGGACTTCGATCACCCCCTTCATTTCATGTCTGTTTGGTTTTGGCCCATTCCTAGCCTGTCCAAAACGCGCCATTTCGGAGCAGCGTCTCCTCGACTGCTTGTTGTTCATCTGAGGAAGGCTAATGTTTAGCCGAAAGCTCATGAAATTTTAACACCTTACAGTTTTAATGTTTTGAAGCTGTATTTTGATTTATTGCACCTCGATAGTAACGTAACTTATCAATGTGTTTACATTGTGCTTTATAAATGCAACTGATAATTTGATTAGATAAAATATGAGTGACATTTTTTCATTCTGTTAATTTTTTTTATATAACTCCCCTATCATGTGACTTACAGGAGGAACTAGCAAATATAATTCTAAAAATGACTGCAATTTATGAGTTACATGTTATTTGTTTATTTACTATTTTGATTTTACTTTTGTCGCCAAACAATGTGATTTTAAGCCAAAAATGCATCAGCGTGACATCAGCTTGAGCGATATTAGTATTAATTGTGTTTTTTCGTGTATTCAAGATCCTTTTTGAAGTAAATATTTATATTCAAATGCAAATTATATAAATAGCAGCTATTGTTATAAATATGGGATCAAATGTTTACATTTTAGTGAATGTCTGCCACTCAAAACACATATTGTAAAATAATTGAATTTTAGACATTTAAAAATTTACTACAGAAACATGCCGGTTTGTTTTCACCAAACATATGATTTTTAAAGCCCCGAACTTAGATCAGCGAATATTGTCTATTTTTTTATATATTTATTTATTTTTTAATATATCGCAAATTTCACTTATAGAAATATTCACTGCGTCAAATATTAGGAACTAAAGAATATTCTTAAGGAGATGTGTGCAATTATGTGTTATTACTATCACAAAAGGCGACATTTTGCAATAAAAATTGCTTACTGAAATAAATTTTCTATGCTCTTTTTGATTCGTCATTTCTTTTTAGTTTTTTCTGCATATCTCCCCTTCTTTCAGGTAGGTTTTTAAAAGATATTGGACTAATCGTCCGTATTCCGGCCGCCTGCCAGTTGGCATTTTTACCATATTGTTGGATGTTTTGTTTGTGTTTGAAAGTTACTCTGGACGACGATTCAGATTACAGAAGATTAGACGACTTTTGAAATTAGCGATTGCTAAATTTATGGGGTTTTTTTTCATTATGAAGCAAAGTTTTACCAAAAAAGCGATGCTTCTAATGTACAGAAAAACTTTTTAATGCCAATGTGGGCGAATGGAAAAAATAATATTTGTCGATTTATCATTTCAGCCTGGATAAGAAACACAAGTACCTGAAATTCTGATTAGATAACTTTTCGATCATTATAAAGCATTTTAGACTTACACACAGACCTAGCAGCTAAACATAGTGATAAATTAATCTTTTTCTGCGTTTTATTATACTCTTTACAGAAATGCAAAGAAAATCTTCGGTATGAGTATTCAACAAAAAGATTATGACTAAACATTTTTCATAACTAACTTTATCATTGTCAGTTTTATTTAAGTTATGGAATTTTGTCAATGAAAGATCTATAATTGAATTGACAGCAATTCGACATTATTTAATGGAACATAGTTTGCTGCGTAAATAACTTCGTTTTGTAACTAACTCTGATACATTAGTAACCATATCGTTTCCAGCACTTCTAATGTTTGACATCAAACTTGAATATTGAAAAGATTATGGAATATTAGGACGATTTTATTGGATGAAAACTAGAGGTTTATTCTTCTACCAGAGTTAATCATCGGGTTTTTTTTTCAGGTTAATGAATGGTTACACGAATGCAACTGTTCTAAAAAAAGGAAAGACAGTGAAAAGGGCGTCATTTTAATTTTATTCAAACTATTCAGCTTTAAAAATGCACTTTTTATGTTTCACCATTTTGTTTTAAATATGAAAGTTAAACTCTGTTTTTTATGTGCAAACAATTTATTACATTTTTAATTGTATTTACTCTGCCGAAATCGAACGATGAAAAACCGTAGTAGACTTGCCAGAAGAGGACGTATATTACGAAATATAACGTAACATAGAGTGAGATTGTACTTATGTTACCAGAACCTCAAATAGGGACAAGAAAGAGGTATGGGGTTCAAGAACTTACAGACGAAAATGAATCACCCGAACATTACTTAAGTTCAATGGTCAATCTATGCAATCATTTTAATGCTCTCTTTTTTAGCCGTAGACTAGAGAACATTTTAGTTCCTGTTGCCATAATCTCATAATGGCCTCATTTCCCTACCAAACTCTACTATAAATAATCAACTAAATGATTTGCTTCTTATTAGCCCAAATTTTGTCAAATGTATAATATAATATAAAGCAATGTCCTTCGCATCGTTTACAGAAATATTGAAGGAAAAACCAGGTGAACGTCCCTATTGCTTTAAAATACATGCTCAAATCCATTGATATAATTTGTTTGAAAATTTTGACTAGGGTAGCATCCGTAGGTGAAGATCCATATTCCTTTAAAATACAAAGCCAATTCGTTTGATTTAAGGTACATTTAGAAAAATGGCCCAGCGCAGCGGGCGTAGCATGCTAGTTTTATATAAATAGATTTTTTTACATACTTGCTGGGAAGTCGTTTACGCTCTAAACAATCGTTTGGCATCGTTTAATTCTTCATATATTCTTCATACCAATTAATCAAAATGTCAAACCTATGAAAGTTCGGCCCAGATTGAAAGTACAATTTATAAATGACATCCTAACGAGGTTACAAATATCTAAATAGCACATGCTGTTTAAAAATGGCTAGCGTTAAAAACAAGGTGTTGCAGTATAGAATGGTGTATAAAAGTGAAGCTGCCTCGCTGAATCAACAACCGAGCAAGTTCTCACTGACAATTTTTCGGATTTATGTTGTATTTTGAGCAGCATTTTCATCATTAATGCTTTACATATAATTCAGAAGAGTAATAATATATTTCGGAGAAGAGTAAACTGAACAACGGTTTTAAAAATTGTCTATTCCGATCCGAATGTTCATCTTCACCGGGACAATGCAGGACCTCACACAATAGATGTAAACGAAACAAAGAATTCCTTGGACACCACCCGGGCTTCCTCCTTATAGTCCGAACTTATCATCTTTGGACTAGCATTTGTTGTGATCCACTTAAAGCAATGTTAGGAGAAAAAAGATTTTCAAAAGATGAAGAAATCAAAGATTTTTTGGACAATTGGCTACATATACGCCCTAATACTTTTTATCATACAACAATAAAAATAACTCTCAATATGTAAAAAAAAAAAAAAAAATGTTTGTTTTACAGTATAATACTGGCATCCCAGCTGCCAGTATTATACTGTAAAATCAACAATTTTGTTTGCAGTGTACATGTTAAAGAAAGCTATCTAGAAAATTAACATTGGTATAATTTTCGTAAATAGTATTTTAAAAATAATCTATTAAAAAAGTGTCCTTTTTATTTCATCCACACTTGTCTATTATCTATAGATAGACATCATATAACCTGCTACAATTTAGTTAAGTTTAAAAACCTATAACACATCTGAAAATCTATTTCCAGAAATTATCTCTCAAAGATAATTATGTATTAATTGACATCAATAGTTCTGAAGTGACTGATTTAAATTTTATCTTTCCATATTTTCAGAGGCAAATATCATACGATTACACAATAGATGGCAGCATTAAACCTATATATAACATAAAAGTTTGTGCGAATGCCCTTTATACAAATGTACAGTTTTTGACCGATTTGCGCGAAACATTACATACGCATGTTTTAAAACACCTCAAAAACAAACGGCTATTTTATAAATTTCCCAGATCACTTCTTACCCCATTTTCAGTGTTGAATTTGGATATTTATCTCCGAGAGGGACTGTTGCGACTCTGGGAGTAAGGACAGTCTACAGTTTCGAGTGGAGTTGGATATATGCACTTTTGCACAGTTAATAAGCATAAAATCTCAAATATTTCAGGAGAGGACATTTTCATGCTCCAGTGGGCTATCCCGGTGAATTCTTCCACGTCGGCCTATAGATTTAACAAACAGATCTTCGCCAAGCGGAGAGCAGGAGAATCTTCGCCCCGTTACAAGGTATCAACTCGTTAAGCTAGGCAAAAGCCTGGCAGGTAGGGGCCTGGTCAACGATCTAAAAAACAAAAAAACTTCATCATTGCCCTTTATTTTAATCATCTGTCTTAATTTATTTTTATCTAAATCTACATTTTTAAAACACATTTACATTTTTATCAAACTTGGCGTACATGTTTTAGGATCTGGTGCACAGTACTGGCTACTTTACATATTTTCCAGACCACACCTTATGCATTCTCTCAACCACGTGCCATAATTTACCTTTATTCAAATCTGATATTTTAATTTTCAAATGCATTTGTTTTTTCTAATTGTTGTCATTCCTTACAAAAAAACTTCGCGTGATTTAAAAAAATATATAACATTGTATGGGCAATATTTAAACATGCGTCTTTTTCCACTAATTTATTTAACTTCCATGTTAAATTACAGTAAACATATTTAAACACGTATACTTTGTTTTTATAAGCAAATGAAAATTCATATTCATGTATAGCGAGCACGATGGAAGTGATGTCGCTGTGGCGTCACTGCAAGTGACACTGGTAACGACACATCTGTGTCCAAAATGCCCCTCAGTAACGTCACATTGTGACTAAAATGTGAAAATGTCTTTAAAAACTGAAATAAAGCAACAAGAACACTTTAAAATTTATTACTTTTTTAAAATTACGCACGTTTTTTTATTTTTTACTTTGACGTTTATTTTCATATTTGTAACCATGGAGTAACTCGAACCACAATTTTGGTATGTTAAATGATTCTGCATCGTTACATATTGTATTTTTACGTGTTAAAATCTCTATGGTTTCTCTTATAATGATTGATAGAATAGATTGCAAGGGAAAATTATTTGATTTTCATTGAAATGTATTTGGATGGTTTCTTCTTGATATAATCTTGCCAGGGCTGTATTACCACTGAAAAAAAAATAAGAATAACGTGCGTAATTTTTAAAAAGTACGTGTAAAATTAAATGCTAGCGTTTCAAATAACTTCATAGACTGTGCAATATTAGAATATTTCTATTTGTTTTGATAATGGCTCAGGATTGAGCTGAAACATATGTAAACAGTCTAATAAAACTTATTTTACTGTTTATAATATTTTATTTTACACCTTTTAGCAATTAAAAGAAATATATAATTATTATTGCCATTACTAACAATTTATATATTTTTAAATCTCCCTTTTCCTGCAAAAATTCCTGAAGAGATTTAATTAAAACTTTCGCTGTATGTTAAAAATATGGAAAGTGTTAATAATTTTTCAGTATTTTTAAATATCCACTGACATTTTTTTTTTTTTTTTAAGTCCTGTTTTCCAATTTCATTAAAATTAATTACTTTTTCGAAAGGAATTTTGACGAATATGCACAGTAGATGGCAGCACTAAATATGTTTTTTCAAGGTGGATTATGGCGAAAGCAGCTGCATTTCATACAGTAATCTTTTTCACTGAACTAATGAAAATGAACGGGAAAAAAAAAAAAAAAAAATGTTTTAAGATTTAGATCGAAAGAAAAATAAAAGTTTTTTTTTTTATGTTGTAAAAATAGATAGAACCAATTTCTTGCAACGCCATCGACAAACGATCTTGATTTTTTTTTTTTTTTTTTCTCATTTTACAGCTTCTTAAATTTTGCTTAGCCTCAAAATCTTTTTAACGCATTCCTTTTTAATCAATCCTTTTATAAAATGCTGAGTGTTAGCGGCCTCATTAGTCACAAAATTGTTCATTAATTTCAAAAACAAGAATTATTAGATAGAAATGTAAACTCTTGAATTCAAAAGCATGGTACAATATCTAAATTTGTGTCTTCCAAGTAGAGCTATAGTTTCTAAGCAGAGCTTTTTTGCCCCTAAAATTATAATTTATCATTCAAAATATGCTGTGTGCTTAAGAACATATTCAGTTTATGCTTAATAGATAAAATAGAAAAAAAAAAGTCCTAACCCTTAAGAGATTTGAGACATCTGGGTCATATTACCTTTTTAGGGGATGGGAGGGTGGGGTGTGGGAGTGAAGTAATTATTGTATATTTAGGGTAAAGCAGAGTAAAACCGTATAGGTAATAACTGACTATCTCATTGTCACTCAATTTGAGCAGTCTTCTGGCGGCTAACGATTGAAATATTTAGCTCTAGGCAAGAAGAAGAAGCATTCATTATGGTATCTTCATAGTGGCATTTTGTGTAGCTTCTAAGTTGGAAAATTTATTTTACTATTTTTTATATTAATGTTTGCTACTTTTCAAATTACTTAAATATTAGGACAGTTAAAGTTATTGAAACGTTTTTATATTATTATGAGTAGCATATTTAATAAAGACTTAATACCTCGAATGAAACTGTTGCTAGCATTTATACGTGCAATTTTATGACTTGCTTTGTGACCCTCAATCTCTTGTGGTAAAATAGGATAATCCACGTGGAATAAATAAATTGATTGGTAAACAATAATTGAACAACCCCTAAAAAATATTTAAAGAAAGGGCAGCTATGGACAAGAATGATTCAGATTTTCATAAAGTTAATAAAATGGTGAACTTATTTTCTGCATTTTCTCAGATTGTAATGAATATAATTGTTCTTTTGACTTTAAATATCAAATCATTAGACATAATTGAAATATTTATCAGTTTCGTAATTTAATTAAAGATGTAAAATAAAATATATTGTTCTTTTTTAGAAGAAAGTTTAAACTTTTTTCTAAAATATATTGTTCTTTTTTAGAAGAACGTTTAAACTTTTTTCTAAAATATACTGTTCTTATTTAGAGAAAAGTTTAAACTTTTTTTTTTTATTTTTTGTAAGATTAACATATTTATACGGTTTTACCCCGCCGATGGGGTAAGATCGGGTGATTTGCATTTTTCTAAATAATTATTTATTGATAAAAGTGTGAATATCACATATTTAAAATATTAGGGTACAAGAATAAGTGAAGAGTATGTTCTCAAAGCTACATTAAATTCTGGCTTCAAGAAGCAACTAATAATAAGGCAAAAATATTTTTCGAATTTGTGGTAATAAATTATTAGTTAAATTCACCATATTCTCTTTCTCAAAATCCACCAAGTTGTCTTTCCACCTTTCTTTCTTTTATGTTAATTTCTTCTCCTTTCTTTAAATTAGATGTTAAAATTTTAAAGAAAAATTTCTGAAAATGATTACTAAAATTGCTAAAAACGGTTCTGAAAAAAAAAAAAAAATCTCCTACTTAACAAAGCGAAATTTTCTCACACATTTACGAATCCATTTTTGAGCCCGAAAGCATTGCAGGACTGGCAGGACTGGCTTTTCAAGACATTTCGAATAGAATGGCGTTTTTCATTTTTGGATAAATTAATTACTATTCGAGTTATAAGCGGTTGTTGTCACGTGATAACAGGTTTTTCTCCTTTGTTTGGCATTACCAAAAAAAAAAAAAAAAAAAAAAAAAAACGCCATTTTATTACATAATTTTTAAATAAGAACCTCTGCCAATTGCATTCGTTTCCGAACAAAAATCATGGAAGTAATTCTTAATTTTATGACAAAAATGAATTCAGAAATCTGTCAGAAAGTAACTCTTTTGGATTTGTTGAAGAACGTGTTGGGGCATTCAATTGGTTCTTTGTATTCCCAAAATCAATGAATTATTCTCATTCCACAGACCTTCAAAGTTATTACTTTTCGAAGATATCGTGTAAGGAAAATATCTGATTTGATTGCCTAAGAGGGACTGCTCAGACAAGGAAACCAAGTTTGTAGAGCATAGTATTCCTCCCGGTACCTTTATTAAGGTCTTTAAAAAAAAAAAAAAAAAAAAAAAAAAAGGTTACAGTGTTCAGCCCCAGCTGATGCCGCCGGAAAACGCGACAATGAGCGGCAAAACATAAACATAAGAATAAAATATAATACAGGCGACCCTGCCAGGAGTGCTCCAATACGAGCAAGTGACAGGGACTGAATAAGGCTTTTACAGGAGTGGTCCATCACTGCCGGAAAACAGATTTTCACTGATTTTTTCAGACACTGGGCAGTGAGGGCCATCAGTAGGTGGTGGAAACTACAGGGGGCAAAGAATTGAAGAATTGAGATCCAACAGACGGGCTCCCTAAGTTAAATTTGAGAGGTAAGTTAAGTGGTCAAAAATGCTTTTTAGTTTCCTCTTTAGAAGTGGGCGAGTTAGGATATTAGCGAGCCAATTTTTTGGAGGGTTTTGAGTGCACCTGAGATGCCATTGGCTTGTCAGTGTGCAGTGAAAATATGGGTGAGACGCTGTACCCTGTTCACCGCTCTCGTATTGGTCTGAAGATGCACATTTAAATCTGTGTAGGTATTGGCGGAAGGGTCCATGACCAGTAAGAAAAGCTGTAGTGTGAGGGGTGAGGTAAAATAGTGTGTAGGAGACTTTGGGGATTAGCGTATGAGTATGTCGGCCTTTGGTTGAGGTGGTCCAATGTACTTGCCAGTCTTTTGAAATATTTTTTTAAATGTACGTTTGATGTAGCTATGTGGGATTGGAAGGTGGTGATCAATGTTGGGTTTTTTTGTGGCTTCTTTTGCTAAAGTGTCAGCCAACTCGTTGCCAAATATGCCCTTGTATGAGGACACATGACAAATTCGTGCGCGGCTTATGATAGTTAATAGCCGTAAGGAAAATATCGTAATCCCGATGTATGTGTGTGTGTTTGGGTGAGTGATTGAACACTATAGTTTCTAAACGGTGACTGAACTCCCATTTGGCGAATATGTTATAGACCAATGTCGTTAGAGATTTTCGTAGAAATCGGGTGGCGGATTTGGTAAGTAAACTATTTTTAACTACAGTAGAAGTTAACGAAGTCGCTAAATCACGACGAAAATTTCGTTAAGGCTGCTCGTCAGTAAAACTTCTCGATTCCCCTTGCTAATGTTAATCCAATGGGCGTAGGATGAATTCGTATATTTAAAATATCTCCCCGGGAAATTAATACTATTTTTAACTTTGGTTTTCCGTGTACACTTCTTAAAGAATATCTCTTTTTTTCTTAGTTGTCAAAATATTTCTAAAATATTTGCTTAATTTATATTGTTGTGCGTTAAAATCTTAGCGGAACGGAATAAGAATTTAGCACTTCACATAAAATTAAGTATATATTTTAGAAAAAATTTGACAACTAAGAAAAAAAGAGACACTATTTAAGAAGTGTACACAGAAAACAGAAGTTAAAAATTTTAATTTCCTGAGGAGATATTTTAAAAATACGAATGCATCCTACGCCCATAGGGCCCGACCAGTGGCTGACAGGTTGTTCTCAAAGCTGGTAGACGGGAGGTGCTGGGTTCAAACCCCTGTCGCGCTCGTCGACCTAACCGTTCGGAGTTTTCCGTGATTTTCTTCGAGCTTTGCCGTAAATATGAATTAGGATCCCTTAGAAAGACCCCCACGGTGGGCACTCCCCCCTTGGGCCTATATCCCTCGAGTAGATAATTGGACGTCATAAAATCAACCAACCAACCTACGCCCATAGGATTAACATTAGCGAGGGGAATCGGGAAGTTTACGCCTTAAATGGAGCACTTCGTAAAACAGAAGTTAGTTATTAAAAATAGATATGTGCTCAAATAATTTGTTTCAACTTGATCTATTGCATTAAAATCAACATTTAATGTACTATTATTTGCTGATTAATCTTCCAGTATTTAAATTATTAAAATAAGCAAATAAACTTACATAATGCTGAGGATGAAGAAAATATCAGAAATAGTGTTCGTGTACAATTAGAGAATTAAATGATTTTATGCTAATAAAAAAAAAAAAAAAAAAGCCTGGTTTTCCCTCCTAAATTTTCGAAGAATTTTCACATTTTTCTCAACTCGCATATTTGTGAGGAATTCAATACAACATTTGATACACTTTCTTGAAATTGAATTCTATGTCTAATTGTTTCAAACGCTTTGATGATGTCATTGTATGAAGGTTAAAGGAGACATTCAGAAGAATAGTCGTCGAGCGTTAAATATAGCGATTTTGCTTCGCTATATGAAAGTTATTTTCCACGAATTTTTTTTTAAATTCAAAGTTTCGGAAATAATTCGTTAAATAGAAGAATTCGTTAAATAGAAGTTAGTTACATTGAGGTTCTACTGTATTTCGAAACCATTTTGCGGACGATTCTATAGGGAGAATCATCAAGGAAATGTGACAGGATACAAGTAATAAATGTTGCAGCGATGTAGTCAAACATTAGTACCTCAGAGGTGACATCTCAAGTTTAAACTAGACGTTGGTGGCCACCGTAATACTTACCCATCATGGATATGCATAATATAAAATATGAAAATAATACATGTGTAAACTATTTATAAAATGCATTGCAATTCGAATAAAATCCTGGCTTGATGACGTCATAAACTTTAAATCGAGGCTAACGGAAAAGACAGGCTACCGCGGTGCATTCCACTTATCTTTTTTTACAGACCGCTAGAGTGACGTGTGCTCTTTTCGTACACCTTCATTGGTGCATTCGAGCATCACGTGACTCCCGCGGTCTGTAAAAAAAGATTTGCGTAAAGCACCGCGGTAGCCTTTCTTTTTCGTTAGCCTCGCTTTAAATGCTCTATTACCGAAGTGCGTAAAAGAAACTTCCTTATAACTCCAAAACTGACAATCATATTAACTAACGGTTTATTGCATCGGATTAAGCGTCTCATTTTCAATTAAAATATATCTTAGAATTGAAATTGAAATGAAATGCAGGGTCATGAAAAATCGAAGAGTGTGGAAAATATAATTATAAATATCTCGGCAACTAATAATCCAATCGACTTCATTCTTTATGCAAAATTTATGTTTCTTTATTGTCTTTTATATTCACTCCTTAAAAAAAAACAATTTCGAAAATTTTTATATACCTTTTATCAGAACGAATATTTCGAGAGTCCGAAAAAAATAGTTCCGGATAATCGAGATTACTGAAATTTAATAGGCTTCTTCTGATTATTACATACTAAGTACATACCAAATTTCAAGTCTCTATCTCAATTTGTTATGGTGATAGAGCGTTTACAGACACACATACACAGAGACAGATGGACGGCAAGTTTTTTTTTTCTAAAAATATTATTTTCGGAATCTTCAGTGACTAAAACGTGTAAATCCGTCATTTTTTTTTTTTTAAACGATCACAAGACTTACCCTATTACGTATGATGGGTAAGTAAAATGGGAGTGTCGAACAGATGGTTCAACTGCGTCGGAAGTTTTCAGAAGTCAGAGTATTCTAGGAAATATTCGGAAAGTCGAGTAGTCACTTCAGACTTTTGTTATAATTATTAGTAATTAAAAAATATATATTTCGAAATCTTCTCAACCTAATTACGACGTAATTATTTTTTTTCTTCAAAATGGAAATATTGCATTTCCCACCACTTTTTTAAAAATAGAAACTTTTGTCTTATTTTATCGAGGAGTTTTTGTCATCAAAGAAATCGAATTTCTCTTCGGAATTACTGGTGTGCAAAAAAAAAAAAAAAAAAAAAAAAAAAAAAAAAAAAAAACATATTGGTAGCTATACTGTTATAATTATGCATCGCTCAGCTTTAATGGGTTAAACTATAATACAACAGCTAAAGTATAGTGATTGAATGACATCATTCGCTATTTGTAAAAACATAACCTTCTCTTGTTTTTATTATTATTATTATTTAACATTATAAATCTCTATTGACATTTTTAACCCTTTAACGGATGAAGCACTTCAATTGCTAAAATGTCGAAATAAATGACTGACACCGGAAATTATAAACAAATTTATTTTTATATAATAAAAAAGCGATATTCCACATACATAATAAATGGAAAATATTTCAATTAAAATTCTGGTGTCATTGTTCAATTTCGTAATTAAAGTTTTGTGGTTTCCTAGCGAAACCAATGAACGTTAAAGGGTTAAAGCAACTTTTCTTCAACTGTTTACTTCTTTGGAGTAAAAAATGACACGCTTATGCCATAGATGGCAGCACTAAATATATTTAAATAAAGTCGACAGTCGCCTGGTTAAAATATATTGCCCAAACTGTTATCTCCTAGAAATAAATAATATTTTATTAATTAAAATTTGTTGGTCTAAACATGTATTTTTCGTCCGTGAGTTACACTTCCGAAATTGGGATAATATACAGGTATGTGTGTGTATTAATTCAATAGAATAAAATCAAAATAAATTAACAGTAAGTAGTAACAATGGAATTGGTTGCGGGTGTGTCAAATTTTAAAAATATTCAGATATTTCATCAAACACTGTTAAATCCCAAGTATACTTCAAATTAAATATATTTATATGATGAATACTTATTTATTAAATATTTATGTTATGGATAATTATATGAGTATTTATTTCAGGCTAATTACAAAATAAAAAATATCTGTGTGATATATTTAGTTGGAAAAAGTATTTTTGATTAGATATTTATTCTTAATTGGATAATTCAAAAATTTCAGGTTGGATATACTAATATCTAATTAAAAACGTTCCGAAATATTTACCTGAGTTGTTAAACATAGCATACATTTTAATGTTATAGTCAATTTTATATTATTTGATTTTCAATGATTTTCAAAATAACGTCGAATCATTAGAGATCAATTTTTTTTTTTTTATATATACGCAATGGCATACAAGAAGTTTACTAAATAAAATCAAAACTATTCAAAAGCTCTAGAAGAAATAATTATTACAAAATAAATAAATAAATAAAAAATCATATGTGCGAGTAGTATTTACCTTAACCCATCTAGCACAGAAACTTTCTTTGAACGTTTAAATCTGGAAGAAAATTAAACATTTGAAACGAAACTATTTCAGATTAAAAGATTTTTAATGTTTTTTTTCTTGCAAAATTAATAAAAGTTCTTAGAAATCAATAATTAATATGGCATTGACTTAGCAAGAAATTCAGAGTTTTTTTTTTTTTTTTTTTTTTTTTTGAGTGCATGTTTAAAAAAAATTGCAGACAAATATATAAATGCGTGATATCTACGTGTATAGAAATAGTTACTTTGCTAGAATAATATCCAGAACATATCCATATCAAAAGATTCGAAATGTAAATGAACATCACATGTAAAGGACTCCTTTATCAAGGGTTGAAAGAGATGCAGGCTACATTTTCTGTCTGTTTATGCTTTTCTCTACACTGGTTCGTATATGTTTGTATATCACGCATATGCATCTTAGTATACGGTATTTCATATTAAATATATCAGCTTTTCAATATTTCGGAGATAATTTAACTCCTACATCGCTGCCCGCTTCTTCCAAAAAGATTCTTATTATGATAGCATTCGTTTATTTAATCATTGAGCACTGAGGCATATTACTGCAAAAATTCCATTTTGGTGCTCCATTCCTGGGGGTAAAAAAAAAAAAAAAAAAAAATACTTTTTTCTATCTATAATAGAAGAAAGTATTGTAATCGAAATTTTTTTTCGACTTCTGCTTTTTGACGGATTTACACGTTTTAGCGGTCAGAGCATTTAAAAAAACATGTTCCTACAAAATGATTGTCTGTCCGTCTGTCTCTCTGTATCATTGAAAAGTCTACGAAGTTATGCCTAGAATTGAACCAAATTTCATTTATAGGTTTTTGGCTATGGCCAGCAGGTCCCATTTGAATTTGGGAATATTCCGACGAAAGGGGGCGTTGTAATAGCGATTTTTGTTCCATTTTCATTATTTTATAATATCGAAAAGTGTATGAAGTTATCCAGAGACTTGAACCAATTTTTTTTTGTATATGTTTTTGAGTATGGCCTTCAGGTCCCAGTTGAATTTTTGGATATTCCGCCGAAGGGCGCTATGACTTCCATTTAAAGATTTCAAATTCAGAAAGATGTACAAAACAATTTGAAATCCTGAAAGTTTTTTCCGTTAAACGTTCGGCCTTGATCCAAGGATTTCGGAGCCATTTTACTTATACCCATCATACGTAGTATAGGGTAAGTCTTGTAATCGTTTTGACAATCGAAAATTTTTTTTTGACGGATTTACACGTTTCAGACACTGAAGATTCCAAAAAACATATTTTTAGAAAAAAAAATTTGCCGTCCGTCTGTGTGTCTGTGTGTCTGTAAACGCTCTATCTCCCGAAAAAATTGAGATAGACACTTGCAATTTGGTATGTACTTAGTACGTAATAATGGGAAGAAGCCTATTTCATTTCAATAACCTCGATTAACCGGAACTATTTTTTTCAGACTCTCGAAATATTCGTTCTGATAAAAGGTATATAAAACTTTTCGAAATTGTTTATTTTAAGAAATGAATATAAAAGACAATAAAAAAACATAAATTTTGCATAAAACATGAAGTCGATCGGATAATTAGTTGCTGAGATATTTGTAATCCTATTTTCCACACTCTTCGATTTTTCATGACCCTGTATTTCATCCAAATTTCACTTCAAAGATATATTTTAATTTTAAATTTGACGCTTAATCAGATGCAATAAACCGCTAGTTAAATAGGATTATTATTTTTGGAGTTATAAGGAAAAACCTCTTTCAAGCAATTCAGTAATCGAGCCTATAAAGTTATGACGTCATCAAGCCACGATTTTATTTGAATTGCTATGCATTTTATAAGTAGTTTACACATTTTTGTTTTAATATTTTACATTATGCATATCCATGATGGGTAAGTATTACGGTGGCCCCCAACGACTAGTTTGTTTTGCCTTTATCTTAAAAAATGGCTGAGATATAGCAGTTTGAAATTTTAGGGTGACTGACATTTTGAAACAAGACAGCAGGATTCCTCCATAAAGTGTTTAATTTATGAGTTTTAGTGAACATGCTTTATCGCAATTTTCTATCATTTTTGTAACCATCGTTCGAACTCTTATATGCTTAACACTATATATTCATATTCGCCAGGGTCAAATTCCCGCCAATCTCGACAATATTTGGCGAAATATTGCCAAATTCGACGACAAAAATAGGTTGCCATAAATGGCTATAGCTGACTAATTTGGCTAAATTCTAATTCAAATTCAATATTAACGAGAACTGTGAATGAATCTTCTGTAATCGGGTTCCACGCATTTTAGCTTAGTGTTTTCCAGTAAAATTAACTAAAATCTTAAGACCAAGAAATAGGGAGGATGTCTTTTCAAACCGGTACAGGCTAGAAAGACTTTTCGTAGTCGTGTTGTACATCGGCTGCCTGTGCAATGAAGGGTGCTTCGCATCCAGGAAACCCGACAATTCGCCAGCAGCTGAAGTACAACAGAATGACGAAAAACATCGATTTTATTGGCGATGCGATACCAAATTTTGAAGTTTTAACATGTATGATTTAGAAGAAAGTTTTGGGATCGGCACATCCGACTAGATTTAAATGATAGCCGATACATTAATAGTGATAACTGATGCTTAGCTCAGTAGAACTAGCAACTGGTTCGGAGCACAGGCTTAAAGCAGCTCTGACTGAATGGAGATTTTCCAAATGTCATATTAATTAGGCATATTTATTTATAACACTAACTCATGTTGAAGAAGGTTCTGTTATATATACCTGATTTAATATGGAAATCGAGAATTTATAAATGTATTTTGTTATGATTTAACATTATTTAATGCATTAAATGCAGAAATTGGAATTTTGATCCTCACTAAATGCAGGCATTCCATGAAATTTAAAATTTAGTTAAATTAACTTAGGCTTTACTGTATATTGACCAAAAACTGGCACTTCGATTTTGTGTCTGTGTGTGATTCTCTAAGTCAGCGGTTCTTAAACTTTGTGCGATATATACATCCACAACAAAATTGTTCTTAATATAACAAAACAAATTATTTTAATGGGTATACACCTAAATTATTTTTCATTCACAAATTTTATTTTTAGTTTACAGCGTTGAAAAAAAACTGCTGCATTAATAAGAAAAAATATATAAAATACATTTTAAGAGAGTTAAAATATGCATACTACTATTAGCTATCATAAGGATGTTGTTGCTTTTTTGACACTAGATGTGTAATATCTGTTTCAATGTTTGAAACACGTATCCTTAAATCAGCTACGACATTCAGTCATTTTTACATTTAGTTTCTCATGTGTACAAGGTTGAAGAAACTCTTTTCACATAAATATGTGGCGCAGAAGAGAATCGGTTAATTGATAGATTTTTCTGAAAAAATTAGGAAGACTACTTTTCATGGGACCATGACGTGATAATCCCGCAAGATATTCCTGCTCTAAAGAATATAGGGGGTTTTGATTTCAGAACTGTTTTGGAAATGAAATGAATCTCTAATTCACTCATTTTCTGACTTCAAGAGAAGAAAATATATATGAAAGTTTCTTTTAAGTGTTTCAGGAGTGGCACAAAATTTTCAATAATATCAGAAGCAGTTGCTTCGCCAGAGGTTTGTAAGAAATCGAATATGTTGGGATTTAATAACAAATATTATTTTCAAGCAGATTTATCCCGAAATTTTTTTATTATTATTATTGTTTCTAGTTTGTCATGTACTTTGAAAATGGGTACCGATGTTTCTTGTAAATTTAAATTCAGCTCATTCAGAAAATTAAAAATATTTGTCAAACACGCCAGAAATATTTATCTTTAAACGATGTTAATACTAGCATTAAATTTAAGTACGCGGTCTAAAGTTCCTTTTATTCCATCGAGGAGCTGCCCCACCAGTGGCTGAGAGGTTGTGCTCTCGAAGCTGGTAGACGGGAGGTGCTGGGTTCGATCCCAATCGCGCCCGTCGGCCTAATCGTTCGGAGTTTTCGTGGTTTTCTTCGAGCCGTGGATTTATCCATGCGTAAATACGGGTTAGGTTCCCTTAGAAAGACCCCCACGAAGGGCACCCTCCCGGGCCTATATCCCATGTGTAGATAATTGGCCGTCAATAATCAACTCAACCCAACCCATCGAGGAGCTACTCATAAATGTAGGGATTACTTGAAAGCAGTGTCAGCGTATCGTCACCGGTTCTGTGCATCACTTCAATATGCCTATAGTCGATGAGGTATCGACTGTGGCTATCGATGAGGCTATCTAGTCAATGAGGTATTTCTAAAGTAGCACGGACTGATGATAGGCTTTGCTTTAATTCAAGGATGGATTTTTTTTTTTTTTTTCATGCGAGTCCGGCTGAATTTTCGCGGTCGGCAATGTGGTTTCTTTTAGATATATTTCATAAGAAATACTGCCTATTACATTCTCCCATAAGTTAAAATTTCTGAAAATTTTGTTAAGATCTACACCGTTTATGACTCCTAGAACTCAAAACCACCCCCAGTTCAAAACTTTATCCATCTATCTGTCTATCTATCTATCTATATCATATTTTTATGCACACGATAACTTCAATAATTCTGCACGAATCTCTTCCAAACTGATCCATAAAATCAAGGGCATAAAATCTCGGTGAAGTTCGTTAATGGGAAAAACGAACCGGGGAGGGGGATGGGTGGGCTTTTTGTGAAAACAGAAAAAACCCATAACTTCTTAATTATGCTACATATCGAATCCGTTTAAAATTATTTTACTTCTAGGAAAAGGGCCAAAAATTTATGTATGACAAATTTTTGATATCATTAAAAATGCTCCCAAGGGGGGGGGAAATACGGGTTTAAGCAGAAAAAAATTCATAACTTTGTCAATTCACAAGATATCAAATCCGCTTACATTTACGATAAATCTTCTTACTATTATCTACAACTTTTATATTGACAAGTTTCTTATAGGACAAACTTTTACAGCAAAAGAAAAAGAAAAACAAAATAATCCCTGCTGGTTCCACCTACAGTCACAGGTATATTTCGAAGTGGGCGGTCCCATCTGCTGCATCATGGCAAATAGGTCTTTCTTCTGCAATTCCCAATAAACAGGCGCCCCACGGTCTTCGTCTTCGAAATCTAGCCGAACCGTCAGAAATTTTTTCCTTATACTGCATACTTTCGAAATAACTCTGTTGATAATAATAAATCTGTGTAATGTGTAAATCAGATTAATGGGGAAGGATTTTGATAACCCGCAAAACGATGTTCAATAAAGTGAAATCTCTCTAAGCAAGAAAACTATCTACAATGGAAAATTTTTTCGGTCCCGATCGATTCCGCCTTAGACAGAGTTTACTATATATTAATTGATTTTTTTCGTAGGAGAAATTGGGAAGGGAAACTGCACTTTAAACATTGAAGAAGACCCATTTCTGAATTAAATACAGTGATTTCTCATTTCTACGCCAACTTATAATTGAAATGATCTTTCAATAGAATTTGAAGTCCTTAAAAACAGCCTTATTTCATCGCGCAGTGCAAAAAGGAGATATAAAACTTTCCCCCGTGACAGTGACCTTATTTTTGTATGCAAAAATAACTGTTTGTGTTGATTCCTAATTTCTATGCACACAATTTTAAAAAATTAAGAAGTTAATGGACAAACCTATAATTTACTGCTGAAACAACTTTGTTGAATTATAGTCTTCAAATCTTCAAGCATTTTTTGTTTTCTTTGCAACAAAAATAGATATTGAATCCATTTTTTAAAGATTTTCAAACCATTTGGCGATCAATTCTATAAGAAACATAACGAAGGAAATTTGACATGCCATAAGTGATAAATATTGCTTAAATGTAATCACACATTAGTCAGTTTCAAAACAGATGGTGCAGCATTCCAACCGATGCTCCAACCGATTCTATTGTGTCAGAAAGTTATAAAAAATCTTTATATATATATATATATATATATATATATATATATATATATATATATATATATATATATTCTGTTTACGTACACCAGTTTTCGGAAAGTCGATTGGAGTCATTCCACTTTTTTTAAAAACTTTTATTTTTTACTATTAGAAGGATTTTTACGAGCGTTCAGCAAAGCTCTTATAAATATGTTAGTGCAAGGATTTCACATATATTTCACATGTGTGGGATTTAGGATTTAACTACAATTTGAAGAGCAATGGAGTAATACACATTGTAAAGAGCAAAAAAATTGTTTATTATCTAGTAGTTTAAATATGACATCATGAACATAATTATTTTTCAGAAATAAAATCTTTATTAAAATACAATTTTCAATCAATTAAGCATACATGAAATTTAAAGAAAAATAAAACATACAAATTCACAATATGTAGCAATACAAATATAAATCAACTTTAATTGGTTAGGTTAGTGAAATATAAATTATTGAAAAGGGAATCAATCGAAGAGTAATTTTTATATCTCATTACTTTTCGTTTTATAGGATATTTTGCAAAAAAAAAAAAAAAAAAAAAAAAACATGAGACCCGTGTATTTTTTGGATCAAACTGTATTCGAAATGTTAGTTAAAAATTCAAAATGTTATTACTCAAAATTTCTAAATAAAAACATACATTTATTCTTTATAGATAGAATCTCCATAGTCAAAAACGCCACAAAATAAATTTTTGTTCTCTTCTGAACATTAGTTGACAACCAAATAGGTAAAATCAACAACTTTAAAGGACCATATTTTAGATTTAACTGAAATTATATCCCTTTTCTCTCGATTTGTTTACACTACATACAGCAAGTCAACGCGATAATTATGATGGCGAAGCCTGTCTTTATTGCAATAATTTATTCAGTCACTCAAAACCGAAAGAAAAGTGGATAAGATGTGTTAAGTGTACAATGTGGGCACATAGGGCATGTGCCGGTGTTTCTTGGAGTGCAAAAAAAAAAACATATTTAGGATATATGCAAGTAAAATTGATAGCAACTTATGAGTGTGTCGTTTTAGCACAGTACTGCAGATAAAATGACATAGTGCAGAATTTTATATAAATCTTTATTATGACGTTGTGACTCTATTTGTTACTTTTTAAAAGGCACCATTGCATTTTGTATATTTTACAAAGTTAGTTTGTAAAAATTAGAGGTCATCGGAAAAAATTGTATGAATAGAATAATTTTTTCCTTAGGGTATGTCATTTTAGGACAGTTTCTTCTAAAAATGATGATTTATCTAAACCTGTGTCACTGTCACATCTCAAACACATTATGAAATCCATATGTGATGCTTTATTAGACATTGATGGAACGCGTTTGATCGGGAAAAGTTCAGAAATTAAATTCTGACCCCGATTACCAGTACAATTTTCGCATTTTTCAATTTTTCTTTTCTTCTTTACAAAGTATGATGCTAAAATTGTTCAATAGGCGTTGTCGTCTTTTGGTTTCTCTTCCTTTTCAGAAATAGGTAAGAAATGACGTCATATATCATATCGACAAAATCAAAGAGGGATGCCAGCGATATCCCCAACCACATCCCTAAGTAGCCGCCAACTTAACTGAAGAGTTCTACACTCTGAAATAAGAACACGGTATAAATTAAACATTCGTTAATCATTTATACAAATTTGACATTTAATCGTCATTTAAACGTTTTGTCTCTTTTAGGAGGTCACAATTAGAACAGTAAATACAGAAATACAGGGTGTCCATAATTAAACGACCCTACTTTAAAGTTGTCTACAGAGGAAACTGTTGGTCAGAAAGTTGTGAAATTTTGTGAAGGACATAATGAAGGAATGGGAATTTGCCTACGCGAAAAAAAAATTAGTTCAGAATTTCGCCACCAGATGGCGTTTTTATTGAATTACATATTTAGCATACATTTACGACAGTTTACATATTTTATTGCAACAAAACATGTTCCACATGACGGCCATCATTTTCAGCTATACCATCTGGAATCGTACGGTAGCATGTTCCACAGTTGATCGCAGTGTGTTCTCGGAAATGCTAAAAACAAGTCGCGAGAAAAGTTTTGTTCAACATGTTTTGTTGTAATGAAATTTGTAACCCATCATAAATGTATGCTAAATGTGTAATTCATTAAAAAAAAAACACCCTGTGGCGGCGAAATTTTGAACTAATTTTTTTTTTTCGCTTAAAGAAATTCCCCGTTGCCTTTATTATGTCCTTCACAAAGTTTCACAACTTTCTGACCAATAGTTTCGTCTGTAGACAACTTTAAAAAAGGGTCGTTTAATGATGGACACCCTGTACTTTGAATAGTACAAATTATTTACCTCATACCGTGGTATCTGCTGGCTATTTTGAATTTTCATCCGACCAAAATTTACTAGAATCCCCATGTATCTATTTCTGAAACGGAAAACATCTTTTAAGAAATATTGCGAATAAATCTGTTTTATGTAGACAGAGAATATTTAACAGAATTTTAAAAGTTGTTGGTGTTCATAAATGGAGTAAGATATTGTATGATATTAGATATTGCTATTCGGAATGCGAAAAAACAAACATATGACACTTTCATGTTCTTTTATGCTGAATGTTTTATTCAGCTAATGTACCTATATCAGCCAATTAAAACTTATTATATTTCCACTTCCCCAATTTCAAAAGCAGAAAAACAAATTTAGAAAGGAAAGATTCCATTTAGTTGCACATATTAGCAAATATAAAATATGGAATTTTTTTAGGTAATAATGCTAAAATTTATTTTTATATTTACATAATGGAAAAAGTTGTATTAATTATTAAAGCCGTTAGGGGAACTTTGCCAAAGGTGTACCAAAATCACATCACATGCATTTTGGTACTACTTGATTATCCCGTCAACCATTTTCGCCAAATTATTCAAATGGAAGAATGTTGCAATTCTAAATTTTTAAGTTAGGAAAATTATTGAATTTAATTTTAAAAAGTCACAAAAGAATATGGTTACTTTAATGATGACGTTCACTTATGATGTAGCGACATAACAATATAACATTTGGCTTATTCAGGACAAAAGAATACTAAGAATAGTTTAATATTTAAATGCAGAATTATTAAATTAAACCATAAACAAAGAAATATTTTTAAGATATTGGATTTGTGAATAAAATGTAAGTATTTTAAATGTAATAATCGAATTTATTAAGGGACATAAAAAATATCAATGATAACGGAAGATTGTAAGTAACTCAGTGATTTTTATTCAGTCGGAAAACGTAGACTGATATAACTATAAAATGTATGTGAACAACATTAGATATAGGCTTGAAGAAAAAAAAATATCAGACATGCAAACTTTTCTCAGATAATTGTTCCAATCAACAGCCGTTTTCTCACATATATCCAACTGTTTTTTTCCCATTTCATTGATGTCAGTTCATCAGCCATATGTAAGGTTTATATATTATCAGCCATATATAAACATTAATGTAGTAACAAAAAATTGGTACTCCTCCATTATCCCGTCGACCACTTTTCATAAAAAATACTATCGCCAAACTATAGGATTTAACGCCAATGCAGTCTCATTCACTTGACGCATGAAGTATTAAACGTGTTTGTTATGTCATGAAGCGGTTTTTAATTCGACATTTACCCGTATTTTTCATTATGTTTTACCGATTTATTAGTTATTTCGTTAATTAAAATAACAATTGCGTCTTTAAACGGCTGGGCCATGATATTAAAAGAGAAAATACATTGAAAAAATGTTGCGATGCATATTTAAGTGCAATAGATCAATTTCAACTGACGTCTCAAATATTTATTCACCAGCCGAGAAGAATACTCAAGAAAAATAATGTAAATAAATAAATATTCAAGAATTTTTTTTTGTTATTTTCATTAATATGTTGTAATTTTTTTTGTGTTTAAACTTACTGATAGTTGACACTTTGGTGAGTGGGGCTTTTCTGAATTTATTTTATTTTATTTATTTATTTGTTTATTTATTTATTTTGATATTCCAATGGCAACATTTTTCCATTTGTTTATTTGGCATTACTGTTTGACGATAATTTTTTTTTATGAAAAGTAGTCGACGGGATAATGGAGAAGTACCCAAAAGTTAATTTAGAATTATCAAACCAGTTTCCTTTAAACCAATTGTTATTCCAAATGCCACCAGTACACATCGTTGGTGGTGATGATGATGATGATGCTTTTCCTGATGATAAAGAAGTTTATTGAAAAAATCCACTGTCTCTATGTTTAAAATATTTTACACTAAAAATCTGACAATTTCAAATAACTTTTAAACTTTCATTAATTGTGACTTTTCTGCAAATTAAACTCACGAAGGCTGCTTTGTCAAATATGTATTTTTTTTTTTTAAATAAACTTGCCAAGCAGGGCTTGCAGAGGCTAAAGCCATATGGTAAGCCTCCCTGCTTGGTTGAATCTGAATCTGAATCTAATAGATATCCTTTTATCACGTTTTTTAATAATACAGAGCCATTGATTATAGGTTTCCAAATAAAGTTTCATATCATGCCCATTCATGCACTTTTTTTCTTTAGGTGGCAGAATTCCATACATTTGGAAATATTTTATCGCTTCAAGTTCTGCAGAAGGAAGATCCTAGATCTTTATCATAGTTTCTCGAAATGGAGATAAAGCAGACAAAAAGAAATCATCAAAAAGTCTTCACTACAAAACAAATCTCACATCCACAAAATAATTGAAAATGGAATACGTACATCACGTGCTCGCGTTTTATTTATTGGATAAATATTTGTGACATCAGTTGAAACTAATCTATTATATTTTATCTCATTTAATATCATAAGGTAATCGTTTATTAAGACAATTTTTATTTTAAATAACGAAAGAAAAAATAAATTAGTAAAGCATTAATAAAAATGCAAATAAAAACTTGCTTTAAAAATCACTTGATGACGTAACAAACACGTGTAACGTGTTTAATGTCAACAAGTGAATGTGACATTTACGATCATTCATTACTGACATTTAACCCCTTGGGGACGAGCGACACGCATACGTGACGCATAAGATGCTCAGAATCATCGATTATTTCCACCAGTTATTTTTTATTGTGAGCTTTGCCTTATTAAATCTTAGCATTTTTGCGATTCAATTCGGCGTAAATTTCTGTTTTGAAAAACCGGTGGAAAAGATTAAAAATTCTGTAAAAGACGCTCTTCGCGAAGGGGTTAATCTTATAGTTTGGTAATAGTTTTTCGGTCGACGGGATTATCAAGTAGTACCTGCATTTTTTATCTTAACCTTCCGATTATAACAAAAGTGATGTGTCGGGCCTTCCCCAGTTAACTAACTAAAGGTTCCATAATCATGTTACCAGCGGAAAGTTAATATTCAAATGTGACAAAATCTACTGATATATTTTAAATTCTGCGTCATGTGTATTTCTAGCTAACACATGTCAGGGACGGTGAAACCTTCCAATAAAACATCTTATGTGATTTGGACGCGCCAAGACACACACAAAAAAGATATAGTGGATCAAATAGTAATGAATCAAAATTACTTAAAATTTTGTTAGAAAGTAATTTTTTTAAATTCCATTTCCGTTGTTGCATTTTAAATGCCAAATAATTGACATCAACTTCGCACTAGTTATTTTTAAGGGAATAGAAGCTGCATTATAGGTATCAGATAACAGGTTTCTAATTTTAGTTTTCCATATTATTGATATTCTAAAATAATGAATCGAAGCAAATATTGTCAAAATTGGCAATCTTTGACGGCATTTTAAACAGCATTCTTTAAATAGTTTTCACAATTTTACAATCCGCATTTTTTGCCTACAATGCCTTATAATGTTACCTTTTCAATAATTTCTAAACCCTCTTTAATCTGAAACATTTTTGAGACAATATTGAGCTAAACAGCATTTCATTAAGCTACATTTCAGTTTCTTCAATCTGTATGAGAACGACAACCAATGAATTAAGACAAACTCAGATACTCTAAATTCATGCATTTTGTTCAATTTCATTATATTCTGATTTAGAACCCGAATCTGCTGTGTGACAAAAATAATCTGAAGAGGCCATCTGGAGCACGCATGCCATAGTTTCCCTGTCCTTGACCTGTATGGTGTAATTTTCCGCATTTCTGCTATGTTTTTTGTGCTTGTAAGAAACAGGAAATACAAAGACTATCTGTACTAGAAATTGTTTAATTAGCTTTTGCTCTAAATGCTAATATGAGCTTATATTACTTGCATAGTGGTATCTCTAAACAGTTTGCTAAATTAATTTTAAGATTAAAATAAATATTTTCTACACATGGTGTCTGTCATACCATAGACTCCTTAAGTAAATACCTTCCGTTTCAAAATTTTTTTGTTAAGTATGGCAACAAAAGGAACAGCCGCTAGATGGATGCACATGCATGCTTAGAATTTCGAAGCAAAAAGGAAAAGATCCTACTACTGTTTTGAAACAATTATCTTCATGATATATTTCTATTGTATATGATGAAGATATTTATCTTGAAGCTAAAGATTTGTGGATAGTGTTACGACATATTTTTTTTTTCTCTTTGACTTCTCTTTAGTATTAATGATATGCAAAGTAACTCTTAAATTTCAGATTTTGTATGAATTTTACTTTTCCACACTCAAAATTCGATCAATATATTTTATTTTGAGATCAATAATTCAGAATTCTCTGACAGTTTACATTTTTTAAGTTGCTATGAAGTTCAAGTGTTCATGATAAAAATGAAGAATTTAAGTTATATATGACAAAACATATAAATAATTTTGCTTCATCTAGGGAGTGAGTTAACTATTGAACATAGAATATGAGGCAGAGAGTAAAGAAAATGATAAGGAATTGAAACTTCCACCAGAGCAAAAAAAAATTGATCCCGTAGCTAGTACCCTTTATCAGATATGCTGTTTAAATTTTTAAAGATTACAACTCTTTAAGAAATCATCTACAAAATGGAGGCTATGGTCATACCTTCAAAAATATTTAAAACTATGGATTACGTGGCGCCGCGCCAGAAAGCTGTGCTGCAAACATTCGTAATGAACATCTATCTCAATTGCTGGTTAAGCATGAAAACCTCGGTTGGCTGTTCAAATTACATTCTTCAGTAACATAATCTAGCTTCAGTAACATAACCAGTCCTAACCGGTTCCAAAAGTGAAAATATCTGTATATAAAAATACTGTAACCAAAAGTACAAACGCACGATGTTAGATATCCACCTCAGGTATCATATGCAAAAATTGATCATTTAAAAACATTAAAATTCAAACGGGAAATCTGTAGTTCGAGTTTCTTTGCGTGAATAGTGTAGGCTATTAACAGACAGTAAATTTAGATGAGCAATACTAGCCTAAATGATGTATGGCACATACAATATTTGCAAGCCGTTACTTTGTCAGGAATCTTATTCTATTAAATGCAATGTTGAAGAAACCTCCATTCAATCTGGTGATCAGAAATATAGTCTACGTGGGTGAATTGAATATAAACAGAACTTTTCAAAAGATTATTCTTTAAATATTATCTTAAAAGTTAGTTTAATGCTTTTTTTCTTCATAACTTTCTTTAACATTTACATTTACGTGGGTGAATTGAATATAAACAGAACTTTTCAAAAGATTATTTTATAAATATTATCTTAAAAGTTAGTTCAATGCTATTTTTCTTCATAACTTTGTTTAACATTTACACACTTTTTTCAAAATATCGGAGTTTTTTTAATTTTATTTTTGCATCATAAAAGTATAAAAACGTGTATAAATACAGATGCACAAGAATTCTTTGGCTCTTCTCAGTTGATAAAAATATTTCTCCTCGTTGCTCTTCTTTAAATAAATCCAAAGAAATGGTAGTCCAATGATGAGTTTGGACTTTAAGAAGGATTTTCGAGTGCTGTATAGTAAAGCTTTTCTAATATTTGTCTTTGTATACCAGCTGCGTAAATACTTGGATTGTCTAAGAGGAGAATCGTGGGTCGGCATAGAATGTTCACCTGATCTATGTGCTACCTTAATCTTCTCCAAAACTTCGCAGTGCTATACTGAATTAATTGTACGTCATTCATGAAGGAAATTAAAGTACAAAATACCTCTTAAATTCAAAAAATATATATTGGTGACAACTTTGTCAGTTTTAGCTTCAATGGAGCAGTTGTCATTTTTGTGCCGCTTTCCATACAGGTTCGCCTTCTTGCACCTGCTTAACCCGTTAAGCACAACGACGTGCCTGCGTACGTCAGAAACTGTTCTATTTGAAATACCAGGACGTATGTGCGTACGTCCTCATTTTAAGTCCAGACTGGGATATTCTAATAATTTGGTGATTGCTATTGTAATTAGTTTTGTATGAACTTTATAGCAATGAGTGTTTTTGCACCCAATAGATGGCGTTATGTGTCCAAAATACCTCATTAGACTTTGCTTTGTTTATTTCTTTGTCTTTCATTTGCTTATGTTTTGGTCATTCTGTTCAGTTGTCTTTTGTAAATTGTAATGTTTCGGTTTTGTGCTTGTTTGTATCCCTGGTAGATAGTGATTTTATAGGATAATTTTGTCAGACATGGACAGTGATTATGTTCCTAATTTTGATGATGACATAGAATTTGAATCAAGGAATGAAGATTGGAACTTCGAACGTTGTTTCTATTTGTATATAATAAATAAACCTTTGTTTCATCTCTTATATTGCATGTAATTAAATAATTCACACGTAATTAAAAATAATGACATAAACTAATTTTAACACATTTTAATATATCTGGTATTCCGGATACTCTCACTAAATTAAATATGGTGCTTAAGGGGTTAATGATCAATTTTAAACAAATGGTGCCATTCATAAAACTTTAGACATCTCTAGGGCTTCATTTCCGAATTGTACACTCAATCTGTAACAAATTACAAAAGATTTTACGTTTTGATTTTTTAAAAGTCTATCATAATTAGACTTTGTGCAATAAGTATAAAATCGTCTCTTGACATTAAAACAATATTTTTATATTTGACTCACCTCTATATATTGCTAAAACAGTTTCACTTCTTGACAAAACCCTGCTTCATTAACACCCTTCTCTGCGCAACGTACCTCCCGGAGCTTGTGATCTACACTGTCAAAAGAAGGGAGTATTACTACGCTGAATTTGTGTTTATCAAATGTCAAATGAGGTTTAAATATGCACTACTTTGGTGTCAGCCTTGAATTAAGTTCTCGGGATGGTTTATCCTTACTCTTTCCAACAAATTTTGAAAACCAAACACCAAAGTAGGCGTAACCCTACTCGCAATACAGCTCTGTTTTCTACTTTGTTGTTGCGATACGAATCGGTGACGTTTGCAGACAACAACAACAGTGCCAGCGATTTTAGTCAGGTCATTTCACCATTGTTTACGTTTCGAATTCAAGCTTCCGAATTGCAGTTGGAAAAAGTTGTGTAAGCAAAGTAATTATTCTTTATAGATTTAAGAGATGGGACTGTATAGTTTGTTGAATATCTGTTTGTATAGTTTATTGAATAGGTCACGCTTTGAAACAACGTACTGCCAATCTAAATGCAATGGCCACATGGTTGAATTTAAGGTGAGGTAATAACTTTTGTATACTGTTGCAGTCAGTTTTTAGAGTTTCGTACTTAAAAAGTAAAAACGGAACCATTATAAGACCACTCGGGAGTCTGACTCTCTGTCCGTCTGTCACAGCCGTTTTTCTGGAAAACTATTTAACGTGGAAAGTTCAAACTTGGCAGAGTTATAAAGGCTATATTGACCAACATATTTATAGATAATTAGCAAAATAGATAATTAACATTACAAAGGATAGGTACAAGGCTGAATATATTGATGTAGCAGAATGAAATTTGAATGTGGAACACATTCATAGAAAAACCAAGTTCTATGCGTTCCTGGATTCGATAAACAAAAATCTGGTTTTCACTCCACCCTAATATCAGGGCTACACTAGATACCGGGCTTGCTCCTTTCTTATCATGACGTCACAAATGGCCGCTACAAACGATTGGTTCAAAGCGAAACGACAAAATGAAAGACATACAGCGATTGGCACAAAACGACGGGCTCGTCGCTTTGCACCAATCGCTGGTCGCGGCCAGCCACCTTTTGTAACGTCATGATAATGAATGAGCAAGCCCGGTATCTAGTGCAGCCTTGCTAATATCTATAACAGTGCGATCACTTTTATCCATCAGGATAAGATGGGACGGAGAATGTATACACTGCGTAGAGCCTGAATACCAAATTTGTTGTGATGCGCTGCATCTAAGAAAATATCCTAAATGAATTACTAGAACAACCAGATTGTTATTAAAGTACACGAAATCAGGGGTAGTGTTTTATTACACTACTTTTGGTGGCAACTAAGTTGCCACCAAGATTGGTGTATCTTTACACAAGATATTTGTTGGTGTTTCATTACCCAATTTACAGGTATTTCCGTACACCACTGTTGGTGGTAACTAAGTTGCCACCATTTTTGGTGCAAAATTACACCAATATTTTTTGCAGTGCACTGATTTCTCCGATTTTTCCTGACTTTTGTATCACTTGATTTTTATTCTGACATTTAAAACCAATATGAGTTTAGCAGCGCATTTGTAGAGCAAATCTTATTTATTTTAGTTTGAAAGACTTTAAGCTCAATCAAAGAAGAAAAAAATATATGTATATTTATATATATACTAGATGGAACCCGTCAAAATTTGACGGCAAAAAACTTGATAGTACCATAAAAATAAAATTCATAGCTGCTTTAAAATGTTTGAAACTTTTTCAGAATAATTCAAATAAATAAAAAACCCACTTTGAATTAAAGCTAGGTTGAAGAACAGCAATTGGCTAAGTTTCACTGGCACATGCACTCGCGGAATTTCTTTCATCTGACACATTTAGCGCTGTTGGGCAAGTAAATGGTAAGTGCCCCCTTGGGGAGGGGGAAATGGCGGGATGGACCAAGGAGATGCATAACATGAATAAGCAGTCAAAGACCTTCCAAACGATATGTAACATGAGGGGTGTGTGCAAAATTTAAAAAAGTACCCCCTTGGAGGGGGGGGGGTAAAGTAGGGGATGGACACGGAACATGCATAATATGATTAAGTGGTCACAGACCTTTCCAACGATATATAACATGACGGTTGTGTGCAAATTTTAGAAAAGTACCTCTTTGGGGGGGGGGGGCAAAGTGGGGAGATGGACATCAGAGATATGCATATGATTAAGCAGTCACAGACGTTTCCAACGATATATGACATGAGGGTTGTCTGCAAAATTTAGAAAAGTACCCCCTTGGGGGAGGGGGGGGGGCAAAGTGGGGAAATGGACATTGGAGATATGCATATGATTAAGCAGTCACAGACCTTTCCAACGATATATGACATGAGGGTTGTCTGAAAAATTTAGAAAAGTACCCCCTTGGGGGAGGAGGGGGCAAAGTGGGGAGATGGACATTGGAGATGCATAATATGATTAAGCGGTCACAGACCTTTCCAACAATATATGACATGAGGGGTGTCAACAAAATTTAGAAAATTGACCCCTTGGGGGAGGGGCAAAGTGGGGAGATGGACATTGGAGATATGCATATGATTAAGCAGTCACAGACCTTTCCAACGATATATGACATGAGGGTTGTCTGCAAAATTTAGAAAAGTACCCCCTTGGGGGAGGGGGGGGGCAAAGTGGGGAGATGGACATTGGAGATGCATAATATGATTAAGCGGTCACAGACCTTTCCAACAATATATGACATGAGGGTTGTTTGCAAAATTTAGAAAAGTACCCCCTTGGGGGAGGGGCAAAGTGGGGAGATGGACATTGGAGATATGCATATGATTAAGCAGTCACAGACCTTTCCAACGATATATGACATGAGGGTTGTCTGCAAAATTTAGAAAAGTACCCCCTTGGGGGAGGGGGGGGCAAAGTGGGGAGATGGACATTGGAGATGCATAATATCATTAAGCGGTCACAGACCTTTCCAACAATATATGACATGAGGGTGTCAACAAAATTTAGAAAATTGCCCCCTTGGGGGGGGGGCAAATTTGGGAGATGGACATTGGAGATGCATATGATTAAGCGGTCACAGATCTTTCCAGCAATATATGACATGAGGGGTGTCAACAAAATTTAGAAAAGTGCCCCCTTAAGGGGGGGGAAGTGGCGGGATGGACCCCGGAGATGCATAACATGAATAAGCAGTCAAAAACCTTTCCAACAATACGTAACATGAAGGGTTTGTGCAAAATTTACAAAAGTACCCCCTTGGGGGGGGGGGGCAAAGTGGGGGGATGGACACCGGAGATGCATAATATGATTAAGCGGTCACAGACCTTTTTAATGATATATAACATGAGTGGTATGTGCAAAATTTAGAAAAGCGCCCCAATGGGGGGGGGGGATGGACCACACAGATGCATAACATGAAAAGGCAGTCGCAGGCCTTTCGAACGATATATCATATGAGTGGTGTCAGCAAAGAAAAGTCTCCACCCCGTGTGGGCAAAACATACTACCCCCGCCGCCATAATTATTGATGCAGACTCATTTTTTAAATTCGTTCGCACCCCTCTTCTCCCACAAAATGTTGTGAATTTTTAAAAACTCCCCTTCCGAATTTTTTTTATACCAAAAGCACTTATGTCCGTCGTCTGCATGCAGAGTTTTGTGCTTACAGACGCCAGACACAACAACACACACACAGACAGACGTTTACCGACATTAATAGTATAGATGATACTCAGTGCCTACACATTTCACCCTTTATAATTCAGCCAATGAGTTGACGGTTGTTCATTTCCAGAAACGAAACAATAATTCTTTAGGATGAATTTTGTTTGTTTGATGCACCGTGGCAGAATGCGTGCAATGCAGCGACAGCCATCACAAACTTTTTAGGGCACCTGCAGACAAAAAACAAATAATCAATCTTCGCGGGAAAAAAATCCTAGATTTCGTCAAATGATCACGGGAAAAACACTAATTTCATCAAAGGATCATGTAAAACGTGAATTTTTTTAAAAGGCCACAGAAAAACGCGATTTACGCAAAAGGTGAGCAAATTTTGTCAAAGAATCGCAAAACAGGAAATTTCACCAAAAGATAGCGCTTTCTTGCCAAATTTCGTCTAAAAATTGCGGAATAAAATGTATTTATCAAAAAATCGCTGGAAAACGCACATTTCGTTAAAGTATCGAGAGAAAAATGCGAATTTCTTCAAAGATTGCTGAAAAAACGCGAATTTCATCGAAGGATTGCTGAAAATTCATGAATCTTATCAAAAGGCAGCAGAGAAAATGTGATTATTATCAAAGCATTGCGAAAAAAGAAAATTTCGTCTAAGGATCACAGAAAAACGCAAATTTCATAAAAGAATCATGGAAAATAACGCAAATTTCGTGAAAAAAAAATCGCAGAAAAAACACAAATTACGTCAAATTATCGCTGAAAAAAACACAAATTACGTCATAGGATAGCTGAAAAAATTGTGAATCTCGACAAAAAAAGATACAGAAAAAATGCGAATTTCATTAAAGAATCACGAAAAAAAATGTGAATTTTTTGAAAGGTTCGTGTGAAAAATGAAACTGTCTTTATTAAAAACAGCACACACACAAACATCTATACAAACCTCAATACACACAAACATATTATAGGCAGGGCTTGAAATTCAATTTTTCCAAGGACGGGAGTCTCCCTACGAACATTTTTAAATGGAGGGGAGTTGTAATGTTTGGGAGGGAGAAAAAAAATCTTTAAACTCCACTATTATTTTACTTGCTATTTAAAGAATTACATTAATGCAGACATGACAAAATACCATTGAAAAAATTAAGTCAACTGAGAATGATTATGTAAAATGTTTATTTTTATTATTAAAAAGGGAAGAAAGTTAAGTTTTATATATGCAGTGTATTTTTCAAGTTCCATTAAATGTGTTAGGGACCCTTAACAATTAGGTTGTTAAATAAATTTCTGACTTTAGATTTTACTTGATTGAGATTCACCGATCGATCGTGGAAAAGACACAAAGTTCATCGATCTGTCGCGGAAAAAATGCTAAGTTCGTCGATCTGTCCTAAAAAACGCGAAGTTCGTCGATCGATCAGTCGGGGGAAAAAAGCAAATTTCGTCGATCGATTGCAGAATAAACACAAAGTTCGTCGATCTGTCCCCAAAAAACGCAAGGTTCGTCGATCAGTCACTTAAAAAACGCAATGTTCGTCTATCTGTCGCAGAAAAAACACAAAGTTCGTTGATCAGTCGCAGAAAAAAATGCAACATTCGTTGATCTGTCGCAGAAAAAACGCAAAGTTCGTCGATCAGTTGCGGAAAAAAGCAAATTTCGTCGATCGATTGCGGAATAAATGCAAAGTTCGTCGATCAGTCAGGGAAAAAAGAAAAATTTCGTTGATCGATTGCGGAATAAATGCAAAGTTCGTCGATATGTCCCCAAAAAACGCAAGGTTCGTCGATCAGTCGCAGAAAAAACTCAAAGTTCGTTGATCTGTCACGGAAAAAACCACAAAGTTCGTCGATCAGTCGCGGAAAAAACACAAAGTCCGTCAATGGGTTGCGGGGAAAAAAAATCACGAAATTTATCGTTCGGTTGCAGGTAAATTAAATAATGCAAATTTCTCCAAAAATGCTGAAATTTTTTGGGCGGGAGGCTCCCACTCATTGTCTTTTTTTGGGCGGGATTTCAAAATTTTCGGCGCGAATCCCGCCCTGAAATTGAAGCCCTGATAGATATAGTTTTAATATGAAATAATATACTGAACTTGAACTAACTTTTGAAAAATCGGGTTAACCCAAATCCAACTTGCAGAAATCTACACTCAGTCTGAAATCGACTCGAACCATAAAAACAGTTAACCCAACTTGCAACAAAAATAATTATTGCCGAGAGAGCATTTACCCGCTCTCCCTGTGCTGAAACTTTTCTGTGAATTTTCTGATTTTTTCTTTTCTCAGAAATGCTGTAGTCATTTTGTCCCCCAATTTTGCCCTTTACAATTCAGCCAATGAGTGGAGGGGGCCAAAGGAGCGTTCCTTATCACAAACGAAAGATGAGATACGTTCGTTTGATGTCGTTGTTGAAAATTTATGGATTTCTATTATTAAAGTAATTTTTTCATTTTACCGTATTTATTTTCTTTTTGTGTTGTATGTATTTTGCTACTTTGAATTTTTTTAAACTAATCCCCTTTTTTTTTGGAGAGTGAGAGAGAGAGATTTAGTAATTTGGTGACACGAAGTTCCGCAAATTCTTAAAATCCACAAATCGTTTCCAATGTAAACAATGAAATTTACAATTTTAAGTTGCAAGTGCAAAATTTCAGTTTTTTAAAATTTTCATGTCATTCTGTACACATTTTAATATGTCATTCTGATCATTATACATATTTAGTTATGCATTATTAATTATTTACTTGACCTTTACTTTTAATATTTTAAATATTTCAAACTTACAGCTAAATGTAATTATTAAAACATTTGAAATACTGCATTCAAAAATGAAATTTCAGCTTAGAAACGCGACAATTACTATTAGGTTAAAAAAATTTAAAGTAGAAAAGTACTTATGATATAAAAAGAAGAAAAAAAATACACCAGAATTTATCTGTATTACGAAAGCGGGAGAAATGATTTTCTGTGCTATACGAAAAGATATCCAAATAACTCAATCATGAACATAGAAATAGGTATCGGTTTCTATGTTCATGTGCACTCAATCCAAACTTGAAACTTTTAAAAAGGTCATTGAATGAATGAAATTCATCTCCGCCTTTCACATCTAGAAAACTTGCTGTGTCGCCAATTATGTTTATATTTTATATATATATAAAAAAATAATAATTCAGGCACTTTTCCGTTATACGGACACCATTGTCGCCAAACATACATACATACATACATTTTGGCATAGTGTCCGTATAACAGAAAAGTACTAAAGTTCATGGTTTAAAATCACAATAAAATATCATGAAATTTATTGATTAGTTGTGGGAAAATATCGGGGAAATAATGTGTTTTTCGTGAATTTTTTGTTTTGTTAACAATGTGGTTAGAGAGCCAGGGAGAAATCCAGAAAACTTGCTGTGTCGCCAATTATGTTTATATTTTATATACATATATAAAAATAATAATTCAGGCACTTTTCCGTTATACGTACACCATTGTCGCCAAACATACATACATACATTTTGGCATAGTGTCCATATAACAGAAAAGTACTAAAGTTCATGGTTTAAAATCGCAATAAAATATCATGAAATTTATTGATTAGTTGTGGGAAAATATCGGGGAAATAATGTGTTTTTGTGAATTTTTTTGTTTTGTGTTGTTGTATTCATTATAATTTTCAGTGCATTATTAAATTGAAATTTTTGTTTAAAATATGTAAACAAAACAGTGACCAGAAACCTGCACAATTTCTAATATAGATAGATAGATAGATAGATGCATGCATGTAGTATTTTTAATTATTTGGTAAAAATACTGTGATCGTCACTGAGAAAACCTGAATTTAACCTAAAAGTAATTGTCGAGTGTTTAAGCTGAAATTTCATTTTACGAATACAGTATTTCAAATGTTTTAATAATTACATTCAGTTGTAAGTTTGAAATATTAAAAGTAAAGGCCAAGTAAATAATTAATAATGCATAACTAAAAGTAATTGTCAAGTGTTTAAGCTGAAATTTCATTTTACGAATACAGTATTTCAAATGTTTTAATAGTTACATTCAGCTGTAAGTTTGAAATATTAAAAGTAAAGGCCAAGTAAATAATTAATAATGCATAACTAAAAGTAATTGTCGAGTGTTTAAGCTAATTTCATTTTACGAATACAGTATTTCAAATGTTTTAATAGTTACATTCAGCTGTAAGTTTGAAATATTAAAAGTAAAGGCCAAGTAAATAATTAATAATGCATAAGTAAAAGTAATTGTCGAGTGTTTAAGCTGAAATTTCATTTTACGAATACAGTATTTCAAATGTTTTAATAGTTACATTCAGCTGTAAGTTTGAAATATTAAAAGTAAAGGCCAAGTAAATAATTAATAATGCATAAGTAAAAGTAATTGTCGAGTGTTTAAGCTGAAATTTCATTTTACGAATACAGTATTTCAAATGTTTTAATAGTTACATTCAACTGTAAGTTTGAAATATTAAAAGTAAAGGCCAAGTAAATAATTAATAATGCATAACTAAAAGTAATTGTCGAGTGTTTAAGCTGAAATTTCATTTTAAGAATACAGTATTTCAAATGTTTTAATAGTTACATTCAACTGTAAGTTTGAAATATTAAAAGTAAAGGCCAAGTAAATAATTTATAATGCATAACTAAATATGTATAATGATGAGATTTTTTTTTCTTGAATTATTCAGTGAAACTCGCCTTATAAATGTACGCAAATAATTCACATCAAAATCTTAAAATAACAAAGTTTTCTTTCCTGTTTAGCTATGCTTAATAACCAAAAAAGCTTGATTAATACAAAAATTATTTGGTAAAAATACTGTGATCGTCGCTGAGAAAACCTGAATTTAATCATATCACACAGAATTACATATTAAAAGTTTAAAAAAACTGAGCGGAATTTCGTGCCACGAAATCTCTCTCTCTCTCAAAAAAGGGTTAGTTATAAAAAAAATTCAAAGTAGTAAAATACATACGACTTAAAAAGAAAATAAATACGGTAAAATGAAAAAATACCTTAATAAAAGAAATCCATAAAGTTTCAACAACCGAACAACCAAATGGAATCGTAATACACATATACACATACGCTTCTAGAGAGAGGAAAAAGCCTTCACCTCATTGGCTGAAACATCGCGTCTGAAGATAGTAAAAGCCTCTAGCTGATTAGCTGAATGCTCGCGCATGCGTATAAATAGCATTTTTGCACGAAAAACTAAAAAGCAGGTTAGCTTTAAGTATATGGATTATCTGGAAAGATTTTAGAAATCATTCTTTTGAAATGTTAAGTAAAGTTTTTTTATTTTAACCGATATTGGTGTATTTTGTGGTATATTTTTTACGAATTTTCAGGGGAACACAATCTGGGTTTACTGAATAGTATTACCCTACTTCTAATAAAACATGCTCTATAGTAATTCTTTCACTAGATCCTTAATTTAAAAATAGAAATTACACTTACTTGCAGTATTCGTCTTTAGGATGGCACTGGAAAAATAAAATATATTTTTTAGAAAATACTCAAACACAAAATAGTTAAATATCAATAATTTATAAAGCTTGTAAACACTAAAAATGATATATAGGGTCAGTCGAGTCTAATTTGAGGCAAAATTCTGAACTTTTCGAGTTACTTGTGATTTGTTAACTCCTGACCGAAATAAAAAGCACTGTAATTTATGTTTTTTTTTTAAATTTTATCTGATTATGAGTAAAAAACTCTTGCTTGACATAAAAATAAAGTTAAATTTTTTTTGAAACCCTGTCGTATGGAGCCTAATGGAGCTGATATGAGACAGCTATGGAGCTAAAGCAGGGGTCGCAGCGTCCTATATATTTTTTAATAATTCCCACCACTATTTTTAAATATATAAAAAATATAGGACGCTGCGACCCCTGCTAAAGTGACACCACATTCCTTTTTAAAAGGTTGTAAGCACGAAAGAAATGAGAGAACTTTTACACTGTTGACCAGGGTCTATTTTTTAGCTGCATTACTTAGATTATTTTATCTTTCATCTTGACTGAATTTCGTGAAATCTTTCACCAATCCTATGGGATACTCATTACCCCCTTTCTCTAATTTATTAATTGGTAATTTAGGGTTAAAAAAACTAAGAACCTTATATACAACACTTAAATTATATTTTTATAAAGTTTTAGAAGTAAATTTACAATGGTCTAACACTTCTTATTAATAAAAAAAATGTTTTCTACGATCTTGACTGTTATTTCATTGTTTATTAATTGTCTGAGTGCAACGAAGACTCATACACAGCGCAGTATTACTTTGCCCCATATATAGCTACGATGGATATTAAAACCTTTCGTCAAGCATAACTCAAAAAATATTTAACGGATTTCGTTCAAATTTTTACAGCAGGTACCTATAAAGGTGACAGCGTCGTCTATTTATTACCAAGAATAAGTGTCAAACCGTTTGGAAGTTATATTAAAAAAATAGATAAAAAAGCACAATTAAAGTACATACGTCACGAAAATTTTGTGCGTACGTCATTTTCACCGGCGGGAGATTTTCGTAGACAATCGGAATTGAAAAGTTCATGGATTACATGGAGCAAAAAAATATGCAAGCACTAATATTCAGCACAATAAAATATATTTCAATTTAATAAAAATGGAAAGTTAATCTGGAATTTTTTCTGTTTGAAAAGTATTAGAGATTAATAAGAGTAGTATTAGTATTAGAGATTTGGCGTAAATCACACCATTAGCAGCTTTTTTATTTCGCGTGTGTATGTTAGGAACAATTCTTTGATGTTTAAATAAAAGGTTTCGATTTGTGGCATTATTTCTTATTTTCTTTTCCTTTTTAGTATTTTAAATGGAATTCGTGAAAGGCGTGTATTTTAAATTAAATGAGTGAAAGACGTGTATTTTTAATGTATGTATTTCAAATGAAATCAGTGAAAGATTTATATTTAAATGAAATGAATGCAATATGAAGATGTTATGAGAAAAATATTTGGCGATTTATCAACTGCGCCAAGTTAACATAAAAGTACCAATACATATGTGGGTACTTCTCTATTATCCCGTCGACCACTTTTCATAACAAAAAACTATCGCCAAATAAACGGGAGAACGTTGTCATTGAAATATCAAAATACATAAATAAATAAAATATAAGAATTTAAGGACACAATTGTTATTTTAATGAATGAAATAACTAATAAATCAGTAAAACATAATGAAAAATACACGCAAATGTCGCGTTAAAAACCACTTGATGACGTAACAAACACGTATAATGCTTCTGATATCAAGTAAATGGGACTGCATTTTTTGCGTTTAATGTAACAGTTTGGCGATAGTTTTTTGTTATGAAAAGTGGTCGACGGGATAATAGAGCAGTACCTCTATGTGAAATGAAACAAGGCACAGATGTCATATACGAAACACGTTGGCGCGATTTTTCCCTCCACCAGCTTGGGAAAACTTTGTTTTTGAATATTAGTTACAAATAGTGTGACAAATAGTACACGTGATTTTTTATTTCAATATAAAAATAAAATAACGTAATAAATGAAACAGTTTCTATTATTTTAAAAAAGGAAATAAAAATAAATAAATAATAGTTTGATATAAATAAAGGCGCGGATGTCATATACGCACCACATTGGCGCGATTGCAACAAAATGGCAATTTTATGCCTCACATGGTAACCCGGTTATTTTGTTTCAATTGTTGTTTATTAACTTTTATTTTTTATTTTAATTCTATAAATTGTTTTTATTATATATATCAATATTTATTTATATCAAAGTATCATTTATTTATTTTTATTTCCCATTTTTGAATAATAGGAGCTATTTCATTTATTACGTTATTTTATTTTTATATTGAAATAAAAAATTACATGCTATTATTGTATGGTATTTATAACTAATATTCAAAAACAAAGTTTTCGCCAAATTGGCGGGGGGAAAATCGCGCCAATCTGGTGCGTATATGACATCTGTGCCTAAATTAATATTGATATACATATAAAAATAATCTATAGAATTAAAATAAAAAATAAAAGTAAACAAACACAACAAACAGTTTTCGCCAAAGGGGCGGGGGGAAAATCGCGCCAACGTGGTGAGTATCTGGCATCTATGCCGGGATTTTTACCCTTTTATCTGTGCTTTCGGAAATATAAAAAAATTAAAAAATTCTTATATCAGGTGTATAATGTTTTGCATTTTTATACGGACCACTTCTCCATTTTAAGATTTTAAATGCTATTTATATCAGATATTTCTTTCTTGAGATTCCCACAAGTTTTTTCCGGTTAAATTAAAAACCACTTGATGGGATAACAAATACGTATAATGCTTCTGGCATCAAGTAAATGGGACTGTATTTTTGGCGTTTAATCTTAGTTTGGCGATAGTTTTTTGTTATGAAAAGTGGTCGACGGGATAATAGAGAAGTACCCAAAAATGGCTTAGTTTTGTTAAATTTGTTTGTTATGTATTTTCATTTCTTATTAAAATATCGAAAATGGCAATAAAATTTTATTTTAGCACCGTACTTAATTTTTTAAAATGTCTCAAAAACATGGTTTAATAAACGTATATTTGTAAATATTTTAAAAAACATGTTTTTCCGCTCTCTAGAAAAATTTGTAAGATTCTACAACTGCCTTTGGCACCAACCAGTACATGATACGGAACTTTTCCCTATTCAGATACACAGAAGAGGTTGGTCACAAACAAGAGTAATGCTAGCAACAATATTGTTTTAACTCTATAAGAGTGTTTATTGTTGAAAACTGAGAATTTATAAGTCCCGTGAGAGGGCGTCGCGAACTCCCCTCGATTGAAAGTGAAATCGAACTGAACTGAAGTTATGCTGATGTTGTGTTGGTTGAAGGCGACCTGAGCGTTCGCTCTTCCTTTTGTTAGTAAAAATAAAATAATGATACAGTCCACAAATATTTAAGTTAATGTGTTATAAGTATTAGTTTACATTTTTATGGTCGTACGAGCCTCGAGAATGAGAATGACTTATGGATGGAATAAGTTTAGTTTAATTTCGTTAAGTTGTGAGTCGCTAAGTTTCGATTTGAACTTTTTGATTGTGTGATAAAAAACTATTAAATTTACTGCATTGTGATAACAAATGAAGAAATGAAGTACCTTGTGGATTATTTTTGAACATCATTATTACGGAATCATTTTAATTCGGTGAGTACAAAACATTTTAATTCATTGTTCATTGCATCATTTTTCAATATGGCCGACATTAAAGCTGCGAAAACTAATAAAAATAGCTTAAAGTCAAATGTTACAAAATTTAAGGACAAGGTTAATTCGACTTTAGAAAACGCAGATATAGTTCTTTTAGAGCTTTATAATGCAAAAATACTGTCCTTCGAAAAGAAATTTAATTCAGTATTTGATGCAATATTTGCGCATTGCGATGACAAGGATATAGATGAATTTATATGTGAGAAAGAGGGCATTATTGAAACCATAGATGACATTAATTTAGCGATAAAGCGAAAATTATTGGATGTAAATTCTGGAAAAAATAATAGCAATTCAATGTGCAATGAATCCTTTTCTAAAAGTAACTCTTTTTCAGAAATTAAGTTACCAAAAATTACACTTCCTACATTTTTTGGTAAATTGGATGAATGGATTGAGTTTAAAGATCTATTTTCTGCAGCTATACATAATAATAATAATCTTACAAGTGCACATAAGCTACAGTATTTAAAAAGTTCATGCAAGGGAGATGCACTTAACGTTATTCAATCCATTCCCATTTCGGATCAAAATTATGACATTGCTTGGAATTTATTAGTAGAGCGCTATTCAAATAAGAGAGATTTAATTAATGCAGTAATTAAAAAGTTACTTTCCTTACAGCCAACAAATGATACCACTCAATCCATTTTAAAATTCGTTGATATCATTAATGAATGCATCCGATCCTTAAAAGTATTAGAACAGGATGTAAATAACTTTGGTGAAATATTGATCGTGTATTTATTAGTGGAAAAATTAGACAGAAATACTCGATGTTGGTGGGAAAGGTCAGTTAAAAGGGACGAATTAGGATCGATAGAACAGTTAACTTCATTTTTGAAAGATCATGCTCGAACATTATGTTGAAGGGGCGAGGCCAACGAGGTAAGCGCGTAACATCAGAATATTAAATTCTTCAAATTAAAATTAACTCTGGTCTCGTTATGGTTGTTATATAAAGCAATGAACCAAGTGCCTGGCGATATTTAATATTATTTGGCATTAAATTATCATCATCATTTAATTTGTTATATCCTGGTTCCATTGGAGTTTTGCACGGTTTGGAGTTTTCAAGATTGAACTTTTTCGCTAAATTTTCAATCTTAATTTTTTGATCAAGAGAATAACCGTTAGGTAATTTCTGAATTTGAGTACCTAAATAGTTACTAATATTGCCTAGATCCTTTAATTCGTATTCTTGTTTTAGAGAATTTACGATTTCTTCTATTATTTCATCTTTGCTGGCGATGAGTATATCATCAACATATATTATTATGTATGATGTATGATCTTTTTCTTTTCTAGTGAAAAGACATGTGTCTGCTGTACTTTGGATAAAGTTCAAGTTGTCTAGTGTTTCAGCGATTTTAATATGCCAAGCTCTGGCGGCCTGTTTGAGGCCATAGATTGCCTTTTTGAGCTTGCAAACTTTTTCAGGAAATTGTTCGTTTACATAGCCTTCAGGTTGATTTATATATATTTCTTCATTTAAGTTCCCATGAAGAAAAGCGGTGTCAATATCTACATGTCGCACATTCAAATTATTATAAGCTGCTGCTAAAAGAAGTGTTTTGATGGTACAATGTTGTGCTACTGGTGAAAATGTTTCTTGGTAATCTTCCCCATATTTTTGACTGAAACCTTTGGCAACAAAACGTGCTTTATATTTTTGTGTATTTCCTGAACTATCAATTTTTCGTTTGAAAATCCATCTACTTCCTATGATTCTTTTATTAAGAGGAGGATCGACTAGATCCCATGTATTATTTTTCATTAACGATTGTATTTCGTTTTCAGTGGCTTTAAGCCAGTTTTTCTTTTCTAGTGGATTGTTTATTTTGATAAGCTGTTTCCAGTTTTCAGGTTCTGTTGTATCGCAATCATTTGCTAAAGCAATAAAATTGTCGGAAGTATATCTTTGAGGTGGTACTCCTCTGTTTTGTCTTTCAGATCTACGAGGTTGATGTGTTCCTGATTGTTTGGGCGCGTCAGGTGTACAGGGTGTGTCACCTATTTCTATTTCAATGTATTTTTTATCTTCAATTAATTGTTCGTGATCATTAATTTTCTCGTTTAAATTGTTCAGTTTTTCTTCCAGAAATTTTACAGATCTGGAGATTATTATTTCACCATTTTTAGTGAAAACGCGGTATCCCTTTGTATTATTATCATAGCCCATGAAGATACCCTCTTCTGCTGTGTCATCTAGTTTAGATCTTTTGTGTTTGTTTATGTAAGTGTATACTTTACAGCCAAATACACGTAAATAATAGAGATTTGGTTTTCTTTTGAACCAAATTTCATATGGCGTTTTATTTGTCAATTTAGTGGGGAGCCTATTTTGGAGGTGATTAGCAGTATTTATCGCTTCACCCCAGAACCTATGAGGTAAATTTGCTTGGGATAATAGGCTTCGTGTCATTTCAATTAAACTTCTGTTTTTTCTCTCAGCAATGCCATTCTGGCTGGGACAAAATGGAACTGTGTATTCATGTTTTATACCATGTTCCCTTAGAAAGGCTTCTGTTTTATTTCCTATGTATTCCCCACCGTTATCCGATCTAATCGCCGTCGGATATTTTCCTTGTCTGGTTTTGACCATTTGTACATAGTCTTTTATTTTTTCATAAACTTCATCTTTACTTTTTAATAAGTAAATAACTGTGAATCTAGAACTGTCATCTATGAATGTAAGGAAGTAATTTTTTCCTCCTATTGTGGGTGTTTTAAAAGGCCCACATAAATCAGTATGTACTAAATCTAATACTTTTGTTGTTTTATTTTCGATAGATTTAGAGTACGGTGCATTTGTTGACTTTGATTTTATACAGGTTTCACAGTTTGTTTTATGATTACAGTTATTTATTTTTATCCCACTGGCCAAGTCATTTTTGACTAATTCTTTTATACTTTCATTATTTCTGTGGCCAAGGCGTTTATGCCAAATTTCGAGGCAATCTTTATTTCTGCAATCATGTGCAATGTTTATTTTATTTTGAGAACTTTCTTCTAGTGTTTCAACTTGATATAAGTTATGTTTCTTAAATGCTTCTAAGTATATATTTCCATTGCACGATAGTATGCATTTTTCATTTTCGAAAAATACTTTGTAGCCATGTTCTGTGGCTTTACTTACGGAAATTAAATTTGATTCCAATTGTGGAACAAATAACACATTTTTAAGTGTAATTCTATTTATACATCCATCAGATGTTTTTGTCATTATTTGTGTTTCGCCGGTTCCGTAAGAATTTAATGTATTCCCATTAGCAATTGTTACTGTAGTTTTTTCAGTATCGTTGAATTTTGTAAATATATCCCTATCGTTCGCTATATGCGAAGACGCTCCTGAGTCAATTAACCAGGTTTTATTAGCGGGATTGACAATTATGAATGCTGCATCTTTATGTTCACTTTTATTTATTTGTACCTGTTCATTTGTTTTTGATTCATTCATTTTATTTTTACTATCACCTTTTGTATTTTCAAAACACAACGATGTGTACTTTTTGTATTTGTATTGTGTTTTAGGTGTAGTGGTCTGTGTGTTTCTGTTCTTGAGATGCCAGCATTGTTTGTAAGTGTGATTTGATTGTTTACAGTAGGTACAATATTTGTTTTGCCCTTTATAATCTTGAGTGTATTTCTTTTGTGTTTTAAACACCTTTTGTGAGTTTTCAACTTGCTCACTATTTTCTACCCGTTTATTAAATTCATCAGTAAGTTTGCTCTTGATGAATTCGGGAGTTAATTCAATTTCATTTCGGGCTTCGAGAGCTGTTATTAGAGTATTATAACTCGCAGGTAACGAGCACAATAGAAGTGCAGATAAATGCGAGTCGGTTATGTTCTCTCCTATTGCGGAGAACTTATCTTTTATTTCCAGTATATTAGTAATGTGTTTGTGCATGTTCCCATTTTCGGGAAGTTTTGCACTATACAATTTTCGTAACAAATACAATTTACTGGACAAATTGGCTCTCTCATGAATATTTTTTAAACTATCCCATGTCTGTTTTGCTGTTTCTAAATGTTTTACATGAACTATTTGCGTATCGTCTATACTCAGGTTTATTAAAGCGCGAGCTTTTGCATCCTTTTTTCTCCAATCTTCGTTAATTGGTGTAGGGGGTTCCTGAGTTACGAGTTCGTACAAATCTTCCTTAATTAACAACATATTAATTTTAAACTTCCATATAGAATAATTATTATTGTTTAATTTATCTACTATTTGCATTTCCTTTATTGTCGCCATCTCGGAGAACTTGTTTATACAGTTTTTAAAGTTTTATTAGTTTAAATAGTTTATTAAATTCAATTATGTTTTCTTGAATTTTTAATCTAGCATAAGAGCTGAGTATTATTTTTATTAATTAGAGTCAATTATTAATCCTTAAGAATAAATTCTGAGTTCATATATTCATCAGGCTCATGATCACTGTTGAAGGGGCGAGGCCAACGAGGTAAGCGCGTAACATCAGAATATTAAATTCTTCAAATTAAAATTAACTCTGGTCTTCAACATGCAGAAAGAAAAGGAATTGCTTACCTTTTCTATGGTTTATCCAATTTTAGTAGTATCCACTGATTTATATACTTCCAATAATTGATAACTTATTATAATCACTTCTTGAATAATTCTATTTAGATGCACCACCGCTGAAATAAAACTTGTAAAAAAATTATATTAATGCACAATTCACATTGAATAAATAAGTTCACGTTTGGATTGATTTTAAAAATTATATTTTACATTACTTAAAATTTTAAAAGGTTTACATTTAGATTAATTTTAACATCAGGAAACATTTTTTCCTGTGACTTTACAGAATGAAGGATAGTAATACACTGACTCATTTTCACAAAGTTTGGAAAGTTATGAGTAAAGTTGCATCATTTCTTTTAAACAAATTGACGTTGAATAATTGTCCTTTTAAATGTTTTAGTTCTGTAATAAGTTTATAATGGCATAATCACAAATAACAAATTATAAACATATTTCACATTATTAGAAGAGAACGATTATAACGAGGTAATAAATCTCTATTGCTTGATAAACTTGAAACTTAAGAGTCATAAATTAGGTCACTTGTTTTAAGAGATGAGAGAAAAATTATCGTTAGGTTTTTATCTGCGTGCTTCATCATTTTCTTTATTTATTTATTTTACTTTGAGTGGAAAATATTAAGTGATTGAAATGAATGGATTAGTTTTTTACACATTACAAGCTTCAAAAACGAGTAACGCTGCAAATCAAAAAAAAATATATATCAACAGAAAGAAAAGACAACATCATTTTACTCTAATGTGAAAAATGTTAAGTGTATTTGCTGCAAAAATGAAAATCATCCAATATATAAATGTAATGCATTTCTAAGAATGACTGTTTACGATCGTTTAGAATTTTCAAAACGATATAAATTATGTTTAATTGTTTATCTACTAATTCAACTCACTCAGCGAGAAACTGCTCTTCGAAATATTCTTGCGCCCATTGCGGCATGCGTCATAGTTCTTTGCTACATATTCAAAAAGAAAAAATAAACACTTCACCACAAATTGAGCTGAGTCAGAAAGTAGGGGAATCGAAAAGGACTTCTTTTTCATTGCTTTCCCCCGACGAAGATAACCATAGCTTAAATCCAGAAGCAAAATGTTTTGAAAATAAAAATAATGATTTCGTTGGCACGTCTGTAAATAATTCATCTCAAAAAAAGAAAACAACTATTTTATCTACAGCTTTGATTTATATTAAAAGTGTGTCTGGGGAAATTATGATAGCACGTGCTCTGATTGACATGGGGTCAAATTTTTCATATATTTCAGAAAACTTTACAAAATTATTAGGAATTAAAAGGGAGAAATTTAATGTTTCTGTTTCATGTTTAAATAATGCTCAAATTAACATAAAATGGAAAATTACTGCAACTATTTCAATTAATGCTGATTATGAGAGAACATTAGATTTTTTTATTGTTCCAAAAATAACCAATTTTATTCCAGGACATTACTTTAGATTTCCATTTTCTGAGCTGCCTCAAGATGTAAGATTGGCAGATCCAAAATTTAATGAACCAAATAAAATTGACATTTTATTGGGTACTGAGTGTTTTTACGATTTATTACGAAATGGTCAAATCCGTTTAAAAAATTCTAACGTCATTTTACAGCATACCGTATTTGGGTATATGGTGGGAGGTTCTTTCACCGATTCGAACCATGCTAATCATAATGCATATTGTGGTCTAACTTGCAATGTAGAAGAACAATTGAGTAAATTTTTCGATTTAGAATCAATTGGGATTAGAGATGACCCTTATTGTAATGATGAAGATAAGGCATTAGAAATTTTTACCGAAACAGTTTCCTGTAAAGGTAATCGATACGAAGTAGCTCTGCCGTGGAAAAAAGACTGGATTAATTTGAGTGATAACTATAAGATTTCTGAGAAACGATTCAAATATTTAATTAATAAAATGCGTAATGATGATAATTTGTTTTCTCAGTACAAAGAAACTTTGAAAGAATATCTTAATTTTGATATTATTGAAAGGGTGTCAGATCCAACTAAGCCAAAGGACAGACCCATATTCTATTTGCCACATCGAGCGGTCTTTAGAAAAGATAGTGTTACAACGAAAACGCGTATTGTATTCGATGCCAGTTCTCACGATGTAGGACAACTCTCTCTAAACGATTGTTTGTGGCCTGGTATCAATTTAAACCCTGGTATTTTCCAATTGCTCGTTAATTTTAGATTAAATAAAATAGGAATTTTGGCAGATGTGGAGAAAGCATTTCTCCAAATTTCATTATCAGAAAAAGACAGAGACGCTGTCAGATTTCTCTTTGTGGAAGTTATCGAAAATCCGAAAGATAAAGTGTTTGATAATTTGAATATCCAAATATATCGTTTTAAGCGTTTACTTTTTGGATTAAATTCTAGTCCATTTCTCCTAGCTGCCACAATAAAGGAACATATAAAAAGATTTAAAGATCAATATCCTGAAACCTTTCGAATTCTTGATACGTGTCTTTATGTCGACGATTTAGTGAGTGGTACTGATAGTATTGAAGAAGCTCTGAAGATCTCACATGAGGCTAAGATGATTATGAGTCAAGCCAGTTTAAATTTGAGAAAGTGGTTAACAAATGACCAGTCGTTACTAGAACGGTGGATAGAAGAAGATTTCGAAATTTATCCATTTGATCAAAATCATAAGGTTATGAATTCATTGAAGGTATTGGGCATATCGTGGGACATTAAACAAGATTCTATTAGCATAGACATTTCAAGCTTAATAGAATTTTTGAAGACTAGGAAAAATACAAAACGGTTTGTTTTACAGACTTCCGGCAGAATTTACTATCCAACTGGTATCCTCACTCCATTCACTATAAGACTTAAATGTCTCTTCCAAGAATTATGGATTCGTAAACTGTCCTGGGATGCTGAGCTCCCCATTGACACTTGTGAAAAGTGGACTCAGTGGTGTTCGGAACTTCCTCTATTAATGCAAATTAAAGTGCCTATATTTGCATTCCTATCATCTAATACAAACAATGTTGAAATTCATTGCTTTTCCGATGCTAGTCAGAAGGCTTATGGTGCTGTTGTTTATTTAAGAGTGCAAGATTTCGAGCAAGTGTCAGTTAATTTAATAGCATCTAAGACCAGAGTTGCCCCACTAAAGAAAATAACTCTCCCGCGACTAGAGTTGCTTGGTGCTTTACTTGCATCTCGCTTAGGATCACAAATTAAAAAGGTAATTGATGTAAAAAATACTTCTAAAATCTACTACTGGACAGATTCAAAAATTACTCTATGCTGGATAAAGGGATCTAGCAAGAAATGGAAATCCTTTATTGCCAATCGCGTTGATGAAATCCGAAGTTTGACGGAACCAGAGACATGGTTTCATTGTGCTGGTAAAGACAATCCTGCAAATCTTCTTTCACGAGGAATAAGTGCTGACTCTCTTGTGAACAATTCCAAGTGGTTTACAGGCCCTGAATTTTTGATGGATCCAGAATTTTCAAGTTATTTGCAGTCGGTTTCTTCTGAAAGTGACTTACTAAGTGAAAGTGAAAATGAGAACTATTTAAGTGAAATTAGATCTTCCGAAAAGGCAAATAACTGTACAGTGACTTCATTTTTTATCAACGAGAGTTTTAGTTTTTTTGACAAACTTTTTGAACTGACTAATGACTATTTCAAACTGTTACATGTTTTTTCTTTTATTCGCAGATTTATTTTTAACTGCAGATCTCCTCTTAAAAGAAGGGGTCATTTGACCTTAGAAGAAGTCAAGGAAGCTGAAAATGTTTTAATTAGAGCCTCACAAAATTTTTCAGGTGGTAAGAAGGCTCTGACAGGTAATATTAACTTTTTAAATCCATTTATAGATGACCAGAGTATAATGCGAGTTGGCGGAAGACTTAACAAAGCTTCCGTATCTTATGAGCAGAAACATCCTGCTATATTGCCTAAAAATTCAAAATTAAGTGAAATTTATTTTATTTCTATGCACAAGCGTCTGTTTCATGTTGGTCCTCAAGGACTCTTGAATTCTGTGAGGTTAAAATTTTGGCCTATAGGGGGTAGAAATTTGGCAAGAAAAACGGTACATTCTTGTGTTATTTGTTTTAAGGTAAAACCAACTCCATGCTCGCAGTTAATGGGTGAATTGCCTTATGAGAGAATTAATGAGTCACCGGCATTTAATTGCACCGGTTTGGATCTTTGTGGGCCGTTTTTAGTAACTTATAAAAATCAGCGCAAAGGTTCTTTGAACAAAATATTTATCTGTGTCTGTATATGTTTCGTGACTCGAGCAATCCATCTTGAACTTCTTTCAGATTTAACTTCTGATGCTCTGATTGCTACTCTTAAACGGTTTATGGCTAGGCGTGGAAAATGTTCTAGGATATTTACGGATAATGCTAGGAATTTCGTTGGGGCAAATTCCAAACTGAAGGTGTTTTACAAAATGATAAATTTTCCAAATGAGATTTTGGCGAATTATTTAATTTCTGAAAATATCGACTGGAAATTCATACCTCCTAAGTCTCCTCATTTCGGAGGACTTTGGGAGGCTGGAGTAAAATCTGTGAAGCATCACCTTAAAAGAGCGATGGGTGACTTGCGATTTAATTATGAAGAGTTCGAAACTATTGTTATTCAGGTAGAAGGTATTTTGAACTCTCGACCTCTTACTCCCTTGTCAAATGATTTCGATGATTTTGAGGTCTTGACTCCCAGTCATTTTTTGATCGGGAGACCAATCAATGCTATACCCGAACCGTCGTTAATTGATGTTAATATTAATCGTTTAGGCCGTTGGCAGAAAACTACGAGGGTCGTCCAGAAAATTTGGGAAAAATGGAGATTAGATTATTTAAATACGTTACAGCAGAGATCTAAATGGATTGTGGAAAAGGATAATTTAACTACAGGTTTAATGGTATTAGTGAAGGAAGACTTTTTGCCTGTATGTAAACGGGCCTTAGGCCGCATAAGTAAAATTTATACAGGAGCGGATGGCAAGGTCAGGGTAGTAAAGGTTCGCACTAAATCAGGTGAATTAAAGCGTTCAATTACGAAAATAGCTGTCCTTCCTATTGATGCCTAAGAAAGAATATAGTGATTAATTATTGTTAATTTTACATTTTTTATTATTATTATGCTGTGTATATCTATTTGTTTTGTAATAATTTTTGTTGTAATTGTGCTATGTAAATTTATATGATTGTAAGAATTCTAAGTTATTGAAATTTGTAAATTTCAATCCGGGGGAGAATGTTTATTGTTGAAAACTGAGAATTTATAAGTCCTTGTGAGAGGGCGTCGCGAACTCCCCTCGATTGAAAGTGAAATCGAACTGAACTGAAGTTATGTTGATGTTGTGTTGGTTGAAGGCGACCTGAGCGTTCGCTCTTCCTTTTGTTAGTAAAAATAAAATAATGATACAGTCCACAAATATTTAAGTTAATGTGTTATAAGTATTAGTTTACAAAGAGTTAGAAACAATAATGATATTAAATTCCCCGATTAGCTTAGGGCCCGATTACGGAACTTTCTCCTAGAAAAAAAAACTGTAGAAGTCTTTTACATTTGTTTCGAATGAAGCTCGATCAACAAAGTATTAATTGATAATACAAACAACACTAATATTAACATAGGGGCAAAAGTTTGAATTTAAGTGTATATATTTGGAACCCTCCCCCCCCCCCCAACCACCCACCAAAAAAAGAAAAAGAAAGTTACAGAAATGAATTTAAAATGGCGTGAAGCCACCCTTTCTGACATAAGAAATTGGCTGCGAACCCGATTACGAAACTTTCACTTAACTTAATAACATGTATCTAATAGCCCTGAGGACAATTCCCCTTCCCAGTTATACGGACCTTGAGGCTTTTTTAAAAAGCTTGACGCAGTTCGGGTTGAAGAAGTTGAGATTTACTGTCAAATGACATAAACTACTATGAAAATAAAACTGGTGAATTATTATGCTGGTTTATGTACGTATTTAAAAAAATTGCATCTGATTACACTCTTTAGATAAATTACTCCTGTTTGCATTTAATAACAGATAAACGGCTTCCGTTTACTAAATTGTTTAAATATTGGGAAGAGTTGGCGAGAGATAGATAGACGTGTAAACAAAAGGGTAGAGAGACGGATAGCGACAGAGATAAGCTAACGGGTAGCGAAACGAATAGACAGACGGGTAGCGAGGCAGGTGCAAAAAAGGGTTGACAGAGGGGTAGTGAGATGGGTAGGGAGACGGGTAGCGTGGTGGATCGAGAGACGAGTACAGAGACGACTTGACAGACGGGTAGAGAGAGGGGTATATAGACAGACAGACGTGTTGATAGACGAGTAGTGTAACGGGAAGCGAGACAGGTAGAGACACGATTAAAGAGTCGGGTAGAAAGACAGACGGATACTGAGACGGGTATACAGAAGAGTAGAGAGACAGTAGACAGATGAGTTCGGAGAGAGACACAGCTAAGACATACGAGTAGTTAGACTGGTAGACACGTTTGTAGCAAAGCATGTTATCAATGTGGTTTGAAGTATACGAGTTTCTATAAATAGTTATACAAATAAACAAAGGAAATTTTTTTAATTCAAATATTAAATATTTGATTTAATATTTCAATATTTAATATTTTATTTTTTAATATTTTATTTAGATATTTGTCACAAAGAAAATGTTGCAAAAATTAAATTAAATTTGCGTTAAACTACGCTTGCTAAAATACGCTATTGGCTGCAAATCTGATTATGTGACTTTAAAAATATCGTTTTAAAAGATCCGGCGGTTTTTTTTTTTTTAAGTTTTGAGCAATTCCCGCTTAAGAAAATGAGATTATTTGCCAAATGTTATAAAAAAATGCATATGAAAACATAACAGTATATGAATTTATATATGATATTTTGTAATTATATCATTTAATTTGCTATTTTTCATATGTTGTATCTTTATCTATCTCTTGTCTATCATATGCTGTATATTAACTTAGATTCTTGTTGATATCTTCTTTATATCGTAATTGTTAACTTTATGTTCTCAGCAATATCACTCAGACTAATCCCTTTGAGGGAAGTCCTAGTACTTATATAGTTAGAAATAGTTTAAGACATTTTCCTGTTTTTGAATGCAGTTTCAGGGAAAGGTAAGGATATTTTAGACAATGGTTGTGGTAGTCTTGTAGATTTTGTTAAAGAAATGTATCTAACGTATTTTCATAATTGGTAATATTATAATTATCATACAATATAAATGATAAGAAAGAAAAAATAATTAATACATGGCTGCATGGGCAATCTTTAAATTTAATATACGAAGCCCGATCCAGTGGCTAAACAGATCGTCAAAAGCTTTCCGGTTGCCGAAATGAATTTCAAGAAAGCCCTGAGTTGTTCAAAGGAATGATTTGAAAAAGAAAGTGTTTTCATATAGATCAACATACGAGAACTTTTAAAGCTAGTCATTACGGATAAAATCCAAATGAATTTGTTGACGCTATACGACAAACCAGGGTGGTGCAAAATTTTAATTAGATTAACTATTGAAAACTAACGATTAAAAGTTTAATCATGACTAAAGATTGACGATAAAGTTCAATAGTCAATCTTTAGTCATGATTAAACTTTTAATCGTTAGTTTTCAATAGTTAATCTAATTAAAATTTTGCACAACCCTGCGACAAACTACAAACCCAGCCACGTAACTTAAAATCTTTGGGATTAACTGAAGATAAAGTTTCATAAATGTCATTATCGCTGTTTGAATCAACACTCTCTACTGATTTAATTATGATTTGGGAGATACAGAGAAACGCATAGACTCAACATGTAAGAGTCGATTTAGACTTATTAATGAATTTTTTTTAAAGTCGAAATAGAGTTTCGAATAAGAATTTTGAATTCAAAATATTTAAATGTTAAGACAATAGTACTATGAACCAAAATGTGGTATACCAACTGTTTGCAAAATTCTAATTTAAATACCAATAAAAGAAACAAGTTTTGTGAAAATTCCCGTAAATTAAAAAATTCTTATGGTATCTTTTGTGAAAAATCACACTTAACCAGAAAACTGTAATGATGCTTTTACTACGAATTTGGATTGTAAAAAGATTATGTTATAAGAAAGAATGCTTGTTTTGTATGCTTGAAAAAAATTACAGGGCGTAGAGAATGTAAATCAAAACATATGTGGCCCATTTCCAAAAATCGGCACTTTGCTATTTTGTGTCCGGATTAAACTTCTCACAAAATTGATAATATATCGAAAGGTGATAAAAATGAAACCGAAAGCAAACACTTTGAATAATTAAGTTAAGATTCAGATGTACTTTTATACACTTTAATTGTAGGCATTCATAATGGTTCTGAACAAATTATTACTTTCGCTCTTTATAATTGTGGTGCTATGAAATTGTACAGTTAAGCAAATGTTTCCGAAAGTATGAAATGTAAGTGTATTGGTGAAAAAAAAAAAAAACTAAGCAATCTCTGTTTGTAGATGTTGAAACATCTGAGAGTGAATCTAAAAATTATGTAATTAAATTAAGTCATACTGATGATACATATAAGTTTAAATTAGAAGTAATTAAAATATATATATATTCTAAAATTCAGCAAATTTCGTCTAGTCCTCAGTTAATTTAACTTAAGTTACTCGGAAATAAAGCAAATTATTAGAAAACAATAAATTTAAGGCTGAAAAGAAAATAAATTTATTAATTAATGCAGACATTTCTAGTGAACATTCCGCTGAAAAAAATGTTTAAGACTTACGTTTGTCATTACGGTAATAAATGCAAAATTTGCGTGGACTGTCATGGACAATCCTGGTACTTAGCAAAATCATGCGAGTTTAGTTTCCCTTATGTTTTCTTCACTGTTGGTAAAAGATCGGTGTATAACTGATCTTTGAAAATTAGATGTTTCAGGAATTACGGAACCTCCGATAAACAAAACGGAAGTTTAGTTACAGGAGGATACGCAGAGATATTTTGCAGAGACTTTAAGTTTGAATAGTGAGGGGAGATACGTGATCTTGAGTTCTAGGCAATTCGGCTTTACGAGATAATAAAATAAACGCGTAAAGATATATTTTAAATGCCAAAAGTAAATTAATTAATTCCGGTAAATTTAACGATTACTGTAGCCTTTTTGTGAATTGGTGAGCTCTTGGAGTAATTGAAATAGGAACAACTGTGAAATAGAGGGGTGTTCATTATTTGCCCTATATGGTAGTAATAAACGAAAATAAAACTTCAGATATCAAACCAGTGTTTAACATTATAGTATCATTTGGATATGGTTCTGGAAAACTTAAAGTACATCGCACGTATTCTGAAAGCAGCCTCATGCGTAATATGATTGCGTGAGACGTTCAAATTCTGAGATAGAAGTGAGAAAGTGTTTCATAGAATCAAAAATAATTATGGTTGTAGGTCATTTAAATCTAAGATGTTGAAAGTACAACATAAGTAGTGAAATATTTGGGAAGGATTTCTTCGTGAAAGAGGGTGGGTTTCTATTGGGCTTTACATGGCTTACAGATACAGTTACGTTAACATGTAAAGTAGAACAGGTTGCCATTTTACCAGAACCAGTTACAAAAGGATATTTTTTCTGTATCCCAGCAAACGTTTGAAACTGCAGGTTATTGTAGGTTCCACTAACGTTGATTTCAAAGGTCGAAGGAAATATTACAGGAAATCAGGAATTCAAAACTCAAATATTTCCAGGGAGGATATATTTCCAGATGACTTAGCAAAAAAATTTATTCGTGACATCAAAAATTGCATTTGCTTTCAAATATAAGTATACCTATATGGTTTAGTCGCAAATCATCTGATGAATCAATAAGTTTACATAAGTTTTGCGATAGCAGCTAAAAAGCATATAGTTCTCGCGTTTTCGTAAGAATTGAAAGCTACAATGGGGTCAAAATTAGCTTAGTGCAAATAAGATCTAGGGTTATCTCTTTAAAACCCTTTACGTTTCATCTCCTAGAGTTTTGGCCTGTAGCATAGGGTCTAGATCAGTGGTTCCCAACGGGGGGCAATTTGACTTTTCAGGGGGGCAATTTAACTTTTCAAGGGGACAATTCAGAATTTCAGTGATCCCATACCTTCTGAATTGTTTTTCTAATAGTAATGTTGTAGACTGAAAATAAAAGTTACACATTCCAATTTCAAAAACAAAATTAAAAAAATAGTTTTTTATTCAATTTTTAAAAAGTATCCATTCAAAAGCTTTAAATACAATCCTACCAGAATAATTATAGATAAAAATATTTTAAGAAATTTAGATACTTTCATATATTTAAAAATTCTTTATAATTTTTCTGATTTTAGGTATTTTAGAATTTTAAACAACTTTTTCGATTATTTATTGAATGAGTCGCACTGCAATATGTCACATGAAAATCAATTTTACACATGAAACTGTTTAGGTGTATATTTAACAATTACTTGACGACCTTCCTTTACCGAATCTTTTATCACGTTTCATTCTGATTAGAAATTGATTAGTAATTTAATCGCAGAAATTCTGTGATTAAAAAAGACAAAAATGTTTTATTCAAAATTATTGATTTTTCTAATCAAGGATTCTGAGCACTCTATACATCACACATACGTGGCGACCGTGTGCCAGTATACTACGAGGAGTATCAGATGATTATAAAAAATATTTGATTCATCCATTACCTTCGGTACGTTTCAGGATCAATGTTAAATGCTTTTTACTCTGTCAGGAGTAAATTCTTTTAAATTTTATGAGAATTATATGTTATAGGGGGAGGGGGCATCATCATTTTAGAGATGTTTTGGTGGGGCGTGGCTAAAAAAAGATTGGGAACCACTGGTCTAGATTGTTATCTTCCTTAAGCAAAAATCTTAATTTATCTAGGGTTAATATTTATTGTTGGACTGACTCTAAAACTGCTCTATTTTCGATACAGTTAAATCAAAATTATGGAACATTTATTCATAATCGTGTTCTTGAAATTTGTTTTTTGACCTCTCCTAAAATGTGTCACCATATCTTACGCACTTTTAAAACCAACGATTTACTATATAGAGGGTGTTATACTGAAAAATTAGCTGAGCGTAAATGGTGGGAGGAACCTGACTAGTTGTGTGAAAAAGAAAGTTTATCTTATATATCCTAAAAAATAAAGGTTGACAAATTAATAAAAAATGTCCCTATCGTCCAATTATATCGCCGTTTCCAAAAATAGAAATTTAAAATTTATCAATTGAAGTAGCGTTGGAAAATTTTGTTTTAAGTAAAACTAGTAAGGATATCATTAATTACATTTTAGTAAAACGTTCATTTCTGATAGATAATGTCAATGTTTTTAAATTATTAGCAATTTAAATATTATTGCCAAGAATGTCCTTTAATAGACAAATCAGTGCTTATTCGGCTACTTTTAGTTTAATAAAAAGTATCATTATTGAAAGGCTTTCTCTAAAACAAAATTAATTAACATTATATTTCATTTAGATATTGATAAAAGTGGACAATTACATACCCTTGTTGGTAGAGGCTGGAAAGTTTCCGATGTTACATGGTAAATAATATATCTGAAATAAACAATCAAATAAATAACTATATATATATATATATATATATATATACCGTTAGTGATTCTGTTAGTGATACTACATACGTGATACTGTTATAAAATGGAAGTTAGTTTAGCGTTAAGAAGGTACATTCTTATGAATGATTATGGAGGTGGGGTGTTGCTGTATGGGTTAATTTATATACTTACATTATTTAATTATATTTAAAAAAATGTAAGTGAAGTTTAAGTTGCTGGTTATTTGTTTCTAGTGGTTAGTATATGGTGTATTATATGGTAACGATGGTTATGGTATAGTATAGTAATATCCTGAATTGTAGGTTCTTACATTTAATATACACTGCTCAAAACAATTAAAGGATATTTGAAGTTTTATATAAAATAAAGATATAAACGAAATTTTTTTTGCCGAAAATAGAAGAAGAGAATCACAAATGCACATTTTTCTGGTTTTCAAACTGTGGAGTATGCAAATTTTGAGTTCGACGTCAAAAATGTCGCTTCAGCGGCAGCGAATGAAATTTGACTTTCAACTGGATAAAAGAGAATGAAGACAAGGATGATCGGCATTCAGTGATTGCTTTGTTTCGATGAGTACGATGTCTCAGCGAAGTCATTTGACAGATTCAGAAGCTTGGAGAATTGTTGCTAGGTTAGAAGGGGGCCAAACTCAAGCCGAAGTAGCGCAAGCCGTTGGAGTGTCACAAAGTGTCATTTCCAGGATATGGAACCGTTTTTTGGAGAGTGGATGTGCAGGCCGAAGACCAGGGCAAGGTCGTAGACGGGCAACAACGCCCAATGAAGATCGGCATTTAGCGTTAACAGCTCGGAGACACCGAAACATGAACGCTACTCTTCTCCAACAACACCTTCGCTCGGCTACAGGCACCACGATTTCAACTCAGACTGTCCGAAACCGGTTCCATGCTGTAGGTCTGTATGCTCTCCGACCGATGGTATGTGTTAGATTAACATCAAGGCATCGTCGCGACCGCAGGGAGTGGGAATCCGAGCATGTCAACTGGAGGAGAAATGAATGGAGCAATATTCTGTTTTCTGACGAGTCCCGTTTTTCTGTGCATCCGGATAATAGGCGTATTTTCATCTGGAGGGACCGTGGCAGTAGGAATAATCCTGCGTTCGTGCACCAAAGTGTCAGATTTGGCGGTGGAGGAGTGTTGGTGTATGGTGGCATCTCCATTGACGGGCGCACTGACCTCTACATCATTCGAGATGGAGCTCTGATTGGTCGCCGATATAGAGATGAGATCCTCAGACCTATTGTAGTCCCTTACGCTGCAGCAATCGGAGATAACTTCATTTTAATGGACGATAACTGCAGGCCACATCGTGCAAACCTGGTGGAGGATTTCCTTTTCGAGGAAGGAATCGTTCGAATGGAATGGCCAGCGTGTTCTCCAGACATGAATCCAATCGAGCGCGTTTGGGACGCTCTAGGAAGACGAGTTTCTGGCCGCCGACAACCCCCACAAACTCTCCAAGAACTGGAAAGAGCTCTTCTGGAAGAGTGGGGCAGAATACCCCAACTCGTCATTAATAGCCTCATTGAGTCCATGCCTCAAAGGTGTTCAACGTTGCTGGCCGCCCGTGGAAACCATACCTCCTACTGAAAATGATTTTCTTTGAAGAAAACACCTTTTCTTATTCTTTTTTTTCTCATATGCACAAATTGTGTTTTTTTCCTTTTGTACACAAATGCGCAATAAAATGCATTTTTTTCTGCCAAACATGTGTAATTTATTCTCATATAACCTACTATGTCTGTCGACCATGTATCAATCAGCTAAAAAGTTTCCCAGATACAAAATCCACCTAAAACTGCAATATTCTTTAATTGTTTTGAGCAGTGTATATACCTATCAATATATATAAATCTATATTTAAAGTTAATTGCAATATTATTCTTATATTATTATTTTATGTCTAAATAATGTTTAACTGGTGTATTTGTTTTGATGTATGGATATGTTTATACTTAATATTATACATCAATATAAAATTTTACTTCATCTTTTATATCAAATTTTCTTTAATATTAAGTACTAAAATTAATTGGATAAATTTATATATATATTTATCTTACATACTTTATAAACTTACATTATATAGGCAGCATTTTTCAAGTATTATTATGAAATTTATTTTTAAGATTCAAATTGTCATATTACTAGTTATGTAATATAATTTAATTAGCGTGATATGAATATATATAAATTTCTTGCATTCTCTCTTGGTTCAAATTGACCTATTACATTTAATCTTATTCAATTTTGTATCTACTTTTTAATTATGGTTATAATATTAATTATGATTTCTTATTATTATTTTAATTGTAGTTCAAACATTTTAAATGTTACATGCATATTAATTATACATTTATTTTTAACTTAAATATTTTTGTATAGTTGGTAGATGTACCAAACGAAAAATGAACTTACAAATATTTTTTTACATTATTATATATAGTTATCTAAATTTTTCCTAGGGGTTTAAGTTATTTCCAATATTATTCTTATATTATTATATTATGTTTAATTAAAGATTATTTGGTGGGTTTGTGTGTTGATGTAGGGATATGTTTATAAATAATATAAAAATAATAAATAATAAAAATAATAAATAATCAATATTTATATTCACTTTATATTTTATATCAATTGGTGATTCATTAAATGTATTAAAATTAATTGATTAATTAACATTTTATTATTTTACATCATTTATAATCTTATAATATTTTGGCTGTATTAATAAATTATTATTTAATTTATTTTTTGCTGCAATTTGACAAATTACTTGTAATATAATTTAATTAAAGTGACATAAATAAATATAATTGTTTGCAATTCCAATGGTTTCAAATATACTTATTATATTTAATCTTATTCTGTTTCCTTCTTTACATTTTAATATAATTTTAAGTAAGAATTACTATTATTATGCAATATTTTCATTTTAATTACATACTTTTAGTATAGATGACGGTAGCATTAAAAAAAGGTTTTTAAATGTATCAAAACTCCCTATCTTAATCAATTTGTAATACCGTATCGTTTAATGAAATAATACATCTTTGAAATAATTTTAATTTAACTATTTATTATCATAATTATCTTTAAATTTTAAATAAATTTATTAATATTATTACCAATATCTTCAGTTTTTTAAATACAATATTTTTATTTTTCAATTTGCTAAGATCGTTGATCTATTTATTGTTTTTTAACTGTAACTTTCAACTGGCACAATAGATACATGTGCTATTTACGGCGTTTTGTTAAAACGTGAAAAAATGTTATTGAAATGGTGTGTTTTGATTCTTTTTATTTCATTTCGTTTCATCATTTTTGAATAACTCTCTTCATGTATATTAATAATGTTACATTATAATTGTTTTTATACCTATTATCTTTAGATATTTAATATCTGTTCATTTTTACCCCATTTTCTTTAAATGTTGGATCGTAAATGATCGGAGAATTTGAATGAATAAAATTTGGCTTAGGCTTATTTATTCAAACAAAAATCAATTACATTTTACTTATATTTGTGGAACATTGTCCTTGATAAAGTTGGTTCGCAAAATGATTTACTGTATGAAAGCTTGATACATTATATTATTAAATTCATTTTGAATTTTTCTAAATGCTATAGACCCTGTATTTCCTTATTCTGGATTGTTTGCAGATGATCTTGTAATATCAAATGAAACTTTTCTCGTAAATCAACAACACAATTTTTTTTATTTTGAGGTGTTCCTATGTTTTTCTAATAATTGTTATTATCTTAAAAAACAATTCCCTTTAGAAAATAATTAAAAAAATATTTATGACTTAAAATCACAAACAATAGCATTGTATCATTGGATTACAATAATATTGCTGTTCTGTTTAAAACATGAAATGTGATGTTATACATAGTATATAATGAAATGTATTCGTGTGTGCTTAACAAACCAAAAATAGGTTACGCTATAGAACAATGTCATCATAGTCAGGAGGTAATCGATCGGTGCTACACTACTTCCAACATAATTAAATTTATTTGCATCACAGATGCACTACAATATGTTGGCTATAGATTATTGAATGCATTGTTCATTTATAAAGACATACAAATGAATTCGGTTACAGGATTGATTGAACGATATTTTCTGGAAGTGCGTTTTCAGCTGTGGTATGCATTCTAGAACATAACTAAGTTTCAATGCATTACTCGGTGTCTATAAATTTTATAGGTCATATAGAGGGCTGCGTGAAAGAATTGCCAATCATTACTAGCTGTGAACAGAGCTTGCTGAAAATAGACTTTTACTGCGTTATGTGTTTTTTTAAATTGTTTATCTGAATATCTCATTTCATTGTATAAAACAAAGAATTAAAAAAAATATATATATTATATTGGAAGGTGCTTTATATTCAGTACCTGATGCATGATTTTTTGTTCTTGTTTATTAAGACACAAGAAGATTACATTAAAAGTTCGAGCAAATGGCGGCTGAAACTTGCTATTTAAAACAACATTAACAAAATAAATAAATAAATAAAAAGATAATTCCGAGCACATTCTGATGTAACGAATATTTTAACCAATACAAATTTAACTTAATATTAATTTTTACGTCCCACATAAAATGAATATCTGCGCTTCCGATAGCAGACATCAATTTACCTGAAAAATGTGATATTTTATGTTTTATTTGATCTTATGGTTCATTGTCAATAATTAGATCCATAGCCAATGGCTTATATGAGCAAATGTTATTTCAGTGAAAGAGGTTACTTTTAACATTTATGGAACTCACATTAAATGAATTCACATGTCGCGTCGTCAATGTTTTCGTTCTTTGTGAATTGCAGGAAATATGAATACCCGGGATGCAAGACGGAGATTACCCGTTAATTCCCATTTTCACATATTATTCATATTTTAATGCATATTGTGGCCATGCTAGAAACACATGTATGTTGACCCAATTACGCAAGATTAATCAAATGAAATAAAGGAAAACAAATGCAGTTCAATTTTTAATATGCTCTGAACAAAACTAGGTAATAAATTTACATTTCTGGTAATTCTGCCCTTTCTCTTTAAATATCTTACATTATTGTGACAAATAATCGTTCGTTTATGAGACAGATTTTTAAGGGAATTCTGGAAAATTAATTGAAAAGTTATAACAAAATTTGTACATTTAGCTACAGTTTTCAACAAAATATATTTCAATATAGGTTTGACTGAAGTTCATTTGTTATTTAATTATACAAAACTATCTCAATTGTCAAGAGAAATATAAAAAATACACTTCAAGGAAACAAAAAACTTTTTAACTGGAATGATAGTATCTGCCGTATAGGAACATTTACATATTAATTTTAAAATTTATAAAATTAAAAACTGATGTTAAATAAAAATAAACGTACATTATTGTATAGTGCACAGAATTAATTCAATTATCATAATATTTTCAAACTTACTCGCATGGTTCTCCGCATTGACTGTTACACCATGCTTGCCAGCTAGGTGAAGCAATAAATGCTAAAATAAAGAAGAAAAAGTATATAGATGAAATATCACTATAATATAATAAAAATAATTCTGCACATTCTTAGGTTATAAGTATTCAAAACACAAAAGTTAGTATTTTAAAGACTATTCTGTAATACTGGGTCATTGAAAAGGATTAAAGATACTGCGAAACTACCAAATGCTACACGTCTCTTGTATTTGAAGACAGAGACAGAACACATATTTTCTTTTTGTAGACGTTTTTCCATTAAAAGAAATTGACTGTGAATTGCTTAGTCATAACTTCCGCAATTCTAGTTTTTGCATGGTTCTAGAAATAATGGGTAGGGGAGTAATATATTACACTCGTATTAGAATGTTATGATTTTTTGGCGACACATAAGTTTAATAAATCTATAACAATTGTCATAAAGGAAAAAAAACGTTTTGTTATATTTGTTTGTTTGTAGAAAATTTCTAGAACAACAGCACCGATTTTTAAAATAATGGGGCAAAATGATGATGACATAAAATGCTCCAACATAGGGCATTTTATGTCTATACCACTGTCCCCAAAGAGGAACAAGTAAGAAAAGATTTCTCAAAGTAAGATTTCGAAGAAAATGTTGGGGCTAAAAATTTTATAATAGTCACGGAGTAAATTTTTCAGGGTCATAAAAATTTTATAATAGTCAGGGAGTACATTTTTCAGGGTCATAGAAATTATATAATAATCTCGGAGTAACATTTTCAGGGTCATAAAAATTTTAGATTTAATCATTTCAGGAACAAAGTACTTCTGTTGCTAAAATGTTGAAATGATTGAATGACACCAGCATTTACAAGCAAATGTATTTGAAAACTAGCTTATCCGCCCGGCGTTGTCCGTGCCCGTCAAAAAATAATACGAAACGCGAAATCACTCTAAAAATCACTGCACGAAACCGTTCCTCTGGTTACCCTTTCGTCTTTAACTGTGATTTGTTTGCAGCAAGATTTGAAATTGTACACAATAAAAAAAAATGCGTTGCACCAGATTCTTCCTGATTTTCATACTTTTTAGGCAAAGAGATTTGGATTACGCCGGGGTGTCATCAAGAATTCCAAAAGATATTCAAAAATTTTCACCTTTAATACTTTCGAAATTAAACAGAAAGACGGAACCCGAAGCGGAAATAAATTGAATACCACACTCCTCAAATGTCTGGATCCTTTAATTCAAAAAAGGTAAATTTTTGGTCAAAAATTAAAAAAGTTACCGTCCGATTTTCACAGAGTTTGCATTTTCTGAATTTGAAAAATAAACTACGTACATACTGTGAGTTTCGAATCGATATCTCCTGTAGTTTTCTTAATACTCGAGGATGAGTGACAATGAGAATATTTCGTTGTCAGGGATTATCAAATCGGCAACTTTCTTTTGCGGTTTCGAAACAAATAGCCATTTCGTCGCACGGGAAACAAAATCTTTTTGTCCACCCCCAGGGAGTACATTCAGTTTAAAACAAATTTCCAAAACATGTCCCCGCTGCCTACGGCGCTGCATAGAAGGCGTGCTGCAAAATCTTTTAGTTTCAATTTCCACCACTAGGGGGCAAATTCTGTTCTAAACAAACCTCTTTCCGAACGAAACTTTGGCACTGTATAGCAGGAGGGCTTCGCACTCTTACACTTGCGTGCATGTTATAAAGTTGTAAAGAGTTTCCTCCTCTCTAGTGACATGCTTCTATAAAACATTTGAAACTGGTTATAATAATAAAAATAATACTTAAAAAATGCGAAGTCGATTCCTAAAGATATCTAATTCCATCACTCTTCGGCCAATGGATTTAAGCAACAAATTCAGCCACGCTTGACTTTAAAAGATACAAAGTGTTAAATATTATATTTCTTGTAAGTATTATCATCACAACAATACTCTCCACCGCAACTATTGCTCATACAGGAACATGCATTTTATCAATAAAGAGGAGGGTTGTCCTCTTGATGTTTCATTCTGATATAATTTTCAATGACAAAAAAACCTTTATTCCTACAATACTCAGAGTAAAAGACATTTTTTTCCACAACATTGTGATCTGCTGGACATCCCCAACACTTGCTCTGCGAACGGATACTTCCCAGAATTATTTTGCTCCAGTGCTGAATTTTTTTAAAAGATGCAAAGTATTAAATATTAAATTGCTTGTAAGTATTATCATCACAACAATACTCTCCACCGCAACTATCGCTCATACAGGAACACGCATTTTATCAATAAAGAGGAGGGTTGTCCTCTCTGATGTTTTATTCTGATATGATTTTCACTGACATAAAAACCTTTATTCCTACAATACTGAGAGTAAAAGACATTTTTCCCACAACATTGTGAGCTGCTGGACATTCCCAACATTTGCCCTGCGAACGGATACCTCCCAGGATTATCTTGCTCCAGTGCGGAATTTTTCACTTGAGTGACTTCAGTTAATCTCTTTTCTCCTAGCGATTTTAACTGAATAACTATGTAATAGAAAGTCTCGCCCATACAAATGAACGTTCTGGATTTCTCCACATCTCTTCACCCATGTTTTCTGTCTGAATTATTTCGGATTATATCATAACAGACATTGCTTCAGAATTTGTTTTCAGGTACCGCAGAGACCACAGGCCTTCAAATTACTACCCATCATTTTCTCGGACACCTTGCCTGTTTTCCGCTCCGGCAAATAATTTTGTCGTTTTTGCACGGTGATGACTGATAGGACAGAGACACACATTCTCGCTGATTTAGTAATGTGTTTGCTTCCATTTTATTATAATGCACTTATTGAAATGAGTGTTTAAGCTGATATATTTGTTTTCGATTTAAAAAAAATCTTAATTTGCTGCCTACTTGTTTTAACAACAAAAAAACAGTAAAAATTTTATTTTGTACAGATAACATTTTATAACTTTGACACTTGAATTTTATGATAAAGCAGCTGTTACTTGAACGAAAAAAGGATTTTTAGTACCAGAAGACGCTGCAAATTCATAAAATTCAAAGTACTAAAATTCGACAAGTTTTAGTCGTAAAAAAATGGAATTTTTAGTGTTTTATTTCTTAGAGTATGGAGAAAATTTTCCTACCTATAACTTATAGAATTAAGGGACCGTATTAAAATTTCAATTTCGTAAGTTTTAAAAAAAAACAGCGTTTTTGACAAAAATGAATTTTTGTATGTTTAAGAACATCATTTAGAACATATTTGCAAGTGGAACAATTCTATTAAAACTTACTGTTTGGGAGTTAGCATAAGAAAATAATAAGTAACACCCCCAATAATTTATATTAACTAAAATTCAATTTATATAATTCAATTTATATGCCCTGTTTAAATAAACCGGACACAAGAACCTCTCTTTTATGCGCTGTTTTCAGTTATGGGACGTTTGAAATACATTCCTAAGGAGCATGTCACAAACTTCCGTATTAATATTAGTGCAAATATTAATGATAAATAAAACATTTTCCGCATTTTCAACAAACGGTGAGGTACCCTTTGAACTCAGAAAATACATGAAACAAGTGGGTAAGTGTGATCGAAGATCGCTCAAAGGGTTTCGTTTAATATCCCTTTCAAAACAGTTTATCCTTTCTATAATAAATCCAAATAAATATCATATAAAAATCATGTTTTTTATAAAGTAAAAATTTACCGGTCTATTTTTCTCGTTTTTTCGAAAATCTGAATCGGTCAGATAGCGGGCGAAGCCCGCTATTATACTCTGTCATAATAATATCTGCCATGTGACTAAATGCGATATTAAAAAAAATCTATTTCAAAATTAAACATGTTGTATAGAGAACTTCAAAATGTTAAAATATGCCAATATTTCCATAATCGGGATCCATATTTCCAGATCATGACTCAATACGTTCCTCAAACTCATATGACGTTATAATCACTTGCTGACGTCATATCTACTTGCGTTCTCTATTACTCATATTGATATTCTCTTTGTATTATTCTCAAACAATTGAAAAAGTCCGTTAAACTTCCAATATGATGTCAGATTAATTTTCTTTTTAATTCTGTTATGACGTCATATTAAGCTGCTTTCTGTATTTACACATACTCATACTCTTGTATTATTGAGAAATGTTTGAAAATTTCCGTTTTATTACCAATATGACGTCATATTAATCTTTTTTTTTAATTGGTGAGACTTTTTATTTCATTTTCATTTTTCACGTGGAAATCTTTCAATAGAAAATTAATTATTGTAGAAAGAATTTTATTGTGGATTTTTAATTGTTGGCAACTGCTATAAGGAAAATGTTTAAATTTAATAGGAAAAGGCTGATAGATTTTTGGTTTATTAATTCTCTATATTAAAATAAGATTTGTTTTGAATTTTATGATTTTCAGCTTCATAGTAGGTATTCAGCTATAAGTACACAAAATTTCAACTCTGTAAGTCATATAGTTTCTGAGAACCGGCTCTGTGACGGACAGACAACTTAGCGGAACGAATAGGTTTCGTGAGATGAATGAAACCTTAAAAAGTACCTCTAAAAGTTTTACAGTAACTACGTAGCTAATTGACTTTGAATTTTAAAATTTAAAAGACATATTAATAAAGCTTTATTTTATCAGTTAAAATTATCAAAAAATGTATACACTTATATAAAGCTTTTTAATTTATGTAAAAATGCAATACACTTTTTAGGAAATAATTATCCTTGCATACATTGCGAGCAGGAATTTTCACATTTGAATGGCTAAAAGCAGATGGCCTACGATAAAAAAAATTAAGTGTGTAGATCCTGAGAAATTCGAAATATTGAGCTTTTTTTTATGCAAAAGTAGTCATGAATTCTAAACATGTTACTTGATAAACATAATAATAGGCCATTTTGTGCATCTATACGTTTAATACATTCAATCAAAATTTCATGAAATCCTATCCAATCATTTTTCAGAAATCGTGCGCGCAATGACCAAAATCACCGTTTTGAGAAAATTGACAAAAGAAAATAGAGTGTTTTAGACATACCTCCTCTTCGAAAGGGATTTTTTTTTTTTGCTTGGGGTTTATTTTAAAATATTCCTAAAATATTTAATTATAAGCTAATTTAAAAAGCGATTTTTTTACACTTTAAAGGGTACCTGATCATTTAAAAACATATCTATATTTTTTATATTCTACTGAAGTAATGATAAATGTAAATTGTAAATAGCTATTTTTTCAGTCTAACAATTGATGTGCTATTTATTATATCTTAAAAATAAAATTTTAAATATTTCTTTTTGATCATAATAAAACCTAAATATTAACCCTCTAAGCGTGTGGAACGTAATATTCCGTTCACTAAGCTCCAGGTTTCACTGCAATATATGCAATGTTTAAGATAATATAATTCTATAGATTTAATGAATTTTCAAAACATTGAAGAATGATTAATACTCTTAAGGGTTACATTCATATTTGTAATTAAGTTTTATTTATAATGCTGAAAGAATCATATTTTTTTAGCATTTAAAACAAAATGCAGAGAAAACAACATTACAATTTTACCCTTTTTCAAAACGCTCAGAGGGTTAAACTTTTGAAACTCTTTGTGGTAAACGTTTAACGTAAGAATAACTTATAAAAATAGAAATGTACATCGATTTTTCGTATTTTACTCACTCTGGTTATTCATGAGAAGTTTATAAGTTATTCTTACGTATATTACGTTTATTAAACAAGTTATGGCAAAAGATCTGGATGATCATAGAGCGGAGACCCTCATTCTCGCCGACTTACTAATTTTCTTGCTTAAATTTTATTATAATGATTATAATAATAAATACATAGATTGTATAATACTTAGATGTATTGTAATAATAAATACAGGGTGTCCATAATTAAACGACCCTACTTTAAAGTTGTCTACAGACGAAACTATTGGTCAGAAAGTTGTGAAATTTTGTGAAGGACATAATGAAGGAATGGGAATTTGTTTAAGCGAAAAAAAAATTAGTTCAAAATTTCGCCACCAGATGGCGTTTTTAATGAGTAAATCGCATTTGAAACATTCTGTAAGTCATGATAAACAAAGAACTTTACCTGATCTTAAAGACATGTTCACGACATGTTTTTAGCATTTCCCAGAACACACTGTTGTCAACTGTGGAACATGCTATCCTACGATTCCAGATGGTAGCTGAAAATGATGGACGTCTTGTGGAACACGTTTTGTTGCAATAAAATATGTAAACTACCTAAAATGTATGCTAAATGTATAATTCATTAAATGTTATTGGTTTACCGTGACTTACCAAATGTTTCAAATGTGATTGATTTATAAAAAACGCCATCTGGTGGCGAAATTTTGAACTAATTTTTTTTCGCTTAAAAAAATTCCCATCGCTTCATTATGTCCTTCACAAAATTTCACAACTTTCTGACCAATAGTATCGTGTGTAGACAACTTTAAAGGAGGGTCGTTTAATTATGGACACCCTGTACTTAGAGACTTCGTGACCGCCGAATCGGTCCGTTATTTGGAGATGTCCACTATTCAGTGGGGAAACGTATAAATAATATAGGTATTATAAATAAAATGTCTGTTCGGAAGTGTACTTTATGGAAGTTTTACTCTATATTTTTTAGACAAGAAACCTATGTCACATGTCTTCAAAAATGTTGCAATTAGGGATGCTTTAACATATAGTATGCTTATACATACCAAAACTTTATAAAATGTAGAAAACATTTCAAAAATTAAGTTAGTTAATTTTAAAATGTACGCAATAAAGTTTGTTTGCATTTTTTTCATATTTGATAAAAATATAACACAAATATGTAACGTAATTCATATTATAATTTTAACACAGAAATTAAAATACCTATTTACCTTTGTCATCGCAAATTGGATAGTTGTTTCGATATGTTACGGATATATCTAGTCTCGCTATGTAACTTGACTAAAATAAAACCTGGTGGTATTAAAGTATGATCAAGAGGAAGCGACTGAAAAATATGTCTACAAAACAGTCTTAGTAAAAGTGGTGGAAGTAGAATTTTCTGTTAGTAGGGAAAAAAATGTCTAATAAAACTATCATTTAATTCTCGAATACATTTTCAATCACATTCGACGTATTAGTTTTAAGTTCTTTTATCAAGATTCAATTAAATATGACTTTTTATTATTAAGTTTGTTAGAAATTTTGTAAGAAATTATTTTAAAGCAGGTAAGAAATTTAAAACTTAGAAAATTGTATAGCAAGTAAAAAAAAATAAAATTTGCTGTCTTAAAAATCATGTGTTCCCCTTGCACAAAACTATAAATAAAGGTTTTAACAAACCCATAATTTGAATTTTGCTTTGTAAGAAATAAAATATACATTTTCTATTAATTTTAAGTCATAAATATGTATAATTTTTTTTTCAAACATTGATGCACTACATACAAGTTAACACGAACATAAATTAACCCTAAAAGCTTATTATTATTATTTTATCTTTGATAATAATTATTCTTAGTTAGATTACTACTGTCTGATTAAAAAATGAAAAACTTATTTTTTAAACTAAACTTGTATTTTTTCAATAATAAAAAATAAAATTCTTATAAAAATCGGAAACTCGAAAGCATTTAAAAAAGATAAACAACCATCCATTGAAAATTACATAAATTTATTTTTTCATGTAAAAACATTAAAAATAGTATAAAAACATAGTGTAAAAATAGTATAAAAAAATCTTTAGGTAAAACTAACAATTTTTCAAATGCTTTTTTTTAAAATATATAAATAACTATAGATTCCTACAGAAAAAAATTATATAGATATTTTCTTTCTGTGCAAATTTCACGACGGACGTTTCCATTAAATGCACTTAAATTAAAAAAAAACTAATGGGCGGTCCTTTAGAACTTCCCGTTCACTTCGGTTAAGATTACAAACTTCGTCAGATATGATGCGAATGTCAACAGATATCTTCAAATGTCAGGAAAAAGATTTTTTTTTCACGAATGTCGATAAATATACCTGAATGTTGTGATAGTAATATAATTTTTACGACATTGGCCAACGTCGTTTAACAAATATTAACAAATGGGAAATTGTACGTTAAACGTGAAAAATGAGGTGCGTTCTTTTTATAACTAGTTTCACAATGTAAAAAAAATCATCTTTATTATTTCAGTGAAATGAATTATATCGTCTGCTATGAGCGAAATGAGGATACCTTTATTTTTCTTATTACGTATGCTACAATTACAAATGCGAATTTTTTTTCTACACCAGACACCGCTGAAAAATTCACCATGGAGATCTTGCTTTGTGAATGATTACTTCAATGGTTTAATATTTTTATGATTCATAATGAACGAATCTCCTGTGTTTATTTACTGTAATAGATTGAGATAATCGGCTGTTAACGTAATTTCCACTGAAGTTATTTCAGAATCTATACGTTTTAGGTATATTTCGTAAGAAATACTACCTATTACATTTACAACTAGTCGGATGTGCCAATCCCAAAACCTTCTTCTATCTCACACAGGTTTCGCATACACTAAAAACGAATCAGCACCAATTTATATCAAGGTCTAGCTGAATCTAAATTTTTATTAAATTCCGTGCATTAGTTCTTGAAATATGACTATAAGCAAAAATAGCATAGCAGCGCAACCTTTTGGGATATTTACACCAAAACGTAATCGGTGTCTATTTATGTCATGGTCTAACTGAATATGAGATAGAGCTATTGGGGATATCGCGAAAAATGCAGCATAGCACCGCCATCCCGTTGGACGATTTTCACCAAAAACTAATCATCACCAATTTGTATCAGGGACTAACTGTATATAAAGTTTTATTAAATTCTGTGCGTTAGTTGTTGAGATAGAGCACCCACAAAATTTTTGTCATAGACAGACAGACAGACAGAGTCACAGACTCACACACAGACATTTTCTAAAAGCAGTTAAATCGTGCTCAGGGTCTTCTACAACGTATAAATCCGTCGTAACCGAAAGTCAAAAATTTTCATGAATCCAATACTTTCTTCTTGTAATGATAGAAGAAAGTGAAAATGGATTGAGGTATTCGGCTGTTAACCTAATTTCCTCTGAAGTTATCTCAGAATCTATACATTTTTTAATGTAGCTCATCTCTCAAGCAAACAATTTTTTTGAACGATCTTCCTAAAAATGTAACTTTTACGCAATTTTATTCGAAAAATTAATTTAAAATAAAAATGGTAGCCTGGTATATGAAAAAAGGAAGTGGTTTGCCCGTATTTGTTTGCCTCAGTCACATGACTTGCGTTTTTATTATATAGATTACGTGCGATAGGATTTAATAGAATAAAGAAAACTTTCATTATTATCTTTTTATGTTTTGATTCGATTTTCCTAAAATTTGAAATGACTCGACAAAATTCTTCACCGATTATATGTATTAAATTTCGAACCATTCGGTTGTGTAGTTTTTGCGCTGTTATATAAGGACAGACGGACGGACCAGACGACGACTATAAGTGCTACGCATTTATACAATTACAAACGCACCTAAAAATAAGGCATTAAAAATAGAGTTTTTTAAAAACGGTAAACTTATTAAATTTTATTGTTTAGAATTCTGTTTCTGTATTATAATGTTATAAAAAACTCAAAAAACTCTTTTGAATGCTTTCTTTTAAAAACTAATTTTAAGTTATGTCTGTGAATATCGGCAGAAGTTGTAAATTTGATGTTCCACATTCTGCGATTTTCGAAATATTGGCCAATATTGGGGTGGACATTGGCCGATATCTCTGTGCTACCGGGGAGTACATCGGATTGAACTCCCATTTGACGAATGCTCCACCAGTGGCTGAGACGTTCTGCTCTCAAAGCTGGTAGATGGGAAGTGTTGGGTTCAAACCTCTGTATCCCCCGAGTAGATAATCGGCTGTCATAAAATCAACCAACCAACCAACCCATTTGTCGAATATGTTGAAGGCCAATGTCGTAAGAATTATAGGTATTTTCGTAGAAATCGGCTACCGGATTAAGTAATTAAACCATTTTTAACCACTTACAAACAATATTGCAATGATGTAGGTGCAGTGATGATGGTTCAGAGGTAACATCTCATGTTTAGAAATGGCAGCAGCTGGTTTCCACTGTAACAGAAGTTTTCAGAAGTCTCCGTATTCTATAAAATATTCGGAAAATCGAGCAGAGACACTTTAGATATTTGTTATAATTAATTTTAAAGTTAGTAATTTAAAAATATTTCGAAATCTACCTAAAGTATAATTCAACAGTTATTGTAGGAGTGATTTAATGACACCATTCGCTATTTGTAAAAACATGACCAAATCTTTTATTTTTTATTTATTTTTATTTTTTACAATATTTATAAATAATATCTATTTACATTTTTAAGGCAACTTTTCTTCAACTGTTTACTTCTTTAGGGTAAAAAATGACATGCTTACGCAATAGATGGCAGCACTAAATAAATTTAAATAAAGCCGATTCTGGCTTGTTTAATATTTCTATGAGGGAGCACCAGCACTGTCCGGGCCCTGGGTGCAGAACTTGGATTAGCACATCTATGTCCTGAACCCCTTTCTCCCCCAAAATAAAAAATATATACAGGAACAGCTTTGGGATTAACCTGCTGTCCGCCATCTTGTTTTTTAAATCAAAACATATTTGCTTTGTTTCTCATTTCCAAACTAATTTTCATCCATATTTACTTATTATAAACACGTTATTTAATTTTATTGACTAACTTATTTATATTTAATAATAAAAGTTAAAATGTTTTTATTTAACTTGATTATGTCAGAAACAAAACAAATGTTTTGGTTTATCGTCCGCGGTCAGACATCTCGTTTTTTAAATCAAAACATTTTAACGTTTATTATTAAATATAAATAAATTAGTCAATAAAATTAAATAACGTGTTTATAATAAGTAAATATGGATGGACATTATTTAGGAACTGAAAAACAAAACAAATATGTTTGGATTTAAAAAACAAGATGGCGGACAGCAGGCTAGTCCCAAAGCTTAGCTGATATACAGGGTGAATCTAAACTCTTGGGCAAAACTTTAAAGGGTGATAGTACACATCAACACAAACAATATTAAATAGGAAACTAAGGGTCCCAAACGTCTTCCGAAGGAGATAGGCGCCATTAAAGTTTAGGGTCCAAATTTTCAAATAATTGTAAAAAACGGAAAAATTGGTCGATTCGTTTGCGGTTTTCGCTAAAACTATTCTTTATGTCAGTATTTTCTTAAAAATAAATTTTAAAGAAAAAGTTTAAAAAATGTCGATAGAGGGCGCTTTAGACTTTGGAGTAACAAACAACTATTTTTTACCGTTATTTTTTGGGTTGGGTTGGGTTGATTATTGACGGCCAATTATCTACACTAGGGATATAGGCCCGGGGGGAGTGCCCTTCGTGGGGGTCTTTCTAAGGGAACCTAACCCGTATTTACGCATGGATAAATCCACGGCTCGAAGAAAACCACGAAAACTCCGAACGATTAGGCCGACGGACGCGATTGGGATCGAACCCATCACCTCCCGTCTACCAGCTTCGAGAGCACAACCTCTCAGCCACTGGTGTGGCTCCGTTATTTTTTGTATCTGATTAAATGCTTTCAAAAGCTTAGACTTAAACTTAAATTTTGAGCTCAAAATTCTGAATCGTTGGGAGTGGTTAAGTAGCGCAAACTGAACTGTGTACAGGAGTTAAAATTTGAACCCCCCTGAACACAGATCAGTTATTCCCGATCTTGGTGTCGTAGACCAGACAGTAACTAATACCCCCTACACGTAAAATAAACGATAGAGGGATGACAAAATTAAATAAAAAAAATTATTTAAAAAAAATAAATTTTTAAGATAAGTTGAAAAGTGCCGATAGAGGGCGCTTTGACTTTGGAGTAATGAACAGCTATTTCTTACCGTCGACTCCGACGAGGACCTGGTTGCGAGGATTGCCGTCTTAGCAAGCGATATCCGGGAGATGCCCGGGGTATTCACTAATGTTCGCAACTCCCTCCGCCGGTGGCGTGAGGCCTGCATCGTTGCTGGTGGGCACTCTTTCGAGCACTTTTTGTGATTCCTCAGGAACATCATGCGTGTACCATTTTCTACGCGTCAACTTTCATTCGTATTGCGCACTACATGCATACATCAAATTGATTCATTTTATTTTGCTCGGAGAAATTGCTCATGTCTGTTATGAATAAGTTTTCTATTTAATTTTGTCATTACTCTATCGTTTATTTTAAGTGTAGGGGGTAGTAGTTTCTGCCTGGATTAATTTTTAACACAATTATTCAAATTGGTAAAGAAATCATATGAGTTGTAATTTTCTAATTGCACGCAAAATATCCGGGCCAGGTTTCGAATCTGCGATCTCTTGGCTGAAGCTGCCATGCTCTACCAACTGAGCTATCCCGGCATGAATTGAATGAATTATGCCCTCCAGTTTCAACCGGGATAGCTCAGTTGGTAGAGCCTTGGCAGCTTCAAGAGATCCCAGGTTCGAATCCTGACCCGGGCATTTTTCGTCCAGTTGGAAAATTACAACTCATATTGTTTCTGCCTGGTCTACGACACCAAGATCGGGAATAACTGATCTGTGTTCAGGGGGGTTCAAATTTTAACTCCTGTACACAGTTCAGTTTGCGCTACTTAACCACTCCCAACGATTCAGAATTTTGAGCTCAAAATTTAAGTTTAAGTGTAAGCTTTTGAAAGCATTTAATCAGATACAAAAAATAACGGTAAAAAATAGTTTTTCGTTACTCCAAAATCTAAAGCGCCCTCTATCGGCATTTTTAAAAACTTTATCTTTAAAATTTATTTTTAAGAAAATACTGACATAAAAAATAGTTTTAGCGAAAACCGCAAACGAATCGGCCAATTTTTCCCTTTTTTATAATCATTTGAAATTTTGGACCCTAAACTTTAATGGCGCCTATCTCCTTCGGAATACGTTTGGGACCCTTAGTTTCCTATTTAATATTGTTTGTCTTAATGTGTACTATCACCCCTTAAAATATTGTCCAAGAGTTTAGATTCACCCTGTATAAAACCTGCTATGACAAGGAACCAGAAAAAAAATCCGTTTTAGACATTAAAATTGCTGTATTGTACTATTTTCATCAGTACAAATTATTTACCGTTTAAGGTAGAATTCCGTTAGAGACAGGTTCCGTTTGCAAAGGTGTTACTGTATTTTATAAATATTTTTCAATGCGTATTAATGAAATACGAAATATAAAAAAACCGTTTAAAATCAGAAAACTGTGTACAACGGAATTCTGTCTTAAATGAAAAAAAATCATAGTCCCGTCCCCTGCGAAAATTATTAAATAGATAAAACAGGAAAACTAACACGAAAACTTGTTTAAAACAGATTTCTTTTCCAGTTCCATACGATTTCGTCTTAGTTTTCGTTTCATTAAATATTTATTATAAGTTTATTTTTTTTAAAAATCGCAAATTACAAAAAAAAAAAAAGAATGTGCAAAAGAATAATTAACATATAAGTAGAGAACAGGTTAATTTACAAAAGTAAATAATAATAGAAATGTATATGACAATAAAGTACTTTATGTTATGTGACAAGAAAATCCTTTGTGAATTGCATCTTACATAGATTTTCATAAATTAATAGTTTTACTAAAACAAAAACAATAAATATTTTTGGTACATAATTAAGCTATATATTACTTGGAAAGAAATACCCTTTTTCCTTCTATACTGGTATAAATAAAAAATACATATACTTTCAAGAATGTAAAGTAGAAATATTGTTATAAGCATTATTTAGTAAACAACTATTTAAATAAATATTTTAACAAGAGAGAAATCAGTTATTAAATTGAAATTGCCTACTCAATTTTAACGAAAATTCTCGAGTTCATGTGTATCAAGTACTAACGGACTCTAGTGCTATAATAACCATATTTGGAAGTTTCTCTTGTATCATAGTAAAGGGTATTTGTTTTCATAACTATGAGTTTAAAATACAATCGTTCAATGTCGAATGTATATCATTTAAAATAATGAGAAATAAATGATTTGAAGTATATATATTGTCAGTGTCGTCTGTTTGAATATCATGTGTTAATTTCTGTTGTATCGTTTTCTTCTTTTTAGAATTAGGATAATAAATTTTATTTCATTGGTGTATGTAAGAAAATAAATAAATAAAATAAATAAATAAGAAGAATATGAAAGAAAGAAAAAAGCGATATTACTTTTTTTTTTATTTAAGTGAACCTTTTCTTCTAAAGATACTAATATGCAGTAGAAAAAATACTTTAAAATAAATTTAAGGATCTTTTATATTTTCACACAAGAATAATTTTTTTTAAAACAATGGCAATACCAACTTTACTATACGGAAGTGAGGCATGGACACTCACAAAAGTGATGAAAGACAAATACAATCCTCAGAGATGAAATTTTTGAGGAGTGTGAAAGGATGTTCGATAATGGACAAAATAAGAATGACTACATCAAGAGTGAGCTTGAGGTTATGCCAATATTCAATAAAATAGAAAATTACAGAAGGAAATGGAGGGACCACAGGGAAAGGATGGATTATAATCGCATATCAAAAGCAACCTTGAAATATAAACCAAGGGGAAAGAGACAGAGGAAGGCCACGAAAGAGATGGATTGAGGCCGGAACAGGCTATAGCCTTAAACCATGTTTTGGGATGATGATATATTTTCAATTTCGCAATCCAATTGCCAATTACCAAACAGAACACATGTTTTTTCTGCCAACAAATACATATACATATAGAAGGATATAAAGTAGAAACATTGCTATACACATTATTTAGTAAACAAATATTTAAATAAATACTTAAACAGGAGAAAAATAAGTTTTTGAATTGAAAATTTTATAGAAAATTTTATTTTTATTCAATTTTAATGAAGATTCTCGAGTTCATGTGTATCAAGTACTCACCGGCACTAGTGCTATAATAACCATATTTGGAAGTTTCTCTTATACCATAGTAAATGGTATTTTTTTTATAATTTCAAGTTTAAAATACAATTGTTCAGTGTTGAATATGTATCATTTAAAAAAAAAAGAGAAATAAATGATTTGTTGTATATATATATTTTTTTGTCTGTTTGAATCTCATGTGTTAATCTCTGTTGTATATATTTTTGCTATTTATCATTAGGATAATAAATATTATTTCCGTGTTGTATGTAAAAAAAAAAAAAAAAAAAAAAAAAAAAAAAAAAAATCAGAAGAATAAAAAAAAAAATCGGAAGAATAAAAAAAAAAAAAATCAGAAGAATAAAAAAAAATGATCTTTAGAAAGAAAAAAAAATATATTACTTTTTTAATTAAGTAAACCTTTTCTTCTAAAGATGCTAATATGCAGTAAAGATAAAAAAAAAAAAAAAAAAAAAAAAAAAACTTATGTAAAGGTAGATTTTGTGTTGGCCGGTTGTAGATTGTTATTATTAAATTATTAACTACATTTTCTTTAAAGTTAATTTTAATTTAACTTTATACACTTCAATATTATCCAAGTTTTTTAGAAAAATTAAAATACAGCCTTAAACGTTTCAATATCTGCTTAACAGCCAAACCCCCTCAGAAATTAAAGAATATCATTTGCAGTAAAATTGACCCAATTAATTTTGAGAATTTTTCCGGAGTATATGATATACCTTTTATTAAAGCAGACGGATCTAAGAATTACTATATGGACATGACCGGCCGGAAATTTAGTTACGGAAAAAAGGAGCATATAGCCGATATTAAATATAATAGAAAAACCACAGCTCTGGCAAGATTATATCAAGAAGAAACCATCCAAATAAATTTCAATGAAAGTAAAATACTTTTCCCTCCAGTCTATACTATCCATCCATAATAAGAGAAACCATAGAGATACTAACACGCAAAGTTACAATATGTAACGATGCCGAATCTTTTGACTTATCGAAGCTGTGGCTCGAGTTACTCCATGGGTACAGATATGAAAATAAACAACCAAGTAAAATAAAAGATAACGTGCGAAATTTTTAAAAAAGTACATGAAAATTAAATGATAGTATAAAGACCGTGAAATTATGGAATATTCTCATTTGTTTTGAAAATGGCTCGGAGTAAGGCGAAACTTGTCAAACAACCTAATACAAGTTACTTTACTGTGAATTGATTATGCGGTTAATTTACACCTTTTAGCATTTAAAAGAAATGTAAGACAGTACATTACAAAAAAACAATGATTAATTTATGAGTATTAGTGAACGCGATTTCTCGCAAATTATTATATTTCATTGCTGTAATCATTTTCCCAATCATACGCATAAAATTATTCATATCCGTTAGCGCTAAATTCTCGCCAAACTTGGCGATACTTGGCGACCAAAATAAGTCTTCTTAAATGAAGCCAACTTGGCTATAGTTGATTAATTTGGCAAATTTCTTATTCCAATTCAGTATTAACGAATCTCGTATTGTAATCGGGTTCTTTGCATTTTAGTTTGCTGTTTCGAGTAGCATTAGCTAAAATTTTAAAAGGAAATATAGGAAAGCTACCTTTTCCTCTCAGTAGAGGCCGGAGGGACAGTTTCCATTTAAAATCTATTTCTTCGGAAACATCTATTCAAAAAAACTGTCGATGGATTATTTAATTGCTATAATTAAACAATTTTAGTAAGGTAAAGCTAGGAGAGTCTACGCACAATTCAAAAGACTAACAATAAAAAATCTAAATATAAATTTTTTGCTAAACTATTCATGAATAACTTTTACTTCATTTGTTTTTATGCATTTCCAATTTTATTTTGTTGTTATGTTGTAATTTAGTAGAACAGTTGTAATAAAACCAGCAAAAATTATTTTGCGCAATCTGTCCTTACAGGGTTGGTGTGATTGCGCACATGGGTAGGAGAGATTGTTACTAATAATAACTACAATTAAATTTTTAACAATAATAATTATACTTAAATGACATTGTTGTAAGGTTTTTGTGAACAAATATTATTGTACTAGCCGCCACTGGCGACCAGTTTGGTCTCCCTTAAATGTATGTTAAACATTGCAACACGTTACATTTATTCATAATTTAATTTTCCCTTAATCCTTCGCCAAATCGGAAGATTCTAATAGACAAATCATGAACTTTTGCGATCATGGTAGCATTTCGCATATTTTTCGGGCACAAATGTCACATACGCACGTTGGCGCGATCCCCCCCCCTCCCCCGCCAATTTGGCGAAAACTTTGTTATGGAAATTGTTGTTTATTTACTTTTATTTTTTATTTTAATTCTATAAATTATTTTTGATATGTATATCAATATTTATTTACAACAAACTATCATTTATTTATTTTTATTCTTTTTTTTTAATTATGAGTATTTTTGTTAGCCGGGAGCAGATGATAATTCGCCAAATATCGTTCCCATCACCGTCATTCATACTACAATTAATTTAATTTTAAATTATAAACCTGTCACTCATTTCATTTAAAATACTTAACTTTAATCTAAAATGCTTATATTACATAAATTTAAAATACTTCACACTTTTCATTTAAAAGAGAAAATAAATAAATAAATAAGAAATAATATCATAAATCAAAACATTTGATTTCAAAATCAAAGTATCATTTCTAATTTGTACACGCGATAAATAAAAGCTGTATTAGCGATTTTAAAAATGCTAAAAATCTGATTCATTAAATATTATTACATGAGTTCAATTTACGTCAAGAAAAGGTCCGAAAGTTGAGTTGTATAGCACATAATTATGGTAAACTTTGATTGTCTCACTGGTGCGAATTATTTTTTTGACGCGAGGCAGCGGTCCAAAATTCATTCGCGGAGAACTTGCTTTGCGAATGATTACCTCCATGATTTAATATTTTAAATGTTCACGACGAATCAATCTTTTTTTTGTTTACTTTTATGAATAGAGAATTTGAACTGAGAATCTTTCGACTGAAGTTATTGCAGAATATATACATAATTGAACGCAAGTCATCTCTCAAATATTAATTTATTTTGAACGATCTTTCTTAAAATGTAACTTTTATGCAGTTTATTCGAAAAAATAATTTTGAATAAAAATGGCCGCTTGGCATATGAAAAAGCGATGCGGCATCCCGGAACTGTTGAGGACAGTCACATGACTTACAGTTTTATTATAGAGATTAGGAGTGACTATTTCAACCTAATGATTAAAGAATTAGAAAAAGGAAATAATTTTAAAAACGATTAAACATTTTTAATTAAAAGGAAAAAAAATTAAAGAATTAGGAAAAGCAAGTCCAGATAAGATTACAAAATAACATTAAGTTACTTGATAAGACGTTTAACTTAAAATTAGTCCATTTTCATTTTTCTTTTTTTAATGCAAATTTACCAATAAGCTGCGTAATCTCTCTTAGCATGGAAACTAATGGTAACAATGCGCCATCTCTCCTAAGTAGCAGATGCGCAAACTCTCCAATTTCGGTAGGAGAGATTGCACGACCTTTTATTTAAACATAGCAGCTACTAAAACGAACCGTTGGTGTTCACACTGTTAGTCTAGATTAGAAAGTTATGAGAAATCTTTTAGGTTTAATATGCTTTGTACTACTGACATTGTATAGAAATTCGGACGAATAGCTATGAAAATTCAAGCACTGACTTTTGGAAAACAAAACAAAATATCAATCCTTTATCTTTGATACTCAAAACAATCAACGCGCACTTTCAAGTAGACATTCAACTACTGCTGTTGTACAACTACATGCAGTCGCTGCGCGCTCACTCTACTTCTTCCGCCCGAACCTCTATGTGCGTAATCTCTCCGACCACGCCATTTCTCCTGGTTTTACCTTAACAGCGCAAAAACTACCCAACCGAATAGTTTGAAGTTTAGTATATATAACCGCTGTAGAATTTTGTCGAGTCATTTAAATTTTATAAAAATCGAATCAAAACTAAAAAAATATTAATAAAAGTTTTCTTCATTCTATTTAATCCTATCATGCGTAATTAATTCAACGATATCAGGCAATGATTGCAGGTTGCCATGGTGATTACGTCCTATTTAAGATGGAGTCATATTATTTTTGTATTACTGAATTTTAAAACCGAATTTGTATACTAAAAGTGTTTAATTACAACATTCATATAATCTACCCACAGTTTTTTGAATAAATGTTTCTGGAAAAAATAGATATTAAATGGAAAAATTGTCTAAATATGGATTTCAAGATCTGAAATTTTCAAAGCTAGACTTAAGTTTCCTATTGGAATTTTCAGTAAATGTCGACAAAAGGTAAAGTGTTGGCAGCTTAAAATGTACTTATTTTATTGCAAAAATTTATCGTATCATAATAACAGACGATATACTTCATTTCACTGAAATAATAACGATGATATTTTTACATTGTCTTGTATTGGATATTTGTGCATAGTATAATTTAAATGTAACATAATTGTAATTAATTGTTTGTAAAAGTGCATTGAAACTTAATTTTATAAAATAAAATTAATATCTATAATATGAATTCTGCACATAAAAAAATTTTTGTATTCATACATTTTTGCATACGAGTGCAACAACTATTGCATTAAGATCGGAATATTTATAAAACTAGTTATAGTATGAACGTACAATTACAATTTGTTTGGTGCTTCTTCGTCGGCGATAATCTCTAAATTGGAAAATGACAACCACAAGAATGTGTGAAATAGTTTAATTATAGCTAAGATTTAGAGAAAAAACATCCTTTAACATTTTCCAATATAGTTGAAATGTGTTTATGAATTCGATTTGTCTGTCTGTCTGACGGTCTGTCCACCTGGCAATCTGTCCATCTGCCAAGGGCCCTAACTCGCGTAAATAACTCGTATCCGTGCTCTAACTCGGAATTATATGTAATTATTATATGTTAATGAGGTTCGCTATTGAAAATGAAGTGTGTTGCGTTTATAGGGACATATGAAATAATTCCGTGACATTGTGTACTATGGGGGAAAATCGTCTGCTGTGCATTTTATTTAAATTGCTTATTTATTCATCTTATTCCATTGTATGAAAAAATGAAATGTCTCAAAAATATTCTGTTATTGTTGGAAAGTGTTTTACAATGTATGCTTGATGTATGTTTTTTGTTCTTGTTACTATAAATAATGATCAAAGAACACAACTATAGTTTCAAGAGAAATTAAATAGCAGCTCTCACATAATCATGTGATTAGTAGCAAAAGCAAAGCAGTTACAGAGCAAGCTTCAAAACGCATTTCTCAAGGAGGTGTTTGGTTTTTTTATTCAAATGGAAAATCTTAAAGGGAGTGAACGAAAAGTGGTATGTCTTTACATGAAAGAATCAAATAAAATGTTTTTATCCGTACCTTAGTACAGGGCATGAAATTTCAGTTGAAAAAGTACTAGCCAGACTAAAATTTTTGCTCACCACTATTTTACATTCATTCAGACAGTAACGTCGGCCACCACACCTGCCCAGAAAATGACCTATTTATGACAAACTGAATTTAAATTGACCATTGTTAGAAGAACCTGTCTGTTAAACCTGTCTGTTGTATATTTTAAATTCGTGAAAAATATGAACAATCTTTAAAATGTTAAAAAGTCGGTAGAAAGCGAAATTTTTTTACCGTGTTTCAAGCAGCTGAGCTTAGGTAGTGAAACCTGATTCACTTCGCGCAGGAGTGAAGAGCCATCAGATTCAGCCTCGGAAGCGAAAAAAGCAGCCTTGGCGCTTGCGCGGTGTGAAAGCGGGGGAACAAATGCAGACGGGGGAAGTTCGTTCTTTCGTAGGAGAAAAATAGAATTGGTTGACGCCGCATTTTTTCTTCTTTTGGACGATGAATGCCGTCGCTTGATTTTAAAACACTTCCGCGTGTCGCTAGATTGATGCACGATATTCTGAGCGTATACAGTTTGATTTGAAGCACAACATTTCGAAAGACGAAACTTACTTGCCAACCTTAAATATTTCCTCGCCAATGGCGAGCTGGCGAGCGGAAATTTCGTGCCCTGCCTTAGTAATTAGTCTCTATGACTAATCACCTGATAAAGAGAAGGGATTATTAGTTACTCTCGAAACTGTAGTTTATATTTTAATCATTATACGGAGAAAAAATACCTATTCCTGTGTAGTTTCGAACTCTACTGAATATATTATCACTTAGACCGATTTTTTTTTATGTAAGCAAGAAATTCAAATATGAATGATTTTTAAAATTAAGTGATGCATAATTTTCTATACTACTACTGGCTGATCCGCCCAGCGTTGCCCGGGTCCGTGATAATAACCTTAAACAGAACTCAAGTTTGTATGATTTTGTTTTTTATAGAAGCTGCACCAAGGGCACCAAGACGGAGATTAAATTCAAAATTGGTGGTGGCTGATGTTCGATATTTTTTTTTGTCATTCTAGTAGTAGCTGAAAGTCCTAACAAGTTGTTAGGAAAAAAAAAGCTTGTGAATCTGGTGATTTTAAAGGGTTATATAAGGATTGCCGAATAGGGGCCAACTGATAGTTTTGAGCAGAGAAAGTTTTGAAACGGGGGAATAACTAAATAGAGAAAAGACCTCCAAAACGTTGAAGATCCTATAAAAAAGGGGGCACGTTATTAAAAATTTAGGGAACAAAAATTTAAAAGGGTCCAGAGGGCCCGGATCTCGCCCGAGAAATTTTTTGTCTTTCATTTAGTTGCTGGAAGCCCTAAGAATTTGTTAAAAAAAAAATAAATAAATAAAAAATAAAAAAACTAGTGAATCGGACGATTTTTAAGGGAACTATAGTAGGGGGTACAAAAGGGGCCAGATGATAGTTTTGAGCAGGGCTCTAAATTTAAGGGTCCTAACTGGAATGTAGAAAACAGGGAATAACTAAATGTAGAAAAGGCCCCAAAAAGGTAGACGGTGGAATTAATTAACAAGTTATTAACAATTTAGGAAACAAAAACTTCAAGGGGCCCTCTACCGGGTCCTACGGCGCCAGGGTCTTAACTGTAACATAGAAATGGGGAAAAAGCTAAATGGAGAAAGGGCCCCAAAAACGCAGAGGATCGGATAAAAATATGGCACTTTATTAACAATTTAGGGCAAAATTTTTAAAGGGGCCCCAGACGGCCCGGGTCTTAAAAAATAAAACATCTGAGTCTCAGGTGCATGAGAACCTGCCTTAAACTATCCGCTCCCAAATTTTCAGAATTCTAGGTGAAGTAGATTTTACTAGCCATCGCGCGCGCGCGCACACACACACACACACAGACACACACGCAAAGATAAACAACTTTATTTTATTAGTATAGACTACTACTACTACTACTAATAATAATAATAATAATAATTATTATTATTATTATTATTATTATATAATAGTAATAGTATACAGTATTATTTATTGCATCAGATATTCACCACTTTTTTAGATACCTTTTACGAAATTAACTATATACTTTATCAGCGGGTTTTTCCTCTAATCATAAGGCAATTCAGATTTTGCATAATTTATTATATTTGTAAAAGTAAACTCTTCAGATTCGATCCGATATACTTCGATGAGTGAAGAGTGATGTAATTTATTAGATATGTTGCGATTGCGATGACGATGATTGTCTTCTTAAATAGTTTTGCTGCGATTACTTGGGTTTTTGTGGTGCTGTAATCTTAAAAAACTCAGGATAGCTACAAGTAGAGGGGAATAGTATACACCATAGATTTTCTACAAATACAGAACTTTATAAAGAAAGGAGGAGGGTATAAGGCGTATATCACCTATACCCTCCACTATAGCTCTGGTTTTATATTTTCTTACTGCATATACTTAATAGTTCAAGGTCCGTTCATCATTAATACATCCCCGACTAAACGTGAAGTTCTTGGAATTTTGCAACGTCGAGTGAGTAAGAATTATTATTATTATTATTATTAATTTTTGGTATTTATGAGTTTTTTTTTTTTATTTTGATTGTAAAATATTTTCAATTATCCCGTATTACAATTTACTGAAACATGCATGACACCATTGTTTTTAAACAAAGCAAAAATGAGTTTAACGTAATATTCCAGCGAATAACGCGCATTTTTGAAAAAAAAAATTAAAATAAAATAAAATTTGTAGGTGCGCATTCTATGTCGGATTAAAAATAAGATATTAAAAACTAAGCATGTAATGTGAAATTATTGGTGCGCGTTATTAAAAATTAAGCACAGATGAGCATAAGCATTGAGATTTTTACATTGATGAACAATACGTTCTCACCTCTTTATATTTTCTTAATTTTTTAGTTACCCATCACACATAGTATAGGGTAAATCGTGTAATCGTTTTGAAAATCGAAAAAAATTTTTTGACGGATTTACACGTTTCAGACACTAAAGATTCCGAAAAACATATTTTTAGGGAAAAAAATTGCCGTGCGTCTGTCTGTCTGTGTGTGTGTCTGTAAACGCTCTATCTCCCGAACAAATTGAGATAGAGACTTGAAATTTGATATGTACTTAGTATATAATAATGGGAAGAAGCTTATTGAATTTCAGTAACCTCGATTATCCGGAACTATTTTTTTCGGACTGTCGAAATAATCGTTCTGATAAAAGGTATGTAAAATTTTTCGAAATTGTTTTTTTTTAAGAGTGAATATAAAAGACAATAAAAATAAATAAATTTTGCATCAAGAATGAAGTCAATCGGATAAAGAGTTGCTGAGATATTTGTAATTATATTTTCCAAACTGTTTGATTTTTCATGACCTTGTATTTCATTCAAATTAAAATTCAAAGATATATTTTAATTGGAAATGAGACGCTTAATCCGACGCAGTAAACCTTTAGTCAATATCATTATCAATTTTGGAGTTATAGGGCATTTAAAGCTTATGATGTTATCAAGCCACGATTTCATTCGAATTGCAATGCATTTTATAAATATTAGTTTACACACGTTTTATTTTCATATTTTATATTATGCATATCTATGATGGGTAAGTATTACGGTACCCCCCCCCACCCCCAACGACTAGTTTTATTCGTGCTAGTTCTTATAATCTTCAATGTTCTTTATTTTATTTCTATGGTACTTATCTCATGAATGTTTCTTTTAAAAAAGGGTTGCGAGAAATACGGCGAATCTACCTAAAAATAGAAAAAAATGTAATCTGAATTTATGGGGGAGCGTTATTAAAATTTAAGCAAACATGAGCATCGGCATTCATATTTCTATATTGATCAACAATCTGTTCTCACTGCACAACTTTCTTAGTTTTTTTAATGATCGTACTAGTTTTTCTGTTCAATGTTCTTTACTGTATTTCTATGCTACTTATCTCATAAAAGTTTCTTAAAAAAAAATGCGCGTAATAATGCCAATTTACCTAAAAATAGAAAGAAAAATGCAATCTGAAATTATAGAGGTGCATTATTAAAAATTAAGCAAAGATGAGCATAAGAATTCAGATTTCTACATTGATGAACAATACGTTCTCACTTCAATATTTTCTAGGATTTTTCTTCATGTTTGTGTTAGTTATCATTGCATTTAATGTTCTTTATTGCATTTTATGCTACTTATCTCATGAAGGTTTCTCTACAAAAAATAAAAAAGAAAAAAAGAAAAAAGAAAGAAAAGAAAAAGTAAGGGAAAGAAAAGAAAAAGGTTGTGTATAATACTGCGAATATACCAAAAAATAGAAAAATGTACTTTAACATCTGTGTTCTTAACATCTTAATTGGTTTTAATGTTTTAAATCTTTTATATTGTACTTGCAACTATTTTAGTAACGATTAAATTGCGAAGTCAATGTATTTACATTTTGTATTTTTTAACTTATGAAGGTGAATATGACGTTCAAATATAGAATTTTCTATTTGTATTTAATACTGACAGATTAAAATAAATTAGTTTATCCAAAGACATTCTCGTCATTTGTTAAAGAAATTATTTTGATCTGTTTTCTTTTTAAATGATTATAATTTTTTAAATAGAACTTTTAAATTTTTAGAATTTTAGAATTGCAATATTTGGATATATTTCCTTTTGTAAAGAAATTATTTTTAATTATTTTTAAAAATTTTTATCATTTTTGAATTAGAACTCTTGAATTTTAGAATCGCAATATTTGCGTATATTTCATTTGTTAAAGGAATTATTTTGATTTGTTTTCTTTTTAAATTTTTATCATTTTTGAAATTGAAGTTGGGAATTAAATTTTTTTGGAAGTTTTAGAATTTTAGAAGCAAAATTGGCATGTATTTCACTTGGTAAAAAATATTTTTTTGTTTTATTTTTAATGTTTACTACTTTTATATTAAAACTTCAGAATTTTAGAATTTTTAGAATTTTAGAATTGCAATATTTTTATATATTTCATTTGTTAAAGAAATTTGTTGGCTTGTTGTCTTTTTAAATGTTTATCATATTTGATATAGAACTTTAGAATTTTAGAAATTTTAGAATTGCAATATTTGAATATATATTTCATTTGTTAGAGAAATTATTTTGATTTGTTTTAGTTTTAAAAAATTATCATTTTTGTATTAAAGTTTAGAAAATTTAGAATTTTAGAATTACAACACTTGCATATATTTTTTTTTATATGTTTACCACTTTGTCATAAAATTACAGAATTTTATAATTTTTATAATTTTATAAATTTATTACTTTTGTAACTTTTAGAATTTTAGACTATGGAATTTTAGATTTGAAATATTTGAATATTTATTAAAGAAATTATTAGAAGGAAATTAAAACGATATTTAAATTTTTATTAGAAATTTAGAATATTTAAATTTTAGAATAATTTAGAACTTTTTATTGTAATAGAACTTTAGATTTTTAGAATTTTCAGAATTTTGGAATTGCAATAATTGCATACTAGATAGTACCCGTCAACATTTGAAAGTAAATTACGTGAAAGTTCCTTTAGAAATATGCTTTTATTTTTAAATAGCTGCTTTTAAATTAATTAAGTATTTGAAAATTTTATTAATTGTTATATTGTGTAAGCGATTCCTACAGATATAAGACGTCTTGTCAGTCCTGCCCACTCAACTAATAAAGTGAAATAATTTTAAGCTTGTAATTTACATCCGATTATTACTTTAATTAATTTAGCAAGAATTTAACTAAAAATATTAATTGAGTGATTTATTTTTGCTTACTACAGTCTCATTTTTTTTAAATATCAATATTTAGTATTATATATATATATTTAATTATGCTACCTTTAAAAATTTTTCATTAATTTTATTTTTATCAGCCTGACTCTAAAATCCAGATAAACAATGGATATCAAGGTGATTTCTTTTATAATTCTTATATGGACATTTTTGCTTCTTTCTTTTGTCTCTTCTTTTCTTTACTTTTTTTAAGGAGAATAATCGTGTATTTTTCTTAGTTATACAAATATATCTTATTGATAATTCTCATACAAAATATAGATAAAAGTTTAGATAACTTTATTTAATCGATAACTACATGCAAAATATTATTTTAATTTAAAAATTTATAATATAAAATAAGTAATTAAAAATATATTGTCGGTTGTTAAATTTTATTAACCACAGTTAACAATATTTTGAAAACTAACAATATTTAGTATTTCTGATTTTTTACTTTTTTTTTTAATTACAGGATCCTTAAAATTTTTTATTAAATTAATTTTTATCTGTCTTATTTTAAAACCCTAAATTTAAACTTTGCCGTTTGTAGCTAACGATTTATAATACATATTTTTTAATGAATTGTTATTTTACATTTTAAAACTTTGTTTAATTGTTAAATCATGGGTATCAAGATAATTTAGAGTTCCTGTATGGATATTTTTCTTTTTCTTTCTTTTTTTTTCTCTCCTTTCATTTTTCCTTTTTTATGAAAAATAATCATATATTTATCTTATTATATAATGATATCTTGATAATGGTCATACCAAATATAATAAAAATTGTAGACCAGTTCAATTGATTTAATCGATAATTACATGCACTATCTTTTGATTTAAATACTTTTAATATAAATTTAGTAATTAAAACAAAATATTCTTGGGTGTTAAATTTTACTTAATTATAAAGCATTCGAATTTTTAAAAAATATATAACTTTTCCTCCCGAATTAAATATAGCATTATTAAAATGAATTATTGCCAATAGAATAAGAAAAATCAATTTGCCGGGAGTGGGTATCGAACAGACACGATGTTTGGAACAGAGAAAAACCGCGCCTTATATCACTCGGCCATTCTTTTTTCGTTCGAGCGTACTCTAAAACTGGTTAAGTTCTAGATTTAATTTTACGCAAATGGGTCATTTTTGTGTGAAAAGTGAATTTGACGAAAATCCTTTTTCGTTTTAAATATATAGATATTTTATTCGTCAAAGAAATTATTTTGATTTGTTTTATTTTATATATTTATGATTTTTTGTATTAGAACATTTGAATTTTTGTATTTTAGAATCTTTAGAATTTTAGAATTGCAATATTTGCATACTTGTTAAACGAATTATTCTAAAGAATTAAAATAATAATAATAATAATTTTTTTTATCATTTTTTATTAGAACTTTAGAATTTTTGGAATTTTGGAATTGCAATAATTGCATGAAAATGAAACGCAGATCAACATTCCCTCATTTTTGACGGTGGTTATATGCTAGTCTTACATAAACTCTTATAAAAATTAAAAAAATAAAATACATAAACAAAACTTGACTAACATTTTCGAGGAATCCGTGTCTGGCAACTTCACGCCAACACCAAAGATAGACAACAAAACGAAACAACTACGATAAAAGTAAAAATGTAAGTATAAATTTTTAATTGTAATTTATTTGTGTTTTTTATGTATTTTTTTATGTAATACATAGCAAAAACGCAAAGATTTAAACGAATTATGTTAACTTGTCATAGTCTATATTAGCGACCATAGTTCATATTGGTGTTAAGAACTTTCATAAATGTACTCCACTCATTATTTTTAGTGGGAATGTAGCCCAGAAGTATAAGTGGCGTTTACAAGTCTTTTTTCCCCTTTCCTTATTCGACAAGGTACCCAGACACCATAGTTAATAACAATCTAGAACTGACCAACACGTAGCAAAGGTGACTCTCATCAAAAAGTGCTGCAGCCAGTGACGGCCAGGGAGCTAGTCGGGTAGATCTCCACTATGAGGAGATTAAGAGAACTTCGCCCCGCGATCAGGCACACAAACCCGTTAATCTAGACATAATGCCCGGCAGGTAGGGGACTGTTCTGCAGTTTAATAATAATAAGAAGAAGATGTGGTCTCTCTGAAGGGAGATTTTGTACTCTTTTCAGGCTAAAGGGGTTATTCTGATCTTTAAATTCTATGTGTTTGGCACCAGTGAAGAAGTTCTCTTTGCTCTGCATTTAAATATGTTTTCCATCAATTATAGGAGAAATAAATCAAGATTGCGTACCCAAGACTGGGATGAACGGAAAAAGCAAGATAACTGTAGAAGTAATAGAAGAACCTCTGCCTGATGGGACTAGATTTCGGTATGAAAATGAAGGAAGGTCTGCTGCCCGTATTAAAGGAGCAAATAGCAAAGACAAGCGTAAAACGTATCCTACAATAAAAGTTAAGCTCTTTTCCATTTATTTATGATAAATACAATTACCAAACTTCCTTTTCATGGTTTTAGTTGTACCTCTTTTGCACTCAATTTGATATCTCTCATTTACTTGTAAAAATAACACAATTAAAAAAATGATTTTAAGCAGATAAGGCAAAAACGACTATCTTAATTTAAAAACAGATTGTTTTTTCAGTTAAATGTGCTTGAACTTAAAAAAATACTATTTGAAATTTTAATTGCTTAAAAAGGCGTATAGCCATCATAGTGAAAAAGCATCCAAGCCGGGACTCGAATCCGGGTCATTAGTATAGTGAACTGACGTTCTACAACTGAACAACTTGGAAAAATATCCAGCCTGGCATTTTCTCACTATATAAAATGTTGGCAAGGCTACAAACGCAGCACAAGATGGAATATTATTCTGTGAGAAGCCAACCCTGGGGCAAACACGAAACCAAAGAGAATCCAGCATCGATAATTGAATAAACGAGTCCCGGTTTGGATATTTTTTCACTATGTTGGCTATACATCTTTTAAGAAATTAAAATTTCAAATATTATGAATGCAAGGCGTGTGAAATTTTCTATGGAAAAATTTCCAAGTATTAAAAAAATACATTTAAAATCAGACTTTTAATCACGTTAATATTACAAAATAAAATTTACTGTAGACGTTTCAAGCTTTAAAGAAGCTTTTCTTCCTTACAAATGTCAATCGAACACCAAAATTAATGTCTACGCAATTTCATGTTTGAAATAATAAATCACCATGGAGTAGGACCACATATTCTGGTGCAACTGTACATACCTCATTTAGAGGAGTTTTCTGTAATCTTGTAAACCAACCTTAAAAAAAAAACTCTACTTTTATAACTTTTGGAGTTAGATTTAATTATATTAATATCTTAAAAATCTGGGATGTTGTCGGTATCTATTGTATCTATTAAATCTAACTGCACTAATTTTAATAATAGGATATTTCTAGAAGGTTGGTTTATAAGGTTACAGAAAATTCTCTTAAACGAAACATGTACAATTCCACCAGAATATGTGATCGTGCTGTGACGCATACTCTCTGGTGATTTATTATTTCAAACGCATATTTTGACCATGAACATGTTAGTAGAAGAATAATGGGCGTTCTGCATCATCAGGAGGAATGAGGAGGGAGGAGGGAGGAAAACGTGGCCTAAAGGGGATGGAAAGGTGACAGGTGAGTGATTGATAGGTAATAGATAAGGTAAGATAATGAGAAGGTTAATGAGAAGGTTAATGAGAAAGTTAATGAAGATTTTCATTACCTTAGTAAAGAAATTAATAAAACCTATCATGGAAAATTAATTTCGTTGATTTTGTTCTATTCTTATCTTTTGTTGTTGTTGTTTGTTTATTTTGTGTGTGTCTCTCATATAAGTTTCTGATAATTATCTGCGAACATATATTTTTTCTGTTAACATTAACATATATTAACATATATTTTATACTGTACCTCTTTTCCATTTCAACTAAATCTTTGTAGAACATTTCTCCATGTTCATTAGAAAAAGCTCTCATATTATCCGGAAATAAGTCCAATTGAGAATGTAAGAAGTGCACATTTAACGACATATTTTATCCCAATACTCTAAATGAAAAGAGTAAACTCTCCGCAATTTCTTTATAATTTTAAGTTTTCCTGTTTGCCAAAAAATCTTTACATCCTTCTTTAAAAGTGCTTTTCGTGCTACTTTCTCGATAACATTCAGTATATTTTTTGAAGTAGGTTCCTGAAGTTCTATTTGAGGTCTTACAAAGATACCTTCTTTCATTTTGATCCCGCTCATGCGTGGAAATTTGCTCATATATATAAAATTTCTCACAGTCTTTATTAATTGCTTTAACAAATAGTTTTATAAGTCCACTAGAGACTACCTATTCATATGGAGTAGGTAAACATATTTTTGTCTTGTCAACTAATACCTGGTATGCAACATATTTCGTGTCAGTAATATTTTCTTCTTGCAGTAGCCATGTTTTCACGGAGATCATTTATCTCTTGCTCGACTGTCCCATTCACATAAAAAACAATTATATTTTAAGAAACCTTTTTGTAACTCCATTAGAAATTCTAATTAATTATTTAGTTAGTTATTATATTAAACGAAAGAATCTGTGTGTGCCTCTGAAGAATGAAGCTATACAAAACCCCCAGTGAGTAAAATATAGTGTGTCATTTGTGATTAAATGTATGCAAATTCAAATCTCTGAATTGCAGAAGATGGTAGAAATCTTTTTCAAATAAGTGTTGAAAAAAAAAGTGGTGGCGAATCCAAAAATAAAATAAGATGCGTTTAGCGCCAACGTTTTAGCAGGGGAAAACTATTTTAATTTCCACAAAAAACATTGGTACGTGATGGAGCAATTTGATTATCATATTTGATCATTGTATCGTTAAAGATGTCAAAAACAATCACTATTTTTATAGGGAGGATTTTGATCCCGATCAGTGAATCAGTGTTAAGGGAATGAAAAATATATTTGCCAGAAACCCATAACGCATTTGAGTGATGTTATTAAATTTCTTTCTGGTTTCACATATGGCCTTCCTTAACTAAATACATGGTGATATGGAGAGCTTTCAGGTTTAATATTTAGAGAATTTTCACGACAGTTTTATTAAAAAGTATGATTAAAATTAAGAAAATTGTGAAAATTTTCACGTCTTTTTCTTTTCTTATCTTTCTCAAAATGTTACATACTTATAAATGTGTGTGTGTGTAAATGTGTAAACTTAAATACGGTGAAATAAGGTAAGTGTTATAATGCGCTAATGCAACCCCTGACTTATTAGTAAATGTTAAAATGTTACTTGAATCAATCGATCAGTTGGTATGTTTCTCGAGTCTCTTTTACACAACGTTTGATTGAGGAATAGTCAAATATAGCTCCAATACAGCATTTAGAATAGTCTAAAGTTTGATGTTCAATGATAGTAGCTTTCTCAGATTTCAGGTTTCTATTGCTCTCAAACACTGCTTGTGTCACCATTGATTTTTATATTCTTAGCTAACTTCAGATAACAAATTTTAAAAATGTGTTACTTTTTTTGTAGATATACACATGAGTTGTGGAAAAGTGTAACCACGTTAGTCACACTTACCTCAACATTTTGCTCTATTTGCACTTTTTATTTACATCAGCTCAGGGTAATATCAATGACAGTCAGTAAGTGGCTGCTTTAGAGGGTAAAATATTTTTAGCAGAGCCTTCATAAGGCATGAGCGGATACATTTTGTTTAACATATTTTTTTCTTCATTTGAAATGTAGTAGAATTCACATAATGATTCTTGTTAATATTGTTTTTTAATAAGAAGTAACCTGTGTCAAAATTTGTTTAAAATATACTATTTTTTTAACCCAAGTTACAAAACATAACTATTAAAAAGCGATTTTCTTTTCTAATGCAACATTCTTTTTAATGATCAAGTGGGACAATGCTTATAATATAAGCCTTGTAATAATTTTTTAAATATTATTTTTGGCTTAAAAACTATTTCTTGAACAGAAAAAATGTTTTTTATTAATGAAAAAAGTTACATTGCTGTATGCAACTTAACTGACTGTTTTATGTGTTTTCTTTTTAGTTTAAGGTATTATACACTACCGCTACGTACCGGTGTTTACAAATATGGTCATTACATTGTGCTCAAATAAAATATCTAAACAAGTAAAAATATATGAAATCAATAGAACTAAGAGTATATTACACCTACCCCAGGATTAAAACCGTATATTTTAAAGGCAATGTAAAGATCTTAGTTCCACTTGTCCCGAATGCCAGGGAAAGTGTAACCCCTTCACTTTAGTTGAAAAAAAATAAACACATTAAAAAATCAGATTTGAGCTAGTATACCTACTAGGATATTGAAAGGGATATAAAACCAAAAACAAGCCATTGATTATGTCTAATATTAACTCATTAAATCCTAGTGGTACCATATGGTACCGGAATAGCTGTCATCAATTTTCTTGTTTGTATACCAGAATATTTTAAGAGAGATGGTCTCTTTATCTGATTACTGAAACTTCGTAATAAAAGGAGACTAAAGTTGCTATTTTGAAAAATTGGTATGAGATGCAATTTTTGCATTTTAAAGAGAAAAATAATTCCGATTCATTAATGGGTTAAAGGTGCAAGAAAGATTTAAAACCGATCTATGCAAATACGTGGTTACACATATTCCACTTCACATTGTATCCATTTATGTGAAAATAATTTTAAGACTTTACCCTGAAATTATTGGTTTAGTTAAATTAATTCTTTAAATTAAACAATTTGTCTTATTGTAAAGAATAAAATAATTGGAGAAGGATATTTCATTTTGATGTGGATAATGTGTTTTGTATTATGCGTAATATTAATAAAAAATTGGTAGCTAGATTTACGTTTTTAATTACATAGTTAAAGAAAAGTAAAACATACTATGTATGATATATTTAATATACTTTTATATTTAATGTAAAGGTTTTTTTGCATTTTCATGATATGTAAAATATATAATTAAAATTATATGTTTGATCTTAGGTTCATGGTTATCATGGTGATGCATTTGTTGTCGTGTCTTTAGTAACAATAAATGGACCACCCTATTATCCTCATCCCCACAAACTAATCGGAAAATGTTGCAAATATGGTATGTGCTACAAAAAAATTGATGAATCTCAAATGACTTGTGTGTAAGTTCTTACTTTATGTCTTGCTGCTTGAAAAAAAATTAAATTATCTATCTGTTTTTGTTTATTTAAAATAATGTAGACAAGAATATACTCAATTAATGTAAAAATGTTTATGAAGCATAATTTCAAACTGTCTTGAAGTTTCATTTAAGGGGAAATTCTGGCCTAGAAGTTAAAAAAAAAATCAATTCTTGAATATAATAAAATTATGTATATTTAAAAGAAAATTTCGAAATTCTAAAATTACCAAGGTTACAGACTTTTAATTGGCAACTGACGCTTTGATCGGTTTTTCCTCTGCCCCCATACCAAAACGACTAATAACAATAGAAATATACTTTCAATGTATTATCCATATAAAATAACTGAAACAACGCATTCTCGATTAGGTACGTAAAGCTTATATCAACATTCAACAACTTTTTTCTTGAATTTTTGAAGGTATCCATTAACTTTAATTGTCATTTTCTCGAAACAATAGTTTCTGATTTGGTGGGATAAATATCACAAAAACAAATCGATCGATTTTAAGATACGATATATTGTTCTGATTAAAGATGATTTTTTTTGCAGGCAGTGAACCTTCAATATATTAAGTTTATGCAATATTACAGAATTTTAAGTATGGAGATTTTCAAAATGTTTAAAAATTTATGTTTGACTTTAAAATGTCAGAAAACATTTAAATTTATCTATTTTTAAACAAGTGTGTTCGGGACCAAGTTCGGTTTACTGGTTCAGCAAGAAATAAGTTTGAAAATATTTTCTTATTTTTTATTTTCAGATTAATTTCTGAATTATTTCCCGCCGCGTCCGAAAGGAATTTTTTTTTATGACTTCTGTAAAGTATATCTTTCATTGCATAAATATTTAAATATAATAAATAATCCAATCCGTTTTTATATATGATTTATACACAAGGTTAGCATAGATGAATAACCGGATTAAAAAATATATTTATTTTTCAAAACTATTACAGATATTATAACAAATGATATATGAAAATAAAGAAAATCATTCCAAGTTTTTTTTTTTATCTTGAAGTTTTCTTGAAGTTAATCTTTTAGTTACAAATGTTTGAAGATTGTACCTTTCGTAACACGATAAACATCTAATCCGTAATCTAGTTTCTTCCACACATGTTGTAGTTTTATACTGTCAACGGGGGCTTAATGCAGCACTGAACAGTTCTTTGAGTGTTTTCGGCAATGGTGGTACTTAAACAAGACCTTTATTAATAAAAACAAATCACAAGTTCTAACATCCGGGGGTCTTGGTTGCAATATGAATAAGAGTAAATCATCGTTTCCCACACGTCCAATAAAATGTTGAGCGACTGTTAAAAAGTCAACGTGGAAAGTTTTTCTTTATTTTTATATATACAGGCTGTCCAAAAAGTCTGGAAACGGTCGAATAACTCGAGAAATATACATCGGTTTGAAAAATGGAAAAATAAGTGTTCAATATTTTAGAAAATTTTATTTTGGGATTTCAAACTTGCCTTTTTTCTAAAATACTGAACACGTATTTTTTCCGTTTTTCAATCCGATGTATATTTCTCGAGTTAATCGACCGTTTCCAGACTTTTCAGTGGAAATGATTCTCACTGCATTTTACTAGGGATCCTACATTAGAGAGAGATTGGACATTGACGGAAAGTCCGCCATATTAGTTACAAAGCAGGTGGAACGCCGTAGAACGCAATGCATTTTCATCCGCGTCCAACACTTTTTATTCTATTAAAGTCACCAGAAATTCATTTCATATGCCTTCACAGAGTCATTCAGAACATAAACATAAGCACAATTCCGTTTTAATGAATAAGAATTCTCAGAAAATGCTTTTTCTTTTATTCGGCTGAATTGCAGGGTTAACATTTCGGGACTTTACATTACGCTTAAAATATTCGAATTTTATTATAAACAAATATTCAAGTTTTTGGTTTTTTTTCCCACTTAAAATAAACATTTTAATTTATGCATAACACAAGAAATGCTACATAATGTAATTTTTGTAGCGTGGGTATTTATTTTTTACTTTCCTCTGTTTAAATGGTCATGACTCATGATATAGATTAGTTAGGTTACTTTTTTAAGTAAATAAATAAAATTTCTTAGAGGGAACTCTTTTAATTTTATAAGGTTAAAAATATATCATTTAATAGCAATAAGAAATTTAAAAAAAAATACTGAAATATTCAGAAAAGTATAAATTTTTTAAACTTATTCCTAATATACCTTCTTTATTAATGTATTTACATTAATAAATTTAGATAGTTTTAAAGAAACTAATTGGTTGTATGAAATTAAAAAGCTTCAATTCTCTAGAATAATACACTTTATAATACTAAGTATATCTAAATATGCAAAAAAAAAAAAAAAAAAAATACATTCCGAGAAACTGAATAAAAAAATTTACACACATATGCTTAGTAATGTTTATTTATATAGAGGTTTATATATTGTGAATTTATATATTTTTGCAATTGTCAGAGTCAGCGCTTTTATACATAGATATTTTTTTTATGCGGAAAATTTAAATGCTTACGTCTTGTGCTCTCAAATTCCGCGGATATGTAAAAAAGAAATTATTAAAAAATGAACAGTTTAACAATTTATTCAATTATTCCGTATAATTTATAAACAATTTCATATTTTAAAAAGAGTGCACTATATACAATTTTATTCTGTATTACGTTCTTAAAATAAATGTTTCAAAATGTAAACAGAAATTCATCGCCAATAACGTTTGTCAATTACCGCCAACTGTGTCAAACTTCGAAACTCCAAATTATTTACACGTTTTGCTCACTCACTACAAAAAGATTTAAATCAAAATTAGTTTTAAAATTTAAAACAAGAGACGCAGAAACGAAATTGCTTTGTTTGTGTTACTCATTTCGATAGTTATTATTTAATGAAACTGTTTAAAGTTGACCGCATACTCAACAATTGAACTCTGACAATTTAAAATATCTTACAAAATAAATAAACATTACTAAATATTAAAAAGTAACTATAAACAACAAAAGAAAATTATTAATAGTGTACTAAGTCTTGATACAATATTTAAAATGTTGAATCTTTAAAATCCAAATTTTCTTTAGAAATCAATACCAGCGTATACATACGACGTAACTAAAATGGCGGATTTGTCAAATCTGCCGGCGATGCAATGTCCAATCTCTCTCTAATGTAGGATCCCTACATTTTACTCGATTACAGCGCCATCTATGATTTTCCGAAGAAAATGTTAAATACAAAAGCTACGTATTTTTCCCGTACAATCTGAATCTGCAATAAAAAAGTGCGATTATTATTTAAGATGTCAAAGTTGCCCCCTTTTCCCCCCATGGTCAGAGTTGGGGGACAACTTTGATATCCTTAAACAGATTTTTCAAAAATATTGAACATGCATTTTTTTGTTTTACAATCCGATGTATATTTCTCGAGTTATTCGACCGTTTCCAGACTTTTCAATGGAAGCGATTCTTACTGTATTTTACTTGATTACAGCTCCATCTACGATTTTCCGAAGAAAAGGTTAAATACAAAAGTTACGTATTTTTTTCCGTAGAATCCGAATCTGGAATAATAAAGTGGGTTTTCATTTAAGATTTCAAAGTTGTCTCCCTTTTCCCCCAGGGGGCAGAGTTTGGGGCAACATTGATATCCCATAATAGATTTTTCAAAAATATTGAAGCCCTATTTTCCATTTTTAAATCCGATGTCATTCGACCGTTTCCAGACTTTTCGGAAACTATATCACTATATAAACTATATATTTTTTTCTATATCACTTATTATAATATGGCTAATAGATTTGAAAATATAAATTTTTAAAATCCGGCCATTCGCCGATTTCATTTATGCTAACTGTATATAATACAATAAAAAATTACAGACTGCGATCGTTTTTAGTTTTTTATTAAACAAAATCCTAAAAATGTCCTATTATTTACCAATATAGACCAGAACCTCCCTTTAATTGTGTTTAGGTTACAAAACGGTGAGAAAACAATTTTCCTATTTTGTAAAGATCTGTAATTAAAATTATTGAATATTTTGTTACCATATTTTGAATATACCACATATTTTTACCAATATTGAATTACTATATTTTGTATTTAGACTTTCGAAGGTATAAGACCATAAATTCCGTAAAAAAAGTTAACAGAGTTAAAATACCAAAGCTTTGTGGCAGTTTAGTAAACCAAGGCTTGACGCATACTATGCACAAATTGTCAGTCATTCAAATGGATTATTAATACAAACGTTCCTAATTATTTTTTTACAGGAAGTTAGTGGTATTGCTATAGTAAACGCATTAAAAATCAGAACAGCAAAGAAAAACATGCGAAAATTACCATCTACAATCGTAAAAAAATTCCGAATTCCTTTGTGCAGCTCTGTAAATGATCTATACTGCATAGTATACAAAAATTTAGGTAAGAAATGCATAACACAGCTGAAAATTAGCCTCCAGCAATTTCCGCCAATAAGCGAAAATGTAATCGAATTCCTTTGTGGAACCATGTATATGATCGATAGAATTTATAGATACCAAGTAAAATGCAAAATAAATGTTAAATTTAAAAACTCATTTCCACAATTGAACACTCACTTCCAAGAATTGTTGCTCATAGACAGTACTGTAACCAAATCCTTTTGTGTGCCCCTGTAAATGAACTATAATTACAATGCACACCATAATCTATAGTAATCATCTTGTAGTGAACTTCACTGATCAGTTCAATATGTTTGGAAAAGTGCACATCATTAAAATATGTTTTTGAAAATGACTCAGAAGAGTCGAAACATGTAAAACAACTAATAAAAGTTATTTTAATTTATATTATAGTTGTTAATTTTACACCTTTAGCATTTAAAAGTAATATACTATATTACAAGGTGTTATATTTTATTATATTGTTATTAAAATACACTGCAACCGATTTTTCCCCATAGACCATAATGTAACGGCATTCTTTCGAGTGCCCTCTGCAAACGAACTAGAAATGCTACACACTTCATTTCCACTACCGAACATGCCATGGTAATTAATAACATAGATCAATTGCATAGAAATCCGACTATATGTAGGGGAGTTATAGAACAGACAGACGACCAGACAAACCGATTTCATAAACAATTTTCAACAATATTGAAAAATGTTAAAAATCTATTTTACAACTCATTAATTCAATAAATCTGGCTGATTTTCTTTCCAACAGTACTAAAATTACACCTATCATCAACTTTTCTATTAAATGTCTCTGAAATGTTTTCCGGAGTTCATCACTAAATGTCTTTAAAAGTCTAAATATAAATATCGTCTCACGGCGTTCACACTTTTTAGATACCGGCGCCCCTGACAGGGAAAATTATTTTGTAATCATCCTGTGTATTTCAAACTGAATATCATACTTTTTTTTTACTTCTAAATATAATATTAAAACTTTTTATTTTTTAAAAAGTTAAACTGAAGAATTTAGTGTTTAGGAAATTTAATTACAGCTATAATATATATATACAGGGTGTCCCAGCTAAGATGTTACAAACTTCGAGGGGAGATAGGGTACACCGAGACGTCTCGGAATTACATAGGAGTGTAGGTTGGAAACGCCTTCCTGACACGACAGAGGGCTTTGAAATATGTGAGGATGTTTCAAGCGTTCTTGTTTCGAAGCTTAATTTCGCATTTTAGACGTAAAACACAAGGAAAGGAAAGGACACAAAATAGGAGGGAAAAAAGGCGTTTATTACTCGCCGTCAAAAACATAAAAACAAAAGTAACAAAAGGGAAGTACAACTCACATCAAAGGATGTGTTCAAATTGACGACCCCATGTGATTCAGGCCTCACATCTTCGCTGCATGGAAGTTCGAACATCCGCAAACATTCCAGGAGTATCTTGGATTTCCTCGGCAGCTGCAAACCTGTTCGTCTTATCCACTATGACACCACTCTCTTAACTCCGGAGCCAAGGATCAGCTTTGTGTGATCCAGCCTTTTCAATGCCCTTACTGCATCAGGAAGGCGTTTTAGACCCGGCATTCCTATCTGATTATGAGTCATCTTCTTCTTAGCTGGGACACCCTGTATATAATTTTAGCGTTTTTCCTTACTATTTTATTACAGCTTTTCAGATCTGAGAATACAGTGTGTTAAAAGAAAAGAAGTTCATGCATCTCTTGAATTACGTGAAAAACATAAAGTTGATCCGTTTGGAAGTAAGTTATGTGAAATCTGTATAACTCTAGACGTAAAATTTACAGAGAAATTTATGATTAATGGAAAGAGTAAAAACCATCTAAAAATTATTTTTTCCACATTCATTCATAAAAAATCTTAGTTCTTATTCATGGATTCGATCTAAAAAATAATGTTTTTTTTTATTATAGTATAATTCATAATAAAATTAAAGGCATATAATATATTTTTAATTTATATATTTTATTTCCTAATTAATTTACTTTTTTCACCTTAAAATACTTTTTTCTACACTTTCCGATCTCAAAATTATTTTATTCTACAACTTATATTTTAACTGTCCTGTCTTAAAATCATTCCATTTGCAACATTATATTTCTTTCACGAGCCTAGATTTTTATTTTTTCGAGAAGAGTTGTATCAAGTTCCCGCTTTTTTTAGGACTACTTTACACTTTTTTGTTTGTTCATACGCGGCAATGAAGAGCTTTTGGGTTTGCTGATTGGCTGGAAATCCAGTCAAATATGGTTTTTAGACTTTTCACTGTATTTATGCGCGCGTTTGCTAAAAAACTATTTGCACCCTGTGGGAGCGTAAAATTTCCTATTCATAGTTGATTGAAAAAATTGTGGCAGTCATCATGCGGCTTTCTATGAGGAACTTTTGCCTTACTGGATATTTCTGTTTTAAAACTTATTTTATGTATTAGTAATATGGATAGAAGCGAGGTGGAATGCCATCGAACAGTGTGTCATGCCAGAGAATTATGATCAGTAGTAATGAATGTAAGGCTCTCAGTACTTATCATCATTATCTGAAATTATGTTAATAAAATTTGCGTCCTCTATCAACCTGCGGATTTTATAATTGGAAATAGTGTAGTGAATTTTATGAATCCATATGTCTTGGTTTGGGCCGATCCCACTGCTCTTTTTTTAACATCTGATTTCTATAGGGTTGCAGTGATGAAATAATAGGACTTCTATGCAAATTTCTCATTATTGAGCTCCATATATAACAGGATTTCTGAGTCGGCGGTCAGAATGTTGCAAGGCAAATCAAGCTTGCTATGCAAAGGGATAAAATAGTCCGCCGTTGCCGATGTTAGATATCAGCGTTGTAATTTACTATAATCCTAATTTATGGTTCTATAATTAAGCTATATCGTATAAAGCAATGCGATAAACACACTGTAAACAAATTGCAGTAAAATTACGGGCAGAGGCCGGCAGCAGAGATTCCAGTCATACCCTGTAAAAAAAAAAAAAAAAAAAAAAAAAAAAAAAAATCCATGCTCATCATTTTGTGCAGCCCGTAATTTTACGGGGCAAAGTAATATAGCATTATAATGCGCAGGATATAATGCACTTTAAAACACAATAACACTTTGCTTACTGTTTCGTAGCACGTAGCACGTTAGATAATCATCGAAGAATCGCTGTTTTGGCGGGTTAAAATTTTCGAAACACGAGTAAAATGAAGGGTTACACCCTAGTGGAGGACAATGTACGGAGTCGTACCGCATTTTTGCTAACATATGGGCTAGAACTGTAAGAATATGTGGATTGCTCTTAATTTTCTAAGTATCTAAGGGAAAAGGCCGCTTATTTAGTGGATCAGACCGTTTGTCATCAAATAAGGCTGTTGCCCGTGAAAATTGAAGGACAAACGCTCATAAATTTACAGTGTTTTTTCTGAGAGTGCAGCATGTTTTGTCATGAATGTGAATTAAAATTATCGTCAATGTATCCTTCCGCGCTGATCGCTGTAAATCATGTTGTGGAACAGGAACCCTGATCTCCTGTTATATATGGAGCTCTGTGTTCCTCATTAATGTGGTTCCAGATCGTCACATATTTTTAAGAAGCCAGCAGGATTTTTACAGAATTTGACAGGATTTCAAGGATTTTTTTTTTTGTTTGGATTTTGGCAGAAAAGCTAGTGCTATTGTATTTACTTTCTAGCGATGCCTTTAGACATCTCTTGATCGCTTTACTAACAATGTGTAATAAACAATCTTGTTTGGCCTTTCACTTTACAATCTTTTTTGGCCATCAGAGATTAACAAAAAAAAAACACATTGAAATCATTTATTGTAGATTAATTTATTGCTTACTTTGCAAAAAAAAATATATATATATAAAAATATTTGGAATATTTTTTTTGAGTATACGTTCTAACAAACAATGTGAAAAATTCAAAACATGGCACAGTGCAAAATCCCACATCCCACATCACACAGCTCACAATAGTACCTAGTTACTTTTTTTATGCTTTTATCTTTACTATCTCGTTTGCTGCAACTGACGGCACATTTTGTTGCTAGTTTTTCAGTTGATTGAATATATTTCACAAAATGTCTCTCAGTTAGTCGGAGTGGTGTTTCGAATGACGGCCTATCACTTTTGCGGGACATTGGTTTCTTTATAAATCATTTCATTTACCAAATCTAGTCGACACTGAAGCTACATTATAGAACCTCCATTTTTCTTATATAGGACATAAGAATTACATTGATGGAATAATTGAAAAAATAATGTTTGTAATACTTTTTTTCATATTTCCTTGGGATGGCATAACATGCCAAATTTTAGTTCGACGCCACAGTTTGTTTCATTATAGTCGACAACCAAATTTGGTTCCAGCTTTTCTCCTGCAGATGATTTCACTGTACTCATCTCCGAATTATGAATAGTTGAAATAAGTGTGACTTTTTTTCAATCTTTTCATTTAAAAATGGGAGATTTTCTGTGTCGAAATGCTATGGTGTTACCTTTTTAGTACGTTTTAGTTTCCATATTATTAGGAACTTCTTCTTTATTAAGATTGATCATCCCATACGTTTCCAATTTGTATTTGACAAGCGTATGAGTCCAAGTGGGAGAATAATAATAATTATCCAATGTTACACAGTATCCCTTATGTAGGAAAAACGCCATTAGCGTCAGAACCACTTGCATAGATATTGAAAATTATTGCTCAAAAATTCCTCATCAAAAAGTGCGAATTTGCCTGTAAATTTTATTGATGATAAAATGTATCCACTTTTTACCTCGCATAAGACATATATCTTTATATAAATCTGGTCTTTTTCAAAGGTAAGTACTGCTTCCAAGCAAGTCTGCATTTATATAAAAGAAGACTTATATCAATAGATACATCATGTTCTAAGATAAGAACCTGTTTACTTACATCGTTTATTTTAGAATAAATAGAGCAAATTGTATTCAGTTTTGGATTGAGATGTGTATCATAAATTTCAGCATTAGAAAAATGGAGACGTTTCAAATTGTGATATCATCTCTATGATATCAGTTTCCTGAAGAAAAGGGTAAATAATTTCTAATTATTCGACGAATACTATTGTTCAACAGCTTTTTTTTTAATATGCCTGCATGATGCAAATACAAAATAAAATTCTTACCTCTTTTTTATAAGTCGAACGAAATTTCTACTGCTTTTAATGATTTTTACTTTCTTCTATCTTTACAAGAAGAAAGTATTGGATTCATGAAAATTTTCAACTTCCGGTTTTCGAAAGATTTATACGTTTTAGAAGGTCCTGAACACGATTTGACTATTTTTCGAAAATGTCTGTCTGTGACTCTGTCTGTCTGTTTGTCTGTATGTGACAAACATTTTGTGGGCGCTCTATCTCAAGAACTAATGCTCGGAATTTAATAAAACTTTATATTCAGTTAGTCCCTGATATAAATTGGGGCTGATTAGGTTTTGGTAAAAATCGCCCAGCAGGTAGCGTGGTATGCAGCAATTTTTGCGATTTACGCAATAGCTCTATCTCAAGAACTAATGCTCGGAATTTAATAAAACTTTATATTCAGTTAGTCTCTGATATAACTTGGTGCTGATTAGCTTTTGTTAAAAATCGCCCAGCAGGTGGCGCTGCTATGCAGCATTTTTCGCGATATCCGCAATAGCTCTATCTCAAGAACTAATGCTCGGAATTTAATAAAACTTTATATTCAGTTAGTCTCTGATATAAATTGGTGCTGATTACTTTTTGGTAAAAATCACCCAGCAGGTGGCGCTGCTATGCAGCATTTTGCAGGGTTTACACGATTTTAGCGAAAGTCAAATCTCAAGAAGTAATACACGGAATTTAATAAAACTTGAGTTTCAGTTAGATCTTGATATAAATTGGTACTGATTCTTTTTAATGTATGCGAAACCTGTGTGAGATAGAAGAAAGTTTTGGGATTGACACATCCGACTAGTTAGATTTGTAGGAATAAAGACATTGTTCTGAATGTATATTAGTTTAAACCCCAATCAGCTGTATCATATAATAGTCGAAAAAATATCAGAAATACTGAATCAAAATATCATTACTAAAATTTACCACTATTCCAGGGTATTCTGTAAAATTGAATTGAGGACGATCAGGGCACACTGTTTTTTTTCTACCCACATTCTTACTGAACTCATATCATCGGCTTCTGATTCACGAGACCCTGAATAAATGTCATCACTAGATAAATGAGAGCTATCGTCTTCTGACTGAAATATATTGAAGTCACGGTCCTCGGACTTGCATTCTGAATCCATTATAAAAGCCATTTTTACATACAACATTAACTAACGAAAGCCGATTTACAGAAAATATAAACAAAAATAGTAAGACTTAAAAATAAAATAGTAGGACTATAGTTGCGACATCAATTGACAATTTTCCGAAATACAAAAAAAAAAAAAAAAAAAAAAAAAAAGACAAGGGCCAACCGCAATATAACGCGACGTGTATGTAGCTACGAATTCACTTTCGACGATCAATTTTTCTCTTCTCTTTTTTTATACTGCTAACCAAGCCTCTACCTGTCGGGCATGACTGCCTAGCTTGACGAGTTAGTACGTGGGCGCAGGGCGATATTCGCATGATCACAACATAACTGTGACTGACATGAGTGTTGTTGGCATCGCTGCAGTGCTCTCTAGTAGTTTGCTACAGTTTTTTTTTTTTTTTTTTTTTTTTTGCCAGTTCAAGGATTATATTTAACTTTGGTGAATTGGCAGATTAAAAAAAAAAAAGAAAAGAAGAATTGGTCTCGTAATTTAGAACCTTGATCAAGTGACGAGATCTTCACCTGACTAGGCACCTCCAGAGGAACATAGGGAACTTGGATGACTTTGCACCCACAGCGGATTTTACATGCACCAGGCGCCATTAGTGTACATGGCTTCGTATATGCTGTCTCAAACCGCTTAAGGTTGTCTACTTACTATTTGTATTTGTTAACCTTGGGCGTTTTTATCGCCATTCTTATGGTTTTTTGTCACTTGTTGTTTTACATATTTGTCATGTCTGTTGGCTTTTTACGTTCATGGTGGGTTGTCGCTGTAGTGTTTATTGCCACTTTTATGGGCTGATTTCACTTTTTGTTTCATTTGTCTTTGTCAAGGTTTTTGCTGCCTTTATGAACTCACCCCTGTTGTGGGTTGTTTCTGTCTATTATCATTGATTGGGTATTTGTCTCTATTTTGATACATTCATAACTCTAGCTTGTGTTAGTACTGGTTGTCACATTTTGAAACTTGGTCCCCTTGCGAGAGTTTCACTGGTTATTGTGTCACTATCGTGGGTTTTGTCACATTGTAAGTTTTGTTTCTGGTGGTTGTCACATTTCTGGATGTTGGGCACTCATTTTTGTTGGTTTTGTCACTTTATCTCACCCGTGCATTATAGCTGGGGGATTTATATTTTTTCCTTCGTGAATACGCTTAATCAGTCCATTGAATCCTAATGGCTGGTATCTCTGATTTTGAATTTTGTGCAACTTGGTTGATTTGTTATTTGAAACTCACTCTGGTGTAATACCAGCCAACGTCATTTCCTGACTTCCATTTTGTTGATCCAAAAAAGAAACACACAACCTTCACAACAGATGGCAGCATCAACGAATTCAACCCCTATCACACAAAGCCTCATACAAAATAGCTAAAGAGCGCAAGCCAATATCTAAATAAGAAGTCTTCTTCACTGAAATTGAATGTGTAGCGACATCATCTCGTTACAGTACAACAACTTAAACCAACACTATATAGAGTCTCTAGCACGGAACAATTGAGCTAGTCTTTTACTCGGTACTATATGCCGCTCGTCTTCTTTACTAAATTTCTCTAATTCAATCCCAGCCAGCGCCATTTCTTGACTTCTATACCAATGTTATATACAGGGTGATCCTAATTAAAGTTCAACTTTCAAAATCTGTAAAAAAGAACCACTGGTCATAATGACCTGCAATTTGACCTGAATATACGCGAAGAAGGGGGAAATGGTATGACATAAGAAACACAATTAGTTCGAAATTTTAGCAATAGATGGCGCTTTATTCATGATAATATGCAAAATAAAAAAGTGGCATGCGTACCACACATTGCATTTGTTATAAAAATTCGCGGTACCTGCCGTTTCCTTCATATTGCGACTGGGAAGCTCGTCATGACTCTCTCAATGAAGAATAGCGCTCTGCTTGTCAAGCTATTTTACATGAACGGTGACTGTGTGAAAGTAGCTCTGAAGAAGTTGAAGAACAAGGGTATGATAAAAGACTACGGTCCGATGTCTTCCAATGGTCTGAAGAAATGATTAAGAAATTCGAAGACAGAGGTTCATTTGAACTGAAGTCTGGCATAGGTAGGGAACCGATTGCTTTAACGGCAATAGAAGATGTGGCAACAGCATTGCAGGAAAACACGAGCAGTGGTATCGAAAGTTGCACTGCTCGATGAATTCTCGATCGTTAAAAATGCCTGTGAACACGGTGCATAAAATTTTATAAACCATCCTGCATTTCTATTCATCCAAAATTACCCATGTTCAGGAGTTGCATCCTCCTAACCCCAAACTTTTGCTCTAGAATTTCTTGCTCGCATGGAAGTAGAGAATGAATGGCCATGGAACATTTTGTGGACAGACGAATCCCATTTCCATCTCCAAGGGTATGTAAATACTCAGAATTGCACTATATGGGCAACGGAAAATCCTTCGGATTTTAACCAGTACCTCTTCATTCTGTAAAGGTAACTGTGTGTTGTGGGTTTACGGCATCGTTTATTGTAGAATTATTCTGTCTCGAGCAGATAGGTTCTTCGAGTCTTGATACCTGTAACGTCAATTGTGAACGCTATAAAACTGTTTTACGCAACCATGCAATTCCAGGACTTCAACAACGTCAGTGTGTGGGTAATATAATTTTCCTGCAAAATGACGCTCCTCCAAACATTGTAAATCTATTGAAGCAGCTGCTCAACATGCATTTCGGAAATGATAGAATTATCAGTCTTATTTTCCAATAGCCTCGCCGCCAAGATCGCCTGATCCTAATCCTTGTGATTTTTGCTGTGGGGTTATCTGAAAATATTGTATTCAGTGATTCGATTGCCAGCTTAACTGAATTCAAGACACGCATTGTGCAACGCATTTGCATCGTCACCACTGATATATTCTGATCTATTGTGGAACATGCTGTTTCTCGGTATAATCAGTACAGTCATGTACATTGAACAGAACTGTTTATTTAACCTGTAACTCACGCAATAGCTGTTGCATTAGGTTCCAATGTCACTGGTAGCTAAATCCATTTATATTATGACAAGTAAAGAGCCATCTATAGCTAAAATTTCAAACTATTTCTATGTCATACCATTTACCGCTTTTTCGCGTATAATCTTGTCAAATTTTCAGGTCATTATGATCAGTGGTTCTTTTTTTAATAGTTTTTTTGAAATTTGAACTTTAATTAAGGTAAAGCTAGGAAAGTCTGCGCACAATTAAAAAGAATACCAATAAAAATTCGAAATATAATTTTTTTGCTAAACTATCCATGAATAATTTTTACTTCATTTGTTTTTTATACATTTCCATTGCTATTTTGTTGTTATGTTTTAATTTAATAGAACAGTTGTAATAAAACCAAGAAAGTTATTTAGCGCAATCTGTCCTTACAGGGTTGGTGTGATTACGCACATGGGTAGGAGAGATTGTTACTAATAATAACTACAATTAAATTGTTAACAATAATAATTACTCTTAAATGACATTGTTGTAAGGTTTTTGTGAACAAATATTTTTGTATTAGGAGTGAATGTTTCAACTTAATGATTAAAGAATCAGAAAAAGGAAATAATTTAAAAAACGATTAAAAAATTTTAATTAAAGGGGAAAAAATTAAAGAATCGGAAAAAGCAAGTCCAGATAAGATTACAAAATAACATTAAGTTACTTGAAAACACGTTTAACTTAAAATTAGTCCATTTTCATTTTTCATTTGTTTATGCAAATTTACTAATAAGCTGCGTAATCTCTCCTAGCATGGAAACTAATGGGAACAATGCGCCATCTCTCCGAAGTAGCAGATGCGCAAACTTTCCAATTTCGGTGGGAGAGATTGCGGGGCCTTTTATTAAAACATGGCCGCTACTAAAACGAACCATTGATGTGCATATTGTTAATCTAGATTAGTAGCTTATGCGAAATCGTTTAAGTTTAAAATATTTTGTACTCCTGACATTGTATAGACATTCTGATGAATAGCTATGGAAATTGAAGCACTTACTTTGGGGAAAAACAAAATAGCAATGTTTTATCTTAGACGCTCAAAACAATCAACGTGATTTTTCAAGTAGACACTCCACTACTGCTGTTGTACAACTACCTGGAGTCGCTGAGCGCTCACTCTAATCCTTCCTCCCGAACCTCTATGTGCGCAATCTCTCCGACCGCGCCATCTCTCCTGGCTTTACCTTATAGCCACCGTGTATTCTACAAGTAGTTGTGAAATACAAACATTCAGTCAGATTTTAATATGATAGATTCAGTAAATATTGGAAAAGAAAATAGTAATTAAGTAAGCAGTTTCCAAACAGATTAAAATCAGATACATGTGTCGAGCAACAGTGCCGCTCATCCAACCGCGTGTGATTTAATTTAAATGTATAGTAAATGCGTTTATATATACTGTGACATTTTTTATTTTATTGTTTGCATTTATTGATTTTATGTCTATTTTATTTTAGCTGGATTTTCTCATTCGTTGGATGCTAGCAAAATAAACTTTAATGCCGTGAGATTGTGCTTTCAAGTTCTTTTGCCAGATAAAAATGGCAAATATTGTATTCCTGTCCCTCCTGCAATAAGTTTACCCATTTATGACACTAGTAAGTAAAAGTTATCGATATTTTATTTATCAATTGGGTTTACTTTGTGTTTAATAATTTCAATGCAGCTTTGTTTGCAAGGTTTCGTGCTTTTTGAAGTGACAAAACATGCCATGCCTAACAAATAGCAGAATTTTGCTTTTGTTTTATACTGAATTATTTGAAAATTGTATCTGTAGATATCGTGCACTATAATACTCTAAAGTTCGCCATGAGATTCAGATACGGACTATTTGCCGGTCAGTGTAGTGTGGGTACTTATTATCGTCAAGCCACATTTTTGGTGATTTTTCAGAGTGAACTGACGCATTGTCTTGTTGAAAAATATAATCCATAGTTATTCTCAGCCTGGTTCAAAAAATGACATTCTAACAAGTGAATATACGTATATGTCTATTTTGTCATCCATCTATGAAAGTAATTTTGATCTTACATCCTAAGGAAAAAAGCGGCCCAAATCAATAGTAAGTCTCCGCCTTGTTGATGCGTGGAAAATATGTGATTTTCATTTCGATGGTCATGACAGTATGAATGAATACCACCTGTACCATCGAAATTAATCTTATTTTTATCAATAAAACTAATTTTAAAATAATAATTCGTTTCTTGCTTCAGAGGTTTCTCTTCCACCTGAATGCGAGTATTTTAATGGTTAGATGTTAAACGCGGGCAAATAAGGGTGGTTTTAACTATTTAACACATTCAAGAACAAGGTACTTCTGTTACTAAACCGTTAAAATGATTGATTGACATTAGGATTTACAAATGATTTTATTTGAAAATAAGCAACAGCTTTTCTTCACGCAAGATATAAAGGCGAAATTTTCTCTCAAAATTCAGGTACCAATGTGGCATTTGGAAATTAAAATTAAGTGGGACATATATGTCCCACCGCCTTTCAAGGGGTTAGGGAAGCCCGATCTTTTAATTGTTCATATCGTCCGTACTAATGCTGCCATCTTAATCTGGTTCCCACTTTCCTTTGATGTCATTCTTTTACTTGCCAACGTGCCAATAATCAAACGTTCTGATCGATCGTTTCAAAAGTATTCTCAATCTTTCTGTAAATTTTGAATTACCACAAGTAATCAAACTAGGTAAGAAATTAAAAATAACAATCTTTGAATGTTTAGTTCTTACAACAATTACGATATCATTATAAATTATAGGATATCGCTCCTTTTGAAGTCAGAAAGAAACTGCCCTCTCTCTATCATCAAAACTTGTTGATAATTGAAAGAAAGTGATCAGAATGTTTCTGAAATGTTTTGTTAAATCCGGAATATACGTTTTTCGGGTGCTATCCATTCTCCGTTAAACATTTTCACCTGCGTAATTTGATTTATACATGCAAGAAAAAAAATAGTATTAATTTTAATGTAAATATTAAAATTTTAATTTATCATGTTTGTCTGTAAAACATGTTTGTTGAATATGAAAATGTTTACTTGAGAATTGATAGCATCCGAAAATTACGAAACGCAGTTTTGAAATAATTATGATCTTCTTATCATTTTCCACCAGCATAACTTTAAAAAATACACTCTAAAAAAATATTTCTTAATCTTCGAAAATATATCATAACTACGAATGGAAATGTACTGTAACTTATTCCTGGTTATTATTCCAAAATTCCGAAAATTGTACTTCATATTTAGAAACCTCAGAAGCCATTATATTTTTCATAAAAATAAAGTTTATTTTGCTGCTATCGAAATTCGGAAACGTTTCCGATTAGTTTAAAAAAAGTTTTCTCAACTCGGAATATACGTTTTTCGGGAGTTATCAATTCACAGTGAACCATTTTCAGTTGGGTAATTGAACTTATGCATGCAAGAATAATAAAAAATATTATAAACTAGCTAACCCGCCCGGCGTTGCCCGGGCCCGAGATAATTACAATCTCAGAGAAAGGCGTTAACCCCCTCCCTCCCCATACCCGCAAATATAATGAATAATTTGTTCAAGAGAACCACCGTCACCTACATTAACACGATCATTAAAAAAAGAATTACATTTTTCTGATAATTAGAACATAACGAAGACGCTATGCTAAAATAGCAGGCAGATGACACCCCTTCCCGACCTCAATTTCAAATCTATATCTTAATTAGTTACCTAAATTTTTGTTCATTAGTAAAAATTTTCAATTATTTCCTTTCATTTTCGCAAACTAAATGGAGGGTTCGGCCCGAGAAACAGATCTCTTTGTAGTTCAGTTTTTAATGAAAGCAGATCCCTGTCTGAAACTTTCTCGGATTGTTTTCACTGGCGCCGGCAGATTTTTGGCAGTTTTTTGCATAAATAAAAAAAATACCAACCGAATTTTTCAAAAATCACATATTCAGATACAGAATATTTTTTTACATATGCTCAGAAATTTTCAAATTGATATCTCAATTAGTTTTCTTAAAATTCGCTAATTAGTAAAATAATTTCGAATTTGTTCATTTCCGCTTACAAATCCAACGCGCCAGTTCGGTTCTTTCGCCATTTTGACTTAAAAGATGACATTTTAGAAGCGATGGTTAATGAGAATCTAATTAATATCTAGGCTAATTATCAAAATATTAAAATTCTGAGGCTCAGGTGCACATGGCCAGACCTTGGACTATCCACACCTAAATTTCCAGACTTCTAGATGGGTTAGATTTTGCTAGCCATCGCCAACAGACACACACACAGACACACACACACGGACACACACATAGAGCGAAACTTTCTTTTATTAATATAGATATAAAATATTAATATTAATAAATTTGCAATAGAAAGTTTCAAGAATTCTCGCTAAACTATCCGCAGCTCAAGCAAGAACTTAAGAATTGCCAATTTGTAGTGACAAAATTGCCTGTTAGAAGTGTTCTAATTTTTTATTTAATGTTTTTAAAAAAAAAATCTTATTATCCAAATTTTTATGAGTATTAAAAAAAATGTTTCCTAAGCATGGGTATAATTTTTGTGTGAAAATATTAATATTTAACTGAAAAAAAAAAAAAAAAAAAAAAAAAAAACAGTAATTCATGAAACACTCGACTTTCATCCAAAGATTTCTAACGAAAAACGTCCCTCTAAAATGTTTCAAATAGATGGTGATGGCGCTCGAGTAGGACAGTTGCATCAGTTCTTCTGCGTTAATGACACTTTCAGTTTCGCGTCGGCAGATGGCGCTACGTGTGCCCGGTTGTATGTTTGTAACGGCAGAGCCGTGCGACCACTATTTCCTTAGAAATCCTTATTTTTGCATCGCTACTCTGGTTTATTTAATTACTTCTGTGAAGAATCGATGCAACCAACCAGTGAACCAACCAACCCAAGAGAATAAAAGCGTATTTTTAATGAGAGTGTTTTGTGCATTTTAATTAATGTTTCAGAAAGTAATTAAAATATTAAAATTCTGAAGTAATGTTGCACCAGGAGAGGGTTTGGACTACCTAAATCTAAATTTCCAGCCTTCTAGGTGGGCTAAATTTTCCTAGCCATCGCCAACAGACACACACACACACAGACACACACACAGAGCGAAACTTTCTTTTATTAGTATAGATTTTAATGTATAAATATTAATGCTTTTAATATATCATGTTTGTATTTAAAACATGTTCGTTGAAAATGAAAAGGTTTACTTGAGAATTGATAGCATCCGCAAACCTATATTCCGGCTTGAGAAAGCTGATTAATACACTACAGAAACTACTTAGAAAACGTATCCAAAAATCAGAGATAGCAAAAAAACCTTTGTTTTTTATGAATGTTTCTTTAAATTTCGAAAATATATTGTTTTCTCAGGTTTCTAAAAATGAAGAATGCTTTTCGGAATCGTATGTAAACCGGGCGAGGTTATTGTATATTTTAGTTCGTCGTTATATTATACTTTCCTAGATGAAGAAACATCTGCCTTTTTTCACAGTGTACATACTTTAAAAATATACTTACAATTTGCGTAAACGATTGGTTTAATATTAATCGAAATAGGGTGAAACTCCCAGTTATTGACACCTAACCAGTAACTGACACTTGAGGAAAAGTCTAACTCAAATAAGCATTTTGTTGTTAAATTCTGCAAAGTAATAGCATTTAGTGATAAATGAGATACTTATTTTTATTTTGGAGTCAATTTATTCACCACTAGAGGGCCAAGAACATATTTAATGAGGAAGAAACTTTGAAGAAGACAAAAAGTACCATTTTGAAGTAACCATCTTATTTCTAACATTAAGGAAGTGTTTTTCTAATCTATTTGTAATGCAACCATCTTATTTTTTTCCCCTTAAAGTTATACTTGTAGAAATTAGTTTAAAGATGCCTATGATATATAAGGGACCTGATCTAGGGTTTATAGTTATTTAATTTAGCTTAATGGGGTGTGCCTGTTATTGGATCCTATAATTTCATTTCACCAGTCTCTGACAGGGGTGTTAATTATTGCTTATATTATAGAAAGTTGAAATCTATTATTTGAACTGTTTAAAAATGCATAATAATACATTAAATTTATCTTGTAGTAAACACCATTAAAATTTAAGTTGTTTTATCGGTGTCTGACACCAGATGTCAGTTACTGGTTCATAAATGTCAGTTATTGGATATCTGCATTACTAATAATGCAGTATTAAATATTACTCCTATATGATCTTACTGTATACTCAGTATTATTAACTATGCAGTACAGATTACTATATCACACTTTTCATAATATAAATATTAATGTATTTTGTTTTTATAATAAATAATAAAGTTTTTATAAAACATTTTAATCTTTTAAAATAAAGTGCCAGTCAATGGTTCACTTTGTGTCAATTAGTGGTGTTCCAAAATAGGGATGGTGTCAGTTACTGGAATTTTTGACCATATTTATGAATAAAATTATTTTTTAATAATAAAATGTATAATTTTTTACAACAATTTTTGGCAACAATAATTTGTTAATATATCTCTACTATCCTTTCAAAAGCAAATGCAAATATAAAATACATTTAATTTTTTGTTATAATGATTTGAACATGAAAGAATCCCTTAAGTGTCAGTTACTGGGGGTTTCACCCTATCATGTGTTTAATTTTAACGCAAATAGTTGTGCATTTGCATATCAAACGCAAACTGATTTCATTTTTTAGCTCACAGGCTATCAAAGCCTGAGAGCTTATGTGCCCGCCGATTCTGTATGTATGTACGTAACGCGATAACTCTTGATAGAGCTAACCGTTTTACTTTAAATTTTGTTTATAGGTTCCTTGTGATAAGGCGCTTCCCTGATTAGTTTTGGAGGTTCATTGGTTAAGCATAAAGGGGGAAAACGGGGGGCTAACCCCCCATAATTTAGATAAATGGGTTTTTCATGCAGAATTATCCCATTTTCTTCAAATTTTGTATATAGGTTCATTTTGATAATGCGCTTCTGTCAATAGTTTTAGGGGTTCATTTGTTAAATATAAAGGGGGAAAGGGGGGGATAACCCCCCCTAATTTAGATAAATGAGTTTTTCATGCAGAATTATCCGATTTGCTTCAAATTTTGTATATAGGTTCATTGTGATAATGCGCTTCTCTGAGTAGTTTTGGGGGTTCATTGGTTAAGTATAAAGGGGGAAAGGGGGGCTAATCCCCCCTTAATTTAGATGAATGGGTTTTTCCTGCAGAATTATCCGATTTTCTTCAAATTTTGTATTCCTGGAGCTGGAACGTAAACATTGAGAATGTTAAGTTGATATTCTGGTAATAATAAGATTATAGATATTCCTTTTGTATTGGCAACTTCAAATTCAAAAATGTGGTAGACAAAAAAAAATTATTATTTATCGTCTCTTACAGAAACTGTTTCTGATTTTGCTATTATGAAATTAAGTCATTGTACTGCTCCAGTTAGCGGTGGTCAAGAAGTTATTCTACTGTGTGGCCAGGTTAATAAAGGTAATGTATACTTTGTCTGACTATTCATTTATTAAATATTGTGAATATTGTTTTTTATATACCACTGTTATCTTTTATAGATGATATTCAAATTGTATTTCAAGAAGAAAATGATAAGAAAATAATATGGTCTGATGAGGGAAAATTTTTACCCCATGACGTTCATCGTAAATGTGCAATCTCATTCATAACTCCACCTTATGAAGATCTAAATATTCGAAAAAACGTCAACTGTTTAATTTACTTACGACGACCATCTGATAATTTTATAGGTAAACCAAGGGAATTCACTTTACTTCCTTTAAAAGGTAAATTAAATGGATAATTTTTTGTTTGATTCTAATGTTTCTTACTGAAAAGTAATTAATTATCCTGTAATTTTTAAATGTTATAAATATTTCCTGTATAATTATAAGCCTTCTATAAAAGTAATGAAAAATAAGTGAAAATAAAATATATTATTTTTCGAGATTGGAATTGGATTATTAAATAGTCATAGTTTTTTAAAATACTGAAATATACAATGGTAGAGATTTTCTGTAGTAATTTTTTTTTTCAATTTTTACGGATTTTCAGTATTTCCAAGACAAATGGCTCCTCTTCAAAAATCACAAACTAAACAAACATTAAAACATTGCTGCTCTCATCGAAAATGAAATATATTGGTTTTCGAGATTAACACTGGATTATTACGTGGTTATAGGTTTTTGAATATTGGAAAATACAACAGTAGAGATTTTTTTAAGTCAATTTCTTAGGTTTTTCATGATTTTAAAATTTTCCAACACAAGTAGCTCTTCTTCAAAAATCGAAAACTGAGCAAACATTAGAGCATTGCTGCTCTCATCGAAAATAAAATAATGTTGCTTTTCGAGATTGAAATTGGATTATTATGTGCTCATAGTTTTAAAAAATGTTGAAAGATACAACATTAGTGATTATTTTGTAGTTAATTTCTTAAGTTCTTAATGATTTTAAAAGTTTCCAACAAAAATGGCTCTTGTTGAAGAATTCCAAACTGACTAACATTAGAGCATTGCTGCTCTAATTGAAAACAAAATCTTCTGTTTTCGAGATTGGAATTCGATTATTAAATTGTCATAGTAAAATACACAATATGTGTTTTTTTATGATTTAAAATTACTCAACAAAAATATCAGTTGTTAAAAAATCACTAACTGAGCAAACATTAGAGTAATGATGCTTTGATTGATGCTTACAACGCTCTGAAACCATTAAAAATATAGAATCTTTCTAGTTACGAAGCGATGAGATTTTGGTTGTTTCACTGAAACATATATTTGTAATACACGTATATTTTCATTTTCTGAAAATTTTGAATTTTGAACAAATACAGTTTTTGTTGGGAAGCGATCAATTCTTTATTTATTTTCATCAGTAAAGGTATAAATTTTCGATAGAGCTAACCGAATAATCCCTTATAATAATTGCTTAAAAAGGGCGAGGCTGACATTTTACTTTATATACATGCTTTTTTGTATACCTCTAAGAAAATACATTTATTTTCTATCCTTTTTTAATTATCTTGGTGTTTTTTAATGATTAGTTTACACTAAAAGTTGTAGAAGTTGTTTTTTCTTCCCATTAAGGAGATAAACAGATGTGCAGTATTTAATTAAAAATAGAAGTTTTAACATGTTTTCTATTTATGTTTCCTGAAATTAATAAAGACAAGTCTGCTTGCAAGAATACCTAGTATGAATGTGGCAGCTTATCCAGTGTCATGCAATCTCAAAAAAGGAGGTAATTCAACGTCAAATCCACCATCTGAAAAATTAGTTAATTTCACGCTGAAATTCAAAATTAAACTAATCTGCCCAATTCAAAGTCATTTAAAAAAGAATGAAATCCACAAAGGCATATTTCATAAAATAAAAATAAATAATAAAATAAAAATCATTGTAAAAGCGGAAAGCAAATAGCTTAATTTTATGTATTTACTATAGTAACTTTTGATATACGGCGACTTGCTTTTCTTCCTAAACCAAACATTAACGATAGTAATTAGAAATTTAATATTGTTAAATATTGCAATTTTGTTATTTTTCTTGTGAGATGTGAGAAATAGTATTTGGTTTAAATATTAATTAATACGTACTAATGTTTAGGTGAAAAATCATTCTCTGATTACTTAAATAGTCAAGTGGCGAAATAGCAACTTTTACAAAAAGGCTGTAAATATTTTGATTTAATCCTATCTTATATATAATATATTAAGTACGCAAAGAGATAACAATAACTTCATGCATGATTTTATATATGTATCGAACTTGAAGCTGAAATAATTTGAAAATGCTATTATCAAATTTATCTATCAAATCACATTTATGCTGTTTGATCAAAGGTAGGGATAGGAAATTGGAAGTTTGATAATGGGTGTGTGATAAAATATTGTGATAACGTATTTTGGTTTATTTATCTGTATAAAAACAATATGCTAGAAAATATATGATTTGTAAAACAAACAAGAAGAAATGCGGAAATGACAAGGGTGTTTCATTTTATTTATGCTTATTTAACATTCCTGTATTGTTGAAATTGAACTCAACCTTGATAAAAACGCTTCACAGTAGAAATTTTATTTAAAACAATTTAAGATATTCAATGGTTGGAGTATCGTAGTTGAGATAGTTATCTGTAATATCATAGTTCATACTCCAACCATTGAATATGATTTACCTAGTTGAAAAATTTCCCTCTGTTCATTATGACCTATTTAAGATTTAACTTTATTCTTTGTGGTTTTCATTTAACGTACTTTATGAAGAAATTTCTTGGTCGAATCGAATATTATAGAAACGGGTCGATTCGGCCCCTTTAGGGTAGGAAGTCTAAATTCTGTTTTCAGAATCTATTTTCGACGCATCCCTGCAGCAAGCCCAAGTTTTGACACTTTTGTCTTTCCATTTCTTTATTTGCAAACTCTTGTAACGCAGCTCAAAATTATTAAGGAAAAGGTCTTTTCAAGAAAGATTTAAAAGACCAAATGGAAATTCAGAACTTTAAAGAAAAAAATATGTACTATCTATTGTAAAATCGTTTTACGATGCACAGAGGGGTAGAGTTTGCAGAGCAGTTCACTACAGAGATTGACTGTGAAGGTCTGTTTTTTGTATACCACTAACTAGGCCCCTACCTGCCCGGCATGAGTGCCTAGCTTGACCAGTTAGTATCTAAGCGCGGGAAGATATTCGCCTGATCAGAGTATGGCTGTGATCCACCTGACAGTAGCCTTGTTGGAATCGTGGCAGTGCTCTCTAGTGGTTTGCTATAGTTCTTTTTGTTTGCCGGTTCAAGGTTTCTATTTAACTTTGTTGAATTGGCAGATTTAAAAAAAGCAAAATTTAAGGAAGAAAAAGGAATTGGTCTCGTAATATAGAACCCTGATCAGGTGAAGAGACCCTCACTTGACTACGTACCCTCAGAGGTACAATTCATAGGAAACTTCGTGGTCTTTGCACCCACGACGGATTTTACATGCACCAGGAACCATTAGCGTACATAGATTTACACATTTTCCATGTTTGTTGGCTTGTCACGTTAATGGTGGGTTGTTGCTGTAGTGTTTATCGCCTCTTTTATGGGCAGATTTCACTTTTTGTTTTATTTGTCTCTGTCAGCGTTTTTTGCCGTTTTTATGGGCTCATCACTGTTGGGGGTTGTTTCTGTCTATTACCATTCATTGGGGTTTTTGTTTCTAACTTGATAAATTGATAATTCTAGCTTGTGCTGAAGCTGGTTGTCATATTTTGAAACTTAGTATTCTTGCAAGAGTTTCACTGGTTATTATGGCACTATCGTGAGTTTTGTCACATTGTAACTTTTGTTACTGGAGATTGTCACATTTCTGGATGTTGCACACTCATTTTTGTTGGTTTTATCACTTTACCTCACCCGTGCATTATAGCCGGGGTTTTTTATTTATATTTTTTCCTTTGTGAATACGCTTAATGCGGTCAGTCCATTGAATCATATGCTGTTATCACTGCTTTTGAATAATGTGCAACTTGTTAATTTGCTATGTGAGAAACATGGCGCACTAATGGTGTGGGACTTGTTCCGTGACCGTTAGTCCGTCATATACCTATGAGGCTGTATTCATTTTATGAGACACTGTTTTTCACTATTCACTTTCTTTGGCAGGTGTGATTTTTGCATTCACCAATTAATTACTTTGCTCTGTTTTGTTCCCTTTTGTTGATTATTTGACTTTATCATTTTGTGAAATTCAGTCCATCACAGATGACTTCCACTTCTCCCTAGTGCGTAAAAAAAAAACGTTTTTTTTTGGCGTAGCAAAGAGGTGCGAAGGTCCATTTATATACTTGCTATGTAAGTCTTCCAAATATAGTCGTAAGTCTTTCGACTGCCCTTTCTTCTCCAAAATGTCTGTGGTCATTAACAAAAGAAAGAGGACACTAAGCAAAAGAAAGAGGTGGTAAGCGACTTATCAGAATCGTACCCTGCTGACCTCTGACCTTTTGATATGCTAAAGAAGTCATAAAACATGACGCCTGCCGCCTTACCGCAATAAAGCGCCCATGTTAGGAAACCGCAGTGTGGGAAACCTTGAGACACATTAGAATCACATCGCCGAACGCAAATTTACCATATATTTTTCTCCGAATTCTACACCGAAGTTCCGCTAGTTTGTGAGAAGTGGTATTTAAAGGCGGAAAAAACATGATTTTTATAGCGATAAAAATCCTTAACAAACTCCTGACCTAATTTTTGGTAGTGTGACGTATTTCTGGTGACAATACAATGTTCTGAAAAACAAATCGAAGTTTGCTTACGCCACTTCTCAAGGCGGCAAAAACATTTGTCCGGTAAGGGTACCTAAATGTCATGACTTATGGGATCACGTAAATGTCATTGATTGCTTCAGAAATAATCATATGTTTTTCAATTGAACCGTAGCATGGTTTGAAAATTCCCTGTTTTTCAGTTCCACGCAGGGATTGAATTGATGACTGAATGGATCCTCAGGGAAATGTTGATCGATTTTTTTTTCTTGGCAGGAACATGGTTTTAAAAATGTACATCCATTTTCTTTTAAACACAATGATAAAATAATCACCTGCAACTTAATTTATTTCGTTTAAAAAAAGTATTTATTTCAATCAATTATCCTTTTTCGTACATTAGAATAAAAGCTTGTCTTTTATTTTTTAACCTATATATACATTTTTAATTTAATATACAATGAGGTTTGATAGCAGTTAATGCGGATGTAATAAATGTTACAGAAATACGAATACATAATGTGAAATAATTACTAAGATTAATGCGATATTATCACTTACCCATCATACGTAGTATAGGGTAAATCTTGTAATCGTTTTGAAAATCGAAAAAAGAAGTTGACGGATTTACACGTTTCAGACACCGGAGATTCCGGAAAACATATTTTTAGAAAAAAAATTTGCCGTCCGTCTGTTTGCGTGTTTGTCTGTGTGTCAGTGTGTCTATAAACGCTCTATCTCCCGAGCAAATTGCAATAGATACTTGAAATTTGGTATGTACTTAGTAAGTAATAATGGGAAGGAGATTATTAAATTTCAGTAACCTCGATTAGCCGAAATTATTTTTTTCGGACTTTCGAAATATTAGTACTGATAAAAGGTATATAAAAATTTTCGAAATTGTTCATTTTAAGGTATGAATATAAAAGACAATAAAGAAACATAAATTTTGCATAAAGAATGAAGTCGATCGGATAATGAGTTGCCAAGATATTTGTAATTCATATTTTCCTCACTCTTCGATTTTTCATGACCCTGTATTTCATTCAAATTTCAATTCAAAGATATATTTTAATTGGAAATGAGACGCTTAATTCGACGCAGTAAACTGTTAGTTAATATGATAATCAATTTTGGAGTTATAAGGATGTTTCTTTTACGCAATTCAGTAATAGAGCATTTAAAATTTATGACGTCATCAAGCCAGGATTTTATTCGAATTGCAATGCATTTTAAAAGTAGTTTACACATGTTTTATTTTCATATTTTATAATATGCATATCCATCATGGGTAAGTATTACGGTGGCCCCCAACGACTAGTTCGTTTTTGTATCCATAACACGTAAGTTGTTAACAAGAATTTAGACCTGTACTTTGTATTGGGTAGCAAGAATATGATAGACATTTTCTTTCATTTCAAAAACTAATCGTATCTGCTAACAGTTTGTCAACATATCACAAAATACAATTTTCCAGACATTAAAAACTAAAATTATTTGATAATAATGTGGCAACGTACCAGATCGTACAAAAAGTAAACTTTGAATTTTTGCTACCAACACACACACACATAAAAAATTTTTAAATGATTTTTTGGATCTGCATACATTGTGCTTATTTTGTGTTTCCAGTGTAATTTTGTGTGTCCAGTGCTAATTTTAATTCTGCTCTAAATGATTAAAGTGTTCAGAAGTATTTTTCATTTCATTATTCAATGTATTTTTCTTTCTTGTTCCAAAATACTCTTTTGAATGTACAAATTATAAGATATTTTTACACTGCCTTCAGAGATTTATAGATTTCTTCCATCATGTTACATTTAGATAAAATAATTTATACTTTATGCATTTACCGATTAATTAAGACAGTTGAAAATTTGTTTTATAGATTTATTTTTCTTATATATATATTCTTTTTTATATTTTATATTAATTTGTTTTGTTTTTTTCTCTTATTTTGTCTTTTAATCCAGGATATATGGGTTATAAGCGTTCAAAATTGGAAGCTCGCTTCAATAAAATCATTCAACCAGGAAATCGTCCTGTAGAAAAAGCTGGTATGCCAATTTTTTTTGGTTTTATTTTCTTTATTTGCTTTATGTAGATGACTATTACATCTACCAAGTATTCCATAAGTCTGTTCGCATTTGAAAAATTGATAAAATATAAATAATATGATAAAAGGAAGCTGTATATTTGAAAGTAGATTGAGGAAAAGGTAGTCTAACGAAAGAATAATTTTGGTTTAATATGATGAAAATATGTAGTATAGATATTCAGTATAAATATTATACTTGGATTTAACGCATCATCATAACAAAAAACTACACTACTGGCGAAAAGTATTGCAAGACTGAAAATTTTAACATTTTTGTTTGAAGAAGCCCCCTAAAATTAATATTTTTTAAATGCAACTGATAAATTCAACTGATTTTTTTAATGTCAAAATATTGTAGAAGTTTTAAGCTAACGCGTCATACTTTTTGGTGCAAACTTTACTAACTATTCCGTCATAACGGATGTTTATTATAAATACGAGGTGACTGCGAAGCATTTCAGTTTGTTTTGCTGCTATAGTGTGTAACGCTGCACATTGCTTTTAAAATTAAACTGTGCATCTCTTTTAAAATGTGTGAAGTTACTCCCCAGAATCACAAGACTGTTTGTTTAATGCATCAAGAGCGCATTTCAAATGTTAGGATTGCTAAGCGGTGTGGCTGCAGTGCATTGACTGTTTCACACGCCTCATAAGGAGATTTAAAATAGAAGGAACCGAGGATAAGAAATCAAGAGCTGGTCGTCCGAGGTTATCTTCGAAATGTAATGATGCTTCATTGATACGATTTTACCAGAAAAATAGGTTTGCCAATTTTCCTACACTTGCAAGAGAATGAAGTGAGTCGACTTCTGTCATTGCCAGTTGCAGAACAGTTCGCAGGAGGCTCTGTGAAGCTGGTTTGTAGGCATATATGCCTAAACAAAAACCAGTTCTGACCAAAGCATTGCTGAAAAAACGATTGGAGTAGGTCAAGGTTCACAAAAATTGGAATATTTTGAAATGGAGAAAGTTTTGTTCAGTGACGAAAGTTGATTTTCTTTAATGTATGACAAACCTGCTAATGTTTGGCGTAAAACTAAAGAGAGCAGGCGCCCAGACTGCCTGGTTCGTACAACAAAACACCCAGAAATCCAAATGGTGTGGAGTTGCATGTTATACAAGTCAACTGGACGACTCCATTTTGTACAGGGAACTATGAACAGTGAGCAGTATATTAATGTGCTGAAGGATCAATTGTTTCCTAGTGCTCATGATCTTGTTCCCAAAGCAGAAATCGATATTTCAGTAAGACCTAGCACCCTGCCATACATAGAGAAAAATAAGTCAAACATTAATATTAAATGAAATTTTATTAAATTAAACATTAAATGTCATATTTTCGTTATTTTAGGTTCAGGGTGAATTTGTAAAGCATAGTATTAAGTTTTCCCATGGCTAGGAAACTCGCCAGATTTAAATACGGTTGAGAAATTATAGAGTATAATTGGCAGGGAAATATCTCAAAATCATCCCGAAGAAAAACGAGGGCTTCAAGAAATCCTAATTACAGTCTGGCACTACGAAATACCAAAAGAAGTATTGCAGAACCTTGTTGAATCGATGCCTAAAGGAGTGACTGCTGTGATCAAAGCCAGATGCAGTACAACAACATGTTAAACATTGCTATGTTAAATTGCCCTAATTTATAATATTATCTGCTCAGAAGAACTGAGATAACCTCTAAATTGTTTGTTTATTTCATTTTATTCCGGGATACCAAAATGTATGTCAATTTCTGAAAACCGGTACTTTTTTTGTATGCGAATTTTTATACAAATAAATAATTATTTTTGTTTAATAACCTATTTAAATCTTGTTTTAAACTAATTTAACATGTTGTCTGAAAAAAAATCAATTTAATTTAAAAAATATTAATTTTTTGGGGCTTTTTCAAAAAAACAATGTTAGAATTTCCAATCTTGCAATATACTTTTGGCCAGTAGTGTAATTAGTGTAAAGTCCGGTGATTACGAGGACAATTTATTTTGCAGTGACGTCTTATTAGTCGACGTTCCTCAAATGTTCTTATGAACAATTACCTCAGCGAAAGTGCTCTATAAGGAGGTGGCCTTTCTTGCATAAATGTTACTGATAAAAGAAGTTAATGTTTCAATAAAGAAGGCATCACTTTCCTCTGTAACATTTGCAAGTAGTTTGAAATTAACGAGCACACCTTAAAACCGTCCTTTATACAGGGCTCTTCAGAAAGAAAAGGATCCACAATAACAGCGATAGTGAATTCGTATCAAGCACTAACTCCTGGCAAATGTAGTGGCTTTTCAGTGTATGCACGAGCGTTATATTTTACTCATATTCTGCAGTTGTGGGTTTTGGCTATTCTATGCAAGAAACAAGGCGAATTGTACCATTTCAAAGAAGTGGTGCGAATCAAGCAATCTGAATTTTAAACAAGTTGGAAATTGTACGTCAAACGTTACAAACGAGGTGCGTTCGTACGCACGTTTTAGAATTAAATTCATGATATCCCGTGCGTAGAACGGGTTAAACAGCTAGTTAAGTATATATTTTATGACACTGTTCATACAAATATCTTAACTAGTTATATAAATATTCAGATATATATGTATCAGCTAGTTATATAAATATTCAGATCTTGATGATTTTTAATTCTGTGAAATGAATTATATCGTCTGCAGATTAATTTCTGTAATAAAATAAGCATCTCGGTCGCTTGACGATTTAACATCCATCGGAAGCTCCTATAACAAAAAAGCACCGATTTAAAAAAAAAATCAAATTTCTTAATAAATATTTCTATTAATATCTCTTAAAGTTTTGTTTCGATTTTAATAAAATTTGAAATGTCTCGACAGAATTCTGCAAAGATAATATATTTTAAATTGCAAACCATTTGGTTGGGTAGTTTTTGCGTTGTTATATGCGGACAGACAGACAGACAGACGGACGGACAGACAGACGGACAGACAGACAGACAGACAGACGGACGGACAGACGGACGGACCAAGCGACGACTATAGGTGCTACGTATTTATATAATTACGAACGCACCTAAAAATGAGCTGCATTGTCCAAAAGATTCTGAACCGCCACTTTGGATCTCCAGTGATTTTTTGAAAGCACACATAGAGTATTCTTTTCGTTTGCTTCATCTTTGGGTCGGATCTAAAGAAGTTTTGTAGTTTATGTGGTTACAAATCTATAACATCAAGAAGGATACGGATAACGCTGTTAAACTGGTTATTCGTTCCATTTATTCTTCTTTACTTACCAATAAATTGATTTATCTATTAGAGAGTTCATTTGTGAAGTCACGATGGAATGATGGGCACAAGCTTCGCAGTGTATGGGAGATATTTTACTGTTCCAAACCACCATTTTAAATAATTATCTTCATGATATATTTCTATTGCATACGTTAAAGAAATTTATCGTGAAGATTGTAGATTTTCAGGATAATGGTTGGAACAATAAAAGTTTTCCTACATGCTGCGAGGCCTGGATGGACCTCTGATAAAAATAATTCAAATATGCGAGGGCAAACATAAAATCTTCATGTCTGGTAGAAACGTCTTATGTGGCTGATAAATACTTTAGTATTCATTGGATCGTTACATGTTTTCATCCATTCCTGCAAACGAAACAGATATTGTGGTCGATTTGTCGGTCCGGTAAAATAACTTTACGAGTTGCGTTTTATCTATTAATGCGAACATCAGAAAAAAAACGCACGTTTGCGCCAGTAATAACATTATTCGGGAATAACTCAATAGTTGTACATCTTGCATTTTATAAGGCGTAATTTTCATATATACAATGATTTCTGTGCTTGAAGAGATATGTTTTGCCAAATATTTCAACTAAATAACTTTACGGAACTAAACATCATCACCCTTCGTTAGAATACGTGTTCTGCAAACTTATTATACCGATTCCTTCAACTTTTGTAATATTTTGAAATTTTAAGACATCTGAAACGATAATGCAGGCAACGTCCTCTATTGGCAATTTTAACTAAATTATTTATCGTTATAAAGAAAATCTGTTAGATTACGTTTTCTGTAAACCTAATAAAAATATATGGCTTCCTTCTACTTCTATGAATTTTTGAAAAAAGAAAGTGATCAGGCCTATAGAATACCCGGTAAAATGCCTCGATAATATGAATGTGCTTTCTAACAGAGAGTTAGAGAAAAGAACCAAAATGCAACTAAAAATGTGCACAGCATATTGCTGTGAAAATTTAAAGTATTTTGTTACTAGTATACTCAGGTAAAATTTTTGTTTCAAAGTTTATTTTTGTTTCACACATGTTTTAAATAATACTTGATACAAATTTAAGAAGTTTTTTCCACAAAATATTTCAGCCTAGTAGGTAGTATGCTGGTTACAGAATCATGTTCTTAAACATATTTCCTGGGATTCGATACCGTACAGTTGAACTATTTTCTGTGAAATAACAGAAAATCTACTGGTAATAATTTATTTTATGTTTATGTAAATTTAAAAAGACTAAAAGCCGAAATTTAAAAAAAAAAAAAACAGAAAACAGAAAACATTCTGTAAATTTATGGTATACTTTTCAAAATTTAACTTTAAATTTATCATCATCGTATCAGCTTTTATTCGTTTAGCGAGTAAATTATATAATCGTATTTAATATATATTGTGTATATATTATGTATTATATGTATCGTAATTATATGTAAATTATCGTAATTAATCTAATAATATCGTAATTATTACGATAATTATCGTAATAATTATCGTAATTATTATACATAAAAAAAACATTTTGTAAATTTATGGTACATTTTTCAAAATTTAACTTTAAATTTATCATCATCGTATCGACTTTTATTCGTTTAGCGAGTAAATTATGTAATCGTATTTAATATATATTGTGTATATATTATGTATTATAGGTATCGTAAATATATATTCTATATTCCTGTCCAGTTCAATCTAGCGTCCTCAAAGACTGCAACCATCAAAGCAAAATTAACGATATCCCTGTTATAGATGTTGCATCGACTACGGTGGCAGTCATCCGTAATAGAGATACTCCTCATTTCGCTTTGACTGTAGTAGAATGTTACTCTGTTTAAGATAGTATCCACCGCAGTCGATGAAACGTATGGCGGATTTATGATTGATTGAGTAAGGCGATGAAAATACCCTTTGAAAATAAGTTTCTATAATGATTTTTAAAAAACAGTATCAGTACCCCAAGCCAAAGATTTGGTTTCAGCCATCATGGAATCGCATGTGGTATAACACATGGGCTGATAAGTTCCCGGTCTAATAAAGAAAACACCATTTTTCAACAAAGCTTTATAACTTTATGACTTTATAACTTTATAACTTTAATAAATAACATAACTTTAATAATAAATAATAATAATTTAATAATAATAATAATAGTTTTATAATAATCATTTTATAATAATAATTTAATAATAATAATAGTTTTATAATAATCATTTTATAATAATAATTTAATAATAATAATAATAGTTTTGTAATAATCATTTTATAATAATAATTTTATAGTAATAATTTTATAATATTAATTTAAGAATAAAAATTTAATAATATTAATTTAGTAAATGAATAATAATAATAATTTAATAATAAATAACATAATTTTATAACGAAAAAGCTCCAAACAGTACTCAGAACTCGTTGTTGTTTTTGGTCAAAAGTCAACAAGCGCGGCAGCCACTTTGACAACAGCTTTTTCATAGACAAATGTTCATTCAAAATAAAACCTACACGTTCCTTGGATATCTTCAGAGTCTGAGCTATCTCCTGCAACTTCACTTTACGGTTCCCCAAAACGATTTTGTGGACTTTTTTTATGTTTTCCGGAGTAACCACCTATTTTGCGTGGTGCATCACTTGTGTCCGTACGACCACGTTTAAATTCAGCAAACCAGTCAATATTGGCTGATTTACCTAGTGCAGTGTCCGGATAACGCTTATCAAGCCAAGCTTTTGTTTGAACGATGTTTTTTCCCATCAAATAACAATTCTTGAAATTCTTGTTATCCATTTTTTTGTTTATCAAAAAAGTCGTTCAACTGAAACCACCCTAACGTTTTATCCACATTGCGAATCGTCATGCCAATTTTTCTGCTACCTTTTAAAGGTTAGTATTTACTAAAAAAACATCGGTTCGGCGATTGCAACGACATCTGTGTGCCAGACCGGGATCAGCCCATGTATTAGTTCAATAAAGACACACCAACTGTATGAAAGACTGCGAGCAACCGGAAATTTCGTAATAAAATATTTTGTAAATAAAATACATGAAAGCGGGTAGGGAAGTAGTGAATGGAATGACTCCTAGCTCCTTACAAACTCACTATGTTTAGATTTTGTTCAGATTTTAGTTATTAAGCTTATGGAAACTTAATTCCTAAAGGACTTGTGGAAGCTTAAGAAGAGTTTTCCAATAAAAATGATTGTTCGGATTGTAGTGAGATACCCTGTTTTTGATTAAATGTGTGGATAATGACATTTGTTTTCTATGCAAAAATTATCTGTCTTTAGGTATATTATCAGCCCTAAAAAGTTACACTAATAATATTAACACACTCTACATGATGAAGTTTGATATATACAGGGACAATGGTTCTTAAATATTTATTTAATTAATTGTTTGTGCTGGATGAAATATATAATATTTCTCTTTTTCTAGTTGACACGAATTCTAGACCCAAAATAAGGGCAGTTAGAATCGGATCAAATCGAAAAAAAAGTAAGTAGCTTTAACATATATCTTTATCCTGTTAAAAAAGAAAGAATCTGTTGATAGCGGGCTCTTTTAATATATTTATATTTTTCATAATGTTTAGGAATGTTTTTAAACTGGTGATAATGTATTTTCAAAAAAATATTTTGACCTTGATTTTCTACCGTTTCAAGTTGTTTAAAATGTATTTGTATGAACACAACATTCACACATCTGTTACACTAAAATCTGTAATACGCCGAGTAAGTTGGAATTATAAAAAGAGTATAGTTTTAGAAATATCTTTATATAACTTTCCAACATTAGAAATATTTGTTTTGGAGAAAATATAGAAACCTTTCCTTTATCAAGTTGATATGAATTCAAACATGTAAAATTTGTTAATCACAACTTGGGCAAATTGTGAAAATGATAAGTTCGATCCATACACACTGTTATACTAATATAAAAAGAAAAATAAATTTTGCTAATGAGTTCTTTTTACATGTTTACCCTTTTCTCGAGCATTTCTGTTGGAATACAACGTTCATTTTCCCCTCTTCGCACATATAGCGCATACGCGTACAGTCACGATGCTGGGAGTCAACTCTGCGAGCGAGAGTTTGTTACGTTAAGATAGCCTACGCTAGTCACGCGAAGAAACGCTCAAGCTAATGTTAAGTCTATGGGAAGGTTCTTGCGCGATTTCTCGCTGGCATTTTAATAATTTTATTATCAGAACCGGTTGGAACCGGTTCTGAAAGTGAAAATGTCCGCTTATCAAAAAACTGTAACCAAAATCAAAAAAGTAAAAACTAACAACGTTAGAGATCGGCCTCAGCTATCCTATGCAAAAAAAAATCATTTAAAAATATTAAAATGCGAGCGAGAAATCGCGCAAGAACCTTCCCATAGACTTAACATTAGCTTGCGCGTTTTGTCGCGTGACTGATGTAGGCTCTTAAGAAACATGTCAGTGCTCAGTCACATTATATCTGTATAAATTTTGTCTTTCGGTAATTGTAAATAAATATTTTATGTCGAGCTATTCTGCAAACTCTGTGCGCCTAATACATCAACAATTTCCTAATTATGAAAATGTATTATATTGAGGACGTAACATGCGTAATAATTTCTAAAACTTTTAGTTTAAATAAATATTTAATTAGTTTAAATGAAAAATTAAATATAATTGAAAGAATTTTGATATGTCGTATGCATTACCTTTCTATATATGATGAAAAACCATTAAAAGATCCTACAGAAGAATTTTTATTTTGTTAGTTAATTGAAAATTTTGTATAAACTAAATATTTTGCTTTCTCATATAAATGTTGAAAATAACTTATAAATTAAACTGCTTATTTAAACGACTTATTTATACAAATATTTAATCGTAAAACAACTTATTATATTGATATTATATTTAAAAGTTTAAATATAAATATATTGTTTATGTTAGAAAATCACATGCTCAATCTTTAGTGTACACATTACAGTTTACAAATTAAACATGTCTTTCTCCTTGAACAACATGGATTTTATAATAATTCTAATAAATATTAACCTCAATTAATTTCAATATCTTAAGTGAATGTACTAATGTCATTTCTCGGTATTTGATTGCATTCTGTTAAAATTCGAGACTAACTTTTAAAACAAAATTAACTATTATTTCGTCATATTTATCGTTTCCAAACCAATTGAGCTTTCAAGTAATTTTTTTATAAGCGCTTTATAAATAAGAAAAATAAATAAGATATACCAGATGAGGTTAATTCCCTAAATCCTGTTCATGCTAGGGGATTATAATTATAAATGGATGGTTAACGACATCCAAAAAGAAAAGAGAAAAAAAAAAGACTAATAAAAATACACTTGAATACACACAGAGGAGGACGTTTTATTTTATTTTTTTAGCCGTTACATTTTAAATATGTTGCTTACTCTTTAAGTTTTAAGAATAATTTAAAATAGAAAAAAATAATATAGTCAATAAAAAACTCAATAAAAATTCGACATTTTGACATCTGTTTGTGAAGTTAACCATAATATAAATAACTTTACTATTTATGTAAATATTTCTTTGAGCTATGAAATGTATACACAAACTACGTAATGTATAAAATATATACATATATACGCTCTATAAAATCTTACGATTTTACATATTGTATTCATTTAATAGTTCTCTTAATCTCATCAAATATTTATCGGATATTCATGGCAAAATATCTCTTTTATCTCATTTTAATCATTAATTTATCACCAAATCTTATAGTAAATTCATCTAAAACTGCTATTAAATTAATTAAATACCAATCTGATGCTCGCTGGAAAAAAATCTTCATCGGAAACTTATCGCAATCTATTCATAAAATGATCGGCTTCTCATATAGAAAAGTATTACTTTCGATAAAACATTTTCGACGTGTTTCTGATAAGAATTCATCGGTTTAGATGGCCTAACGGCCATCATCGGCCATTCAACGTGTTATTCGAAAACAATGAATGGCGTATCAAAAGACAAGCTACAAAGACGATCAATTTCAGCTACTATAGGTGTCCCTTGAAAACTTAAAAAATCATGAAAGATTAATTACAAGCATCTTACAAACCATTTTTTGTACAATCTATTACAATAGTTCAACATTTGGAATAAAACTGAGTCCTGGTTGTGTGTGGTTCGAGCTACAAAGAACGCACGCGTGGAAATATAGCAGTAGATTATACAAAATAAATGGTACTTCTTGTGTTTTTTAAACTTTTTGCAGCTTTAAAGGTATAGTACTATCTATGGGCAACTTTTTGAACTAAATTTTAGCTTAAAAAAGCTTTCGATTATGAGAAGCATTTTCGTCCAGGCCGCATTCTCGTGCGCCATTTTATTTTCAAAAGTTATCAATAACGTTTGGTTAAGTCTATTCTAAGAAGACTATTTTCATTAGCTAAAAAATCAGAATTCTGCCAGAAGAAAGTGTTTAAAATTTTTTTTTAAATGGTCAAATGAAATTATAAGAAGAGATTTTTTTTGGAAACTTATTTTGAAGAATATAATGTTATTTGAAATGTTTGCTTGGAAAAAAGCCTACCTATATAATTTTTCCTTTCTAGTTGATATGAAATCATGTATCAAAAGTTCGGCAATTAAAACTAAAGAAATTTATGAAAATGGTAAGTAACTTTCCTATATATTTTTATCGCGATATGCGAAGAAAATAATTCTATTCAAAATGATTTATATCTGCCTATTTGCCAATTCTACAAATTTATTTATTTTTAAGAAATCGACTAACTTACGACTTAGTAATTTTTAATTACATTTTTCTGTCCTGATTTTCTATCGCGTTAACAGCAATTATTTAATAGTTGCTGCTAAATGTATATTTAAATTTAAATAAAAAAAATATAAACTAGAATAAGTTCTTTAATACTCTAATTAATATTTACGAGTTGTAATTTTAAGAAGAACATATTTTGTCCAATAGATTTAATTTTTTTTAATTGAAAATGTTTATTTGGGGGAAAGAATATAGTATTTTACTTTCTGTAATTTACATGAAAAAGGCAATCGGACCCAGACTACCAGGTTATAAATGTTTCCTAATACATTTTCCACTTTTAGTAATTTTTATAATATTGCCCAACAACTGAATAAAAAAAAATTCGGTACTTTTTTATTATCCACATGCCAGTGCTTAGTCGAGAATGATTTCGCCATTTATAGCAAAGTTTAGATTTTAATTGTTTTAATATTTAAACACGTAGTTCGATTACAAATCAGTTCAATAAGTGTTTTAGGTAGCTTTCATTAAAAAAAGTTTAAAAAAAGCTACATATTGCAGCCGTTCGGAGGAAAACAAATCCGGAAAATTTCGATATATTTTCACCGATCATAATAACCAAACTATAAAACCACCCTCCGTTCAAATGTTGATATATATATTATATAATATAAATCTGATTTGTGTCATACGGTAGCACTCGTATTTATAAACCGATTTCGGTGAAACTAAGCGTGTGTATTAAGCTCACCAATATCTCGAACGAGTTGGTTGGCCAGCTTGGTTTGCCATCTTGTTTCAAAATGGCGGCAACTGAAAGATTTAAAACAAAAAAAAATATATAAAAATTTTCGAAATTCAAATTTATGTTTTGCTTTAGTATTAGTTCTTTATACATGGATTCCGAAGCATTTTTGGTTTTGCCTCTATTTAAAAGATAGCTGAGATATAGCAGTTTGAAATTCTAGGGTGGCAGACATTTTGAAACAAGACAGCATATTAAAACAAATCTGGGATTAATTTATAAGTTTTAATGGACGATATTTGTCGCAAATTAATATCTTTCATTGCTATAATCATTTTCCCAATCATAAGCATAAAACTATACTCATGCCCGCAAGCGTCAACTTCTCACCAAGCTTAGTGAGACCTGGCAAAATATCGCCAAATGTGGTGACGAAAAAGAACTCTCTAGAAATGTAGCGAACTTGGATATAGCTGACTAATTTGGTGAATTTCTTATTCAAATACAGTATTAAAGAATCTTCTGTAATCGGGTTCTTTGCATTTTAACTTGCTGCTTTCAAGTAACATTAGCTAAAATTTTAAAACGAAGATAAAGGAAAGTTAGCTTTTCCTCCCGGTAAAGGCCGGAAGAAGTTTTATTTAATTGTTTTTGATGTTTAAATTTCGTTTAGCAATTTAGTTACGGAATATTACGACGTATTCTTTATGATAAATGCTTGCCAAAATTTTATACAAAGTATACTGTATAAACAAAATTAAAAGTTGCATGCACAGCTCTAGTCAATAATATTTGTATTTTTAAACACAAATATACACGTGAACGGTCAACAAAGTGTTAATCAATAAACGTTGTTCTTGTGCCATATTTGCTTGACATTTAATTTATTTACACTTACAGGTGATGGAAATCAGCTTCATCCAAGTTACATTCCTAGAAGTGAATTTAAATCTCCAGAAACTGTAAATGTTCATGGATATGACAATTACGTTGAAAATGTACCCTTCTGCAGTTACCAAAATCCTGTTTCAATAACAAGTGATACATCTACAGTAATTTCACCATATGCTTACCGACGGGCTGAGGATGTATTTCCAGCTTATGCTCCAGCGATTCGATCAAATAATTCTGAAAGTTTTGACGATTCTCTATCAACAGCTATTCATATGTCTTCCGTCATTTCGCCATACGCTCACCGACAGGCTGAGGATGTATTTCCAGCTGATGCTCCACCGATTCGATCAAATAATTCTGAAAGTTTTGGAGATTCTCAGACAACAGCTGTTAATATGTCTTCCGTCATTTCGCCATATGCTCACCAACTAGATGAAATCGTAATTTTTTCCAATTCACCGCAGATCCAATTAAATAATGCTGGGAGTTTAAGAGATTTTCTTGAACATGGTCCACATAATAAGATAAACAATTTCGACTTAGTCTCAAATTCAAATGATTCAGCAACTATGAGTGGCCTCAGTATAGATTCTAATACAGAAAGGAATCTACTTGATTATATTGATAAATTTAATGACGGGAGGATATCTAATGAATCACCTCCATTTCACGAAAATTTAAGAAATTGTGCTGTTGAGACTCCTACAGATGACAGTCTTTATGAACTAAAGAATTTATTTTCAGATTCAAATTCAAGAGAATTAGATGCAAATATGAGTCGCCTTACTATCGATCATATTTCGGAATATGTTGCAGTTAGTATTTCAGTAGATTCATATGACGATAAAGTTGATCAACGAATGTCATTTTAAGACAGTGGAAAAATGTTGCAAAATGGTGGAAACGGTTCTTGACGTGCCATTTTTTCTTTATTATACAAATACTTTGCATTATTAATTTGATAATAAATGTAATTAATCTTTTGATTTAATGGGCTTTGTAGCTTTTTACCTTTAGTGCTGATAATATTAAATCATAACTATAGGTATATAGTCAATCATATTACAACATGTCTATCCTCAAAAAGGAAAGTGTTTGTTTAAAATCAAATAAAACTGAAAAGAAAAGTACCATAAGAAGTTCTGTAAAAACAATTAAAGAGAAATCCAAATGCAAAAGAATTCCACTAAACTTTGCGGCTTATTCCTTTCTAGAGCTGAGAAATGCTATATGTCCTAGGGGAAGGTGGAGTAATAATAGACATACAAAAAAGTAGATATATATAGTTTTTTCTTTTTTTTTTTTTCAAATGAGAAAATAATCTGGGAAAACTATGTTACATTTTACGAATTTAATGAAGATTTAAGAATTTTCTTCAAACTTTTAATTCTATTTTTTGGTATTTAGAAAATTCTTTTTTTTTTCTCAGAAATATTCTGTCTTTTTTAACCCAACTCTTGTGGATTAATAAGATACTGAGCTTCTAACATTCATGTAAAGACTCGGTTAAACGCAAAGGGAGTTAAACCCAGACGTTTAAAAAGCTCTTTTAACACAATTTGTCAGATTTAAAAAAGTTGTTTTTGAGTTAAAAAATGAAATTCTTGTATTATACAACAAAGTTTCTTTTAATGTTTTTCAATTCAATATACACCTCTAGTTATATTATTGATGCAAATTATTAATTGATACACACTAAGCATAGACGTAAATCTGAAATTTTACACAGAAATTTTTTACTGCTGTGTCTTATAATGTATTTTTATTTCACAGAAATTTATTTTGAAATTTGCTTGAATTATTATTTATAAAATTCGTAGAACATAACATTTTAATTCAAAATAAATGATTAAGCGTTATATTTTTGTAAATTGATAAATGAAGACACGATTTAAAATTTGTATGATTGCTAACTTTGAATTGAAAATTTTCGCTTGTCATAAATGTCAGCAATAGTTTTGTTATCTTTCACTATAAGTTTTAAGTCTAAAAAGATAATGGTATTATTAGATGAAAGATTTGCCGGTAATTCTAAATTAGTGGGATAAATGACTGGAAAACTGGATGTGAGAAAATGATCAGTCTCGATTAAAATGATGTCGTCAATATGCCGATGCAAATGAATATATACACCCAGAGAAAAGTTTTGTTGAATCAACAAAAATTTAGTTGGCCCAACAAAACTTTCCGTTTAAATATGGGTAAATGGAAATTTTGTTTGAATCAACAAGAAAAATATTGTTGATTTTTTTTGCAGTTCCAAGAAAAAATTTTGTATCATCATTAAAAAAAATGTTTTGTTAATTCAAGTAAAAATGGTTCAATTTTACTTGAATTAATAAAATTCTTTTGTTGAAACTTTTCTCAAAATAAATATAATTATCTGTTACTTTAAGAGTTCTTTTCAGTTTTGGGAACAAAAACTTTTGTTTAAAGAACAATTGTTTTGTGTAATTTTAAGAACTTTCTTTGTTTTAACAACAAAAGGTTTTTGTTATAGAAACAATTATAATATTTACTTTAAAATTATTTTTTGTATTAGAACCAATCTAAACTTAACTATTTTTTAATTCATTTTCAGCAGTGAATTACGCCTGTAATCCTTGAATAATAACAAATGAATTTTATCCTGCTTTTTTTTCAAGCGTAAACCGACAGATTGAACAATGTCCCAAGTCGGGACTCGATCCCGAGTCCTCAAGAGCCTGCTGAGGCTCTACCACTGAGCTACAAAAAACGATATCCAAACTCGAAATTCTCACTGTTATATATGTCGGACCTGCTGCAACCTCAGCACAAGATGGAAACGTCATCACACACAGGGCTCATAAGACATAAAAATAGGGGAAGCCCGACGTTACTCTGGAGTCTCCCTCTACCAATTGCTTTGTTATTTACTAAATCCATTTTTGGTATGCTGCAACAATTTGAAATTTTACCGTCAAAATTTCGAGAAAATAACAATTTAGAAAGAGCGAGCTTCTTAGCTTAGATAAAAATTTCGTAAGGAAAAAATGCATTTTTACCCTGATTGATTTTTATTTTTTTTTTTGAAAAAAGTTATTCTGAAAAATAAATTTGAGGGTACCCATCTATCTCTTTGAATAATCACGGGCTTCCCGGGCCTATTTGGTAAAAAGGCCCTGCATGAGCATGCAAAACATGAGACGAAAATACAAAGCCCAGCATATGGCAACATGTAGTTAATTTTTAATTCATTTTCATCAATGAATTACGCCTGTAAAAAGCAGGATAAAAATTCACTGGTTGTTATTCAAGGATTACAGGCGTAATTCACTGCAGAAAATTAATTAAAAAAATAACTGTGTTGCCGTATGCTGGGGCCTCAGAGCGCTATTCTGAGGACCCAGGTACGATTCCCGGTTTGGCACATTTTTCACTCTGTCGGTTTACGCTTGAAAAAAAGCATGATAAAAATTCTCTAGTTATTATTTGAGAATTACAGGCGTAAATTACTGCTGAAAATGAATTAAAAATTAATCCGTGCATTAGTTCTTGTGATTTATTTATAGTGGAAATTAGGAAAAAAGTAGCATAGCAGCACCACCTGTTTGGCTATTTACACCCAAAACGTAATCAGCTTCTATTTATGTCAAGGTCTAACTCAATCTGTAGTTTGATGTAAATCAGTGAATTAGTTCTTGAGAAATCACAAATCTATTGCAGAAATCGTGAAAATTGCAACATAGCAGCGCCACCTCTTGCGCTATTTACGCCAAAAACTAATCAGCACCAATTTATATCACGAAGTAACTGAATACTACACTGAACTATACGCCCAAAAAGCTTTGTCACTTACAGACAGACAGAGTCATAGACAGTCATTTTCTAAAAACAGTCAAATTGTGTTCAGGACCTTCTAAAATCCGTCGGAAACCAGAAGTGGAAAATTTTCATGACTCCAATACTTTCTTCGTGTAAAGATAGAAGAAAGTAATAAATGGGATAGGAGGATTTTTAAAACTACCTTGGTCTGTGCCAATTAAAAAAGTTTTAATTATCCAAAAATTATGTTAATTATTTAATTATATAGCTGTCTAAGTTAAGTAAACCAAGTTACGTGAGAGAGTTATGGCTACTACACAACAATTTAAATTTTGTATAAATTACAAATTTAAATGACAAAATTATGGTAAAATTAAAAAAAACAGATTTTGTTAACTCAAGTAAAATTGATAAAATTTTGTTAAAATTTTGTAAGAGTGTTAACAATATTTTTTTGTCAATGCAACAAAACCATTTTACTTTAACTAAAAATTTTTCTTGAAACAACCAAAATGTACTCAACAAAACATGTTTTGTTGTTTTAACCAATTCCTTTTTCTGGGTGTAGGTATATATTACTCAGTTTTGCTTTTCAGCCATTTGCAAAAAATTAAATAAATCAGTCAAGTGACAGTACAATTCGCGCTCAAAAAGTTCCGTACGTTAAAGTTTTTAATTACTTTTTTTAATTAACTAACAACTCCTACTACCTCTATTTTTTTCATAATTTTAGTTTCAGTAGATTCGGAAATAGGTGGGGAGAGACATATTTTTTCAGTATAGTTTCGACGATATCTCTGTAAACATAATACCAAAATTAAAGTAAATATATATTTTTTTTTGAGTTCGGTGTTACGAAATATTTCTAACAATAACGTACACGATACATTAAAAGATTTCTTTTTCAAATGACTGAATTAATATCTCGGCTTATTACCGACAGTTGTTTTCGAAAATCATTATCAAATATCCTTGGATGATTCTGCGTCGATAGAGACCTCGCGTTCGTCAACTTCCCCGCTGAAAGTAAACTTTGTGTATAACAGAAAAAAATGCGCTTTTCTCAAAAACTTCAGTATAGTTTGTATAGTAATATAGTTATATAGTAAGTATAGTTATAACTATACTTAAAAAAATCGCTATAGTTTTCCTGCAAGGTTTAAATAGACTGCTACAAGCCCTAATTTTTTCCTAATTTTAGTTTTAGTAGATTCGGAAATAGGGGGGGGGGCATATTTTTGCAGTGTATTTCCGATGATACCTCTGAAAATATAATATATAAAATTAAAATAAATGTATTTTTGCGATCTTTCGCATGATACCCCACACGATATACAAAAAGAAAATTTATTTTTTTTCAAGTTACTTACTTAGCTCCCTTAAACTTTTCCTAAACATATTTGTAAATGGCTAACAAATAATGAAAATATGTGGGCCAATAGGCTTTATGACTTTCCCAAGTTTGAACGTTCCACGTCCCATAGTTTACGGGAAAAGGGGCTCTGACAAACGGAGAGACAGACACAGGGGTGATCTTATAATGGTTCCGTTTTTACTTTTTAAGAACAGAACCCTAAAACAAGTGGGTAAGTGTGATCGAAGATCGCTCAAAGGGTTTCGTTTAATATTCCTTTCAAAACACTGTATCCTTTCTTTAATAAATTTGCGGTCCAAGCCCGCTATTATATTCTGTCATAATAATATCCGTCATACGGACTAAATGCAATATTTAAAAAAATAATTTCAAAATTAAACAAATTGTACACCTTCAAAATGTTAAAATATGCGAATATTTCCATAATCGGATTTTTATCACGATTCAATATGTTTCTCAAACTCATATATTTACTATTCTCTATTATTTATATTGATACTCACTTTGTATCATTCTCAAACATTCGAAAAATTAGTTAAACTTCCTATATGACGTCATATTTTCTTTTTAATTCTCTAATGACGTGTATTAATCTGCTTTGTCCACTTACACATACTCATACTCCTTGTATTATTGAGAAATCTTAAGACATTTTCCGTTTTATTACGACTATGACGTCAATCAATTTTATTTCATATTTATCTTTTTTTCAATTGGTGAAACTTTTTATTTCATTTTCATTTTTCACGTGAAAATCGTCTGATAGAAAATTAATTATTGTAGAAAGAATTTCATTGTGGATTTTAAATCTTTGGCATCTGCTATAACGAAAAATGTTTCAATTTAATAGGAAAAGGCTGTTAAAATTTTGGTTTTTTATCTCTATTTATTAAAATAATACGAATTCTTCAAATTTTAATATTTTGAGCTCTTCACAGCTGCAATTCAGATTTATACACTAAGTTTCAACTATGTACGTTACATACTTTTTGAGAATGGCTCTGTGACGGACAAACAACGGAGCGGGGGTAATAGGGTTTCGTGAGATGAACGAAACCCAAAAAAAGAGGAATTTTCCAATTTTTTCCCCTCCAAAGATAACTTTTCTCTTTGTCATTGGGCACCTCTTTTGCTAGCAGTAAATAAATCTAATTAAGATATTTTTGCTGTAACGCGTACTTTTTGATTTAAAAGAACTTTTGCTTTAAAGCGTACCAAACGATCATTAAAGATAAGATAGTTAATTAGAAATTTTACAGTTCTTTCCACGTCTTTTTGTATTTTTTCAAAATGGACATTACAGGGGGAAAAATCTCTCATATTTCACCTTGTGTAATTGAACGCATTTCAATACTTTGTTTACACAAACGCACAAAATAATTCTCTAACATTACGATAGATGGGGGAAAATCATTTACGACGCATTTTAATGATGTTATGATTTATCAAACATAATTAAATTTAAAAGTATAACTGAGGTGCACTACATTATGTTATGTATAGGTTAAGGAGAGCGTAGAATTTATCGTTCGTTTACAGAGACGCATAAATATATAGGTTACACGACGGGCTAAGATTTATTTCAATGTGTAAAAAAAAAATGAAATATCTTAATAATATTCCGCTAATGCTGGAAAGTGTTTCATAATCTATGCCCAATCCACGTTTTTTCTTTTTCTTTTAATAGATAAGTTAACTCTTTTCTAGTATAGTATATAATTCATATATAATTCCTTAGCAGATTCGCACAAGATTCTTTTACAAAACCATAAAAATATTATGTTTAAGTGTAGAAGTTTACCATTTAAATTTAGTTCTAAATATTGTAAAGGCAATTTTCATTTACTAAATGTATTATGTTCTTTAATTTTAAATATAAACGTTTAATCTTTGAGAGTACGAAAATAAATTTATGGCTTGAAAACAGAATTCATTTTTTTTTTAATATCAAGATCTATTATCCACCGAGTTTTTCATAAACTTTGCTCCGTTTCCTCTGATAAGTTTGTATAAACATTTTAAAAGCAAGATACTGTTTATGTTATTTTTGTAGCATCTCATGTAATCACTGCTATTACATAATTAAAAGATAAGGAAGAAGTAAAAGTAAGAAATCCGCTTGACTCTATCATAATTCATCGTAAAAATAGATAGCTGTACCAATATATTTTGGGATAAAGTCAATATTAAATTATATGAAGTAGATACTGTTTTCAGTTACTGTGTTTGTTTCTAATGCAGAGTAGTAGAACGACAAGTCCGACAGGCAGCAAAACCGCTGGTCAAGAGGTGTACAGCTTCTATTTATCATTCTCCATAGGGCAAGAGAATGATTATGCCCCCATATTTTCTATCCTAAAGGGCAGGGGAAAATCTTCTGGTTCAGAACCTCTCTCCTATCTACCGACGCTATAGAGAGACTACTTTCCAAAACACTGATTCTTATATGCATATATGGTATCCACATGGAGTAGGTAGTTTGATATATTTTCATTAATCTCTTGAAATCTTCTTATGTTTCTTATGATATTTTTTTATAATTTTATTTTTATAAATTCCAAATCCAAATGCTTAACTTACTCAAATTTTATGTTTGTAGTATGAAGCACAATTTATAAATTAAACCTAAAATAACTTAAAAAATAAGTAATACAGCTTTTTATATTTTTATTTTATTTTATTTTATTTTTTTAGACCGCTGACCAGGCCAGGCTTTTGCCTAGCTTAACGGGTTGATACCTGGCAACGGGGCGAGGATTCGCCTGCTCTCCACTTGGCGAAGATGTGTTTGTTAAATCTGTAGGCCGACGTGACTTCAGTGCGTCTTGTTGTGCGTCTTATTCTTAGTTGGCCGGTTTCTAATTGATTGGATGAGACGGTTCAGCTCTGCGCAGTGTAGCGAAGTCATGCCGGACGGATGTAGGTTGCTGGGATATTTACTATTTCCTCGTTGCATCACTCATCCATACGTCATGCCATCACTACTCGAGTTGGTCTCGCAATTTAGAGCCTCGATCTGGTGACGAGACCTTCACCAGACTAGGCACCCCCAGAGGTGTAATTCACATTTAACTTGGAGGACTTTACACCCACGACGGATTTTGCATGCACCGGGCGGTATTAGCGTACATGATCGCCGCATCTGAAAAAGAATGGGGTTAGACATTTTATAACACTTTTTATACTAGAAACTAGGTACTACTTTTAGACTTTAAGTACTATTACTTTACTTGGTTGTTTGTCTTAATTTACCTATAGTTCTACCGTACGATAATTTTAACTGAAACTAAATATTCTACAGAGTTGCTTATTCCTACAGGGGATACATTATATGCATAATTTACTAAATTAAGAGAGGGTTTGGATCATCGTCTATATTATCTGTATATGATTTAATATTTATAATTTATATAACTTAGATAAATATAAATATGGGAGGGGAGGGACAAATGGTTATATACTAACTAAATATAATTAATGATATTATGTTTATAACTAGCACTAACTTAGCTTTGGAGTTGCTGAAAAGCTTAATTTAAGTTAAAAATTGCTACTAAAAACTGCTTAACTAATATGTACTAAAATTTAGAGGGGATACTAGTTACCTGACAGTTTACAAGGGAGATGAACTTGGATTTTATTCTTTAACTAAAAACTTTAATTTATTTCTAATAAAAAAAATACTACTAACTACCTTTATTATTTATTTGTACCTTCAGTTATTCTATACTAATGACATTGTTATTTAGGATATCGCTGGTGTTTTCATCTCCTTTCGTGCGACATTGCCTGTAACTTTTTTATTTTGTGATTTTTTTTTTCTTTTGGCGACAGGGAGTTCCTGCAGGTGCGCGCAATGAACTTCGAATCGGGAGACAGTTTATCTCTTGCCACAAATATCTAAAACAAATTTGTTCACCAAATTATGAGAGATTATTAAATTCTCTAGAGCTTATACCGGGGGTTAATTTACAAAGGTTGAGTTTTGACAAAATGGCGATGATTTAAACAAAAAAGTCATATTTTAGCCCTTTTTTATTTTCTGAGAGCTTGGAAAAAAAATGTAATCAATGAAAATTATACTTGTCGGTGGTTAAGCCACAGCAGAAACGATTACTTTTCTTTTAAAAAAATCAAAAGGAAATCGGTCGAATAGTTCTCGAGAAAAAAGGTCGCTGAGTTTGAAAAACATGGTTTCGAGATTTTTTTTTTTACATGTTTTCGAGAGGTTTCGATACGCAATATACTTGGAGTGTAGTGTTACGCCTATAAAGCCTTATTTCTGGCTAATGCAGCGTGGCGTTGATTTCAACGAGCAAAGTAGATTGTAAGACATCGGAATATCAGGAAACTGCATTAGGGCTACATCTACACACTTGGGAATGCAAAAAATGCAATAAATAAAAATCCAAACGTTTGACCGTAAGAAGTAGAACTTATCTTTAAATAATAATAAAAAGAAAAAGAAAAGTGCCTAGTTAAACTGATGAAATTGAGCTCACTGGCTATTCACATTAATTGTATATTATACAATTGTCTCTTTAAATAATAATAAAAAGAAAAAGAAAAGTGCCCAGTTAAACTGATGACATTGAGCTCATTGGCTATTCACACAAATTGCATATTATACAATTGTCTCTTTAAATAATAATAAAAAGAAAAAGAAAAGTGCCCAGTTAAACTGATGACATTGAGCTCACTGGCTATTCACACTAATTGCATATTATACAATTGTCTCTTTAAATAATAATAAAAAGAAAAAGAAAAGTGCCCAGTTAAACTGATGACATTGAGCTCAATGGCTATTCACACTAATTGCATGCTATTCAATTGTCTCTTTAAATAATAATAAAAAGAAAAAGAAAAGTGCACAGTTAAACTGATGACATTGAGCTCACTGGCTATTAACACTAATTGCATATTATACAATTGTATCTTTAAATAATAATAAAAAGAAAAAGAAAAGTGCCCAGTTAAACTGATGACATTGAGCTCAGTGGCTATTCACACAAATTGCATATTATACAATTGTCTCTTTAATTAATACTAAAAAGAAAAAGAAAAGTGCCCAGTTAAACTGATGACATTGAGCTCACTGGCTATTCACATTAATTGTATATTATACAATTGTCTCTTTAAATAATAATAAAAAGAAAAAGAAAAGTGCCCAGTTAAACTGATGACATTGAGCTCATTGGCTATTCACACAAATTGCATATTATACAATTGTCTCTTTAAATAATAATAAAAAGAAAAAGAAAAGTGCCCAGTTAAACTGATGACATTGAGCTCACTGGCTATTCACACTAATTGCATATTATACAATTGTCTCTTTAAATAATAATAAAAAGAAAAAGAAAAGTGCCCAGTTAAACTGATGACATTGAGCTCAATGGCTATTCACACTAATTGCATACTATTCAATTGTCTCTTTAAATAATAATAAAAAGAAAAAGAAAAGTGCACAGTTAAACTGATGACATTGAGCTCACTGACTATTCACACTAATTGCATATTATACAATTGTATCTTTAAATAATAATAAAAAGAAAAAGAAAAGTGCCCAGTTAAACTGATGACATTGAGCTCACTGGCTATTCACACAAATTGCATATTATACAATTGTCTCTTTAATTAATACTAAAAAGAAAAAGAAAAGTGCCCAGTTAAACTGATGACATTGAGCTCACTGACTATTCACACTAATTGCATATTATACAATTGTCTCTTTAATTAATACTAAAAAGAAAAAGAAAAGTGCCCAGTTAAACTGATGACATTGAGCTCACTGGCTGTTCACACTAATTGCATTTTAACCAATTGTCTCTTTAAATAATAATAAAAAGAAAAGAAAAGTGCCCAGTTAAACTGATGACATTGAGCTCACTGGCTATTCACACTAATTGCATATTATACAATTGTCTCTTTAAATAATAATGAAAAGAAAAAGAAAAGTGCCCAGTTAAACTGATGACATTGAGCTCACTGGCTATTCACACTAATTACATATTATACAATTGAAGCAAATGGGATAATTCTGCATAGAAAACCCATTTCGCTAAATTAAGGGGTGATTAGATCCCACTATCTCCCACCTTTATACTTAACCAATGAACCTCCAAATCTATTCAGGGAAGTGCTTTATCACAATGAAACTATATACTAAATTTGAAGCAAATCGGATAATTCTGCATGAAGAACCCATTTAGCTAAAATAAGGAGGAGATCATCTCCTTGATCTCCCCCCTTTATACATAACCAATGAACCTCAAAATCTAATCAGGGAAGCGCCTTATCAGAGGGAACCTATATACAAAATTTTAAGCATTTCGGATATTTCTATCAAAAGTTATCGCGTTACGTACATGCGTACATACATACATACGTACGTACCTACAGAACCTGTGTGCACATTAGCTCTCAGGCTTTGATAGCCTGTGAGCTAAAAATTCATGGATTGATGCATAAATTTTAACTAAATATATAGAAATTCTGATTAGGCAAAATAAAATAATATGAATTAATAGCAAAATTTTTCATGTTGTTATTTGATTTTTATTTTAACACATTCATTGAGGCTTGCGCCTTTTGGATGTGTTCACACTACAAGAACGGTACTTTTACATTTTACATGGTACTTTATTTCTCAAAATATACACAATATTCCTGTTAGAAAATTAGTGTACTATGTATATAAATATTTTTATTATTGCAGTACCATTATTATAATCATTAATTTGTAATATAAATTCGAACACAATCAAAAAATGCAGCATTCAAGTTTATAGCCCATAGACGCAGCTTCCTGTTTAAAAGACTAAATCTATCTGTCAAGAATGTGTTGTTATTTTATTTATTTTTTATTTAAACGATATGTCTTTATATATTTTTTAATATTTTTTTCCCCAGGTTATTTTACCTTAATATTGATGACAGACATTAAGTTAAAACGCTTAGTGTAAAGAGTTTCAATTAGAGCCTTAAATAAATCTAGCCATTTTTCCCTAAATTGTTAAAACAGACAAATATTTCTTAATCGAAGATAATATAATATAACCACGGAAGAAAATATATAATAACCTCTCTCGAGTTACTAACGATTCCGAAAAGCGTTCTTTATCTTTTGAAACCTCAGAAACCAATATATTTTCGAGATTTAAAGAAGCATTTATAAAATCAATATTTCTTTTGCTAAAATTTGAGTTATGGAATTTGAGCAGTTTTAAGTGTGTTTCTGGGAATTTTCTTTCCACTGTTTTTAAAAGCAACTTTCAGCTCCTGTTTTTGGCATAATTTTTTTTTCTCGCATACATATATTGGACTATTATACTCGACGTGTGTTCTTCTGCTTTTATATCTGAGCTCTGACAGGCAATGAAGCAATGAAAGATTACTTGTTTTAGTATGAGTTGATGATGATTTCCGCGTATTGGAACCTTTACCGCCCAAAAATATGTTCTCCAGATATAATGTATTTCTGACATTACATTTTGAATATCAAACGTGATTTGATTTAAGAGTCAAAAAAAGACTAAGAAACTTCTTCCTCCATATATCCATTCAGGGAAAACTGTTTTTTCCGTCAAATATCATACTACGAAAAATTTATCTAAATTAAGCTTCTTATTGCCTGAATAATTACTACTTAAATAATAACACATATGTTATAGAATTTTCTAATGGACTTTTTTAGTGTGTTTTCGTAAATGAAGATTGTTTTATACTATTTTTTGCGTATTTTCAGCATAACGCAAGAACTACTTCTTGGAATGATCTTTAAATTTGGATTTGCATATTCAAAACTTCTAGAAATAGATTTAGGTTAAAATTAGTGCAAGTTACCATATTTATTTTTGGATATTAATTTTATATCATATGAACTATGAAATTAATATTAAAAAATAAATATCTATCATAACCTATAAAACTTTCAACAGAAATGAATTTTTATAGTATCCAAATATGCCAATACAAAAATTCCAGCTTATTCCGCCAAATAGGTTTTTATTTATACTTAAAAAACTACACGTATTGATTTTTTTTCATACTATTAAAAATTAATTTAACATTAAAAGTTTAAACCTTAAAATATTTTTTTTAAAATTCTTCACCAAATGACTTCCCAAATGTTATCCTAGGATATAATTCCAAAAATAAAACACAAGTAGAATGTCAAAATAAGGGGTTCGAAATAGCAATTTCAAAGTTTGATGAAATTTTAACATGGGGATGGCCCTACTAATCGTATTTTACTAACATAAATTGAAAGAAGACATAACTAGAAATTTAATGTCTAGGTTTGTGTCCTCTGCGACAATTTCGCGAATAAAATTAATGAGATGTTCTGTTTCTTTTTGTCCGTCTGTACAGCAAAATATCATAGAGCAAAACGAAATGAAGTAATAAAGAGTCTACAATGTTTTGGGAAAGTGTTAAAATACTGTTTGGATAATTAAGATAAAAACAACTCTTTTGTAAAACCAAAATTAAATTTGCAATGAAAGTGATAAAACAGTGATAAGAGATTTTTAGCATCTACATCTTGTATCACACATTGAATAGAGCCATTGGCTTGTGTAAGTTGTTTTAAGATAAATTTATGATAAGTGACGGGAATAGAAAAGACAGTTTCATGATAAGTGAAAACAAGACATTCTTTTAAAAAGACCCGTTAACAAAGTTGTTATTCATCAAATTAAAGCTCTTTAGACCATTTAGTGTGTTTTATTTATCTATTTAATTTTATTTGGCACAAGATAAAGCCCAAATCATAACATTAATATTTGTTTTTCTTCTTCTCTTGTTGAAAGATTGCATGCTTTATCGTTTTACTTACCCATCATACGTAGTATAGGGTAAGTCTTGTAATCGTTTTGAAAATTTAAAAATAATAATAATGTTGACAGATTTACACGTTTCAGACACTGGAGATTCCGAAAAATATATTTTTAGTAAAAAAAAATTCCGTCCGTCTGTCTGTGTGTCTGTGTGTGTGTTTGTAAACGCTCTATCTCCCGAACAAATTGAGATGGAGAATTGAAATTTGGTATGTAGTTAGTATGTAATAATGGGAAGAAGTTCATTGAATTTCAGTAACCCTCAAACTATTTTTTCGGACTCTTGAAAAATTCGTTCTGATAAAAGGTATATAAAAATTTTCGAAATTGTTTATTTTAAGGAGTGAATATAAAAGACAATAAAAAAAACAAAAATTTTGCATAAAGAATAAAGTCGATCGGATAATGAGTTGCCGAGATACTTGTAATCACATTTTACACACTCTTCGATTTTTCATGGCCCTGTATTTCATTCAAATTTCAATTAAAAGATATATTTTAATTGGAAATGAGACGCTTAATCCGACGCAGTAAACCGTTAGTTAATAGTATTATCAATTTTGGAGTTATAAGGATCTTTCCTTTACGCAATTCAGTAATAGAGCATTTAAAGTTTATCACGTTATCAAGCCACGATTTTATACGAATTGCAATGCATTTTATAAATAGTTTACACATGTTTTATTTTCATATTTTATATTATGCATATCCATGATGGGTAAGTATTTCGGTGGTCCCCAACGACTGTTTTAATGTGGTTGTTGGACTTTGAAGAAAACCCTCTATCCTTCATATATGCAGGAAGAACATCCTGAAGTTTTATATTCACCAGCGGGGACGACCGAGCAATGCTCGGTCAACATTAGCTTTGTGTTCAACTCGGTAGTTGAATCGTGTATCTCGGCTCCTATTGGGAGTTTCTAGACAATTCCTTCAGATTCTGAAAGCCAACTTTTTCGCCAAATGTCGCCAAGTTTAGCGACATTCTTTCATTTAGCGCCAAGCATGCGTTGAGAAAGTTCTATGTACCCTGATTGGTTCAATTGTTTTTTCGAGAACGTTCCATGGATTGGTTGAATTATGTATCTCGGCTCCTATTGGGAATTTCTAGAAAATTCCTCCAGATTCTGAAAGCCAATTTTTTTCGCCAAATGTCGCCAAAATATCGCCAAATTTGGCGAATTTGGCGATACTTTTTCATTTGGCGCCAAGCAAGTGTTTTGGCATTGGTAATCTTAAAAGTCAATTTTCCATATCATATGTACCCTGATTGGTTAAATTCTATTTTCGAGAACGTTCTATGGACTCTGATTGGCTGAATCATGCATCTCCGCTCCTATTGGGAATTTCTAGAAAATTCCTTCCGATTCTGACAGCCAATTTTGTCGCTAAATTCGCCAAATTTGGCGATATTTTTTCATTTGGTGCCAAGCAAGTGTTTTGGCATTGGTAATCTTAAAAGTCAATTTTATTGCCAAATCCCGCCAATATCACCAACACCCATGACCAAAATTACTCACTAATCGAATTTTCTCGAATATGTGACCTAGCCCAAAAGTCTTCTCGTTCACGAAAACTGTAGAATACTAAATTTAGTTCAAATCCTCTGAGACTTTTTTAAGATAAAAATAGCTTGACCCACAAAGACCCATGAACAAAATGACCGACTAATTGAATTTTCTCGAACGTGTGACCTAGCCAAACAGTCTTCTTGGGCCCGAAAACCGTAGGATGCAAAATTTATTCTAAATAGTCTGAGCGGTTTTTTAGATAAAATTAGCTTGTCCCACAGTGACCCCAAAATTACCCACTAATCGGATTTTCTCGAGCATGTGACCTAGCCCAATGATTTTCTCGTGCCCAAAAATTGCAATATAGAAAATTTAGTTCAAATCGTGTGAGCCGTTTTTAAACTAAAAATAGCTTGACCCATAATGACCCATGACCAAAATGACCCACTAATCGAAATTTCTAGAACACGTGACCTAGCCCAATAGTCTTCTCGTTCCCTAAAACTGTAAGATACTAAATTTAGTTCAAATCCTTAGATTCGTTTTTAAGATAATAAAAATAGCTTGACCGATAATGACCCATGACAAAAATGAACCACTAATCGAATTTTCTCGAACATGTGACCAATACCAACAGTCTTCTCGTGCCCGAAAACCGTTGGATGCAAAATTTAGTCTAAATAGTTTGAGCCATTTTTAATACTTTACCTAGTTGAAAAGTGTTTATGACTTCGGTTTGTCTGGCCGTCTGGCCGTCTGCCGCCTGTCCGTGCTCTAACTCCCGTAAATATGCTCGGATTGCCCTGCAATTTTTATACGTTATTGTCGTTATCTATAGCATGTTCCGTATTTCAACTGAAGTGTGTAGCACTTATAGTTTTTTTTATTAACACTTTAGCCTAGTTGAAAAGTGTTTATGAATTCGGTTTGTCTGGCCGTATGGCTGTCTGCCGTCTGCCGTCTGTCCGTGCTCTAACTCCCGTAAATATGCTCGGATTGCCCTGAAATTTTTATATATTATTGTCGTTATCTATATCATGTTCCCTATTTAAACTGAAGTGTGTAGCACTTATAGTTTTTTTACAGGGACGCTCAAAAGAATCCCGTTACATTACGGTCTGTGGGGAAAAATCATTTGCGGTTTATTTTAATGATGTTACACAATTTCAAACACATTGTAATTGATATATATCACTAAGGTGAATTACAAGGAGCTTAATATGGAATATGGTGTGCAATGCGCTTATAGTTACTTTACAGGGACAGTCAAAAGAATTCCGTTATATTACGTCTATGGAGAAAAACCGTTCGCGGTTTAATTAAATAATGTTTCACTATTTTAAACGCATTGAAATTTATATATCACTAAGGTGCATTACAAGAGGCTTACTACAGAATATTGTGTGTATAGCTGTCATCGTTCATTTACAGGGACACACAAAAGAATTCTCTACTGTCTGTTAACATTAATTCCTGGAAGTGCGTTTTAAGTTGCTGAACGCGATTTTAAATTGAACTCACTTTTTGTCTATTACTTGGAGCGCATAAATTCTGTATTTCATATACAAGGCAGCACAAAAGTTCGCGAACACATTTCCGTTTATTGACATAAACTCCAGAAGGAGAATTTTAAACTGTGCTACGCATTTCCTAACTAAACTAAAATTTAACATCCTATGTAGTATATATACAAATCTATAGATCATATACAGGGCTGAATAAAAGTATTCGGATATTTTTCCGAATATTGTATATGTTGGAAATTCCTGAAATTGCGTTTTTAAATATGTTATGCCTTTTCGAAATTGTTTACTTAGATGTTGTGTTTCAGTTTATTAAACGGTAATAATTTGTAAAAGTATTTTAGAAGCGTTGGAAAGCGTTACATAATCTATATCTGACGCATGATTTTTCGTTCTTGTTTAAATAAAATTAGTTTGACCACCAGCGACCAAAAAATGACCCACTAATCAAATTTTCTCGAACATGTGACCTAGCCCAATGATTTTCTCGTTTCCGAAACTCGTAGGATACAAACTTTAATCAAAATCGTTAGAGCCGTTTTTTAGATTAAATTAACTTGACACGCGTTGACTCAAAAATGACCCACTAATCGAAAGTGCTCGAACATGTGACCCAGCTCAATACTCTTTTCGTGCCCGAAAATGGTAGAAAAGAAAGATGATTCGCAAAAATACAAACTTTATACTCTGCAATATTATCCAAGCTTTTTTGAAAAATTAAAACACAGCCTTAAACGTTTCAATATCTGCTTAATAGCCAAACCACCTAACAAATTAAAGAATATCATTTGCAGTAAAATTGACCCAATTAATTTTGAGAATTATTCAGAAGTATATGAAATACCTTTTATTAAAGAAGACGGATCTAAAAATTACTACATAGGCATGACCAGCAGGAAATTTAATTGCAGAAAAAAAAGAGCATATAGCTGATATTAAATACAATAGAAAAACTACAGCCCTGGCAAGATTATATCAAGAAGAAACCATCCAAATAAATTTCAATGAAAGTAAAATAATATTTCCCTCCAGTCTATACTATCCATCCATAATAAGAGAAACTATAGAGATACTCACGCTCAAAAATACAATATGTAACGATGCGGCATCTTTTAATTTACCGAAACTGTGGCTGGAATTACTCCATGGTCAAAGATATATAAACAATCAAGTAAAAAATAATAGATAATGTGCGTAATTTTTAAAAAAGTACATGAAAATAATAACCTCAAAGCCCGTTCAGCTTTAGAATATTCTCATTTTGTTTTTGAAAATGGCTCGGAAAGAGTAGAAAGATGTAAAACAACTAATAAAAGTTATTTTAATTTATATTATAGTTGTTAATTTTACACCTTTAGCATTTAAAAGTAATATGTCTAACTGATGAATTCTCTACGATTTCTTAAGAAGAGTCCTAGATAATATGCTAAAATATATTAGATAAAGAGTTTGGACAATGGTGTTGCTTATGCTGAATTCTGATGGAGATCATTTTCAAATCGTAATAAGCGTCCTTAAGCTTCCATGGCCAAATGCATGTTAAATTCACATTTCCACTGTTTATGTTGCATTTTGTATAGCTGTTGAATTATCAGAACCTTTGTTTGTATCTGAATGATCTTCTGTTTGTTTGTTTTTTGTTAATTAGAGATACATATTCCTGCAGTTAAATGGAATAAAATATATAAAATCTATTTTGTTTTACGGTCAGACTGACTGACAAGGAAATTTCAAGTGATAACATCCGATCTATATGAAAAACAAATGTTAAAACTAGGTTACATTCTATTAAATGTACAGTTAAAAAGTTAAGTTTCAGAATCACGGTATAAGTGTTGTTGGCATACATCTTAATTTAACTACTAGTTCAATTTTACATCTAAAACAATTTTGTTAGGATTATGTACATTATATTAACCTTCATTCGTTAGTGAAAGATATATTTTCTAAATTACTCAAATTACAGAGACACCCTACAAGTGAAAGGTGAAACCTTTAGAGATACATAGAAATGGTCAAATGGAAAAAAAATTCTTTAATTTTGTATATTTATAGAGCTAGATATCATAAAACACTGAGCCAAAAAATATACAAATATAAGCTATTTTCTATTTCAGGTTTTATCCTAACAAAAGACTTTTTCATCGAGCCTCGTTTGCACGCAGATCGGTCGAATTGTGTCTTCACAATATTTCCCGATCCAACTTATTTGCCATAATTGGTCTTCGTGGTACATTTATCTTTACCCTGCTTTAAACAACCTATGCTGCAGAAGTCGGCGTGGATGTTAAGATTATTATGGAGAATGTTAGGTGGTGTTAGATTCAGAAAAAATCATTCTATCAGATGACTGTAGACAAAGGATAGCTCCCAAAATATATGTGCTTTAATAAAAGGGGTAAAAATAAGCATAAATCTTATTATACACTAAGGTAAATAAATAGAAGAAACGCCATCATCTATTTTATCGCCAAATAGACTCAGAAAAAATATAAAATAGCCATTCGGTAGGAATTTTGTCTTTTTAAAATACATTTAAAAAAAAAAAAGTTTAGGGGGTCGTCTTCACAGTGATATTGTACAAAACTTTCTAATTTTTACTATGAAAACCTAATTTTTATATAATATTTGGAGTTCCCGGAAAATGTTATCTTTAAATACAAAATGGGTTTTCCTTTGGTCAAGTAGTTTAGGAATTATGACGTTTAAAATGGAGAATTACAAATACATACATTTTAAATCGTTTCAAAAGAGTTTGTAAACATAAACAAAACCAGAAAATTATATGGCGGAATGAGCTATTAATTTTGATTCATATATGGGAAGCTTCAATTTAAAGAAATAAATTAAAAATAAAATCATAGGTTACAATTCTTGTTTTGTTTAACAAATAATTTGTAAATATATATGTATTTTTAACACTTTCCAACCTAGTTGAAAAGTGTTTATGACTTCGGTTTGTCTGGCCGTCTGGCCGTCTGGCCGTCTGCCGTCTGCCGTCTGTCCGTGCTCTAACTCCCGTAAATATGCTCGGATTGCTCTGCAATTTTTATATGTTATAGTCGTTATCTATAGCATGTTCCCTATTTCAACGGAAGTGTGTAGCACTTATAGTTTTTTTACAGGGGCACTCAAAAGAATTCCATTACATTGCGGTCTATGGGGGAAAATCATTTGCGGATTATTTAAATAATGTTTCACTATTTTGAACGCATTGAAATTTATATATATCACTAAGGTGCATTAGAAGAAGCTTAACATGGAATAGGGTGTGCATAGCACTTATACTTACTGTACAGGGACAGTCAAAAGAATTCCGTTACATTACGTCTATGGAGAAAAATCGTCTGCAGTTTATTTAAATAATGTTTCCCTATTTAAAACGCATTGAAATTTATATGAGGTGCATTACAAGAGGCTTACTACAGAATATCGTGTGTATAGCAGTTATCGTTCATTTACAGGGACACACAAAAGAATTCTCTACTGTCTGTTAACAATAATTCCTCGAAGTGCGTTTTAAGTTACTGAAAGCGATTTTAATTTTAACTCGCTTTTTGTCTATTAAGTGGTGTGTAAAAATTCTGTAGATCCTATACAGGGAAGCACAAAAGTTCGCGAACACATTTCCGTATTATTTAACTCCAGACAGAGAATTTTAAACTGTGCTACGCATTTCCTAACTGAACTAAAATTTATTATCCTATGTAGTATATATACAAATCTATAGATCCTATACAGGGCTGAATAAAAGTATTCGGATTACTTAGATGTTATCTTTTAGCTTATTAAACGGTATGATTTGTAAAATTATTTTAGAAGCGTTGGAAAGTGTTACATAATCTATGCTTGAAGCATGATTTTTCGTTCTTGTTTAAATTAAATTTCGAAAAAAAAAAGAATTGATATCTAATTTTTCTAGCGTAAACCAATTTTTAGAAGTTTCAAATATGTGAATCAAAAATTCCATTTTATTTCGCCCAGTAGGTTTTCAGTGATGCTTAAAAAATTACTCGCAATGTGGTTTATTTTGCAACTACAAAACTGAATTTCAACAATCAGATTTCAAAACATTACATAAGTTCTAAACTTTTGTACCGAATGATTTTCCGTTTGAAATGCAATAAACAATTGGCTAAAAAAGCCAAATATAATGTGAAATCAATTCGTTCGTATTGAAAATATCAAAGTTTGATAAAATTCCACTAAGAAGAAGATGACCCCTAAGCTCATTTTCAGGTGCGCTCTTATATAAAAACGTAGCACCTATAGTCGTCGTTTGATCCGTCCGTCTGTCCGCAAATAACAGCGTAAAAACTACCTAACCAAATGGTTTGAAATTTAATATATATAATCGTTGCAGAAGTTTGTCCAGTCATTTCAAATTTTATGAAAATCGAATCGAAACTTAAAAAGACATAAATAAAAGTTTTCTTAATTCTATTAAATCCTATCATACATAATCTATATAATAAAAGCGCAAGTCATGTGACTGAGGAAAACAAATACGGGCTAACCATTTCTTTTTTCATATGCCAGGCGGCCATTTTTATTCAAAATTATTTTTTCGAATAAAATTTCATAAAAGTCACATTTTTAGACAGATCGTTCAAAACAATTGTTTGTTTGAGCGATGAGTTATATTAAAAAATGTATAGATTCCAAGATAACTTTAGTTGAAACTAGCTTAACAGCCCAATATTTATCCAATATCCATTGAAATCTATAAACACAAGACATTTGTTCATCGTGAATCCTAGAAATAAGAAACCATGGAGGTAATTATTCGCAAAGCAAGATCTCTATGGTGAATTTTGAAGCGTTATCTTGCGTCGAAAAAAAATTGGAATCTGTAAGCGTGGCATACGGAATAAGAGAATAGAAAGGCATGCTCAATTCGCTGATAACAGATGATATAATTCATTTCGCTGAAATAATAACGATGATTTTTTTACATTGTAAATCTAGTCATAGTAAGAACGTACCTGTATCATGTTTAATGTTAAATTTCCAACTTGTTTAACCATACATTTAAAGACAAAAATCCTTATCGAACGGCTATTTTAGTTTTATATGTGTCTATTTTGTGGTAAAACTGATAGGTGGTTACTTTTGTCTTTTGACCGACTGCACCATTTCATCCCAACTTCGCTTTCTTGTGAGGTTTGAAATTTTCAACCTTTCCTCGTACCTGGATTTTAATTACGCATAATGAATCTTATTGATTATTTTAGTAAGTTCTCACTGTGTTATCTATAAACAGTAACACCAGATAATAATTTTCTTTAAATTATTTTAAGCTATGTCAATTAAATTTTTCTAGTAAGTAACTAAAGTACTATACTGTAAGGCAGAAAATTTATCGTCTGCATGGAATAATATTTTTAAATCAATGTTTCCCAATCTTGCAAATGTAAATGTTAGATGTCAATCAATGCATAGGGTATAAAGTTTTTAACATCACTAAGAAGAGACGTATGATTCCTCCTTATGTTCAGTCCCTATACTATATCAATATTGACGCAATCGGTGCTGTCATTTCTTTACTGTCATTTGACTGAATGATTTTGCCTGAACTTCACACCGTCTCACTACCTGAATAGTGATATCACCATTCCAAGTAAAATGACGTCGTTGAAATAAATTTCTCAATACAGGGAACAGAATAAATGCCCATCCAGAGATAGTGCCTGATCGGGAAAATACGAGGGATGAGGAAATTCTAAGAACACTTAATCGACCAAAATACCTTATAATAGCGGTGTGGTACGGAAGTGAATTTTCTTGATGTCCTAAAGAAAAATTATATATATATATATATATATATATATATATATATATAGAGAGAGAGAGAGAGAGAGAGAGAGAGAGAGAAGAAAATATTTTATTTTCATAAAATATTGCATACTATGTTTACGATCTTACTTTTAAAATCGTACAAAAATATCTATCTCAAGCACATATTCGTAAAGTGAATTATTTTAATTTAACGAAACTTTGTACGATTTTATAAATGACGTATACTAATACCGTATTAATTGAGAAATGTTTGATACTAACTAAATAAAAAAAATAAACAGTTTTAAAATACATTCATTCAGAAGAAGAAACGTTTTAATAATATTTTGAAAAGGCAAAAATCAATTTATTTTGTAATGTATGTAAACTATTTTTAATGCTTACATATATAGCGTAAAAAAGGGAGGAGGACATCACAGTTTTCTTTTTAATTGGAAAAGAAATTGTTATCAGATATGAGAACAGTAAATTCCCTTACAAATTCCGTCTGATGATTGATTGTTTATGCTATCACAAAAACGGGTAGCGCTGGGTAAAAGTACAACCTCATATCTTGTTGAGATATAAAGCGTTTTATCTAAATTATACGATTACTTATGTTCATTACTTCAAATAGACATCTAATACGATGTTGTTTATTGATTTTTATCATTTTATTATATAGAAAAAGTCTATTAACTTGAGACATCCATATAATATTGTTTGTAAGTAAATGATAAGTTCTTCGTAATGGACTTTAGCAGAAACGAGTTATATAAGTATTTTTAATGTTGTGTGTTTTATATTGGGAAAACATGTATTTGATTAGCATAGTTATGAAAAGTCAGTGTATGTCGAATGAAATTGACATTATCTCATCATTTTAAAATATCATAATACACAGTGGTTTAAATACATGATCAAAATATAAGATAATTCAACTAGAGTACATAATACAACTAGAATTAATATTAGTATTTTACTGAGGAAATGTCTTTTTATAAATACTATTTGAAGTATTGTAATTTATGAACATTGTTTTGATAATTTGGAAGACACAAAATCAATTGCTGATTATTTTATTAACTGTGTAATTGTAAGCTACATTATCTGAGTAATTAAGTATTAGTATAATATTTACAGGCAATATGTTATTAGGCAATACATTAGCAAAGCATTCGAAAAAGTGCACACCTATAAATAGCACAACTGAAAGTTTTAGATAAAAGCATTTTATAAATAATTTTTTAATTACAAATAATTTTTAAGTCATAAATTGCGCCTACATTTAGATTTGTCGAGGTTGTTCTAATATCACGCAGGGCGGTCGCTCTGCCAAGCCAAGCTTAAAAAAAAAAAAAAAAAACGCCACACAAACAACGCCAAGAACTGAACTAGACCGCTACTGCTTATTTACAGGAATCAACTTCGCAATGTTAAATCGACAAAACATGCCAGATTAAAATATCAGATATATAATAAACCAAGCGTCGCCGAAATAAAAAACGAAAACTAGAAGAATCTAATGAAGAATTTCTTCAATTTAAGACCAAACTCATCTTCATAAGTGATTTATAAACAGAGATATAGATTTTTTTTAAAAACGTCGAGTTACTTAAAATGATCACTTTTTTTCTTCGTCAAACTTTTTTTTTCAAACAACCTACAGACCTTAATATTCGGCAGAATAAAAAAAGGATTGCATTTTTGGACAAGTAATTACGTAATCTATGTGCTTTTATAAAATTCAGTGTAAAAAAATATTATTTTCTATCCTTAATTAGCAAAAAACTGTTAATTAACTTGGCGATTAAAAAATTATGCCAAAACAGAGATAAAACCCGCCAACGACCATGTACCATCTGTATTAAAATAGCACAAATCAGTTACAGGTTATAATATAACCACATCAAATTTCATCTGCAAGTCAGCCATTTTCTTCTGAAGATATATTTTTTTTAAAATAAAACTTCACAATTATAAGAACACATATTTTATCAAATAATTAAATATGACTGCAAACTGTGGCAGATGATTGTTTCTAACATGAATAAGTATGAGAAATTGCCGGTTACGAATATGGATCTGGGTAGCTCAGTCGCAGAGCGTCGGCATGGTACGCATAAGGTCCCAGTTTCGAGTCCAGGCCCAGGTCAATTTTTCACTCATGTTTGTTTAGTGTATTTAATTGTCTGATAAAATGCGTGTTCTTTTAAATATTGTAAAATAAAGTAATCAGACGTAGTGTTTATGTTTAAAAAATATTTTAAATATATAATTTACGTTTTTAGAAAGATCTTTAAAAATAAATTAGTTTTTGAGGGAAGATGTACCTTCTAAAATGTATACATTAAGAGTTATCGCCATTTAAAATTTCTTTCCAAACGTAAACAAAAATTTTGAAATGAATTAAATGTGATTCATTTATTTCTAAAAATAAAAAAAACACGGTAAAGAACAGGCATTTCGTTCGCAGGAATACCTTTCACGTCATCTACTATATATACGAGGCTAGCGAAAAAGAAAGGCTACCGCGGTGCTTTACGCGTATCTTTTTTTACAGACCGCGGGATTCACGTGAGGCTCGAATCCACCAATGCAGGTGTACGAAAAGAGCATCACGTCACTCTAGCGGTCTGTAAAAAAAAGATAAGTGGAACGCACCGCGGCAGCCTGTCTTTTTCGTTAGCCTCGCTATATATATAAAACACAAACGGAAATTTCGTTCCGTTCCTTTATAACTCGAGATCTGCTGAATGGAATTTGATGGAACTTGCACTGTTCGAGAGATAATTTTTCAGGGAAGGTTTTAGTATGTAACACAACGTTCTACGTATAATAGCTATCGAATTATGATAGAAAGTTCTGTTATTTTGGCCGAAAAGGTTACCATTGCTAATTTTTTGGCGATCATTACTGTTGCAGAAAGAAATGAAAAGGCTATACATCTCGAAAAATAAAAGAAAAACTGTTACTAATTTTATTTAAAAAAAAAAAAAAAGAAAGAAAGAAAGAAAAAAAAGAGTTTTGATGAGAGAATATTATAAAACGAAAATATTCAATTTAAACATGATTAGAAATGTTCATAATGCTTAAAACATTATTCAAGGGGCAAGATTTCTATTGAAACAAATTTGGCGATTTATCTTTTGTTTTTGGCGATTTTGATTTTACTTTTGACCCCAAACAATTTGATTTTAAGCCAAAAAGTGTCTTTTTTTGTTGCAGAAAGAATTGAAATGGCTATACATCTGGAAAAATAAAAGAAAAAACTGTTACTAATTTTATTTTTTTTAAAAAGAAAGAAAAGAAAAAAAAGAAAAACAGTTTTGATGAGAGATTTTAGGCCAAAAGGTGTTTTTTTTTTCAAGTGTACGACTGCATTTTCGCAGTATTTTTTTTTTGGTACTTTTTGGTTAGCCGGGCGCCAGTGATATATATATATATACACACACATATATACACATATATCTACACAAATACATGTATATACATATATATATATATATATATATATATATATATGTGTGTGTGTGTGTGTGTGTGTGTGTGTGTGTGTGTGTGTTCATATATCACTGGTGCCCGGCTAACCGAAAAGTACCTTTTTTTATTCAAATGCAAACTATATTAATGGCAATATACTTCTATTTACTTCTACATATATGAAATTTCGTTCCGGCTGCTTATAACTCGAGTTCTGCTGAATGCATTTTCGTAGAATTTAAACTAAGATAATTTTTAAGGGAAGGTTTTAATGTATAACATATCGTTCTACGTAGCTTAGTTATATAATTATTCTGGGAAGTTCTATAATCAGATCAATCCGATTATGAAAGATTAGCCTTTTTAAAAGATTTTGACGAATGTATTTCGATGGAACCTATACTGTTAAATAATTTTCTAAGGAACGTTTTATTATATAACGTTGCTTAGTTCTAGAATTATAGGGGGAAATTCGAAAATCGGGTGACCATTTTTTTTATCAAATATTAGCCTTTTCAATATTTGATTTCGATTATGAAAGATTAGCCTTCTAAAAAAGTTCTACTGAACGGATTTTGATGAGAATTGTATTGTTAGTTAGATGCTATTTCAGAAATGGTGTTAATGTACTATATATTGTCCTACGTTGCTTAGTCCAACAGTTATGTGTGAAGGTTATATAGTCAAGTGAACCCGATTCCGAAATATTAGCCTTTTTGATAGTTTTTACTGGGCGTATTTTTTGCGACTTGCATTGTTAAGTAGATAATTTGTAAGGATTGTTTTAGTATATTTTATATCGTTTTGTTGTTTTAGAATTATGTGGAAATGTTCAATAATCAGATTATCAAAGATTAGCCTTTATAAAAACTTCTTCTGAATGGATTTTGTTAGTTAATTTGTTTGCATTGTTATTTCGATAATTTTTAGTGATGGTTTTAGTATATTGCATATAGTTTTATCATTGTTTAGCAAACCCTAACTGTAAATGACCAAATAAAAGAGTTGGTCCTTAACAGCTAAAATTTTGACTGCACATTAGAAAATATAATAGCGCAATCGCGTCATTTTTCAGTAATGTGGAAGGATATTCCACGTAAATATACAGATTGCTTTCAAATACAAGGTCAAATTAAACGATATATTTCGTTTGATTCAGGGTTCATTTGTAGAAGCCGACCAGCGCAGTGGGCGCAGCGGGCGTAGCTTGCTAGTTTTCCTATAAATTAATGAAATCCAGTTGTTAAATTATTTTTGTTTTAGAAGTGAAGTTTCCATTTAAATTTATTGTAACAGTACAATGTTTAATTGAATAAAATAAGGTAAATCTAAGAAATTGCTAAGAAATTCCAAACATGCACAGGGCAACGCAAAAAAAATAAAATAATAATAAACAAAAAATAAAAAATAGATAAATAAATAAATAAATAAATAAAAATCAGCTTTCAGAAATTCTAAAAATTGTTCCGCTATTCATATTATGTATCTTCGGGGTCCATCCTCCCACTTTCAGCCCTCCCACCCAAAGGGGGCACTTTTCTAAATTTTGCCGACACCTCTCATGTGATATATCGTTGGAAAAGTCTGTGAACGCTTAATCATAATATGCAGGGGGGGGGGGTATTTTCTAAATTTTGCACATACCCCTCATGTGATACATCGTTGGAAAGGTCTGTGACCGCTTAATCCTATTATGCATCTCCGGTGTTCATCCCCCCACTTTGCACCTAAACGTGATTAGCTTTCACCATCAGGGGGCGCTTTCCTATCTCTGTTTCTATGGGTCGGATCACGACGGGGTATGGCTCATTCGACTCGACATCAATAGAGCTTTCCGATTTTAGTTCGTTTTTTCACCACCAGGGGGCACTTTTCTATCTCTGGTTCTATGGGCTAGATCACGACGGGGTACAGTTCATTCGACTCGACATCTATAGCCTTAACGATTTCAGTGCCCGAGGTTCATACAGAACAGATTGTGCTACCTGGTGGTGGAAGATGGAACTTGAGCGTGCGCAGCACGACTGCTATACGGTGCCGAAGGCAGCGGAGACCCGTGTCGGAAGTTAGTTTGGTTAGAGGTTTATACTATTCGATGTGCAAATTAAGGGATTATCCGGTGCCGAAGACAGCGGAGAACCAGGTCGGAGGTTCGTTCGGTTCGAGGTTTATCTTATTCGAGGTTTTACAAGATTCGAGGCCCCGATATAAATTAGGGGTCCGCTAGCGGGCGAAGCCAGCTAGTGCTAATAATAAAAGAGCGTGATATCACGTTTGATTTCAAATGCAGCGCTGACACGCTATGTACGTATTGCATTTTTATTCATTTCATCGATAAGTCAGTGATATTTTTTAACGGGGGATAACAAGTATTATAACAAGCCACATTTAGTATGTTGTTATTAGTTTAATTTAAAAATCTACTGGTATTTCTAGTTAACCTTTTAAACAATGACTGAAAGTAAAATGTAATTTTAAATTATTTCTCATGTTTAGATTATTTAAATTATGTTTATTCTGTTTTAAAAAAAAGGAATGATATCTACAAAAACAACTTTTCAAAAGTAAAAAAAAAAGCCAAGCGTAAAAAAAAAAAAAAAAAGTTGTGGCTAAAAAATGGTGTGATATCAAATTTCCAAGCTATTATATTACTTTTTTAACTTTTTTCCATTAAATAAGTTATCATATATATAAGTCGAGTGCCTACGTATATGTTAATAGAAATCGTTTTCTCCTGTACTAAATACATCCTAACGAGTTTCTGAAAATTCAATTTTTTTCAAATTATGCATGATGGGCTTGGCGGCCATCTTTTCATATTTCTAAGCACCCAAATTTCTAAAGTAAAAGCGTAATATGTTTGCAATGTAATATGTTTATAACAATTTCGAACTTCAGATTTTAACTACGGACAGATAAATTAGATAAGACTGATATTTTGAGAAATTGATTTTTACTAGTTTGAAATTATTAATTACTGTAAAAAATAAATCATAAGATGAATCTTTAAGATAAGTCATCATGATCTTAAGACAAAATTTTCAGATCATACAAATCTATAAATGAAACGCTTAAAATATTTGCTTAAATAACAATTTTGAACTTCGGATTTTAACTACGGATTTGGATGCTTAGAATTTTGTGAATAATATGCAAAGATGGCCGCCAAGCCCATCATGCATAATTTGAAAAAAATTGAATTTTCAGAAACTCGTTAGGATGTATTTAGTACAGGAGAAAACGATTTCTATTAACATATACGTAGGCACTCGACTTATATATATGATAACTTATTTAATGGAAAAAAGTTAAAAAAGTAATATAATAGCTTGGAAATTTGATATCACACCATTTTTTAGCCACAACTTTTTTTTTTTTTTTTTACGCTTGTCTTTTTTTTTTACTTTTGAAAAGTTGTTTTTGTAGATATATTATACTAGCAGACCGTCCCGGCTTCGCGCGGGTGAACAATCTGTCGACTACAGTGTATTTTCCTTTTAAAAATGTCTTACGCAAAATATATAATCAAAAATCAGCACTAGTTGTCTTATTTGTCTAATCTTCCATCATCAGGTTCATACCCGATGTTTAATCCGATTGGTGAATTTATAAAATCCCTAAAATACATGATTAACTATTTTTTTAGTAGATTTGTTATCCTGAATTTCATGCTCCTACCTAAAACTGCTGCTGAGATATGGTGAAATGACCTAAAACGTTCGACCCACAATTTAACGCCCTCATTGGTTGAATTTCTAAAATCGCTGAAATACGTGTTTAACTATTTTTTTAGTAGATTCGTTATCCTGCATTTCATGGTACTACCTAAAACTGCTACTGAGATATGGTGAAATGACTTGAAACGTTCGATCCCCATATTTAATCTAACTTAGTGGATGAATTTCTAAAATCGCTTAAATACATGTTTAACCCTTTTTTAGTAGACTTCTTATCCTGAAATTTCATGCTCGTACCCAAAACTGCTGCTGAGATATGGCGAAATGACCTAAAACGTTCGAATCCCTTATCTAACCTCCTTAGGGGATGAATTTCTAAAATCGCTGAAATAACGTGTTTAACCATTTTTTAGTGGCCTTTTTATTCTGAATTTCATGCTCCTACCTCAAACTGCTGCTGAGATATCGCGAAATGAGCTAAAACGTTCGACCCTCCCCCCCCCTTTAACACCCTTACAGTATGAATTAGTAAAATCGCTGAAATACGTGTTTAATCATTTTTACTTTCTACCATATTTACAAGAAGAATGTATTGGATTCATAAAAATTTTCGACTTTCGGTTTTTGACGGATTGATACGTTTTAGAAGGTCCTGAACACGATTTGACTGTTTTTAGAAAATGTCTGTCTGTGACCCTGTCTGTCTGTATGTATGTCTGTCGGTATGTGACAAAAATTTTGTGGGCGCTCTATCTCAAGAACTAATGCACGAAATTGAATAAAACTTTATATTCAGTTAGTCCCTGATATAAATTGGTGCTGATTAATTTTTGGTGAAAATCGTGCAACAGGTGGCTCTGCTATGCTGCATTTTTATCAATTTCCGCAATAGCCCTATATCAAGAACTATAATGCACTCATTTTCATCATACTTCAGTTTCCGTTAGATCTTGACATAAATCGACGCTGATTACGTTTTGGTGTAGATATCCCAATAGGTGACGCTACTATACCACTTTTTTCATAATATTTACGATAGCTAATATCTCAAGAACGAATGCGCGAGATTTCATAAAACTTCATATTCTGTTAGACCTTGCCATAAATAGATGCTGCTTACGTTTTGGTGTATATATCCCAACAGGTGGCGCTGCTATGCTACTTTATCATTATTAACACAATAACTATATCTCAAGAACTAATGCACGGATTTTCATCAAGTTTCAGATTCAGTTAGACGTTGACATAAGTTGTTGTTGATTAGGTTTTGGTCTAAATATCTCAACAGGTAGCGCTGCTACGCTGCATTTTGAAGGATTTACACGATTTTAGCAATAGTCATATCTCAAGAACTAATGCAGGGAATTTTATAAAACTTTAGATTCAGAAAGACCTTGATATAAATTGGTGCTGATTCTTTTTAGTGTATGCGAAACCTGTGTGAAATAGAAGAAAGTTTTGGGATTGACACATCCAACTAGTTTTTAGTAGATTTATTTCCTGAATTTTGCCCTCCTATCTAAAACTGCTGCTGAGATATGACGAAATTACCAAAAATGTTCTACCACCCATTTAACCGCTTTAGGGGGGTAATTTTCAAAAATGCTTATCTTATTGCTTGCCTAGGCCATAACAGCAATCTACTGTCCAAATTTCGTGATCCTAACTTTAGTCTTTTCAGCTGGGCGTCACCCAGTCAGTCAGTCAAGCGTTCTGTCTTTATATAATAGTATAGATAGTCCCTCGCCTAACAATGTGAAACTTTCTTACACTATCACTGAGTCATTAAAAAAAACACGAAATGTGCAGACATTGCTTAGAATTGAATATATTTCTATAAATATATTACATAATACTGAGGCAAATCGATTTCTGTCTATGGCTGCCGTTCTCAAAAATCGGCTCAAAACGCTTACATTGACTGTCGTTTCTGAAAAATATATTTTTGTATATTGGAAAATTGAAAAACGATATTTAATTTCTTAATTTCTGACTAAGACCATCTGCCAATTTCGTGCATTTCATAAGAAAGTGTGTGAGAACTTTGTCTATTTTGACTTGAAAACAGTAAATTTTAAAAATATTAATTATACGCATTTAAATTTATAGTATGTTGCATCAGTGAATTCTCTAAAATGTACAACTCAATATCTTGTTTAAATATTGATAACTGCAGATATTTATACTAGTACATTCGGTGTTTGTAGTCGCTTTTGAGAATTCAAACACAATTACACATACCTTCATGAATTGGTTTCCATGTTGATATGACGTTACTAATTTGAAACATGTATGTCATATGATTATGCTTCTGTTTACAAAATCTGTTTGTTATTTTTATATTTCCCCAGGCCAATCGAACGATAAACCATGTTTCTAAGACGTTGATGGTCAAAGGAATCTTCCAATTAACAGGCAGAAGTCTAATAATAAGCCTAAAAGTTTATAGCATAATTATTATCCTTTCTGAATGTGTGTGGGGGGGGGAGGAGGGGGGACCTCCGAGCTCAGTACATCTCTTCCATTTACAATTACCTACCGAGAGGATTCCCAACCTCACTGTTTCACATGCAGGTATGTGGCATTCACATCAAAGCAGCGCAATGTTTCTAGGAGGTATTCTCCCAACTATTGGCCACGCTATGCGCGGTTTCACTTTGGTGCTTGGAAGGAATCCTGTGCTTTATTGCACGGTTTGTTGGGCCTTACGTATTTTCGCCCTCTACAATTAAAGTGCATCTGAATAATTCGGTGCATTTTCTGAAACAAATGTAAATATATTATAAATGTATTATAATTTTATTGTGTAACTTTGAAAATTTGTTTTTAACTTCGTAAAGCACGCAAGATTAAAATCTGAGCAAATTCAATTCTTGCTTAAAATTTTGAGAGAAATACTTTTAAAGTTTAAAAAATATTGATAAATCTTACATCTGCTGAAATCTTATTTGAGCAATTTCTTCATTACTAAAAAACGTTTTTCCCTGTTATATGTGTAATATTATCATTTGCGTAATTGGCATTCCCGGGTCAACCAACGCATTCTTAGTTAGGTAGAAATTAAATTATCCAACTCAATGCCTTCATATTCCGAAAAAGCATACTTAAATACTCTGTCTGTTTAATGGCAATATTCTCTTAATTAACGAAAAAATAATATTTTCATGATCTTCCTCATAATGTGATTGGTTCTGACTAGACTAAGTCAGTGTTGCCATAATAATATAGTGAATAAATAAAATAAAATTACTGTTAACAATTTTCCGGCATGAATTGGAAATTTCTGAATAGAAAATACGCCAGATTTGCCAACACTGGACCAAGTGTGTGCTATCCTGACATCGTCGCCTAGACTGCGGGTTAAATTAATATGAAATATTTTCTTTCATATGTTCAGTATTGATTTATTTAATTTCTATTAATATATTACAGGTAAGCCAAAAAAAGACGAAGCTGTTTTCTCTGTTTTACTAAATTTGTAATTTATTAAAATTTTAAATGAATGATAAGTAAATCATAATTAAACATTAGACCAACAGCAGATAAAATAAATTACCGAGTTAAATGGAACATTCCAGACTAAGACACTTGACTAATATCTTCCCTCTCAATTTTTGTCAAGTAAGAATTAAAAAAAAATTGAAACGAAATGAATATAACTGCAATTGTTGATGAAGTTCTTTACAGTTAATTTTATTTTTATTAAATTTTCATGAATCATTGAACTTTTCAAGAGCACAAGCATAACACAAAATGCACAGTATACCAGAATCTTAATATAAAGGATATTGGCATTGCATATTCCTTCCTGCAATAGGGGACAGAAGCCGAAGTTGGACAACTTCACTTATTTTCAGGTGTAACTCACTTAATTTTTGGAATATCAGCAAAATATCACTACACGTGGTCAATCTATCCATCTACTAACTAAATAAATCTTTAAAACAATTTCTTTTTGAAAGTATTAAGTTTTATTTTAATTTTTAAAAAATGTCAAAGTGGTCCAAATTCGGCGACTGGTTGCCTAAGTTGGACTCCCAGTCACCGAATTTATACCAAACAGTATCAGGCTGTTTTAAGGTGTAGGAATATAACTAATTTTATTAAAAGCAAAGTTTCGATTAATGAAACAATCAAACAAAACAACAGCAATGAAATATATTGAAATCAAATGTCTGAAAGTAAGAGTAATTGTTTTAAATCAAAACGTATTCAAAATATAAATCAAAGTTATAAAAAATTAAGAATAAAAATTATGGAACTAATTGCCAGTTACTTGAATATCATGTAAGAAGTGATGCAAGTCTTACACATGAATTTCTTTTGCTCATTATTTATTCCAGCGCATACAACATGGAACCTTATTTGGCGAACTGAACACTGAATCATTTCTGCTAATTTATTTTTATTTTTCTTACAAATTAGGCAAAACCAATCATCACTGTCCTGATTTTTCTTTTAGGTAGCTTTCAATACAAAAAAGTATAAAGCTACCTATTGCAGCCGTTCGGAGGAAAGCAGTTCCGGAAAATTTCGATATATTTTCACCGATCATGACCCCCAGACCCCAAAACCACCCTCCGTCCAAATGTTGATTTATATATATAGATATATCCATATATATATATATATATATATATATATATATATATGACCTATGTCATACGATAACGCCCGTAATTATGAATCGATTTTGATGAAACTAATTGTGTGTATTAAGGTCACTAATGTCTCGACCGAGTTCGTTGGCCAGCTTGGTCCGCCATCTTGTTTCAAGATGGCGGCCATTTAAAGATGTAAAATAACTTAAAATCTAAAATAAATATACAAAAAATTTAAAAATTCAAATTTATTTTTATAATTACGTGTTAGGCCTTGATACAAGGATTCCAGAGCTTTTTTTGGTTTACCTCTATCTTAAAAAATGGCTGAGATAGAGCAGTTTGAAATTCTAGGGTGGCTGACATTTTGAAACAAAACAGCACATTAACGCGATTACTCGCAAATTATTTTCTTTCATTGTTGTAATAATTTTCCCAATCATACGCATAAAACTATATATTCATATCCGTTAACGCCAAAATTGGCGACATTGGCGACAAAATTGGGCGACATTTGGCGAAATATCGCCAAATTTGGCGATCAAAATAAGTCTTCATAAATGAAGCCAATTTGGCTATTGCTCAATAATTTGGCGAATTTCTTATTCAAATTCAGTATTAACGAATCTTTTGTAAACGTTTCTTTGCATTTTAGCTTGCTGTTTTCGTGTAACATTAGCTAAAATTTTAAAACGAAGATATAGGAAAGCTACCTTTTCCTCCCGGTACAGGCCGGAAGGACTTTTTAGATTTCAAATCATTAAACTTTTTTTTTTTTTTTTTTTTTTTTTTTTTTTTTGCAACAGAAGTTTTTTTTTACCTTATGCCTGTAGTTCTTCCCTTCCATCATTTTCTTTCCAAATGAATTACGGCTATTTTTTAAAACTTGATGTTTCAATTGCTTTTGTGCTTTGAGAGCTTTCTTTTTGTCTTTTATTTTTGTTGTTGCTGTTTTTGTTTTTTCATTTCAAGGTTTACTTTATAAGGTGAAGATATTAAGACAGCTTTTTTTGACTCCCTTTGTACTTTGACTTAACTGTTTTTGGCAAGGGAGATAACATTTCTAATGATTCTTTGGATTTGGAGGGGTTTGTAGCTGCATCCTTCTTGCGGGTCAATCTCTTCACCACTTACTCTTTCCTTTCCGTTTCCTATATATATAATAACAACATTTGCTGTCACTAATATTAGGTAGCTTTCAATACAAAAAAGTATAAAGCTACCTATTGCAGCCGTTCGGAGGAAAGCAGTTCCGGAAAATTTCGATATATTTTCACCGATCATGACCCCCAGACCCCAAAACCACCCTCCGTTCAAATGTTGATTTATATATATATATATATATATATATCTCCATATATATATATATATATCTGACCTATGTCATACGATAACGCTCGTATTTATAAATCAATTTTGATGAAACTAATTGTGTGTATTAAGCTCACCAATGTCTCGACCGAGTTCGTTGGCCAGCTTGGTCCGCCATTTTGTTTCAAGATGGCGGCCAATTAAAAATTTAAAACTAAAATAAATGTACAAAAAAGTTAAAAATTCAAATTTATTTTTTAATTCAGTGTTAGGCCTTGAAACGAGGATTCCAGAGCATTTTTTGTTTTACCTCTATCTTAAAAAACGGCTGAGATAGAGCAGTTTGAAATTCTAGGGTGGCTGACATTTTGAAACAAGACAGCACATTACAAAAATTTTCATTGTTGTAATAATTTTCCCAATCAAACGCATGAAACTATATATTCATATCCGTTAGCGCCAAATTCTCGCCAAACTTGGCGACATTTGGCGAAATATCGCCAAATTTGGCGACCAAAATAAGTCTTCATAAATGAAGCCAATTTGGCTATTGCTCAATAATTTGGCGAATTTCTTATTCAAATTCAGTATTAACGAATCTTTTGTAAACGATTTTTTTGCATTTTAAGTTGCTGTTTTCGTGTAACATTAGCTAAAATTTTAAAACGAAGATATAGGAAAGCTACCTTTTCCTCCCGGTACAGGCCGGAAGGACTTTTTTTCTTCCAGACTGTTTATCTGTGTCGTTTTCATAATGTTTTTTTTTTTTTACTGTCTTTGTTTTAAGGTTTCATGACTACTGACTCCGACTCCGAAATCTCTCTAGCAGAAGAATCGATGGATCTATCTGCAGAGCCTATCTCCTCGTCAGGTATAAGGGCAGAAGCAGCTGGAAAATGATGACTTTTAAAAGCATGCCTGTTAGGTGACCAAATGGCACTTCCTTTAAAAGCTTGGACGGCGGTTTCAACGGTTTCTGCTCTGTTGCAGGCGATAGATAAAAGCTGGGGGACCTGCAATGCTGTTAGAGGGAAACCTTTTTCAGTTCGAAGCCACGATTCTTGTGCCTCTAGGTAATAGGTATTTAAGAGTTTAAAAAAGGCAAAAGCCATCGAAATTCATTACTTACTTTTCAAATTTATGATCGTATACACTGGTCTACTTTAAGGAACTAAAATTGGTCCAATTAAGACAACTGCGCCATTTTTTTAAAGAGATAATCTCAAGACTAAGAACAAAAACGAAATCAAACAAATCCGCTTAAAACATATGCGCAATAAACAGATGAATTTTGATATGTATACGGAAATATAACAACATACCTTAGTTTTAAAGTATTCTCTTTACGTTTAGTAGGAAAAAATTAGATCGAAACAGCTAATTTTAGGTCTGAAAACAGCGCATGGAAGGCGGGTGCTTCTTTTAATAAAAAAATGACGTCATTCTGATAAGTAGGATTTCAGCGGTAGATGGCATCTCTTTCTGTAATTAATGGCAGAATTGCAGCGGTCCATTTAAAGCGGCGGTTGAAATATCGCTACTCTCCCCTATTAATAAATGAACAAAAACTATTCTCTGTAAATTGAAGAGCATAATACAAAACAAGTGGGTTAGTGTGATTGAAGATCGCACAAAGGGTTTCGCTTAATATTCCTTTCAAAACATTTTATCCTTTAATTAATAAATCCAAATAAATTTCATTTTCCATAAAAAAAAATCAGGTTTTTTATAAAATAAAAATCTATTGGTCGATTTTTTCGATTTGTTGAATTTCTTAAATAGAATATGATTTTGCATATATATATATACCATATATATATATATATATATATATATATATATATATATATATATATATATATATATATACCAATTTTCAAATACCTAACTTATATGGTTTTAAAAATTTCAACATGCTTTTGTTAGGTACTTATTCATCATAAAATAAATAAATAAATAAATAAAATAAATAAAATAAATAAAAAATAAACAAATATCTTTCACATCCGAAGGTAAAAGAAACAAATATATATATATATATATATATATATATATATATATATATATACATTTTTTTTTTGGAAAATAAAAAGGTGACAGGTCGATTTTTTTTCGATTTTTAGAAAGTTTTAATCGACATGTGATTTTGCGTATAAATACCAAATTTCAAATCCGTACCTTATATAGTTTTAAAAATTTATGTATACCTTAAAATCTCCCTGTACCGGAAATTTTATCTGTGATTAAAATCTTTGTTCCGTCCTGTTTGCAACCTGCACACGTGTATCAAAAGAAATCATTTTTCACTTAAAAATATAATAATTTTTAATTAATATCTTTGGTAATTACCGTCCTATTTGAATAAAAGTTAGGTATTTGTATTCAGCATTCAAATCTATGCATAGAAATGTAAATTTCAAATCGGTAAATGCAATATTTTTAATAATTTTATGTAGCCCGAAATAACCGCACTTGTTTGCGGTTTTTATCACTTTGAGTGTGAAATTGATAGTCTCTTTCGAAGTCGCGCTGAAAGAAGATACCTAGGTACTCTGGACGGGGAATCGTCTGGACGGAGGGTACAAGAGAGAATGTACTTTTTTTTATGTTTCTGCACAATTTTAATGAGTATTTAATTAATACCTCAGGTAATTAATGTCGTATTAAAAAATGTTGTTATTTGTCGTGTGAGAGGATGTATTCAGCTGTAAATACACAACATTTCAAGTCTCTAACTTATACATTTTCCGAATACAAACGCTGTAACAGACAGAGAATTGAGAAGAATAGGGTTTCGTGAGTTGAACGAAATCCTAATGAAAAGGCGAAATTGTTCTGTTTATAATTCAAATACAACATTTGCTAAATGGTACATACATTAAAATCGTGAATTTACAATCACAATTAACCTTTTAAACGCCGCTCTGTGTTCCAAGTATAAAAAATATTATTTCTTTGTGAAAATAAGATTTAAATGCATCTATTTAAACAATGCAAGAAGAAATTTCCCCCCAAAAAAATTTTATGTACGATTTCGGGTATGTTCCCGTTTGGGAACATTGGCGTGATTCACGCTGAAATAGATTTTATTAAAGGTATTGCCTTAGATCATGGTTTTAAAGTTTCGCAGATTGACAAGATTATTCTACAGTATAATACACCCCCCCCCTCCTTCAGGTCAAAGGTTTGTTTATAGTTTAAAGATCAATTACAGAAGTATGCATTATGTTCCGATAATATATGAAAAATTAAAACAAGTGCTTCAGACATTCAATATAAAATTAGTAGGTATCCCCCCTCCATATCTTATACAAATTATTAGTAGCAATATTGATAAAATCCAGAATCATCAAAAAGCCGGAGTTTATGAAATACCGATTACCCTCCCAAATAACGAACGGTTAGTTTATATCGGTGAGACAAAACGAAAATTTTCAGAAAGATTAAAAGAGCACAAGAGATATATTTCACAATCAAAACAGAGTACAGCTCTCGCAAGGTTTTATTTTTCGAATGAAGGTAACAAAATTGACTTTGAAGAGGCTAGAATCATAATCCCATGCAAGAATTCTTATGTTAATAAAATTTTAGAGTCCCTTACGATTATTAAGCTTGGGCAGTATACATGTAACGATAATTTATCCTATAACATTCATAAAATCTGGCATAATATGTTATAATCCATTAATACAATCTGCTCATTTTGTCTTCCAACACCTCTTTTCACTACGGTGGTATGATCCACTTGGTTACCATGGGAACTTGATGACGTTTGCGCACTCTCCGATCATGTTTTCTCCAGAACTCTGACGTGTATGCTCATTTTGACATTTTCGACTTGTTTGTAACATCCTGATGACGTTCACAGAAGCGAAATGAAACGTTGATGTTTAATTGTGATTGTAAATTCGCGATTTTAATGTATGTACCATTTAGCAAATGTTGTATTTGAATTATAGAAATTATGGTGCAATTGTCCTGTTTTTAAATATTGTTCTGTTTAGTTTGCGAAAAAGTTTCATTTCGAGAAAATACTCTGAAAAAATAGCAGTATTCTTCTATCTTTCGTATATAACTGAATTTAGTGTATTTGTTATAGTTGGACAATACTTCAGAACACTTTAACAATAAGACACAATGGCTAATTGTTAAATAGTAGAAAATTTAGAACAAAAAATAATACTCTCTAAATAATGACACACTATTAGAACTCACTTCAAGATTTCATTTTGCAACTTATATCTAAAAGAAAATTAGAAGTCGGCATAATCGTAGTTTTTCTTCATTTGAATGAAAATGCACATGACTCAAAGAAATATGAATATGATAATTGTAAGGTAGATATTGATGTAATAAAAATTATTTTTTGAAGTCCACTGTAAAAAAAGACAAGTGTTTCTTTAGCTGGGAAAATATAATACAGGGTGTCCCAAAAGTCCTTGACACATTTTAAAATTCAATAAAAGATCAAGCCATTGGCACACGAGAATACGATTTGGACGGAAATGCTTCTTATGATTGAAAATTTCATTTAGGCAAATAAAAAAAAATAGTTCCAAAATCTTCTCATAGATCGCGCTGCTTCTGGAAAGTTATCGAATAGGTAGAATGCCTTTATACACAACAATGGCGAAAGACGCACAATGCGTATGCACAGTTCTTGGTCCAAACTATGGCAACCCACATTCCAGAAGTTAACAATACTCGCCTTCATGAGTTTTTGTCTCAAACGTCTAATCTAATTCAGGAGGGTTGGAAATTGTTAAGTTCTGGAATGTGGGTTGCCATAGTTTGAGCAAAAACTGTGCATACGCATTGTGTGTCTTTTGTTATTGTTCTGTTGGAAGGCATTCTACCTATTCCATAACTTTTCTGAAGCTGCGCCATCTATGAGAAGTTTTTGGAACTCTTTTTTTTTCAATTTGCTTAAACAAAATTTTCAATCATAAGAAGCATTTACGTCCAAACCGCACTCTCGTACGCCAATTGCTTGATATTTTATTGAATTTTTTGAACACCCTGTATAATGACGAACAAAAATACAAAATAATCTCTTCCTCTTTACCCACGATTCCGAATCGAGAACTCTATCATTAGAAACCTCAGAAACCATTATATTTTCGAGATTTAAAGAAGCATTTATAATAACAATGTTTTTTGTGCTGCCACTGATTTTCGCAAATGATTTCGAATAGCTTTTATTATGTGGTAATCATAATTTCTTGAAGCGGAATATCGGTTTATCGGATGCTAACATAATTCTCAAGAAAACATTATTATTTTCAGCAAACGCATTTTAAAGACAAACATCAAAACCTAACATCATTAATATTAACATTAAATTTAATATTATTTTGTTACTCATGCATGTATAAATTCAATTACGCAGCTGAAAATATTTAATTGAGAATGGATGGCACCCTTAAAACCTATATTCTAGTTGGAAAAAAACTTATTAATACACTATAAAAGCAACTCGGAAACGTTTCCGATAACCTGTGACAGCAAAATGAACACTAGTTTCTATAAATGCATCTTTAAGTTTCGAGAATATATTGGTTTCTAAACTTCTACAGATAAAAAACGCTTTTCAGAATCATGGGTATCTCGGAAAAAGTTATTGTATATTTTTGTGGTTATGTCATATTTTAGTAGATTAAAAAAAAAAAAAAAAAAAAAAAAGAAAAAAGAAATTGTCTTTTTTGCAGTGCACTGTGATATTTTCTATGACGGTATTTTCCAATACCATTTTCGATATTGATTTCCCGCTAGAATAGTCAATAAACCATATCAATTCCGAATAGAGAGACATTAAAAACTAGTCGGATTTGACAATCCCAAAACTTTCTTCTATCTCACACAGGTTTCGCATACATTAAAAAGAATCAGCACCAATTTATATCAATTTTCTAACTGAATATAAAGTTTTATGAAATTCCGTGCATTAGTTCTTGAGATATGACTATTGCTAAAATCATGTAAATCCTGCAAAATGTAGCACAGCAGCGCCACCTGTTGGGAGATTTAGACGAAAAACTAATCAACAACAACTTATGTCAACGTCTAACTGATGTTGCATTAGTTCTTGTTTGTTATCGTGATAATATTGAAAAAAGTAGCATACCAGCGCCACCTATTGGGCTATTTACACCCAAACGAAAGCAGCAAGTCAAGGTCTAACAGAATCTGAAGTTTGATGAAATTTCGTGCATTAGTTCTTCAGGTATAGCTATCGTAAAAATCATGAAAAAAGTGGTATATCAGCGCCACCTGTTGGGATAGCTACACAAAGACATGATCAGCGTTTACTCATGCTAAGGTCTAACTGAATCTGAAGTTTGATGAAAATAAGTGCATTAGTTCTTCAGGTAGAGCTGTTGCGGAAAACGCAAAAAATGCAGCATAGCAGCGTCACCTATTGGGCGATTTTCACCAAAAACTAATCAGCACCAATTTATATCAGGGACTAACTGAATATAAAGTTTTATTAAATTCCATGTATTATTTCTTGAGATAGAGCGCCCACAAAATTTTTGTCACATACAGACAGACATTTTCTAAAAACAGTCAATTCGTGTTCAAGACCTTCTGAAATGTATAAATCCATCGAAAACCGGAAGTCGAAAATTTTCATGAATACAATACTTTCTTCTTGTAAAGATAGAATAAAGTAAAAATGATAATGTTATGTTAAATCTTTGTTTACCTATGATACTCAAGGTAATTCCTAATTAATATAACAATGCTTTTATGAACGCCACAATGAAAAGTGTTCTGAAGATTTGTGTTATAGCTCCAATTCTATAATCAACAAAGTTAAGCATAGTAATAGCTTTTATAATCGAAAAAATATCATCTGTTTCTCTCATGGTGTGTTTAAAAATGTTTAAAGCGTTCACTTGCACCGGAAGTTACAGTAGTGAGGGTATTTCACTTTACACATTACCAATGATTTATATTTTATAATAAAACTGAAAACAAAGAAATAAAAGCTGTCATTCAAACATTGTCTGACTTTCTTAACATAATAAAACTGATAATTCTTTTTTGTATTAAATGTTTTCTTTGTACAACGATAAAGTCGTCTAGATATTATAGATTGTATTTTCATGTTTTCATTTTAAAGACATTTTTGATTAAATTATGTCATCGATTATTCATTTTTGATATTTTTATAGATTTTCTTTTATCATTTTATAACACTTTTTGTAATCAGTTTTAATAAAACGTTTTATTGATTTTTACCTTCTATATATAGCATTTTTTTAAGCTTCCAGTTATCAAATATGATTTATAGGTATAACTTTATACACACTTGTTACCTCATGCACTTATTAAATCAAAAATCATACTTTGAACCTGAAAATTTACTTAATTAAAAGTTTGTCTTTCATCAATGTTATTTTAAATCTAGTTGATTTCATTCAATAAATAAAATTTCAGGTTTAATGTATGTTTTTTTATTTTAAAAAAGCGGGAGGTTGGGAAGTATGAATTTATATTTATTTTAGGTAATTTGCTCTATTTAACAACTGTAGTATGCTTATAATAAAACAAAAGAAAAATAACATCATTATTATATGCATTTTCGAAAATATTTTATGTTTTTAATAATAGTGTCAGATCTTACTACTAAGTAGAGGCACGAGAATAATAATTTGTTATGATTTAAGGATTGCCTAACGTCACTGGAAACACTATGGGGCACCAAACGAATTAAAGTTATCCATCTTAATTGAATTTTATTATTTTCATTTCCTTGATTGTGTTATTGAAACATACATCTGACTTGTGTGCTTGACATCAAGTGCCCGTTTATAAGTCATCGTCAATATACAAGGACGAGATAACGACAAGGAAATTTACAACACCAGAGAATTACAATCTGGAGCTCCACAAAGTGTGTGCAATGAAGCTGACGGGAGTCGAACCCGCCGACCTGACTCCTACGCTCTCAAGTGATTAGCAGAATGGTGTCTTAACGGGTGTCTTAATGGTGTTTAATCGTGGTTTGTCAACAAGTTATTTATGTTTGAGAGATGCGAAACTTTTTAGTGACTATTGAATCATATAACTTAAAACTGTTTATCTTCATTTTGTTTTAAATAATCAGCAAGTAGTATAAGATGGGGAGGAGTAAGCACGCACAAAACGCACTGCGTCCCAATACTCTACTTGCAATTTTAATAATACTTCGTAATTGAATCGTTTAAAAAGTCAGACAAATGCAAGAAAAGACTAAAATAATAAAGAATTACACAAAGCAATGATATAATATTGATAAGCTAATTTCATGAAGGAATTACAAAAGGGCTCAAGAATCTGATTCTTTTTTTTATCGAATACACACGTGGACTATTACCATAAAAATGGAAGACAAGGTAATAGGAAGTAAAAGCTGCATATACTTACAAGGGAACCACATTTGGCGAAGCTCGCCCCTAGCATTGAGACCTGTTGCATTCTATAGCCCTATAGTAGTACAGGTAAAATAGATCAGAAATTGAGTAAAATACAACAATTGATAGCCATTCACGAAAATTCGTGTTGGCCCTAGAAATGAAGATCCGATGAGTTCCCAAAAAATAAAGTTGTTTTACCCTGGTTTGGGGGGAAGAAAAGGGGGAAAGTTTTAACTCAGGGAGAGGGGGGGGGATTTTGTTTTTACGTAGGTCAGGTGGAGTATCACCAGTTATGCATTTTTAAAATCTGAATTGAACGACACCATCCGTAAGTCGATACGATGATTCGTTACACAATTACGCCATGTTTTACAAATACAATGTCGACGATTTTACCTCAGTGCCGTTAATGTGGGTTTTTACAGCAACAACTGATAGCCATTCACGAAAATTTGGGAACAACTTTGTTTTGAAACTAAATAATATTTTTACTAGTATAAGAATATTGTTCACCTTTATTTTAGAAAATCCCATTAGATATTTTTTTTATTTAAATTAAATTTTGAATAATTTTCCATTTTCTTCATGTGTAGTAACAAGATTTCTGGTCTGTGATGATTTAAATGTATATTACCAAAAATTTGTAATTTTAAATTATAAATATAATATTTGAAACTTGTAAAATCTTTTAGGAATTCTTGAATTTTAAACCATTACTTATATAATTTAAAAATTCATGACTTTTTTTGCAACATATTTGTTATCAGATAGGGAACAGAGGACCTACCTGATTTCTTCATTCAAAGATACGTTTTATTTTTGTGAAAACCTGAACGTTCGGAATATATTTTGCTATAATTAAAAAAATTAACTACATAAAATACAACTACACTACTGTAAAATGACATAGAATATAATTAAAATTAGTACATTAAAATAATTACGATGTAGGGGCTTTTACAATACAATAGTAACTTGTTTACATAGGATTAGTTAATCAGGTAAAAATAACTTAAGAGCATTAATACAGTGACATTATAAGCAATCCCTGATTGAAAAAAAAAACGATACTGATAAGGTAAATTAAAAAGGTAGAAAGATCTTATTACTTTTTATAAAAATACACGAAAAAAAAATAATATTATGTAATTTTTATCAAAATTAGAAAGTGTTCTTGTGTGATTACAAAGTTATATCTAAATAGAATGGTATTAGGAGAGAGTTAGCATATTACATATTAAAGTAGGTGCCCATGGAAGTCGCCGTCGAAATCATCGAATGTAAATTTAATTTATTTTAAAAATATATTAATAGGCGAAAAATTTGCAAACTTTAAGAAAATACTTGTTGAATAATTAAAAAAATTTTGTTAACATATATTTTTTTTCATAAGCTTGATATTATTTATTAACTCGGTTGTTCAGCAACATAAACATTGATGAAAATCACATAAAAATACACCTCCGTTAGTTTTTATTAGTTTGTGTCTCACATTATTTAATTTCATTTTTATTATTCTTTGTATTATTATTGGGTCAAAGTCATAGTTACTTTATCTTTAACCGCATAAATTTTATACTGTAGCAATAACCGCGATTTGAAAATATAAATTTCTGAGGCAAAAAAATCTTAATGAATATTTTCGGAAGTTTTGTTCAAATATGCTTATGAAATGTCATAGTAAAATTTTTATACAAGCAAGGTATGTGGCTATAATTTTAATAATCAATTTTATTTTTAAAGTAAATAATGTTAGGTATAATTTTGTAATTATTTCCAGCCATATGAAATGTTTACTATAATATATATATATATATATATATATATATATAAACTTATTGCAAAAATTAACCATTGAAACAGAAATAACTGACCAAATGCAATGAAATTATTATCCCAAATAGCTATGTCAAATTACACATTATAAAACATAGTCCTAACAAATGAAGTATTTATTCAAAAAGTGAAACATAAGTAAAAAAAAAAAAAAAGAAAAAAACACAAATGCAAGCTTATAATGTAATTTACTTTTTCAAGGGCTGGGAAACCACATTATAAGCAAAGAATGATTGTTTTCTGTAACTGTCACAAGCTTAAAGCCAAAATTTTGTGACAATTCCTAGCCCTAACAATCATTGGAAAGAAATTGGAAAAAAAAAAAAAAAAAAAAGGATACCTTTGAAAATAGAACACTACAAATCAAACGGAAGAAAATAAAAAAAAAATCATTTATAAACAAATAAATACAAAGGAAGACAAAGAAAATCTATACATTACAACATAAATTTGTCCAGAATCCGAAGCCAAAAATGTTTTGTGCTAAGCACATGGTAAAGTGAATAAGTGAATTCAAACGTACAAGTTAAAATTACAGTTAATTTTCTAAAAGTAGCAGGTTATTAATTTAACCATTGTGATTTTAACTATTTCTAATTTAAAATATAAAAATACAAATAAATAATATAAAAACTATAAATTCATTTACCAAAAATATTTTTTAACTTAAATAATTTTAATATATATATTATATTATTGGAATATTTAAAAATTTCACTTGTATTCCAAGTTTTCACTTAAAAGAGAAAAAAAAAATTGTGAAAATTTATATGGTGCTGCCATCTGGTTTTATAATAAACAATAACTAAAAAATAATACTAAAGAATAATAGTAATAGTTTTTTTAAAATCATTATATGGTGCTGCCATCTAGTTAAAGATTAAAACAATATCTAAATAACCATTAATTATTTTGATTAAGTAAATTTTCAGTATAAAATTATTTTATCTATTTATTTTTACATATGTCAACATTTAAATAATTTCAAAACATAAATAAACCCATAAAATCTAAAATATTATTGTAGAAGTCAAATTAAATTTTCATTTTATAAATAATTATGCAAGCTTAAAAGATTTACCAATATGACTACATGCACTTATTGGAACTAACATCTTGCAAAATTTTATTAACCCTGAAAAATAAAATTAGATTTTCATTTTATAAATAACAATGCAAGTTTAAAAGAAATACCAAAATGGCTACACACACTTAATGGAACTAACATCTTGCTAAATATTATTTATTCTGAAAAATAAAATTAGATTTCACACACTGATATCTAAAAATAACCAAACATTACCAATATGTTAACCTCACGTATTGAATCTAATATCTTGCAAAAAATAAAAAATAAAAAAGCATTTAACTAAATTGTTAAATGTTCTCTACCTGGCAAGGGAAAAAAAAAAAAAAAAACATTAAATCTCCAATATGGCAACGCACTTATTGGAACAATATTATATTTAAAGTTCTCTCCCTAGAAAAGAAAAAAAAATTAGAATTTACTATTTAAATTTTTTTAATTAATAAAAGATATTTAACCAAAATATTCCCACTCAGCTCTCACATAAAGGAATTCATTCTTTAGCCAAATATATCAGTAATCAAAATGTAAGTGTTTTAACAGATAGAATGTGCAAACATATAAACCCCAATGAAAGCAAAATTTATATTCGTAAAATTGACTTAACTAAATAAAAGGGATAGCCATATTCTACTGCATGTTGAAGAATAAGTTTTAAATTTTGAGTTTTAAAATTATTAGAACAAAGATTGTTTATTCTATGTGCAAAATTTAGTAAAATATTTACAAATACTGATTTATGTATACAAGACTTATAATTAGTAAATAAGTTAACTTTAAATGTAAAATCATTTCTTTTGTCATAAATGTCAAACAAAATTTTATTATCTTTAAGAATTATCTTAAGATCAAGAAAATTAATTTCATTATTTACCATAAGGTTGAACCTATAATTTAAATTTTTATGATATTTTATTGGTAGTAAATAATTTGAATTATTATTAAAATAGAAGACAATTATATCATCTATATAACGGTACATTTTACAATTAGCAATATGTGAATTACGTTCATAATAATATAAATATAATTCTGCAAGAATTGAAGAAACAATACCACCCTGTGGTAATCCACAGCATTGAATATATATATTCTCATTAAAAACAATATAATTATGATGTAGAATAAATCTAGTTAAAGTTTTAAAGTAATTTAAAGAAATGTTATTTTTTAATTTTATGGAATCCTTGTATTCTTTGTATAATAAATTGACAATCCTGAACATATCCTTGATATCAATATTATTAAATAAGTCATTAAAGTCAAACGTCTTCATGTAAGTTATGTTATTTAAATTTTTTATATTATTGACAAGTTGAAAACTATTTTTTATGCTAAACAAATTATCTTTTAGTTTTGTAAGTTCAAACAATTTATTGAGAATAGTTAATAGAAATTTACTTGCATTATTATTATACGTATTACAGCCTATAGTTACAGTTCTAAATTTTATAGGAGTTTTATGAAATTTAGGTATAACAACAATGTATGGATAATTAAAGTTGTAATTTTTAATTTTTAGCAATTTATAATATTGAAATATATGTCGATTATTAATAATTGTATTAAGATTAGTTTTTTTAAAATTTAAACTTGTATTTATTGCATTAGATATTAGCTGTGAATAATATTTTTTGCAGATGAAAGCATAGTTGTTTGGTGATTTATCAACATAAGTAATAATAAATTTGTTTTGTAAATTCTTTATTTCACTATTTAGTTGTTTAACATTAAAATTAAAATTTTCCATATTTCTGAAAAGTTCAACATTTAAATTACTTAATACATTTAATTTCCATTCTTTAAAAAATTCAATGGGTTTATTATAATCTATTGAAATTTTATATATAAAAAGGTCAAGATCCAAATTAAATTGTTTTAATATAGAAAAAATATTATAACATGATGGTGTTCGAAATTTAGTCCCATTAGTCATAAAACTGCGCAGATAATCATTCTCGACAATATTAATATCCCCTGTAATAATGTGACCATGTACCTTATCTACATAATTACTAAAACTAGGATTATTACATAAGCACGGAGGTTTATCATTTGATGTAAGAAATTTTGCAAAATTATTGTAATTGAAAATTCTACGTCCAAGTGTAACATTGTATTTGTATGATTTATGTATTGTAAAATTTTTTATGGGGAATTTGTTATTGTTATTAATTACATTGTGTATATTAATTTTATTAAGTACTATATTGGAAAAAGTGATTATAAGTTGAGTATTGTTAGTTTTTTTATAAGTATTTTTTGAAATTTTTACATTAAGTTGATTAATTCTATATAATAGAAGATCAAAATATACATCACTAAAATGTGGTGATAAATTTAATGTTAAAAATACTTTATAATAATTATTAAGATTTTTCTTTTTGATCGAAAAAATATGTTTCCTTATATCAAACCAATTGAAAGTATTAGTGAATTCATTTTCCATATTAGATAATTGCTGTATAATATCATTACTAGAAATATACTGTGTATTAGTACCATATTTACCCCTTTTTGTACGTGTAGTTTTTGTATTTACTTTATGATTTAAATTAGCATAAGTGCTAGTATAATGTTCATGTTTATTAGTATTTGTATAAACAATGTTTGTGCGATTAAATAACTTAGAATTTAGACCATAAGGATATAAAGAGTTACGGGATTTGATATAAATGGATTCATAAAGTAGTCTATCACTGAAATTTTTGTGCATACTCAGGATTTTAATAGTAATATCTTTAAAGTCATGTTGTCTAAAGTGCATATGCTCAACATTTATAGAATTATTTTTTATAATATCCTGTCTATGTTGATTGATTCTGAAGTGCAGTGGATTACATGATTGACCAATATATTCCATCTTACACATATTGCAATTAATCGAATAAATAATATTGTATGCTTTACAAAAGAATACATTAATTTTCGAGTTAGAACTATTAACAATTTGTAGTGGATCTGCATGTGGGCAAGTTAAGCAGCGTGGTGATGAACATTTTTTAAATTTGAGATTTACTGTGGGACAATAAGACAGGTAACTGTTTGACGATCCAAAGAAATCCCTGTCAATTTCCATGTACCGAGCATTAGGCCTAATATTATTATTAAAGCCTAAATTGCCAGTCGCTAAAACTTTTTTAGTACTTGCCATAATGAGAATTGTATATTATAAAATATAAGACAATTTTTAAATATAAATGAACATAAAGTTGTAAATAATATAAAATAATATATTATAAAATTAGTACTACAATTTATTTGATTGCTAGGTTAATAAGTATCAATAATCAAAACAAATTTGTCATTTGATTTCTAGACTAATTTGATTTCTAGTTTAATTTATACCTAAAATCACTAAATTAGTTATATAAAGAAAAATAATAATATAAATAATAATAATAATAATAAACCTTGATTACATAAATTTTAATAAATTACAATATTTACATAGAAAAAAGATAATCTCATCATAACTGGTATAAAAATACCATAGTTCATACATTTAAAATATTTTAACTATATAAGCCCATACAGAATAACCTATACAAATTATTTAAAATGCAAGATGACCATATCAGTAGGACACAAACAAAAACAATGCAAACGGCCATATTAATATGTTATTTCAATAGCAACATTACAAAAAGTTATAATGCAGCAAGGTAAAATTAATTTGAACTACAAGAAATACATCAAATTTTGCGCATAAGCAGCATTAAAATAATGTATTTAATAATTATGAAAATATATATATTTTGCCAAAATTTGGGCTGTAATTAGATGAATATCTAATTGGGCTGCAAGTGATCGATATTCTTACGAATATAAAAATTAATAGTAAAAAAAAAAAAAAAAAAAAAAGTAAATAAGTAAAACTATCCACAAATGATTGCGCAAATGCAGCAGGTCATTATGGAAGTTCAATATATAAAAACTTATTGCAAAAATTAACCATTGAAACAGAAATAACTGACCAAATGCAATGAAATTATTATCCCAAATAGCTATGTCAAATTACACATTATAAAACATAGTCCTAACAAATGAAGTATTTATTCAAAAAGTGAAACATAAGTAAAAAAAAAAAAAAAAAAAGAAAAAAACACAAATGCAAGCTTATAATGTAATTTACTTTTTCAAGGGCTGGGAAACCACATTATAAGCAAAGAATGATTGTTTTCTGTAACTGTCACAAGCTTAAAGCCAAAATTTTGTGACAATTCCTAGCCCTAACAATCATTGGAAAGAAATTGGAAAAAAAAAAAAAAAAAAAGGATACCTTTGAAAATAGAACACTACAAATCAAACGGAAGAAGAAAAAAAAAAATCATTTATAAACAAATAAATACAAAGGAAGACAAAGAAAATCTATACATTACAACATAAATTTGTCCAGAATCCGAAGCCAAAAATGTTTTGTGCTAAGCACATGGTAAAGTGAATAAGTGAATTCAAACGTACAAGTTAAAATTACAGTTAATTTTCTAAAAGTAGCAGGTTATTAATTTAACCATTGTGATTTTAACTATTTCTAATTTAAAATATAAAAATACAAATAAATAATATAAAAACTATAAATTCATTTACCAAAAATATTTTTTAACTTAAATAATTTTAATATATATATTATATTATTGGAATATTTAAAAATTTCACTTGTATTCCAAGTTTTCACTTAAAAGAGAAAAAAAAAATTGTGAAAATTTATATGGTGCTGCCATCTGGTTTTATAATAAACAATAACTAAAAAATAATACTAAAGAATAATAGTAATAGTTTTTTTAAAATCATTATATGGTGCTGCCATCTAGTTAAAGATTAAAACAATATCTAAATAACCATTAATTATTTTGATTAAGTAAATTTTCAGTATAAAATTATTTTATCTATTTATTTTTACATATGTCAACATTTAAATAATTTCAAAACATAAATAAACCCATAAAATCTAAAATATTATTGTAGAAGTCAAATTAAATTTTCATTTTATAAATAATTATGCAAGCTTAAAAGATTTACCAATATGACTACATGCACTTATTGGAACTAACATCTTGCAAAATTTTATTAACCCTGAAAAATAAAATTAGATTTTCATTTTATAAATAACAATGCAAGTTTAAAAGAAATACCAAAATGGCTACACACACTTAATGGAACTATATATATGTAATAATAGTTTTTTTTTCTTCTTTTCGCCATTTTCTCAGTCTTTATTTCAAATTATCACCATTATATTAAATTACTAAATATTATTTATTTTATTTATTGTCTGAGTGCAACGAAGACTCATACACAGCGCAGTATTACTTTGCCCCATTTATAGCTACGTTGGATATTAAAACCTTTCGTCAAGCATAACTCAAAAAATATTTAACGGATTTCGTTCAAATTTTTACAGCAGGTACATATAAAGGTGACAACGACGTCTATTTATTACCAAGAATAAGTGTCAAACCGTTTGGAAGTTATATTAAAAAAATAGATAAAAAAGCACAATTAAAGTACATACGTCACTAAATTTTGTGCGTACGTCATTTTCACCGGTGGGAAATTTTCGTAGACAATCGGAATTGAAAAGTTCATGGAGTACATGGAGCAAAAAAATATGCAAGCACTAATATTCAGCACAATGAAATATATTTCAATTTAATAAAAATGGAAAGTTAATCTGGAATTTTTTCTGTTTGAAAAGTATTAGAGATTAGTAAGAGTAGTATTAGTATTAGAGATTTCGCGTAAATCACACCATTAGCAGCTTTTTTATTTCGCGTGTGTATGTTAGGAACAATTCTTTGATGTTTAAATAAAAAATTTCGATTTGTGGTATTATTTCATATTTTCTTTTCCTTTTTAGTATTTTAAATGGAATTAGTGAAAGGCGTGTATTTTAAATTAAATGAGTGAAAGACGTGTATTTTTAATGTATGTATTTCAAATGAAATCAGTGAAATATTTATATTTAAATGAAATGAATGCAATATGAAGATGTTATGAGAAAAATATTTGGCGATTTATCAACTGCGCCAAGTTAACATAAAAATACCAATACATATGTGGGTACTTCTCTATTATCCCGTCGACCACTTTTCATAACAAAAAACTATCGCCAAATAAACGGGAGAACGTTGTCATTGAAATATCAAAATACATAAATAAATAAAATATAAGAATTTAAGGACACAATTGTTATTTTAATGAATGAAATAACTAATAAATCAGTAAAACATAATGAAAAATACACGCAAATGTTGCGTTAAAAACCACTTGATGACGTAACAAACACGTATAATGCTTCTGATATCAAGTAAATTGGACTGCATTTTTGGCGTTTAATCTAACAGTTTGGCGATTGTTTTTTGTTATGAAAAGTGGTCGACGGGATAATAGAGCAGTACCTCTATGTGAAATGAAACAAGGCACAGATGTCATATACGCACCACTTTGGCGCGATTTTTCTCTCCACCAGCTTGGGGAAAACTTTGTTTTTGAATATTAGTTACAAATAGTGGGACAAATAGTACACGTGATTTTTTATTTCAATATAAATATAAAATAACATAATAAATGAAACAGCTTCTATTATTTTAAAAAAGGAAATAAAAATAAATAAATAATAGTTTGATATAAATAAAGGCGCGTATGTCATATACGCACCACATTGGCGCGATTGCAACAAAATGACAATTTTATGCCTCACATGGTAACCCGGTTATTTTGTTTCAATTGTTTATTAACTTTTATTTTTTATTTTAATTATATAAATTGTTTTTATTATATATATCAATATTTATTTATATCAAACTATCATTTATTTATTTTTATTTCCCATTTTTGAATAATAGGAGCTATTTCATTTATTACGTTATTTTATTTTTATATTGAAATAAAAAATTACGTGCTATTATTGTATGGTATTTGTAACTAATATTCAAAAACAAAGTTTTCGCCAAATTGGCGGGGGAAAAAATCGCGCCAATCTGGTGCGTATATGACATCTGTGCCGAAATTAATATTGATATACATATAAAAATAATCTATAGAATTAAAATAAAAAATAAAAGTAAACAAACACAACAAACAGTTTTCGCCAAAGGGGCGGGGGAAAAATCGCGCCAACGTGATGAGTATATGGCATCTGTGCCGGGATTTTTATCCTTTTATCTGTGCTTTCGGAAATACAGTGAAACCTCCCTGAAAGACCACCTCTATAAGAAGACCACCTCTAATAAAACCGTTTATTTATGGGCTATAATTTTTGGCTATAAGCTCAATGTTAATTTTCCTCCGTTAAAGGATCACTATTTCCTGTCTCCCTCCCGTAAAGACTACTTTTCAACTTTTCAGTCAAAGAATAAGATTACTTTCGTTTGCATGGAGAAATCTGGAAATTCCACCTCTCTCCAGAAAATACGATCAGATAAGTCTACTTCCTTAGACTTGGCGAATCAAAGTCATCTTCCCCTCTCCCTCCCCCATTTTAATAGGAAAAAACTCGTTCTCGTGCATTACCGTGTTTAATGTCACTATGGTTATGGAGGAATAGTCGGTGTTGGTGGGAGAAGGGCTATTGTCCACCTGTAAAGTGCAGGAGTCTATTTCAAGAAGGAGAAAGGTGGTGGTCCAGATTCCAGTTTATCTCAACTCTGTTGCTTTACTTGGAAAGATTTCCACTTGTTGTTATTACCTCAGTTTTGTTTAACAGTAGAAGTTATAACACAGTGCATATTCACATCGAAGTGCATATCGTGTTTTCTCTTGCTGTGTGCTTAGTATACCAATTTAGATGGTGTCTAAGAGAATTGTGTTAACTATGGAAGACAAAGTGAAAGTTTTAAGAGCACACACGAGAATGGAACATCAGAGAGGAAATTGGCGGCACAGTTTAATTCTATAATTTAATGGTTTAATTTAATTGTTTGATTTATTTTAAACAGTTTCATTATCTATTTCATGTCAAGAAACACTTGTTGAAATCAATAGGTTGATAGAAAGTTCGATATCTGTTAGATTTGATGCTAACATAAATAATTTGTTTTAAACAGATCAAAGAATGTTTATAAATAAAAATTGTTAACGAGAAGTTGTTAAAATGAAAGCAAATTACAATTAATTCCTTCTTTAAACCTGTATAGACATGAAATATATTAAACTAATTCAATAATAATTTCTTTGTAGTATGTATTTCATGAAACTTTGCTTTACTCATCACCTCGATTCAGAGACCACCTCTCTGAAAGACCGATTTTTTATGGTCTAATGGGTGGTCTCCTTAGATAGGTTTCACTGTATAAAAAAATAAAAAAATTCTTATATCAGGTGTATAATGTTTTGCATTTTTATACGGACCACTTCTCCATTTTAAGATTTTAAATGCTATTTATATCAGATATTTCTTTCCTGAGATTCCCACAAATTATTTCCGGTAATTTTTTTAGTTCGCTTATTAATTGTTTACAATTTGCCCCCCTGGCAATAACAATTATTTATCACAAAAATGGGTACTTCTCTATTATCCCGTCGACCACTTTTCATAACAAAAAACTATCGCCAAACTGTAACGCTAAATAAACGGGAGAACGTTGCCATTGAAATATCAAAATAAATAAAATATAAGAATTTAAGGACACAATTGTTATTTTAATGAATGAAATAACTAATAAATCAGTAAAACATAATGAAAAATACACGCAAATGTCGAATTAAAAACCACTTGATGGCATAACAAATACGTATAATGCTTCTGGCATCAAGTGAATGGGACTGTATTTTTGGCGTTTAATCTTACAGTTTGGCGATAGTTTTTTGTTATGAAAAGTGGTCGACGGGATAATAGAGAAGTACCCAAAAATGGCTTAGTTTTGTTAAATTTGTTTGTTATATATTTTCATTTCTTATTAAAATATCGAAAATGGCAATAAAATTTTATTTTAGCACCGTACTTAATTTTTTAAAATGGCTCAAAAACATGGTTTAATAAACGTATATTTGTAAATATTTTAAAAAACATGTTTTTCCGCTCTCTAGAAAAATTTGATAAGATTCTAAAACTGCCTTTGGCACCAACCAGTACATGATACGGAACTTTTCCCCATTCCGATACACAGAAGAGGTTGGTCACAAACAAGAGTAATAATGCTAGCTACAATATTGTTTTAACTCTATAAGAGTTAGAAACAATAATGATATTTAATTCCCCGATTAGCTTAGGGCCCGATTACGGAACTTTCTCCTAGAAAAAAAAACTGTAGATGTCTTTTACATTTGTTTCGAATGAAGCTCGATCAACAAAGTATTAATTGATAATACAAACAACACTAATATTAACATGGGGGCAAAAGTTTGAATTTAAGTGTATATATTTGGAACCCTCCCTCCCCCCCAACCACCCACCAAAAAAAGAAAAAGAAAGTTACAGAAATGAATTTAAAATGGCGTGAAGCCACGCTTTCTGACATAAGAAATTGGCTGCGAACCCGATTACGAAACTTTCACTTAACTTAATAACATGTATCTAATAGCCCTGAGGACAATTCCCCTTCCCAGTTATACAGACCTTGGGGCTTTTTTAAAGAGCTTGACGCAGTTCGGGTTGAAGAAGTTGAGATTTACTGTCAAATGACATAAACTACTATGAAAAGAAAACTGGTGAATTATTATGCTGGTTTATGTATGTATTTAAAAAAATTGTATCTGATTACACTTTTTAGATAAATTACTCCTGTTTGCATTTAATAACAGATAAACGGCTTCCGTTTACTAAATTGTTTAAATATTGGGAAGAGTTGGCGAGAGATAGATAGACGTGTAAACAAACGGGTAGACAGACGGGTAGTGAGACGGATAGCGACAGAGATAAGCTAACGGGTAGCGAAACGAATAGACAGACGGGTAGCGAGGCAGGTGAAAAAAAGGGTTGACAGAGGGGTAGTGAGATGGGTATGGAGACGGGTAGCGTGGTGAATAGAGAGACGAATACAGAGACGACTTGACAGAGGGATAGAGAGAGGGGTATATAGACAGACAGACGTGTTGATAGACGGGTAGTGTAACGGGAAGCGAGACAGGTAGAGACACGATTAAAAAGTCGGATAGAAAGACAGACGGATACTGAGACGGGTATACAGAAGAGTAGAGAGACAGTAGACAGATGAGTTCGGAGAGAGACACAGCTAAGACATACGAGTAGTTAGACTGGTAGACACGTTTGTAGCAAAGCATGTTATCAATGTGGTTTGAAGTATACGAGTTTCTATAAATAGTTATACAAATAAACAAAGGAAATTTTTTTAATTCAAATATTAAATATTTGATTTAATATTTCAATATTTAATATTTTATTTTTTAATATTTTATTTAGATATTTGTCACAAAGAAAATGTTGCAAAAATTAAATTAAATTTGCGTTAAACTACGCTTGCTAAAATACGCTCTTGGCTGCAAATCAGATTATGTGATTTTAAAAATATCGTTTTAAAAGATCCGGCGTTTTTTTTTTTTTTTTTTTTAAGTTTTGGGCAATTCCCGCTTAAGAAAATGAGATGATTTGCCAAATGTTATAAAAAAATGCATATGAAAACATAACAGTATATGAATTTATATATGATATTTTGTAATTATAAATCATTTTATCATTTAATTTGCTATTTTTCATATGTTGTATCTTTATCTATCTCTTGTCTATCATATGCTGTATATTCACTTAGATTCTTGTTAATATCTTCTTTATATCGTAATTGTTAACTTTATGTTCTCAGCAATATCACTCAGACTAATCCCTTTGAGGGAAGTCCTAGTTTTAGTATTTCTCTGTCTTTTATTAATATCTTAAATCCCTTTTTCGGTTTAATCCTCTAAGCGTGTGGTACGTAATATTCCGTTCACTAACCTCCAGGTTTCACAGCAATATATGCAATGTTTAAGATAATATAATTCTATGAGATTTAATGAATTTTCAAAACATTGAAGAATGATAAATACTCCCAAGGGTTATATTCATATTTGTAATTAAGTTTTATTTATAATGCTGAAAGAATCCTATTTTTTTAGTATTTAAAACAAAATGAGAGAAAACAACATTACAATTTTACCCTTTTTCAAAACGCTCAGAGGGTTAATTCCATATTTTAGTCAAAATATTATTTAAATCCCTATTCTAAAAATTATTCTAAATTGCAAAAACTTCCTAAAAAGCATTTGATTAATTTCCTTTTATTGAGAGATTGACATTTATTCTTTCAGAATATTTTTTCTTCACATTCTTTTTATTTTTTATTATTTTCAGATATCGTTCGATGTCCCGTCACCCTCTGCTTTCACGCTCTGACTTTTAGCTTCAAATTTTGTCCGACTACAGTAATAAGTTCTTACATTTACGTCATGCTACCCCTCCCCGAGGCTAACGAAAAAGACAGGCTACCGCGCTGCTTTACGCGTATCTTTTTTTACAGACCGCCAGAGTCACGTGATGCTCGAATGCACCAATGCAAGTGTACGAAAAGAGCTTCACGTCACTCTAGCGGTCTGTAAAAAAAGATAAGTGGAATGCACCGCGGTAGCCTGTCTTTTTCGTTAGCCTCGCCCTCCCTTAACCTAGTTTCCTAGCCGCTGACGTTTGAGTATTCTCCGTCGCTCTCCTCATGGCCACACCCTTTTTACAAGCTATTGGATGGCCATGTTCGCGCGTTCATAATCATACACCAATTTTTTGAGTATAAAACATACTGCATGGGAACGGACAGTCAGAATTTTTGCTCTAAATTGGTTGTTAAATAAATATGCGGCTCCAGTGACCCCAGCCTCACTCAACATTGCATTTCTCATTGTATACAGTGTATCTATTTAAGTGCATCGTATTCTCTTCAATGTCTGGTATCTCTTCGATGGTTAGCATCGTATTTCTTTGATGACAACTTGTTACTCAGCATTATGTAACTAACAGTATTGCTTGTATTTTATACAACCCTGTGAACTTCAAGCCTCTAGTGAGCCTCTTTAATATGACTCATGTAGTCATAATGACTTCTCTCATAATAAAAACATTGATTTTCCTGCAACAAGTATCTTATTCTTGAACTACTGCTCTGGTGTATTTATCTAGTTATTCTGTGGAATTAATTACATTGGGACGAATGTTTACTAACTCGAACTTAAAAAAATTATAGTGGAACTTCAACATCACGAAAAAAGCGTTCGTATACCGGTCACCACTAATAACCTTTCATCCGTGCCTGACTTTCAACGAATCTATTTCAATGCTTTTAGGGATATGACGACTGCGTACTTTCCATATCATCAATCATGTCTACACCATAATAAAGAAACCGGTAGTCACTAATGCCATTCATTCGTACCTGAACTACATCGTAATATGTATATATATATATATATAAATGTAAGAAGATGATATGTAAATAGTAGATTTACTGGAATTACATTCACAAATAGACGATGAATAACAAAATATGAACTTTAATACAGTCCTAGAAATATAATTCTACAATACTTGAATTGCAATTTCTTTTCAACTAATATACTTCTCGCCAAACATATATAATATTTTTATTTACCAAAGAAAACAACTAGGCCAAACAGCGCCTTTAATGGATATTTCGCATTTCCATGCTTGCTTCACAATAAAAATTAGAAGACTGGCTCTTTTCCAATTTTGAAGATGTTCAAATCTTGATCTCGCGATCCAAAATATTTATAACTCGTGCATTTAAATCATGGATAATAATAGTACTAGAGTGCCAGTTAATTTGATGATCATTTACGTCATAAAGGAGATGAAGTGTTCAAATTGAAATCCTACATACATATATATATATATATACTAGGGGGCTCTGCCCCCTGCTCGCTACGCTCACCAACCCCCGTTCGGATTTCACAGCCTCTTAAAACCTGGTAATGTATCCTGTTTTAAAAAGATGATGATGATGATATCACGAACGGCGACTATCTTCTGTAATCAGGTTATAATGATTTTTCATTTAACTGGTTATAATGCTTTTTCATTTAATTCATCTTTTTTATTTTTAATATTCCTGTGTAAACACAATTTTTATGACGTAATTTTCTTTATTTCCTGCTTTCAACACGTGATCATTTAATTATTATTTTAAACTTTCATTATTGTTTTTAATAGTCTCGCGCAAATACATTTTTTATTTGAGATAAAACATAATCCTTTGCGCTTATTCAGAAATTGGCAACTATATAAAAAAATGACTTTTTCAATAAAAGATTTTTTACTCGTTTTTTAAGAATTTGTTGAGTTTTTATTGTTCGACCGTGATAATTTTTTTAATTTCTGAAAGCTTGTTATATTTCGCGTCTGGTGGTATCATTTTCGAATCCGTAGGGGGGCTAGAAAAAAAGTAATAGCTCCTGAAAAAAGTCCCTAGTAAAAAAGCGATGAGAATAACCCAAAATATCTGTGCAGAATTTGATTGGTCCATTTCTAAATCGTTTTTGGCTCAGTTCCAGGTTACTTTTTTTAATATAGAAGGATATATATTATAGCCTGTACTTCGGTGACTACAAAATGCAGCCCTCTGATAAAATACATTCAAGAATCATCCACGATGAAAATGCATTAAGAAAGTTAGCAATCCCAGTTAAAGATTCCGTTAAAAACACATCGGAATCCAAAAATTGGTACATATTTTTAAACAGCTTATACTGCAAGTTTTCGGCATATGAAATACAAATAGCAAAAGAACAGTACAATGTCGCTTACATTGAAAAAAGTGGGGGGGGGGGGGGCATTTTGGTGTCGTTACTAAAAATAATTTGGAGAACGTTTCTCACATTAAACAAGAACGAAAAATCATGCGTCAAGCATAGATTATGTAACACTTTCCAACGCTTCCAAAATAATTTTACAAATCATTACCGTTTAATAGGCTGAAAGATAACATCTAAGTAAACAATTTGGAAAACGCATAACATATTTAAAAACGCAATTTCAGGAACTTCCAATATAAATTTCTAACATATACAATATTCGAAAAAATATCCGAATACTTTTATTAAGCCCTGTATAGGATCTATAGACTTGTATATATTCTACATAGGATGCTAAATTTTAATTTAGTTAGGAACGCGTATTACAGTTTAAAATTCTCCTTCTGGAGTTTCTGTCAATAAACGGAAATGTGTTCACGAACTTTTGTGCTGCCCTGTATATGATCTATAGAATTCATACACACCAAGTAATAGACAAAAATTGAGTTAAATTTAAAATCGCGGTTCAGCAACTTAAAACTCACTTCCAGGAATTATTGTTAACAGACAGTAGAAAATTATTTTGTGTGTCCCTGTAAATGAACGATGACTGCTATGCACACAATATTCTGTAGTAAGCCGCTTGTAATGCACCTTAGTGATATATATAAATTTCAATGCGTTTAAAATAGTGAAACATTATTTATTGAACCCGCAGACGATTTTTCTCCATAGACGTAATGTAAAGGAATTCTTTTGAGTGTCCCTGTAAAAAAACTATAAGTGCTACACACTTCAGTTGAAATAGGGAACATGCTATAGATAACGGCAATAACATATAAAAATTGCAGGGCAATCCGAGCATATTTACGGGAGTTAGAGTATGGACAGACGGCAGACGGCCATACGGCAGACAAACCGAAGTCATAAACACTTTTCAACTAGGTTGGAAAGTGTTAAAAAATTGCTAAAATGAAAAAGGAATAGAAATAACACGAAGCAACTTCAAAAGATTTTTAAATATAACAGCAGACTATAATATAGCGGAGAATGCTATCATGAAAAACATCACAGTCACAGAATTAAAATTAGAAGAACTAAATCTTATTTTAAATTTAACACTAAATCAAACAGTTTCTAATCTGTGAAGAACTATACATACATACATGTATATAAAAAGCACTTATATTATTATTTCGCAACTTTATCATGATATTTTGAGAGAATATATTGATAATAATTGCAAAGTTGTTTTGTTTAGCAATAAATTGAAATTCCTAAATATTTACCCATTACGTACATTATTTATTGATGGTGATAATCCTTTTATAGGAATGATGGACTCAATTTCTGTCAATTGAATCCATTTGGACACTACACTGTTAACTAGTATTTTAAAAACACAAATTGCACAAATTGTGCTTATTAGTTGCTAAAATCAGTGTAAAAATTGTTTTAAACTCATAAAAGAGCTAACATCGTACATGTTTCGGCTTTAAACTTAAAGCCATCATCGGGGAAGAGGAACAACACAAACGACTACTGATCTTTTAATTTTCGACACGAGAAAATTGAAATCAACAGTATGGAAAAATTTAAATAAAGTAAGCGTGCGCTCTCTGTTGCCAAAGAGCGAAAAACAAAACAAGGAATTAACAAGGGGTTAAAAATGTTTCCCATAAACTAGGTATGTTGAAAGAAAAGTTATCATTACAAATACAATCTTTTCTAATTTTAATTTCCAATGATTCCCTAATGGCGGCTTTAAATGGGTTATTGAACCTATGGATAATTCTTGCTTTATCGAAATTAATTACAGTATCATTATTTTTAGCGTAAAACCGGGAGAGTGCAGTGGATAACTTTCCAAATTTTATGTCATTTTTATGCTCTTTTAACCTTTCCAAAAACTTTCTTTTAGTCATACCAATGTAAAAAATTATACTATTATTATTTAAGCTAATGGGGATTTCATAAACACCTGCGAATTGATCAGGGGGGATAGGATCTAATTTACATGAAACTAAGTCAACCAATTTTCTGGGAGGGACAGCAATAAGATGGATATTGTATTTACGGAGGGCCCTTTTAATCCTTTCAAATATAATAGGTATATATTGGAATTTACGATAGTTTGGTTTATTATTGCTAGGGACAGGATGCTGAATTAAATGGCCATTGAATTTTTCTATAATTTTCTGTACGTGATGAGCGGGGAAACCATGGTCAATGGCGATATCTCTGATAAAATTAAGTTCATCTTGGATGAATTCACTTGAACAAACCAGATGAATGAATTGAAGGCAGCAATCTTATAAGTGAAAGTTGTAGAGGCATTAAATGGGATTATTGTGTTACTTCTCATCGGTTTACGATAGACTTTACGTTTTAGGTTGTTGTCATCTTTAATTAATTCAATATCCAGGAACGGCAGTGATGAATTTTCTTCTATTTCCAACGTAAACTTAATATTTTCATCTATTTCGTTTATTTTTGAGAGGAAAGATAGGAGTTCTTGCTTTCCATGATTCCATGTGATAAAGATATCGTCCACGTATCTTAGCCAAACTTCTGGTGTTAAATTCAAACTTTTAAAAATAAATTCCTCCATCGGTCTAAGTTTAAATTCAGCCAACAGACCGGAAATAGGAGATCCCATAGGTGCTCCTTTATTTTGTCTGTAAAATTTCTTATTAAACATGAAAACGTTGTTATTAATGATAAGGTTAAGTCCTGACTTTAGAGATGTTTTTACGCTATCACTTAAATTATTTTGTTTATCAATTTCCAAATTAATATTTTGTACAACTTCATTTGTATCAATAGATGGGTAAAAAGACACAATATCTAAACTAGCTAGAATAGTTCCTTTAGAATTTCTGTCATTTCCAATTTCTGTCATTGCTCTAAAATGGGAAATCATCGGTGAAACAAAAGAAAGTGCAACAAAAGAAGTCGAGAGTTTGTTGATGGAGCAGATGGTATACCAGGGAAGCTTGGATGACCTGGTGGACATTTCTTTGGAATTGGTGAAGATTTCATTTCTAGTGAAAATTTGAAAAATTCTGTCAACAGTGGAAATGGTAGTCCATATCAAGAAGGTAGGAGTAGAAAAAAAATGGAAACAAGTTGGAAATTGTACTTTAAATGTGACAAATGAGGGGAAAGTTCATACTATAACAAGTTTTACAATGTAAAAAAAAAAATCATCGTCATTATTTCGATGAAATGAATTATATCGTCTGTTATGAGCGAAATGAGCATGCATTTTCCCTTATTTTATTACATATGCCACGTTTACAAATAGGAGTTGTTTCTTTGACACCAGACAGCGCTGCAAAATTTAACCATGAAGATCTTCCTTTGTGAATGATTATCTCTCTGGTTTAATATTTTTATGACTCACGAGGAATGAATCTTGTTTGTTTATTTACTTTAATGGATTGAGATTGGGCTGTCAACCGAATTTCAACTGATGTTATCTCAGAATCTATACATGTTTGAATGTAACTCATCCCTCAAACGTTTGAACGATCTTTCTAAAAATATAAGTTTTATGTAATTTTATTCGAAAAAATAATTTAGAATAAAAATGGCTGCCTGGCATATGAAAAAATAAGTGGTTACCCCGTATTTATTTTCCTCAATCACATGACTTGCACTTTTATTATATAGATTACGCATGATAGGATTTAATAGAATGAAGAAAACTTTTATTAATACCTTTTTAAATTTTGATTCGATTTTCATAAAATTTGAAATGACTCGACAAAATTCTGCAACGATTATATATATTAAATTTCAAACCATTTGGTTGAGTAGTTTTTGTGCTGTTATATACGGAAGGACCAGACGACGACTATAGGGCAGAGGTCTGCACGGGCCGGAATTTCCATACTCGGGACCGGTCCCATGCAGAAATTAAAAGTTCGTCCCTGGCGCGGACCGTACAAAAATCAGTGAAAACAGGCCCGGTCCGGCACGATCCGACCTGTGCAAAAATCAATGAAATTCAGGTCCAACTGAATTTCCACAAAAAATTCCAATTGTTCTTAACATACAATTAAGATTCTTTTCTAAAAAAATACATATTTATGGAAATATTTAACAGTATATTTTAGATTGCTATATGTTGAGAAGCCAAATCGTACAGAATAATAAATATAATAATCGTTTAAACTCAATAGACACTTACATTCAAATAAAAATTCATCGAAAAGAATGATAGCAATCAAAATTAAAGAAAAATATGTTGAAAACCTAGCTTTTGAAGATTTATACAAAAAGAAGGAGATTTTTAAAAATATTTCTCTGTTAAAACATTTCTCAAATCGAAAGTAGTTACTTTCTGACACATTTCTGAATTCTATTTTGTTCAGAAACGCATAAAATTGGCAAATGCTCTTATTCAGAAACTATGTAATGGAATGGCATTTTCAATTCTTAGGGTTTCGTTCATCTCACGAAACCCTATTACTCCCGCTCCGTTGTCTGTCTGTAACAGAGCCATTCTCAAAAACTATGTAACTTACAGAGTTGAAACTTAGTGTATAAATCTGAATAGCAGCTGTGAAGAGCTCAAAATATTAAAATTTGAAAAAATGTGTATTATTTTAATAAATATAGATAAAAAACCAAAATTCTAACAGCCTTTTCCTATTAAATTGAAACATTTTTCGTTATAGCCGATGCCAAAAATTAAAAATCCACGATGAAATTCTTTCTACAATAATTAATTTTCTATCAGACGATTTCCACGTGAAAAATGAAATAAAAAGTTTCACCAATTGAACAAAAGATTAATATGAAATAAAATTGATTGACGTCATAGTGGTAATAAAACTGTAAGATTTCTCAATAATACAAGGAGTATGAATATGTGTAATGTACACAAAGAAGATTAATATCACGTCATTAGAGAATTAAAAAGAAAATATGACGTCATATTGGCTGTTTAACGGATTTTTCAAATGTTTCAGAATAATACAAAGCGAGTATCAATATGAATAATAGATAATAGTAAATATATGATATAAATGCTGGACGATTACACCATGAAACATTTCTACATTAAAGACGTGAGTATAAAACATCACAAATTTACTGAATGGTGTATACAAAACGTTTGTATACATATACACCTTTCAGTAAATTTGTGATGTTTTATACTCACGTCTTTAATGTAGTAAATATATGAGTTTGAGAAACGTATTGAATCACGATAAAAACCCGATTACGGAAATATTCGCATATTTAACATTTTGAAGGTGTACAACATGTTAATTTTGAATTTTTTTTTAAATATCGCATTTAGTTCACATGACAAATATTATTATGACAGAATATATGACAGAATATTATTATGACAGAACCGCTATCGAGCTAGTTTAAATATTCGAAAAGACGAGAAAAATAGACCGGTAAATTTTTACTTTATAAAAAACATGACTTTTTTTTTTTTTTGGTTGCTAAATGAAATTTATTTGGATTTATTAAAGAAAGGATAAAGTGTTTTGAAAGGATTATTAAAAGAAACCCTTAGAGCGATCTTTGATCACACTTACCACACTTGTTTTTAAAATGCATACGATCTTTCAGAAAATACTGACAAAATTGGCGTTTTGAATCAAATTTCCGGACGTGATATCACGGAAAAGGACATTTGTCACTTGATAAGAAACACTTATACCTCGATAAGTATTTTATTTATCAAAAAATGGTAAACACTACTCGACTCTAAATCGCTTCAAAAGTCAAATCTGTCAATTTTATGAATTTACAGTTAAAAATGAGTCCGAAAATGCTTCAGAGATTTTCGTATTGTCGAGAACTACTTAAGGTAAATTTCCTCTGATTTCATTATCAGAAATTTATTATGCCTATTATATTTATAAAACAAATTGTATGGGAACAATTAAGTCAGTTCCAGCCTGGATCCACTATGTATTTAAAAAAAATGTAAGCCTGATCTCGGCTCAACCGAGTGTGTTAAAGCAATTAAATTCGGAATAAAACACGATGTAAAATGTCCAATGCTGATCTCTTACGCTTGACATGTTATATTACTGAATAGATGTTGCTGTCATCTCGTGAATCACATTAATACTTATTCTTGCGAAAGTCATATTAGTTGAAAATGGTTCGTTCGTATTTTATCGGATTCGTTTAATTTTTTATATCGAATCGCTTAAATGTAAAATTAATTTTGAAATTGGTATGTGATAGTGACAGTGACGAATTGATTTTGTTTCAAAGACGGAAAAATATATGTTAAACTTCGAAATATTCTTATTCTGACAATGCAATGAAAAAGTTTCAACAAGTAAAAGTATAGCGGTCTGTACGGGCCAGTTAATTTGTTTTGTCGGCCCGGCCCGTTAAAATTTCTCTTAATTATTCTGCCGGTCCAGTCCGCGGTACGGGACTCGGGCCAAGCCCGGGCCTATGCAGATCTCTACTATAGGATCTACGTATTTAAATAATTACGAACACACCTAAAAACGGAGTTACCCCTTCAGTCCTTCAGGCGTATCTTTTAATAATTTATGTGAACGCCTTAATCACTCTATGTGTAAAAAAATCAATTGTAAAGATTCTCTTTCTCGATTTTATTCCGATACCGATATTGAAAGTTGCATGCATAGAATTAATGGTGAAAATGGTAGACAAGGATGTGGGAGTGGAACAAAATGGGGTCTGTTCGGAAATCCAGGAACATGGTATTATGTGAATTAAATAAATATTCAAGAATATCACAGATTAGTAATTATGGACTATATGAAAAACATGGAAGAGCTGGTATTGGAGGAATTGGTGGGAAAGTTGAAAATGATATAATTGTGTAAATTGTGTTTGGTCAATACTCTTATGCCCCTTAATGGCATAGACGCATGACCAACAAATGGGATTGATGGTGCTAATTTTAAAGGAATTGAAACACCTCAAAGAGCAGTTGTTATAGGAAAATTAGATAAAGTTAAAGTTATAAATGCATATAAAAGCTATGTGAGAGAAAATTTAAATGGTCGGTTCTTAAAGTATTTTCAGATCACGTTTCTAAAGCAGTTAGAAAGTAACAATGGAATAAAAAGAGCTTATGACACATTGGAATGTTTTTGATGAATTTCAAAGTTTAGAAGAGCATCTTGACAAGTTAAGTAAAGAAATAAATTTTGTTGCTTTCTACTGGTCACTATTAAAAGGAATACGAGAATATGGACCAAATCGTTCAGAGAATGAAGAATTTAATTTATATAAAAATGTTCTTCACTCTTTAACTAAAGCTACTTTAGGCAGGATATATAATCTAAAAAAGTGTTCAGATTATATTAATAGAACAACATACATTGAATTACTAAAAAAATATATTATGAAATTAAAGTATTTCCAAAATATAAAGACTAAGGAAGATGTAAATAAGTACGAAAAAGAGAGCAAAAACAAGCTTCGAATAGAAACTATAGAAGATACAGATTTTAATAAAATAAAATAAACATAAGTATACATTTATGGCTATAATGTGCACTTTAATATTATCCATTTTTGCTGTAATGATAATAGTGGGAGATATTTAAAGCCATATAGATTCACTGATTTATGAACGTAAAATACCAAATGGATCAAAGCGCATATAATTAAGTCCGAAATGAATTAAAATTAAAATTATTTTGATGTGATTTAAAAGTATTTTTATTACAATGTTTGCTCTCTTTGTAAACGTTAAGAAATATTCTAATTGATTTTTAATATTGTTACTGAAGTTTACGGATCCGTAATTGGAGTACAAAAGTAAAATTTCGTATTTTTATTGATTCATTAACTAAACAATACATCACAATTGACATAAAGTGCATTTGACTATAAAACAGTAAAAAACAAATGTATATATTAGAGATTAAGGTGTTGCTGGTAGCTAAAGATTATTATCAATATTTTAAGATATCAATAAACATCTAAATACGATAGCAGATATATTATTCAAAATAGCACGAGCACATTACATATTTTGATATTAGTTATAACCTTTTAGATATTTTAGTGTTCAGTTTTAGAAAATAGGAGTAGTGCTCATGTTTGTTAAATGAAAAATTATTCGTTATTTTACTAGTAATACTGCTGATAAAAAAATAAAGCTTTATAATATATTAATGTCAGATGCATTATTTTAAAATTTTCTAGCCTTAATCTCTTATACCTAAATTGCTGTTTTTATATTAGCATTTGCGGATGTCATTGATGATAATACATTAATAATTATTCCAAATAAATATATGTCTATAATTTATTTAGCACCTTTTGTATTATTCATATTAAAAAACCATCTATATTTATTATCATTTGTTCCTTCATATAGGCATAAAACTGATTCATATGTATCATCTTTACAGTTTCATTTCGTTCATCTGAAGATCGTTTGGTTCATTTATGTATGTCTACATTGTATCATCGTTGCAAAGAAGAATTTTGACTGTGAAAAAAAAAATAAACACAGTTTTTGCTAGGTTCCATTTGGTTTTGATGTGTCATATAAAGTACCTCTAACGTGTTATCCTGCGTAAAACTTTAAACAACCTTGGAAAATATGGATAAATATGTTATGTACTTTAAAAAATTTCTTTATTTAGATAGTTTTCTTGCATGGATAGCAGAAATTTTGAAATTTGACATTTTTGTATTGTATTGATGATGTGGCATGATTTTATAATTTTGTAGCGAATGAGGCTATGTATTTAATTTCATTATTTTATGTTTATAAATACTATTTTAAGTTAAATATCTCATTTTTATCTCCAGATTACCACTTTTCATTTATATACTACAAAAGAAAAATGCTTTGGTACATGATATTGAAAAATAATTATTTACACATAAATCCCTTGTCTCATTAAAGAGATATTCAATGATTTGCGTTCATTGAATATCATTCATACATTGTTAAAAGTTTAATTGGTTTCTTAGTCATAATATATTTAACATTCCGCGTGCAGCGCAGTTTTGACAATTTCTGATCCGGGATAATTTTTTTAGTATTTTTATTATTTTGTCTATCACAGTTTCAAAACATTTTTAATCATCTGCTAAATGTTCGAAGCAAATATATGATGGAGATTATTGTTTTGAAACAATTTTGGACAAAACACATAGGGCAAAAAGCCAATTTTTCTCAGTAACTTTATCCATAAAATATCAATATGAGATTCGATAGATCCCACTGTTACTTAACAGGTGGCATTTAAAAACACAAATAGATGTTAAAAGATGTTTAAAAGCACAAATTAATGTTAAAAGATATTTAAAATGTTTAAAAACCGTCCAAGTCGGCTACCACAATCATCTTCAAGGAGCAAAAATCCTTTCTGACTGCCTTCTTACGCATTCAAGCTTTTTAAGCTTCCTCTTGAGGTAGAAAAGTTCATTATTCCTTGGGTGTTGCTTGAGATTATTTCTAAGATACTCTGAATGATAATGTAAAGAACTTTGAAAACTATGAGAAAAAGAGGTAAGGGTGAGATTTATCTTCTAATATTCAGGACATTATATTAGAAGATAAAGCGCACCCTTTGTTTTACATACGAGTATGAAAATGTACAAGATTATGCATGATATAACAATAACTGATAATGGAATGCACAAATTTTATCATACGTTAAATGTGCAGAATGTATAAAATGACATGCCAAAATGAAAACAATAATATTTAAATTTATCTTAAGGCAACTATTTTTGTAATATTCATTTTACTGATAAACTGATATAAAAATGACACTCTGACACACTTATCAGAAATACTGAATAAATAATTTTATCTAACGAATTTCTTTTGATATCTTTTTTTTTTTTAGACAGGTGCGTAACTGATGGCATATCACGCGATTTTATCAATCTTTCAAAAAGTTGTATGCAGCGTAGTGATATACGAAAACCGCCCACATTAGCCATTTTCTAAATTATTAGTACACATTGTGAAGAAGGCAGCTTAAACATATTTAAAATGTCTTACTCTACTGCTGCTACTTCTGCATCTGGGGGATATTATAATCCATCTGTCTCAGCTGCCGTCTCTTCTTCATCCGGAGGATATTATAATCCTGGGGTCTCATCTGCTGTCAGTTCTTCTTCTCGTGGATATTATAATAAAACTACGACATCTTCTGGCAGTTCTTCATCACGTGGATATTATAACCCTTCTTCCACAAGAACTACGTAAGTCTATGTCTATATACATTGCAAACACACTTCTCAAATCAATTATGCTGACGTTATGATGTTATAAATACAAAACTAAAAATATTTCTTTTTAATAAGATTCTTTTATAAGCATTCAATATTTATCTTGAAAATACGGCCTAACTTCATACCGCAATTCATGATTTTTCCAAACAAATTCTGTCAAATTCTGTTAATTTGGCGTGAGTACCAAATTCAATTATGAAAGATTTGCCGTTTTGTTCCTTTTTTAACGTATGGTAGAAAGCTCAATGTAGCGAATTTATTTTTAAAATATATAATTTTTGTTCGGTTTCTTTTTTATTAGGATATGTCAATGGGAAAGAAAAAAAGCCTTATTTAAACTATAATTTTAGGATTTATAAACTGATATATCAACGTTAAATCATAATTTAATTAGTATAAAATTATTAATTGATCAGAACGTATTGTGACAATATATTGCACTCTTTACTTTGTATTTATAGTTCTACTTTTTAATGCTTAAAATATTTTTTTATGCAATTTCATAGTCAGTTGGCTTATTTTCGCGGATAATTAAATACATTAGTATTTTAACTTCTATACAAATATAACCATAAAGAATAGTTGGCGACATATCACCTGGGCTAACGGATTTTTTTAAAATTAATGTATTAATTTATTACTGAGCTCTAAAAATACTAATATATTGTATTCTCATTGGAAAGACACCGTGGCATATATTTTTAAAAATAATTGTAGCATATCCATAAATAAATGAAAAATCGATTCAAAAATTCTATTTTCATAAACAAAATCCAAATTGAGTTAAATAAAACAGAGTAAAAACGAATAAATCATATAAAACTAGCATTCCGCTTAATTGTATGTTTATGTACACTAATACTTCCATTTCGTAAGCATATTCTTTCCCATACATGCACAAGTATGCCCACGGGTGTCGCAAGTTTCGTAATTTGGCGAAATAGCGCCAACTTTGTGGCACAAAAATGTCTCCGAAAAACGATGAACACTTTGCTATCCAGTTTTAAAAATTCGCCCTATAATATGTGTAAAGTAATATTTATGTGATTTAGGATCAAAGCTTGACAAGTTCACATTCTTTTGTTATATACTGTGTGATTCAAAAGCCTTTAGATATGTTTTAATGGCTGGTAAAGTAAACTATACCAAATATTTTCTGCACAGGAAACCAGGGTCGTACCCTATTCATTCAGTGAGAAATACTGGGTTTCTCGCTTCGATAAGACGTCTTATAACTCTTCATAACTTTAATAATAAAAGTACATGGATGTGACACTCCCAAAACTTTCTTCTTTCTCATACAGGTTCCACATACACCAAGCACAAATCAGCACCAAGTTATATAAAGGTCTAACTGAATCTAAAGTTTTATTAATTTCCGTACATTAGTTCTTGAGATATGCATAGTAGTAGCATATAATCGTTTAATCCTAAAAAAATTGGCATAGCAGCGCCACCTGTTGAGAGGTTTACACCAAAACCTAATCAGCTTCTATATATGTCATAGTTTAACAGAACATGAAGTTTGGTGAAATGCTGTGCATCAGTTCTTGAGATATAGCTATCGCAAAAATCGTGCAAAATGTAGCATAGCAACGCCACCTGTTGGGCTATTTACACCACAACATAATCAGTGTCTATGTATGTCAAAGTTTAATAGAATCTGAAGTTTGGTAAAATTCTGTGCGTTAGTTCTTGAGATATATCTATCGTAAAAATCATGAAAAATGTAGCCCAGCAACTCCACTTGTTGGACGATTTACACCAAAAACTAATCAGCACCACTTTATATCAAAGTCTAACTGAATATAAAGTTTTATTAAATTCTGTGCATTAGTTCTTAAGATAGAGCGCCCAGAAAATTTTTGTCACATCCAGACAGACTCACGGAGCCACAGACTAACAGACACGCAGACAGACATTTTCTAAAAACAGTCAACTCGTGTTCAGGACCTTCGAAAATGTAAGCGAGAGTGGTGTACCTTGGACATATGTGTACCTCGGACCTATGCTAATTCTAGCTTTACCTGTTTAGATAATTAAATAACAACATTTGTAGTTTAAATATATGCCACAAGAGGTCTCATTTAAGTTCTTAGCATTTGTTTAGAAGCTCAACTAATTGTACAATTTTTGAAAAAAGAAATTCACCTTTCAAAAGTAAGTTTTTCTTGGATATTTCTATATTATTTTTATACTAAAACATATCTAATTATTTTTAAATGAGGGTTATGCATTATAAAGCAATGTTCTAGCTACTACACCATGTACTTTAAACAAAGTTAGGTCTTAACATCATTATTGGCAGTTTTGTCACCTAAATATCATTTCAGATAATAAAATGCATATGTTGAAAAATCTTTTTTAAATTCAAGTAAAATGCTTTCTTTCAAATTAGTATTTTATTTAAAGTCTATTTACAAGTTAGGACTACTTTGTGATAAATTTTATATATGTATATGGTTTATGTTAACCCCATAATTTTAACTATATTGATACAAAAGTTTTACAGGTGCATCTAAAAATTTAAAATATGTTTTTAATAGCAACATGGTTTATTTTAAATAGTTATGGTTTAATGATTACATCAGTTTTGCTTTCAACCTAGTTGTAAAAAAAAACAGAAAAAATAAAACAAAGTAAAACAATACAACTTCCTACTAAGCCATCTAAAAAGAGGCCTTATTATTATTCAACAGAATCTGAAGACGAGGATATAGACGATTTATTTGAGGAATCTGGTTTTTCAGAGGAAGACTTTGGTGAACTGGAAGATTCAGATAATATTCAGATTGGTGCTTTTGTGCTAGTGAAGTTTGCTAGTAAAAAAAGTATTAAATACTTTATTGCTGAAATTATTTAAATTACTGATAATGTATATGAAGTACAATATCTAAAAAGAGATCAAAACTCTCAGAAGTTCAAAAGAGAAGATCCTACTGTTTATGAAGTTGACAAAAATGATATCAGTTCAAGCTGCCACATCTAATATTGCCTGGTGGATTTGAAAGGTAGCTCAAGAAGTTAACATTTGGAATTGACTTATCTAATAACAATCTTGGCTAAAATTAAGTGTTATTACAAATATAAATAAGTTTTAATGTCTTTTGTATTTATAATAAGTGTAATTGCTCTGAGGTTTTATGTCTATTTAGACATCGATTTTTTTAAACCTAATAATAAATGAAATGTATCCTTTTATTGCTTTTAAGGGAAAAAATTTAATATATGTAGCTTCTTGATTAATAAATGTGGATTTTTTCACTAAAAAACAAGTTTTTTTCCACTTGTTAGTAATGGGACCAAGGTACACCACTACTGGTGTACCTCGGTCCTATTTTCATTTTATTTTTAATTCAAAAATTTTCATGGAAATTATTTATATAAAAATTTAAGACAAATATATGTTGTTTGTAACAACATAAAGTTTTAAAAAATCTTTTCTTTTTTTAATTTTGGCGATTTGTTTTAAAATTAAAAATTAAAAAGTCAAAATAAGTCCGAGGTACACCACCTTCCCCTATAAATCCGTCGAAAACCGGAAGTCGAAAATTTTCATGAATCCAATACTTTCTTCTAGTGAAGATAGAAGAAAGTAAAAATGATTTAAATGTAGTGAAAAATAACGATACTTGAGAAGTGCTGGAATAGACCACCAAGCAGATGAAATTAGTTACCGGAACAGACGCTATGGTATTTGCTACGATATTGCAATTTATGCAAAGCGGGTTGTGTTTTTTGCAAATATCATCATGTTTGTGTTTTGATTCTTTCAGTAATAAAGGAGAAAATATATGCAAAGTTATGTAAACATACATTTTTCCAGTTTTCGCAATTTAAAAAAATTCGTAACAATGGAAAACAATCCATTGTTTCTGTCAATAGATAGACATACTTAAAATTATTCACATTATTAAAATTAAATAAAAAATAAGAAATGAACTCACTATAATTTGTTAACCTTTTCCGGAGCGGAATAAGTCTGTTTGTAAAATGATGAAATGGTGGACTGACACCAGATTTTAAAAACGAATTCATTAGAAAATAAAAACTTGCTTATTTTCCCGTACTTTATAAAAGGAAAATTTTAATTAAATATTCTTGGTGGCTTTTGTCAGTTTTGGAATTAAAATTAGGTGTCCTTTTTTGTGGAAACCGCCTGCTAAAGGGTTAAACTTTTATGTTTTAACTGGGAAAATTGTCTTGTATACAACATTAGAAAGTTAGACTGGAAGCAAAATATAATTGAATTAAGTTAGCTTTACAGTACACCATGGAATACATGTATAAATATAGCATGTTCGAGATGATGTGTTCTATAACTTGCAGTGAAAAAGAATGCTTTACAACAATCGATTTTTTAACAGGTTCGAAATCCATTTATTCGGTGAAAAATATAGTGTCAAAAATTCGAATAAGAATGAATAACTATGAACATATATGAATAACAAAGAAAAAAATTAAAAAGAAGACAAATTAAAAAATGATTGGACACTGCACACTACATTCTAGTCAAGTATGTGCCTTCAAAAAGGTGGTTAAATTGCTATGCAAAGTTTTTGATTCTATGAAATGTATGTAACTGAACTTTTAAAATGTCCGCTTCAGCGTATTATCCATACATTTCTGTAAAAATACACAAATTTTCTGGCTTTATACCCATTAGTTTTTTTATGAGCCAAGAAAGTCAAAAGGTCTCACTAAATTCAATTACGGCAGCAGCAATGTTAATTACTTTTGTTAGAAGACTAGAGAGCTCTGCCCCTTACAAGTTATGCTCACCAACCTCCGTCCAACTTACTTTGTTTTAAAAACATTACTCAATTACAAAATATTAAATAATATTATCACGGCCAGTGGCGATCTTCTGCAATCGGGTTGACATCCATTTCCCTTTGACTGGAGGATTTTTTGGTGCTCACTGTCGCATCCACCGTTGTCGCGACAGCTGACGGCTGTTTCCGTTTTTGATTAAGAACAATCAATTATACATTTGAAAATCAACTTGTATAAAATGGATACGTAAAAAATGTCTGTGATTCACGGAATTTTATAACGTTTAGAAGACGTTTCTTTTAGATGCTATGAGAAAATTATTTTTAAAATGACATTTTAAATATATCTTTTCAAATATGACGTATTTTTAATTGTTATAGGCTTTCCTCGGGTAATCTCTATATAATGAAATACAGTATAATGTTTCCGGTACGAATCCATCCATCTATAACCAACATTGTTTATTTGTTATAATGTAAGATGTTGGGACACTTTTGATAACATGTACAACAGTCGTGGAAAAAAAGTGAAAACCCATCACTAACTCTGCAACAAATTATCGTAGAAGAAAGTTACTGGTACCAAACGATAGGAAATAAAGTCTACTTTTAAATTATGTATATAAAATTTGCTTAAGGGGGCATCTACATATTAAAACTAGCCTAAACTTTGTTTTTTTCAATAGCAACACTCAATTTTTACACAATATTTTAAATCTTTGGTTAAAATTACATCGAATCTCAAGTCAATTGGATGATAAGGTTTTCAATTATAAACATTCAGAATTTAGAGTTTCCAATGTTAAATTACATTTTCATATTTTTATTAATATCTCCTGAAATTATAATCCTAATGTGCTAATTTTTTGTTTGGTTATAATAGGAAAAATCCCAAACATAAATACGTTGAATTCGTAATCATTATAACTTTATAATATGAATTATGATTTACGAAGTTAATATTCGAAAAAATTATGAATTGCAACCTACAATTTGTTTGATGGATTTATATTTATTATGTCCTGCTTTATGCGCATTCAAAATTTCAAATTTTTCTTCCAAGTGATTTTCAAATTACACTTTTAAAATGGCAAGATGGTTTAAGGGGCCGTCTGGGATTAAGGGGCGGTCTATGATGTGTATAAAAGCATAATTTGAAAATAATATTTTACTCATTTTATTGTTGATTATATTAATATATATATATTTTACTTTTTCCGTGTCTGTTTCATAATTCCTAAAACTTTTTACTAAAATTACGTAAATCGTACTTGCATGAGATATAATTTTACATCAGTTATGTAAATTACTTTTGATTTTATATTTAAATTAGCAAAGTTCATTTTTTCAAAATGAACTTTAGAAAAAAAATTACTCGCTGTTTTTTGTTACCTTTAATTGAATTTCCTAACTTATTAACCAGTCTAATAAACCTATTTTATTTTTTCTGCAATATATATGTTTAAAATGAAATTTCTTACAAATGCATGTGGGTATTTTCTGCAAAAGCTTTAAAAATATTCCATTAGCAATCGCCAATCGAGTTAAGATTTATATTCAGACTGAAAAGCAGTTTTTCTGGGTTTTTTCTACATAGTTTCCTTATACTGCTTCATGCTATTTTTTATTCTAAATTTTGTATTCGCCGAGATTCGTCCCATATAAATTTAGAAAAGAGCGAATAAAATAAACTCAAAATCCGATAAAAAGTATTATAAAAACACCTATAAAATTCCAATCACATTCACATATTCAAAAACTATTTTTAAACATATAATTTTATGTATTTTTTAATCCGATAATTCAACTTTTGTAAACATTATAAAATGAATATTGAAAAGGATTTTAGCGTATATAACAATAGCCGAAACATATAGAAATAATACATTAATAGAAGTGACATAGTCATTCTATAGAATTTCAACAATGGAGTACAGAAGTTCAATTTGGTTACAGCTCCTAAAATATGCTCATTTTAATGTAATTAGTTTCTCTTAAACTAATCATAGGAATTTCTTGAAATTTGGTATCTAGGAATAGTTGGAACTGAAGATTTCAAATATCTTATAAAAATTGTGTCTTTCCATTGAAAAAAAAAATGGGTTTGTTTTAATATGTAGATTTATATATGTAGACCCCGTAAGAAATTTTTTTATACATCATTTAAAAGTAGACTTTATTTCCAATCGTTTGGTACCGGTAACTTTCATGCACAATAACTTGTTACAGAGTTCGTAGGTGGTGTTCATTTATTTTTCCCACTACTGTACATTGTTGGTTAAAAGGGTGTGTATTGAGTCATTCATTTTTGAGATTCCTTGTGGAAAAAGAAAAAAAAACTTCCATTGTTTTAGAGAAAAGAGAAATGATGAAAAATATTTAGACATGTGGCTTTCTGTACGGATTTTATTTGCAAGGTAAAATTATGCCCGTGTACTTTATTCTTAAAAATTCATATTTATTGTGACTTTACGATAATATTGGGTTTATATTACCTTTATGCCTGTAGATGCCATTTTTTTATTACAGTTAAATAGAAAATATTTTTTTTTTATTTGAATAGTTGTTGGTTAAGCATGAAAGTACGTACATAAAGTATGAATGAAAAGTTTGCGCCGGTGAAAATGACATTGCGCTTAGCTTGAAATTTATTTTTATACTAGTGTAAATGTTCGTTCTTGGACGGTGGATAGAAATCATGCTTTTCAATTAAAATTTGAAATAATTGATAAAAATATTCATATACTACTCATTGACAATCACGAAAACTGACATGAAACGTTAAGTTCAAGGCCTGATTAATGCATGCTGCTCTGCAACAAATTTTTAATTCTATGTAAATAAGATGACAGAACAAAAGAGAAATTAGAAATATTTCTTAATTAGTAAGAGAAGAGAGATGTAGTTATAGTTCTAATTTGTGATTTATTATGAAATCTTAGTTTTGTTACGGTATATTATCCAGAAACAAAGGCTGAACTATTTATATTGTTTTGAGTGTAAATGTTTTAATGTTCCTTAATCGTTTCAAGCTTTTTTTATTATTATTATAACACTACTTTTAATATTTTTTTCCCCTGAAATCCTCTACTTTTCTGAATTCTTTATTAAAAAATTTATTCATCTTACGTATAATTTAGTTTTTTAAAAAAGCAATCGATAACATTAAATCAATGTATACAACCAAGATGAAGTAATCAATAAATGCTCTAATTCTAATATTTATCATTAACAATTGCAAAATCAGTAAAAATGATTTAATGTAGGAAAATTCATATTGTTGTGAGTTCGGGGTTCGAAAGGACTGATGCCAATATATAAGAACAATAAAAAGGCTTTATTCACTATAAACAGCGCAATACGATCACAAATATCTTCTGAAAATTACAAGATATTCAGTAATCTTCAAATCCAATAAAAGCGCAGCAAAATTTCACACAGAAACAATGCGTTCAATACGACGTATCAACGACAAAATCGATCCGAGTAACACAGTTCTCAATGCAAAGCCTCTCCTATGAATTCAATCGCAGTTGACAGACAACTAACTGAACTGAACTGATGGAGGTCCTTATATAGGTTTCAGAGATCTTTCCAGATTATTCCAGAGCTTTCGGATGCTAGAAATTACCAGAAGGTGCTTTAACTCTCGATAGAGTACCCCAAACGAGAAAGGATCCCAATGTAAAGGTATACGGGGTGGGGGGGGGGGGGGTTTGCACAAAAAGTCGCCAAATCCGTCGCCAACTTGGCGACATTTGGCGATATATCGCCAACTTTGGCGACAAAAATAAGTCGCCAAAACCATCGCCAACTTGGCGATAAACCCATTCCTTGGCGATTTTCCAATAGAACTCATTATAAAAACCGATGCTGTAAGGTTGTTTTCCTTGCAAACCACCTGAGGCCTTTAGCATTGTGTTACATGATGCTCAATAGGAAATACATTAATAATACTGCAATTTTCACAATAATAAAATAAAATAAATTAAAAAGAATGAAATATTTACAAAATTCATAACAATATGTATATATATATTTTAGTTTTATCTGTGTAAAAATACATTTTTAGCTAAGCATAATATCATTTTCACCGTCACAAACTTTTAACACGTCTTTTTTTTATTTAACCACCATGAATCCAAATAAAAATAGATTTTCTACTTAATTTTAATGGGAAAATAATGACAGCTATAAAGTTAAAGTGCATAAAGAAAAAATAAACTTAATAGTCACTATTCTAGTGACGTCATAGTATATATGAATTTTTATGCTCTTATAAAAAACAAAGTACACGTCTAGAAATATTTTTACCGAAATTTAGTCTGAAAATTAAAAAAAATGTCCAAAAAATCCACATGTCTAAATATGTTTCATTATTTATCTTCGTCATTCTGATGAGTAGGATTTCAGCGGAAGATGGCGTTTCTTTCTGTAATAAACGGCAGAATTGCAACGGTCCATTTAAAGCAACGCTCCAAATAGGACAACTCTCCCTTAAGTCAAGTCTTTTGATTAATATTTGTGCTGTGCAGCCTGGAAGTAAACTGCTGTTTAATAAAGACAATCCTGAAGGCAGACCTTACGAAAGGAGTGACAGGCTACTACATCTTAAGCGCCGATAAGTAAATCCAAGTTAAACAACCATTTGATTAATCTCGATTTAAACGCCATTCCTTTCTGGACATCTATAATAATAAGGAAAGAAGTTTGTGTGCGTGTGTTTGTGATGTGTTCTGAAAAGATCGTTGCACATAGAGCTGCTAGATTTGGCAGGAATTTCTATATCTGAAATAATTCACCGCGAAGCCCGATTTTTGATTTTTTTATTAGATTTTTCTTTTAATCTTTTATGCAATTTTTAAAGATTCTTCAAGTCGTGGGACAATTTCTCTACATTAGAAAAAGAATCCGGTTTCAATCTATAGATATGCGAAATTTAAAAAAAATGCCCCTTTAAAAAAAAAAAAAAATCGAAATTCATCCAGTATATTTTTAATATTTCGAGAATTTGTTTATACGATTTTTAGAGCTTTTTCGTAATTTCCGAAGATTTTTTGGCATTGGTAAAAATAAGTCGGTTTCAAACTTTTAGCTTAATATAGTAAATTTTGTGCTCTGCTATTTTTGAAAAATTTCGATTTTTAGTGTGATAGTCAATGCGATTTTTAACGTTCCATGGCGCGTTTTTCACAATCAAGTAATAATTCCTGTTGCAATGTTTTAGATAAATTTCCGTAAATTTTGTTCTATGCTATTTTTGAGTTTTAAGCGATTTTTCACGCGATTTTTAACGGTTTTTCGCGTTTGCGAAAAAATGTTTGATAATCGTAATAGGAATTCTATTTCAAACTTTTAGCAGAAATTTTGTCCTCTACGATTTTTCTACTTTTAGCGTTTTTTCCGTGTTTCGAGGTGATTTTGCGATAATCATAAAAGTAATTCCTTTTCAAACTTTTAACATTATATAGTAAAATTTGTTCTCCGTGATTTTTCATTTTTTAGTGAATTTTAATGCGATTTTTTGCGTTTTCTCGTCCTTCGCGGCGATTGTTTAACAATAGTACAAGTAATTCTGTTTCAAACTTTCAGAATAATATAGTAAAATTCGTCCTCCACGATTTTTTATCTTTTAGCGATTTTTATCGTTTTTTCGTACTTCGAGGCTATTTTTTGACATTCGTAAAAGGAATCCGGTTTCAAAGGCCACTGTTCTAACATACATTATTCTGATATAGTTGTAACCATATTTTTTTCAGTATCGTGATGACGTTATCGTTTTTGACGCACACGTGTATGCATCATAATGTAGTTAGATAAACTTCATATTTAAATGTGCTAAAAAGCAACGTAATTCTAATCTAATTTGACTAATTCTAATTCAATGCATTTTGTGAGGAGCGTTATTCGTATGAGAACAGCCACTTGATGAGGCGTTCACATTTGCTCAAACGTTTCTAGTCAGAACGGTTAACAAACGGCAGTATATTTATTTCATTATAATATCATTTTTAGATGATCGTCGTAGCGTCATGATAAATACATATTTTTGTCTATCCGGATATTTTAAATATTGAATATACACATTATGTAGGAGAATTTATATATGCGTGATCAAAATACATTAAGAAGCGCGTGTCGCGACATTTAGTTTTACTTCTGAACGTAACGTTAATTAAAATTCATAAAGATACAAATAAATGTAAATATATTGCTTGAAGGTGCGTAAAAACATACATAAAAACATTTAAAAGAACATTAAAGTCCTTTTAAAATCAAAACGTTTTCAACCGAAATTACTCGGTCATCATCAATGAAAACCTAATAGTTAAGTTGAGTTGTTGTCTCTTCGCGTCTTCTAGCTTGCACGGTACAAACGATTTTACTTCAAGGATGTGGAATATAAGGTGGGATGGGAAATGTCATTAAATATTTCAAAAACAAATACAGGTTAATCAATCCTTTATTAATTCATTCCATACTGCGTGGATATCATATGATAATACATCGCTACAGACTATTTCTTTTATAGATATTATTTCCAGAGACTCTTAAAATAGCTTCCTGGTGATTACTTGTGCGGAGTATAATTTTGGATCCTGTAACGATGTATTATCATATGATATCCACGCAGTCTGGAATGAATTAATACATGATTGATTAACTTGTACTTGTTTTTGGAAATGTTGAATGACCTTTCCCATCCCACCTTATATTTCCCACACTTGAATTAAAATGGTTTGTACTGGGAAAGCTAGAAAACGTGAAGAGACAACAAATGAACTTAACTATTAGTTTTTCACTGATAATGACCGAGTAAGTTCGGTTGGAAACGTTTTGATTTTAAAAGGACTTTAATGTGCTTTTAAATGTTTTTATGTATGTTTTTACGCACCTTCAAGCAATATATTTACATTTATTTGTACCTTTATGAACTTTAATTATTAAACAAGGTGAATTTGCACTGAAATTTTAATATTTTATTAAGTAACGTTAATGATAATAATTTCAGGCCTGACCATTATTTTAGCACATTTTAAAAACGAATACTCGAGATTAAACGCACGAATCGGAATATGTGTGCAATTTTTAAACGTATAACAGCGGATAAAAATTACGTTGATGGTAAACAGCTATTTTGCACTACAAATGCGAGAAGACGTCTGCCATCAGCAGAGGATTTTTGGAAATAAACATCGCGATTCTACTTCCGAGTTAATCCACTGTGGAGGAAATTTCTAAACACTGTGCTGGTTAGCGAAAACACGGAAATAAAAGTCTACGCACAACTTTGCTTAATTGTAGTTCAGTTCCTTTAAATTATTTTTTGATCTTTTTTATTACGTAAAGTAAAGGTATCGGTTTATTTTGCCACATATAATCGTGATCTTAAATATTTTGAAATTAATGATTTTCATTGCTGAAAAAATTACACAGAAAATTATTTTTTTCTGTACTGTGTTTGAGGGAAGGTGTATCAATAGGATACGATCATGAGCATTAGAAGATTTTTAGAAAACGATTGCAGAATGACAAATCCACATACATTTACATATTTTTGTTAAAGCATTTGGAAATCAAAATAGATCCAGTCGAATTAATAAATGAGTAAATTAGGTTCTAATTTTACATTCACAACATGAGGAACTTTTTTATTGCTACTTTGATATATTTTGAGGGAAATTACTCTAGTATTATTTAATTATTTTACGCATAAATGCAATAAATGACTTTCATTTTTCTCTGAGATTAAACGAAATTATCCGATAAGGTACACATAAACTCTACATTTAAAAAAAATACAATCCCCTTACTTTTTAACCCCCTGACCGCCGAGCAAAAGGGCAAATTTGTAATGTTGTTTTCTCTGTAATTTTTTTTAAATGCTTAAAAAATCTGAATTTTCAAACTTGAGATAAAAAACTTAATTACGTATATAAGTATAATCCTTGAGAGTATCAATCATTACTTGATGTTTTAAAAATGCATTATATTTGTAGAATTATATTAATTTAAACAAACCTTGTATTGCTGTGAAACCTACAGCATAGTGAACGGATATATCAGGTCGCGGCAGTGAGAAGGTTTTAATAACGAAATTTTCCATTCTATGAGCTTGTTTTCAAAAAGAGCAGAAAAAAATTCCAATTTTGGACAAGATTTCGGAAAAAATAGCTTATGTGCATTGGGATAGCAGCTCGTGAGTACTGTAATCAGTGATTTCGCATTGGTGTCTCTTTATTCGCCTTCAATGGGAGACATGTGTATTGTTCGTAGTTTAACATTTAAGAAATATAAAGGAGAAATCTTTTGAGCTATGAAATGCATTTGTACAAATATAGTGAATTATATTAATTGATGTAGAATTTTAGTTCAGACATTTTGATATTTTTAATTAATACTTCAATTATTAATTGCCATACATACATTATCTGGTCAAAAGTATCCGTACATTTCCGAATTTAGACATTTTGTCGAAAATCTGGAAAAAGATGAAGGAATTGTTCTCGAACTTTGGGGATGCAAAGAACTTCCTTGACATTGTACTGCTTTGGGAAGATTTAGTCACGAGATCAATTAGGAATAAAAAAATGCATACAAATGTAATATCTGCGATTATCCTATATCACGAAAAGCTTGAAAAAAATCTCTAGCTGTAACAAATCTTTATATATATTTACACACTATGCCACGTTTGAATGCATTTGTTTAGTAGAAGGACACGCATTCATGAAGATTCATAAAGTGTTTTAAAAAATCACGTGTTTTTTTTTCTTCGTAATATGTAATGCTTTCAAACAAATGCAACGCCACTTTCATAAAACTTCACCATATGTAGGGAAAACATTATACAGCAATTACAAAATTAATACACTTACTATAGAATACTTATTTATAGAATACTCCGTACACTTTGTACGCTAATTACTTGATTTTATTTTTAATTTAAAAAAATGCCAGGGACTTTTGGCCCACACTGTACTAGCGTACAAATCCCTCCATCGTAAAAATATACAGGGTGAACAAAAGTACACAGGGGCTTGCGAAAATATGTTAGTTTTATTTTATAATAAAATTGTATTATAATTTTACTTTAAAACACACACATTTAATTTTATTATTACACACAGTTTTATTTAGAACACACAGTATTTTTATTACACATTTTTTAATTTAATTTATTAATTATTTTTATATTATTTTATTTTTAATTTATTTACATACACATTTCATTTTATTATAAAATACCAAGTTGTCATACAAAGCAAAAGTCACCATGTTACACCGCAAGGCAAAAAATCGCCATTTTGGCGCCAAAAAGAAATCCCGGTGCGTTTGCGACATCTGTACCAATGTAATTTACAGGTATTTTTTTTATTGATGTTTCTTTAGAAGTTTAAATCTATATATACAAAAAAATACTACAATGCTAAAAATTTTGGATTGTAGTGCGAAATCCTCGCACGGATTCCATTGATTGTGTTTATTTACATTATGTTACTTATATATTTATTTGTTAATTTTGTTTCGGAATATTAGCCGGAAACAAACGCTAAAATAATTTATATTGTTTTAATTGCAAACAGCTTAATATTCTGTAATCGAGCTGCACGCAGTATAAATGTTTATAAGAATCTTGATTGAAAATTATTTTTAAACCCATAAAAAACAGTAAATTGAAATAAAGTTTTCAAATAAAATGCATTTTAAAGAAAATTAATTCCTTATTCGACCCTCTAAAAATTAAAATTAGGCAATGTTTAGAAGTATATAAGTTTGCGAAAAAGGGGAAATGGATTGTTTGTGTTGTTGCCACCGTCTATATGACATCAGCTTTACTCATGGAAATATTTTCGCTTTAAATATAGCTACATAAAGGTCAAATATAATCATTTTTTACAGCAACATATAATTTCTTGCTTTTTATGATGCAAGAGAATCATACATATTATTACTTTTTATTTGATTAGTTGTTGGTAATCGATTCGATTACCAACGATTCGATTAGTTGTTGGTATCTGGCCGCGGGGGAGAGATGGCAGGCAAGCGGTCATGGCCTAGGAGTTTTTAATTCGTTTTTACCTTTTGAGTTGGCACTGAAGATGGAGCTTAAGGGCTCTGAAACAGCTGTTTGCCATTAGAAATGATTTTAATTTGTGCTAATTTAACGTTGCACATTTATTTTTAATATAACGGCACAAAGTTTTAATCCACCTTTTAGACGTTCTTTACATCCCCGAAGCTCACGAACAAGTGAAGTATTTCTCTAAATTTTCGATAAAATGTCTAAAATCGAAAATGTCCAGATATTTTTTTTATCAGATTACTTCATAAAACAATCTGCGGAAAATAACCGTGCTACTTATGATAAAATCACGATGATCATAAAAATAATTCATCGTCGTTACATGTGAAGAGAACATGTCACTGATTATTTCCCTATGTTTTTCATCTGAAATTGGTGTTAACGTTTCCATTAACATAGTTAAATCAGAATTATGGACAACTTTTCATGATTTACTGTTGCCCTCATTTATTGTATCCGCTGTACATGTTAAAGTCAATATGTAGGTATGCTATAATGTTATATGATGCATATAATAATTATATAAGATGCATGAAAGTATGCAATAAGGCTAAATGTATGTATTGTGTATTTATCAAAGTAATCTAAGTACAGAAAGGATATATTTCAGTATGAGATATATTAAGTATGTGATATTGAATGTGATGGTAATTTCAAAATTTAAGTTATATTTTAATAATATCGCAGCCTCACGCAAAGGATTTCTAGCAACATTTTTGTTTATTTTAATTATTTAATTTTCTGTGTTTTTTCAGGCACACCAGGAGCAGCAGCAGTGGCGACGATGACTGTCAAGATTGTTGTTGCTGTGTCAGCTGAAAAATGCAATATATGAACAAAGAAAAAAAAATGTTGCGTATTTGCGTTTCCCTATTTTTTTGCCATAAAATGTAATTCCGTCAATAAAATACACACGTTATTTTATTCTTTTCTTTTCTGTGCAATTGAAAGATAGTGCTGGAAAACTTTTTCATAATATTTTATTATAATTGTTGGGATATCATATCCTGCAGGAAATAATTCATGATGATAGATAGATCTTTATTTTCCTTTACTGACTTTACATTTTTCTTACGATAACCGAAACAACTATAGCAAAAGTTGATGTAATTTCTTTTCTCGTGATTATGTAAATAAAGTAATTTTGTGCCCTCTGTTTATCATAAATGTTGTTTTTTAAATCTATTTTACAAAATATTTTCTTTATTATTAATTTCTAAAATTTTCCCTCATTACAGGTAAGTTAAAATAATTAAGAGAAAAATGTTAGTAACTTTATAACCTAAAAAAAAAAAAAAAAAAAAAAAAAAAACCTGAGAATTATTTGGTACATTCTTGGAGCGATAGAGAAAAAAAGTGAGATTAAATTTGGCAAGAAAAACAAAATTTTCAATAGTAATTTTCGGCAACATTTATTTTTTTTTAATCACATCATATTATTATATCTTTTTGATATAACTATCAATGTATTAAAAGAAAATTATTTACTATTTACATCACATAATATACATATAATTAAAAACGGAGCGTACGTTTCGTGCCAAATATTATAAACAATCAAGAAAGTGATACGACGAGAAATGAAAAAACTTTCAATCCTGTATGGCTTATTTATGTATAAATTATACATATTACTCCATCATAAATAGGACGTCATCACCATGGCAACCTGGAATCATTACGTATCACGGGATATCATTGAATTAATTACGTATGATAGGATTTAATAGAAAGAAGAAAACTTCTATCAAATTCTATTTAAGTTTTGATTCGATTTTCATACAATTTTAAATGACTCGAAAAAATTCTGCAATGGTTATATATACAATGTGTCCGAAAAGTCTGTAAACGGTGGAATAACTCGAAAAATATACATCGGATTGAAAAACGGAAAAATGCATGTTCATTACTTTTGAAAATCTATTTAGGAATATCAAAGTTGCCATTTTTCAAAAATATTGAACACGCAATATTGATCCGACGTATATTTCTCGAGTTATTCGACAGTTTCCAGATATTTCAAAGGACACGATTCTCACTGCATTTTACTCGATTACAGCGCCATCTACGATTTTCTGAAAAAATGTTCAATACACAAGTTACGTATTTATTCCTGTAGAATACGAATCTGCAATAAAAAAGGGGAGTTATAATTTAAGATTTCAAAGTTCCTCCCTTCCCCCCAGGCGGAGAGTTGAGGGGTGGCAATTTTGATATTCCTAAATAGATTTTTCAAAAATATTGAAAATGCGTTTATTCGTTTTTTTAAACCGATGTATATTTCTCGAGTTATTCGACCGTTTTCAGAGCTTTTCGGACACTCTGTATTAAATTTTAAACCCTTCGGTTGAGTAGATTTTGCGATGTTATATGCGGACAGACAGACGGATATAGGTGACGGACTGTAGGTGCTACGTATTTATATGATTACGAACACACCTAAAAATCGTTTTGTGAAGGATTTTTATTTTTTTCTATTATGTACCCCTAAGGTAAAGTACGCAATTCATATGCGGAAACCTGCGCAGTATCTGAATAAAATGTGATAAGTTTTTCATTCTTAAAAGATCTCAGCACGAGTTCGATTCGATATTACTTATCCATCATACGTAATATAGGGTAAATCTTGAAAAAGTTTTGAAAATCGAATTTTTTTTTTTTTTTTTTTTTTGACGGATTTACACTTTTCAGTCACTGGAGATTACGAACAACATATTTTTAGAAAAAATAATTACCGTCCCTCTGTCCGTGTATGTGTCTTTAAACGCTCTATCTCCCGAACAAATTGAGATAGAGACTTGAAATTTGGTATGTACTTAGTATGTAATAATGGAAAGAAGCTTATTAAATTTCAGTAACCTCGATTATCCGTAACTATTTTCTTTCGGACTCTCGGAATATTCGTTCTAATAAAAGGTATAAAAAAATTCGAAATTGTTTATTTTAAGGAGTGAATATGAAAGACAATAAAAAACATAAATTTTGCATAAAGAAAGAAATCGATCGGATAATTAGTTGCCGAGATATTTGTGATCATATTTTCAACACTCTCTGATTTTTCATGACCCTGTATATCATTCATATTTCAATTCAAAGATATATTTTAATTGGAAATGAGACGCTTAATCCGATGCAGTCAACCGTTAGTTAATATGATTAACATTTTTGGAGTTATAAGGATGTTTCTTTTACGCAAAAGTAGTTTACACATGTTTTATTTTCATATTTTATATTATGCAAATCCATGATGGGGAAGTATTATGGTGGCCCCCAACGACTAGTTTTTCTTGAATTGATTGCAAACACTACATATATTATATAAGATTCCATATTTTTCGGAAATCAGTACAATTTTCCTCTGATGCTCTTAAGTCTGTTTGCCCCGCAATAATGCGACTCCCTAATTTGGGTAAAAATTATCTCAGTCCAGTTGTGGTAGTCCGTAGATTATCAGTTAAATGATACTGGCATCAGAGAAATTTTCATATTCCAAACAAAGTTACTTAAAAAGCAACATCGAGAATTTCATTTTGAAACTCGGCAGGTCAAGGACGCATTTCGGTAGCCACGTGACCGTTTTTCCTACCACGTCATATGAATACATATTTTTCACTTGTAAATAGTCTTACTTTCTATCTCTACTGCGCATTCTTGTGTTGGTTTCGTAAGCCCTGCTCCATTGATTGACCAATCAGTTTATTGAAGAGATTCCACTTCCTGATTATAATTATGTCAAATACAGATTATTTATCGATAAACATATCGACAGCAAATTAGCTTTGCTGTTATGGGCCTACCCCAGTATAAAGATTTTGCTGGATTGTATTTGATTTCGGTTGCTATTTTGTTCCTTAAGTTTTAACAAACTACTTTTCTGGAGTCATTTTCAAACGGTAAGTATCTTTTTACAATATTTATAATTCCACACAACTTTTTTAGATTAAAATAATATAGCTTGAAACAATGAATTTTTATGCAATTTAGTTCTTGATTAGATACTTAAGTATAGTGTAATATTTTGAGTAAATATGAAAAATTTTGTGTTCTTCAGAAGAGGATTGGAAAGGTAATTTGATAAATGTTAGTTACCATTATACTCTCTTAATTATGCATTTTTGTAAATTTTGTCTCTAATTATCCTTTACTATATTTGGTTGCGTAAAAGTTTTCAGTTGTAAATATATCTGTAGAAAGACATGTAATGGATAATATGACAATACTTTAGATTTTTATATGTTTTTTTATCAAATTTATATAAAACTAAACTCATAAAATACCATCTATTATTACATCAGAATATTTTAACCTTTAAGATATGGAGAAGCGATATCGAATATATTTTATTACCTTAAGGTGTTCCAGGACACAAAAATCTTCAAATTCTTGAAAAGTATTTTATGGTATTAAACGATTTCGTGTTTTTATACTCTTAAAATGACATTTAAATCATGTTAATTTCTTAATTAGAACAGGATATATTAATTTGTTTTAAAAATCTAGCTTTCAAATAGTGGTTGTAATGGAAAAGTTTTTGCGTTTTACTGCATGGCAAAGGCGGATTAACCACCTACCGGGTCCCTAGGCTTAACACATTGCCCCCCCCCCTCCTGCTCTATATGTATATACATTGACATACAACATATATATGTATATACAAACATAAACACGCACACACACATACATATACATACATATACATACATATTTTTTAAGGACAAAAAAAAAGGGTCACAAACTTAGCGCCGGGCTCTTAGTTTGTCGGGCCCCTAGGCTTCAGCCTACTCAGCCTATTTGGTAATCCGCCTCTGCTGCATGGCGGGTTTTTTCAACTTTCTCGTGTTTAAATTGTTATATATCAAGAACCGTCAAAGATAAATACTTTAAACTTGGAACATGTCTTTTTCAGTTATTTTACTTTAATTTTGATTCAGTAAATTTGAAAAAAAAATTACTTTTGAAAATATTTTTTGAAGAAATAAGTTATATCATTTTTTAAAATTTTTTAATTTAAATATTTTTAATTTTTTTAATTAATAATTTAAAAAATGCTGAATCAAAATTAAAGCTTATACATTTCTGTTTAATTAAATAAAAAAATTTAAAATTTTGACAAATAATATTTCGAGTTATAACGATTTTAATTTACCCCACTTTAAAAAAATGAATTTTAATTTTTTTTTAATTTTATGAGAAGTTTTATGATGTGATTTTGTTTACAAATTACTTAACCATCACAAAAAAAATCAATATTCTAATTTAATAAATAAAAATATTTCTAAAATGTGTACCACACTCCGTTAAACAAATTAATGAATTTATTTTTATATATAAAAGTAAAAATATTTTTTTTTATACAAAGACTCTTACCTGGACCCCTACATGTGTAATACATGTGTAAAACATGTGTAATAAGTATTCAATGTTTATCTTCAAAATTCATGTATAATTTCATGACTGTAATTCATGTTCAAAGAAATTTCCGTTAAAATATATTAATTTCGCGTGGTTGCTAATTTCTGAAAATTCACCGCTTTGTATTACGCTTGGCAGAAGGCGCAAAAAGCGGAATTTATCAAAAATATATATAATTTTTGCGGTTTTTAAGACCGAAACCGAAATCGAATTTCGGCGATCTTCCCACTTTCGGCCGAAACCAAAACCGTCAAAAAATTTTAAAAACAGATTAATACATACATAACTTCATGTAATTATTAATTACTTAATTAATAACTAATTACTTAATAATAACTTATTATCCGGTACAACTCGTATCAATGAGTAAAGTTCAAAATTTCCGAAAGAATCAACGAGATTTTGAAATACAAATAGTTTCGGTCAGGTCGAAATTTTGGCAGCAGTTTCACCGAAATCAAATATTCGACGAAACTCCGATTTTACCTCGAAACCGAAATTTCGGTCGATCTCTAATTTTTACTCGGCAACATATGATGTGCACTCTAAAATTGGAAGGAGTGAGAAGTTGACTCTTTGGAAGAGTGAGAGGCATTTTCACTCTTTTAGGAGTGAATTTTAGAAATATGCACTCTTTAAAGAGTGGAATTTTCCACTCTCTAGGAAGGAGTGAAATATCTCACTCCGTTGTCGAGAGTGACTATCTCACTCCGTTGACAAGAGTGAATAGTTCACTCCGTTGAGAGTGAAGAAAACAGTTTTTTCCAATAAAACCATAAGATGGCGCCAGTTCTCGGATACCCTGTTATCGAAACGAAACGCCTAAAATGAAATCCCTTATATATAGTAGCACGATTTTAAAAAAACTGAAAAAGGCATTGAAATAATAAATGAATCGATAGAATTATGGACAGGAAATATATTTTATGCTTTACAAATTGCAGGATTTGCCAGTGCTAAGAACGGTGCAGGGAAAACAAATATTTGAAGTAAATTTATGCTTAGCTGCAACACAATTTTGCTTCTATTTTATAAACAGAAAGTTAATATCTCTGAATGCTAATTATTTTCCTCTTTATTTAAATAACCTATTCTACATATTTTATATCATTTCTAACCTGTTTATGAATATAAACAAAATAAAATTATACAGATTAAATTTTCTGTTATTTTTAGCACGTTTGAAATTAAAATGTAAAACATAAGAGAAATGAAAAACATTGCATTTAATCACTGATTTTATACCATTTATTATAGAAAAAAAAAGAGTATAAATGTGTCGGTAATAGTCTTAGGAAAAATTTAACAGCTATAATTTAAGAAAAAAAAAATACGTTTTTTACCCTGACTGAAATTTCCCCCCTAAAAATTAGTTTTGAAAAGTAAATTTGGGTTCCCCTTTGTATTTCAGTGGGTTCAAGTTCACCTTTGTACGAGGGTGGTTCAATAATTATTGTCCCTGACCTATAAACAATATTATTTTTCCACAAAGTCTCATTTCACAGTAATTCACTTCTGCCACCTATGCTGTAAAGCCACTATGCCTGCTTCAAAGAAAGTCTCTGGCTGAGCTGAGAGCCATTCCTCCATAGCCTACATAACAACTGCATTCGGGTGAAACTTCATCCCCCTGAGGAGCTTCTTCAACTTTGGGAACAAATGAATGTCACTAGGGGCGAGGTCTGGAGAGTAAGGAGGATTTTACAACACATCAAAACCAGCTGCATGGATTGTGGCACCACTAACATGGCGTCATTGGACCGGAACATTGTCCTGGTGGAACAGCACTTTTCGTTGTAACATCCCGCGCTGTTTTTTCTTGATTACTTCGCGTAACTTAGGGAATATGGCTGCATAATAGGCCCCCGTAAGAGTGTGTCCAGCCTCCAGGTAGTGAAAATGGGGCACACACTTCGCATCCTAAAAAATTGTGGCCAAAACTTTTGGTTCTGATGCTGGCACCTTGAACTTGCGGGGGGAGGTGAACTGCTGTGCCGCCACTCCAAACTCTGTAGTTTGGACTCGGGATCATAGTGATGTAGCCATGTCTCAACCACTGTCACAAATATATCACAGAACTGCTTCAGGTCTGGCCCCATAAGCTCCAAACTAGCCCTTGAACATTGAACTCTGTCTTTCTGTTGTTGAAGGGATAACATTTTGGGTACCCAACGCGCCGACACTTTTCTGAATCCAAAGTGTTCATGCACAATGGTTTCCACTGAGCCTGCAGAGATGTGCAAGATGTCTTCTAACTGTTGCACGGTGATTCGTTTGTCTGCCATAATTCTGTCATGCACAGCATCAATGTTTTCTGGGGTGCATGCTGTTGTTGGACGACAAGCACCAGGGCTTGTTGACAGCTTTCCCTGCCGCAACTGAATTCGCGGCACCAGTTCTTTACCACCTGGTAGGAAGGGACACCCATCAACCAATACACTGACCATGTTCTCATGAATCTCCTTTGGGCTTAACCCCTTTTTCTGGAGGTACTTGATGACTGCTCGTTGTTCGGTTTTCTCCATTTTTCAAGCTAGGTGCCACCTCTCACACTTAAAACGAAAAAAAATATGTTAATATAGAAGCTACAGTTCTGAAATTTAGCATATAGGCATCTAAGACATTAGGCTTCAATATTCCACATCAACCATCGCAGTACAAATATTTTAAACACACTCGGGACAATAATTATTGAACCACCCTCGTATTTCAATTATGGAAACATTATTAGCAAGAAAAAAATGAATGAATAAATAAATAACTGCTTTGTTGTAACGGAATTTTTGTCATAGCGGAAATGTACAGACGGGTGTTCGCACATTTTTAGACGATTTCGGCGTTGTTGTTTTTAACGTTTAAAATATGAATAATGCTTTCTGAAATAATGTGTATGGCAATCTTGTTTCTTGATTCTAATTCTGCGTGATGCTTTCGATGGTAGAAGGTTTTTTGTAAAATTTACAGGGTTATTGATTCGCATGCCTCTTTAAAAACTTTCCAGATTCGATCATTCGTGGTGGTTTTGCCCTTTGAAAGAGCTCTTTTCAGCAGACCAAATGCACAATAAACTATAAGAGAAACGTCAGGTGACTGGAGGAATATGTTGAAAGGTATAAATACAATACCTGTGTGAGTTTTTAATGTTTTCAACGAATACAGCGGTAGTTTTTGAAGTATGAGCAGTAGCTTTGCTTTGATGCAGTTTCACCCTTTAAAAGTCATTGTAATAAAGAAAGTGGCATTTTTTCTGTAAATATCGGATGTAACACATTCTCTTAATAATATAATGAATTGACTGTAACATTTTTGTCCAATATTCTTATTTTTATTTTCCCATTGTAAGATAAATTTGCGATAGTCATAAATCCTTACCTGAAACTTCGTTTTCCGCCTTGAAATGGGCTCTTTTTTTTCCTGTTTTTTTCCATCTGGTATCTTTTTACTATGTATATGCACTGATTTTTGGAATAGCACTTTCCAATCAATTGTTATGTTTATTTCGCACTAAAAAGTTTTTATATTATGCACTTTGCAATCATTTTAGACTGTCGAGCTAGCATACTTCTGTTCGGAAGAAAAATAAAAAACGCATCTTCCCATTCACAGCTTTTTTGCATGCGCAATCTTGAAATAAGAATAAATTTGAAAGTATCAGACGATAATATAAATTGCACATAAGTTGTTGTCAGAATTTTTTCCTCTAAAATAATTTCATTTTTTTAAATCAGTTATCAAATTTTTCTAAAAAATGTGCGAACAGTCTCTGTATTATATGATACAAAAAGAAAGTTTCAGTTTTCTTATTTACACCGTTGAGAAACACCGTCAATATTTGTGATTTCTACACAAATTTAATAAGTGTGCTCGAATATCACAAAAGAAACAAGGCTAAAATAATTTTAATAAGAGTTTTTTTTTATCGATAGCGGCTGTAGCATGCTGTAGGTACCAGCTCTCGTCCGAGCGCAGAAGTCAAGCAGCAACGAGCTCGGTTATTACTTGGCAGGGTGACCGCCAACGAACGAGCGTGTGTAATGAGTTTCTCTTTTTCATTCAAGAATTTTAGTCACTCCTAACAGAGTGACTATTCACTCCTATCAGGGGTGAAAAAACTCACTCATTTTGCAAGAGTGGCTAGTCACTCTTCTGAAAGAGTGAGTATCCACTCCTGTTCAGAGTGAATATTCACTTCTCAGGAGTGAGTATTCACTCTTTCAGGGAGTCAAAAATTTCACTTTTTCCTAGAGTGAATAGTCACTCTAAAGAGGTTGGGCAAATTTTGACTCTGCGATAGAGTGAATATCCACTCCTCCGGAGTGAATAGTCACTCTTTCTTATTTAGAGTGTGCGGGACAATATTGAAACATGAGTAAATTTCTAATAGAATGTCTTCTACTTGTAGTAGACATATCATACATAGGAGAAAGTGGGGTAAAACCGCATACCTTAATATTAGATGCTTTTTGAAGACAGTATCTCTTATTGGATTTCATCTAACTTTGCGTACGTGCTCTCTAATTATCCATGCACCATAATATCGTTTTTAATACATGATTAGTCCATCACATTTATATTAATAAATTATCATTTATAAAAAGTCATATAACCGGTTATGCCCATGTTAATCGTACAGGAAAAGAAAGTGTTTAGACTCACTTTTAAAAATGAAAAACAAATATTTTACGACATTCACCAAAAACCTAAACTAATAATATTTCAATTATAAGACTACTTATTTAATATGTAAAGACAAAGTAGAATTATCCCCATTACAATTTGAGAAATTGCCGAAAAACAGCTTACTTCTTTATTCGATTAATTAAATTCATAATAACTGTTGTCTATGTAGTTTTGACTGCATGGACATTTTTTTTGTTGTTTCAAAAATTGTTTACGGGTTCTTCAGTTATATATTTTTTTACTTTCTTCTATCTTTACAAGAAGAAAGTATTGGATTCATGAAAATTTTCGACTTCCGGTTTTCGACGGATTTATACGTTTTAGAATGTCCTGAACACGATTTGACTGTTTTTAGAAAATGTCTGTCTGTGAGTCTGTCTGTCTGTCTGTATGTGACACAAATTTTGTGGGCGCTCTATCTCAAGAACTAATGCTCGGAATATAATAAAAGTTTAGATTCAGTTAGTTCCTGATATAAATTGGTGCTGATTAGTTTTTGGTAAAAATCGTCCAGCAGGTGGCGCTGCTGTGCAGCATTTTTCGCGATCTCCCACAATAGCTCTATCTCAAGAACTAATGCTCGGAATTTAATAAAACTTTATATTCAGTTAGTCTCTGATACAAATTGGTGCTGATTAGTTTTTGGTAAAAATCGCCCAGCAAGTGCCGCTTCTATGCAGAATTTTGAAGGATTTACACTATTTTAGCCATAGTCATATCTCAAGAAATATTGCACGGAATTTAATAAAACTTGAGTTTCAGTTAGACCTTGATATAAATTGGTGCTGATTCTTTTTAGTGTATGCGAAACCTGTGTGAGATAGAAGAAAGTTTTGGGATTGACACATCCGACTAGTTTAATATTGTTTTTATCCCACGTAGGATATATGGTTTTATCTGGAGGGATTGATAGTTTCAAAACAAGCCCCATAAAATTGCAGCTATAAATGTTAGCTACTGTTTCAATATGGGATATGGACCCTTGTTATATATGGCACACAAAATAATAAAAACTGTTTCAATAACTTTAAATGTGTCCATATTTAGAAATTTTGGTAACTAGCAAATCTTAACTCTTTAAATCCCAAGTTTTAAAAAAACTGAATGACCTTAGAATTCCAACAAAATAGCCAAATATACTCGCCTTTTTCGTTTCCCCCTTTTCAATAGGTTTGTAGTGGAAATGACCCTACTGACTTGTCCCTTTATTCAAATTTCGACAGGCGTTACGCCCCTCTGTTTATCATTGCTCCAGTTACTGAAAAAAAATTCTTGTTTTTCTTTCTGTACGGTCCAGAAATGCCAACACATTACCACATCCATCACTGAGAAAGACCACCCCCTTGACAACCCCCCGACCCATTTTAGGGGAAGGAAAATCTTTTCAGCTATCCAAGGCTATTGTGGGTTTCAGAGCATAGGGATGATTTCGGCTATTGTGGATTCAAAAGGTTAAATAAAAAAATAATAAAATAAACTTTTCAAAACAGAAACTACAAAAATATCAATATGGACATACTGCATCAACTGATTCTTCTTCTTGTCTAGAGGTAAGTATTTCAACTATTAGCTCTTATAGGGTTTCTCAAAACCTAATCTGGGGTAACCTGCTTTTAGCCTGTTCTACTTTACTTTACTTTTCCCTACTTGAAGTTATATATCGATGTAGAATATTTCATTTGGTAAAGTAAATTAAGAATATGTATTTTTTCTGAATGATTAGTCATTTTTATGAAGCAATATGTGCATGTTTAAGGATATTTATAGATATTGTATTAAGGCTGTTCGTTAGTGAACTTCCCGATTCTCCTCGCTAATGTTAAACCTATGGGCGTAGGATGCATTCGTATATTTAAAATATCTCCTCGGGAAAATAATAATTTTAACTTCTGTTTCCTTATACTGATTTTAAAGGATGTCTCTGTTTCTTAGGTATCAAATAATTTTTCTAAAATATATGGTTAATGTATAACTTTATGTGTTAAAATCTTAGCGAAACATAAAAATATTTTAACTCTTCACATAAAATTAAGTATATATTTTAGAAACAAAATTGATAACTAAAAGAAAAGAAACAAGCTTTAAGAAGTGTACACAGAAAACAGAAGTTAAAAATATTAATTTCCTGAGGAGATATTTTAAATATACGAATGCACCCTACACCCACATTAGCGGAAGGAATCGGGAAGTTCACAGACGAACAGTCTTAACGGTAAATTGCACCTATATTCGCAATCAGGTCAGTACAAAAAGAAAAATCTGTACATGAGCTAGATTATTAAATGCAGTGAGATTATTAAATACAATGATATTATTAAAAGTGAAATTATTAAATACAGTTGATATTGAAGAGACGGAAAAAGAAGTTTTTTGGTACTTATCGCTTTTCCCATTGACGAATTTAAAAAAAAACTGTCGCCAAACCATATGATTTATTACCAACAGTGCAAAGGGTAACTTCATGTTTGATTGCAAATGCAGCGCTAGCATGCGATGAAAGTATCCTATTTTTTTTTATTTTGTGTATAAGCCAGTTTAATTTTTATTTATACTAGCTGACATACCCGGCGTTGTCCGTTTCCGTGTAATAAACTTAAATCTCCAAAAACCGAAACTCTGCCCAGGATCCCTGCTGCCTATGCACGGCAAACTGAGCGTGCTGCGTAGAAAATTTCTGAATTCTATCTTCCACCGCCAGATGGTGCATTCTTATCTCAACAAACCTCTTTTCGAACGAACCTCCGGCAAGGGTCAACGCTGTCTATGGCACCCTATAGACATAGAGGATGTCGATTGTTAAATTTTTAGGCTTTTAAAGGACCACAGCACACGAAATTAAAATCGAAAAGCTGTAGGACAAATTATAGAAAATTTGATTTTTATTGGTAAATGGTGGTGATACATTTTAACTGTAAGCGATTCTGTTCTGGAATGGAATGGAAATATTGCGATGAAGTTATGTACCAATTCTTAAGAAAATCCGAGAATTGTTACTATGAAAAAAAAAAGAAAGAAACACCGAAAAAGAAGATTATTATTCGACAAAGGTGATAGCTGGAGGCTAACCTGTAATGCTAGGGGCAAAATAAAGTTTTTATAGTGCATATAGTAGCTGGAGTACCTAAGAAGTTGTTAAAAAAAGCTTTTACTAAATTGGAATAAAAGGGGCATGCTGCGCACTGCTTTTAGTTCCACCGCCAGGGGGCGATTTATGTTCTAAATAAACTGTTTGACAAATGACTAATTGAGACTACTGGAGTACATGGTCAACAACTTGGACTCGTAGCTGAGCCCGGAACTTAATTTAAGAATTCGCTAAAATTACTATGTATACGGGAATAATGGTATCTACTGCTGATAAATTAATATCAATGTGGGAGGTGATAATTAAGATATCTATGTGATTTGGAATCAGTTTCGATCATATCGGAATATTAGAAGGCGAGTTATTAATATAGGACTCAGTTAAGCAAAAAACGATGAAGGGGAGAGAGGGGGAGGGGAGACACATGTTCTTTATGACAAATGACTAATTCAGACTACTGGAGGCCTTCGTAAAAAATTTGGACTGGTAGCTGAGTCCGGAATTTAATTTAAGAAATTACTGAAATTTCTATTCGAATAACTGGTAACCGGTACTCATAAACTAACTTTAAGACTGTGAGAGGTTATAATTAAGATATTAAAGTAATTTGGAATCAGTTTCGAAGAAATATGACTAATACAAGCCGAGTTATTAAGATAAGGCTCAGTTAAACAAAAAACGATGAAAGGGAGATGAATGTGTTTTTTAACAAATGACTAATTAAGACTACTGAAGTAGAGTCCTGCACGTGTCGGGTTGTACCCGACCAGAACCCGCAAATTTCATTTGAAGTCAACCCGCAACCCGACCCGAACCCGACGTATTTCAACCCGCACCCGACCCGAACACGAAATACTTCAACCCGCAATCCGACCCGAATCCGTAATGAAAGGACCATAAATCATGTTTTAAAGCTATTATGAAATATAATGTACAATTATATCTCTAATACCAATTTTATATTGTATGTAGAAAAATGAACAAATCTATATTCTTTAATGTTCAAATATAGTGAAATCTCGGAATAGAGATCGTTGAATAGAGTCCTGCATCGGGTCGGGTTCTTTCTATTTTTTTTCGGGTCGGAATGACTCTAATTTTCTTTCTGCGTCTCCGGTTCATCCTAGAATAATTCTTCCGTGCCATATATAGATTTTATTGAAAGTTGGATTGTTGGAATTTTCACAAAAGGTTTGAATAGAACTAAGTTTCAGAGGGAAAGAAATACGTATTTGAATATGAATGAGTATATATTCAATTTACTGCATGAGAAAAAATAAAATGTATATAAGAAATGTAATCATAGACTTTTCTTTCTTTACGGTGCAGTTAAGAACCATTTCTTCTTTTCTCAGAATATGAAAAACATTATCAACATTTCATTTATGATACACACAAAAACACATGTATCGTATTTGAGATAGTTTATGCACACATACACCATACACCTGCTACGTGTGCGTAGATTTGGAGGTGCCCATTATTCCAAGGTATGAGCGTACAAATATATAAGTGTCAAGAATTGAAAAAGTGTTCGCTAAATAGAGGTGTCCGCTTTTCGGGAATGTCCATTATGGAGGTCTTATTGTATATATAAAAGGATAAAAATTAAACCTTTTTAAAATTCAAAAGTAAAAGTAAAAGTTTAAAATTTAAAATCCCTAAAAATGTTCTCTAATTTTTATATCCTGTACTTAAGTCTGAATTGCCCTTGTTATCCTGGTTTCCTAGCCTCACATTTATCACTCTCGCACTTCGAAATTCTATGTTCTTTAAAAGTAAAATTGCTGATTAAGGACTTCTTGCAGTCTCTTGTGGTTTTTGATGCAACTAGGTTTGCAGAACTTGGTGTCGTCAAAGAACACGGACATTATGCGAGAGCTAAATAAGCAATAAGTTTTCTACCCTCCCATGTCTCGGTGGCGCAATATATTTTTATTCTGATAAAATATTGGGCATTCTTTTGTAAATGCGGGACAACCCGAATCCGACCCGCAAGAGTGAAAACCTAACCCGAAACCTACCCGAACCCGAAAAAAATGAAAGTCATCCCAACCCAAACCTGACCCGCAGTAAAAAAGTAGAACTCAACCCGACCCGAACCCGAATCGCTAAGAAAAAATTGAGCGCCAACCCGACTCGATGCAGGACTCTATACTAGAGTGCTTTCTAAAAAATTTGGACTGGTAGCTGAGCCCGGAATTTAATTTAAGAATTTTCTGAAATTTCTATGCTAAGATATTGAACCCCGGTACTCATAAACTAACTTTAAGTCTGTGATAGGTTATAATTAAGATAGTAAAGTAATTAGGAATCAATTTCGAAGAAATATGACTAATAGAAGCCGAGTTATTAAGATAAGGCTCAGTTAAGCAAAAAACGATTAAGGGGAGAGGGGAAAAGGGAGACGCAAGTGCTTTTTGACAAAAGACTAATTAAGACTACTGGAGTCCTTTCTAAAAAAATTGGACTGGTAGGTGAGCCCGGAATTTAACTTAAGAATTTTCTGAAATTTCTATTCGGAAATATTGGTAACCGGTTCTCATAAACTAACTTTAAGATTGCCAGAGGATATAATTTAGATAGTGAAGTAATTAGGAATCAGTTTCGATCATATCGGAATATTAGAAGTCGAGTTACTAAGATAAGGCCCAGTCAAGCAAAAAAAAATGATTAAGGGGAAAGAGGGGGAAGGGGAGACGCATGTGCTTTTTGAAAAAATGACTAATTCAGACAACTGGAGTCCTTGGTAAAAAATTTGGACTGGTAGGTGAGCTCGGAACATAATTTAAGAAATTGCTGAAATTTCTATTCGGAAAAACTGGTAACCGCTACTCATAAACTAACTTTAAGACTGTGAGAGGTTATAATCAAGATATTTAAGTAATTTGGAATCAGTTTCGAAGCGATATGACTATTAGAAGCCGAGGATTAAATGCGAATAAATTTCAATTTCCATAAAAAATCAGTTTTTTGATCAAATAATAGGTTATCGGTCGATGTTTTCGATTATTCTTTTTTGTTAAATAGAAGATGATTTTTCGTATGTATATACTAATTTCCAAAACTTATATAGTTTTAAAAATTGGTATAACACATTAAAATAGCAGAGTACATTTTAAATCTGGCAGCGCTTCTATTTTTTGCAACCTCCCGTTTCGTTGTAAGGAATTATCTAAACACGTGCATCTCCTGTGCAGGTGTCCTAATGAAATTTAAAAAAAAATCCTTTTCCATCTTCATTAATGAATTTTTAATTAATTTCGTAGGGAATTATGAACCGATTTTTACAAAAATTCGAAAGTCGGATTAAGGATTTTTTTGTCTATACGTCTAATATCAAATCGATAAACGTAGTAGTTTTATTTATTTAAATAGTTCCACAAAATTCGGAGTTGTTTTTAAATATGGCAAACCCCCATTTAAGTAACCTCTTTAACGTTTGGGTCAATTTGATTTGCGTATGGTCAGTTTTGGACCGAAATAAAAAAAAAAGTTACAGTTCGATTTTCACAAAATTTGTATCTTCAGAATCCGAAAAATCAACTACGCATATACTGTGAGTTTCGAATCGATACCTCCAATAGTTTTTTAATATTCGAGGATTGGTGAAAAAGAGAATATTTCGTTGTATGGAATTATCAAAACGGTAATTTCTTTTGCTGTTACGATAAAAATGTTAGAAATATTTTACCTAACATAAATTAGGCGTGAGAACGGTTTACCTCCTATGTTTGGTTCCTAACACTTAATCATATTTCTTCAAAACATCTCATAGAAATAAATAAGAATCACCTTATCGTTTGGTAGCTTTGTCACCTCAATATCAGTGTAATCCATTATAAAATGTAACTTTTTTTTTTTTTTTTTTTTTTTGTTGAACACTTATCGTAATTAGGAGGCTTACTTGCGTATTACGTGCAACAAAAAATAGCCATTTTCGAAGCGTATTTTAATGAGTTTTTGATGCGCTGCTTAATGGATTTTTAATAGGCTAATTTTCAAAATATTAAAATTCTGATTCTCAGATACATAAGGAGAAGCGTCCCCTAAAATTTCAGACTTCTAGGTGCGCTAGATTTCGTTAGCCATCGCAGACAGACACACACACAGAGCGAAACTTTCTTTTATTTAGTATAGATAAGTTAACTGCTATTTCCCTGTTTTGAAAGACAAGTTGGAAATTGTACGTTAAAAAGGACAAATAGCATAAGGACAAATAGTTCGTAATATAACTAGTTTACAGTGTAAAAAAAAATCATAGTTTTTATTTCAGTGAAATGAATTTATATCATCTGCTATGAGCGAAATGAGAAGGCTTTTTTTTTCTTATTAAGTATGCCACGTTTACAGATGCGATTTTTTTTCCGGCATCAGACAGCGCTGCAAAATTCACCATGGAGATCTTGCTTTGCGAATTAGCATCTCCATGGTTTAATATTTTTATGATTCACGATGAACGAATCTCTTGTGTTTATTTACTTTAATGGATTGAGATATTTGGCTGTTAACATAATTTCCACTTTTCATTTTTTAATGTTACTCATCTGTCAAGCAAACAATTTTTTGAACGATCTTTCTAAAAATGTAACTTTTATGCAATTTCATTCGAAAAAATAGCTTTGAATAAACATTGGTCGCTTACCATATGAAAAAATAAGTGGTTAGCCTGTATTTGTTTTCCTCAGTCACATGACTTCGCTTTTACTATACAGATTACGTGTGATAGGGTTTAATAGAATAGAGAAAACTTTTATTAATATATTTTTACGTTTTGATTCGATTTTCATAAAATATGAAATGTCACGACAAAATTCTGCAACGACTATATATAATAAATTTCAAACCATTCGGTTGGTTAGTTTTCGTGCTGTTATATGCGGACGGGCGGACAGGCAGACTTATACGGAGCAAACGGCGACTATAGGTGCTACGTACTTTTATAAATAGGAACGTACCTAAAAATGGCAAAGATCTGTGGTCTTCCATCTACAGAACTTGATTCGATAAATTATTCTCAAGATTATGGGATTCTGCCATAAAAAAAATATGTGCATTAATGAGCATGATTTGAAACTTTATCTGCAAATGAATAAACAATAACATTGAAATATTAAAAACTGTGATAAGCGATAATCTATTAAAAGAGGAACGTGGTTCAAATGCTCGATTTATTTGTGTTCGTTATATCTGTTTATATTTTCTGACTAAATAAAGAACAACCTGTTCCTTGTAAACTTCCCTTATTATTGGCGTTCATTACAACCCCCCAGAAAACTTAACTATAACCGTAGAATATAAAACGAATTTTAGAAGGGGATTTATGCCTTCTATTTTTTTTTAATTTTCCAGTGGAGTGAATTCCTGGCAATCTTTTTCGGTCGTTATACACGGACCAGACATACGACCACGGTTATTAACCGAAAATTATGAACGTGTAATGAAAGTGAAGCCACGCTTTGCAATTTTGGCGTTAAGTCCCATTGTTGGCGACAAGTATTGTTTAAGGAATGTAACCGTCGTGAAAATAACCAAATACTTATTTTTATATTTAATTAAATACGACATTTGCAATTTCATGTGGTTCGTTTTGTTATAGAGTGTCATCTAAGATTTAAAATTTAAGTCAATTTTAAAAAGTTCAATAGCAACAACCTTATTTTTAACGTATTTCCATTTACCATGATGAAAAAAAATAAATACAAATTTGTATTTATGCTTGAATATTTAGTTAATAAGATATATACCAGCGGACCCGTGCGAGGATTTCGCACTGTAATCTAATATTTTTTACCAATATTTAATAATTTTTGATGCAGTTTTAAACTTCTAAAGAAAAATTATGGATTAAATATATACTGTCAGATACTCCCCTCGTTTTGCTGAGAAAAGTAAAAAGCCACGTTTTTCTCAGGCTACCCCCAATTATCCCTCTATAAGAGTGAACTTTCTATAAATAACTTTTTATTCGCAGGCCGTAAAATGTTTTCGAGTGTTGGACCAAACTTAGTTCTGAAAAGCTGAAATATCATAATTTTATGAACACTTGTAAAATCTGAAGGTTCTCCTGATATGGGATGTAATAATTCTCCACATGCTTGACCCATATGGTAAGTACTCAACATCCATTCGAAAAACAATGGTAGAGCCTGGACATATACATGCCTGTAAGAGGCCAAAAGATTACTTGATCGAAAGAGAGTGACCTAGATGTATCTCTGATTTTTCTCTCGCTAGTGAGGCGAACAGGTAAAAGCTAGGACTTAGGCCGGTCATGAGAAAAGTGTACGAAGCCTGTATGAAGACTCATATTTTTACTGGGAGACATAATCTGTCCCCCGAGAAGTAACGAACATTGCTAAGACGTTTACCGAGGCTAAACCCACGGACAGTATGTAATACTGTCGATAGACTATTTTAATGTTAGTCTAGTTGTTATGTATAAATAATTATTTCTGTTTAGTTATTTTAGTACATTGTGCTGTCCTGTAGCCGAGTGTAATACAAACCTTTAAAAAAGCCATTCTGACTCCAGTCCATTTGATCGTGACACTACAATACGAAAACAACATAAATCAAGCCAGAATACCATCTCATTAATACCATCAAAATTACAGTAAAAACTGATCGAATATAGCAAAAGGCACGCGTGAGGAAAAAATAATTAACAATCGTATTTTAGTTGTTAGGATGTAGTCAACCGCTTCGTGAAAAACATGGGGCAAAGAAAAATAAATTGAATACATATAAAATACAATTTAATTTAATATAAAAAATCTTACATTTTAGGCTACACGTTAAATATCATTGCTTTGATCGATCGATGGTGTATTTTTCTTCTAAACATTTGAATTTGAATTCTGCTTTTTAATCATAAATATAAAATAATCCCGTGCAGAGATGTCCTACTTTATCTTTTGGGTACTTTTTTTTATAATCATTGTTGAGCACGATATGATACGGAATTTTCTTTTTGAAGCAACTATGATTTGAGAAAAAAAAATTCTATTTCATTTATGAAAACAATGTTGATTTAGTTTTTAATTAACTGCAATGTGTAATTAAAAAACTTGTTTTAACGAAATGTGAGTGTAGTATGTCAGAAACTTATAGGTGCAGATTCCCAATATCTGGAAGGAGCCACTGACACCTGGACCCAAATAATTCAACGACTACATTGCAAAACATGAAAACAATATTTTTTCTCCATTAAAATACGGGATTTTATAGAATTTTACCACTATAATATTGTATAGAGTTTGTAGGAATAAATGTTTCTTATGTAAGCCTGAACGTTTTATGAATAAACGATTCTCTAAAGTTTTTTGTTCAATTAATAAATCCCTCTCCCCTCAAAAAAAAAAAGTATTTTTCATAGCTAAAAATAAATACACAACATGGGGATTTGCATAAAAAATATGTCTATAAAAATTAAAATTAAAAGTATATATATGAAAAAAAATATGGAGAAAATTTATTTTCTTTTCGGTTTTAGATATTAATAAAATAAATTAAACAATTTCTGACATTCAAGGATGATGGAGAAAAGTCGAACACTATAAGAGTCGTTGCAACTTTTGTTGGCAAGGTGAATTTTTTAAGGATTTATAAAGGTTTTTTTTATATCCGTATGGAGACAATAAATTACAATTTTTGTGACCGATCGCCGATCACGTTTTATTATCGCGACTCCTTGACGCAATTCGCGATCGTTCGATGAAATTCGCTGTTTTTTTTCGTGACTAATTGATGAAATTCTCGATGTTTTACGCAACTGATTGACGAAATTCGTGATTTTTTCTGCGACTAATTGACTACACTCGGTATTTTCCCCGCAACTGATTAACGAAATTCGTAATTCTTTTCTGCGACCGATTGACAAAATTCACAATTTTTATCTGCAATCGATTGATGTGCTCCGGGTTTTTATCGCGACCGATTGATGAAATGTACGTTTTTTACTTCTCGACCGATTTGCGAAATTCGCGGTTTTTTTTTTTTCGAGACCGATTGAGGAAATTCGCGGTTTTATTTCGTAACCGATTGACAAAATTCGCAGTTTTATTTCGTGAGCGATTGATGAAATTCGTGGTTTTATTTGGCGAGCTATCGACGAAATTTGTAGGATTTTTTCGTGACCGTTTTCACGAAGTTCGCGACCGATTCATGTAATTTCCAATTTATTTTCATGACGGACTGACGAATTGATTTTGCGAAAATCTAAATAAGTAAATAAATGATAATTGGAGGAGTTCCACTAATTCATGGAAGAATCGCATGCCGATATTTATGTCTACCTCTAAGAATATATTATCTGAAAAATCCCAAAACTGCAAATTTAATAAGTGGGACTCAAAATTAGTCTCTTTTCGGCACGAATTTTTCTGCGGAGCGGTCTAATTGCGGTATACTGCCGCCGCAGAGTTCATTCGCCGCGCGATCAAAATTTATTTTTCTGATTCCGCAGACATTGCAGCTTTTTTTAAAGAAAAAAACGGAAAATTTGCGAAACAGCGGGAATGTTGCATCCATGTCCAATCATATTTTTTTAATTATGAACAATACAAAAAAGAAAAAAAAGCGAATACCGCGGAATTGTGGACGACAATCCGCGAATTTATTATATAAAAAGCTGAAATATGCCATTCGGAAGAAAAGGGGCATCCGTGTAAAACAAATGGCGACTTAAGATATCGAAAGTTAGTGGCCAAAGCAAAAAATTTAGTCGCCACGTGGCGAATGGCGACCGTGAATCTGCACTTATACAGAAACCAGTTCAAAAACCTTTCGAGTAATACATAATTCATTGTTGTGCGTTTTACAATTGCATAGAAAAATGGATGTTGACAACAGAAATAATATATATGAAGATTATTGAAAAAAAGAGGAACAAACAAAATTAAAGAAAACCATCTGTTATTTAGATATATCTCCAACAATAATTTATGTATTTCGATCCATTTTATTCTATAGAACATTTTGTAAAAGTTTAAATATTTTGGTATAAAATGTTTTTTAAATGCTAATTTTAAAAACTATTATTAACTAGTATATACCCTCCGTCAAAAATGACAGGATATTGACTCAATATTTAATTTTTAAAATAGTTCAACAAATGGACAAAACATTCAAATTAAATATTTAAAAAAAAAAAAAAATCCATGTGTGAAATTTTCTGTAAAAAAAGTGTTATCAATCAGTTTCTAAAAAGCTTGACTCACCACATAGCTCATTTTTTTTATTACATAAGCAAAATTAAATGGAAATTACTCGGTACTATTTATTCCTTATATTTTAATTACGTTTCATAAGAAAAAAATCATTTTATTTAGGATAGAAACAAAATTTAAAAATTTGTTTGTATTTTCTACCGGTAGATGGCGCCATCTTCCCTTATGCAGTCCAATGTTGCTTGTGATTGCCAGGCAAACCACTTCGACTGTCTTTCTTTAATTAATCGCCATCTACTTTCAATCGGCGTTTCATCATTTTCTTGAAGCATCGCTAAAACGATCCTTAAACTATATAAAACAACAATAAAAACTGATTTGATGGAACAGATTCAAATCCACCGCGTGTTTAAAACAGCATTTAAAAAGATCAACAAAGATGTTAAAACAGTAAAACACACGTTGCCAATTGGCAATCAGTACTACAAATAATTTTGATGAATGATTCTCAAAAGTGAATGACTCACTACATTTTTTTTTCAACAATAATAATAATAATTAGCAAAGTGAAATGTAATTTCTGAAAATTTCATATTAAATTTTAATATGCTAATTAATGCAAATATTAACTTGTATTTTTAACAAAGTTCGATTGTTTATATTAATTGACGAAAGATGGCTGCAAAAATAGTTTTTGAAGGTTTTAAACAAAATTAAAATATTTAAAGGCTTTAATATACTTTTACAAATATTTTAAGAAGATAATCAGATAATTAACCTGTATTTTTTTAATGAAACGTTCAAAGAGTGATTCATTTGTTTCAAGATTCAGAAATTCTGAATGGCAACAGTGTTTGTTTGTTTATATTTAGTAATCTGATGTTTATAATAGCTTATTTTTAATTTGGAATTTAATACATTATAATTGGTTAAGATATACATGTTTTATGTGAAAATATGCAGAACAGACATGATTTCACGTAGAAGAAATTAACGTTTAGTTGTCATATGCTAGTATATGTTTTTCATTAAGCCTAACATGGCGTTTAAATACGGTCGACTCGCAGACCAGAGTGGTACATCCCGGTACCGTTACAGACACTTTCTCGCCTTTGGATTTTATTATAAGTAAGATAGTTTAATTAATAATAGTTAAAATAGTAGTTTAAATTAATAATAATTCAAGAACAAAGATATAACAAGAATAAATAATAGTTTAAATTAATAACAGAAAAATGGATGTTGACAACAGAAATAATATATATGAAGGTTATTGAAAAGAAGGAACAAACAAAATGTTTTGCTTTGGCCACTAACTTTCGATGTCTTAAGTCACCATGTGTTTTACACGGATGCCACTTTTCTTCCGATGTTGGATGTTGACAACAGAAATCATATATATGAAGATTATTGAAAAAAAGGAACAAGCAAAATTAAAGAAAACCATCTGTTATTTAGATATAACTCCAACATTAATTTATGTATTTCGATCCATTTTATTCTATAGAACATTTTGTAAAAGCTTAAATATTTTGGAATAAAATGCTTTTTAAATGTTAATTTTAAAAACTATTAATAATAATTTAATTAATAATAGTTAAAATAGTAGTTTAAATTAATAATAATTCAAGAACAAAGATATAAAAGGAATAAATAATAGTTTAAATTAATAAAAATATTAATTTTAAACTTTTTAAGTGTTAATAACACCTTTAATAAAAAAAATTGAATGTAAAAAGAGAATTCTTCCATTAGAAATAGCATTGTTAACACATTAACTTACTCCAAGTATATTTTTAATTTAATTTTAGGTGCGTACATAATTATATAAATACGTAGCACTTACAGTCGTCGTCTGGTCCATCCGTCTGTCTGTCCGTCCATCCGCATACAACAGCGCAAAAACTACCCAACCAAATGCGGTTTGAAATTTAATATATATAATCGTTGCAGAATTGTGTCGATTCATTTGAAAATTTATTAAAATAGAATCAAAACTTGAAAAGTTATTAATAAAACTTTTCTTTATTCTATTAAATCCTATCATACTTAATCCATATAATAAAAGCGCAAGTCATGTGACTGAGGAAAACAAATACGGGCTAACCACTTATTTTTTCATATGCCAAGCGGGTATTTTTATTCAAAATTATTTTTTCGAATAAAATTGCATCAAAGTTACATTTTTAGAAAGATCGTTGAAAAAAATTATTTGCTTGAGAGATGAGTTACGTTCAAAAATGTATAGATTCTGAGATAACTTCAGTGGAAATTAGGTTAAAAGCCGAATATCTCAATTCATTAAAGTAAATAAACACAAGAGCTTCGTTCATCGTGAGTCATAGAAATATAAATCCATGGAGGTAATCATTCGCAAAGCAAGATTTCCATGGTGAATTTTGCAGCACTGTCTGGTGTCGAAAAATAATTCTAATCTGTAAACGTGGCATACGTAATAATAAAAAAAAATGGCATGCTCATTTCGCTCATAGCAGACGACATAATTCATTTCACTGAAATAATAGGGATGATTTTTTTTTTTTACATTGTAAAACTAGTTATAGTACGAACGCACCTCATTTCTCACATTTAACGTTACAAATTCCAACTTGTTTTGTTTGTTTTCCCTAGGGAAAGCATATTTGATCCCTCGTAGCCTTAGCCGAAGTAGAGTTATTCTAATTTAGTAGAATTACATGCAATTATGTAAGTTCATCAACTTGAGAGAATATCTGGAATAACAGTAAAGTAAGTTATTAGTATTTATAGCCGCGATATCATTAAATCGTAAAAATATCTATCTTAAAATAAATACCGCTACATATCACATATTTACTCATATTTAACGTGTTTTATCAGATTTAGCAATCAAATTTTTAATTGCAGTAAGTAATAAGTAATTGCTGATTAAAAAATGTTTAAAAAGAGAAATGCAGGGGTTCATGCTAATTTTTACAAAATTTGTACAATAAATATGTAATGAATAATGTGCAGATTTATTCTGGGACTTCTAAAACTTGTATTAATATAAAAAAAATCATTGGGTGCATACTTAATTTCGAGTCTAAGTTTAAATTCGTATTTTGCGATTTCCAACAATTCGTGTACCTTTCTGCCAAGAACATTGCGAGTTATTGAGGATATACTGTTGAAATTAAAACATGTGTAGCTGCTATTAAACTTTTTTTTTCATCCCTTATAGGCACATTTTATCAATATACTAGTTCACAGAACTTTAGAATGAACGAAGTAAAACAGAGATATGTTGAAATAACAGAAGAACCTCAGACTGATGGTTATAGATTTCGTTATGAAAATGAAGGAAGATATGCTGCTCGTATTAAAGGAGTAAACAGCACGGTCGGGAATACCACATATCCTACAATAAAAGTTATGTTCTTTGCTATATCTGTTACATTCATTCACTCTACTTTTATATTAAGTTTTTATTTGTATACAGGATGTTTCCAAATTGTTAGTATAACTCTTTAGGGGAAACAGAACACATCTGACAAGTACCAACCTATATACAATATATGATCACAACCCAGTCGGGGAAAAAAACACTTAGAGCTTTCTGATTGTGGCGGGACCAGGGTTGGCAAGTTTCTGCCGGGGTGGTTAAAACCAGTGGTTGTAATCTGTTAAAACTGGCATGGCAGAAACTAGCTTTTGCCCGTAATTGGCAAAAAATGGCCGAAACTAAGAAATAATACTAATAAGAACTTTAATCTACAACGATTCATAGTTCACACATGTATTTAATATGTAAACAATTCATGTAAAAATTAAAACTAAAGATTATGAATGTTATTCTGAGTAGGAAAAAGTTTCAAAATGATCATATTAATATACTTTGTTTATAAAATACAAATTTTCTTTCACTTGAAAAACAGAAGTTTTCTTAATAGTAATATGATGTTGTATAAGTTGTGTATGTTTAACTATTAATATTATTGTTTACAGCAATTTACCAAAACTTCTATGATATTTTAAAAAATCACTTTTCAGAGTATTTCTAAATAAATAATACAATGCAATAACTTGATTATCTACTATATAATTGTATATAGTTTTCTATTTTGATTTTTAAACTGAGATTTTTAATGCTCTAATAATTTTTTATAAATAAAATTACACAAACATATTATAACAAAAATTTTATCGGTTACATTACTCATTTTTCTAATACAAATTTATTTATTTTTTAATTAAACTATCTATCCACAATATTTTATTTGTTATTTATCCGGAATAAAATGTACTTAAGGAATTTAATACTATTAAAAAAGTCTCAGATTATGTCACGGATTGTGTTTATGCCAGTTGTTGCCAGTTTCTTCCAGTTAAAACCGGTTATAACCGCTTTCTGCCGGCAAAAACCCAGCCCAGCGCCGGACAAAATTAGCAAGCAGGATTTTCGTAGAGGAGGGTGCGCAATGAAAAGTACCTGAAAGTTAGTTCTGGATAAAATCAATGATATTTTCAAATGTATTATACATTTATCAATTCCCCATATACAAGAAAAGGAGGAGCTCTCCTTTCCTGAAATAAATGGGAAATGATGTATTCATATAATTTTATTTCTTAAAGGGAAAAATAGATTTTAATAGCTGAAAACTATTTGAGAATTTGCATTCCGGTATCTAGTATACCTCTATGTCTGGGACATACTCGTACAGTCCCATTACAGTTACACTGTAAAAAATGACGCTTTCAAATCTGAGTAAATCAATGTTTTCATTTTGTTATGAAACTTTTTGTTTCAAAATAGGACGACCCAATGATTTCAATTCTGAAATACCAGAAATACTCAGAATGTTAAAACACAGACATACTCAAAACTAAGCACATTGAGTTAAGTTCATACTCGTTTTTGAAACATGGACGTACTCACACGTCATTAGACTCAGTTCAAACTCATTTTTGAAACATGGAAATACTCAAGAATGAGCACATAGAAGTCAGTTCATACTCATTTTTGAAACATGGGCATACTCAAATATGAGCACATGATGTTTTATTCTTGAGTGTGTACATGCTTTTAGAAATGAGTATATACATATGTTTCAAACTAGAGTAATTTTGATTCGGAGCCATTTTAACTATGCGACATACTCAGATTTGAGTATTTTTTGCTCAGATTTGAAAATGTCGTTTTTAGAGAGTAAACTTCCATTATCTGACTGTGGTTTGGAGACTGTACTCCTTGAACAGTGGAACAATATTCCCAAAATCCTAATCGACAACATCATCGTGTCCATAGAAAACAGGCGTGCAATCGTTTTAGCTATATGCAAAGACCACACACATATATTAACAATAATAAAACACTTTTGTGCAAGGCTTTTTTCTTATTTTCGAGTATTCAAGGTGTTGGATTCAGTTCAGCTTCATATTCACATTTCAGTGTTTCAAAGCAATAAATTTCCTTTGCATGAATTTTGTGTCTAGTTTACTGTATTATTCTTGTTTTCTGTGTATGTGTGCTTTCTGTTTTATACCCATGCTTGACTATCGCACATACCTTTCGCAGTTTCTTAACATGTTTATTTAATTATTTTAAGAAGTAATAATGGATGATTAATATAAGTAACTGTAAAATGTAAAATTATATGCACATAGGGTAAAAGCTTTAGTAGTGAATCAGTTAAGAGCATTGTTTTAATTAATAGTTAAAGGAAATTTTTTAACAACCTGCACAACTTTATAACACCCATATAAGTTAATATCGAAAAGTCCTGGACATTTACACCATAAAAACTTTAATATGAAATAATTATAAAACACTGCTAAAATGATTTAACATTTTAAAAAGATATAAAAATAGATTAAAACATATCTACACGTTTCAACTTTCTTCTGAGGTCATCGTCAGGATAATAGTGAATCATAATGTCTCACAGATTCAACTGTTGTTGGGAATTTCAAGATCCGAATGCTCGACCAATCACCTTTAACACAATGAAACAGTAGGGGGGACCGGGGCACATTTTCTATAGGAAGTTTTTCAACTAGCTTTAATTTTTAAATAGGCCTCTATATGACGCAAGTGGGTGAACTGGGTGAAGTGGCAACACTTCACACACCATCTACGAAAGTTTTAGTTTAGTAGCTACTGTCACTTCGTCAGGAGCGTTGTTTTCTTCTTTTTTTCAACGGTGAGTAAAATTTCAGGTGTTTATTGAAACGTAAAATAAACATTCTAGCGTTAAACTTACTGTTTTGACACTGCATGTACTAAAAAGTGGTTTCTATTTTCACGTAAATATGTGTTTGTTTTGCAGATTTCTTACACTGCTACTCGTCGAGGTAGTGTAAAAGTTTCAATATGGTGACGGGGCACGTTTTCCAACAACACACGGGGCATGTATTCCAACACGCGTCTCGTTCGAAAACGTATCCCGTTCTAAATCAGCTAGTCTTATTGTATCAAAACATGTATTTATTGTGTAAGAAAATCGGCCAAATAACCATACATGAAACGACCCTTTTGATCATTTAGTCATTTAAGTAAAACTACCAATATAAAAACCAAGGTGAATTCAAGTATATATATGTAAAAAAATTAACTATTTTCTAAAATGGGTTCATTTAAAGAATCCATTTTATGTTAATTATGCCTGTAATCAATTATTCAAATAATATTTTACTATTTATGGTCTTTCATCCACTTTATTAAGATCCCTTTTTTTTTTATTAATTTCTAGGAAACGTTGATAAAATTTGATATAAATTTGATATAAATAAATAAAACAATTAATATTTGTTTTTACAGATTTAAAATGGTCCACAATTATAAAAAGAAGACCGACTGAAGCTCTTACACCCAAATGCCACTCTAATAGCAGTGAGGGGTGGTTGCAGTGTTAGAAAAGTACCCATGAACTTCAACATCCCGACAAGTTATTTTTTTTTAATAATGAAAATTGATCGACGGGATAATGAAGAAGTACCAAAAAGACAAATAAACATTGAATTAAAAATCCCTTTAAGAAATAATTAATACGTGTAACGCATCTGATGTCAACTGAATATGACGCGACGCCACGATCATGCACTTTCGGCGTTAAATCATATATTTTGTTAACAGTGCTTTTCTTTTATAGAAAGTAGTGGACGGGCTAATGGAGAAGTAACCAATTTTCTATAGCATCGTTATAAAATTCTCCGATGCAGCGAAATTCTTTACTTGAACATTTTACACAAGTTGATTTTTAAATGTTTAATTGATCTTATTTAATTAATCAGGAAAACAGTTGTTGGCTGTTTCGACAGCAGTTGATTCGACCTTAAAATCCATTATTCAAAGGAAAATGAATGGAAACCCGTTTACAGCAGATCGCCACTGGTCGTTTAATTATAATACAATCTTACGCAATCGTTTTTGAGTTGATCAAATCAGAGTGTTTTTAAAGTTTGCAGTGTCAGAACAAGGGTTGGCGAGCGTATCTCGTAGGGGGCAGAGCACCCTAGTACAATAAAAAAATACATATTAATTAACAAGCAAGTTTTATTACCTGTGTTTTATCATTTAAAGTATAGTTAGAAAATTTGCCTCTGTATATTTTCAGTAGGCTGGAAAACTTGCCCCGCATACGGGGCGCATTTTCCTACCAGACATGGTCATACTTAACCATTTTCTGTCAAAAACTAAATTTAGTTTTTTGAAAAATAATCATGCTAGTTTGTAGATAAAGGTTTAGGGAATACAATGATATCCTATTGATCTTAAATTACATAAAAATAAAAAATACAAAAATAAAATTATAAAATGTTGGAAAATTTGTCCCGGTTTCCCCTATGCTGAACAGCCAACTCCATCTATTAACTTAAACCTGAAATTAATGAACTACTAAGAAATTAAACCGAGAAAAAACAATTAATGAAAAACCGAAAAGAAGAAAACTATTGAAAAACTAATCAACTACCCCCCTTTTAAGCTGAAAAAACCTATTACTCAAATTTCCAGTTTAAAAGGGGGTGGTTGGTTAGTTTTTCAATAGTTTGCTTCTTTTTGTGTTTTCAAGTAATTGGATTTTCTCGGTTTAATTTCTTCGGGTTTAAGTTAATAGATGGCGTTGGCTGTCCAGTATAATATTTCATTGTGTTAAAGGTCATTGTGTGTGTGTAATTTCATTGTGTCGAGCGTTCGGATCTTCCCAACAACAGGTCTGTGAGACATTATGATTGACTATTATCCTGATGATGACCTCAGAAGAAGGTTGAAACGTGTAGATATGTTTTAATATATTTTTATATCTTTTTAAAACGTTACATCATTTTAGCAGTGTTTTATAATAATTTCATATTTGTTAATGTATACATTTTTTATAATGTTTCAGCAATTATCTTAAAAGAAATGATACTAGTATTCTTTTAAAAGCAATTCAAATTTACAAACCGAAAATTCTCAACTACTCAGCCTTTCTAATGTGATGATCAGCCTACCCAGCGAATCAGTTTTCAGCTGCATCTTTCTTATCTGTTTTACTGGCTATATTTGAGAATATAGTAACATATCAATAAATTTAAACAACATAATTTTAAATATATAGATAAAATGCTTTAGTGTTACAGAGAGAAACACAAAAAGAAGCCTTTGTGTGTTTCTCTTTGTATCACTTTAATAATTATTGTATAACGTATACGTTATACAATATACGTAACGTATTGTATATTGTATACGTTTGTATAAAAACCTTTTAATATAAAGATCGATATATGTTTCAACGCTCCTACGGCGGCGTCATTATCAAGATATACCACGATAGACATAATATTCTTGGAAAATTTGAAAATAAACTTGAAAACGATAAATCTCGTGATTTATGGTAATATCGGCAGTTCCGCGCAGACGAATATGCTCGTTTCCCGTAAGATCACCGAAATTGAAGCAGCATCGACCGTGGTCAGTGCTTGGGAGGGTGACAACCTCTCTCGACTGCGGCTTCTGTGGGACAGTGTACGTTAATGGGAGCTGGTGCATGTAAAATCTGTTCTTGGCTCCAATGTTCTCCAAGTTTAGAATAAGCGTTACCTCGGGGGGTGCCAATCCAGGTGCAGGTCTCTCATCTGGAATTGGTTCAAAATTAAGAGACCGACTTCTGGACGGGGCTCGTGAGTGCTTCAGTCATTTGGTAGGCCTCCCCATCCAGCTGACTCTTGGTAATATCAGTATTTTAACATGAATTTTTTTTTATATATATAATGATCAGATGCACATTCAACACCGACATTAGGTATATTTGTTGTTATTATCACGTGCCCGAGCTACGCTGGTCTTTCATTTAAAAATATAAAATCAAAACAGACCGGGATTTGGGGTGGGCATAAAAGCTCTTACCCTATTTAGTATGTGCGTATTTATAAGGAGTTTACACTACAAATTTATTTTAATGCTTTTTTTAAAACAGTAATTAATACGTATAAAACTACAGAAATAACTCTTTCCTTAATGAGTAATAATAAAATTATCTGTTTCCTTTCGGCGTAATATTATTAAAATTTTTGAAGATTAACTCATTTTTAATCACACATCTAGAGAAAGAAAGGGTGAAAAGTATTAGTTTTGTTCTAATTAATATTTTTTTAATATTTGATGTTAAGCACTTATTTTTATTTCTATGAACTTTCAGAAATATAAATTATAAGGCGCATCTCTTTTTAGATTCATGGTTACGAAGGTCTTGTCTATGTTTATATATCCTTAATTACATTACATGGACATTATCCTCATCCTCACAAATTAACTGGAGAAGACTGCAAAGATGGTGTATTCCGAAAACTAATTAAAGTTTCAGAAAAGGAGAGTTGGTACGTTGTTAGTTTTGTGTTTCGTTGCTTGATTTAAATAAGAAAAGTATTTACTAGTATTTCTTTAGTAATTTAAAATTATGCATTAAACCAAATATTTATAGTGCTGCTAAGATATTCATGGAACAAGTTTTTAAACTTCTTGAAGCTTAATTTGAAACTTTCGAAGTTACATCCAGTTACACATTACTGTTTCCTTTTATGACATTTAAAATCTAATGCCAAAAATTTTAAATTTTTGACATAAGAATTTAGCGTTGAAATATATTCTAAGAAGTAATTTAATATTAGAAATATTTATTACACTTTAAAAATTTAGTAAATATTAATGTTACATAATAATATCTATCATTAGGACTTTTTTAACAATTTACAACATAGTTGAAAAGTGTTTATGAATTCGGAACTGTCTGCCGTCTGTCTGTCCGTGCTCTAACTCGCGAAAATATGCTCGGATCATCATGCAACTGAATATTTACGTGTTTTTAACACTTTCCAACATAACTGAAAAGTGTTTATGAATTCGGTTTGTCTGTCTGTCTGCCCGTGCTCTAACGCGCGTAAATATATTCGGATTGTCATATAATTGATATATGTTAGTGAGGTTTATTATGGCATGTTCGGTGTTGAAAATGAAGTGTGCAGCACTTAGATTTTTACAGGGGCACTCAAAAGAATTCCGTTACATTGCGGTCTATGGGAAAAAATCATTTGCTGTTTATTTTAATGATGTTGCACAATTTCAAACATATTGAAATTGATATATATCACTAAGGTGCACTACAAGAGACTAATTATTCGGTTAAAGTACTGCTTATTAATATTAATTGCTGGGAATGTCTTTTCAGTTTCTGAACGCGTTTTTAAATTTAACTCATTTTTTGTCTATTACATGGTGTGTAAAAATGGTATAGATTGTATACAGAGCAGCACAAAAGTTCTCGAGTACATTTCCGTTTATTGTTGAAATTTTAGAAGGGAAATGTTAAACTCTGCTACGCGTTTCCTAACTGAACTAAAATTTAGCATTCTATTTAGTATATATACAAATCTATAGATCATATACAAGGCTGCACGTAAGAGCTCGGATATTTTTCGTAATATTGTTAGTAATTCCTGAAATAAAATTTTTAAATATGTTATGCGTTTTTAAAATTGTTTAGTTCGATATCATCTTACACCTTACGGTAAACATTTTGCAAACTTATTTTGGAAGTGTTGGAAAGTGTTACATAAATGCTTGACGCATAAATTTTCGTTCTTGGTTTTTTTTTTTTTTTTTTTTTTTTTTTTAGTTTTAGTTTCTCAGATCTTAGAATACAGTGTGTAAAAAAGAAAGATGTCAAAGAATCTCTAAAGAGCCGTCAAAGGAGAAGAATTGATCCATTTGGAAGTAAGTTATGTTAATTTTTTATAACTATGAATTTAATTTTTATATGGAGTTATGTTATCAATTCTTAAACCATCAGAACTATTGCTGTGCAACGTGTGATAAACCTAAATTTTAATTCTTTTCATGTACAGGATTATTTCACTTTTTAGCCGAGGAATAAATCTATAAGAAAATTAAATGTATGATTCATGTTAATTGATATCAGATTTATCTTTGTTTCTGATTATAAATATTATGATTATACTAGCAGACTACGCCCGCTGCGCTGGTCGGTTTCTCCAAAAGAACCTTGAATCAAACGAAATATATCGGTGAATTTAACCTTGTATTTTAAAGAAATCTGTACCTTTACCTGGAATATCCTAAAATAACATAAAAACGGATACTTATTTCACTAAGTTGTGTTTTTTTAATACGGTTTATTATTACGTTTACAATTTATTACCTACCGTTTTCCATTGATTTATATGTTTTATAGCTACATTTTTTAATAACGGAAATAAACCTATATTATTCACAACTAAATAGAAATGGCGCATCTAGTATTTGTCGAGAATTAAATAAAACTCATGCACTCGTGACATCATAATTCACTTTTATATTTTAACAGAATAATACGGTTACTATAATTTGTGACTCGTGCTGACATATTGCTCTTATTATTATTTTTTTACGCGTGAAGTTTTCGCTGTGGTAATGCATTGTGAAATTTGGTCATTTTTGAAATTCTATATTTGAAAAATGGCATAATCAGTGGATTTGAAATTTATATCACGAAAAATACAATTTTTTACCTTTCTAACGCAGTTTGTCTAACAATTTTCTGACAAATACTTTTCGAGCAATTAATTTTTTCAGTCACTTCAAATGTTTCATTTTCTGAGATTAATCTGTGGCAACGATCCCAGTCGCCAGCAACACATACCTTTTTATTAAAGAGGGTGATGCCTAATTTGAAACTTGATGATCAATGATTAGAGAAAATACTATCAAAACTTTCACTTTACCATAGGTAATAAAAGTTAAACCGTTTAATTCTTACTTAACATATAAACAGTAAACAGCGTATAACTTCTCATTCACAGAAACAGCACAACTTATATTCTTAGAATAAATTGAAGGGGTCGGGGCAAGAATGTGCCAAGCCACATTTTTGGTGAAACAAATCTAACACTGTAATCTGTTGCTTAAAATTGTAAATTATAATATCAACATATAATTTGTTTCTAATGTCACTTTGTGGCAGCATATGTGACAGGTTTCGTTTTTAAAAGGTTAAGCTTTTAAAAGCTCATTTCGCTTTTAATATGTAAGTGATAACTTTGATTAAAACAAATTAAGTACAAGGTATCAAGAACTTTTAAAACGAATTAAAATTACACTTTTATTTCTGTATGAATTAGAACTAGTGATCGCGAATATACGTATAATACGTTTAAAACGTATTGTAACCGGTAACGATTTTGGGTAGGTATAATATGGGAAAAAGGCTTAACTACGTATACGTTTAAATGTATATAAATGTATATTCGAGAGCACTAATAGAACTAAAGTTTTTGAAAGCATTCGAAATTTTTTTTGCCACTGTACATGCGTATGTATAGCTATTCGCTGACTAAACTTTTGTACATATGCTTCAATTGCTACAAAATGTCGCCTTCCCATGGTAAGAGGGGTGAGAAGTCATTACAGCCGCAGTTACCGAACTAAAGGTGTCTTAATCATGTTATCAACGGAAGGTTAAATGTTTTAATGTGGCTAATTATAGCATGTAACTAACAGAAAATCGTGTGTGTAGTATTTATGATTATTTTACTGGAAAACATAAAAATTCCGGATACATTACAGTCTTCAAGGACTAAATGCTTCGTTGTGCACTTTAGCGATGATAATCAATTGTAAATGAAACAACAAAAATCATACATGTTTCATTGATTTACTTCAAAAAAGTCTTGAATGAAACGTAAATTCGTAAGGTTTATGATTTTTTTACTGAGAGTATTCGTATACTATACGATATTTGGTCTCTAATTCTTTTAAATGCGTTTTGATGATGTTAAACACTATACAAAAAACTGTTACTAACAAATGTTATTTATTTTTACGGTAACATCTCTATTATGCAAATTAATGTTTCAAATATTCATATTTATTTTGCATGGCAATGCAAAATATTACGTTGTGGACACATTATTTTTTGTTGGCAGAAATTCTTTGACAATTATTCTAAGCATGTAGAACAATTTTTCCTCCTCTTAATGTATATGAATAAACACGAAATTATATCCGCTCTTTGCACGAGAAAAAACTTTAAATATGGTTAATGCAATTAAACTTTTCAAGAAATGTGTGTTGCATAAAAGAATAAAATATACACCAAATTATGCTTTTTAACTAAAAACAGTTTCCCACTTACAATGGGTCGAATACAGAGTCTCATGGAGAACAAATAACTGCCTTTGGTGAATACATCGTAAAATGCGTTTTTAATTATAAAATGTTCTTTTCAGCTATGATAAATTTTGTTATTCTATTTGATACATATATTTATTATAGGTTTTATACATAGCCGTCTAATGTAATTCGTGTACGTTAACAGTATTGACTGAAATGCACTTTAGAGATGTTAAAATTTTTCAATGTGGGCGGAACTTTATTAAAAATATAAGATTTAAAAAACGGTGTCATCTCACTTGTATTATTGATTGAGTAAAAATACTTTAACAGGAATATTTGATTAGAACATAGGTCAGCGTTGTCAAAACCTCGAAAACACATTTCTTATAAATTTTGAAAGTGTTTAATTAGCTATGAGTGGCAAATGTTTTTTTCTTGCATTTTGTAATTTAAAATAATATTTTTTACGCTATCTCAAAATGTAAAGTTTATGAGAATCAACATTATATTGTCTGTCTACGCCTCCATTCATATCTACGCCTATACCTAATTTAAAAAGTCCTTCCGGCCTGTACCGGGAGGAAAAGGTAGCGTTTCTATATCTTCGTTTTAAAATTTTAGCTAATGTTACTCGAAAACAGCAAGCTAAAATGCAAAGAAACCGTTTACAAAAGATTTGTTTATACTGAATTTGAATAAGAAATTCGCCAATCAATTACTTTTTGAAGTCGGTGCCAAACAACCCCAATCGATAAATTAGTAGATACTAGGTACAATATATTCACAATTCTTACTAAACTTAAGGTAGTTTGGCACAGACTTCAAAAAGTAATTGATTGCTTTTCATATGTATATATTCGTAAACTGAATCATAAGTCTGTATATTCATCTCTTGTAAAATATATTCTCTCGAAAATCTATGTTTGGTGGGTATTAAACTGACATATTAAATTTATCATTTTTATTCCGACACATGATATCATATTTGTGGTTAATGGATAACATTTTGTCATTAGAGAATTTTAAACAATTGTTTAATACTTTTTAGTGCTTTTTTTTAAGTCGGTTAATATTTTTTTTTTTTTGTTATTACTACTTTTTAGTTATTAATACAGTAATAGGCAATTATCTTGATTTCAACATCTGCAGAATAAATAAGTAATTTGTAATAGAAATTATAATTTACCAAAATTATCTATTAAATAAATATTTTTTGATAAAATCTTTGACAGAATCAAATTCTTGTCAATCTGGACGACAACTGGAGAAATATCGCCAAATTTGGCGATCAAAATATGTTGCCATAAATGAAGCCAACGTGGTTATAGTTGACTAATTTGACAAAATTCTCATTCAGATTGAAGAATTGGGAATGATTCTTCTGTAATCGGGTTCCACGCATTTTTTAATTTTGAAATTTTTTTAACAACAAAATTGTTCTAATCATCAGAATTTGACGAAATTTAAATGGGATCACCAGGGTGTCTTACATTTTTATCACAAAACAATGTTAGTTCTAATAATCCTGGTAACTTTGAGTGATAGCAAATGTAAGTTATTTTAAAATTTGTAGAAGCCATATTGATATATATATACGTATAACAAGTTAAAAAAGGTCTCTAGCCAATTATTGGAAATATATATATATTTCTTTTTTAGCTGGATTTTCTCATTCATCTGATCTGAACAAAATAAATTTCAATGCAGTGAGACTGTGTTTTCAGGTTCTTTTGCCAGATTCAAATGGCGAATTCTTCAATCCTTTTCCTCTCAAACCTGTTATAAGTAAACCTATTTATGATAGTAGTAAGTAAAAATTCTTGCTTCTTTATATATGCAAAACAATTTAGATTTAATAAACAAATACATTTAATCATACAATTTCAGTTTTAAAATATTAAATAAAGTTGTGATTCTCACTAATTCCTTTTTTGTTTTAAAGAAAATACCATGATTCCAGCAACCGGTCGTCTACTTTGATTTTAACCGATCCTGACACGATCTGCTTTTCGAGTCAAGTCAAATTGACATTAATAGTTTTCTTTGCGGGTTAGTTTCGAGTCGGTCTCTCTAACAATCGGATTGAGGTCAGTTTGGGTTGGGTTTTGACTCTTGCTTTTCGGTTTCAGTAACCGGTTTTTTTCAAAAGAAAATATACAATATTATTTTAGATGAAAAAACTGTATATTTAAATACAAATGAGTATATGTATGATGATTTTACTACATAAAATATAAAATTGATATTAGAGATATAATTTTGAAATTTTTCTATAGCTGCATTAAAATATAGATTGATTTTCTTTCGTTTCCTATTTCATGTTTGTTTCTGAGTGTTTTACGTCAACACTCGGGACGTGCAGGTCAACGAAACTTTTTAAGTGCTTTCAGAACGTATTTTGTGTTGACTTAAATAGAAATTTCCTGTTTGGTCGGGTATAACCTGGTAAATGTGGATAACAATAAATTATTATAACAAAAACACGAATGCAAAAAACAATCCCTTGAAGTATTATTGTTTTCTTAAAAATTCTTTGTTGAATGTTTTCTTAAATACAAATATTTTTTGGGGTTTCCCTTCATGTTTTTTACACAACCAGCGGTCATAAAATTGGATAACAGGGTGTTTTTTGTTTGTTGTTTTTGTCGGACAACGTGTGAATACAAAATATTATTTTCTTAAATTGCGGCTTATGATTGAGTACATAAAATAAAATTACTTATACGGAATCATCTTTTAAACTGATATATCCGTTCACTATGCTGTAGGTTTCATTGCATTGTTAGCATTATTTAAATTAATATAATTGTACAAATATAATGTAGTTTGAAAAAATTAAGTAATGATTAATAGTCTCAAAGATTATATACATATACGCAATGAAATTTTTTATATCATGTTGGAAATATCATGTATTTATAGAATTTTAAAAATTTTACAGAGAAAACAGCATTACAAATTTGCTCATTTACTCGTGCGGTCAGAGGGTGTGATGTTATTTTAAATATTTTCAATCGAATTTCAAAAGTTTATTAGCACTACAAAACAATTAGAAAGGAAATAAAAGTTACATAACATTGCTTGTAGATAGAAATTGTTAATTAAAACTTGAAAATAATATAGAGAAGTTTTCATTAGGTTAGTCATACGAAATTTTTTTTTAGCGGTTGGGGATCATTGAAGATTATCGGTGTTCTTTGCGACAAACACGTGGAGAGAGGTGGTTTATTAGCGGCTTCCAGAGATTTTATTACCACCCCACATTTTGTGTTGGTTGGATTTTGTCCCTTGCTTTTGGTTATTAGAATTTAATTTAATTTTGATTTTATGGAAAGCGACTGTTTGAAATTTGCTGCCCTTTCTTGGACATTCTTCTATGTTTACTTTTTTGTGTTTTGCAGTTATGTCTGGACTGCTATGATATAATGGTTCACGCATTGTCTACTATTGTATCTCAATCTGACTTCCAGAGTTTACCAGTTAATAATGTGGAAATAAACGTCATTCTGTATTGCGGTTACATGAGTACATACGGAATTATAAATATTGTGACTACATCTGCGCCAGTCGTATTATTGATTCAAATGTCTTCTGAAAAGGGAAATAATAACTTTAAAATATTTCAACTAGCTCTGTTTCTAAAATACTTTCAAACCCCCAAATATACTAAAAATACTTTTCTGACGCCCATTCTACTCAAGGGAAGATAAACAGAAAATTGCGAATTCCGAGAAAATTTATAAATAAGATAGAAAAGGTCCGGAAGCATATACATCACAATAAAGTCAATTCGTGTGCAATTGCAATTTGTAGTTATCTTAAAAAAATTAGGGATTTCGATTTCTACCAGGGTATTCTCAGAAAATATCAATTATCGCTTCCTTCTATTCAACATTATAGTGGACATTCGTTTTGAAGAAATAACTAAGGAAGTTATAAAATCTAATGTTATTAGCATCCTAAAGCTTTGTAGATTTATCCGAAAGGACAGCACCAAAAATCTTTCTTCAGTGCTAGTTACAACCCTTGGTACCTCCCTTCTTCCGGAAATAAAATTATGATTCTGGATGCATTACATTCGCCAATTTATTGATTTTACACATTTGTGTATCAAATTCTGCATGTTTAGTCATGCTACTCTTAAATGTAACTCAAATCAGATTTGCTCCACATGTGGTACATGTGGTACATAGCATGAGGAGTCCTGCTCAAAATCTGTCTCCTGTTCCAACTGTAGTGAATACCGCTCAAACCAGAATAAATACCTTTTACTGCTTAAAAAGGCAGGAGATTATTTTATTTGAAGTGCAAAATGTTCCCGTTTGAGAATGCGCATATGCAATTAAAAAATATCTAAATCAGTCACGTAGGACAAAGTTTCTAGTGTATAAAAACTTATCGAGATTCTCGGTAAAAGTGCCTGCATTGAATCCTGAACGAATTCCATGTTACAAATTTTAAACAATACCATTTCTAAAGAGTCAGCAAAAGTCTATCTCGGTCTGGATCTCAGTTCTTGGCCAATGTGACTGAAGAATCATCTGCGAAGCGTAAGCACCCTAATAAAGATGATGCGGCTCAAGCAAATAAAAAACAAGAAAATTAATTGATTTGGGATGTATGCCAGATGGAGTATTACTTGAATGATTTGTTGACGGTTTTGTTTTATGAGTTTACGTATTCTACAATGGAAATGCAGGAAATTTTTTTATAAATTAGTGTGGTTTATCTGTACCTTAATTTACAAAAGAGACATTTTAGGGTTTCAAGAGACATTCCTAAGTCCGGAAAGATCTGTCGTCATTCAAGAGAAAATTGTTTATCGTCTAAAAAAGCTCAGCCGTCCAGGTGATGGACTTCTTATTGCAGTTATTTGTTCCTTGTCATCTGTCTCGTTTAATAAAATAAAATCCAATTCCAACAATGAAGTTATGGGCATGCGAAACCTACTGGACACTTTTTCTTTAATTAATAAATGTAGATTATTCTTCCCATTCAAGTTAATTGTCTACTAACCTTACAAAGATCTGTCAAGACCTACATGGATCTACTCTCGTTTTGGGAGCTTTCAACCTGCATCATCTTCTTTTGAAGTGTTTCTGCGTTATCTTATAATAACTAGGATTTCATAGAGTTGCTGGAAGACAGCTTCTTTTGCTTCTGAACTCCTCAGGCTTTACTCACGTTGCTCTCAGTGGATCTCACTCACTGATAGATCATTCGCTTTTCTCTACAAACCTTTTTGCACGCATTTCTCTCCCACTAAAGTATGATCTCTGTGTAAGTGATTATTTCCCAGTTTCCCTTTTCGCTGATTTTAACCCTGTGATTCACCCTCCAGAAACTCCTTATGGATGGTCTCACATATGACAGGAGGGAGGTTCACACCGGTCTTCAGTCGTGCTCAGCCATTAATTATGCTTCTTGTTTCGGCCAATGATGGTTCTATTTGAAAATTTCCCCATAAAGGCATCGCTGTATGGTTGTTATCTTGGTACAGAATTCTTCTTAACAAAAACATTCTACCTGACAAACACATTTCTATTGATTTCCACCGACTGTTTTATTAAATACGGAAGAACGTCGGCAAAGCCTCGCCAGCTAATCAAAGAATCTAAACGTTTTGTTCTGGATTTCTGCCTTCTTTAATGCCAAGTTATCTCTCGAATCTTATACAATGTGCTCCGGAAAATTAAGAGCCGTTCTTGTGCTATTGATTCTCATTTCTGCCTCTCCCAACATGATGATCTTATCTCCAATCCCAATCAAAAAAATTTTCAGATTATTTCTGAAAGGACGTTGCGCTCCATATTTTATGGGGATGTTGGGCGTGCGAAGATCAATATACCCCTCATGCTGTCTGAATTTACTTATTCATCGCAACAAGTTTAACACTCCTATTGAAGATAACGTTAGCGCTGCCTTTTTTAAGAGTATCGATAGCCATTATCTGAAGCTTCTGCTTAAAGTCAATAATTCCATTTGGAGTTCGGGTGATATACTATCAAACTGGAAGTCTGATTTTTGTTCTTTTTTTACGCGGGATTCATCTCTTCATACCTTGAAAAGTATGAGTGTAGAATTTGATCTTATTCCTTTCATTAATTTTAACAAGATATGCCTGGCTCCCAACAGGAAATTTTTTTATGACCAGCTGGAACTACATATAATTATTCTCTGCTTCACTCAGTATTTTGCTGATCTGATTCATGAAATAAAAATAATAAATTTTAATAATTGAAAAATGCAATACTCTATTAGTTTAATATTCGTGAGTTTAACATCTAGGACTTCTAGGGAAGGTAACTATTTTACTCGCATTAGATCTGGTACGCTCAAATCTATTCTCTATTCATTTTAAAGAAAATTTAAACAGATTAAAAGAATAAATGTTTTTAAACAGTAAATATAAAGACATATATTTTTCAAACATATGTTTTTTAATTGCAAACTTTTTATCATATTTTATATATTTACACTGCTCATTTGTGGTGCATTACGGTGTTGGGGGTCGCTAACAAACAAATGAGCATTTTACCATTCTATTATTAGCATTTATGTACCCAAGGTATCTTTTTGTAGTAAATCGATGTTATTTTTTAACGTTGTAATTAACTGTTTTCCTGCATCTCCAATGGTTTTCGAGATGGACCAGCTAACTTCTAATTTCAACGTTAGAGGACGCTGTAGTCAGTCTTATCAAAGGGAACATTGCCAATTTATGTACCTAGGCTTCATTTTAAACACTAAATTTACCGGCGTTCAAAAGTTAAGTACAACATAATCGTAAGAATATTCATAACTTGACTATGTAATTTGATAAAATGTTTATATTTTCGATATTATCAACCTAACTTTAAATAAAGTGTGAAATTTATTTTCTGTAACATTTTGCTACTCATTTATAAGATACTGCCCCAAGAATCTTTTAAATTGGTGGACTATACTTTTTGCCCGACTAAATATCTATTCGACTAGCTGGAAGTATTACACCGGCTTCCATCATGTGGTGCAATACTTCAAATATATTTCCCAAAAACTCTTTACACTGCCAATAGAGGCGTCTTAAATTAAGACACATATGTGTCTGAAAAAGAAATTCAGACACTTAAGTGACTCATAAGTGTCTTACTATGATCATGGTATAAAATAACTGAAATAAATGTCTGAATAACGCTGATATGTCTGAAGTTAAGTCATTTAGAAATCAGACACTTAAGTGTCTTAATATTATACAATTGTATCATATACACGATTCCTATGATTCAATCATGCCATCATATATGCCAGCACCATCAGAGAATGTTTTCAATAGATGATAGGTATTTAAAATACTTTTCCATCCACTAAACTTTGATTAGACCATAACTTGATAAGACCGTAGAACAAGTATCAAAATTGTAGATCAAATCATGGTACTAATTAATTTTTGTGTAGAAATGTCAGAAAACAATTGCTTAAAAAAAAAAAAAAATATATATATATATATATATATATATATATATAGTTTTCCAAAAATTACTAGCACTCATAGGTATAAGCAGGGAAATGCAGGGTCGACACCCCCCCCCCCTTAAATTTCTGGAAATAGTAAGATATATAGCATGAAATACTAAGAGTCAATTGTCAAGAAAGACATGTAGGTAAAGGCAAGGTTTTGCAATATATGTGCCAATGATTTACATGTACAGCATAGTTCGCTTTTTAAAAATGCATAATATATGCATGAAATAAGTTATGATTTTTGTGTCAGAGCTTTTTGTGCAAACAACTTTTAACATATAAGAGATGCAAAATCTAACAATTACGAAATATTGACTGTTCAAAAATAAGTTTTACAGCGTTGAATTCAGACACTTTTCTCCAAGAGGGATTTCTGTGGCTCCGGGGAGGGGAGGGGGACATTATAGTGTTCCGGGAGGAGATTACAATTTTTAACGATTAAAAGCATAAAATCTCAAATCTTCCGGGGGCACATTTCAGTTCTCCGGGGGGAATGTCCCCCTCGGGCCACCCCCTGAATTCAACACTGTGAACAACATTTCTCAAAAATAAAGTATTTGATATTGTCAGAGTTAGCAGGTTATTAGAATAAAAAGGTTTATTATAATAGCATCGCGTTAAGGATGTGATAAACAGCTACAAACACCAACATCGGCGGTAAGAGAGATACAGATTAAAAAGTGTTGCCAATACATGAAAGGTAAAACTTATTACAGGATGTTGCCAAACAATAAATATAAAATCACTTACTTTAACACTTCCCCTGATTTTATATATTATAAAATAAACAAAGAAGTAAAATTAGAGTTCAAAATTTAAAAAAAACAGTTTTTTTAAAGTTTACAGAGTCCCATGTTATTCATGCACCATTCGTGCTTTTGTTTTGGCACAGCTTTAGTAAGAGAGTCAGCAACCATATCATCAGTTGAAATCTTTTCAACACTTATGAGTTTCTTTTTAACAGAATCACGAGTGACATGATGAGACACATCTATGTGTTTGGTGCGAGCATGAAAAAGGCTGTTTTTGCTTAGGTCAATAGCACCTTTGTTGTCGCAGAATATTGTGATTGGTTTATCTTTAGATACTAAGTTTAATTCATTCAGAAACTTTTTAAGCCACAATGCTTCTTTTGTGGCAGATGCCAAAGCTGTGTATTCGGCTTCGACAGTGGAACTAGCTACAGTTGTTTGCTTTTTACTTTGCCATGTTACTGCAGCTCCAGCAAGTTTGAAGATAAAACCTGTTGTTGACTTTCTGTCATCAGGACATCCAGCAAAATCAGAATCACAATATCCTAAAAATTCACTGTTAGCTGAGCGATCATATTTTAATTTAGTTTTAGTTGTTCCATGAAGATATCTCATCACACGTTTGGCAGCAACCCAATGTATTTTTGATGCACTTTGACAATACTGACATAACAAACCTACAACAAATGAAATGTCAGGACGAGTTCCCTTTGCAGCATAAAGTAAACTACCAATAGCTGATTGGTATATAGATGTTAATTTTTCATCATAATCAGAGGATTTTGACAATTTTTGATTGACGTCTGATGGTGTTGAAACAGGATTTGAATCATGCATGGAAAACTTTTTAAGAATTGATTCAATGTATGTTGATTGATTTAAAGCAGTAATTCCTCTTTCTCTATCTCTTTCAATTTCAATTCCCAAGCAATATTTTAGTTCACCAAGATCTTTCATTTCGAATCTCTTGAATAATTGTTCTTTAATGCTGCTTTTATCTTTAGGACAGTTTGAAAATATCAACAAGTCATCCACATAAACTGCTATAAGTAAAATCTTCTTACCTGTGATTTTATAGTAAACACAGCAGTCAAAGTCAGCACAAGTTAATCCTAAATCTTTGAGGTTGTTGTCTAGTTTAGTGTACCAGGCTCTACCGGATTGTTTTAGACCGTAAAGTCCTTTTTGGAGTCGACAAACTATCTTCTCTTCTTTCTTACTTCCCCTTTCTTTGGAGAACTCCAAACCTTCTGGGGGCTCCATATAAATTTCTTCCTCAATACTTCCTTGAAGGAATGCAACAACAGCATCAAGATGATCAATATCCCAATCATAAAGGGTAGACATGGCTATTAACACTCTTAGTGTTTCATAGCGCACAACTGGAGAAAATGTCTCTGTGTAGTCAATGCCAGCTCTTTGGGAACAACCTTTGGCGACCAATCTGGCTTTATAGCGTTGAGGACTTCCATCAGCACCGTGCTTGATTTTAAATACCCATTTACACTTAATAGGTTTACAGCCAGGAGGAAGTGACACAAGTTGCCATGTTTCGTTTCGCTTGTGTGCTTCTAATTCTTCAGAAATTGCCCCTTTCCATTTCACAGCATCTGCATGATTCAGAGCATTTGTATAAGATGTTGGAATATCAGTAGTTTGTTCTGTCTCATCTTCTAATATTGTAGATATTATGTGACATTGATGTTCTTCAGAGGATGTATCATAGTCTTTGAGATAAGATGGCATCCTTATTTCTCGTTTAGGTCTTCTTGCACCAACATCACTATTAGAGTCTTCACAAGGTTTTACAGGAGTGACATCTTTAACTTCTGAATTTTCGTCTTCGCAAGGGTCTGTGGGAGTGTCATCCTTGATGTCTGAATTTCCGTCATCTAAATCTGAATTTATAGAAACAACTTCTTGTGGTTGTTGGTATATGGGGAACAGTATTTCATCTTGATAAAACTCTAGACTTTGCTCGTTTTCTGAGGAACAAGAAGGAGTACACTTTTCTGTTTCTAAAAATATTACATCTCTGGCTTCAGTAATCTTGAACGTGTTAGGATCCATAAGCCTGTAACCTTTGCTTTCTTGGCAGTACCCAACAAATATCATTTCTTTAGCTTTATAGTCCCATTTTTTGCGTTGACATTTGGGTATATGAGAAAAGGCTTTACATCCAAAAATTTTCATATGTTGCAAATCTGGCTTTATTCCGGTCCATGCTTCAAAAGGAGTTTTCCCATTTACAGCAACTGTAGGACTTCTATTTTTACAGTAATTTGCAGTATTGATAGCTTCTGCCCAAAATCGTTTATCTAAATTTGCTTGATTGAGCATAGCACGTGCTCTCTCTACAAGTGTCCGATTGCAACGTTCAGAAATTCCATTCTGTTCGGGGCTATATGCAATGCTTGTTTGGTGAAAGATGCCTTCTTTTCTGAAAAATTCTTTAAGTGGTAGGAATTCTTTACCTCTGTCACTACGAACTATTTTCAACTTCTTGTCAGTTTGTTTTTCAACGTAAGTTTTGAATTCAACAAATTTTTGATAAACTTCATCCTTGGTTTTTAAGAAACTAACAAAAGTCATTCTGGTTTTATCATCAGTGACTGTAAGAAAATATCTTGTCCCTCCATGCGACTGAACCTCCATTGGTCCACATAAATCGGAGTGAACAAGCTCAAGAATTTCTTTTGCTCTTTTGGCTTTTTGATTAGGAAATGGCTTGCGATGAATTTTTCCTTTTATACAGGACCCACAATCTTCAGAGCCGTCATCAAAATCGATACCATTAGCCATTGACTTCAGTCTTTTAAGTCCAGGATAACTCAAGTGGGCTATTCTTTTATGCCACGTATTGACAGAATCCTTTTTGGAACAAATCAAGGCTGTGCTTCTTACAGTATCCAGATAGTATAAAGTGTTATCTTTTGAAGTACCTGTAGCGAGAATTTTTCTTGAATGCTTTTCAATTAATTTGCAATTATTAGCATCAAATACAGTAAGGATATTCAACTTTTTTGCAAGATATTTTACAGAAATTAAATTAGCAGTTAAATCAGGAACATATAAAACATTATTTAGAGTTACCTCAACAATTGCATCATTTCTTTTTATACTGAGTGTAACGCTTCCTTCACCTGCACTATGAATAATTTTTCCACCTGTTCTCACTGGGCATGGGGCTAATTCAACAAAATATGTCAACCAGTCTCTATGTGATGTCATATGTCTGTCTGTTCCAGAATCTATAATCCATGGTTCATCTCTGGCTTTGATTTCAGATCCTGAACATAATACCCAAGCTTCTTTTATTCTGGAATTGTAGTCTGCGGATTTTTCAAATTTTACATCTCTCTTGTTTGCATTGTTGAATTTAGACTTCTTTGATCTACAAAATTTTGCTTTATGACCATTTTTGCCACATGAGTTGCATTTACCATAAAATCTTGAATCATGGTTGGAAGTTTTAGTTGCATAGGCATTTTGTTCTTGATTTCCCATCTTAGCAAATTCCGAGAGCAACTTTTCACAAACGAGATCTGTAGTCAACTCTTGAACACTATTTTCCAGAGCCATCGTTAAAGGACGAAAATATGTCGGTAAATTCGTTAAAATATTTGCAGCTACAGCTTGGTCGGGGTATGCGGGAAGAATCGTTCTCATTTTAATACCGATGGAACGCATCTTTTCAATGTATTCTGCCATATCTCTACAGTTTTCAAATTTCGTTGCAAACATTTCTTGATTTAACGTAATAAAACGATTTGGATTATTATCTTCGTAGAGATTTTGGAGTCTATCCCACATGGATTTTGCAGTTTCACAGTTCAATAATTCTTTAATGACAATACTGGAAACACTACTTACGATTGCGGATCTTGCCCGACGATCAACTGTAGTTTCTGCATTTTCCTTAGTACAAGCGTCATAAAGATCCCGATCTTCAAGGTGATATCGTATACTAAATTTCCATTCGCTATAATTAGCTCGACCTTTAAGCTTTTCAAAGTTTGGAGGAACTGCACTTGGTATAGTAACTGTAGGTGTAGACATCGCGCAATTTTTTTAGCACGTTTTTAAACTAGGCCTAACGATCGCCGCCGGTATAAGTAATTTTCACTTTTCCGTAATTTTCAAAGCGTCGTTAAGTGTTGTTTAATTTACGCGATGGGCTCCTGGGCCCATAACCTGTCAGAGTTAGCAGGTTATTAGAATAAAAAGGTTTATTATAATAGCATCGCGTTAAGGATGTGATAAACAGCTACAAACACCAACATCGGCGGTAAGAGAGATACAGATTAAAAAGTGTTGCCAATACATGAAAGGTAAAACTTATTACAGGATGTTGCCAAACAATAAATATAAAATCACTTACTTTAACAGATATATCTTGGTTATGAATAAATATAACTATTTATGTTTAATTATAAAAGATTACATAAGATGAAATATTAGATATGCGAGCTGCATGTTACCAGCATAGCATGGCCCCTGCATTAGACTGCCGGGATCCCAAGCTGAAGTATTTATTTCGGAGTTTTACACAGCATGTGCTGCCCTCTAGTGTGTATAACATACTAAAATACATTATATGTCCCCCTTTTTTTAATAAAATTAAACAAGATAATAAAGAAGGCATTGAATATTGAAAAAGTATTAAAACAAGAATACTTTTTCTGTCGGGAGTCTCTGTACTCCGGAATTCTCCATTTATGCTAAAATAAAAACACCTAACATTAAAAAGAAAACATAATTTAAATTATCTTTTAGAAGGGTTCAGAGAAGTGCTTGACAAAAAATACATAGTTCCTTCTTCTTATACTGTTTAAACATTCTACAACCTCTAGGATGATTAAATTTTATTAAATTTTAGAATTCGGGTGGTGGAGGGGGGGGGGAGATGTCACTGCCGGTCTACAGCCGCCTGAATTACAAATTGCCTTGGACCACCCGTTTGGAATAAATTTTCAACACATAAACATAAAAAATAAGAAATAAATAAACAATAAAACAGAACTAAAAAAATAACTTCCATTGGTGAACACCCTCCTCCCCCTCACAACGGAAAATTCGTAGCTGTGCTTTTTCTTAGGGTTTAATTCAATCAAAACTTCAAAATCTAGAGAGCGCTTTTCATTTAAGAAATATATTGATGACAATCGAATTGAAAGTATGTATATTTCATATCCCTTCCCCTTATATAAATAATAAAGTTTTCAAATCCTAACTACTTCAAATTGAGCAAATCTCCCTCAAATCCTTTTCATCACAATTTCCAATTTTCTCGGTAACAAATGCATCAAATCATATTCTAACCATTTTTTAAGCAAAGAAACTTTGTCTAATAAATTATATCAATGAAACCATATTCTAAATTTTCATTAACCATAGAAAAACTCTATTAATAATTAACCTCAATAATTAAAAGTAGTAAGTATTATGACAACGCCGACAAATTACAATCTGCCCTATAAGAATATTAACACGCAGTCCAATCACCTCATTACTTGCCTTTAAAATGAAACCTTCCTGTAGTGCAGCCGGCGCTATGGATAAACGCGTTAAGTTTTTAACCGGCAGATCTCTGGTTCGATTCGCCCTTTGTGGAAAAATTAAATCTCCCGCATCGTAGATAAAATCAAAACGCTTTCACAGATGGCAGCACTTCTTCGCTCTTTTTAGAATTTTTTTTCTAGCTCTTTACCCGGGTAAAAAAAAAAAAAAATGGAGCTTTTTCAGACACTTCATGAGTCTTAAAATAAGACATATATATGTCTTAAAAAATCTAGACACTTCAAACTGTCTGTTTTTTTAACCATCCGTTTCATACACATAAGTGTCTGATTTTCAGACATTTCAGTTTACAGTGTACACATATTTAAATATACGAAAATTTTATCTTTTAGGAACTGCATATTAATTTTTGAAATAGAGAAAACAAGCACAAAAGCAGCAGTAAATAACAAATTAAAAACACTCTCGCGGAGAAAAAGAGAAAAAAAAACTATTTTTTCGAGTTTAGGTCTAATATTACCAAGTTTTAAAAACAATCCGTTTAAATATCTGCACAGAACGCAAGTTTCATGGGAAATGGATTTTAGTTATGTAGTAAGTTCCTGATACTACATTTGTGGCACATGTAACGGCACAAAAATATAGCGTCATCTATTAACGGCTCTATTAGCGTAATCTATTAAATGAATTAAATCAAACCCATGGTTTTCTAATCTTTTCGCAAGTAATCGGATTTAATATAAAACATTTTACTTTTATTAGTGTCTTTGAACTTAATTATGTGTAAAAGAAAGTAAATTATTACACTTTTATTTCACTCCAGCAGATTTTCGTATGTAAAAATGAAATTTCGTAATCGAATTTTAACCCATGAATTAAATCAAACCCATTGTTTTCTAATCCTTTCGCGAGTAATTGGATTCAATATAAGACATTTTACTTTTATTAGTGTCTTTGAACTTAATTATGTGTAAAATAAAGTAAATTATTACTCTTTTATTTCACTCAAGCTGATTTTTGTATGTAAAAATGAAATTTCGTAATCGAATTTTAACCCACTTCTTGATATGCTAGAATTATAAAAACTGCTTTCCGATGACAATACAACATTTTAATATTTTTAATTTTAATTTTGAATTAATACATTAATTATTTTTCCGGTAGCTCACCACAGGTGATAAATCACTAAATATTCTTTGTAACTCATACAAAATACATACAAGTTTCCAACTACAATGGATTTAATTATGCGTCAATACACGCGCGCCAAAATGTGCTTAATGGCTGTGAAATCGTAATAAAGAAACATTTTAAGTGGTAAAAAGTAGAAAATAATTTATAAATAAAAAATAAAGAGCGCAAAATTAAAAATAAATGCGCTTTTATCAATTAATAGTTTAATATTAATTCATTTGCTTACACGTTGAAAAATCAATTTAAATATTGTTCAATTTTTTCTTCCTGTTGCCCTATCTTAAAAAAGTTGGAAATTGTACGTCAAACATGACAAATGAGGTGCGTTCGTACTATAACTAGTTTTATAAATATTCAGATCACGGTGTAATATTTGTTGCACTCTTATGCAAAAATGCACGAATATAAAATTTATTTTGTGTGCAGATTTCCATATTATAGATATTAATTTCATTTTATGAAATTAAGTTTCAATACACTTTTACAAACAATTAATTACAATTCTGTTACATTAAAATTATACAGTGCACAAATATCCAATATAGGACAATGTAAAAAAATCATCGTTATTATTTCAATGAAAAAAGGAGTTATATAGTCTGCTATTATATGAATAATTTCCGTAATAAAATAAGTACATTTTAAGTTGGCAATATTTTATCTTTTGTTCACATTTACTGAAAATTCCAATAGGAAACTTCAGCCTAAGCTTCGAAAATTTCGGAACTTGAAATCCATATTTCGTCTCTTTTTCCATTTTATATCTATTTCGCCGGAAACATCTATCCAAAAAACTGTCGGTTAGATTATATTATTGCTTTAATTAAACAATTTTAAATTACAAATTCCGCTTTTAAATTCAGTAATACGGAAATAATAGGATTCCATCTTAAATAGGACGTAATCACCATCGCAACCTAGAATCATTACCGATCATGCGTAATCACTGAATTAAATACGTATGATAGGATTTAACAGAATGAAGAAAACTTTTATTTATACATTTTTAGGTTTTGATTCGATTTTCATAAAATTTGAAATCACACGACAAAATTCTACAATGGTTATACATACAGGGTGTCCGAAAAGTCAGGAAACGGTGGAATAACGCGAGAAATATACATCGGATTGAAAAACTATTATATATTTTAAATTTCAAACCATTCGGTTGGGTAGTTTTTGCGCTTTTATATGCGGATAGATGAACAGACGGACGGACCAGACGACGACTATAGGTGCTACGTATTTATATAATTACGAACGCACCTAAAAAGAAAACATATTAAAAAAAATATTTTTTAAAATTAAACTTGCTTGGACTTTCGACGAAGCGTAAAAAACAGTGAATTTTTCATAATCGGGTTCGGTGCTTGTACCAAACTAATGTATTGTAACGAAACGTTTTTCGAAGAAACATGAATTGCAGTAAAATAATTAGGCGGGATTTTCAAGATGAACATTGAGTGTTTATAAAAGTGTTTTTTTAAACTACATTTACTTTTACACTTATTATTTATTAACCGTTACAGAATCGATTTCTAACATGGCTATTATGAAATTAAGTCATTGTACTGCTTCAGTTGAAGGAGGTCAAGATGTTATTCTATTGTGTGGACAGGTCAATAAAGGTAATGTATACTTTTTTAACATATTTTTTTTATTATAAATAGATAAATATTGATTGTTATGTATAATTACTTTCTCTTAATAGATGACATTGAAATTATTTTTTATGAAGAGAAAGATCAGAAAATAATATGGTCTGCTTATGGACAATTTTCACCTCACGATGTTCATCGTAAAGTTGCAATATCTTTTAAAACACCAGCATATAAAATCCTAAATGTGCAGGAAAAGATCAATTGTTTTATTTATCTACGACGACCATCAGATGGCACTATAGGTAGACCAAGGAAATTTACTTTACTACCTATAAAAAAAGGTAAGTTAAAACGATATTTTTTGTTTGATAAGTTTAATTAATTCACGTACTGCAGATTGTAATAACTATATGGTAGCTTTAAATCACAATTTAATGTAAAATGTAAGTATAAAGTACTCTTAATATTTACCAAATTTGCAAGTCCACTACGAGAGGGAACCGTGACTACCTCTGTAGGTTTTCACACCCCTCGAGTTCTGGTAGAGCAAGTACGGGTTGGAACATCCCGACTTAAGGCCTAGGGCCTGGTTCCCTTTTGGGTTTCCAGCTCCGAAGCTGTTGGGGGACGCCGGCCCGCCTCCAAGTGTCTCGCGGTGACTCCGCGTATCATCCCGCGGTTTCACCGCGTATTGCAACGGCCTACGTCGTCGACACGTGATTTCAAGGTTAGACGGTCCGTATGTGACGGTCCTCTGGCCGGCCGAAGAGCTTCAGGGAGAAAAACCTGATGGCGCGATAAAAGTCCCTCAGGACTTGGGTTCGGTGGTCGTCTGACGAGCAGGGCGCTCCCTCAGGGAGCCTGCGGCGCAGCTTAATTTTACCCACTCTGCAAAAAAAATATATCAGGTATGTTTTTGAATAGTAATAATATCTGAAACGCTTTCGTCGCTTTTCTATTTCCTTTTACGGTTACATAAATATTAATTGATAATAAAATATATTTTATTATAAAACTGAAATTAGATTACGAAATAGTCATAATAAAAATATTTAAATGCAGATAATTTAAACAGGATAGTACAAACCTACCGTATAAGATTAACAGTCAATTTTACAGGTGGTACTAGATGTAATTTTTTTTTAATTGTGTGATATGTTTATGGCATTAAATAATTTTGGTTAACGTGATTTTTACCAGGAGTAAAACATAGTCTTCTATTCCACTGATCAGTCTTTTTTACATAAAAACAAGAACAGAAAACCATGTGTCAAGCATAGATTATGAAAAACTTTCCAACACATCTAGGAAAAACTGTAACGATACTTCACCGTTAAATGAGGTGAAAAAAGACATGTAGAAAACAGTTTAGGAAACATCTAACACATTTAAAAATCCAGTTTTAGCATTTCCCTTCCAAAGTCAAAAAAATAGTCAAATTATTTTGTGCAACCCTGTATGTGATCTTTAGACCTGCCTATATACTACATAGCATGATAAAAATTAGTTCAGATTCTATCATTCAGATAGAAAATTCACTTTTAGAGATTTTTGCCAATCGATGGAAATGCTCTCGAAAACTTTTATACATCCCTGTATATTATATAAAGATTTTTTTTTGCACACCACATATTAAATTAAAATTTAATTCAGGTAAAAAACGTTTAAGTTAACTTAAAACATACTTCCAGCAATTAACAGCCATTAACGGCAATGTATTTTGTTTATGCGTAGCCCTGTCAATGAATTTATTTGTATTCCACAAACTTATATTAGTCTACTAAGTATATAGTTCAGCAGGAAAATGCGTAACACAATTAAAAATATCCTTAAGCAATTTACTCTCATAGTTAGCACTACTTACGAATTCCTTTGTGTAGCCCTGTATATGATCAACAGAATTTATACAAACCACGTACTATGCAAACATTTAGTCAAACCTAAAAATCGAAACCTAAATTGCAAACGCACTTATCACACATAGATTGTAATTATCGATCAAAGACTGTAACCGAATGCTTTTGTGTGTCCGTGTAAATGATCTATAAACTTAATGCACACCATACTAGTAGCCAGTGAGCAATTTATAGCGCATATACGTAATACATATAAATTTCATTATGTTTTAAATAGTGAAACATCATTTAAATTACATTGCAAGCGATTTTTCCCCATAGAATTATTTTGTGTGCCCTGTAAATGTATAATAAATGCTATGTACGCCATATTTTAGTGCGCTACATAATTGGATATCAATTTCATGATGTTTCGAAGGACGTAATATAATCAAAATGCACTTGAAATGATTTTTTCCCATTGACCGTAATGTAACTGAATACCTTTGACTGCTCCTGTACATAAACCATAAATGCTACGCACTTCATTTTCAATAGGGATCATGGTATAATAAGTGCCAGTAACATACAAAAATTTCAGGGCAATAAGAGTATATATACGAGAGTCAGAGCTCGGATAGGCGACCAGACGATAGATAAACTGAAGTAATAAACACTTTTGAACTATATTGGAAAGTGTTAAAAAGACTGTATTCGTGTCACTATTTAATGACATTCTGTTCCGTTGGTGAAAGCGTTCCTCCGTTCTGCGTTTTAAGACCTTTAATCTTGGAAAAATCGACATGCATGTGAAAATGAACTCATATTTTATACAAATCAAACATTTTCATTAATGAAACTAAAATATTATACTACGGATGCATCAAAATGAGATAAATTTCTGGCATTATTACTATACCAATTTTGAGGCAATGCATACGCCAAAGATGATTATATATAAAGCTCTCGCAGGACAAATTTTTGCTTGACATATATTTATTAATGACGTATTGTTCGTTAAAATATAACGGGTAAATAATATGAAAAGTACAAATGAGCGTACTGAAACCGCCTCGCTCGTCTGATGTATTAAACGCTCCGGCCATTCATTCCCCGCTCGCCGATGCCTTTATTTGAAAGGAAACAGCTTTTAAAATCTTCCGGTGCAATCTTCCGTGATCGGGCTAGAAACTCTTTCAGCATTCTTAAAAGGGCCGCGATTTCTTCTATTCCACAAGTAACGGCGGTATGAACTGCTTGTACTTTTTTCATTACAAGAAAAATGTTATTCATTCCATTCTGCAAGAAACAGGCTTAAATATATTTTCCTGTACTCTCGGCTTTCGGCGCTTTTGGAAAGTCCGGTGTGAAAAAGGGGATAATTTAAAATGAATTTTGTAGTTGAAATTGGATTCCGCACTCAGTAAATAATGAACTTTGGAAATAACCCTCGGAACATCGTTGTGGGTAGTTTTGTATCGTGCTGGTATCATTCGGAATGGAATATATCGTCTTTAAATAGTCGATTTTTTTTTTCGAGACAAATGTTTTACTACCGAGAACATATCATCTAACCTTCACATAATTACCTTTTATACCATATCCGAAATTGGCATCTAATCGTGGTAGATAGGTTTTGAGCCACGCTATATTTGTTGTTTAAACCATTCGTTTAAACCATTTTCTTATGTTTTTAATCAATTACTTAATCATTGCCTTCACTTTATGTTGTAAATGTTCTCTGGATTGAAACGTCTATTTATTTTCACTATGCATCTAAACCTGAACTATACAGCAATTTTTCCAAAATGCATGCAATTTTATTTCTCCAAAGAAATTATATTAACTTTATATTTCATCTGGTAAAAATAAACTTCTGTAGTTTTTCAAATTTGGTTTATTTTTAAATTTGCTGAAACAAATACAACCACAACCGTAGTGATGAAAAAAATGCATTTAATTCGTTTTAAGGTATTATGATAAATAGTGTTTTAAATTTAGAATTAGAAATGTATTTATTTTTGTTTCTTCTTGAATCCTGAAGTGAATAAAGGCAAGACTATGCAGTCTTGTTTTTAATCAATTATAACGAATCATCTCAACTAACCGTATATTTACTTTCTAGCGAGGATGTGATAGATTTTCATCAGGAAGTTAAAAATTAATGGAAAATTTTAATAAATATTTTATATTTCCTCTGGTAAAAATAAACTTCTGTAGTTTTTCAAATTTGGTTTATTTTAAAATTTTGTATTTCATCTGGATTAGTTAATGATATCACAAAGCTCTGTATTAATAATAGAGAATTATTAACAGTAATTCAGTAGTAAAAAACACACAGGACTGGTGACAAATAAATAAACTACACTAAACTTTCTTCATATCATTATGAAATAAAATACTATGACACTATTCCGTATCATACAACATTGATCCCCCATCAGTTGTAAAACCAACACTTAGTTCAAAAAAGTCCTTCGGTCCTGCACCGGGAGGAAAAGGTAGATTTCTTATATCTTAGTTTTAAACTTTTAGCTAATATTACTTCAAAACAGCAAGCTAAAATGCAAAGAACCCCATTACAGAAGATTCATTAATACTGAATTTGAATAAGAAATTCCAGAAATTTGTCAACTATAGCCAAATTGACTTCATTTATGGAGACTTATTTTTGGTCGCCAAATTTTGCGGTATCTCGCCAACCTTAGCAAGAATTTGACATTAATGGATATGAGTATAAAGATTTATGCATATGATTGGGAAAATAATTACAAAAATGAAAGATAATAATTTGCGATAAATCACGTTCCCTAAAACACATAAATTAATTATTTGTTTTGTTTTTTGTGATCTGCTGTTTTGTTTCAAAATGTCATCCACCCTAGAATTTCAAACTGCTATATCTCAGCCATTTTTTAAGGTATAAGCAAAACAAAAAATGCTCCGGAATCCTTGTATCACGGCCTAGCGCTTAAACAAAATTGATTGTTTTATTTTTTGTATATTATTTTTAGTTTTAAATCTTTTAGTGGCCGCTATTTTGAGACAAGATGACGGATCAAGCTGTCTAACTAACTGGGTCGAGATATTGGTGAGCTTAATACACACACTTAGTTAGATCCAAATGGGATTATAAATACGAGTGTATGACATTAGATCAGATATATAAATAAATCCACATTTGAACGAGGGTGTTTTTGGGGTCTGGGGGTCATGATCGGTGAAAATATGCAGAAATGTTCCGGAATTGCTTCCTCCGATCGGTTGCAATAGGTAGCTATTTACTTTTTGTAATGAAAGCTACCTAATAGCCACACGATAAAGTAAACAAGAAACCCGTACAAGTCGGAAAATAATGAACAATCCATTGTGGATGAAAAGTGTGTAGTACGGGTAAAATAGGGGTTGACTAATCGAAAAATTCGTTTTTTTTTCATGAAAATGCGGTTATAAGTTATTGTTAGCTCTAGAATCAAGAATCTAAGCAGTCTATATAAATTCCGTATGTGGAAAAGTTCTCTTAGGGCTGGCAAATGGGGAGTATAAAGCAAAAATGTTGGATTTACAAAATCGTAGCCGTGTGGAGTATCTCTTTTCATGTTTTTTGAATGCTGAAACCAAAGAAACAAATTACAGTTGTCATTACCTTTAAAAAGAAAATGGTGCATTTAGGGTTTGCAAACGGCGAGATAAATAATAAAAAAATTGGGTTTGTGCAACGTAGTCTTGTGGGACATAATTTCTTGTCTTTGTAATGAAACCAAGGAAACACATGATATAAATTTCCTTTCATATGAAAACGGTGCATTTAGAGCTGTCAAATGGCGGGAATAACGAGAAAAGAAATTCGGGTTTGTGCAACCAAGTAATGCGGGAAATCATTTTTCATGTCCTTTGAATTCTGAAACCAAACACAGTTGATAAAAATTAATGTTTAATAAGAAAAATGCTGCATTTTGGAAGAGAGAGGGGGAGGGGGGGGGGAGAGAAAAATATCGGGTTTCATCAACCCAATCAATTCGGTTGTTATTTAAAAAGTTTTTTGTGTACTGAATCAAGTAAAATCTATACTAAGCTAATAGAACAATCATTTATTAGGAAAAGCATCTCAATTTATGTTAAAGAAGATAGAAAAAAATACAGAAAATTCGCGAATAATAGAATTTTTTTCTCAAAGCTAGATGGGAAATATATTAACATAATTGGCTAAAAAATATACATTCTAGAAGCATATGATTTATTTTCCTAATAGCCCCATCCTTTTCAAAAGTAGGTGAATGCATGGGGAAATATAGTCTATATTCGATAAACTGGTTAATCTAATTACTTTATAAAAAATAGAATCCTATAATATTTTAGGGATATTTCTTTAAAAAAAAGGCTTACTTTGATACCAAAAAAGAGACTATGTATCATGGATGTATAGTGAATTTTTGGCAGGCATTTTAACAAACTTTCTTTTCTTCTTTTTTTTCAAAGTAATAAATCTCGTTTACAATTTGTTGAAGATCTAAATTAATAAAATATATACTTGTCGTTTAAAATTAATCTTATCTATTTCAGTTCGCATTTAATTAATTTCTCGCAGTGGATTTCTCACAGTAGATTTCTAAATTAAAAAATATATTTCATCATTTTGTTCATAATATGTAATATATAATGTGATTTTTTCTACTTTAAATTACTATGTAATTATAATTAAAAATTATGTTAAACAAATCAGCTGAATAATTTATAAAAATACATACATCCCTGCTTCAAGACAAAAATTATTTTATGTACGTGCGATAATAATCCCATTAAACAATATTTTCTTCTACAGGTATTATGTCGACGATTCATCTCTCTCTTCCAGAATATAGAAGGTCGTTCGTACTTATAGAAACGATTTTCACAATTAATTTCTGAACATGTATGCCATAATCTTTGCGACAACTTTACTCTATTGTATAGTCCTGACTCTTGAATATAACACTGGATTGAAATTTTCATCATAGTCGAATTTTCTCTTAGTACAATCATATCAATTTTCTCCCACACCTCTTGGAAAACTTTCCAATGTCTTCCAATGTGTTGCGGATAGCGCTTTCTAACGCCATCTTTAACAAACACATAGGTGATGATAAATAAAAATTTACAGTATCACTGGATGAAACATGGCTTTATTTAAATGAGCGTATCAAACGAAGAGCAATTCTTATCAATTAATAGAAAAAAAGAAAGGGTTTGTGAATGTAAAGAAAAAATTCCAAAGAATTCATGATTGCTGCTGGATTTTGTTATGAAATTAAATTAAAGATAAAAAATGCAATAAAGCTATGGTGATTTAACTTTATTATCAGTAAAATATTTTAGAACCCATTTTTTACGAAGAAATTCTAGCTTTATATGAAAAAGACATTAATTGAGCTTCATATGAACAAAATCTCCCAGCCGTTCTTTCATAACTCAATTGACGCATATTTAGCAAAGAAAGAATCACAAACGGAAATATATTGTGTATTAATTGATGAAATGCATGTAAAGTCACCTGACGCACCTCTCTCCCGTATCAATAGCCTTATTCTGAATTTGGATTGTTTAAATGAATTCACGTACATTGTAAATACTTTGGAAAGTTTTTACAAGAGGTATCGGGAAAAACTGATATGACTGTAACAAGAAATTTTGAGCCAGAGCTATAGACAAAAGTCAAGGCTATCCAACAAAGTCAAATTGTTGCAAGGAATATGTCATTTATGCGAAGAAATTAACTTAGAAAATCGTTTCCATAAGTACAAACGACCTTCTGTAGGATAGTGAACAATGCAGCTTTTAACGTGCATTTTGCTTTATTGCATTTCTTCTTGTGCTATTTTTCTTCTATCTTTTTCCGTTGTTTCACATAAAATGACTTCATTTACTGCTTCATTCGTTTTGCTTCTTTCCTACATTTGACTTCATTTATTTTAGCTATTGCACTTTTTCTTCTATATTTTTTTCCTTTTATTTCACATAACATGACTTCACTTACTTAATGTGAGTTCAATATTTTCTTTAAAGGTAATTTCTATTAACCGTTATCAGGTTTCTTGACTTACATATTCAAAATACGCGATAAATGATATCACAAATGATTGCACAAGTCCGAATATTTAATTATTCTCACCTTTTGGCAAACCTAAGTGTTAAGTATCTTTATGCTTTTTTCGTATTAAAGACAATTTCTATAAAATATTATTAGTGTCCTTGGTTCCAGTATTCAAGAGAAATGAAAAATGATACCCCACATGACTAGGTTTCATAATGACAAATTTTTCACTATTCCTGCCGGTTGGCAAAACTAAATGAACTGTTTCACCAACGGAATTTTCATAGGCTTTTTAGATTCTTGGTTTAAGAGCTAAAAAGCACTTATAACCGCAGTTTCAAGAATGGACCGATTATTTCCTTTTTGAACCTACATTTGGAGCTTTGTTATCTGTAATAGAGAGGGGGAAAAGAAAGAGCAAAGGAATAAAAAAGAGAAAGTTAAAAAAAAAAGCACAGAAAAGTAGGAAGGAAGGCGTTGATAAAACGAATAAAATTAAGAATTCACAAATAAAATAATAGATGTAAAATTATAAATAAATGAAATAAAATGAAACAATAGATACATAAATATATAAAACATAAGGGGGGGCATAAATATTAAACAAGAAAAAGGCATTAAATGACATGATAAAAAGAAAGAACGAAAGAAACAAGGAAAGGATAATTATTGAGCTTTTTTAGTTTGGCCAATATAACCAATATTACATAAGCAAGAGACGAAATAATCACCACACCAGTTTTCAATAGGAATAGGATCTTTAAGAGAATAAATTTTAGTTTTATTCATACGTTTACAGATAACATTGAAATTAAATTTAAAAGGATTTTTGAGATTTGGAAACAGAATAGAGAGTAGAGTAGAAAGGTAACATTATAAAAGTGGATTTGGAAGTAGTATTTGAAAGGGATAGAACGCGTATCGAATAATTTAATTTTTTAATAGCTTTACTGATAATACAAGAATTAGCACTGGCGGTAATATCAAGAGTATTACCGCGAAGGGAAACCCGCAAGCAAGCACTGTTAAAACTGGAGGTGACAAACCGGTGCCATTTGGGACCTCGGGGTGATTTGACGGAGCCAGTTGGTACCTTAAAGTGCCATCGAGGCTTGAAAATGTGTTTCGGGTGCCAAATCGCCTCTCACTCTGTGTTTGAAGCGAATTAATGTGCCTTGCACTTCGTATTGGCACCCGACAGGGAGACTGGCGCTTGAGCATGCGCACGTGACGGGTTCCCCCTTCTTCTCGGCGGCGTCAGGTAGATCGCAAACAGTAGAGAAAAGCAATGGCTGCCTTTGAGAATCACAGCGTACACAAACACGTGCCGCGTGATATGATATTTCAATCTTATTAATACTGCATACAATAGAATCCTTATATTCTCGTCTGCGATTAATACTAAATAACGCCATTTATGGCGAATAAATAAACAGATCAACAACACTTTTCAAGTGTTGAAAGCAGTTAGTTATAAGGCAGCAGTTACAATTGCAACATTAACAAGTACTCTGGAATATCACTCACTTTAATTACAGGTACTTGAAATGTTTCAGTGTTTTTGTATATTATGTTTTTTTATTGTTATATATAATTTAGATATGTTTTATATTATCATAAATGGCTCAATACATTATTTTCAAGTAAGGCATTTTAAAACGTTAGAATCTTGATGTCAAAAGTTGAGATTTTTATCTCGTGAAAGTGAAATTATGTCGCAGCACTTGTTTGCTTGTTTTTTAAATTATGATTTAGCTTATTACAGCTTATAATAATTTCATATTATTAATATTTTTATCTAATGAATTTTATCGCATCAATTTTTAGTACTAATCATCCAGAAATAGGTTTAATGATGCATTATAATAAAAAAAAAATGCTGAAACATAAGTTGTTAAATTTATTTTTATTAATCAAATACTTTTTATTATCGAAATTTCCTGTTTAGAATTTGGGTTTGATCATGAAATGAAGAAATAAAAATATGCCTAATTACATATTATGAATTATTAACGAAATAAATAAATCGCAATTCCTGAATTGATATTTTGAGATTTATAAATGTGTCTTACCTTGAAAAATGTTTTGTGAGTCTCCTGTATTGTAATATAATAATAATAATAATAATAAAACACTGAAACATTTCAAAGTGTGACTGAATGAGTGTATGATATAAGAATATTTTAGATGATTGAGTTTTGTAAATATATTTAACTAGCATTGCTCAATTTTTTTTGCATCTTAAAATAACAATGATAAATAAATATCTCTGCACTACATTTAATAAATATAACAATAATAGAAAAAATTATAATAAATACTAACGAATTTGAAGGTAACAAAACTCTGTATTGTTTTCAAGCTAAAAATATCGATTTACAATTTAGGCTGGGAGTTAAAAACGTTTATTAAAAAATTTAGTTGTAAGTAAAATGACTTCTAAACCTTAAAAAAACCCAACATCTTAATTGGCATTTATTTATCTGGTGTCTATTGACTATTTTTTAACACCTGGTGTATCTCATATATATTAACCTACATATGATATGATCAAATTCCAACTTTGTATAAATTTCAAAAGAGAGAATGAATTATTGATTAGTTTATTGCATCTAAGTTAAACATTACATATAAGTTATATCAGGGATCGATGCAGCTTTTTTTTTTTTTTTTTTTTTTTTTTTTTCTTGGGCCCATTTTGTGAAAAGTAAAAGTTATTTTTGAGAAATTTATCATGTTGTTGTGAAATTTATTATATTTTTGTGAAAAATAACATTTTATTACAAAAGATGAAATCCAGCTACTCAAATTCAAACCAAGCATTTAATAATAATACCTTATTTAAATCCTTCTGTTAAAGTTTTCCTTCCTGGTGAATTTGTTTTCATTGCAAATTACACATTTTAAAACCTAACAAAATAAAACTAATTAATGGATAGTATGTTTTTATGGAATGGAATTTTATGAAAGAGTCTATTTTATCAAGAGGATTTTTTTTTATAAAGGGGCCTTTTTTTTTTAAGTTTTAGAAATGATTTTCTATCCCCTCACATAATCAGTTTGTTTAAAGCTCGGAGCATTTTAAGCTACTAGACTGAAAAAGACACAAATTAAGAAACTAATAAGTATATCATAAAATTTAATGCTTAAAAATTCTTCTCATTATGGCAAAATAGCACGCTTTTTGCACAATGTTTCCATTTATTTGAATAAGTTGATTAAAATTAATATAAAATGAAATTGTGTAACATAAATAAAAATAACAGTTTTATCAGTTTGATACATTATAAAAATTACACAAATACCTAAAAAATAAATATGTAAAAGATTTTGGAACAAATGTAAAAATCAACACCAGGGTTGGCATTTATTTTTTCAATGTGCATAGGCAGTCAGCACAGCTACTTGTTAATAAGTAATTTTTGAAATTGACAAAGAGATAACTATAAGAGATAGATAAATAATGTACATTGAAAAAATTTCTTAAGAAGTTAGATCATTCGAATACAGTATACAGAAATAAACCATGTTACCACTTTTCTTGAACACGTGGTATTTTTACTTAAACTGAGTTTAAAAATATATTACATCTATCATGAAAAAAAAAAAAAAAAGAACCAAACGTGGTCAAATGCCTTAAATTACAATACTTATTAGTGATCTTGAAGTTTTTATCATTTTCCTTACTGAATTCAATGTGAAAATGAATCAACACCTTGTATTTCATGATTCAAAACAATAAATACAACTGCTAGACAAGGGGGGGGGGGGGACTGTGCACAATGGATTGGGAATGCTTTCCCTTGTGGGGTGCCACTGGGCACGAGTAGTGGTGCCATTGCTTCACCTAGGGTATCATTATTTCACCCCCTGGAGCACACTGGATTAGGGGTGCCATCTTTTCACCCTAGTTAAGGGTGCCATGCTGGCTCCCCTAGGGGTGTCACCAGTCGGACAAGACTTTCACCCCTAGGAGGTGCCAAGTGTCACCTGTAGTTTTAACAGTCAGGGTTTCACTAATTTCATGTAATTAAAGTTCAGATTTGAAATTAGTCGTATAGGAGCTCTTGCTTTCCCGATCTTTTGTTTCCAATATTAACACTGCCTCTTAGAAACTTGCTCATTTTTATTCGCAAACTATCTCTAACTTCTAAGAGCTTTTCCACTGTGACTAACTCTTTTAAATTTGAGGGATATACTTAAACATTGTCCTCTTTTTAACTTTATTATGCTTTCTTTGTTTGCAAAACACCTTTTTACTAATGTTCTTGTCCAAGTGTCTTTGTCTTGTTTGAAAAAGAAGTTGCTAGAGTTTCATTATTATTCTATTGAAATTCAGAAGTTTCTGCAGTTAGCCAATAACTGTGCCAGACAAACCACATTTGTTTTTAATGATGTTCTTTTACACTCAGTTTGAGAACATGGAATGCGTAGCCACTTTTTTTCCAATTTTGTAACTTAATATGCACTTATTTGAAGAAAAACTCTTCGGTGTATATAAATTTACTTACTGGCTTAGTTATGTGGGTGATACATATGTGTTGGTCCTTTCAGATGTTAATCTTGTCAGATGCTTTCGATAGCTAATTCGACTAACCTATGTATTTAGTTTACTCTCAATAACAATTCATGTATCCGGATAATTTTGTTCTGGACGTAATCGGATAGACACAAATCAGTTTAATCGAGGCAATGTATAAAAGATTTTCCAATTAAAAATAGCTCTAAACATCAATTTCTTTCAATTTTAAAACTAGCGTTTTGTAATTATCAAAAAGCTTTCTTCTTTATCATTCTAATAAATTAATTTAAATAGCGCACGTAACACAAAAAAAATTATGAAAAATTATGAAAAAAAATTATGAAAAATTATGAAAAAAAATTATGAAAAATTATGAAATGTACATTTCTTTGAATGTAGATATAGATATCTGTGAATAAACAAAAGAACAGTGTTCAACAGAATTGAATATCCAACAGTGCCCCTTGTTGGATATTCAATTCAAAAATTCTATCAACATATATAATTGAATGGTACTTCTCTATTATCCCGTCGACCACATTTCATAACAGAAAACTGTAACGCCAAATAAATGGGAGAACGTTGCCATTGGAATATCAAAATAAATAAATTAATTAAATATAAGAATTTAAGGACACAATTGTTATTTAATTAATGAATTAACTAATAAATCAATAAAACATAATGAAAAATACACGCAAATGTCGAATTGAAAACAACTTGATGATTTAAGTGCATTTTTGGCGTTTAATCTTACAGTTTGGTGATAGATTTTTGTTATGGAAAGTGGTCGACGGGATAATAGAGAAGTACCACTTGAATTAATAACCTTAAAAATTTGAAATTTCGTGAATTTCTACATTTTAGGAAATGAGATACGGCTGTAATGGCAATCGCAAATAAGCATAGAACTAAAGTTCCATAATCGGATTCACAGTCAAGGTGATTAATAATTACTTCAAGGGCCGTTGGATCTTATATATCCCACTTAATTGTAATCCTTAAATACCACAATAGTACCAAAATTTTGTAATAAAATTTTTCTTTTATAATTTACGTAAAGAAATTATTTTACTTATTTTCAAATAAATTTCTTCGTAAATCCTGGTCTCAGTCAATCATTTCAACATTTTAGCGACAGAAATACTGTGCCCCTGAAAGGGTTAAATATGAGTGATTTTTGCAACAAAGTAATTGTAGGTGTACTAGAATTCGTACAACGATTAATGTTAACGGAGTTATTTTTCCTGTAATGTACGCTCGCTAAATTGCACTTATTGGTTAAAAAAAATTTCCAGGCATAAGATATCAGCACCTATGTTATCTCAGCCAAAATTTAATGACCCTGTTTATGGAGTTTTTGGTGCCTGAACGCGGTTTTAGCAAGCGTAGATTGTAGGGGCCAGGAAACCCTAGGAATAATAGAAATATTGACAATGTATGTTAAAAATAAGGTCGCTTTTATTACAAAAAAAAAATAGAAACATTATACTGCAGTACTTACTTATATATAAACGTGTCAATTGAATATGTCCATTAAAGTTCATTGTTTTGCTAAAACACTTGTAAACTTACTACAAGGTGAAATGTTTGTGCAGAAAGAAGCTGTGTCATCTCAATCAGGCTGCTCTCCTGAAATTACGACATTTTGTTTCAATGCTACAGAATCTGTATAATACTGCCTGTTGTTCACGTTAAAGTTCAGTTATAATTTCCAAAATACAAGTGAATTCATTGAATTTTCTTAGAATAAGAGATCAGAGAAATACCGTATATCTGCAATTGGTGAAATATTTGGGGGTTAATTGCTATTGGCCGTCCAAGTACTAGCATTTAACCAGGTTGCAACAGGTAATTTTGAATTATTAAGCCTTTAATTGAGGTGGTTAGAATGACAGTGGAGTAAGTCAAAAATTTGAACAATTTAGAGAACCATATTTTCACTGAACGTATATTAATTTCTGTTCAGTATGTATGACAGTCAAATAAGTCATAGTTCACTTAGGGAGTCGCTAGAGGGCAAAACAAGTTGGACCACTCAATGCAACGGCTTTACAACAAGTTTCACAAAATCCTTCATTTCTCAAATTACTAAATATTGACTTACTCCACTGTCATTCTAACCCCCTTAATTATTCAATGTGTTTTACATTCTTTTGCAGAAATATGCTTCCGAATGCAGAAAGCCTACACCATTTTCTGATTACATCATTTTGTATGATTTGTAGACTTTTTCCTGTATGAATGCTTAAAACAAATATCTCTCTAATAATATTTGCATTTATTAATGTGTTCAAAAGTTATATTAAAGATTGTTTTCTCTATTATATTTAGACCCAGAAGCTATTGTTTCTAAGCGTCGGAAATTTGATGATACATCCAGTCGTATAGACTTTCAGTCAAACCCTTTTTGCTCAGTAATACCTGGTATGTAAATAACTTTTATATTGAAACTTTATTTACTTATATGGATGTTGTATTTTATTTGTGTCGGTTTTGTATGTGTATATATTAAGAGGAGCTAGAGATGGAAGACAAAACACATCTGAAATTGTGCTGAGAGTTTGTGTTGAAACCTAAAAATATTACATTACTTGAATTATAACAAATATTTTTCAAAATTCTCTGTATCGCCTCTTCTCTGTAAGACTCTTCTTCGATATGAATAATTCCTGAAGCGCTTTTACAATTCTCAAATGAAATTCTGTAGAGTAAAAATCTAATACTAAAAAAATAAGAAAATCGTAACATAGAAATTATTTAATGTCTATGTCCACAGATTTTTTTCAATGAAAGGCGCGATAGTCTCTAGTCAAGATTTGGAAGGGACATTCTTTATTTTGGCTTAAATGTTCGTCATGATTTGGAGTAATTTTACACATATGTTCTAGTCTCATTAAGACTTGCTAATAAAAAGTTATTGTACTTCTGAAAATTCAATAGCCAGTCAAAATTTTCAGTTTATATACAGTCACTGTCAAAAGTTAAGCACGCAGATGTAAAATGCAGAAAAATCGACAAGTACTGCTTTGATCGACACGAAATTCGGCAGGAAAGTATCAAAAATGTTTATGCATGAAACAAAACAAAGAATTACCTACAAGGATGAAAACATTATTGAATTTTCATACGTTATAAGATGAAGTCATATCGGTGCCATTAACAAAAATATGATTCAAACCAAAACAAACAAACAAAACCGACATTAATAGGCTATGTGAGCACTCCTCAGCTGCATAGAAAGTTTACAGCATGTGACCCTGCTTTCCATGAGGTGATTAACTATCAAGTAATCACCATTCCTCCTGTAGAGTGGTTTGCAACTCTGTGAGAGTGGCTGGGGGCTGGGACACGTGTACACATAGCATGGCCGAGGGCATCCCAAAGATTTGCAATGGGATTAAGGTCGGGTGGGTACGCTGGCCACTCCATACGTGCAATTCCCTTACTCTCCGTATAGTATTCTATGAGGAGAGCACTATTGGTACGCGCATCATCATCCATTAAAACGAAAGCAAGACCAACTGCTTCAGCGTACAATCTCACAGTGGGGTCCAAGACTTTATCCCGATAACGGACAGTCGTCATAGAACCCATTCTAAAGATATGCAGGTCGTTGCGATATCCTAACGAAATCTCTGCCCCACCATGATGTTTCCACCTCAGAATGCATCATGTTCGGTGATGTTCTGAGGCCGATTGCGTGTGCCTATTTCTCTGCAGATCCTTACACGCTTGTCATCTGATTGCAGGGCAAATCTAGATTCGTCCGCGAGCATAACGTTGCCACAATGAGACACAGTCCGATATATGTTGCCGAGACCAATTTAATCAGGCCCTTCTGGATTGGAGGGATAGAAGAACACAAACTCGGGATACCCGGACGTACAGTCCATTCATCTGCAGCCTTCGTATAACAGTAGTGGCAGATAGCTGCAACCATAGATGTCACGCGTGTACAGGTCGCTCTTCCATTCAGCATGGCTAAGACAGCAATATATCGATCATCCCTGGGGGTCGTAACACATGGGCGACTATCCAAAGGTCTTCTGACAACTGTTTGGCTGGTTAGGAATTGTTTCCATAATCGTGAAATTACGGAATGATGAACGCCAAAGAAAAGAACAACATCCGTGATTGATTATCCGCGTTAATGCATTCGACGGCACGCCAACGATGATAGTCTTCCATTTATCTTCTGTAAGTCATAGAAACACATCTGTCTTAAAAATAAAACGTACTAAATACCTAAACACTTTTTATCAGCACTTGCATAAAGCTCCTGTATCCCTTCATAATGATGGCTTCTTATATGACTCCCTTTTTTGAATATTTCTCGGCACGAAATCGTGATTGGCTGTTACATAACATATCTACATATTTCCATATAACTCTGCAGCGAACTGCAGCCTCCAATTAAGATTGGTTTCCGGAAATTAACATTTTCCTCTGTGTGCTTAACTTTTGGCAGTGAGTGTATAAAGAGATGGTAGGTTCTGAAAAATGCAGCTTATTACACATATTCCGTTGCATTCCTGAAAGTTTTAAAGTGTGTTTTATTTGTTTGGAATAACATTAATCTTACATCACATTGTTTATCTGTGTCACTTTATTACATTAAATGAATTTAACTTCATTGGAAAACAAGGAAGTTAAAGCAACTTAATGTTTTACGGTTTGCAACAGTAATTCAGGATTTTATCTATAGATTCGACACAGTCATATAAAAATAGAACCCCAAACACGTTTTAACCCATTAATAATTGGTCTAATTTTTGTTGTGGCGATTTTCTTTTAAATGAGATAAATAATGAATTATCCCATTCTGTTGAGAATTTCTCCCAAATTTCGCTTACTCTATAATCTCCACATCTTTTGACTAATTCCCAGTCCTACAATAATGTACAATCTTGGAAAAAATGTGAACACCTCCTACTAACTCTACAACAAATTACAGAAGAGGGAAGTTACTGGTACCAAACGATTGGAGAAAAATTCTACTTTTAAGTGATGCATATAAAATTCTCTTAGGGGGACATCTAGATATCAGAACAAACTCAAACTTTGTTTTTTTCAATGGCAAGACCCAATTTTGATTAGATAATTTAAATTTTCAGTTGAAACCATGCGTAGATACCAAATTTTATAAAGTTCCAACGATTAGTTTCAGAGAAATTAATTATTTTAGAATGAGCATATTTTAGGTAGCTGTATCCAAATTGAAGTTCGGTACTCGATTGCTGAAATGCTACAGAATGACTAAGTCATTTATATTAATGTATTGTTTCTTGCCAATATGACCCTTTTATTCACTTATTATGTTTCGGGTGTTGTTATATACGGTAAAATCCTTTTCAATATTCATTTTATAAGGTTTACAAGAATTGAATTATCTGATTAAAATATATATATATATAGTGTTATCTCCGATTAACATAGTTTTCGAATATGTTAATGTGATTGGAGTTTCCTAGTTGTTTTTATAATGGTTTTTCTGAGATTTTGAATTTATTGTACTCGCTCTTTTCTAAATTTATATGTGAAGAATATCAACAAATACAAAATTTAGAATAAAAAATAATATGAAGTAGTACAAGAAAATGGTGTAGAAAAAAATCAGACAATCTTTTCATTCTGAATATAAATCTTAACTCGATTGATAATGGCATTTTTTTATATTTCAGAATATACGCAACACATATACATTTATAAGAAACTTTATTTCAAACAAATATGCCGCAAAAAGTAGATTTATTAGACTGGAGAATAAGATAGAAATTCAATTAAAGGTTACAAAAATAATGAGTAGGATTTTTTTCTAAGGTAGGACTTTGTTAATTTAAAATAAAAGCGAAAAAATATATCTCATGCAAATACGATTTACGTAATTTTAATATTTTCATAAAATTTTTTTAAAGCAGACGAAGAGAAGGAAAAAAAATCTTATTTAAATCAACAATAAAATGAGTAAAATATTCTTTTTCAAATTATGCTTTTCTGCACATCACAAACGGCCCCTTAAACCAGCAACTTGCCAGTTTTTAAGCATCATTTGAAAACTACTAGGAAGAGAAGTTTGAAATTTTGTATGCGCATAAAGCAGGACATAAGAAATATAAATCCACTAAAAAATGGTAGGTTGCAATTCATATTTTTTTAGAATAGCAATTTCATAATTCATATTATAAAATTATAAAAATTACAAATCCAGCGTATTTATGTTTGGGTGTTTTAGTATTATAACCAAACAAAAAATTAGCACATTAGGATTATAATTTTAGGAGATAAAAATTTGAAAATATAAATCAACATTAGAAGTTCTAAATTGTGAATGTTTATAATTCAAAAACGGATCCTCCAAATGACTTGAAATTTAGTATCTAGACATAGTTTGTGCCAAAGATTTAAAATATCGTGTCGAAATTGGGTTTTCCCATTGACAAAAACAAAGTTTGCGCTTGTTTTGATACGTAAATGGCCTCTAAGCAAATTTATATACATCATTTACAATTAGACTTTATTTTCAATCGTTTGCTACCAGTAATTTTCTTCTACAATAATTTGTTGCAGAGTTAGTGGGAGCAGGTTGTTCACTTTTTTTCCACGACTGTACAATATTTAAGAAATTTTGCATTTTACTCGTTAAAGTAAAAGTCACAAAAAGAGCTACATCCTTCATTATCATTCATTTTACATATAGTAGACCAACTGAATGTCATTTGCAACAAGAAAAATTTACCAGTAGATAACTGCCTTACAATATCTATCTATCTATCTATATATCTGTACATATATCTATATATCTATACAGGGTGTCCCAGGATTATTGGGACAAACTTTAAGGCGAGGTAGGAGACATCACAAGGGTTCAGATTTGCATAGCAATACATGGTCAGTAACGTCATGGGAAAGTAGTATGACAGGTACAAGAAACGAAGAGACACAAAGCTGAGATCATCTGAAATAATTTATTGATCATAGATATTACATGTGCTGCGGTAGATGATATGATAAAATGTCACAAAAGATGTTCAAAGTTTCCACAATTGCTAGTGATGCATGCATAACACCGTCGGACCAGGAATTGGCAGACTCGCTCAAATAAACCTGGATTTTGTTGGATATCCGCAGCAGCACAGATGAGTCTTGCAACCAGATCCATATCGTAATCCACAGACGTAGCGTACACAGCACTTTTCAAAGCAACCCGAAGAAAGAAGTCTATTCTGCTTAAATCAGGAGAGTGTGGACCAATCCATCGGTGACCAAACACCGGATTCAAATGTTCACGAACACATCTGCCATAATGGGGAGGTTCCCCCATCATGTTGAAACCACATATGGCGTCTGACATGTTTGGCATAGTGTCAAGTAAGCTTGGTAGCACATCTTGCAAAATAAATGAGATAATATACGGATGTTAGAGGTGCTGGCAACAAGTAAGGTTTCCCCCAGTGCTCTTGTGAACAACACCACCTAACGGCGAACGAAGCCGTTTCAGACCATGGGTTGCTGTGCAAATCTGAATCCTTGGGATTTCCCCTACCTCCCCTTAAAGTTTGTCCCAATAATCCTGGGACACCCTGTATATCTATATATAAATTATTTTAAAACACAGACGACATCTCGAAAGTTTGTACGCAGGATATATAGTCTTATGTTTATAATTATAAAAATTGATCAAACAGGTATATTCACGTTAATGTCGTTTTCGAATTTAAAATTCCTTCATTTTAATTTTTATATAACACAACAAATATTTGATAAAAACATTTGATACTTGAAAGTAATTTTATTATTCTAAGTATTTAATTTTTATTTATCTTTGTCAATGTGTTTATGACTATAAGGCAGTTAGAAACACTTTTCTAAAAAAGTATTGGAGATAATTTCTTTAAATCTTACATAAAGGTAAAGAAACACGTAATTTAATAAGAAGAAGCACCATTTTTCATTTATCTCTAAGAAAAGTGAATTTAAATAATATTAATTAATCATTCACAAAATCATTGAACATTTTTTAATGTACAGTGCGTGTAAAAACTTTAAGGACAGCAAAAAAAAAAAAAAAAAAAAAAATTGATAACTTTCAAATCATATGAAAAAATGTTTACTATAATGTGTATCATAAAGTTGAAAAGCTAATAAAAAGTCATCAAAATTATCTGTAAGTATCTTATTATGAAAATAAAGTAATTAAACAAAAAAACTATTTCTGCTTGTGTAAAAACTTCAAAGAGTGCAAAATAAATACAATACAGTAATGAAGAAACAAATACTTTATATGTTGTGAACCCACCGTTGCTTTTAATGACCGCAAATATTCTACCTTTCATGGAAATATTAATTTTTGGCACAGTTTGGAACTAGCTTTGTACCATTCACCTTCAATCGTAGATCTAAGTTCTGAATCTGAGAAAAAATGCCTTCCATTTGATAAACTCGTCTTTCTAGATCTCCCCGCAAGTTCTCGACAGGGTGTAGATTAGGACTTCTGGTTTGCCATTGCAAAACTTCCATATTTTTCTTCTGGAGACAGTGTTTTGTCCTATGGCTTGTGTGGATATGCGCATTATCTTGCTAATAAATCCATTTTTGCCCCTGCTATAGTGTTGCAACTGGTGAAAGATAGTCAGAAAGAGTTTTTAGATATGATTTAGATTTATTTTTCCTGAAAGAAATGTACATGAGCCCACATCGTTAAACGAAAAATGTCATAATGGTCCGCCACCTAATCGACGTTTTAAAAAGATCATGCCAACAATAAACTAAAATCATGCCAACAATACTTCCAGCTATCTGAACCATCTTAGTTCCAACTGTTTTCATCAGAGAACATGCAGCCTTTTGTCGTCCCAAATCATCAACTGTCTTGCACACTGTAAACGTTGGGTTTTGTATCTACTTAGTAACGAAGGTTCACACAATTTTGCAAGGTATTGGAAATTCCCTGATAGAGTAATTGTATTGCAGATTGTTTTCTTGCACACATTGAACCGAGTCATTCGTAAAAATTTCTTTACTTGAGTATTTTCCAGTTGATATTAATATAAAAAGTTTTCTTTCATCTCTGGGGGACAAAGCTTTTAGCGTTCCTCGAGCGTTTTTATTCCATACCTTAAACTTTTTAATCTGAAAAAATTGTTGTTGACGGTTTTAAGTCTTCCTACCTTTTTTGCAATACACCGACAAATCATTCCTGACAATGAAAAAGATTCAACAGCACCTTTTTTCATATTCAGTCAGCTTACTTGATTTTGGCATCGTTAAAAAAATAACAAATCTCATAATAGAAAACCTCATGAAAATTAATATACACAAGAGTTTTTAAAATGCAAATAAATAAAAATTACATATAACATTTCTATCAAAAAGTAGTGCTGTCCTTAAAGTTTTTACAGAGGCAAAAATAGTGGTTTTTTGCATAATTATTATTTTTTCACAATAAAAAGCTCACAGATACATTTTGTTGTCCTTTATATAAGTATTTTAACTTTATGATCAAAATTAAATTCCCATTTTGATTATCTCAGTTTATATTTATCAAAATTTTTACATTTTTTTGCTGTCCTTAAAGTTTTTACATGCACTGTATTCTTTAATATCTTCTGTAATATTATAAAAGACATTCATAATTTCAGATGGTTTTAACGAGACTGATTAGTTATACGATTATGCAAAATTTTAAAACTCTAGTTTCAACATATTTTGTACAATGAGTTCCTGAACATGTAAAAAAGTTCATTCTGAAGAAAACATAATTAAAGATTTATACATATATGCGTGCCCGTGCAGATTCAGTTTTAACTTTTACTTCTCATTTTACAAATTTGCCAACTTTCAAAATGTATTACGGGGACAGCGGACATTAAAAACGAAATCTTTTAATTTTCAATGGATTCATATGAAAATTGGTAGACATATTAATGGTAAGCTCAAATAGTTATATTCAAAATTCGGTGTTAAAATTATTCAGTTTTTAAATTTTTAAAATAACGAATGATTGTCATATTTCAAAATGTGCCATGCGCATTTCTTTTACATAAAATATGACAATATTTATTTATGAGATGTATTTTATACATCAGAATGGACGTTGGCATGAATTGTAAAAGTTCGCTGAATATAGAAGCAGAAAAAAAATATTTTTATAACTATGCCTTGTTTTTTCAAAAAATATAACTATATATTTCCATATGCATACAACTTTTAACACTAAAAACCCCTGAAATGAAATTTTTTATGCTAACATTTATTTATTATGGTATAGCCTATATACAGTATAAATTTTAAAATAATCTGATCATTAGGAATGCGCGTGAAACGTTTCAAAATTTAGAAATGTGCGAAATTTTAAATTTTGAGAAAACAGCATTTAAATAATAAAAACTGTATGAATATATAGAGTTTTTTCAAATACAAAAGCTTATAGCTCTGTGAAGAAGCGTAATAATTGAAAAATAATTTTTGCATTATATAAATTTGGGCGTCTAGTTTCATAATTCTCAAAATAAAAAATCAATTTTATAGTCGAATTTCGTAATTTTGGATGTCCCCTGTCCCCTTAAAATTTAAAACAAAATTCAGGCAGTTGATGGCATAGCGTTTATAATAAATTTATGCAAAACATTTTGGACATGATTTTTTTCCACCCAAAAAATAGTTATTTAATAATTCCTCTCTATATGTATTAGTAGAAAAAGAAAAAACAGGCATCAACTAACACAAATCTTAAAGTGGGAAAAACATATATATTGCGATTATAAGTCTGATTAAGCAATAGATTTATAAAAATATTCTGCAATTAGAAATGTATGTTTAAGTGAAAATACATAATCCTTTTCTTTTGCTTAGCTGATATCCCTCCAAGAACTCTGAAAACTGCAGTTAGAAGAGAAGCTGTGTACGACAATGGTACGCACTTTCATGCACATTTTTATTCTAATGTATACAGAACAGAATCTGTTTGTAACAAGCTCTTTTTTACATTACCATTTTTTTATTATTTTGAGATAATTAATACGTTAGGAATATTACATGTATAATTCAATGAAAAAAATATCACTAATTCTTCTTCCATATTAAAAGGTGTTATTTAATAATTTTAGGCTGTTTTCTTTACTTGTATAATCAGGCATTAGTTAGGTTAAAATCTTTAATACGTGAATAAACACTGATAAATTTGAATGGCAAGAAGATTATATTTTTAGAAACAGATTTAAAAAATATTATCTTATTAGAAACATTTGCTTAGATGTAAGTACAGATAAATGTTTCTTTTACTTGTTGATATCACTTCAAGAAATGTGGAAAGTAACAGCTATAACAAAAGCAACGTACAACAATGTTAATCAGCTTTCATACACATTGTTTCCTATTATGGAAAGAAGGAGTTTATAATGAGCTTTTTTTACATGTTTGACGTTTCTTTTATGAACATATATTAATTTGCACATATTAAGTAAACAAAAATTATTAAATTTTTTTCATCAACAATTTTTTATTGTCACAAAAATGTTACTTATTAATTGTTGACTCTTTTCATTACCTGAAAATGTAAGCATGAACTAGATTAAATCAAATTAAATTCCTTACTATGCGAAGAAAGCTAGTAAATTGGTATTAAAATATGAGTATATTTTTAGCAATAGATCTACGAAAGATTTTGTAACTAAAAATGCCTATTTAAAGTATAATATAATATTTGTTTCCAGTTGATAATACACCATAAACTATAGAAAATTCAGATAGAAAAAAAGCAGCATGCGACAATTGTTCAAGTTTCCGTACATATTTTTTATCCCAGTATGAAAAGAAATGACATTCCTTTTTAATGCGCTTTTCTTAAATGTTTGCTATTTTTCTTAAAAGAAAATTTAATAAATTGGAAAAACTCTAAGAAATGGATACTCAAATTCCACGAAATTTTCTTCGTTTTTAGCGAAACTGTTTCCTGAGAAATGCTCCGACCGAACATTTCGGCAAATCGAGTAAATTTGCATCCTCAAAATTATCTGAAATTAGTTTCGTCAAAATGTTTCTTCGAAAGTTAAAAAAAAAAAGGTTGGTGGTACCATCTATTGGAGATTTTAGAAGCATCTTTAAGTGACTGGGGGAAAAATAATACCACTTTTCACAAGTCTTCAAGGGGATTCGACGCCCGACTCTTACTGTGGCAGACGAACGCTCTGACCACGTAGCCAGCGGGACTTCGGATGAATTTGATTTTAAATGTATCTACGGGATGTTGATGTGTGTTTATATTTTTAAAAAGCAGATTTTATTTTTATCGGTGCTGTTATAATTTCTGCATGTTTTAATTAATAAGGCTAGATTATTATTATGGTTTTTCTATGGTTAATAAATAATTAGAATATGGCTTGATTAATATAATTTATTAGAGAAATTTCCTTTGTTCAATGAATTATTAAAATATGGTGTAGTTAATTTGTTGATCAGAAATAATTAATTTTGAAGTGCATATTTTGGAGGCGAGTTCATCAATTTTAGCCGATAAGATTACTGTTTATAGAGGGGAAGTGGTCAGTTATGCATATTTTTAATTTGATTGTTATATAAATATATTTCTGAAATAAAAAAAGAGCTCCTAAAATTTTGATTTTTTTTTCTTTAACCATTGGGAAAATGGTTGTTGCTTTCGGTCGAAAATGGACCAAATGATGTTCGCATGTATTTTAACCGAAATTCTGTAACTTTAGAAAAATTTATCTTTGAAGAGGCAATAGAAATGCATAAAATCGTTACAAAAATGTTAAAGTTACAAAAAGGATAGACGCAAATTATCAGATATAAAAAATAAAGTAGAAATTTAGTAATTTCGTGTTATAGCGGCCCCCAAGGAAGAAATATTTTTGTTTCTGTTTTCATTAATATATTGGGTTGGGTTGGGTTGATTATTGACATCCAATTATCTACACTTGTGATATAGGCCCGGGGGGAGTGCCCTTCGTGGGGGTCTTTCTAAGGGAACCTAACCCGTATTTACGCATGGATAAATCCACGGCTCGAAGAAAACCACGAAAACTCCGAACGATTAGGCCGACGGGCGCGATTGGGATCGAACCTAGCACCTCCCGTCTACCAGCGTCGAGAGCAGAACCTCTCAGCCACTGGTGGGGCCATTAATATATTGTAAATTTGGTACTTTCGTGTAATTTTTTTTTTGTTTTTTTTTTTGAACGATTTTGTAACAACAAAATTAATCTGGCCGGGAATGGGGATACATTTTTGTCAAATATTTGAGATTTTTCATTTCATTAAAAATCACTTAAATTTTAGACGAAATGACTGTCAAAAATGTTGAAATATAGCTCAAGAATTGCGTAATCATCAAAAGTGAGAGTTTTATTTTTGACAGCGACGAAACATTTAAATGTACACTAAAAACACTTTCTATTTTGCTTAAAAGACGTCAACATAAACCTTAAAGATGTTAAAATTTAAAATTTACATTTTTCGATTTGTTCATCAGAATATATACGTCATCAGAATATATACAAACCACAAATACAATGTACATAAAAAACGAGAGATTAAATTAATTACAAATTAAAAACCAGAGAGTCTGAACAGTCACTATGTGAAAGAAAGTACAACGCCCTCTATACTTTTAATTTTAATTCCGAAAATTTGGGTTGAGTGGTTGAATAATAATGGAATGCGGTCTGTAGATGAATCTAAGAGCGGTGTTAAAATGATGATGATGACGGTGATGAATCTAAGAGGGCGTTGTACCTTCTTACACATAGTGACTGTTCAGACTATCTGGTTTTTAATTTGTAATTAATTTAATCTCTCGTTTTTTATGTACATTGTATTTGTGATTTGTATATATTCTGATGACGATTTGATGAACAAATCGAAGCATGTAAATTTTAAATTTTAACATCTTTAAGATTTATGCTGACGTCTTTTAAGCAAAATAAAAAATGTTTTTAGTGTATATTTAAATGTTAATTCTAATGGACGTATTTTGACTCTCCACTTTATTTGAAATACACTATATTGCCAAAGGTGACCGGTCACTTGCGATTTTACACGTTTTGTTAACTATCTAGAAAAATACATGAGGAATTAACCTGGAACTGCAGGTGTGTAAACAGCATAGTATAGGTTATATATTTCCACGAAGATTTTTTCCCGAAACCCCATAGGAGACTGTCAACAAATTAAAAAAGAACGAATATCTCTTGGATAACCCTGTAAAAACTAATGTAGCAAAGGCGTTCAAACTCAAGATTATTAATAAGTGGCTTATTGTAATATTCTGTGTTCATTTGTATGAGGATAGCATGTATACTCGTAGAGAAATTAAGGTTTTTATAAAAACAGTCACAAATTTCGCCTAGTTTTTTGATTATCAACCGAAACTTTAACCGAAACTTTTCTGTGAAGAGTACAAAAGTCCATAGATGTTTAGTCCGGGTAACGTTCACTCTTGCCCAACGTAAACGGTCACCTCTGTTTCGTCTATTGAGAGGGACACTTACAACGTGTTGTCCTGTATAGATTCCTTGATTGTAAAGACGTCTGCTCATCGTGTAGCAGATGTTGTCATTGCTGATGATCTTAAATGAGCTGAGTCACAGCTAATGTGGTTATTAGGTGATGATCTAGCTCTTTCGGCTCGAAAAGGCTAGAAAGTGATCTTGCGCAGGCGTTACAATCCTTAGGTTGCCTAGAACATGTCTTATTGATACTAAATGCTTTTATTCAAATTTATCCCATGTATTTGGACAACACTATACGAGACCCATGAAGACGTCTAGCAGGATCGGCTTGTGATAACTCCATTTCTATCCATTCAGTTGCCCGCAATTTTAACGAAATCTTCTAGACATGGCCAGAAATATCTTAGTACCAACAATCGAATATTTACAAGCATAAAGAAAATTCCACACAAATTGGGACATTTGCAGTTTCATGCGACTGTCATATAAGTGTCCAATTCTTTAAAAAAATAGTGGTGGGTTAAATTGTTTTATAAGATATTTTATTCAAGTCACTTATGATAATTCATATATGTAGATAATATCTTTACCCTTATTTTCATTCTTTTAATCATGAGCGTCAAAAAACTATTTGTATCTTTACTTTGGAAGCCACTGTATATTATCATTTTTATTTTTCTAGTTGATATCACTCCAAGCGCTAAGCAAAGTACACTTACAAAACAAGCTACGTACAATAATGGTAAGAAGCTTTCATACATATTTTTGTCCTAGTATAGAAATAAGAAAATTATCTTTCTAATGATTTTTTTTATTTGTTTACAAGTTTTCCAATATTTTTATTTAAAGAAAATATCTTAATTTGTAACTATTTATTTTAAAAAATATTTTTAAAGATATATATTTTTAAAATATTTATTTAAAACATTTTTTTTCTTTACTGATTCTTCATCGTCTCAAAAGCTGTTATTTAATAATTGAAAAAAAAATCAGGAATCATCTAAATTATGATATTTAATGCGCAAAGAAAAATAGCTGAATTGGGTTAAAAAGGGTACATATTTAGTAATAATTTTCAGAACAAAAATTCAATTAAAATTTGTTGTTCAGAAAAATGTCTGTAATATTTTCTTACAGGTAGCGTAAGAAAAGAATTGCATTCATGATTTTTTAAAAAAGACTATGAAAACCTGGTGTATCTTTATTTTGAGGTGAACTGAAACCAAAATTGTTAATTTTACTATAATTTAGTTTGTATGTGCGCATATATGTAGGTAATTCCTAAGGATTTCAACGTCCCCAAACCTTGATTTTAGAGTTTTTACGATATACAAGTACAGTGGATAAAAAAAACGGCATCCCCATACAATTTTATAGCCAAATTACACCAATATGATCTTTTGTATCACAAATAAGAATGCAAAATTTTAAATAGGGGTCGTTTACATAATACAAATTGTACCAACATTATTTTTTTAATGATAATACTTATTTCTGACACATTTACAGTGGCGGTCAAAAGTTTCCGGTCAGTTAGTTTCTTTGATTTATTTCCAGACCGTTTCAGCGACGAAGAAGCGCAATTGCTCCAAAAGTTAGGAATATGCAAATGACCTTTGATCACGTGATCATTTTGTTTGGATACTGAAGACAATTGATGCAAAAGGGAGAAATTCGAAATTTGCGTGCAAAAGTTTCCGGCCATACCTCATTCGTTAGTTTTTGCTATCGGTAAAATATTGTTTTGGCCGTGTTTGCTAATTAATCAACGTGAATAACGTAATTTAAATTAAAACATGAACAGTTCATTAATTATTGTTCTTAAACGAGTGATTTGTTTGTCGCTAAAGGACCAATCCTCTCCTGAGATTTCGGCAAAGTTATCGATCGGAAAATCTACTGTGAACGATATTTAAAAAATATATAAAGATGGTCTGGGAGACCCCGGAAAACGACTATTCGTGTGGACAGAATTATCAGGAGAAAAGCAGTTGATGACCCGCATAAAAATACCACTGCAATATCCCGCAATTTACGGAGTGAAAACATTGCTAAAATAAGTCGGTCTAACGTGTCGAGACGCTTACAACACGTAGGAATTTATAGAAGAATCGATTCTACTTTCACAAGTAAACACAAGTGACTTTCACAAGTCGTTCTTTCACAAGTAAAACCAATCAGAGTACCCGACTGACGTTTGCCAAGGAACACAAAAACTGGTCAACTGAAAACTGGAAAAAAGTACTATTTTCCGATGAATCGAAGTTCAACCTTTTTGAGGAGTGATGGCAGACACTACGACCGATGACCTAAAAACAAAAGATATGATTCGAGGTATGTTATTCCTACAATGAAGCATGGCGGAGGACACGTTATGCTGTGAAGAGCATTTTCTGGAAAAGGTGTCGGTCCGTTAGTTGAAATCCGCGGCAGAAAAGTATGGTGAAATGTATAAGGATATCTTGCAAGATTCTTTGCTGCCTTCTTGAAGGACAAATTGTGGTCGCAACTATTTGTTTCAGCATGATAATAACCCAAAGCGTACATGCAAATTCGTCAAGCAGTGGCTTTCGTACAAAAAAATACGCTTCTGAAATGGCCATCCCAATCACACGATCTGAATCCAATAGGAAAGCTTTTGAACGAACTTGACAAACGTGTGCGGAATTATAAATATTCTAATTCAGCAGAATTTTCCCCAAAATTGCAAGAAGAGTGAAAAAAAAAACTTACCTTAGATGATCTTCAACCGTTCATTCGATCGATTCCACGTAGCTGCACAGCAGTACTTATTGCTAAAGGTATGACAACAAAATACTAATTGTAAATTTTGTTGATCACTGTTATTTTCTATTATAATACCATTTTTTCCAAACTTGCCAAGATGGCCGGAAACTTTGGTGAACATGCGTTTTCTTTGGAAATAAATTTTGTCAGTTAAATTTAATGATATTTATTTGTTATTCCATAAATAAGTTATTAACTATTATGTCAGTAAAATGTAAAAGTATCACTTTGAGATTCCTCTTCATATGGATATACTTACAAATTAAAAAAAAAATGTATGCTGTCCAGAAACTTTTGACCGCCTCTGTATATCAAAGCAGCCAAAAAAAGGGTACAGTTTATATGCTTTTCCTGAATCTTAATCAAGTTAAAACATGAAAAAGTTTGAATTTGCTAATGTTAAATGACAAACTTTAACACTAACATTCGAAAAAGTATCGAACTTAAACGTCTCCATTTTAATAAGATTCAAAAAATTGACCAAAACAAACTGCAAGCACATTTTTAAAAATTCAAACACATATTTTTATTTATGAAATTCATTAATAAATTCAAATTTAAAAGTGTTATGAATTATAAAATGCGTACGTTTTTGTGTAAAACGAATCATATAGTATTTCAGTAATCAAATTTTAATATTTCAGACATGTTTCTATCTTAACATATACACTCGTTTTTAAAAGAAAAAAAATTATATTGAGTCATTCTATCGTTCTATCAAAAATTTAATTGATTTTAATACAAAGATATTAGCATTGGATAAACTTTGGTGAATTAGAAACATCACTCGAAGTACAAGAGAAATCATATAGACTCTCTCACCCAGATCGTCTTTTTAAAAAATAACAAAAATGTCTGATGAAGCATGCAAAATAAGTTTTGCTTGAAACACGCTAATTTCCAGAAAGTGGGCAATAAATGAAAGTTTTTCATAGGCTTAAATCTTACATTTTCCATTTTACAGCCATTTTATAATAACACATATCAGTTACTATAGAAGGTCTCAATCTCGGTCACCAAGTTCGAAATTTGAGGCTTTGGATCAAAGTAATTCATTAAAAAACCTTGGTAATAAATATATAAATATCTATATATAACTATATGTATAAAAACACAAAAGTTTAACAAAGAAAACGAAAAGCAATGTACGCAACATAATTGCATACAAATACATAATACTTTTAAAAACACATGAAAAATTTATTTTAACTTGAGTCATCTACATAGCTGTAAAAATATAAGAATTATTATTCTTTTTAATTACATCATCTTATATGACATACTTTCTATATTGAGCAAATCTCGACATAAAAAATAACCGATTCAACACTTACTGAATCCATTTATTCCAATATAAATTTTGAAAAATAATGCAAGTTTAAAAATTATAATCTTTATATTTCTTATATCAATGTAAATTACTTGAAAAAAATAACGTTTTAATGATTTTATATGCAAAAGTATTACGTATATGGCTGTCAGGAGGATAATGTTAAAAAAAACTGATAAATGGTGCTAAGTATTAGCGAGATAAGTCATACGTGGTACTTTTCACACTGCCCCATTTCTTTATTGGTTGGTTATATAAAAGACCTTAATAAAGGTGACCGAGAGGGACATTTATGCTTCACAGACCCATTATCCTAGCAGTCCCTTATTGGCTGTCAAGCCATAGGTGGTGCACATGATCTTCAGAGTAGGCAGTTGCTGATGTGTGCATTTTGTTAGTGAGCGACTAATTTATGTTTGTTGCTTCAAAAAAAAAATAATACTACTTTGGCAGAGAAAGGTCTACCATCACTGTAGTTTGAAGTCTCCATCTGAGGGTGCTTTTCATATGGCATGCAGTATCACCGTAAAGTCTATAAAAATGGTCCAAAACCATACTGTGATAATTGTATTACATATGAAGAGTTTCCTCGTATGGAAGCTTTATGTAGACACTTTTCTGCTACAGTAGTGGTAGCCTTTTTGGTTCAGGTATGAGACTTTAAGTCACAGTTCACTAAAAAAACACTAGACGAACTAAAAAAAAAAAAAAAAAAAAATAGATGTTTGTAAAGGCAAAACATGTTTATAAACATGTTTACAAAAACATGTTCATAAAACATGTTTCTAAAAACAATATGTTTATACAATATGTTTATAAAAACAAAGTTTCTTTTTCTGCCACTGATTTTTGAAACGTTTCCGAGTAGATTTTATAGCGTATTAATCAATTTTCAAAACCCAGAACACAGGTTCTTAGGATGCTATTAATTCTCAAGTAAACAATTTCATGTTCAACAAATATGTTTTACAGAAAAACATAACAAAATTAACAGCTTTAACCTTAGCATTAAAACTAATATTATTGTGTTACTCTTGTATGTTTAAATTCAATTACGCAATTAAAAATATTTAAATGAAAATTAAAATACTAAAAATCGATATTTAAAATTTAGAAAACTGATTAATACACTATAAAAACTGCTCACAAACGTTTCAGAAAATCTCTTTCAGCAAATGAAACTTTGTTTTGATCAAAAATACATTGGTTTCTGAAGTTTTTAATAACAAAAAACGGTTTTTTTGGAATCATGGGTAACTTGTAAAAGGTTTTTATATATTTTCGTTTATGGTTATATTATATTATCGTAGATTTAAAAACATTTCTTTTATTTTACTATGCACTTTAATGATCAAGTGCATCACGTATGGTTTATATCACTCTTACATAGCGCCATCTAAAAAACTTATTTTTTGTCAAACCTTCCCCTCTGAGCCATCCTGTATATATTTATGTGGCTTATTTTGCTTATTGATGCGTTTATTTTAGCTTTGTATTGTTCACTCAAGGATGCGTTATGTTGACTGTTTTTATTTTTCTGTGTGAAACACACTTAGCAATGAAACAATTTTTTTTGTATAAATTTGCAGCTTTGTGTCGAGTTTAATCTATTTAATCTTACAGGCATTGTGAATCAATTCTATCTAAGATGTAATCCTGGAAGTAAATGTAATCCTCTTCCTTCTGTGTCTGTTCTTGGAAATGGCGGTTATGTTCAAAACGGATCATTATTTTGCGATAATCTTGAAAAGCAAGCTTCAACAACAACCCGAAATCCAAATATCTACCAACTAGTTGATCGTGTATGTCCTGCTGATTCTGAAAATATTCAATTAAATAAAGCTATAGCTTTCGAAGATCCTCATGAAAATGATATGTTTGAAATGCTAAGCAAAGATGTAGTCCCAAACCAAAATGATTCAAATGAAAATATGAGTAGCATTTCTGTAGATACCGATGAAATTATTAGTGGTCTTAATTTAATTTTTGACTTTATTGATGGGAAAACTGCTGATGCACCAATGTTATTTCAAAACAAAGCAAGACTATTATTAAACAGCGATGCTGGAGATCTTGCAGATGATTGTGTAGATATGCTAAGCGGTTTAAGTTTAGATTCACATTCAAAGGATCTAGATGTAACTATGAGGGACCAGGCAAAAGATTCCTTTTCAGAAGCTGTTGGAATTAGTATTTATGTTAGTTCATAATAAAAACATGGTATTTAAAGAAACTGACTTAATGTTCCAAGATGTTGGAGTGGTTGTAGTGCGCCTTCATTTTTGGTTTATCACAAAAAGTATTTTATTTTATAATTTGGATAATATGTTACATGTAGTATTTCCTCTAAAGTATTTGTTATCTTTTGATTTTATTACAGATAATACTATTACCTAAATGCATGCATCACTGTTGATATTGCACTACGTGCTGTGTAAAAAAAAAGAATAAAACAGCTTTAAAATATAATCTTTCTCTACTTTTCTGAGATGGATATAACATGTTTTCATTCCCTTTTTTCATTCATTTCATAAAAGTTTGGCTATCGCAAAATCGATACGCACTTATTTTATTAAGTCTAATCTACTAGTGAAAAATCGCGTATTGTATAAGAATGACATATGCATGCGGTGTTGTCGAATACCGACAATCTTGTAAAATTTATTTGGCTCATTCAATGAATGAAAACGTGTCCTTATTCTGTGACTAAAAGGAAATTTAACATTTGTGATAAGATTTCTCTTCCTACTACACGATATTTGACACATTAGAAAGGAAAAAGTTTTTGTTCACCACCTGTTACACTTATTTCAAGGCTAACACAGCACGGTTTTGCAAATTTAAGATTTGTGATAAGATTTCTCTTCCTACTACACGATATTTGACACATTAGAAAGGAAAAAGTTTTTGTTCACCACCTGTTACACTTATTTCAAGGCTAACACAGCACGGTTTTGCAAATTTAAGATTTGTGATAAGATTTCTCTTCCTACTACACGATATTTGACACATTAGAAAGGAAAAAGTTTTTGTTCACCACCTGTTACACTTATTTCAAGGCTAACACAGCACGGTTTTGCAAATTTAAGATTTGTGATAAGATTTCTCTTCCTACTACACGATATTTGACACATTAGAAAGGAAAAAGTTTTTGTTCACCACCTGTTACACTTATTTCAAGGCTAACACAGCACGGTTTTGCAAATTTAAGATTTGTGATAAGATTTCTCTTCCTACTACACGATATTTGACACATTAGAAAGGAAAAAGTTTTTGTTCACCACCTGTTACACTTATTTCAATGCTAACACAGCACGATTTTGCAATATAAACAGCGATAAATTGAAAATATTCCAACTAATTGCATATATTAGAAATAATTGATTAACATATTGTAACGAATTGCAAAAAAATATTTAAACTAATTTGTTGATAATTAAAATTTATGAATAAAATAATGAATGATACATTGAAATGATATATTGATATATTGTTGCTGTACTCACATAAATATTGAATGTAGTTTGTCTATTCTCATAATTTATTTTTCAGAATTGTAATAATTTGTGAATATAAATATGTAAATACTACCACTATGTTAAAAAATATGCTAAGATATATTTTAGCATAGAACATAGTTTGTTCAGAATTATTATAATTTATGAAAACATTAAAACTTAGTTGTTGAAATGATGTATTGAAATACTGTCACTGTGTTCTGGAAAAATGTAAGTAACGTACATTAATCCAACATTTGCCACTCTTCCTCAAATGTTGATCCGGAATTGTTATATAGCATCCGCTTTCTTAAAATTTATATTACAATTTGCAAAATAGCTGTATTTTTGTTCTTTCATGGATAAGATTTATAATATATTCATTTATATATACACTGCTGTCCCTAAATTAAGGGACAGTGACTGTGCAATTTTGCTTTTTACACGGTTTGTCAAATATCTACTGAAAATTTTGACAAATTGTTCTTGAATTTCGAGGATGTAAGGCACATGTTTGACTTCCAAAACAGTAGAAACAGTATACTGCAATTAAAAAATCAATATATTGAATATTTCATGAGATATGAGCATTTGTATAATCCAATACGCTGTTAAAAATTTGCAGCAAACTTTCCAGTCATTTGACCGTTTTTGTAGAAAATGGTTACATAACCTTAATTTAACTCTATTATGACCATAATATGAGCAATAATATGCTCAGAATAGAATTAAATTACGGTTATGTAACCGTTTTCTACAAAAACGGTCAAATGACTGGACAGTTTGCTGCAAATTTTTAACAGTGTATAATTCAATGGGATTTCCCTTCGAATTTGTCTATTATCTCACTTTATTGTTGGTATCTTTCAGAGTTTTCATGATATTTGACTGGTCTTTTTATATGCACTACTCTATAGAATTGACTACCAAATCATGAATAAAATCCTTTGGTGTAGTTCGCGCATACACAGTTATAAATTATTTCATACAGATTAAAATGATTATTTTTTTTTTCTCGCGCGCGTGCCTTTTGCTATCTTCGATTAGTTTTTAATTTAACTTTGATGGAATAAATGAGATGATATTCTGGCTTGATTAATATTGTTTGCAGTTATTTTTAATCCTTACTATTTCTTTAGAAGTTTAAACCTGGATCTAAAAAAATATTAGATATTGATAAAACATATTAGATATTGATAAAAAATATTAGACTGCAGTGTAAAATCATTGCAAGGGTCCACTATAAAAATAGAACAAGAACCAAGCAAGAGGACCAAGTAATTTCCGACAGTTTTTGAGACAACGTTTATAGGAAAAATATGTTAACTTTAATATTTCAAAATGATATTACGGTATACTACCAATTATAAATTTTCATAAATAACGTATATTTATACCATGTTGATTGAAGATGCTTTAATCTTTAACGGCTCACTTTAAGTCCAGGTCAATTAAATTTCGTTTTGAATATTTTGCCTTCTGATGCTTTAGTTTAAAAAACATTTGTCATTTAAATTTGGAAAAATGAAATGTATATAATTTATATGATGTTTTCAACTAGGAACCTTGTCTTCTTCCTACTATTCTTTTATACTGGTTTCAAAAAGGGAATATAGTGATCAGTAGAATAAAATGTCCTTCCGCCCTGAACCGGGAGGAAAAGTAGCTTTCATATATCTTCGTTTTAAGATTTTAGCTATTATTATGCGAAAACAGCAAGCTAAAATGCAAAGAATCCGATTACAGAAGATTCGTTAATAGTGACTTTGTATAAGAAATTCGACAAATTAGTCCGCTATAGCGAAGTTGGCTTCATGGAGACTTATTTTTGGTTTCCAAATTTGGCCAAGTGTCGCCATGCTTGGCGAAAATTTGACGCTAACGGATACGAATATAATTTTATGCACATGTTTGGGAAAATGATTACAACAATGAAAGATAATTCGCAAGAAATCACCCTCACTAAAACTCATAAATCTATCCCATATTTGTTTTAATCTGTTGTATATATTCAAAATGTTAGCCACCCTAGAATTTCAAACTGCTATATCTCAGCCATTTTTTAAGGTAGAGGAAAAACAAAAAATTGCTCCAAAATCCTTGTATCAAGGCCTAACACTTAAGCAAAAATAAGTTTGATTTTCGAATTTTTTTGTATATATATATTTAATCTAAAATCTTTTAGTGGCCGCCATTTTGAAACAAGATGGCGGTCAAGGCATTGGTGAGCTTAATACACATACTTAGTTGCATCCAAATGGGTGCTATCGTATGACATAGATCATATATAAATATATATATATATATATATATGCAATAAATGGGTTGTTCCTGGATCGACATCAAGTGATCATTTTTACTCTCCTCCCCTCCATTATTTTTTAGATTATGTAATGATGCTCGCTGCAAGACTTGTCCATTTGCTTCTCAGAAACATATTGTATCGGATCCTAATTTATCAACTTTTTGTAAAGCATTTAATGTAATTTATAGCATAATCTGTAACCTATGTGGTTTGAAATATATAGGTGAAACATCAGGTCCATTACATAAACGTATTAATCAACATCGTTCCGACACTAACAAGAACAAAGCAAAAAAATTACAGTCCACAGCAGAAATACAACATTTTCATAAACATAAATTTAAAAATAATACAATTGAAATTATACAAATAATAAAAGCTAAATCAGAACGCTTATTTATGGAGTCTTCATATATGAAATATTATAACACTATTTATCCTTATGGACTTAATAGTGAATTATTTAACAGACCAGTTAAAGTTTTTTCAACAAATAATACTACAGATTATTCTCCTATTTATCTTACTCTAAATCATAATTTAAATCATAAAACAACACGTAACAAGCGAGGAAAATGTACTGCTAAAGTTGTTATTTCCAATAAATTTATTCTTAAACAAATCAACACTCTTCATCAAAACTATATTAAGAACTACAACTGGTTTTTAATACGAAAATATATTTTTGCTATTAAAAAGAAACTGATAGTACAATATTTAAATGTATTTCTTAGTAAATCTTACTCAAATCATTTCTCTGACATTTTCTATGATCTAATCATGACAAGAGTTAATCTTTTTAACATTAATTTAAATAAAAAACAAAAAATTCATAACACTAATACTCAAATAATTATAACTTTTTCAAATCAAATCTTTAATAAAATTAATATTAATTCTATAATTAATGATAAAAACTGTTATTTTCCTATAAAAAATGTTCAACTTTCAAAGACATTTAAATATCCTACTACAATTGGAAGAAAGATTTTTAACTATAATGCATTTTCAAAAAATACATCTGATGCTAGTACTTTTCAGTGTAATTGCAATGACCCCACACTAAAAAAATTCATTAATAATGATCATGGACATACAATCACTGGTAATCTTAATATTGTGAATGATTATAAACTGCAAAAACTCATGGGTTATGGTACTAAATATAGACTTCCTTCTAAATTTAATGTAAATTCTATTATAAAACAGTTTATATATGATATAGACATTTTTATTTATAAAATTTCAATTTCATATAGTAAACCTATTGAATATTTTAATCAATGGAAAATACTGGTTATTGAAAAATTAAGTTCGTCTTTAAAACAAAATTTATCCAATATGGTTAAAATTAACACAAAACATTTGTTCCAGCAAATTACTAAATTACAAAAAAACTATGTAATAACATATATTGACAAATCTCCTAATAATTATGCAATCATATGTAAAGCTTATTATCACCAACTACTTACATCCTGTATTTCTACTAACAATTCTTTTAAAAAAACTAATGAAACTGTTATTGTAAATAATCGTAAAATTCACAGTTATTATAAATTATTAAATATTAATTCTACTAACTTTAATTATCCTTATTTAGTTCTTATACCCAAATTTCATAAAAATCCAATTAAATTTAGGACTGTAACTATAGGATGCAATACATATAATAATATAGCCAATAAACATCTATTAAAAATTCTCAATCAAATTTATACACTGACAACATCCACTGATAACACACATTGTATAAAAAATAGCTATCAACTCGTCAATATTTTGAAAAATCTTAAATATGTTAACAATATAATGACTATTTCCAGTTGATTATCCTACTAATTTAGAATTAACGGAAAACCTCCTTTCTAACAATACTATTAACTTTTTAGATCTTAATATTACACTAAAAGAAAACAAAACAATAATAGATCTATTTGATAAACGTAAAGAATTTAAATTTAAAGTTAATTCATTTACTAATTTTAAATCATGTCTTCATAATTCTGTATATCGTAATATACTCCTTAATCATATTTATAGAATAAAAAGTTTATGTTCCTCTCAACTTATTAACAAAAATATTAAAAAACTTATCTTTGACGCATTACAACATGGTTTTCCAAAAAAATTCATTTATTCCTTAATATATAGTTAGTTCCTATTTGATCTTTACAACCAAATTAACACATGCGTTTTAAAAAATGTATAAAAAAATCGTATAATCTTATAAATATTTACAAAAAAAAAAAAAAAAAAAAAAAAAATATAATAGGACGGCTGGGTGGGTAGACGTTGGATTGAGGAGGTGTGTGGCGGCGTTGTATGGAAAAATACGCATGGTTAATTTATATATTTATAAAAAAAAAAAAAAAAAAAAAAAGGGGGGGCATTTTGATTTACACAATTGTTTGATCCTACACATTTTATAATGGACTGCGATGTGTTATTCTTATGTATATTAATTTAGTTAGATTTACTTATTCATTATTTAATTATTTTAAATGAATTTATATTCATTATTATTAAGAATGTATTTGATCTAATGATTTGGATTAATACCTTTGGTGGACAATATCATATCTACTTCTAAGATAATGTTTACTTTTATACAGTGTTGATATAATATGTTTTAATTTTATTTAGTGTTTTTATTTAATTTAACTTTGTTTAAAGCTACATTTTTGTGACTAATTCATTTCAATATTTACTCAATATTAATTTTAAATTCTTTGATTCTTAATTCAAATCTTTAGTATTTTAATTTAATTTATTTTAAATGATGTTGCAATTTTAGTACAGTTATTTAATCGTTGTTGACATTTAATGGTACATTTTTAATGTTGCATTAATTATTAATTTTTCCATATTACTACTTATTTATAACATAGTATTATTAATTTATACATCCATTACTTAGATATTATTCAACGTTCTATTTATTAATTAATTTCATTTATTTATTATTTAACTAATGGCTATCATTAAGATAGTAATTTGGTTTAATTATTAAAAACTAATTTCCATCCATACTTTATATTTACTTTTACCACTAGAGGGCAGCACTATTTTAAGTTTTTTATTATTAATTTTTACATCTTAATACTTATTTATAACATAGTATTATACATTAATACATCCTTTAATGTAATTCGATTTTCTATTTATTAATTAATCTCATTTATTTATTATTTAACTAATTGGTATCAATTAAGTTAGTAATTTGGTTGATTTATGAAACATTTATTTCCATCCTATTCCTTCGATTCAGATTATATCCATTTTTTTTCTACTAATAGATGGCAGCACTAATGTTCCTGTTTATTTTATAATCCATTATATTTTAAAATTATTTCTGGCATCATTGCAAAGCAATTTATATTTCTAAGCAATTTATATTTCTAAAATTGGCAACATGATATGATTTTTTATGCAATTCATTCCCCAGTCATGTTGGAGTTTTCATGAGGGTGCATGAACTGCAAGGTATCTTATTTATATCTTTATTCATCTTTATGGATTTTTTTTATTGTATGGTTTCTTTCCTTTTTTATATTGTATTTTATTTTTTATTTTATCACTGATTTGAATCATTGTATTTGAGATGTTGTCCCAATATCATATTTTTTAGCAATGTTTGTCTAATATGAAGATGAAACATCTCATTTTATTTGTGGTATTTAGGCAATTGGGACTTGATAATTCTGTCTAAATTCCACAAATTTCATTTCATTTAATTCATTTAATTCCATTGATTCAATTTTTATTTAATTTCTTATTCTTTCAATGTTTTTTGATTCCATATTAAGTGTGTTGGGAAATCTTTCATTGTCAACTAATTATTTCATACTTAATTATTTCATGGTTTAAGTTGGTGTTATGATAATGTTTCATTTATGGTTATACATATATATATATATATATATGTATGTATGTATGTATATAAATAACATTTGAACGGAATGTGGTTTTGGGGTCTGGGGTTCATGATCGATGAAAATAAAAAATTTCGGGAATTGCTTTCCTCTGAACGGCTGCAATAGGTAGCTTTTTACTTTTTGTAATGAAAGCTACTTCAAAGCAAAGCAGTAAACATTAATGGATTTAATTTAATTTAAGAATCAATATAAATTCAATTGAAAATTTATAAATTTAACTAAAAAAAAATCGGTGAAAAATGGGGATAAAGGTAATTTTGATTGTTAAGATATTCTGCCCATTTTGCTTTTTATAAAATCAAGCTATCTTTAGTTTATATCTGCTTTTTTTCAAGAAAGTCTTGAGAAAATAAAATTGTTAAGCAAATTTTCAATTGGGAACGTTTGTTTGTAAAATATTAAGAATTTTGAAACATAGGTGCCAATTTTTAGGATTTTTCTATTACCACTAAAATTTAATAAAAGTTTGCTGGCAATTTCTAGACAGAGCCTATTAATGGCCGGTTACAGCTGTCAATAATTAGCTCATTACCACACATAGGGAAAATAAGGTGTTGGGTGCACCTTTACCATAACCCAGAAATTATCTAAAGGGGCTTCTGATTACAGAAGATTCGGTGATCGTGACTTAATTAGATACTATTTAATAATGAAATTATTTATTTAGAAAAAATTAATCATCGCGTTGTGTATAGACAAGTATCTAATATATAGCCTTTTGTTTTGAATAGGGGTGTATAGAATTCCCAATTTTACAAAACAACCACAAAGATAATTTTAAATGAAAATTCAAATACTTTATGAATTTAAAGAAAACATTTAGGTTTTAAAATTAACTACGCAAACACTTAAATTATAACAACATCTTTTCAAACAAAACAATTAATTTATTTACATTTATAAAACATTTAAAGAAACATCTTAACAATATACACAACAACCGTTTTTACAATTGTATAAAACCATTAAAAATTATTTGCTAACAAACGACATGTTCTCATGCGAGAAATACCATGCATATTGGCGGTACAAATACGTTTACAGAGATGTTGAAAATCATACAATGAATTCATACCTGAACCATTAGCGAGACTCGAGTAACATACAAAGTGGCTTAGCCGGGCGTAGATACACTTTCCTAATTGTAGAGAAGCATTTTTCGGCATCCCCTCATCACACGCACTAAGTACAAATCAACTTCCAATTTTTTTACTTTTCCTGCTAACTTCCTTTCATCACTCTTTCTCATCTTCTGCTCTCTTCTCCATCTTTTACCTCTTGTTTATCGAAGTCGGTGGGGCTCCTCCCAATATCCAGAAATTTGCATACTTGAATTTGGGTGGCCCATATGCGCCAATTGTCAAAACCACCTTCCATGATCCTCCAATGCCAGCTAAGCTGTCTGGTCAATGGCCGCAGACTTTCGTGCCCTCTTAATTTCAAGTGACATCTCGGCGCCTACTACGAGTCCCCTTGTTGACAAAAACTGAAGGAACCACACACGAAGCGTGACTGATGGCCCCCATAAATTTTCAGTCATAAAACTTTCAGAAATGACTCCAACCCATATTTTGGGTCGGACAGCATTCATAAAACTGTCAGTCATCCTGCTAGCTAATATTACACAAAACATTGTACCACCATAACATACTGAAGTAATTAGAGTGTACCATAAAAATAGAAAAAAAACACAGTAATATACTAATTATGCCTAATATGCAAAAAGACATTTGATTATAATAATTACAAAATGAAAAAAAACCCTCAAAATATGTATGTAAACATTTATCATAAAATTTCCCACAGCAAGATGGTGGACACGTTCCACCATCTTCAGTTTTATTTATTTGCAGATTTCGGCAATTAAGTAAGAGAAAATATACTATTAAATTTTGTGAAAAAAAACGCGTACACTCTAATAACGACATTTTCAAAACTGAGCAAAAAATACCTAAATCTGAGATTGTCTGTCGCACAGTCAAAATGGCTCCGAATAAAAATTAATCAAGTTTGAAAAATGTATATACTGATTACTGAAAATCAAGAATAAAACATCATGGGCTCATTTTTGAGTATTTCCATGTTTCAAAAATGAGTTGGAACTGATTCTAATCATTTTTGACTATGTCCATGTTTCAAAAATGAGTATGAACTGACCTCTGTGTGCTCAGTTTTCAGTATGTCCATGTTTCAATATTCTGAGTATTTCTGGTATTTCAGAATTGAAAGCATTGGGTCGTCCTATTCTAAACAAAAAGTTTCATAACAAAATGAAAACATCGATTTACACAGATTTGAAATTGTCATTTTTCTCAGTGTAAAAATTGGCAGCTACGTCTTAGATAAAAATTTCTCTACTGGTGTAGTAATCTATAACAGACAACGTGCTACAAATACCCTGTAAAATAATTATTTAGAATTTATTTGCGAGTAAATTAGAAAATAAAACATATTTATTAAGTGTGTGACTTTAAACTAAATAAATATAAAAGAAATAATTGTTTTTTTTTCATAAACAAGGTAAATTAGTTTTGATACATACGCACGATTTAATTCAAGAAAACGAACGTTGGCAGTATATTCTTTGTAATTAGAAATATATATATATATATATATATGTGTGTGTGTGTGTGTGTGTGAGAGAGAGAGTGTGTATATATATATTTATCTGACGTTAGAAAAGAAAATTTTGAAATAGATATAGCTTGATGATTGATTCTTCATGATATTGTAAATACTCGATTTGATAGGTGAAAGAAATAGGAAGCATTTTATCTCAGTTTACATAATTACATGGTTGTTGATGTTCATTGCCCCAAACAGACATCTTTTGTAATGTTCTTTTGTAATGTTCTTTTTTGATAGTTTTTATTTTGTTATTTTGTAAACTCTTGGAACTTGATTTTGAGATAAATAATGTTTTTCAGAAAGCGATAAATTTCTTATACTAGACCTAGCAGATAAGTTTGACATGCCGTATTCTTTCATCATATTTATTATTAGCGTAAAATATATTTCAAATGTCTTGCTATAAAAGACTACCGACTGAAACTCAAATTACCATTTAATTAATAAATAGTTTTTGTAATCGTCAATGTTTTAAATGTATGATTATTGTGTAATAATATTATTAATTGTTTTTTAACAAATATTGTAATACGAGCAAATCTTGTCTGTCTGTCTGTGTGTTTGTGTATATATTCAAAATTTATCTTACGATTTTATCTTACGAAATTTATCTTACGCTCTAACGATTTTCACTAAATTTTGTATCTGACAGTTTTCGAGTACGAGAAGACCATTGAGCTAGGTCACACGTTCGAGAAAATTAGATTAGTGGGTCATTTTAGGTCACTAAGGTTCAGGATCAAGCTAATTTTATCTAAAAAACGGCTCAAATGATTTAGATTAACTTTTGTATCCTACCGTTTTGGGTCACGAGAAGACCAATGATCTAGATCACATGTTCGAGAAATTTCGATTAGTCGGTCAATCTTGGGTCAATACGGATCAAGCTAAATTTATCTAAAAAGCGGCTCTAACGATTTTGACTAAATTTTGTATCCTACTGTTTTCGGGCATGAAAAGACCATTGGGCTAAGTCACATGTTCGAAAAAATTCGATTAGTGGGTCATTTTGGTCACTAAAAATGGTTATCTAAAAAACGGCTCAATCTACACTCTCAGAAAAAACTGTAAATTTATGAGCGTTTGCCCTTCAATTTTATCGGGCAACAGTCTTATTTGATGAAAAACGGTCTGATCCACTAAATAAACGGCCTTATCCCTTAGATACTTAGAAAATCAAGAGCAATCCACATATTCTTACAGTTCTAGCCCATCTGTTAGCAAAAATACGGTACGACCCCATACATTGTCTTCCGCTAGGGTGTAACCCTTCATTTTACTCGTGTTTCGAAAATTTTAACCCTCCAAAAAAGCGATTCTGTGATGTTTATCTAACGTGGTACGTGCTACGGAGCAGTAAGTAAAGTGTTATTGTGTTTTAAAGTGCATTATATCCTGTACATTATAATGCTGTATTACTTTGCCCCGTAAAATTACGGGCTGCACAAAATGATGGGCATGGATTGTTTTTTTAACGGGGTATGACTGGAATCTCTGCTGCCGGCCTTTGCCCATAATTTTACTGCAATTTTTTTTACAGTGTATTTTGACTAAATTTTGTGTTCTACCATTTTGGGGTACGAAAAGTCCATTGTGCTGGGTCTCATGTTCCAGAAAATCCGATTATTGGGTCATTTTGGGGTCACGACGGCTCAAGGCATTTCAATGTGAAGGAATGTTCAAAAAGTTATGTTGTTGAACAGTTGGCAGTAAAAGAAGTCGCAATGTTGGCAGCATTTTGCTGAAAATGTTGGCGAAATATTGGCGATATTGGTGAGAAGTTTGACATTCAAGATTACCAATGCTAAAAGACATTCTTGGCGCCAAATGAAAAAATGTCGCAATTTTGCTTCTCTTCGCCAAATTTTGGCGATATTTGGCGAAAAAATAGGCTTTTATAATCTGAAGGAATTTTCTAGAAATCTCCAATAGGAGCTGTGATCATTGATTCAACCAATTAGCGTCCATAGAACGTTATCGAAAACAAAAATCAACCAATCAGTGTATCTAGAACTGATAGTGATAGTTATATGTCGTACAGATAATTTATTGTTATCTTGAGTTGAATTTTAACCGAGCATAAACTTGGTCTTCCCTGATGGTTGTTTTAGAAAGAGGACATATCTTTTTAATTATGGTACTTGAAATAACATAGAAACTGTATACAGTTCCTCACCAAACACAAGAAACACCAACTCAATGACTAATAAATGGAATGAATTACCGCCCATTGTTGGCAAATGATTTTTAAAGATTAAATATTATTCTGTCTAGTTTATATTTTGTGGACTAAACAAAAAAGGGTTTTACACCACTATAGTTCGCTTTCAATTTGTAATATAAACAGATTACATGTTTCTATAAAATAAACAGGCTAAGTGACTAAGTAAACAAAAGTAAGTATGAATCTGAAGAATAGATTTTTAATAAATGCAATTTTAAATGTGCATATTTTTTCCTTTTTAAAATTTTCTGTTCAGACCAAATCTTTTGACGGGACTACAGATATGTGTGATTATCGAATATTTACGTGTTTTTAACACTTTTCAACATAGCTGAAAAGTATTTAGGAATTCGGTTTGTCTGTCTGTCTGTTCGTGCTCTAACTCGCGTAAATATATTCGGATTGTCATATAATTGATATATGTTATTGAGGTTTACTATGGCATGTTCGGCATTGAAAATGAAGTGTATAGTACAGATAGTTTTTTACAGGGACACTCAAAAGGATTCCATTATATTACGGTCTATGGGAAAAAATCATTTGCTGTTTATTTTAATGCTGTTACACAATTTCAAATACATTGAAATTGATATATATCACTGAGGTGTACTACAAGAGGCTGACTATAGATTAGGATGTGCACAGCGCTTATAGTTCCTTTACAAGGAATCAAGTAAACAAGTAAAAGGAATTCCGTTACATTACGGTGTATCAAGAAAAAATCGTTTGCGGTTTATTTTAATAATGTTTCAGTATTACAAACATATTGAAATTGGTATAGTAGATATAACTGATGTGCATTACAAGAAGCTTACTATAGAATATTTTTTGTGTATAGCATTTATCATTCATTTACAGGGACACACAAAAGAATTCAGTACTGCATGTTAACAATAATTACTGGAAGTGCATTTTTAGTTTCTGCACTCGTTTTTTTAAATTTAACGCATTTTTTGTCTATTACTTGGTGTGTATAAATTCTATAGATCATATACAGGGCAGAACGAAAGTCCTCGAATACATTTCCGTTTATTGCCGGATATTCCATAATGGGAATTTTAAACTGTGCTACGCTTTTCCTAACTGAACAAATATTTAGCATTTTATCTAGTGTATATACAAATTTATAGGTAATATACAAAAGAATTCAGATATTTTTCCGAATATTTTTGGTAATTCCGGAAATTGGCTTTTTAAATGTGTTATGCTTCTTCCATATTGTTTACTTAGATATCATCTTTCACCTTATAAAACGGTAAAGATTTGTAAAATCATTTTGGAAGTGTTGGAAATTGTTACATAATCTATGCTTGATGCATGATTTATCGTTCTTGATTTAATTTAATTTATTTGTTTTTCTGAGTAATTAGCAGTTTTAAAGTTTAATGTAAACATATTAATTAGTTTTTGATTTATTTCAGTTTAAATTAATTGATTACTACACAGGTTTTAGAGCAAAAACAAGTACTAAATAATCTATATCTAGTCAATATAGTAATATGTACACGATATTAAAATATGTTGTTGCAGTTGACCCCAGTAAGCTACTAATTTCCCTTTAAAACAAAACAAAATAAAACTTTTGTGACACACAGGTTGTTTTAATAGAGACATACAAAGTGCAAGCTATAGTAGTGCAATCTATAACTAGTAATGTTTGCATAGAAAACCAGAATCGCAACCCATTTAATAATAATATATATATATATATATATATATATATATATATATATATATATATATATATATATATATATATATATATATATATATATATATATTCCTGATATTTCTACAGACATTTAGTAGTAATACCGATATTTTAGGGATATTTTTGACAGACTTAGCTGTATTAGCTCACGATATCACAAAAATTGCTGCCAGTGATATCGTATGGAATTTCAATTATACTCCGAAATATGGAGCGCCTGATTCAGAACTTTTTGGATGCAGATTATGATAACTTCCACCATTTTTTATCATATCGTTACATTTGGAATAAAGCAAGGTAAGGCATTGTATAGCCTAATGGGACTCGGCCTCGTACCCCTCCTATCGATTTTCTAAAATGAGCTATAATTTTCTCTAACTGATATTAAAAAACCCTCAGACTTTTTAATTCCTGATACTTTTTTACTGATTTACTGATAAAAATTTTAACGGGTAATGTTTTACGCCGATAACTGTTTTTTTTTTCTAAATTTGCTGTTTACTTTTTCTTCTTATTTACAAACGAAAAAAAAAAAAAGAACGGCAAGCTTTTAAACATTGTGTATTTGAAAAGGCCAAACAACATTTGCAGGATTTTTTTCCTTTCTTGTTTCGTAGACTATTGTATTAGTTCAAACATTGAAAAATGGACCCTCGAAACTGTGAAAAAATATTTTAAGAAAGTAGGCAATATTTTGTGAAATCTCTTTTCCGCTAGAAAGGAATAAATTAACGCTTTCACCGCCGGCAAGTCCACCGTCAACACAAGTCCTGCTGCGGACGGGATGTAGATACCATCAAATTACAGCACTTTCATGGATTACAAAGAAAAAATTTTTGGCCGCTGATAAAAAAGAAAGAAAAAAATTCAAGTTGTCAGAAATTATTAGGGTGAAAGAGATGTGTTTTTAAGCTTTGTTCCAAAAACGCAATTGCAACAAATGTATTACTTCTTGCTTATGCTTTGTAATCGATTTTTACTCAATAAAGACCATTTCCTCACAGTTGTGTCTCTAAAATTGGCTGAAATATCCATCTTTGACACTTTTTTTCTAAAAGGTGCCTTTACAGAAACTTTCTTTCAACATCTAGAGAAACTGTTATTTGATTTCTTATTACACTGTTAAAAATTTGCAGCAAACTGTTCAGTCATCTGACCGTTTTTATAGAAAACGGTTACATAGACCATACCTGCCAACATCGCACTGAACTTCCGCACAATGTAGGTTAATTTAACCGAGGTTAAACACGTTCAAACCAGAATTGTTTTAAAGGAATACTATCAAATATGTTCCACGTAAAAGAATGAAACTAAATATATATTATTATTTCAGATTTTTTTTTCTGGTTAGAAATGTCTTTAACCTGGATCAAATTAACTCGCATTCTACGGAAATTAAGTTGAAAATTGGCAGGTATGCATAGACGTAATTTAACTCCATTTTGACCATATTATTTTCAATATAGAGTTAAATTATGGTTCTATAACCATTTTCTAGTAAAACGATCAAATGACTGTACAGTTTGCTGCAAATTTTTAATAGTGTAGTTTAACTGAATAAGAATAATTGTAAATTTTGTGCTTTTAAGAATATCTCTATGACTGTATTACAAATTAGTCCCTTAAATTTGAGAAAAACGTTAAAAAAGAGAAAAATATCATTCCTGGATTTAACCGGATTCATTTATAACGATATTTGACCATATTATTTGGCCGACGCATTCGGCCAATTAGAGTGATTTTTTTTTTTTTTTTTTTTTCCACATAAGCGGAAATCTGCGAAAACATGGTAAGTTCTCACCCCTAAATCTTAATATTTTATGTGTTAAAAGCTGACGAGCTGTGAGTAAGATTTCAACACTCAATAAAATTAAGCATATATTTTAGAAATATTTTGTAAACCAAAATATAAAAGAGACATCCTTTAAGAAGAGAACCCAGAAAAAAGAAGTTAAAATGTTAATTTTCTTTGCAGATATTTTTAAAAAAAGAATGCATTCAACGTCAATGAGTTTAACATTAGAAAGGGAATTTGAGATCTCACTGATCAACACCCTTAAATAATAATAAAAAATAAATAAAAAGATGTGCTGAAATGTTGTTAATGGTAGGTCACATTTTGAAGAGAAGATTATCCTAAGAATTTAACACTAAAAAAAACATTCAAGTATTTTCGACTTTAATATTATTTCATACAGATTAATTATATTAATTACGTTATTTCAATGACACCAAAATAGTTTAAGTCTTGTTTCAATACCAAAATAATTAAAGAAATTTTGTCATCACTATTGTATTTCATAAAATTATGTAAATGTTTTTTTTTTCTTTTTTGCTAATAAATATCCTTTTCTTATTCAGTTATATATTTTTTCATAAAAAGTGATTTTCTTAGTGAGCTTCGCCCTTTTTAAAAACTGAGTTTGAAGTTGAGCAAATTCATTTTATAAATTTTGAATTTTAGCGTGAATTTCACTCATTTTTGAAAAGTTCAGTTTGAGTTTAAATTAGTTTATTTTTTTAGTGAGTTTTCCCAACACTTGATACAATGAATTGAATTCTTTCAATGTGACCTTTTTTTAAACAACCTGTATTTAAACTGGAATTCTCTGCACTTGTGAAACTAACCGATGCAAATAGGCAATTATTTTTCAAATCGACTTTAACAATTCAGCAGAAATTATGCTTTTCAGACTTCCATTTTTAGGTGCGTTCGTAATTATATAAATACGTAGCACCTATTGTCGCCTTCTGGTCCGTCCGTCTGTCTGTCCGTCCGTCCGTCTGTCCGCATATAACAATGCAAAAACTACCCAACCGAATGGTTTGATATTTAAGATATATTATCTTTGCAGAATTTTGTCGAGACATTTCAAACTTTATGGAAATCGAATCAAAACTTTAGAATATATTAATAAAAACATTTATTAAGAAATTCAAATTTTTTTTATAAAAATCGGTGTTTTTTTGTTATAGGAGCTTCCGAGGTTTAATCGTCAAGCAACCGAGATACTTATATCTGCAGACGATATACTTTATTTCACAGAATTAAAAATCATCAAGGTCTGAATATTTATATAACTAGCTATTGTACGAACGCACCTCATTTGTTACGTTTGTCGTACAATTTCCAACTTGTTTTATAATGTAAATAATGTATTATAATGTCGTATTAGTAGGATTAATACAAGTAGAGTTATGCGCGGGTCCAGTTATACCCAACCCGAATCCAGAAATTCTATTTAAAGTCAACCCGAAAACCTATCCGAACCCGATGCTAAAATTATCGTTGACCGCAACTCTACCAAAATTTTTTCGTATACTCTCAACCCGACCCGAATCCGTAATACTTTAATCCATATCGGGCCCGAAACCAAAGATAATTGATCCAAAAATTAATTTATTCATGAAATTATATTCTATAATCTTATCTCTAAAACCAATTTTATATTTATGTACAAAAATGCACACGTAAATACTCATTCATATTAAAATATTTATCTAACATTATTTATACTGTATGTAGTACTGTTGTAATACATCATATAATTTTTCATCTGAAATAATAGTCTGCTTTGAAAAATCGCGTTAAGCCGACTCTCAAGAATGAAAACTCAACTCGAAAACCTTTTGAATCCGAAACTTAGGGTCAATGCGACCCACAACGTAAAAAAAAAAAAAAAAAAAAAAAAAAAAAACACTGAACTTTACCCATTGATCGGATGAGGTGCGTGCATGAAGGTGCCGGATAGCCGGATTCCTTGCAGGGCTCCGAAAGTTTTCTTTCTTTTGTATTATTTAGTGCTGCCATCTACAACTTTAAAATATAACTATGATAATCACAGTAAGAGATGGAGCGAGACCTCCTTATCATAGTATCAGACCTCTCAATCAGCAAGTTGCCTTTGACCGCTATACTTGTCCTGCTACTAGCGCCATCAATCGTCAGTAATAGTATTTATGACACGAAATCACACGAAATTTTTTCACAGCTCCATTTGTTCTATGCATTTGCTTATGAACTAGTAGTTTTCCTACCACTAAAATTTTATAGTAAATTTTATCTTATTAAATTGACAAGATCGTGTGATTACATGACGAAAAAAATTCTATTAAATTTTAGTGGTAAGAAAAAAGCGTAAGAGTTGGCAACTATGCGGTAGCAGACCAGCTAGATTTTTCTATAGATTTTTCTATTATATTTTTGGATACCAGTTTTTTAGTAGAGACAATTTTGTTTTGTTTGATCGGAGAATTCTGGGATTTAAAAGAACAACATTTTCTCTAAAAATATACTGGTGTTCAAAAAGCCTGAAACATGGCAACTGTGCGGTAGTATCCACCAGGCGGCGAAACTTTCCGGAGAAAGTCAATTAATAAGTTGGCAATTACCGCGGACATTTTCTCCCATAGACTTTCTCCGGATTGTCAAGTCTGATCTATGATAAGGGAGTCTTGAGATGGAGTAGGAATGTATCAGTTTAAAAGTAACTCTGAAAAATTATGAAGAAATTTGTTCCCTTTTTTTGTAATTTATAACAGAAAATGTATATAGATTTTCTATTTTACAAATAAATAAATAAATAAATAAAATAAAATAAAATAAAAATAAAAAATCTCGCTTTAACGTACTAATAGTTACTAATAGTTATAAATAAATAGTATAATTTTAAAATCCCTGGGTATCAAAACTTTCTAATCTTTTTCAAAAGCTAAATAGTGTTTTTCTTCTTAGCTCAGACAAAAGAACTTCACAGAAGTACATTTTAATATTTTTTTCTGCACATATTTATATTTCTGTAACTAGCATTTTTAAGTGCGTTCGTTATTATATAAATAGTAGCATCTATACTCCTCCTGTGGTCCCTCCGTCTGTCCGTCCGTCCGCATATAACAGCGCAAAAACTACCCAACCGAATGGTTTGAAATTTAATATACATAATCGTTGCAGAATTTTGTCGAGTCATTTCGAATTTTATGAAAATCGAACAAAAACTTAAAAATATATTAATAAAAGTTTTCTTTATTCTATTAAATCCTATATACGTAATCTACACTGCTCAAAACAATTAAGGGATATTTGAAGTTTTATATAAAATAAAGATATAAACGAAATTTTTTTTGCCGAAAATAGAAGAAGAGAATCACAAATGCAAATTTTTCTGGTTTTCAAACTGTGGAGTATGCAAATTTTGAGTTCGACGTCAAAAACGTCGCTTCAGCGGCAGCGAATGAAATTTGACTTTCAACTGGATAAAAGAGAATGAAGACAAGGATGATCGGCATTCAGTGATTGCTTTGTTTCGATGAGTACGATGTCTCAGCGAATTCATTTGACAGATTCAGAAGCTTGGAGAATTGTTGGTAGGTTAGAAGGGGCCAAACTCAAGCCGAAGTAGCGCAAGCCATTGGAGTGTCACAAAGTGTCATTTCCAGGATCTGGAACCGTTTTTTGGAGAGTGGATGTGCAGGCCGAAGACCAGGGCAAGGTCGTAGACGGGCAACAACGCCCAATGAAGATCGGTATTTAGCGTTAACAACTCGGAGACAGTGAAACATGAACGCTACTCTTCTCCAACAACACCTTCGCTCGGCTACAGGCACCACGATTTCAACTCAGACTGTCCGAAACCGGCTCCATGCTGTAGGTCTGTATGCTCGCCGACCGATGGTATGTGTTAGATTAACATCAAGGCATCGTCGCGAACGCAGGGAGTGGGCAACCGAGCATGTCAAGTGGAGGAGAAATGAATGGAGCAATATTCTGTTTTCTGACGAGTCCCGTTTTTCTGTGCATCCGGATAATAGGCGTATTTTCATCTGGAGGGACCGTGGCAGTAGGAATAATCCTGCGTTCGTGCACGAAAGTGTTAGATTTGGCGGTGGAGGAGTGTTGGTGTTTGGTGGCATCTCCATTGACGGGCGCACTGACCTCTACATCATTCGAGATGGAGCTCTGACTGGTCGCCGATATAGGGATGAGAGCCTCAGACCTATTGTAGTCCCTTACGCTGCAGCAATCGGAGATAACTTTATTTTAATGGACGATAACTGCAGGCCACATCGTGCAAACCTGGTGGAGGATTTCCTTTTCGAGGAAGGAATAGTTCGAATGGAATGGCCAGCGTGTTCTCCAGACATGAATCCAATCGAGCACGTCTGGGACGATCTAGGAAGACGAGTTTCTGGCCGCCAACAACCCCCACAAACTCTCCAAGAACTGGAAAGAGCTCTTCTGGAAGAGTGGGGCAGAATACCCCAACTCGTCATTAATAGCCTCATTGAGTCCATGCCTCAAAGGTGTTCAACGTTGCTGGCCACCCGTGGAAACCATACCCCCTACTGAAAATGATTTTCTTTGAAGAAAACACCTTTTCTTATTCTTTTTTTTCTCATATGCACAAATTGTGTTTTTTTCCTTTTGTACACAAATGCGCAATAAAATGCATTTTTTTCTGCCAAACATGTGTAATTTATTCTCATATAACCTACTATATCTGTCGACCATGTATCAATCAGCTAAAAAGTTTCCCAGATACAAAATCCACCTAAAACTGCAATATCCTTTAATTGTTTTGAGCAGTGTATATAGTAAAACCGCAAGTCATGTGACTGAGGAAAACAAATACGGCTAACCACTTCTTTTTTCATATGCCAAGCGGCCATTTTTATTCCAAAATTATTTTTTCGAACAAACTTGCATAAAAGTTACATTTTTAGAAAGATCGTTTAGAAAAATTGTTTGCTTGAGAGATGAGTTACATTCAAAAAATGTATAGATTCTGAGATAACTTCAGTGAAAATTAGGTTAACAGTCTAATATCTCAACCCATTAAAGTAAATAAATAAAAGATTCATTCATCGTGAGTCATAGAAATATTGAACCATGGGGGTTATCATTCGCAAAGCAAGATCTCCATGGTGAATTTTACACCGCTGTCTGGTGTAAAAAAAAAAAAATTCGCATCTGTAAACATGGCATTCGTAATAAGAAAAAAAATGGCATCCTCATTTCGCTCATAGCAAACGATATAATTTATTTCACTGAAATAATAACGATGATTTTTTTTTACATTGTAAAACTAGTTATAACACGGAACGAACGCACCTCATTTGTCTCGTTTAACGTACAATTTCCAACTTGTATCTTCCTACGTTAATCATTCTGATACCAATGAAAAGAACATAAAAAGTAGCACATTTTATTGACAAAAACTGTTTTCTTAAAAAAATAAACCAAAACAGGAATAAATTTAAAGTTGTATAATAAAATATAGCTTTGAGTACAGTAACAGTATCTATCGTAAATGTTTATCTATAATAATACAGAAAGAAGTTTGTGTGTGTGTGTCTGCTGTCTTCAGAGAACGCTGAATGCAGAGCTGCAAGATTTGGCAGGAAGGTACCTGTATGTGTGAAGTTATGCACCTCGAAATCAGTTTTTGGATTTTTTTATAAGATTTTTAAAATTTAATTTTTATGCGATTTTTAGCTTTTTTGGTTAATTTTCTATGACAGTATATTTAATCCGAATTATTTCATTCTTTCTTTCTTTTTTTCAATTTGCCTCTTTTTAGTAAAGTTTTTTCGGAATTCGTACAGCGTTTTTTTTTTTTTTTTCATTTTTTCACGAGTTTTTTATGCTGTTTTTATAGGAGTTTTCCAAGTTTTGTGGCCCTTTTTTTAATACATTTGTAAAAGAAATTCAGTTATAAGATTTTTTAATGCAGTAAATTTGCCTCCGCCAATCTTGGATTTTTAGCAATTTTTAAGCCACTTGTGCCTAATTTCCATCCCTCAGTACTTTGTTTAATTATAACTGTTATATATATAGTATATACATAATAAAATACTTATCACAGTATATTAATATGAATATTCTGTATTTAAATTGTGTAAAATAATCCTAAATATGGAAAAATAAATCTAAATAAAAATATTATATATATTAATTTATTTATATCCAATTAAAATTTCAGCAGAGCTGAATTTACGCTGGAAACTAATCATTATATAAGAAAATAAGTGAATTTTCACTTGTTACACAGTGCACAACCAACAGAGTTAAAAATGTCCAGACCAGGACTCGAACCCGGATCAGTTGGTAAACGCACCAAGTGCTCTACCATTTAAGCCTCCAGGGCGACATCCAGGTTGGCATTTCTCACTCCTATAGGTTGATAAGGCTACACAACCTTGGAGCACAAGATGGGAATTAATGATTAGATGTGAATTTTCACAGATCATTAATTTCGAGCGTAAATTCAACTGTGCTGAAAATTCAATTAGATATAAATATATTATCCGATGCTGGGATATAGTTCGTCTCATGTATGCCACTAAGATGTGTGCTCATGCTCATGTATGACTTTCCATCTTGTGCTGCAAGGTTGTGTAACTTGTGTAGCCTATCGGATCTGTTCAGATTTTCAAAAAAAACGAGAAAAATAGACCGGTAAACTTTTACTTTATAAAAAACATATTTTTTTTTTTTTTTTTTTTTGAAAATGAAATTTATTTGGATTTATTAAAGAAAGGATAAAATGTTCTGAAAGGAATGTTAAACGAAATCCTTTGTTTGATCTTCGATCACACTTACCAACTTGTTTTATGATATCCTTTATATTTGGCATAAAGCAAGGTAAGGAACTGTATAGTCTCATGAGGCTTGAACTCACACCCTCCTATCGATTTTCTAAAATGAGCTATATTTTCCTCTAACTGATATTAAAAAACCCTCAGATTTTTAATGCCTGATGTTTTTTTACTGATAAAATTTTTAACGTGTAATGTGTTATGTCGATGACTGCTTTTTTTTTTTTCTAAATTTGCTGTTTACTTTTTCTTCTTATTTACAATAAAAATTAATAATAATTAAAAAAACGGCAAGGTTTTAAGCATTGTGCATTTGAAAAGGCCAAACAACATTTGCAGGATTTTTTTACTTTCTTCTTTCGTAGACTACTGTGGTAGTTCAAACATTGAAAAATGGACCCCCGCAGCTGAGAAAAAATATTTTAAGAAAGTAGGCAATACTTTGTGGAACCTCTTTTCCGCTAGAGAGCAATAAATTAATGCTTTCAATGTGCTAGTCCACGGTCATCACTAGTCCTGTTGCGGACGGGATGTAGATACCATCAAATTACAGTACTAATGATTTTACTAATGGAAATTAATGATTAGATGTGAATTTTCACAGCAAGTGAAAATTCACATGTAATCATTAATATTGAGCGTAAATTCAACTGTGCTGAAAATTTAATTAGATATAAATATATTATCAGATTCTGGGATATAGTTCGTCTCATGTATGCCACGAATATGTGTGCTCATGCTCATGTATGACGTACCATCTTGTGCTGCAAGGTTGTGTAGCCTTGCGAACATATAGGAGTGAGACTTGTTACACAGCGTAGGTAAATTGTATTTTCAGAATTTGTATTTTTGGAATCTTGTATTTTCAGAATTTGTATTTCAGAATCACGTAGTATAATTATTGCTCAATATCACAAAGTGTAATTTAGTAATGCTCAGTATAATTAAGTAAACAAACCTGCTGGGCGGGGCTAGTTGAGCTTAAGTTGAAAGGTAGGTCTTCCCGCCTGGTTTGACCTTGACCTTGTTACACAATGTACAACCAACGGAGTGAAAAAAGTCCTGACCGGGACTCGAAACCGAATCCCTTGGTATAGCGCATCAAGTCCTCATTAGTAAAATGAATCCGGTTTTAATCTTTTAGGCCAATGTAGTAAATTTTATCCTCTTTTAAAACAGTTTATTTGGATTTATTTAGGGCGATTTTTACAGTTTTTTAGAGTTGGGTGGTGATTTTTGGACATTCGTAAAAGGAAACCGTTTTCAGTCTTTTAGTCCAGTATAATAAATTTCGTTTTCTTTTCAATAACGTTTATTCGAAATTCGTACACCGTTTTTTTTTTCCATTTTTAGAATTTCGCGGGTTTTTTCCCACATTAGCAAAAGGAATCAGGTTTGAATCTTTTAGGCCAATATAGTAAATGTTGTTCTTTTTCAATTATATTTAATCGAAAAACGTACAAAAATTTTTGAAATTTTTGCGATTTTTCGCATTTTTTGCTGAGATTTTTTGACATTAGTAAAATGAGCCCGGTTTCAATCATTTAGCCCATTATAGTAAATTTTGTCCTCTGCCATGTTTGATTTTTTTGCAATTTTTATAGCGATTTTTAGCGTTATTCCGCGTTTCGCTGCGATTTTTGCACATTAGTAAAATGAATGATTATCAATATGTTGAGTAAATTTTGTGCTGTGCCTTTTATAATTTTTTTCGATTCCTTAATGCGATTTTTAGTGCATTATCGCGTTTCGCGGAAATTATTTAACATTCATTAAAAGAATACGGTTTCAATATTTTAGTAAATTTAATAGTAAATTTTATCCTCTTTTCAATAAAGTTTATTCAGATTTCGTACAGCGAGTTTTGAATTTTTTACGATTTTTTTACAGAATTTTTACGGATATGTTGCTTTATTATTTGTTATGGGCGACTTTTCGGCTTTAGTAAAAGGAATCCAGTTTTAATCTTTTAGCCCATTATAGTAAATTTTGTCTTCTCAGAAGTCGATTTCCGGTTTCTTTCATCTTTGTTTTTTCTCCAATTTTAAAATGCCCTCTCCTTTTTGTGCCAACGAAAATACAAAAAATAAAACAAAAAATATCCACTTTTTCTGGTACTTTCCCAGTTCTAATGATAGCTTTGCTTTAAAAATATTTAATATTTACTATTTATAATATATGTATATATATATAATCTTCAAGTCGTTTCACGGATTCCCCAGATTTTTTCCCTTTTCAGTGCCTTTGAAGATATCGTTTCCCATGTAAGAGAATTTTGTTTTGGATATCCATTCGCTATTACCGGAGAGAGTAGCACACCCGGTGTACGCTGCCGAAGGCGGTGCACCCCTTCGTAAAATCTATATACGTTTGGCTGTATTTTAATTAAGAAATATAAAATCATACAAATTCGATGGTGTGCGTTGCCGAAGGAATTGTGACCTCCAACTCTAGGTTCGTCTGCATCGATTTTCGTCTAATAATTGCGGAAGAAATTCCATATAATACTATGGTATTTCCTCCTGAATTTATCAATTAGCTCACTGTATTGCCTGTATCTTTTTGAGTTTTCACGATATTTGACTGGTCTTTTTATATGCGTTGCTTTATAGTATTAACTATCAAAGTATGACAAAAATTCTTTGCTGTAGTTAGCGCATGCGCAGTTAAAATTTATTTCATTCAAATACCCATATCTCAATAAATATTCAATATATTAATATTTTAAATGCAGTATACTATTTCTACAATTTTTTAGAAAGCGGTGTTAAATTCGGTTGAAAACTGCATGCTATGAGAGAAAAATATTATTTTTTCACAGAAACGTTACCAGGGCTGCCACTGGCAACTATTTTTTTATTCTATCTCGCACCGCTTTCTCAAAACAAATTTTTTTCACATATACTTTCACAACATGTGCAAGACGAATATACTACAAAATTTATTTTTTAAAAATAGTGGTGCGAATAGAATAGACAAATAGTCGCCAGTGCCAGTTCTGCTTTAGCATCTACAAGAATATGCGTGCTATTTTTACACAAATGCATAAAAACGTTGAACAAGACCTACATAACCATTTGCTACAGTGACTGATCATTTTGAGCATTTTTTGTTTCTTGGGGAAACGCAAATATTATTTTATTTTTAAATTTATTATTATCCCCCGCTAATTGTCCTCGGGACTAAATCTTCACTGAAAAACATGAAGTGAAACATGTTTTTTACTTCCTCAAAGTTCAAGAGCATTTCCTCATGAATTTCAATAGATATGCGACAAAACGTCTGAAATCGGTCACTGTCCCTTAATTTCTGGACATCAGTGTTGTAGATTTTTTAAAAGAAAGAAGTCTTTCTTGGTTTTCTTCTTTATTGTCACAAAAACATAAAAAAACATGAACTTGACAAAAAAAAACTTCACAGTTGACATCCACAAAAAATATACAATGAAAGTTCTGGTTTCATATCTATTCCCTAATTCAAAATATTCTTAGAAATAAACATATTTCAAATTACTTTCATCTAACATGAAAGCCTTACATTAAATTATAAATTGTAAATTGTAAAGTTCCCAGCCAACATGATACTGGGGAAATACAGTTCAATAGAATAAACAAGGACAAATTATGCCCTGCAAGCATCTCTCTACCATCCAACTCAAAGACTGACTGATGTGAGAATTCTGAATCAAAATGTTCTTAGAATTACATAGTGGCGCCATCTGTTATCAAACAGAGCAACTATTAACTGTACTGAACATACTCCCACCCATCAAGAAGTTATTCTTGATGCAAAGGAAGTAAACAAAGTTTTACAATTGGTCTCTTAAAGACACCCCTAGAAGTTTTAACAGTCACTACACGGACTATTCCATCCTTACCTGGATGAATTTCAATAATTTTGCCCAATGGCCAAACAGACGGAGGAACATTATCCTCTTTCAAAATTACTATATCATTCACTTTAAAATTTTCTGTATGCACTCTCCATTTTTTTCTATTTTGTAAAGAACTCAAACAATCAATACTCCACCTTCTCCAAAAACATAATTTTAATTTTTGCACAATATCCCAACGTGACCGTAAAGACAAATTTTCCTCATTTAAAGGTTCAGCTGGGGAAGTAATAACATCACCAATTAAAAAATGAGATGGAGTCAATATATTTATACTGTCTGAATTGTTATCACTATCAATTGCTACTAATGGTCTGGAATTTAAGATAGATTCAATTTGAGTCAAATATGTATAAAGTTCTTCAAATGTTAAATTAGTACTTCCAATTACACGTTTCATATGAAATTTTACCGAACGAACAGCGGCTTCCCATAGTCCACCAAAATGCGGACTCACTGGAGGAATCATATGCCACTCAATATTTCTTTGAGACAGAAAATAACAAATTTCTTCATTTCTTTCAATTGAACAAATATATTTATATAAATCTGAGAGTTGCCTTTTAGCACCTACAAATGTTGTGGCATTATCACTATAAATATGCTGAGGAGCTCCTCTTCTAGAGCAAAATCTATTTAATGAAGCAATAAATGCCTCAGAGGTTAAATCACTTACCAGCTCCAAATGTAGAGCTTTAGTTGCCAAACAAACAAATAAAGCAATATAGCATTTGGTAGTTTTAGCTCCTCTACCTCGATATTTCAAAATATTAATAGGCCCTGCATAATCGATTCCGCATGCAGAAAATGGCCTGTTAGGAGTAACTCTGTTAAGAGGAAGATCTCCCATTAACTGTTTGGAAGAGGCTGCTCTATACCTACAGCAAGTAACACATTTATGAATACAATTTTTAATTATCCTTTTGGCACGTATTATCCAATAACTCTGTCTAATGATGCCCATAAGTAAATTTAACCCAGCATGAAAATGCATAACATGAAAATATTTAACAATTAATACACTTAATTTATGCTGAGTTGGCAAAATGACTGGGTGTTTTGCATTGTACTGGAGAGGTGAATTTCGCAGCCTACCTCCCACCCTTAGCAAATCGTCACTATCAATAAAAGGACAAAGTGAGAAAAGAGAACTTTTTTTAGAAACTGATCTATTTGATCGAATACAACTAATTTCATCAGCGAAATATAGCTGCTGAACATAAGAAATAATCAAATTACCTGAATGTCTTCTTTCGATTGTTGATAATGGAAGAAATTTACCTTTATTCAAAGGACTAGTGTTCATTTTGCCAACTTTCTGTTTGCAATTTTTCACAAACCTAATACAAAAAGCTAAAACATCAATAATTTTGGTAAAAGAAGAATAAATTTCAAAATATAATTCAAACAGAGAATTATTTAAAGTTATTGGAAAACAAAATTTAGAGTTCTTTTTCTCTTTATTTACAGTGTCTAAATTAGTCTTAATTTGAGGTTGAGGCCAATGTTCTTGATTTAAAGAAAGCCATTTTGGGCCATCCCACCAAAGGGAACAATTAGGAAGATCCCTGGGAGATAACCCTCTAGACGCAATGTCAGCAGGATTTTTCCTTCCTGGAACATACCTCCAACAGTCAGATGGGACTGAATCTAGAATTTCAGAAGTTCTATTGGCCACATAAGTCTTCCAACACCTAGGATGAGATGACAGCCATGAAAGTAGTACTTGGGAGTCAGTCCATGCGTAGAACTTAATAACGAACGTATTCAAAATAGTCACAAGTGTAGAATATAGTCTGGAAAGTAGTAAAGCACCATTGAGCTCAAGCCTAGGAATAGAAACTGGTTTAAGTGGCGCTACCTTGCTTTTTGCAACCAATAGGGTCACCTTTGACTTTATTTCACCAGGTTGTACTACATATATCCCTGCAGCATATGCCGATTCTGAAGCATCGCTAAATCCATGCAATATGATCTCTTTACTGGAAACTTGGATCCATTGGGGAATTCGAATAGAACAAACTTGTTCAAATTCCCTTTGGAATTTTTTCCAATTTGTTTGGAAAATTTCAGGAAGCGCAGTATCCCAATCTAACTTCATTAACCACAATTGCTGGTAAAACATTTTTATAGAGACAGTGCATGGTGCCAAAAATCCTAACGGATCAAATAATTTGGCAGATTGTGAAAGAAATTTTCTTTTAGTTATGTTATCATCAAATTGTAAATTAACGTTAAAGATAAAAATATCATTTGAAGAATCCCAGCTAAGCCCTAAGGCTTTGGAACAATCATCAGGATGGATTTCTAAATTTGTAGACTCAAGAGAATTTGAAGATAAATGAGTTAATACATCAGAATAATTAGATCTCCACTTTCGCAAATGAAAACCTCTATTTTCTAAAGCCAGTGAAAGCTTTTCAATCACTCTAATAGCTTCTTCACTTGAGATTGAACCTGACATACAATCATCAACATAGAAGCTCTCTTGAATTATTGCAGCTATTGCAGGATCGTCTTTCTCTATGTCCTTTGCAACTTGATATAAGCAGCGAGTAGCCAAGAATGGAGCTGAAGATGTCCCATAAGTAATAGTTCGCAGCCAATATTCCTTTAAAGCTGAGTATGCTGATTCTCGCCAAACAATACGTTGTAAATCTTGATCTTCTGGAGCAATCAAAACTTGTCTATACATCTGCTGAATATCAGCAGTAAAAGCAACAGGATTTGTTCGAAATCTTATCAGAATAGTAAAAAGATTAGGTTGTGGAATTTGTCCAACAGCCAAAACAGAATTTAAAGAAGCACCATTAGACGGTTTGCATGAACCCTCAAACACCACACGTAACTTTGTAGAAATAGAGTCACTTTTTATAACAGAATGATGCGGAAGGTAATATACTTTGTTGCTTGCAGGATTTGAATTTTTGTTCACAAGTGTCATATGACCAAGATCTTCATATTGCTTCATAAAATTTCTGTACTCATTTTCAAAATTTTTATCAAACTGAAATTTTCTCTCCATAGCAAACAAACGTGAGACTGCCATGGACTTAGAATCTCCTAATGACATCACATCTTTATAAATTGGTAACTTAACTTCAAATCTATTCTCTGGAGTTACATTGTAAGTTGAGCAAAAATGTTGTTCACAAAAATTTTCTTTATCAGACAACTGTGGAATTTTAATGTTTATTTCTTCAGTTTGCCAAAATTTTTGCAATAATAGATCAACATTTAATTCGCTTGCAACACTAAGAAAATGAGATTTGATACTAGAAGAATATTTACATTTAGGTTCCAATTTTCCAGCTACCACCCAACCAAACATAGTATTTTGGGCAATTGGCTCATTCTCAGTACTCACAATTCTACCATATCTTAAAATAGTAAAGAAACAGTCAGATCCCAAAATAACATCACATTCTTGCGGTTTCATGAAATTTTCATCTGCTAATGCAATATTTTTAAGATACTCCATATTTTTCGTATCAATTAATTCAGCTGGTAACTGAGATGTTACTTTAGGCAGTATGTACGCCTGAACCTTTAAGGACTCATTAGAAAGCTTTGACCCAACTGTAAGAATCACTGAACCTCGAGTTTGTCCAGCTGATACTCCGGTAATTCCATTTAGAACAATTCTGTCATTTTTTCTTTTTAACCCTAAAGTTCTTATGACATTTTCACTCACAAAAGTACATTCTGAACCAGAATCTAGCAAAGCTCTGAAAGAATAGGCTTTACTTTCATTATTATATAACAGAACTCTAGCAGTAGGAAGAAACGAAACACATTTGGAATTATTGAAAGAAGCACTAGAATTAATTTGTAATTCATGAGATGTTGACTCGTGTACAACTTCCCTACTTGAAAGATTGTTTTTATTCTCAGATGAATGAGGAAATAATTTAGTTTCAGTCTGAATAGTGCAGGCATTATTACCCTTACTCTCTTCATGTAAGAGAATATTGTGTCTACTTTCACACTTAAAACATTTTAAATGAGAATTGGGACATTCCTTAACTTTATGAGAATTTAAACACAAAAAACAACAGTTATTACGTTTAACAAAGTTTTTTCGGGCAAAAACATCCATAGATTTAAATTTTACACATTTGTACAATGGATGCATTCCTTGACACTTTAAGCACACCTTTGATTGTTTATTATTTGAAGTGTACTTGGAACCAACAAAATTTGAGCTTTTGGAATGTTTAATATCACTTTCATTGTTAGAGATGAGCTCTAAAGAAGAACATCTTACACTTAAAAAATCAAAAAATTCTTTTAAAGTGGGAAATTCATTTTCTGTACTTTCAATGGACCAAAGTCTTCGACTTTCAGGATCAAGTTTTTGGAATAACAAATATATTAACCACGGATCTCTATTTGTAGCTTCATCACCAACAGCTTTCAAACCCCTAATAACTTCATCACTAGTATTAAGCAAATTTCTTATATTTATGCTTTTAGGTTGAAGAACTGATTTCTGGTCTAAAAATAATTTAATCAAAGAATTGACAATCTGTTTCTTTTTATCATACCGGTCTAACAATTTTTCCCAAGCTTCTTGGTACGATTCATTAGAAAGGGAAATGTGCTTAATTAATGAAGCTGGTTCTTCAGAAAGTAACCCTTTTAAATACTGAAATTTCTGAATACCACTCAAAGCTACTTGGGAATGGACAGTGGAAACAAACATATCCTTAAAATTTGTACATTCTGAAAATTTTCCAGAAAATACTGGAATATTTAATTTGGGTAATCTAATATTACATTGATTTGGAACAACAACAGAAGGACCTTGAACAGGATTTTGTGTTACAGTATTAATAACTTCTGAAGAATTCAAAGAATCTAGTTTGTTTTGATATTTAGTTTTTAACTGAAAATACTTTTCTTCAAATTCTGATAATTCTGAATCATCATCATTCAAATTAGAATCTAATCTTAAGAACTCTTTAAGTAAATCATCTAATCTTTGTAATCTAATCAAAATTTCATTCTTTGTATTCACATTATCAAAACTATTCTCTAATCTAGTTACAGAGCCTTTAACTCTACCTCTCTCAATTTTAATTTGAACAGCTTTCTTTTCATAATCTTCCATTTTATACAATAACTTATAAGCAGAAGGATTTTCAAAATAAAATTAACCAAATTAACTTCAAAACAAAACTAATCAAAAATTACTTCAAAATCAAAAGTAATCAAAAATGCTTCAAAACAATAATAATCAAATTAAGTTCAAAACCAGAACTAAATTAAATTCAAAAACAGAACTACTATACAATATTCAATCACTTAAGAATACTGTTTCATACAAGCAATAGTGGAATGTTCTGTTCTAAATCTGCATAAACTTAAAAATAATCTTCAAATTCTTCAATGCAATATAATAATTTACTATAATAATTAAATATTCAAATTTTTCAATTGAATAAATCATAATATTCTTGAGAACAGTAAATAAAAAATCATAATGTTCTTCAGAACAATTTTCTTTTCAAGAACAGTTATCCAAGCAATATAATTCTAGAATACTTTCTTATTCTATCATTTTCAATAAACCAAAATTTAATTGTTCTCATATTGCAAATTAATATATGCTGAATACACTTTCATATTTAACTGTATTTGCAACCAAATTTCAGCATCAAAGAACAGTAAAAACAAAAGTACTCACATGATATCTCGCCATAGTGCCTCTAAAAAATTCTTATGTAGATTTTTTTAAAAGAAAGAAGTCTTTCTTGGTTTTCTTCTTTATTGTCACAAACACATAAAAAAACATGAACTTGACAAAAAAAAAAAAAAAAAAAAAAACTTCACAGTTGACATCCACAAAAAATATACAATGAAAGTTCTGGTTTCATATCTATTCCCTAATTCAAAATATTCTTAGAAATAAACATATTTCAAATTACTTTCATCTAACATGAAAGCCTTACATTAAATTATAAATTGTAAATTGTAAAGTTCCCAGCCAACATGATACTGGGGAAATACAGTTCAATAGAATAAACAAGGACAAATTATGCCCTGCAAGCATCTCTCTACCATCCAACTCAAAGACTGACTGATGTGAGAATTCTGAATCAAAATGTTCTTAGAATTACATAGTGGCGCCATCTGTTATCAAACAGAGCAACTATTAACTGTACTGAACATACTCCCACCCATCAAGAAGTTATTCTTGATGCAAAGGAAGTAAACAAAGTTTTACAATTGGTCTCTTAAAGACACCCCTAGAAGTTTTAACAGTCACTACACGGACTATTCCATCCTTACCTGGATGAATTTCAATAATTTTGCCCAATGGCCAAACAGACGGAGGAACATTATCCTCTTTCAAAATTACTATATCATTCACTTTAAAATTTTCTGTATGCACTCTCCATTTTTTTCTATTTTGTAAAGAACTCAAACAATCAATACTCCACCTTCTCCAAAAACATAATTTTAATTTTTGCACAATATCCCAACGTGACCGTAAAGACAAATTTTCCTCATTTAAAGGTTCAGCTGGGGAAGTAATAACATCACCAATTAAAAAATGAGATGGAGTCAATATATTTATACTGTCTGAATTGTTATCACTATCAATTGCTACTAATGGTCTGGAATTTAAGATAGATTCAATTTGAGTCAAATATGTATAAAGTTCTTCAAATGTTAAATTAGTACTTCCAATTACACGTTTCATATGAAATTTTACCGAACGAACAGCGGCTTCCCATAGTCCACCAAAATGCGGACTCACTGGAGGAATCATATGCCACTCAATATTTCTTTGAGACAGAAAATAACAAATTTCTTCATTTCTTTCAATTGAACAAATATATTTATATAAATCTGAGAGTTGCCTTTTAGCACCTACAAATGTTGTGGCATTATCACTATAAATATGCTGAGGAGCTCCTCTTCTAGAGCAAAATCTATTTAATGAAGCAATAAATGCCTCAGAGGTTAAATCACTTACCAGCTCCAAATGTAGAGCTTTAGTTGCCAAACAAACAAATAAAGCAATATAGCATTTGGTAGTTTTAGCTCCTCTACCTCGATATTTCAAAATATTAATAGGCCCTGCATAATCGATTCCGCATGCAGAAAATGGCCTGTTAGGAGTAACTCTGTTAAGAGGAAGATCTCCCATTAACTGTTTGGAAGAGGCTGCTCTATACCTACAGCAAGTAACACATTTATGAATACAATTTTTAATTATCCTTTTGGCACGTATTATCCAATAACTCTGTCTAATGATGCCCATAAGTAAATTTAACCCAGCATGAAAATGCATAACATGAAAATATTTAACAATTAATACACTTAATTTATGCTGAGTTGGCAAAATGACTGGGTGTTTTGCATTGTACTGGAGAGGTGAATTTCGCAGCCTACCTCCCACCCTTAGCAAATCGTCACTATCAATAAAAGGACAAAGTGAGAAAAGAGAACTTTTTTTAGAAACTGATCTATTTGATCGAATACAACTAATTTCATCAGCGAAATATAGCTGCTGAACATAAGAAATAATCAAATTACCTGAATGTCTTCTTTCGATTGTTGATAATGGAAGAAATTTACCTTTATTCAAAGGACTAGTGTTCATTTTGCCAACTTTCTGTTTGCAATTTTTCACAAACCTAATACAAAAAGCTAAAACATCAATAATTTTGGTAAAAGAAGAATAAATTTCAAAATATAATTCAAACAGAGAATTATTTAAAGTTATTGGAAAACAAAATTTAGAGTTCTTTTTCTCTTTATTTACAGTGTCTAAATTAGTCTTAATTTGAGGTTGAGGCCAATGTTCTTGATTTAAAGAAAGCCATTTTGGGCCATCCCACCAAAGGGAACAATTAGGAAGATCCCTGGGAGATAACCCTCTAGACGCAATGTCAGCAGGATTTTTCCTTCCTGGAACATACCTCCAACAGTCAGATGGGACTGAATCTAGAATTTCAGAAGTTCTATTGGCCACATAAGTCTTCCAACACCTAGGATGAGATGACAGCCATGAAAGTAGTACTTGGGAGTCAGTCCATGCGTAGAACTTAATAACGAACATATTCAAAATAGTCACAAGTGTAGAATATAGTCTGGAAAGTAGTAAAGCACCATTGAGCTCAAGCCTAGGAATAGAAACTGGTTTAAGTGGCGCTACCTTGCTTTTTGCAACCAATAGGGTCACCTTTGACTTTATTTCACCAGGTTGTACTACATATATCCCTGCAGCATATGCCGATTCTGAAGCATCGCTAAATCCATGCAATATGATCTCTTTACTGGAAACTTGGATCCATTGGGGAATTCGAATAGAACAAACTTGTTCAAATTCCCTTTGGAATTTTTTCCAATTTGTTTGGAAAATTTCAGGAAGCGCAGTATCCCAATCTAACTTCATTAACCACAATTGCTGGTAAAACATTTTTATAGAGACAGTGCATGGTGCCAAAAATCCTAACGGATCAAATAATTTGGCAGATTGTGAAAGAAATTTTCTTTTAGTTATGTTATCATCAAATTGTAAATTAACGTTAAAGATAAAAATATCATTTGAAGAATCCCAGCTAAGCCCTAAGGCTTTGGAACAATCATCAGGATGGATTTCTAAATTTGTAGACTCAAGAGAATTTGAAGATAAATGAGTTAATACATCAGAATAATTAGATCTCCACTTTCGCAAATGAAAACCTCTATTTTCTAAAGCCAGTGAAAGCTTTTCAATCACTCTAATAGCTTCTTCACTTGAGATTGAACCTGACATACAATCATCAACATAGAAGCTCTCTTGAATTATTGCAGCTATTGCAGGATCGTCTTTCTCTATGTCCTTTGCAACTTGATATAAGCAGCGAGTAGCCAAGAATGGAGCTGAAGATGTCCCATAAGTAATAGTTCGCAGCCAATATTCCTTTAAAGCTGAGTATGCTGATTCTCGCCAAACAATACGTTGTAAATCTTGATCTTCTGGAGCAATCAAAACTTGTCTATACATCTGCTGAATATCAGCAGTAAAAGCAACAGGATTTGTTCGAAATCTTATCAGAATAGTAAAAAGATTAGGTTGTGGAATTTGTCCAACAGTCAAAACAGAATTTAAAGAAGCACCATTAGACGGTTTGCATGAACCCTCAAACACCACACGTAACTTTGTAGAAATAGAGTCACTTTTTATAACAGAATGATGCGGAAGGTAATATACTTTGTTGCTTGCAGGATTTGAATTTTTGTTCACAAGTGTCATATGACCAAGATCTTCATATTGCTTCATAAAATTTCTGTACTCATTTTCAAAATTTTTATCAAACTGAAATTTTCTCTCCATAGCAAACAAACGTGAGACTGCCATGGACTTAGAATCTCCTAATGACATCACATCTTTATAAATTGGTAACTTAACTTCAAATCTATTCTCTGGAGTTACATTGTAAGTTGAGCAAAAATGTTGTTCACAAAAATTTTCTTTATCAGACAACTGTGGAATTTTAATGTTTATTTCTTCAGTTTGCCAAAATTTTTGCAATAATAGATCAACATTTAATTCGCTTGCAACACTAAGAAAATGAGATTTGATACTAGAAGAATATTTACATTTAGGTTCCAATTTTCCAGCTACCACCCAACCAAACATAGTATTTTGGGCAATTGGCTCATTCTCAGTACTCACAATTCTACCATATCTTAAAATAGTAAAGAAACAGTCAGATCCCAAAATAACATCACATTCTTGCGGTTTCATGAAATTTTCATCTGCTAATGCAATATTTTTAAGATACTCCATATTTTTCGTATCAATTAATTCAGCTGGTAACTGAGATGTTACTTTAGGCAGTATGTACGCCTGAACCTTTAAGGACTCATTAGAAAGCTTTGACCCAACTGTAAGAATCACTGAACCTCGAGTTTGTCCAGCTGATACTCCGGTAATTCCATTTAGAACAATTCTGTCATTTTTTCTTTTTAACCCTAAAGTTCTTATGACATTTTCACTCACAAAAGTACATTCTGAACCAGAATCTAGCAAAGCTCTGAAAGAATAGGCTTTACTTTCATTATTATATAACAGAACTCTAGCAGTAGGAAGAAACGAAACACATTTGGAATTATTGAAAGAAGCACTAGAATTAATTTGTAATTCATGAGATGTTGACTCGTGTACAACTTCCCTACTTGAAAGATTGTTTTTATTCTCAGATGAATGAGGAAATAATTTAGTTTCAGTCTGAATAGTGCAGGCATTATTACCCTTACTCTCTTCATGTAAGAGAATATTGTGTCTACTTTCACACTTAAAACATTTTAAATGAGAATTGGGACATTCCTTAACTTTATGAGAATTTAAACACAAAAAACAACAGTTATTACGTTTAACAAAGTTTTTTCGGGCAAAAACATCCATAGATTTAAATTTTACACATTTGTACAATGGATGCATTCCTTGACACTTTAAGCACACCTTTGATTGTTTATTATTTGAAGTGTACTTGGAACCAACAAAATTTGAGCTTTTGGAATGTTTAATATCACTTTCATTGTTAGAGATGAGCTCTAAAGAAGAACATCTTACACTTAAAAAATCAAAAAATTCTTTTAAAGTGGGAAATTCATTTTCTGTACTTTCAATGGACCAAAGTCTTCGACTTTCAGGATCAAGTTTTTGGAATAACAAATATATTAACCACGGATCTCTATTTGTAGCTTCATCACCAACAGCTTTCAAACCCCTAATAACTTCATCACTAGTATTAAGCAAATTTCTTATATTTATGCTTTTAGGTTGAAGAACTGATTTCTGGTCTAAAAATAATTTAATCAAAGAATTGACAATCTGTTTCTTTTTATCATACCGGTCTAACAATTTTTCCCAAGCTTCTTGGTACGATTCATTAGAAAGGGAAATGTGCTTAATTAATGAAGCTGGTTCTTCAGAAAGTAACCCTTTTAAATACTGAAATTTCTGAATACCACTCAAAGCTACTTGGGAATGGACAGTGGAAACAAACATATCCTTAAAATTTGTACATTCTGAAAATTTTCCAGAAAATACTGGAATATTTAATTTGGGTAATCTAATATTACATTGATTTGGAACAACAACAGAAGGACCTTGAACAGGATTTTGTGTTACAGTATTAATAACTTCTGAAGAATTCAAAGAATCTAGTTTGTTTTGATATTTAGTTTTTAACTGAAAATACTTTTCTTCAAATTCTGATAATTCTGAATCATCATCATTCAAATTAGAATCTAATCTTAAGAACTCTTTAAGTAAATCATCTAATCTTTGTAATCTAATCAAAATTTCATTCTTTGTATTCACATTATCAAAACTATTCTCTAATCTAGTTACAGAGCCTTTAACTCTACCTCTCTCAATTTTAATTTGAACAGCTTTCTTTTCATAATCTTCCATTTTATACAATAACTTATAAGCAGAAGGATTTTCAAAATAAAATTAACCAAATTAACTTCAAAACAAAACTAATCAAAAATTACTTCAAAATCAAAAGTAATCAAAAATGCTTCAAAACGATAATAATCAAATTAAGTTCAAAACCAGAACTAAATTAAATTCAAAAACAGAACTACTATACAATATTCAATCACTTAAGAATACTGTTTCATACAAGCAATAGTGGAATGTTCTGTTCTAAATCTGCATAAACTTAAAAATAATCTTCAAATTCTTCAATGCAATATAATAATTTACTATAATAATTAAATATTCAAATTTTTCAATTGAATAAATCATAATATTCTTGAGAACAGTAAATAAAAAATCATAATGTTCTTCAGAACAATTTTCTTTTCAAGAACAGTTATCCAAGCAATATAATTCTAGAATACTTTCTTATTCTATCATTTTCAATAAACCAAAATTTAATTGTTCTCATATTGCAAATTAATATATGCTGAATACACTTTCATATTTAACTGTATTTGCAACCAAATTTCAGCATCAAAGAACAGTAAAAACAAAAGTACTCACATGATATCTCGCCATAGTGCCTCTAAAAAATTCTTATGTAGATTTTTTTAAAAGAAAGAAGTCTTTCTTGGTTTTCTTCTTTATTGTCACAAACACATAAAAAAACATGAACTTGACAAAAAAAAAAAAAAAAAAAAAAACTTCACAGTTGACATCCACAAAAAATATACAATGAAAGTTCTGGTTTCATATCTATTCCCTAATTCAAAATATTCTTAGAAATAAACCTATTTCAAATTACTTTCATCTAACATGAAAGCCTTAAATTAAATTATAAATTGTAAATTGTAAAGTTCCCAGCCAACATGATACTGGGGAAATACAGTTCAATAGAATAAACAAGGACAAATTATGCTCTGCAAGCATCTCTCTACCATTCAACTCAAAGACTGACTGATGTGAGAATTCTGAATCAAAATGTTCTTAGAATTACATAGTGGCGCCATCTGTTATCAAACAGAGCAACTATTAACTGTACTGAACAAGTGTATTTAATGTTATTATCATGAACTCGGGCAACGCCGGTAGGGTCAGCTAGTAAATAATAAAACTGCATATTTATGTTAGAAAACGAATTTTCCGAGGAAAAAGTTCATTAAACTGTTTCATTCATAAAACGTTTACATTTCACTGATTCAGTTTTCTCATTTAGCTGCGCTTGGCTGCCTTAGGTCAACGAGTGTATTTTCTGTTTTAAACAGACATTTTAAAGCTTCTTTTGGAAGTTTTTTTACTTACCCATCATACGTAGTATAGGGCAAGTCTTGTAACCGTTTTGAAAATCGAAAAAATATTTTTGACGGATTTACACGTTTCAGACACTGGAGATTCCGAAAAACATATTTTTAGAAAAAAAAAATTGCCGTCCGTCTGTGTGTCTGTGTGTCTATCTCCCGAAAAGACGAGATAGAGACTTTCAATTTGGTATGAACTTAGTATATAATAATGGGAAGAAGCCTATTGAATTTCAATAACCTGGATTAACCGTAACTATTTTTTTCGGACTCTCGAAATATTCGTTCGAATAAAAGGTATATAAAAATATTCGAAATTATTTATTTTAAGGAGAGAATATAAAAGACAATAAAAAAACATAAATTTTGCATAAAGCATGAAGTCGATCGGATAATGAGTTGCCGAGATATTTGGAATCCTATTTCCACACTCTTCGATTTTTCATGATCCTGTATTTCATCCAAATTTCACTTCAAAGACATATTTTAATTGGAAATGAGACGCTTAATCAGATGCAACAAACCACTAGTTAATAGGATTATTGTTTTTGGAGTTATAAGGATGTGTCTTTCAAGCAATTCAGTAATCAAGCCTTATGACGCCATCAAGCCACGATTTTATTCGAATTGCAATGCATTTTAATTTAAACATTTTAATTTTAATATTTTACATTATGCATATCCATGATGGTAAGTATTATGGTGGCCCCCAACGACTAGTTTCTTTCTGTGACTCGGTGACATTCTCAGTTGTTCGTCATAATTGCCTACTGGATTATAAAAATTTAAAAAGTTAAAGACATAAAATATATATATTCGAAAAAATATTCGAAAAAATATACTTAAAAATATATACTGAATGATGTATAGTCAATTATACAATTCGAAGTGAACCACTTTTAAACTATATTAGAAAGTGCTATAAAATGTATGGAGCTGTTCGAAATAGAGAAAAATACAAGAATGTGCTTAAAAACGTTCCACATGTTTTACACTTAACCATCATAATCCCGTTAAACGTTAAATAAAACGTTTAATAAAACATCCGCCAAATTAATCTTTAAATTATATCTCAATGATTTGTACTTTAGACGGGGAAACCAGAAATATCAACTGTATTTTTGACGTCTTTGCTTAATGCTTATCGCCGTGGGTATCCCAAACTTTCGTTTTCTCTTCTTCTCTCGCATATATTTATGTTATTTTATTCGTTTACAGATTTAGTTTTGATACTACATGAGATATGCGATGAAGCATTTTACTCACGCAGAGTAAATAATCTGTAGATAATCTAATAGATGTGAATGTGGGAAAAATGTGTGTGAAATGTCAACATATTTGTCACTGAGTGCAGAAGTGGTCTGAGGCAGATTTTGCACTCGAAAAACATCGCATTTCCGATAAACTCACTCCCTTCCCACATCACCACCACGACCACCATAATACGTACCACATATCTTATAACACGGACATGATTCACATTCTTCCATACATTTACGTTTTAACTGACCTGATACCCAATAGAATCTAAATTAATTCAATATCTTGCAATTCGACTATTTAAAGCATTTAATTATCCGATTATGACGTTTTGTTTTTAAAAGGCGATTTAATTTGTGATATGGGATAGATTCCTGCGCCCGACAAAAATATTTCCTTGACCCGTAACCCGACCCGAACCCGCAAAAATAATTTTCGGTCGAGCCGAAACCGACATATTTCAACTCGCACCCGACCCGAACACGCAATGAAAAGACAATAAATCAAGTTTTAATGCTATTATAAAAAAGTAATGTACAGTTATATCTAATGCCAATTTTATATTTTATATAGAAAAATGAACAAATCTATTTTCTTTAATATTCAGATATAGTGAAACCCCTGAATAACGGTCACCTCGAGATCGTTGAATAGAGTCCAGCATCGGGTCGGCTTGTTTCTTTTTTTTTTTCCGCGTCGGGATGGCCCTAATTTTCTTTCTGCGCGTCGGGTTCACCCTAGTATAATTCTTCCGGGTCATATTTAGGTTTTTAGGTAGATTTCGTAAGAAATACTGCCTATTACATTCTCCCCTAAGTTGGAAATCCGGAAAAAAATTGCAGATCTACACCGATCAGGACTCCTAGAACCCAAAACCACCCCCAGTTCAAAACTTTATCTATCTATGTTACTTTTTTATGGACATGATAACTTCCATAATTCTGCACAAATCTCTTCAAACTCATACATAAAATCAAGCGGCATAAAATCTCGGTCAAGTTCGTTAATGGGCAAAATCGAGCCAAGGGGGGGGGGGGGGGGCTTTTTGTGAAAACAGAAAAAAAAACATAACTTCTTAATCTTATACACATCGAGTTCGTTTAAGTTATTATTACTTCTAGGAATAGGGCCAAAAATTTATGTATGACAGATTTTTGATTTCATTAAAAATGCCCCCAAGGGTGGAAAAATAGGGGTTTCAGAAGGAACAAATTCATAACTTCGTCAATTCCCAAGATATCAAATCCGCTTAAATTTATTATAAATCTTCTTAATATTATCTACAACTTTTATATTGACAAGTTGTTTATAGGACCAACTCTTACAGCAAAAAAAATAAATAAAATAATAATAAATAAAATAAAAACAAAAAAAATCCCTGCTGGCTCCGCCTACAAGCAAGGTATATTTCGAAGTGGGTGGTCCCAACTGCCGCATCGTGACAAATATGTCTTTCTTCTGCAATTCCCAATAAGCAGGTGCTCCACGGCTGCGTCTTCGAAGTCTACTTGTGTCTGTAGGCCGAGCCGTCAGGGATCTATTGAAATTTTAACTGTTGGGATTTTCACAAAAAGTTTATTTAAGATGAAATTAAATATATATTTGAATATGAATGAGTATATATTCAATTTACTGCATGATAAAAAATAAACTGTATATAAGAAATGTAATCACAGATTATTCTTTCTTTACGGTGCAGTTAAGAACCATTTTTTTGTTTTTTTCAGAGTATGAAAAACATTACTCCAATTTCGTTTATGATACACACAGCAACACATGAATCGTATATGTGATAGATTATGCACAAATACACATGCTACGTGTGCTTAGATTTGGAGGTCACAGGAGACAAGGAGGTTTATTGCAAAGTATAAACGTACTCTATATATGTCAGGAATTGAAAAAGTGTTCGCTAAAGAGATGGTGTTCGCTTTTCGGGAGTGTCCATTATGGAGCTCTTATTGTATATATATATATATATTTAAACTAAAAAAAAATATTATGGACATTCTTTTGTAAAAGCGGATCAACCCGAACCTGACACGCAAGAGTCAAAACCCAACCAGACACCGAACCGAAACCGAAACAATGAAAGTCAACCTTTCCCGAACCCGACCAGTAGCAAAAATGTAGATGTCAACCCGACAGGAACCCAATTTACAACAAAATAACGTAGCGCAAACCCGACCACACCCGTGGTTCTGGTCGGGTCGGGTACGGGTAAGAATGGGTAACCCGACCCGATGCAGAACTCTAATATAGACCATATTTTATGGTTACAAGTTTTATAGAAAAAGTGACTGCTAACAAAAGATGTATAAATAAGCAAAAGTAAAATATAATTAAAAGTAATTCATTAGCATCATTGAATCCCGTGTAAAATTAAAACGTATATTAATCTATTTCGTTTGGTGCCATATTAACTTCGGCGCCCCGAGTAATTCCCAAGTTCGCCCACTACAAAGAAAACCTTTGAGTGCATGTGCATGTCTGGTGCAGTGTTGTCAATATGTTCCCCGTACTCTGACTTGATCAACTCTAAAACGATTACGGAAGATTGAATTATGATTAAAAGACCAGTGGCGATCTGCTGTAATCGAGTTTCTATTCATTTTTCATTGACTGATGGATTTTAAGGCCGAATCAACTGCTGTCGAAACAGCCAACAACTGTTTTCGTGACTGATTAATTAAGATAAATTAAACATTACAAAATCAATTTGCATAAAATGGTTAAGTAAACATTATTGCTTCATCGGGGAATTTTATAACGATATAACAGAAAATTGGGTACTTCTCAATTATCCCATCGAATATTTTCTGTTAAAGAAAAGAACTTTCACCAAAATATTGGAATGAACGCCAAATGTGCTTGACCGTGGCGTTGCATTCAATTGACATCAGATGCATTACGCCTGTTAGTTATGTCATGAAGTGATTTTTAATTCATCGTTTATCTGTATTTTTAATTATATTTTAACAATTTATTAGTTTTTTTTCGTTATTTTAAGCGCAATTATTAAACATAAAAATATAGTTTTTAATTGAAGGGAAATATTATTATTTACGCTGTTTTAAAATTTGCAATAATTAGTAAAACATATCGTCGAAATAAATTAATCCCTCGTGCAAATATATTTTTATATTGAAACTGTTTGGAAATATTGTTATTTGAACATTTTAAATTTGACGTAAGTCTCCCCATTTAATGCTTTGAATTCGTAATAATTTAATAATTTCTGTTTTTAATATTCACGTTCAAGTATATTTTTAATAATACGTAATTTTCTACAGTTACTGTTTTTAACATGTGCTCATTTTTTTTAAAAGTTTTATTTCTGTTTTGAATAGTCACGTGTAAATACATTTTTTAATTAAAAGAGAATATTATTATGGGCGCTATTTTACACATTGGCAACGATTCCAACAATGAACTTTTGGAAAGATGAAACAAATCTCCATCAAAGTAATGAAAATTTGAATAAATTGAAATAAAGCCTAAAAAAATTTGTTAAATTAAAAAAAGAATTACATTCTGCACACCGCAAGATTGTCAACTATATTATTTTAAATTATGGTTAAAATACTATGCACAATTTTCGTTCCTATAAAACTTTTTTAAGAGAACTATTTTGACCGACTTTGATATTAAATATCTCAATAAATATCTCTTCGATTTAAAAACTGTTTTCTTCAGCGTATTTATCGAACGTTTCTCTATAAAACTATCAATTTCCATATGTTTATATGCAATAGTTTTCTGAATAGTAGCGCAGAAAAACCTCAAGGCAAAAAAATGCATTGACAGTGGCTGCGGCAGTGGAGGTTAATTTTTTAACCGAATTAAAAAAAGGAGGAGGTTATCAATTCGACCCTTATGTATGTATTTTGTTGTTCACGCATAACTCTCGTAAATGTGCATCGATTTTGATAATTTTTATTTTGTTTGAAAGAGTAAGGGTCCAAGGTGGTCCCATTTCAATTTCGTCAAAATCTGATCATCAGAACAAATTATTTTGTTCAAATTTCCATTATTTAGATAATTTAATTTATATTTCAAAAAGTCCATTATTTGAATTGTTGCCAATTTGTAAAATAGCGCACATAATAATATTCCTTTTCAATTAAAAAACGTATTTACACGTGACTATCAAAAACAGAAATAAAACTTTAAAACAATAATTAAAGATCACGTGTTAAAAGCAGTAAATGTAGAAAAATACGTTATAAAAAATATACTTGCACGTGAATATTAAAAAAGACAAATAATTAAATTATTACACGTTCAAAACATTAAATGGGGAAACTTACGTCATATTTAAAATGCTCAAATAACATTACTTCCAAACAGTTTCAATTTAAAAACATATTTACACGAGAGATTAATTTATTTGTAGCTGATATATTATGTATACTAAACTACAGCGCCTAGAATACATAGTGTGGAAACCGGCAAATGGTGTAATGCTTTAAAAAGTGCTAAAAAGTTGTAGCCTATAAATGTGCAACGGTGCTCCTATGATAATGTGGCAACCATAGACAAAAAAATGCGTATCACGTTTTTTAGCCATGCTTTCATAATTTTAAAAAAGCTTATAAAAATCACTAAGTCAGAGGAGAAAAGGATATATAATTTAAGTATTTAAAATACTTACCACCAGCCGAAACATTCTAATACAATGTCAAGAGCTAGCAGATGGCGCTGCGAACCCATCCTAAAACTTTCAGCAACGTTGTACATCTATTGGATACAATTTTTTAGTACTATTTTTTAGCCGGTTTCCACACTATGTATTCTAGGCGCTGTAACTAAACTATGAAAAGTCCTTCTGGTCTATACCGGCAGGAAAAGACAGCCTACCTATTCCTTGGTTTTAAGATTTTAGCTAATTTTACTGGAAAACACCAAGCTATAAAAATGGATGGAACCCGATTACAGAAGATTCAGTCGCAGTTCTCGTCAATATTGAATTTGAATCACAATTCCGTCAGCTATAACCAAGGTGGCTTCATTATGGCAACTTGTTTTTGTCGCCAAATTTGTTGATATTTCGCCAAATATTGCCTTGCTTGGAGAGATTTTAACGCTGGCGAACATGAATATATATTGTATTTATTGTATGTATGTCTGTATTATAATATTTGTGTATCTTTAATTCCTGAATGCAGGCGTTGTTTATGTGTGTTTTAATGTATATTCGTAGATCGGTGGATTAATATTAATCTAATACCGTTGTCCTGTCATCAAGGCTATCTGTTAGATGGCTGGTGACTTTCGGTCCAACATGGTTTATTAGTGAGAAATTGCAGACTCAGGAATTAGCCGGTGTGGCTCAGTGGTCAGAGCGACAGCTCGGAACGCTTTGGACCCAGGTTAGATTCCTGGCTCTGGCTAATTTTTCACTCCATGTTGGATTTTTGTATTTATTGTATGTATGTCTGTATTATAATATTTGTTTATCTTTAATGAATATATATTGTTAAGAATGTAAGAGTTAGAATGATGGTACAACAATCAAATAAAACTTGCGAGATAGCATGTTCATTAAAACTCTTAAATTAAAACCGTTTATGGAGGAATCCTGCTGTCTTGTTTAAAAATGTCAGCCACTCTAAAATTTCAAAATGCTATATCTCAGCCACTTTTTAAGGTAGAGCAAAACAAAAAATTTTCCGGTATCCTTGGATCAAGGCTGATTATTCAATTGAAAAAAAAAACCTTTAGGATTTCTAATATTTTTAACGACTTAACTGTACATCTTTTTGAATTTCAAAACTTTAAGTGTCTATCATAGTGCCTCCTTCTTGCCGAATATCCCCAAATTCTACTGGGACATGCAGGCCATAGTAAAAAACACATAGAAAAAATTTGGTTTAGTACTGTGGATAACTTAATACACTTTTCGATGATACAATAATTTAAATGGAACAAAAATCGCTATCACAGCGCCCGCTTTCGGCAGAATATCCGCAAATTCAAGTGGGAACCAGCCAAAAACCTAGAAAAGAAATTTCGTTCAATTCTAGGTTGCTTCATAACTTGATACACTTTCCAATGATACAAAGAGGGCACACACGGACAGACAGATATTTTGTAAAAACTTGTTTTTTGGAATCTTTGACTCCTAAAACATATAAATCCGTCGAAAACCGGAAGTTGAAAAAATTTTGATCACAATACTTTCTTCTATTTAGATCGAAGAAGGTGAGTAAAGGAGGATGTTAATAATTTGACCCTATGTATGCATGTATGTATGTTTTAGTCCTGTTCACGCATAGCTTTCGTAAATGTGCATCGATTTTGATGTATATATTTTTTTGTTTAAAAGTGCAAGACACCCTGGTGGTCCCATTTAAATTTCGTCAAATTCTGATGACTAGAACAATTTTGTTGTGAAAAATTTTTAAAAATTAAAAAATGCGTGGAACCCGATTACAGAAGATTCATTCCCAATTCTCGTCAATCTGAATGAGAATTTCGTCAAATTAGTGAACTATAACCACGTTGACTTCATTTATGGCAACATATTTTGATCGCCAAATTTGGCGATATTTCTCCAGTTGTCGTCCAGATTGACAAGAATTTGATTCTGTCAAAGATTTTATTAAAAAGTATTTATTTAATGGATAATTTTGGTAAATTATAATTTCTATTACAAATTACTTATTTATTCAGCAGATGTTGAAATCAAGATAATTGTGTATTACTGTATTAATAACTAAAAAGTAGGAAATAAAATAAAGTTTTACAAAAAAAAATATTAACCAACTTAAAAAAAAGCACTAAAAAGTATTAAATAATTCTTTAAAATTCTCTAATGATAAAATGTTATCCATTAACCACAAATCCGATATCATGTGTCGGAATAAAAATGATAAATTTAATACGTACAGTTCAATACCCACCAAACATGGATTTTCGAGAGAATATATTTTACAAGAGATGAATATACAGACTTATGATTTAGTTTACGAATATATACATATGAAAAGCAATCAATTACTTTTTGAAGTCGGTGCCAAACAATCCCAATCGATAAATTAGTAGATATTAGGTACAATATATTCACAATTCTTACTAAACTTAAGGTAGTTTGGCACCGACTTCAAAAAGTAATTGATTGCTTTTCATATGTATATATTCGTAAACTGAATCATAAGGCTGTATATTCATCTCTTGTAAAATATATTCTCTCGAAAATCCATGTTTGGTGGGTATTGAGCTGTACATATTAAATTTATCATTTTTATTCCGACACATGATATCGGATTTGTGGTTAATGGATAACATTTTGTCATTAGAGAATTTTAAAGAATTATTTAATACTTTTAGTGCTTTTTTTAAGTTGGTTAATATTTTTTTGTAAAACTTTATTTTATTTAATATAGAGAGATACATGGCATGTGGATAAATTATACAGATCATAGTTACAGCTGCACAAAAGAATTCGAGTACAAATCCGGTTATTGATGGAAATTGCTGAACTGAAATTTTCAGCTGTGCTTGCTGAACTATTTTTTTTACTATGTAAGGTAAAGTCAGGAGAGATGGCGCGGTCGGAGAGATTGAGCACAAAAAGGATGGAGGGGAAGGAGTAGAGTCCGCGCGCAGTGACTCCAGGTAATTGTGGAACAGCAGTAGTGGAGTGCCAACTTGAATATGCATGTTGATTGTTTCGAGCGTCTGGGATAAAACCTTGCTATTTTGTTTTGTTTTCCCAAAGTTAGTGTTTGAATTTTAATAACTATTCATTAAATTTCTATATAATGACAGTATTACAAAATAATTTAAACTTAAACTATTCCTCATAAGCTACTAACTTAGACTAACGGAGCGAACACCACCGGTTAGTTTTAGAAGCGGCCATGTTTAAATAAAAGACCGCACAATCTCTCCTACCAAAATTGGAGAGTTTGCGTATCTGCTACTTAGGAGAGATGGCGCATTGCTCTCATTAATTTCCATGCTAAGAGAGATTACGAAGCTTATTTGTAAATTTGCATATATTGCAAATTACATCTAAAATATATGGCTGAAGCAATTTTGAAATATTTTTTGAAAAAACACATTATTATCGAAACTAAATTTGCCAATAAATTAATTTGCCAAAACATACAGGGCAAAGAGGATGAGTGCACTGAATCTCTGGAACTGTACCAGGAGACCACTTCGAACAGTGACTGGATTCAATGTATTACTTGTGGCATGTGGCTGCACGAATGCTGCACAATTTACAACCAATAAGTGCATCGACTGTGGACGACGACTACTTCGGTCTGCAAACAAGAAAACTTTGAAACTGTGGAAATGAAAATGGATTAATTTTAAGTTAAACGTGTTATCAAATAACTTAATGTTATTTTGTAATCTTATCTGGACTTGTTTTTTTTCTGATTCTTTAATTTTTTTCTTTAATTGAAATTCTTTAATTGTTCTTAAATCTCTTTCCTTTTTTTGATTCTTTAATCATTAGGTTGAAATATTCACTCCTAATACAATAATATTTATTCACAAAAACCTTACAACAATGCCATTTAATTTTAATTATTATTGTTAACAATTTAATTTTAGTTATTAGTAATAACAATCTCTCCTATCCATATGCGCAATCACACCAACCCTGTAAGGACATATTGCGTAAAATAGCTTTCTTGGTTTTCTTACAGCTGTTCTATTAAATTACTGTATAACAAAAAAATAGAAACTGAAATGTATAAAAAAACAAATGAAGTTAAAATTATTCATGGATAGTTTAGTAAAAAAATTAATATTTATATATATTTTTTATTTTTCTGTTGAATATTGCGCAGACTCTCCTAGCTTTACCTTATGTATTATATATAACAATTCTATATATCATATACTGGGCTACAGAAACGAACTTTGATATTTCTCCGATTATAGATGGTAATTTCTGAAATTGAGTTTTCAAATGTGTTATGTGTTTTCGAAATTGCTTACTTAGACATCATCTTTAACATTATTACACGGGAAGGTTTTGCTAAAAAATTCTGAATGTGATAGAAAGCGTTTTATAATCTATGCTTGATCCATGATTTCTCTTTCTTTTTTTTTTCTTTTTTAACGAGGATTCGTAATTTTTGGAAAACAAAATTTTATGCACTCCTAAAATGAGCGAAAACTTTTCATTCTAATAAAGTTTTTTTAACTCTTAAAAAAACAATTTTGTAATTTTTTGAAAGATTGTTAAAGCGCCCACTGTTTTCACAAATCAAGAAATGCTAAAGTTTAACATTTGTTTTTGAAAATTGCAGACAATCTCTAATAATCATTTTTTCTTACGTTTTCAATGTTCGTATTTTACATTCTTATACATTTGTTTAAAAATTAAGTTTTTTTTTTTTTTTTTTTTTTTTGTAAGTATGAGTTGAAAGAAAGAAGTACAATTACTTACTATCCACTTCTTGCTCTGTATATCATGCTTTATCCTCTCATGATCTATATATTTAAAACGCTAAGCGATTTCTTTCGACAATCCGTGAGAACAAACTACTGCATCAAATTACATCATTCTTTTTTTAAATGAAAGATATTTGGAGACAGATTTGTTATCGTGCATTCGTTTGTTCGAAAATTTAATTAATCAACCGTAATTTTCAATTAAACTTTTACGTCTGCTAATGACGTCATAATCGGATAACGCCTACTGTTCCGAAGCACAGAGTTTATTTTCTAAACTCTGTGGTTGAATAAAAGAAATAATAAATATTGAAAGCACGCTGTTTTAAGGCCGAATTTGTTAATTTGCAAGTTAAATTTTGGTAAAAATACTTATCCGCGTGTTTTATAAGCGAATAAAAATTCATATTTATTGTGACGTCACAGGAATATTGTCCATTGGGTTTATTTTATCATTATGCATTATAACTTTGTTGATGCCATTTTTTCATTACAATTAAATACAAAATATATTTATATTTGTGTGCATGGTGTTTAAGCATTAATGTAAGGTATATGAAGTACGTGTGAAAAGTTTGCGCCGGTGAAAATGACGTTATGCTTAGCTTGAAGTGCATTTTAACAAGAGAAAAATGTATATGATTGTGTTAACATGACATAATTTTACTGATTTTTGCATTCATAATTATAAAGATTAAAATTGGAGCCATCATTGATTTCTTCATCTGGATTGCATACCTTCATTACATGTTACCAATTGCTTTTTTTTTAAATTATAGGATAGAAGATTTCCTTTTTTAATAAAAAAAAATCACAAAAGTAAAGGATTTCAGGAAATTTAAAGTTATTAAAAATGGTGTTATGGTAGAAAAAAATCTTGAAATAATTATTGTATTTTTAGCTAGAATAAATAATGTAAGACTAATATTTCATAGGAATTATTTTGGTAGATTTATTATAAGTTCATTTAACAGTTCCTAATTAGCTCAAAGTCCTATTTCTTTCACTGTGAATTTCTCTTTCGACGTCAAAAAATGTTTTTCCACTTTTAGACGCCAGCCAAAATACAGTGGCAATTTTTAGAAATGTACAACAGTTGTGACAACAAAGGCGCTATCGTTTAGCTTTCATCGCGCTTACATCACTTCGAAATACTACAAATTTCTATTTTTTACTACATTTTACAATTTCAATTCTTACATCATCAATTAGAAAAAAAATTAGCTTTCGATTGAAATTTATTTGAAAACTGCCGATTAATTTAACGACTTTTTAAATAATTTTCAAGCATGAAAAGTTTTTCAATTCTATCTTATCAATGACCACCAGTTTACTTCAATAATGTAAAATAGCCCCTGGGAAAGTTGCCACAGTTGAAAATAGATTTCCGTAACCATCATAAAAAGGGAATAATAATTTTTTTTTTAAAAGTGATAAATCATAAGATCAGATTATTCATAAGATAGAACATTTTGGCGCTAAACAAAAATCTGTCAGGAAAAAAAAAAGCTATTTTTAGTTTATGTTGAGCATAAAATTAATAAGTTGAATTCGTTGATGAATATGTTCCATCAGATATCAGGATATGCTAGGAATTGCATTTTTTTATTTTTTTACATTTGCCAACTGTATAAGAGGAAAAATATCCCCGACTGTGATGGAAAAGGGATAATCATCCTGACTATGTCAAAGAACCGAAGAAACCATACAAATAAATTACACTTGAAAACATTAAAAATCTCCCTCATCTGCAGATAGATTTATTACTGTAAAAAACTTCTTAATCTTTGCATAAAAATTGATTAGCTTAAAACAATGGATGCGTTTTAGAAGATATTCATTTGAAACGAACAATGATTAAAGAAGACATTTTAAAACTTTTAATTTAATCATTTTAAAACTTTTTTAACGTCAAATTTCGACGGTGCTTTTGGCCAGATGCAATGCACATGCGCATAGGAGCTCATTCGGTTGCATTATCACAGGGGGGGGGGATGTGTGCTTTATTTACTATGTTCTGTTATTTACTGATTATGATATGAACGTAGGAATATACTATTTGTATATACTTCATAGGTCCATGAATTTTTTTTCTTGCCATGGGGAATATGGTGGTAATGTCAAACTGATTTGCATTACACAGTTATTTACGGATTGTTTGTTTGGAGTTTGCATCGGAAATAGTACTGTATTTGACTGGGAAAAAAAATTAAATAAAATATTTGCTGTTTTATACGCACCCCTTCATAAATAATAAAAAAGCTTATTTTACTGATATTGTTATAGTATTTTTTGCGTCAAGTTTTGACGGGTTCCATCTAGTAAAATATAAATATTTTAAAATTTGTTTAACAGTATTTAATTTTAAATTTTAAGTTAATGCTAGAAAAGCAGTTTAAGAGCAAATTCCACTTTCTTTTTCTTCTTCTTCTTTTTTTTTTTTCATTTTTTGCCGTGGTACTGCAATTCCTTACAATGTTTTTTGCTCGTTGAACGTAACACTACAGCAGTCAGAAAACGGCTTTCTACCTTCAGATTATTGCATGTCGACCGTTATTTGATGTCGGAACCATGACGAAAAATAAATCTTGAAACCATGTCGAAAATGCGTCTCGAAACCATTTCGAAAACCATGTCGAAAAAAAAAAATCTTTAAACCATGTCGAAAATGGAACTCGAAACCATTTCGAAAAACATGTCGAAAAAAAAAATCTTTAAACCATGTCGAAAATACGTCTCAGCATGTCGAAAAAAAAACATCTTTTAAACCATTGCGAAAATGCGTCTCGAAACCATTTCGAAAAGAATGTCGAAAAAAAATTAAACCATGTCGAAAATGCGTCTCGAAACCATTTCGAAAACCATGTTAAAAGAAGCCATCTCGACACCATGTCGAAACCGTCTCGAAACCATGTTTTCAAACCGGGCGCCTATTTTTCTAGAGCAATATTCAACCGATTTACTTCTTAAAAAAAAGAAAGAAAGAAAGAAAAGAAGAAAGGTAATTGTTGTTGCAAGAGCTTATAGCACCGAAATGTACACATTTCATTTGTTAATTATTCTTTCGAGCTTCCAGAAGTTAAAAAACAGGCGACAAAAATAGCCTTTTCCTCTAATGACCTCCATTTTGTCAAAAATAATTTTTTAAACTAAAGGCTTGTATAAGATCCAGAGAATTTAATGACCTTTCATAATTTGGTGACCAAATTTGTTTCAGATTCTTGTCACTGGAGAAAATCAGTCACCGATTGGAAATTCCGCGCACGATTGGAAATTAGTAGCGTAAAAAATATTGCAATTGCTGTTTTCGTATGTAAAACATCTTTCGATAATTTTGCAATATAATTGCATCTTACCAAAATGTGAGGTAATGGAAGACATCTTTGTTAGCCGAAATAATCATTTGATATCGAATTGCGCGATTTTTATTCGATCATGTTTCTAAACATTAGACAAAGTTTACTTTGTATATTCTTTAAATTAATACAAATTATTTTTCAGGTAGCATTCTCACGCACTTAAAGCTTTTGAAATTGAACTATATATACTCTAAAGTATTACACATATTAATCACACATAATAATACGTGGAAACGCGTGCAATATTTTTATTTTACATGAACATAAATGTATTATACAAATTCATAATTTCACAGATAGTCAAACAAACATTTGTAAAAAAAAATAATTTAAGAATAAAACAATTTTCTTGTTTAAACAATTTAGCAGAACTGAAAAAATTTCTTAACATTAATTGGAAAAAAGCAAATCGATGAACAATAATAAATTACTAAATGACACGTCTGATACTCTTAGGAAAGTTTGTTTATTATTTTGAGAAAAAGTGCCTCAATGAAACTACTTTAATGAAAAATCACGAATATTAGGTAAAGAAAAAAATTAAATCGAAAATCAAAAATTTTCCCGATTAATACTGAAATTAAAAAAAACACCATGAATTGAAACGTTTTTGTAAATCAGAAAACATAGTATTAAAATTTGCACTATAATATATTTTGAATGGGAAAAGCCTTATCTTTTTGTTTACGGAATATTGTGTTTTCCCAGTTTTCTTTGATCTCTTAACATCAATTAAGGCTCATTTTCTTATCACTCTTTTGCGGGATTTCATTTTACCGAATATCAAGTGTCTGATAGAGATACTGAAAATAATTATATATATATATATAAATAAGTTCACATGTTAATTTACTGCTTCAGTGAATTTATGTTTTAAAGGGTGAATCGTATAAGTTAAGAAATGAATGTTTCCTAACTCTGTTATGGAATGATTAATGGTATTCTGAAACTAAGGAGCATTTTAATTTACTCTAACGTAAGTAATATTTATTGGAGATAATACTCATTCATGTAACTGTATTTATTAATATTTTTTAAAGTAAACTATGTATTATTTCTTCTTTCTCTTAATCTTTTTGCATCTGCCGTCCTAATAATAGAATGTGTCTTCCCATTTACTATTATTTTGTCTTTATAAAAATGTTTATTTTAATCTGTGTGTAGTAGATGTAGCAGATGTAGTATATCCATTTATGTTTACTAACATGTTACATAACATATTATGTTATGTTATGTAATTACATTCATGGTTGATCATTTATTAAAACAAAGACAGCAATAAAGTCCATTTAGAGCTTCATTGACTATTGCTGAAACTATTATTTCAAACTTATGTTTCATTACGTTAATTTTAAGACCAATAATTTTCGAACCAATAATTTATCGTAAAAAAGAAAAAGTAATGAAGAATTAGCCTTTTCTCATATTAAAAGTACACTAAATGACTCGATTCATTATATTTAGTACATGATATATTCTTTAAATTTCAGTAAACATTTTGTAATTTTCATATATACATTGAATTGATTAGACGTACAAGTAAATTCTCCCCATTCAAAAATAATAATATATAAAACTATAGGTTGAGGATATCTTCTTAGATTGCGTAAGCAACGTTAGCAGTTGAAAAATAGCAGTTAAAAATCATTTACACCCGTTTTGACTGAAAATATTTACAATGGTATTTGGCAAATAAATATCAAATATATAAAAATATCAAGCATGAAGTTTTGAAATTAAAAAATTGTATATTTATCATTGAACTAAACACGGGCATATGTATCAGGCAAAACACGCTACATGCATATGTATACATAGACTAAAATTATCTTCCTAGATACTACATTGAAACCTTTATTAAGATTTGGTCATATTTGAATATATAGAGCGTTTTTCCATTAACAAAAACTGCACCAATGAACCACAAACGATTGACGTCATCCGTCACTAAGTTCATCCAAAATGCACTCACACTCAGTATGATGACAAAATCATCATAGAAATCGGTAGGTGGCAAAGCACGTAGTGCACATGAATGTATTTTGTGTGCACCAATGTCGAATAACGACAAACATGCATACATCCGTGTCGTGTAGGTTAATGGAAAAGTGCTTTTAGTTTTTTGAATTAAAGTGCAACACTTGTGCACCAGACAAACGTACATTCATAAATATATAAACTAAAATGTATTATAAAACAACATTAACCAAATGTTTTTATATAAGCAACTATTGACTGCAAGATTTAAAAAATATATAAAGAAATATGTTTTAAGCAAAATACAACTAATGAAAACATTTTGATTCTTCAATACATTATCGCTGTTTCCGATATCACTTCTGTTTAATAGTAAATGACTATTGATGGTATAACAATTTTGATATTAAGAATATAAGTTTAATGAATATTAAATATTCCATATTTTCAAATTTTATCTTATATTCTTTTCATGTTAGAAATTATTTGTAGTTAAGAAAAATTACGTATTCGCATTACACTTCATTACAATTTTTCATGTGCAGAAAATTTACAATAGTGTTATGTTATTACTACTTTTTAATTCTCCAAAAGTATATTTTCAGATTTGTACATTATTTATTTACTGTACCATTAAAATTATTTCTTAAAATGAAAAAGATGCGCGAAATGCATGCTTTTATGAAATGTTGAAGAACCGAAATATAATTGTACACACAGAGGTTTTATAAAAATCTTCATCTGTTGAAAATGTGATATTGATTAAGTTTATAGTCAGAATTTGTCGGAATACAGAGTCCTCGGCAAATTAGATGAGTACTAAATATTCGGTACACCTCTATTATTAAGCATGAACACCCTAAATTTATTGCGTAAGTTTATTAAAGTATAAATTAAAACAATGTAAACAATGATTAAAGAGATGACCTGTATCTGCAAAATTCTTGAAAACAAACTGTGCAGATTAGTGTTCTTTTATTATTCTAAAATTTATTGTTTGACCTCCTTGCGTACTACATTCAGAGTTCTGTTACCTTTTTATAGTATCTGAACTCTTAAGTTCTTAAATGAACGCACCCGAGACGTCGCTACATGGCTATCTGGTTATGTAGCTGTAATCACTCGATGGTAAATAAATAAGAATAAAATCTAAAGTTTGTTCCTGTATTTTGCTGATAGTCATACAAAAAGTCAGACGTATGGGATTAATTCAGTATAATTAAGAAATACACCCAGAAAAAGGAATTGATTAAAACAACAAAACATGTTTTGTTGAGTACATTTTGGTTGTTTTAGCCAAATTTTTAGTTCAAGTAAAAAAATTGATTTTGTTGCTTGGACTAAAAAATATTGTTAACACTCGTACAAAATTTTTACAAAATTTCATCAATTTTACTTGAACTAACAAATTTTTTTTTTTTTTAATTTTACAATATTTTTGTAATTACAGCAAATTTTTTTTATTTTTGCAAAATTTAAATTCTTGTGTAGTAGCCATATCTCTCTTACGTAACTTGATTTATTTAACTTATATAGCTATATAATTACATGATTAACATAATTTTGGGGTAATTAAAACTTTTTTCATTGGGTCGGACCAAGGCAGTTTTAAAAATCCCATTGTCCCATTTATTACTGTCTTCTATCTTTGCAAGAAGAAAGAATTGAATTCATGAAAATTTTCGATTTCCGGTTTCCGACGGATTTTAGAATGTCCTGAACGCGATTTGACTGTTTTTATCTCAAGCACGGAATTTAATAAAACCTTTTATTCAGTTACTTCCTGATATAAATTGTTGCTGATTACTTTTTGCTTTAAATCGCGCAACAGGTGGCGCTACTATGTTGCATTTTTCGTGATTTCTGCAATAGCTCTATCTCATTTTCAGCAGTCAATTATGCCTGTAATCTTTGAATAATAACAAGGGAATTTTTATCCTGCTTTTTACATACGTAATTCACTGCTGAAAATGAATAAAAAATTAACTATGTATTGTCGTATGCTGGGCTTTGTATTGTCGTCTAATGTTTGCCGCAGAACTTTGCGTGCTCATGATGACATTCCCTGTTGTGCTGCGATTGCAGCCGTTCCGACATCTATAATAGTGAGAAATGCCGAGCTCATATATCGTTCCTTGTAGCTCCGTGGTAGAGCGTCGGATCGCTGTTCTGAGGACCCGGGATCCACTCTCGGCATGGGCCATTATCGTCTCTCGGTTTGCGCTTGGCAAAAAAGCAGGATAAAAATTCACTTGTTATAATTAAAAGGTTTACAAGCATAATTGACTGTTAAAATTGCATATTTAGATTGGTTCGTTTAACAAAAGTTTTTGTAGTATAAACAAAACAAATTCGTAATATAACATATTTTATTATTTAAACAAACAAAATATACTTTGTTGAAAAAATAAAATAGATTGCTAAAATAACACATAGCATATATCTATGTAACGAAAAGAATTTTGTTAATTCAAGTTAAATTGAACCATTTTACTTGAATTAACAAAACATTTTTTTGCTGACGATACAAAAATTTTTTTTGGAATTGCAAAAAAAAATCAACAATATTTTTTTTGTTGATTCAAACAAAATTTCCATTGACCCATATTTAAACAAAAAGTTTCGTTGGGGCAAACAAATTTTTGTTGATTCAACAAAACTTTTTTCTGTGTGTAGAATAATATTTTAATATAAATAATTGTTTGAATAATATTTGGTTGTATGCATTGTGAAGAAAATGATTAAAACAATATTCATGGTAACTAACGATAAAATTAAAAAGGCACATAAATGTATAACTAAGCTGGTTTCATGGCATACCGGTTGAGAGAATCGCTGCTATAACTATCTCAAAAACACAATATACATACAAATACAATCTAACAATATACTATGAGATTATTTTTCATGTATTATAGTTAGAAAACAGATATTACAGTTTGGTCAGAAACTTAAAAATAATTTTATCTAATTTTCATGAATTTCCATTTACATAAACATGTGAGTTAATCTATTAATTTAACTAGATTAATTTTTACACAATTATTCAAATTCGTAAAGAAATCATATGAGTTATAATTTTCCAACTGGACGAAAAATGGCTGGGCTAGGATTCGAACCTGGGATCTCTTGGCTGAAGCTCCTATGCTCTACCAACTGAGCTATCCCGATCGAATCTGGAGGGCATAGTTCATCCAGTTAACCTTATTGATCATAGCATCTGGTCTGATATTTGAATCAGCTCAACAGAATAGATCGCAGTACTATGTATTCTGTATCGCAGTATTATGTATTTTGCACATTAAAAAAAAGTAAGATAAGAAAAAAATAATGGAAACATAGCCAGCGGCAAACAGGAATCTGAAAATCCATGAATTTTGTAACTCTACAATCACTGTACATTGTAAATTTGCGCTTTGCATCCATAAAAAAGCAGAAGATTGACGAGGCTCAAATTTTCTCCCCAAATTTTTATATTATATGTGGAGGGGAGGATCCCGATTCGGTATCTCTTTCGATTTCTAGTTTTTGAGAATGTTGTTTAAATTACAATACAAATGCGTAAAATTGGCCTTTAGAGAACTTCAAATTACACAGAAAATTATGATTAGATAATAAAACAAGACACTAATATTTGTGGATACACAATTAAGGCTGTTAGTCAGACAGAACTCAAATTCCAATCTGCAATGTTAATCCTATGGGCATGCAGTGATTTCTATTTTTCGAATTTTTCACCAAATAAATATTTTTTCCCTGCATACTCATCTTAAAGGAAGTATTTTACTTCTTTGTTGGACAGAATCTTTCTAAAATATATGCTTAATTTCTTATTTTATGTGTTAAAATCTTAGAAAAGTTGAAGATCTGTACGTAAGATTCCAGTACTTTAATAAAATGAACTTTATATTTGATAACCATTTTAAAGAACAAAGAAGTAAGAGGCATTTTTGCAGATGAGTACACAGAAAAAAAAAGTTCAAAATGTGAATTTTCTGATGAGAAATTTATAAAATACGAATTCCTCGAATTCGTGTTTTTTCTGTGTTTTCAGATGTCGAAAGACTCGACTTCTTCGCTGCGTCTCGCTGACAGTACGCATCACCACCAATCCTCACAACTGCCGATGGTGTCTTCCAGTGACAAGGACTTCGAGGACATATGCCGCATCTGTCACTGCGAGGGTCTGCCCGACTCCCCCCTCATCTCTCCTTGTTACTGCTCGGGATCTCTCTGCTATGTACACAACACGTGCCTGCAGGAGTGGATTGTGAGATCTGACATTACGTGCTGCGAGATTTGCAGATTCCAATTCATCATGCACTCTAAGAACAAGCCTTTCTGGAAGGTATTAACATACTTTTATTTCTTATCCGTCTTAAACACCTGTACTTTAACTTTCTTTAAGTACTTAAATCCTTTATATCTCTCTTACATGACTTCTTTTTACCTTTTTTACCCAGCTTACTAATCATAATATACACTTTGTTATTTTTGTCTTTATTCTAATTTTGATTTCTTCAATCTAAAACAGCTTACGTGTGGTACCGAAACTATACGTGGCTTTAAGTACTTAATTCCTTTATATCTCTCTTACATGACTTTTTTTACCTTTTTTACCCAGCTTACTAATCATAATATACACTTTGTTATTTTTGTCTTTATTCTAATTTTGCTTTCTTCAATCTAAAACAGCTTACGTGTGGTACCGAAACTATAAGTGGCTTTAAGTACTTAATTCCTTTATATCTCTCTTACATGACTTTTTTTACTTTTTTTACCCAGCTTACTAATCATAATATACACTTTGTTAATTTTGTCTTTATTCTAATTTTGCTTTCTTCAATCTAAAACAGCTTACGTGTGGTACCGAAACTATACGTGGCTTTAAGTACTTAATTCCTTTATATCTCTCTTACATGACTTTTTTTACCTTTTTTACCCAGCTTACTAATCATAATATACACTTTGTTATTTTTGTCTTTATTCTAATTTTGCTTTCTTCAATCTAAAACAGCTTAAGTGTGGTACCGAAACTATACGTGGCTTTAAGTACTTAATTCCTTTATATCTCTCTTACATGACTTTTTTTACCTTTTTTACCCAGCTTACTAATCATAATATACACTTTGTTATTTTTGTCTTTATTCTAATTTTGCTTTCTTCAATCTAGAACAGCTTACGTGTGGTACCGAAACAATACGTGGAAAAAACTCATTTTGTACAACTGAAATTTCTGCATGTTCTAATTCTCAATTGGTAATTTACCCCTTGCTCTATCACTGTGTCGCGATTTCACATGATTTATTAATTTTAACACAAAAACAACTATTCAAACAATCGAATCAAACTTTTGAAAAATTCTTGCGTACCAAGGAATATTTTGATTGCTGTATTTACATTACATAACTTTACTTCCTCTTCCACTGTCAATATCAGAAATTTCACTACTATAATGTCGGTCATAGGCTATTTGTCCTTTCCTTCAATTAGCCATGATGGTCCCTCCTACCACTGAGTTTCTAACAATTCCTTAGAAGAACACCCACGAGAATTCAAATCAGCACGATTCATTTTTCCAGGCACATGGCGCGATTCGTTAGTGGAGAAAAGGCTTTTTATTTAATTTACCTTGTTCGAAAGAAAGGCAAACAAGTCACAGCATTCAACGCGACCATAGAATCACTCCAGAAAAAAACGTTTCGATATTCTGACTGCAAAGTGCCTGCACTGAATATGCAATTCTAACTCCAATGTTACATGATGTTAATTCTAATGTAGGAACTGACGCTTGCTTTATAGGGAGACAACTCTAGGTTTTGTCCTAATTAATTGAATATTTACACATGATGGGATTTTAGGCCTAAAAGATATGCAAGCTGCATATGCTTCTTGGCATGTGTCCATGAAAACATGCATCGAGACATCAGGCTATTTCAGCTCCCTCTAATACACTTATTACGCTGAACAATTTTTAAAAAGCTCTTTGAATTACACCCGCTGAAAGGGAATTCCAACCCAGACCTAGTTTGTAAGTTGCAATATAATTTTCGTTGGCAAAGTTGCGGACACAAAATTTAAAATGAGTCAAACATTTTTTTTTTGCATTGAGCTCAAAATTAATCTTTTGGTGAAATTTTCATCATTACTAAATTTATCAAAAGTTAAGTAACACACTTTAGTATATCCCTATATCAAGATTCCACGATATCCCAAGCAATTTCTTTATACGAGAACTCTTTGAAATCTATTGAGATTGAATACTACTTCCCAAATTTTTCAAATTGAAACTACCGCGACACATAATGCATTTTGCCTGATGGATAAATAGTTCTTGTTCTGCAGTATTCGAAACCAATTGTAAACATAAAACAAATATTTAATATTTTTACCCATTATTTGATAATTAGGTGGTGCATTATCCAATAAATGGGATATCGAGTTTGTCAACAAAATGAGACTCGAACTTATTCCAAATCTCACCCTGCAAAGTCTATAAATATTTTTTCATTACCAGAAGGATAGTAAAATCATAAAAAATCTCTAAGTTTAGGATCTATGTTAATCTACAAAAAATCTTTTTCGATATCAGCGGAAAGACGAATTTTATAAATTCGAAACCTATCTGTGACATCTGATATTTGCTCAAGAACATTCGGACCTTCATACAAAATGTAATTTTAAGGAACAATTTCCGCATTCTCTAGCGGATGCATCAAAATTGGGTCTAATTTTAGTCGTCATACTGTCCATTTTCAGAACAGACTGATGTGCAAAAAATGACCTTTCTCGATACCTCCCGTTATATTCTGAACTATTCCCATTCTTTAAAAATGGCATCAAAATTAATGAAAAGACGCCCTTCTATGAGCGTTTGCATATAGTTTTATGTGGCCTCTCAGACATTTCTTTATTTAGGCAATTCGACCGTATCAGATTTAAACGGTAAACAATTTTCGTATCTACCCTCTGTGTGAATTTTAACATTAGTTATTACTCTACTATTTTAGAATGCTCATATTTATTTTTCAAATTTTCTACGGGATCTATAATACCAAACGTTTCATAATCCCGTAACTCATTAATAGATACATTTTTTATGTAGAAAGATACAACAGAAAAAACAGTATTACTATTATAATTACTATTTACATTTGTGGTAGGTTTTCCTGTCAAAACATGACCCAAGCGTGTTTGTAACGAAACTATACTTCAATCCAATTTCATACATTTATTAGTAAATAATAGGCTTTTTAAATCGGCGCATAAGAGTAAACTGATTTCGGAATCCTCACATTCATTATCAGGTAAAACAATTTTTTTTCTAAGCTCAAAAAGTGCCTCTACGCTACAATTTTTGCTCAAAAACAGTAATTTATTTTGAGAGAACACCTGAACTTTCCATCTAAAAGAATTATCCAAATTAGAAATAAATAAATTATAAGCATTATGCATTTGAACCGAAGTTTGTCTCACACTGAAAAGGTAATGGGTCATTTTAATTTTCCTTTTTGGTATCATATATAGATTCTAAAATTCCCCCCTCCCACACTTATTCCTTTAGAATTGGGAACCACTGCTTGTAATAAATATGGAAACGTGCCTTAAACTGATACTGTTTTGTCTTCATGGATTTTCTGAAATTGAGACCAAAATGACAATCTTTTACATCACAGTTAAATTTCTTCAGTTCAATCTTAGGCAGCTTCAAAGTCTTCTTCTCAAGCCATATGTTTCAAAAACTGGTGTCTGCGATGTAGTAATTTTTCTTCCAATTCTGTCATCAACGCAAGGTCTGTAATCTTCTGTGGCGACTTTAAAATCTTCACATTGTTCCCCAATTCTTTCGCTTGTAGAAGAATACTGGTAAACTTTTTCTGGAATTACTCGAATTTATCGAACTTATCTTGCGACTTCTTTTCTAAGATATGAAGAATTTTAAATCAATTTCATGTTTCGATAGCTCATCTTTAAGATTACTTGTACAGTTAGTGAACGATATACAAAAATTTTTTCGTTCTAATTTTAAACCGACTGAATCTATATTACTTACTATATCGGGCACCACGTTTAGCGCCAAATGTTTTTCTTTAAAATTAATCGTATGTCTTTTGAAAGGGTTCGTAAAATGGCAACTACATGTTGTGTCATAGTAATTATTTTTTTAGGAATGACATACTTAATTTTTACTGCACACGGACAAATACAAGTTACACATAACATAATCACACAATAATCAAACATAAACTAAACTGGATTACATAGTTACAATTTTATCGGAATCATACAACGTCAGCAGGCGCCACTGGGCTCATATTTGTTTAGAGAAAAAGATTTAAAGTCAATAAAAGGTACTTAATGATATAGAAAATGATTATTTTATTTTATCCAGGTATATTTATTTTCCATCTATTTTATTAGCATTTAATGAATATTTATAGATGTTTACCTAACAAAATCTTTCACAGTTTCAGTGGAAGAAACTAAAGCTAACGTTTAAAGAAATCTATATGTTGATATTCTCCAGCATTTACCACATCTTCTTGATCCCGATATTTGTATACCGACTAGTAGGGATCACGGGCAATCAAAGTGCTGATCAAAGTCTGTTGCCAGAGAATGAGTCGGAAGTATTGACGGAAAAGATAATAATTGGCATCGGTTTCTTGGTGAGCATCCTCTTAATGGTCTGTCAGTGCATTGTTTGCGTGAAGATATTCCGTAGATGGAGAAACTTCAACAGAACAATAAAAGTACAGAATGTTGCCAAGACAGGAGGAACGGTACAGCGGCAGCAACCACAAGTGGTGAGTGGTATTTTTCTAACGTAAAAGAATGCCTTTCAGTTTTTTGCATTTCTCGCCTTTCAACAATTTTGCCCGACAGCGGCACGCCACAAAAAGTTATGTATTTATACATTTATGTATATTTGTCCTGAAATTAAGGCAACAGATTAATATGTTTAAATAAACACCATTAATTGGTTAAAAAGTAGTTTAAGCTGCTTAGAATTCAATAATTCATCAAAATGTCATAAACAGTAGGATGTACGTTACTTTAATAGAACAGACACTAGACGTCAAATCATATTTTACTGTTTTTCTTCGTGACGAAAATGTGTCGTTACGTGCTGACGAAATACTCAATTTTGTGACGAGTTAGGAATTAGGAAAAAAAATGAATCAATTTACTGCATCAATATATAGCACTTTTGACTTTCTTCAAGAAGAAGCAATCACCACGACTTAAAATAACGGTAATTTGAAAATCGCTATGATTAAATTTTTATCTTTAGAGTTCTGGTTAAAGTTTTAATTTAAAAGTTTCTACTCTAAAGCATTCTACAAAGTTTTTTTCGAACTTGCCAGAACGCATGCCAGAGATCTCTGTCTCTGCTTGTCGAACTGACTGAGAGAGAGCACAAGACGTACACGGCCCGGTTTTAGAACATACACCACCTACTTGAGGTCGGACCTTGTGGAGAAGTTCAATAGTCCTAGATGACTACTCTTCCAGGTTTGGTAACCACAAAGAGAGCGGAGGCAAAATTAGTTAAGTATGGTGATGGTGATAAGATAAGGAAGATCACTAGTAATAGCAAAATCAATAATAGAAAGATGGGTTCTAGCTGTAGTGCCCATGTGTGTGGGAGAATTAGGTACATATAAACATAATTGATGATGCATTAATTTTGGAGTGGAGTAACCTGATTCTACGAGCTGTACGATGACAATTCCAATTTCTACTATGCACGTTGTAATCTCTTGCAATAAATCAGTGTTGGTGCTGGGAAAGATGCATGTAATGACATTGACTGGGTATACCTTGCTATGTTGAACATAAATGGAGGTGAAATCAATTTTAATATGAGGAAATTGTACGATTCTACCAGTATGATCGACTAACAGTGAGGGGTGTATTTTGTATAATGTAATATGTATGGTATGTGTTGTTTTTAAATAAATGGCAGTTGACGCGTGGAGTGTGATGCAGTCTGTACCCAGTAATGTTACAACAAAATCTGCTGGTTTATGAGTAAAAATTTTAGAATTCGTTGTATATATGAAGTCTTTCAGATTTTCAACAAAATTATATGCTTCTTCACAATTATAGTTTTGTTTATATTTATCCTGTGATTTAGACTGGGGAAATTGCTTCTTTTTTAGAAGTGGATTTTTAATACATTCTCTGTAATTAGATGGGTGGTCAGGAACGAAATTCATGCATTTGGGAGTAATCTTATCTTTAGTAAGGCAATCAGTATAAAGATGCGTACTAGCACACTTCACGCATTTGATCACAAATGTGGAAGTGTGTTTAAATCCCTGGCATCGGTAACATTGTTTTACATTGTTATTGTTTTAAAATTTTGTAAATTATATCAAACTTTTTACGCGGGTAAACGTTAAGGCACATAAAGAGGCACGGATTTGCCAGTTTTAGCATAGAAACACGTGTAGCAATAAAATCATATTCTTTAAGATCATTAATAATTTGCTGATGGTCAGTACTGCATGGCATATCTCTTACACAAACTTTTTTTGGGGTCTGATCACGGGGATTGAGATTTGTGTACTATTTAAAATTAGAATCAAGATAATTTTGTAATTCACGAAATCAATCTACAGATTCGAAATGTACTTTAAGCAATTCGCATTCAAGTTTATTGAGAGGAATATTTTTGGTGTAATCGTTATGTTCTTTATCAAGATTTGCCATTTACAATCGGTTACAATTAAAAAGTGAGAGAGTTTGTTTTGAAATGTCGCTACTATATGTCGAAGTTCGATCTATAGAATCATTATCCAAATTTTCTTCAGAATTAGGGGCTTTATATTTATTGTTTAGCAGGGAGAGAATTATCGGTATTGGTTCTCTTGTCTAGGAACGTTACCTGACCTGAATTGCTTTTATTACGAATTACGTTTTTTATTAGGCATAGTGATGGGTGATATCTTAAATTGATTAAAGCGAAACTCATTAAACTTTATAGACTTAATTAAGATATAAACATTATTAGGCTCCCTAATAATATTAAATTCTTCCTTAGAACAGGCGCTTATCTGCTCTTTAGAGGCCATGGAAGAAACACATCCGACCTTTTGCTATAGCTTAGTGATATAAGAATCACAGTTGGACATAAATCGGGTAATGATTTCCGTGAACTTACTAACTAATGCTGGATATTCAGATTACAAGGAACAAATGTTTAGTGCTCCATGTCCATCAATGATTTTTCATGTAATATCGTCATTTGAATTAGTTTACGCCTCTTGACACCATACCGAAAATAAGTGTCAGCCACTCAGAATAAAAACGTAAGCACAATTTAAAATCGAAATTGAAACTAAAAAAATAGTTGTATACAATAATTACTTGAAAAAATCACATCACTAATAAAGATCTGCGACGAATTACATAATCGTAAACAAACTGCGAAGAATCATGTCACCATAAAATATTTGCAATTGAATCAAACAATCGCAGAATATTAAAAAAATATATGACAAGGTAACTCACACGTTCTATCTCGCCAAACACAAAGGCGGAAATGGAATATAACCAGAATATTACAATTTACAAGATCGTTATGTCTACTAAGTATAATTTTCTTGTCTTTGAAAAAATAAATTATTTTTGATCCAAATCAACATAAATTTTTCGCTAATTTGAGAAAAAGATCGACTAATGACAATCCTGCATGTTTCAGAATTTTAGCATTTCCGAAAATTTCGCAACATGAACGAATATGATTGGTCAATCTTGTTCCCACAAATTCGAAATGTCTATCTAAATCTCTGCCTATAACTAGTATCCTGTTCATGAATTTCTCTTTCTTTCCAGGTTGTGATCTCCGGCTATTCCCAGCTCACCACCAACGAACTGACCAGCGAGGATACCAATTGTTTTTCTCCGAATGAAACCAAATTCCACAATTGCCACAGCGATAGTAACAGCAACAACATCCATAGTGGTGTTATCTATAGTGTTAAGGTTGGCGACGTAAATAACACTTCCGGTGAAATAATAAAAATAAAGACGTGTGCTACCGAAGCTTCATTGACCTCTGGAACGGAAAGTGAATTGATACTAGTCGCTGACTACAAAATTCCACTCAGTGAAGTTATTGTAATGTCCACTACTGCTGACGATAACAACAGAAACATCAACACAAAAACGACTGATGACAAAATTCCTACAGCAGAGAAGGGATCTAATGGAACCTCCTTGATCAAGATAGCAGACAATGGATTTGCACCAGTTGCCGACCACAACCGCCCACTCAGTGAAGTTGTGGTAATATCTTCCGCCACTGAACCAGTATCAGACGGGTGAAGAAAATTATCTGTCATTTCTTTCCAGACGGCCACAGCAAAGAGCCAGCTGAGGATAGATATAACTTGCTGTCACAGATAGGACATTCCTAATTAAATCCGACCATTGAGAACAGCAACGTCTCTAATGACAACAAAACTACGGCTTTAAATCGTTCTCGATGCCAGCATTTTCTAGTAAGCTTAAATGAATGACAACGATAAAACAACGAGATCAATGGAAGTATAATAAAAGTTGTTTGATTCTGAAGAGCGCAGTAGTCTCATGTCTAGTCAACCTGAATTAAATAAAGCACACAATGCTCTTGAGACAACCCTGTTCTGTTGAATTTGAGCAAGAATTTCGAAACAGAATAAAAATGCAACTTTATGAAAGTTTTTTCGCTAAACGAGCGATAACATTTCAAAGTAGTGAAATAATAATAGCATCACTGAATATTCAGCGCTCAGCTATTACAACCGCGCTTTGCCTTTTTCTTAATTATAGATCCCAAAACATGATTATAACAGCTGAGGACAAGAGATAGTCCTCTAAGTAGTTATTCTAGTCATATGAAATTATAGAGGTCTATCAGTTCCCATAAAATATCCTTGTTCATATTTTATATAAATATATAATAAAAGAGTCAAGAAGTAATTAAAGGTTTTCACGAAACATTGAATAAATGGTACTCAATGTTATTAAAAATAAGTACATTTTCATTCTTACATTTTTGTGGACAATTTCTAAAAATAGCTGGGAATATCAAAGATTGTACTTAGATTTAATATGCACGTTGAACTTAATGTACAAGAAGGTCTAGAAACGACACGTGTTGTAGGAATATAAAATAATGTTTGCTTCGCTGTTACGAAAAGTATGTACACATTTATTTTTTTAAATATTAGTTGATATTAAAGCAGACATCTGAGGATAAGAAACAAACCCATCAGATGACATTCGTAAATCATCTTATAAGAAGTGAACGTGCATTGTCCCTTTTTGTTGTTTTGAGTCAAGATTTTGAAAATGAAGGAAAATGTTACATGATTAGAAAGGTCGTTACGAAATTTACAATAAGCAGTGCGTGAAGTACAGGATGTAATTTTCTTTTGAACTCAGGACAAGAAATTATCCCCTAACATTAAAGTCAGGTTAGATGAAAAATAACGCTCGCTGTTTTCATCCAAGATCTCAAGAAAATAACAAAAATGAAAGTGGATTGAAAGTTCTAACAAAACAATGCAATGCTCAACTGTAGGAACGTTAAATGTATGTTACCTTTTTTTTCATCTCAGTAAGCGGATAGTACAAATAGCTGATTAAAAAATCTATGTTTAAGTTCTGCTGTATATACGCTTTCCCCTCGAAAACATATTCTAGTCAATTTAATTTATTTCTGAGGGACACTTTCTTGTAATATTGCATTTTGTGAGGAACGTCCAATGTTATGATTTGTTTTGCATGACTTTCAATGCTTAATAAAACCAGTTGGAGAAAATTGTCTGTAGTTGTTTAAAATTTGTTTATTATTATATATTTTTTAACTGTTTCTGTAAAATGAGTTTAGATAGTAAGCTGCTTTGAAACTAGAGATCGACCGAAACAGGATTTTACGACCGAAACAGAAACCGAAACCTGATTTCAGCGATCTTCCCACTTTCGACCGAAACCGAAACCCAAACCAAAAGTGTTACATTTTTTAAAAAACTGATTAATACATAGATAACTGCATATAATTATTAATTAATAACAAATAATTAATAATTACTTAATAATAACTAATTACATTACTAATTAATTTATTAATTATACGTGTATTGAAACACATCTCTAACAAAGAAACGTACATGGCTAATTCCATGCGTGGATATAGTGTCAGTCACAGAGATGTATATGGCTGCGGTGTTTGACTTTATTAATGATTTGTAATGATTGTATTATAGTAAAGGAAAATTTGACTTATTCAAACCCATATATCTACAATTAAATACAGTGAAAAAAAATTTAAAAATATACCGGTGGCCAAGAACGGTAAACTTTTGCGGCTATGTGACTTACACTACATTCACGCATGGAATTAGCCACATATATATGTGTGTGTATAAGTTTCAAATAAAAAGGACACATAAATAATACAAATTTTATATTTTACTATTTTATAACAACCAATAATTATAGGCATTTATCAATAATTAATTAACAATGCAGTAAAATAATGTAAAACAAATTCAACAATGAATATTTAATTTTTAAATATATTCATATTTTAAGTTTGTAAATATTTAGCATTTAAAATGATTGAAATAAAGTACTTAAAAGTTTGTTTTATAGGAAATTAACATTGAATAGGGTTTAACGATTTTATAATTATAAATATTATTAATTTAATAGACGTTTAAATGTAGTTATATATTTAAATATTGCTGGATATTATTATTAATTATTTAAAATTTTGACAAACATTTTTATGGTACATATGTTTAAATAACATGTTTACTTAAAAAAAAAAGCTTTGCCACCCCCTGCCTCTCTAAGAAAGTATTGAAATGGCACCCTGTTTGAAAATTTCGTCTCCGGTGGCAAGTTGACTCTCTGTGCCTCTATCCAAAACTATTTATTTTCAAATAAAATAAAACGTAATTAATTTAGTAATAAGACAGAAATAGTTTCCAATTATACTTATTTCATCTAATAAAAAAATATTTTAAGTTTACATACCTCGATATATCTTTTGTAATAAATTTAGTAAATCTTCATATGTTTTAACAACACCTTTCTCATAAAGTATTTGAAACAATCTGGAGTTTCAAAGTAAAAATTTTCTATTACTGTTAAGTTTGCAGCTTTTAAAGATCACGTGATAAGCGTCTTTTAAGTTTAGTCATATATGCATTGCTTGCTTTATAATTTACACTCGCATCATGAATCACTCATGAATGATAATGATTAACAGTGGAGTTCACAGCAATAAACAGTGTCTCATTTGAGCCGATACAACTCATATCAATGAGTAAAGTTGAAAATTTCCGAAAGAAGGAACGAGATTTTGAAATACAGATAGTTTCGGTCGAGTTTCAGTCAAGCCGAAATTTTGGCCGCAGTTTCGCCGAAAATGAATATTCGGCGAAACTCCAATTTTGCACCGAAACCGAAATTTCGGTCGATCTCTATTTGAAACACTAATTTCAGTGTTATTTCCCCTTTTTGTTATTTCCGTTAAATGAAATCTTAAATAATGTTAATTCCTGCTGAAATGCCTGCTCAGAACCTGATTATCACAAGGGCATGCGAGGACAATTCCTCGGATAGCTAACACCATTATTTCCAAATAGTGGTATTATCTAACCGTCCCTTTTTTAACTCAGAATTTCTGTCATAAATAAGACGAATATTACAATTAGGCAATTGTTTTGAATGTTTCTTCCGTTTACCAATAGTGTTTAATCGGACCATGCAAGTATTACAATGGAACTGCATTTGTCTAGGTCTAGTGTGCCTTTATAAATGAGTATCGATATATGGCAAGTATAATTTAATTCGTGAAGGAGAAACTTATGTCAGAAATGAGTGTTAGCTATCATTGGAGGCTGTACATAGTAGTTCACATTTTCCTAGTACTTGCTTACATCGTTTCTTTGCTCAAGTACTCCGGGATGAAAAAAAAAAAGAACGACAATTTATTTTACTAAATAATAAATATAATTATATTAATGCACATTTAAATCATATAAATGGCTTTTATAAAACAAAATAGGCAATATAAACATAAAGAAAACTTAAAATAATTGATATTATTAATATATATAATACATTGCACTTTCACCGGATATGCAATAGGAGAAAAGGAAGAATTTTTCTAAATTACTGAATATTGCATGTCAATTGCGCTTCCTTTGTGTTTAATAATTTCAATGCAAGCGTTGTGTCATAGAGTTTACAAGGTTTCGAACTTGTCGAAAGGACAAAATACGCAATGCATCACTATTGGCAGATTTTAATTCTACTTTCGAGTTATACTGGACCGTTCCATAATTTTTTTCGGTAGATATTTCGCACGTTAAAACCCTCTGAGCGTTTTGAAAAAGGGTAAAGTTGTAATATTGTTTTCTCAGTATTTTGTTTGAAATGCTAAAAAAATATGATTATTTCAGCATTATAAATAAAACTTAATTACAAATATGAATATAACCCTTGAGTGGATTAATCATTCTTCAATGTTTTGAAAATTCATAAAATCTATAGCATTATTTTATCTTAAATATTGCATACATTGCAGTGAAACCTGGAGCTTAGTGAACGGAATATTACGTTCCACACGCTTAGAGGGTTAATACCTCAAACGTTCTGCATGAGATTTAGGTACAGACTATTGGTCGGCTAATCAAATGTAGGAATTTTGTTATCTTTAAACCACACCTTTTTATTTTTCACGCTAATTGAGGCATTATCTTGTTCAAAAGTATAGTTAACCCATTATAGGCCAAGTATAGAAATTTTATAAAATGTGGTATTATTTGCATTGAAATTTGCTTAAATTACATTCATTAAGACACCAAAAAAGTTTCGTGCATGAAAAGTAATATTTTATTTAATTTGATGTTACCATTATTAATTTACTATTAAAAATTTACCATTAAATTTAAATTAAAAAAAATTAAGTTTTCTTATGGCATTTTTTTCATTTTTATTTTATTTACAAAACTTGCAACTTTACTCCATTATAAAAACATATGATTAATCTTAAGTGGAATAATGATACATTCTCAAAAAGTCGAATTTGTCAATAACCGTTTCAAGTAAAAAACCAGCGTATTTTGAAAATTTCTCAACAGAAAGTGATTACTTCATACAAATGCCCATATCTTATCAAATATTCAATATATTAATTTTTTAATTGCAGCATACTGTTTCTACTGTTCTTGAAGTCAAACATGTGCTTTACATCCTCGAATTTCAAGAATTTCAGTAGCTTTTCGACAAACCGTGTAATATATATATATATATATATATATATATATATACACGTTACAACAAAGTTGAAAAGTGATTATGAATTCAGTTTGGCTGTCCGTCTGCCCATACTGTAACTCGCGTAAATATACTCTGATTGCCATGTAATTTATATATGTTATTGAAGTTTATCATGACATATTTGATATTGAAAATGAAGTGTGTGGATTTAGAGCTCGTTTACAAAAGCACTCAAAAGATTTCCGTTACGTTATTCCCGGTATACGCTGCCATAGGAAGCGGGGACCCAGGTCACTGTTTTGTTCGGAAAGAGGTTTCTTGGGTACACACTACACGCTGCCGAAGGCATTGGGACCCTGGAAACTAAGTTTATTTTAAACACTTTACCTCCACAAAGGCAGTGGGGCCCCCAAAACTAAGTTCATTAGAAATATTTTCCGAAGATATAAAATCATACAAAGTTGAGTTTTGTTTAACGTTATTATCATGAGCCCTGGAAACGCCATGCAGGTCAGCTAGTTTATTCATAAAATTTTGATTTTGATTAAAAAGAATTTCGGATTAGTACACTGTTAGATGTAACTTTAGGGCTAGAATAAAATAATTTTGTAAATATTTTAGTAACATTTAGGTTCTTTATTTCCACGACAAATACATTATATCTGAATACGTAAGCTTTTTTGTATCTTAAAAAAATAAATAGGAAACTAACTAAACTTTAGTTTATTTTCAAATAAGCTCACTAATTATATAGAGCAATCTTAGAAATTGCGTTTTGGCGCAGTTAACCTTATTACCTATCCTTTTACATCTTCCCTCCCAACTTATTTTGGAATAAAAGTTTTTGCAAAGTACTTTTTCTATTATTATTATTATTATTATTACTGCGATTTTACATATTTTAATTTTTGTTATTCATGATTTCATTTTATCAAATATTTCCTGATTCAGATCGATTACACTATTTGTACTAACTCCTCCCCCCCCCCAACTCCCTAAAAATTCAGTATTTTCAATATTGATCTGTTATAAGTCCCTTTAAAAATGATATGGAATTACGTACATTCTCTCCAAAAATTTATGGCACCGGAAGTGAAGTAACTATTAGAATGCTTTGCAGATGCACTGTTTTAATCAACATATTTATTACTTTTCAATGCATATAAAATGTAAATGTAATTTTTACTGATGTTCAGAAATTTATAACAGCATTAACATAATTTAAAATATACATCTGAAAAGAAAAAAAAGACAAAATTAATTGAGAGTTAGTTATGTTCAGGGAAATACTAAGAAACATTCGCGCCGGCAAAAACAAATTTAGGGAAATGCAAGATTTTTGAACAGACGTGCTTGTGGACCACCGTAGCCTAGTAAACATCCAATAAGTAAAACTAAGAATTCTTTGTCAGAATAGCCCGAGCTAGAAATTTTTTAAACATATCCACATAAAAAGAAATACAAAAAGTTAACGATTCTAAAATATTAAATATTCTAAAAAAGTTTTTACCATTATTTTTCAAAATGAATTATTGAAACAGTTCGTCCACTTTTCGTCGAAAGAAATTACGAAATCGTTTTCGAACAGAGGAAATGATTTTAGGAGCTTGCGCAATTTAATAATTTTCATAGTGGGTTTCAAATCTAAATCTACTTTACAGCAACTTGAAACAAATACTTTTTACTATCTTTGTTAAGTTCCTACATTTTTGCAAATTTTGCAACACACCAGAAATGTCACTATAACCCCCAAAATCATGAAAATTCACAAGTAAAATCCCTTTTCAAACTGCTACATATGCGTAAGATTTAGCTTTAGAAATTAATTAAGAAGAATTAAAATTCAGAAACAATACTTAATTTATTAACAAAGCGTAATTTTACCATAAGTATAAACAATAATGAATTCCCATTTGCATACTCAAATATCTAAACACTTACAAATTAAAACTTTTCGTTTAATACCAATTTTCTTAAATAAATAAAAAAAAACCTACGAAAATTACCTTAAAGCTTAAGGAAAACATTTTTATTTTTTACATCATTTTATATTTCATTTTCTTAAAATCAAAGAACGCACATTAAAATTACTTGCACACTTATACACAAAGCAATAATAAATTTCAAAATATTCCATGAAATGCGAAATACCGAATTAAACGTTCATATTTACTGACTTCGGCATTAAAGTATGCTACGCTAGTAACGCAAAGACACAATAAACATAACATTAAACCAATGGTAGCGTTCTTTTCAAATTTCTCTTTCGCATTTAAATTTTTTTGTATAGGATATCTGAGGTCGATGTCTTAAAAATGCTCGCTTTTATGGTACAGGAGAATGCATAGATCATTTTTTTACAATTATCAACATAGTAAATGGCGAAGCATCTTACTGTAAAATCACAAGATCACATAATTTTGCATTTTCAAATAATTTAAAATGTATACAATTCTATATGCACAATGAATAACTTTTCAAAACTCATACGCAATGGTTTTCAAAGTGGGAGGCGTGAATCCATTTGGAGACGCCAATATTTCCTAACGTAAACGGAAGAACTTTTCACATTGCTCTCAACTAAATTATTATCAAGACAAAATGAATTCTTTGATCATGTTTCGTTTTTAAGGATTTCAATTTCAAATAAAAATGTTGGGCTTTACCCTTCCGTAGTTTTAGTCAAAGTTTCCCCTTAAAATACCTCTTTTTAGGTGCGTTCGTAATTATATAAATACGTAGCACCTATTGTCGTTACTTGGTCCGTCCGTCCGTCCGCATATAACAACGCAAAAACTACCCAACCGAATGGTTTGGAATTTAAGATATATTATCTTTGTAGAATTTTGTCGAGACATTTCAATTTTTTAAAAAATCGAATCAAAACTTTAGGAGATATTAATAAAAATATTTATTAAGAAATTTGAATTAAAAGAAAAAAAATCGGCGCTTTCTTGTTAGAGGAGCTTCCGAGGTTTAATCGTCAAGCGACCGAGATATTTATTTTATGACAGAAATTAATCTGCAGACGATATAATTCATTTCACAGAATTAAAAATCATCAAGATCTGAATATTTATATAACTAGCTATAGTACGAACGCACCTCGTTTGTCACGTTTGACGTACAATTTCCAACTTGTTTACTTCTTTAGGCATTATCTGATATTCCCAGATATCACACGAAATAAATTACTCAAACACAAAACTTGAAAGAAAATGTATTTAATCGTTTAACGATAATTTTGGTTAAGAAATATTCATGTCTATTACTCTTTAACTGACAGTTCTAAGTTCCCACACTTACGCATACGCCAATATATATTAACCCATTAGGCGTCATTGCTTCCCCTTTGAAAACATTGCTTTAGGATTTTTTTTTTCTAAAGTTAGTATTTTAAATATTGTTAAATGGTTCATGTTATTTGCATTTTGAATATATGAGATGACTTCTGTAATTTGTAAAAAAAAAATTTCATTTGATTTTTTTTATTTTTTAAAACGCGTTAAAAAGGTGAAATTTAGCTTTTTGGTCACTTTCCAAACAAATAAAAAAAAAAAAAAAAAAACCTTTATAATAAAAATTATAATATGTAGTCAAAATATATTTATAACTATCGATTATACACAACAGCAAAAAGTTTTAAAATCCTGGAATTACAGATTTTCTGCTACATCTACATTTTTTTAAATATCATTAATATATTTTGAACATTTTAGTGCTGCCATCTAGTATTTTATTATTAAACTCGAATTTTCACAGTATCATATTTTTAATCCTAAATCTATTATTATTATTATTATTTACATTTAATACTTCTTTCAGTAATGATTTTGTAAGTCAAAATCTAACTATTTGGATTTTGAAATTATTCTGTTTCTTTCATGATCTTTTTTAACAGAGTAAATGCTTTTAAAAATAAGCTGATTTAAAAATGGATGTGAAAAAATGTTTCATCTACAGTAGCTTTTTTTTCTTTTTTTCAAGATAAGAAAAGGCTATCCAGAATGCGAAACTGAAACAAAAGATTTCGCTATTTTGATAAAACATTTATTAAAACTTAAATAATAATAATAGTAACAATAATAATAATACTTCACAGTAACGCATTATGAACAGGGCATTTTTCAAACATATTCTGCAATAAAAAAGCAAAAATATCTGTTTCAAAGAATTATCTATTTTTTTTTCAGTAAATGATATATTTGAACAGTACCTATTAATACCATTTTAATAGAATATTATGCATCAATTCTAATGCACACTATTGGTTTGGAGAAAGACTTGAGCTGTTTAAATCTACTGCGTTGTCCGGAAAATTCGTGCCGGTTGGAAAAACTACATCATACCGGAAAATTCTATCATTTAATTATTAGTCATTGATTCCGATATCTATTGTCTAATTATTAAAGGGTAGAATTTTCCGGTAAGAATTGATTTTGTCAGCCTGCACGAATATTCCCGAAAACCCAATAATAAAAATTATATTATAATGAACTTATGAATATACAATATGAGTTATTTACTGATGGTACACGTTAAAAGTCCTGTCAGATATCTGAATTTTAAATTTCCGGATACATTCATAAAATGAGCTTACAGGAAAGAAAGAATAAACTTATAATGCAAAGTGAAAAATTTTGAATGAAGATGTCTTATCCATGTCCTCATTCGTTAATCTTATCTGATGTAATATCTGTACATAACCGTCTAATTTAACTTTTCAATTTATAATTTATAAAGTTCTATTTTATGAGTTTCTTTGTAAATTATTACTAAACTTTTAAAGAAATTAATACTAAACTTTTGATGAAATATATCAAAACGTCGTGCAAAGTGAAGGAATATATATTTATATGTAAACTGTCATTTTAGTATTATGCGAAGCAGTCGCGCCAACTTTTGAAAAATATTGGATGGGCTCAGAAGTTGTTCGATTACTAAGTAGGACATATATTTATTTATTTTTTTTTCCCCCGGGGGTGGGATAGGAAATTCTTGTACAGTTCCGTCTTAGCATGTATATCGCAAAGTAGTTTTTTCATTGGGATCATAAAATATTTATTTTAAGACATGTTCCGTTTCTACAGGTTTTAGTGTATTAAAAATACAGTAGCCTTGTAATATCGGTCATTCGGATATATCGATGATTTTTCGTGCCTCTAACCTTCTCACCGCCGTGAACTGATATATTCGTTCACTATACTGTAGGTTTCACTGCAATAGAAGCATTGTTTAAATTAATATATTTCTATAAATATAATACTCAGTTTTAAAACATTGAGTAATGATTAATATACTCAAGGGTTATACTCATATAGGTAATTTTTTTTTTTTACATCAAGTTTGAAAATTTATCTCTTTTTAGCATTTAAAAAAATTACAGAGAAAACAACATTACAAATTTGTTCTTTTGCTCAGTGGTCAGGGAGCTAGAGAATATTTCTATCTTCACCACAACCAAGCTTCACCAGAGTCTATCTTTACTATAACTTAGCTTTACCACCTACCTTTTTTCATTATAATAAATAAAATTTTGAGACAATTAGAATCAAGCGTACCCAAACCTGATACGGAACGAAAAAAAACTACTGAAAATCCCAGTCGGGTGGGATGCGGGATAACCTGATCCCCGAAAGGTAAAGTTCCGGACGGGCCAGGCAAAATGAAGACAAACTTCCAAACGGCCCACGCCGGGCAGGCAGAATAATTTTTTTTTAACGTTCTGGGCCGATAAAAACTTTAAGTATCAAACTAAACAGATAAATTATGAACAATTTCCAATAAACATGACGGTGACGAGAATAAGTACAAATGTGCTGTACAAGACGATGCTAGCTTGACAACATCAGTACTTAAATAAATCATGTCCAGCGTAGATATCAGTGTCGGACAGTTTTACATTATGTCTGAGCCCGGGCTTCATTTTTTCAGGGGATAAGACTTTCATTTTTTTTCTCCACAAACACGGGGCAGGTTGGGTCGGAACTGGACTCACTTATTCCCAGGACATGTCGGGTAAAGATAGTAAAAGCGATAATGAAAAATGGAACGTCAATGGAATCTTAGGAAATATATTTTAATAAATTACAGAGTAATATTTTCTAAAATCTACTTTCTTTTTACAGCTTCAAAAGTCACAATATTTTTAACTATCTGTTTTTTTTCTAAGTTACATTATTTTTTTAATGTGTCAGTATTTGAATGTAATAGTCCAAATTATCATTAATGTTGATATTCTATATTCTGTTGTTAGCGGACATGTAGTAAACTAAAATAAACTGTAAGATTTTCCTATAAATGTGTATGCAGTATTCTTTAAAGGGATCTTAAATGTAAAAATAAAAATCTTTTTTTTTCTGTAGAAATTGAGTCGGGCCGGCAAGACCTGGCCTTATTTGATTGATTTTTAGCCGGCTGTGTCATCAATGATTTTTGCACAGGCCGGGACTGGAAATTTCGGCCCGTGCAGACCTCTATTGCAGACAACTTAGAGTTCTATTTACTTTTGTATTATTTAGTGCTGCCATCTACAATTTTAAAATATAACTATAATAATCACAGTAAGTGATATTGAGTAGAAACGGCATACATAAAAGTAATTCTGAAAAATTATTGAAGGCATTTGTTCTTTTTTTTTCAGTAATTTATAACAGGAAAAGTATATAAATTTTCTATTTTACCAAAAAAAAAAAAAAAAAAAAAAAAAAAAAAAATCTCTTTTTAACGTTTTTAGCAGGGGTTTTAGAGCATTTGTATCAGATAAACGGAAACGCAAGAATCTATAATAATAGATAATAAAACTATAATACACCAGAGTATTTTGTGGAAAAAAAAAATCCCATTTTGGTAATAAAAAAAAATAATTTCAATTACGGTAATAAGTTATTCTGTAAAATATTTTGGCATATTTATCATTAAATTACATTGTTTAAATATTTATACATAATTAATTATTTTAATATTATTAACATATTTATAATTGCGCCAGACGATTTATAATAATTAACTAACGGTGATTTATGTTACTGAAATTATGCATTAATAATTTTACTATTGAAACAGTAAGAAAACTTGTAATTAAAGTTTATTATTGAGACTATTCGGATTTTTCTCTCTTTTACTGGCTATGCAATAAAATACTGCAAGGAAAAATACAAAATTAGTAGACTTTTAAAATCCAAGTATATCAAAATATTTTAATCCTTTACAAAAATCTAAATATTTTTCTCTCTTGTCGTAGCTCAGACAAAAGAACTTCGCAGAAGTACATTTTAATATATTTTTCTGCACATGTTTTTATTTCTATGACTAGTATTTTTATTTCCCTTAAATATTAATCATTCTGATATCAATGTTAGTAACATAAAGAATAGAAAATTTTATTACCAAAAACTGTTTTCTTAAGAATCAAAACCAAAACATGAATAAATTTAAAGCTGTATAATAAAATATAGTTGTGAATCCAGTTACAGTATTTATTAGTGATGGGCCGATTCGAGATCTTTGAAGAATCGATACCTTAGTTTTCGAATACTTTTCAGAATCGAAACCAACATTCGAATACTTTGTATTCAAATGTTCTAGAACTGAAAACTACTCCAGACTTTGTTCAAACTTGATGAGGGCGATATTCAAATGTTTGTTCTACGTAAAATCACCTGTCTGTCTCTCTCTCTCTCTCTCTCTCTCTCTCTCTCTCTCTCTCTTCTCTTTTTTTTTTTCACGTGTCCGTCACAGCTGTTTTCATGTTGTTTTTGCGTTCGGATGAAAATTGAGATAGTCATATTACTTTTTTTTTTCTTAATTTTTCAATGGTGAAACTTTCCTTAGAAAATAAAATAGTAACGCTTTAATGATTAATCTACCCAGAACTTTTTGAATAATCTAGAACAGGAAGCAATTTTTGTTGATTAAATCAAGTAAAACTTTCTTTTTTCAAACTGTAATATTTTACTCTCCAGCATGCGAAATTGTGTGTTTTATTGTTGTTTTTATTTTAAATGTTATATTTCAATAATAATTAAAAAAAAGTATGTGTCCAAATGGGTGCCATTGAACAACACTGTTTCCGAACTTTATTTAATAGCAAAAATTCTGCGATTAAATAATGCAACGATTACTATTCAGTAATAATGGTACCAGAAATTGAAGGATTGTGGGAACCATGCAATAAACCTTGTTATTCTATTCTTAATTCCCTTTATACTTGATAATATTAAGTATGGATATTTTAGAAAAGTCAGTATAGGTGTAAGCGGAATTTCGTTCTTTTTGGGGTGGAGGTGTGGGGGTGCTACCTAGTTTGTACATTATTTTATCATTAGTGCCGGCAAAGGTGCAGAGATATGGAAATTTAATTAAAATTTTCTTATCTGATTATTTAAAAATAAAAAAGAGAAAATTATTCTGATTATTTTAGTCGAATTTTTTTTTCGATCTGCGATTAAATAATGCGACGATTACTATTCAGTAATAATGGTACCATAAATTGAAGGATTGTGGAAACACTGTAATAAACTTTAATACTTAATACCCTTTATACTTGATAATAGTAAGTATGGATTTGTAATTTTGTTTTCCTTTTAACGTTCATACGTTTCAAATTTATCTTACACGGAAATTCAGGACGGAATGAGGAAAAAAAAATAAAACTGTTTTATTTCTTCATTTTGAAAAATGTTGGTACAGATTTATTGTTGAATACTTAGTATTTCCGAATTGGTAAATTTATGTATTACTATTGATGATGTGTAAAAAATTGTCTTGCACGATGAGTTCTGACAAAAAAATCGTAATTCAGATATTTTCATGTTTTTTGTTTTTTGTACTAGCTGGCACGCACTGCATTGCCCGGGATGATACTAACCTTAAATTTACCTAAAATCAAAGATTAATTATTAGATATTTTTTAACGAAAATAAATCCAAACGTACATAGAGTTGTCCACCCCACTGTCTTCGGCCGCGAACACCGAACGTGCTGCGTCCTATGTCTTTAAACAAAACGAACCTGGAATTTGTATCATTTTATATTTTTAAACAAAAATTCCTCCAAACGAACATAGAGTTAGGGGAACAGTGTACACTGGGTGTGCTATGCACGCTCCGGTCTGCTTGGGTTTTATATATATTTAAAAATGTTTCAAAACAAATTTTTAAACGAAAATTCATTCAAACGTGCCTAAAATTTGGGGTTCAAAAATCGCTGTAGAAATTCCGAATAAACTTTATTGAAAAAAGAACATAATTTACTAAATCGGGGTAAAAGATTGAAACTGGATTCATTTTACTAATGTGGAGAAATCACGGAGAATTTCGATAGAAAACGCTTAAAAAAAAAAAAAATCTTATGAAAAAATTTAATTAAAAAAAAAAACTATCTTGGATCTGCATAACTTCAGATATTACAAGTACCTTCCTGCCAAATTTTGTTACTCTGCATGCAGCGGTCTGGTTAGAATACAGCACACCAGGCAGGCAGACAAACACAAACTTCTATTTTTATTATTATAGGTTTTTTTTTTTTTTTTTTAGAACACTAGGCTATTTCCAACGAAGCAGTTATCGTTATTTTTAAATTTAACTTCGTAAATTTTGAAAAAATAGAAAGGATGAAGACGTTCAAGGATAGAATTTTTACAATTTTGTAGTAAATGCTTTACAATTTTGTAATAGAATAGTTACAATGTTTATAAAAAAAATTTAATTTTCTGTTTTTTCCAGATAAAAAAAAACACATTTTAGTCACTATATTTTTATTTTTATGTTCTTTTTTTTTAAAAAATATTATTTTTACATGCTTAAAATGATGTTTTCTAACATATAAGTTGGTAATTTTAAAATCGGAGTTGTTAAGTTACAAAGGGTTAATCTTCATAATCAATAAAAATTTCTTTTTCGAATTGTACAAATTAATTTTCCACTATGAGCAATTATTTTCTGTTATATTAAAAAAAAAAAAAAAAAAAACATAAAATTTGACATATGATGTTTAATTACGAATTTACAGAATTTTATGTAAGTTTAAATTCATATGCTCTTAAAAAAAAAAAAAAAAAAAAAAAAAAAGTGTAGTTTAGTTGTACACATTTGAAAAATTAAAGCTAAAACAGCGCCGATCATCCATCGTACTAGCCTCAAGATTCCGGAGAAATGTTTTAAACAGCGCCGAGTATTTGAATACTAGCATTCACTGGCGCAGCTTATGAAAACATAGAAAACTCGAGCTATAAGAACTGAATACAATCGAAAACCACAGTTTGCCAGGTGGCTTGTATTGGAATACTCCCGTCCGAATCGAGATCACTTGAAAACTTGACTGAATCGAGACCTCAGACATTTTGAATTCGAATACTCCCATTTGAATACCATCCGCTGGCGCATCTTATGAAACCGTAGAAAACTCCAGCTATGCGAACTGAATACAGTCGAAAACCGCAGTTTTCGTCGCCGACACAGATGCGAGGTGACTTGTATTCGAATACTCCTGTCTGAAATCGAGACCATTTGAATACATGGCTGAATCGAGAACACAGACATTTTGTATTCGAATACTCCCATCACTAGTATTTATCATAATGTTTATCTATAATACAGAGGGATGTTTGTTTGTTTGTTTGTCTGTGTGTGTGTGTGTGTGTGCTGTGTTCTGAATAGACTACTGAATGCAATGCTGCAAGAATTGGCAGGAAGGTACCTGTATATCTCAAGTTATGCACCTCGAAGCCAATTATTACTTGTTTAATTTTTTTTTTTTTTTTTTTTACTTAATTTTTATGCGATTTTTAGTGGTGTTTCACGTTTGTGGCGAGTTTTCCTCATTAGTAAAATGAATCCGCTTTCAATCAATTAGCAAAAAATAGTACATTTTCTCCTCATTGTAGTAAAGTCTCTTCGGAATTAGCACAGCGATTTTTTAACGTTCCGCGAATTTTTTTATGCGATTAATTTTTTTAGAAGATTTTGTCGCGTTTTGCAGCGATTTTTTAATTTTTAATTTTTTTTTAAACTTTCGCAACAGGATTTCAGATTCAAACTTTTAGAATAATGTAGAAAATTTTGTCCTCCGCCATTTTTGAATTCTTAATAATTTTTAATTTGAATTTCGAGATCATTTTTAACTTTTTTTCGTTTTTCGCTGAGATTTTTTGAATATCATGAAAGATTTCTGATTACAGTGTTTTAGCCCACTATAGTAAATTTTATTTTTTCGATTTTGGAATTTTTAGCGAGTTTTTAATCTTGTTTTCTTTGCGTTTCGCGGTAATGTTTCCTCATAAGTAAAAGGAGTCCGGTTTTAATCTATTTGGCTGATATAATAAATGTCCTATTTTCAATAAATCATTTGCAATTAATTTAGAGATTATTGATTTATTTACGATTTTTTAATGAGATTTTTTGTAATCTGCGTTGATTTTTGAACATTAAAAGGGTTGGGTTGATTATTGACGGCCAATTATCTACACTTGGGATATAGGCCCGGGGGAGTGCCCTTCGTGGGGGTCTTTCTAAGGGAACCTAACCCGTATTTACGCATGGATAAATCCACGGCTCGCAGAAAACCACGAAAACTCCGAACGATTAGGCCGACGGGCGCGAATGGGACCGAACCCAGCACCTCCCGTCTACCAGCTTCATGAGCAGGACCTCTCAGCCACTGTTGGGGCCTGAACGTTAAAAGGAATCCTGTTGTAGACTTCTAGCCAAGTATAATAAATTTTGTCCTCATATGTTTATTCAGAATTCGTGCAGAGATTTTTAAATCTTTCGCGAATTTTTTGAATGTGATTTTTAGAGATTCGTAGTAGTTTTACCACATTATCAAAATGAATCCGGTTTCAATCTTTTAGGCCATTATAATAAATGTTATCCTTTTTAGAATTATGTTTATTCGGAATTCGTACAGATATTTGAATTTTTTGATTTTTTTTTCGTCATTTTGCTGCCAGTTTTTCACATCAGTAAATGTAGTCTAATTTCAATCAAAAAATGTAAAAAAAAATTCATCTGCGATTTTTAATATGATCATTTGAGTTTTTTAGTGTTTGACTGCGGTATTTCCGCATTAGCAAAATAAATAAGTTTTCAATAGCCCAATATTGTAAACTTTGTCCTCCGAGATTTATTATTATTTTTTAATGCGATCTTCATCGTTTTTTCGCGATTCGCTATGATTGATTCATATTAGTAAAATAAATCCATTTTCAATCTTTTAACCCACTATAGTAAATTTTAACCTCTTTTCAATAAAGTTTATTCGAATTTCGTACAGCAATATTTAAACTTTCTATGAACATTTTTTTATGAGATTTTAGTATACGACATTCGTAAATGTATTCCGTATTAATTCTTATAACCCGCTAAAGTAAGCCATATCAGTGGCTGAGAGGTTCTGCTCTCAAATCTGGTAGACGGGAGGTGCTGGGTTCAAACCCCTGTCGCGGTCGTCGACCTAATCGTTCGGGGTTTTCTTCGAACCTTGCCGTAAATACGAGTTAGAAACCCTTAGAAAAACCACCACGGAGGGTACCCCCCCTAGGACCTATATCCCTCGAGTAGATAATTGGCCGTCACAAATCAAGCAACCAATAAAGTAAATTTTGTGTTCTTTATATAAAGGTTTTTTCGGATTTATTACAGCGATTTTTGAACTTTTCGCGAATTTTTTTATGCGATGTTTCTATGCGACATTCGAAAAATGAATCCTGTTTAATTCTTTTATTCCGCTATAGTATATTTTGTCCTTTTTTCAATAAAGATTATTCAGATTTCGTAAAGCGACTTTTGAACTTTTCGCGAATTTTTTTATGGGATTGTTAGAGGTCTTTCGCTTTTCTTGGCGATTTTCCGACATTCGTAAAAGAAATCTTCTTTAATATTTTAGCCTATTATAGTACATTTTGTCATCTCGAAGGTCGATTAGCGTTCGTTTTCATCATCTCCATTTTTGCCGACGAAAATACAAAAAATATCCACTTATCGTCGGTACTTTTCCGGTTCTAACACGATGTCTTTTGTTTAAAAAAATATTAATATTTACTATTTAAAATAAATAAAAATATTTTCTTCATGTAGTTTCCTGTATTCCCAACAGTTATTTTTTGCTCTGAGTGCATTTGAAGATATCGTTTCCCGTTTAAGAGAACTGTGCTTTGGATATCATGTCGCGTTTACTGGAGCGAGCGTAGAAAGCTCCGAAAGGCAGCTCCACCTTCCCCCATTTCTAGATAAGTTTGGGTGGATTTTCATAAAAAATATAAAATCATACAAATTCGAGGGTTACGTTGTAGAAGGAAGAGGGGTCCCCAACTGTAGGTTCGTTTGGATGGACTTTCGTTTAATAATATAAAATCGAGGTTCCTTTAACAAATTCGAGGTTCGCATGCAATACTAGTCCTGAGCGTGCGTAGAGGAATCCGGTTGGGGTCATTACCTCTACAATAGGAGTCCGACTTCTACGTACGTTTGAATTTATTTTGTTTAAAAATATATAATCACCCAACACTGAATTTAGATATATTTAAGGTTATTATCACGGGCCAGTGTAACGTCGTTCGTGTCAGCTAGTAAATAATAAAACTGTATTTTATGTTATAAAAATAATTTTCCAAGAAAAATTTCAGCAAAATGTTTCTTTCCTAAAACATTTACATTTCTGATTCATTTTCTTTTCGTTTAGTTAACCGGCATCCAGTTTCGTTTAAAATATTTTTGAAACTGTTCCTAAATAAATAGGGGAAGGCCGGGCAAAGTGGCCATGGCGGAAAAAGTGGTCACCCAATATAATGACGTCACAAAAGCGCTGGCATTGCGTGGTTTGTGATCATACTATTTCGTTTGATGACAGTGAGTACCAGACAATCGTTGAAGAAGATGGTGCCATCATAGCTGCCAACTTTTACGCTTTTTTACTACAACTAAAATTCTATAGTAAATTTTATCTTATTAAATCGCCGGAATCATGTGATTGAATAACATAAAAATTTCTATTAAATTTTAGTGGTAGGAAAAAAGCGGAAAAGTTGGCAGCTATGTTCCATGTCTCATGATTTTAGAGCGAGTTTTCCAGTTTTTGAAGTTTCTGATCTAAAGTAAGTGACTTATATTACATACAATTAACAAAAACCTGCAGTACTTGCATTTATTTATTGAATGCGAAAGAAAAGAGCATGTTTTCAGCTTAACATTGGTGGGTGAGTGGTTGTTCACTGTTTATTAGTTTCCACTCTAGAACGTATTTTCTCTCATGGCTTCCAAACAGGCAAAGTGGTCAGGGTATTGGCGATTTGATTGTATCAAGTGATGGTCCAAGTACACAAATGCCAAATGACGAAAAATGGTTTTCGTCATTTGTCATTTTTGTACTTGAGTTTTGTTTTATAACCCTGAAGATGAGCAAAAATTTGCTCGAAAGTGCTCGGTTGTCTATGTAAAATACAGTCTTGTATATGAAGTCAAACACTTTCAGTAAAATATTTTATGAAATGGTACATATATGTTTTTTTGGACATTTATATTGTTCTTAATTTGTAGATAATATTTAAGCTATCAACTTCAAATATGGAGTGTTCTGAGCTTCTTGATGTTGTAAAAGTTAATAAATTATTTTTGCTAATGTTTATAGTTTTCGCTTTATTATTATTTTTTTTTTTACAGTTAATAAATTATTCTATAAAAAGAATACTATTACAATAATTGTAAGGAGATAAATGTAAAATAAGAAGTAATTATTAACTTTATTTCACTTTACAAGCAATTCCAATTTTAAAAGTTTTACTAAATGTTTCTTGTATGCGTGTCATATTATTTTTTGTATTAGTACAAGTAAACCTTTTCTTTAACTCCATCTCCAGATAAAATGTAATACACGAATTTCAAATTTAAGCTAAATTTCATTGTATATTTTTAAAAATTTAATCATAATTTGTATACAAAGGTTATTTTTCTTCATTCAATATTTAATTCTTAAAAATTAATTAAAAATAGTAAATTAAGGATTAAATAAATTAAAGTAAGTGAGAATTATAAAAATAAGAATTATTATATTAAGAATTTATATTATTATATTATAGATATTTATACTTTTGTATTATATAATGTATACATATTTATATTATTATATTAAGAATAGGTGTAATACGACATATAATTTCAATTAAATAATTGAAATAAAGTGGAATAAATAATAAATAATAACATAAAATATATAAAGTTAAACTATTAAAGTTAAACTAATAAAAAAAATATATTGAGTTAATTTTTTAAATATTTTCTGCTACAATAAAAAAATTCAATTAAGGTAATAAGAATTTCTTAATAAAATAATTCAATTAAGATTTTTTTTATTTATATTATTAAATTATATATATTTATATAATTATATTATAAGAATTATTATATTATGAATAAGTGTAACAAAATTAAGTATTAAATAATGTATAACAATGTAAATTTAAATATAAAAAATAATAATTAACATATTTAACAATGAATTATAAGATTACCTAAAACAAAAAATTATCTAATGTAAACATAATACTGTAATATTATATCACCATAATATAAAATTGTACAGTAATTCATTAATTCTTTGAAATATTCATTTTCCTATCAATTTCACATTTCTTATATTTACTTCTAACGTTTTTTATTCCTTATTTTAAAAATGCAACTTTTAGTTCATTATCCATAGCGGTGAAAACAAATAAATAAATAAATAATATAACCTACAATGATAAAGCTCACTGCACAACATAACACCCTATTTTTTCAAATGAAAATAGTCAATTTGGTAAAATTTATCTTCTTTGAGAAAAGATTATCTTAGATAAAAAGGCGCGCGGATTTTTTCCTTTGAAATGCTTTTAAATAACCTAGTCTTTCGATAAAGTATTTCCTTAAGCAACTAGAAAATTGCTTTAGAAATCACTATTTTAGGAGGGCTTATGTTGGATTACAGCGGTATTTTTTTTATCACACCAGTTTCTCACAACATTCTTATATTTATATAAGAAAAATAAAAGGAAAGTTAAAAACACAGTGAAATTATTTTTACACTAAAACCTTTTCCGAAATACTTAAATAGGCATTTCATATATTTAAATTATATACTTTTATAGATACAATAAAAACAATAATTTTTAAGTAACAATGTACATACATTAATATATATAATGTAAATACAGATATACACATGTAAATACATGTAGATACATATATACACATGTAAATACATATAATGTAAATAGATTATACAGGAATAACCAAAAGTAGGTATGCAGTAATTCAATAGTGCACTTCATTTGATTAATTTATTTTTTTATTATTTAGAAATATTAAAAGTAATCTAAAACCTTCATATTCACCATCTACTTCAATTGTTAGTTAAGTGAATTAAGTGAAAAAAACTTTGATCAAGCGCTGATGTTCACCATTAGCTTGATTGGATTTCAGCCACGATTTCGTTAAATCAGTTTAATGGTAAATATCCTTTGACTGTTCGACCAAAATTTTCGCGTGTAACTGGCAGTTGAGATAGTTGATAAATACGGTCGTAAAAGAGTTTAGAAACGAAGAAAATAAATAGGAAATGTATTTTTTTATTAACACAGTGTTTTTTAGTAAATAATGTATACAGTTTAAGGTAAAAATAGGCAGACATTAATTCATCAGTGCACTTTTATTAAATTAACTTTTTTCTTCAAATGCAATGTAAATGGAAAAAAAGGACTTTAAATAAACAAGAACGAAAAATCATGGCATAGATTACCAAACACGTCTCAACAGTAACAGAATATTATTAAGAAATTTCATTTTTTCATACAATGATATGAGATTTATAGAAAAATTTAAACAAGTTGGAAATTGTACGTTAAACGTGACACAGGAGGTTCGTTTTATAACTAGCTTCACAATGTAAAAAAATCATCTTTATTATTTCAGTGAAATTAATTATCAAGCTTGGCTCTGCCAAGCCAAGCTTAAAAAAAACGCCACACAAACAACGCCAAGAACTGGACAAGACCGCTACTGCTTACTTACAGAAATCAACTTTGCAATGTTAAATCGACAAAACATGCCAGATTAAAATATCAGATATCAAATAAACCAAGCGTCGCAGAAAAAAAAACGAAAACTAGAAGAATCTAATGAAGAATTACTTCAATTTAAGACCAAACTCATCTTCATAAGTGATTTATAAACAGAGATATAGATTTTTTTTAAAAACGTCGAGTTACTTAAAATGATCACTATTTTTTCTTCGTCAAACTTTTTTTTTCAAACAACCTACAGACCTTAATATTCGGCAGAATAAAAAAAGGATTGCATTTTTGGACAAGTAATTACGTAATCTATGTGCTTTTATTAATTCCAGTGTAAAATAATATTATTTTCTATCCATAATAAGCAAAAAACTGTTAATTAACTTGGCGATTAAAAAAATATGCCAAAACAGAGATAAAACCCGCCAACGACCATGTACCATCTGTATTATAATAGCACAAATCAGTTACAGGTTATAACCACATCAAATTTCATCTGCAAGTCAGCCGTTTTCTTCTGAAGATATATTTTTTTTTTAATCAAACTTCACAATTATAAGAAGACACATTTTATCAAACAATTAAATAAGACTGCAAACTGTGGCAAATGATTGTTTCTAACATGAATAAGTATGAGAAATTGCCGGTCAGGACATGGATCTGGGTAGCTCAGTCGCAGAGCGTCGGCATGGTACGCCTAAGGTCCCAGGTTCGAGTCCAGGCCCAGGTAAATTTTTCACTCATGTTTGTTTAGTGTATTTAATTGTCCGATAAAATGCGTGTTCTTATAAATATTGTAAAATAAAGTAATCAGACGTAGTGTTTATGCTTTAGAAAATATTTTAAATATATAATTTACGTTTTTAGAAAGATCTTTAAAAATAAATTATTTTTTGAGGGAAGATGTACCTTCTAAAATGTATACATTAAGAGTTATCGCCATTTAAAATTTCTTTCCAAACCTGAACAAAATTTTTGAAATGAATTAAATGTGATTCATTTATTTCTAAAAATAAAAAAAACACGGTAAAGGACAGGCATTTCGTTCGCAGGGATACCTTTCACGTCATTTTCCTATAAATTAATGAAATCCAGTTGTTAAATTAATTTTGTTTTAGAAGTGAAGTTTCCATTTAAATTTATTGTAACAGTACAATGTTTAATTGAATAAAATAATGTAAATCTAAGAAATTGCTAAGAAATTCCAAACATGCACAGGGCAACGCAAAAAAAAAAAAATAATAATAATAAACAAAAAATAAATAAATAGATAAATAAATAAATAAATAAATAAAAATCAGCTTTCAGAAATTCTAAAAATTGTTTATATATCTTAATTACAAGCTAAAGGGGGTTTATTTCTATATTATTATATATATAATAGTAATTTCAGCAAATATATTAAATTCCAATGTGATCTGTTTTAAACTTAAAGTTTATTTATAACACATGATAAAAAATTTATAAAAAAGAATGGCGCGTCACATTTCCGGGAGGGGATGGGGAGGGTCGTGAACAAAATTAGGAAGTATAATAAGGCTATCTGTTTGAAACTTTACGATATTTTATAACACATAACATAAATTTTAAAAATAAAGCCGCGTCAAAAATTATAGGGAGGGGCGGAGCGCGTTTTGCCTACACAAGGGGGGGGGGCACTTTTCTAAATTCTAACGATATCCGTCATGTCACATATCGTTACAAAGGGCTGTGACGACTTATTCGTGTTATGCACCACAGATGTCACCCCCACATTTTACGCCCCTCCCGACACTACTCATGTGATATATTGTTCGAAAGGTCTGTGACCGCTTATTCATATTATGTATCTTTGGGGTCCATCCTCCCACTTTCAGCCCCCCCCTCAAAGGGGGGCACTTTTCTAAATTTTGCCAACACCTCTCATGTGCTATATCGTTGGAAAGGTCTGTGAACGCTTAATTATAATATGCGGGGGGGGGGAGTATTTTCTAAATTTTGCACATACCCCTCATGTGATACATCATTGGAAAGGTCTGTGACCGCTTAATCCTATTATGCATCTCCGGTGTTCATCCCCCCTTTTGACCCCCAAACGCGATTAGATTTCACCACCAGGGGACGCTTTCCTATCTCTGTTTCTATGGGTCGGATCACGACGGGGTACGGCTCATTCGACTCGACATCGATAGAGCTTTCCGATTTTAGTTCGTTTTTTCACCACCAGGGGATACTTTTCTATCTCTGGTTCTATGGGCTAGATGACGACGGTGTATAGCTCATTCGACTAGACATCAATAGCCTTAAATATTTCAGTGCTCGAGGTTCATACAGAACAGATTGCGCTACCTGGTGGTGGAAGATGGAATTTGAGCGTGCGCAGCACGACTGCTATACGGTGCCGAAAGAAGCGGGGACCCGTGTCGGAAGTTAGTTTGGTTAGAGGTTTATACTATTCGATGTGCAAATTAAGGGATTATCCGGTGCCGAAGGCAGCGGGGAATCAGGTCGGAGGTTCGTTCGGTTCGAGGTTTATCTTATTCGAGGTTTTACAAGATTCGAGGCCCCGATGTAACTTAGGGGCCCGCTAGCGGGCGAAGCCAGCTAGTGCTAATAATAAAAGAGCGTGATATCACGTTTGATTTCAAATGCGGCGCTGACACGCTATGTACGTATTCCATTTTTATTCATTTAATCGATAAGTCAGTGATATTTTTTAACGGGGGGTAAATTGGAATCTACAAAAAATAACTTTTCAAAAGTAAAAAAACAGCCAAGCTTAAAAAAACGAAAGTTGTGGCTAAAAAATGGTGTGATATCAAATTTCCAAGCTATTATATTACTTTTTAAACTTTTTTCCATTAAATAAGTTATCATATACTAGGGGGCCTACCCCCTGCGAGCTACGCTCGCCAACCCCCGCTCAGACTTCGAGGCCTCTAAAAACATGACAGCGTGCTTTATTTTAAAAATATTGGTAAATCTGTAATTGGGTTGCCATGCTTTTAACGTTTTAATGGGGCATTTTTTGATTATCATGGCCTCATACACAGCTGTTGCGACAACTGACGACTGTTTTCAGGATTGATAAGTAAAATCAATTACAACTTGAAAATCAGCTTGCATAAAATGGTTAGGTTTAAATTGCGGCTACCTCTCTGACTTTTATAACAACGATCTGTATTCTAATCTTCCTTTGCGTTTAAGGATGAGAAAAATTCCATCTGCTTGTGAATAACATTAAGAACCACGGTATTGAAAAGTACCATATTATAGAAATTTTCAGTAACAGGTTTTAATTTTCTCTCTATTTTAGTGCACCATCATGCATATTTTCATGTTATTTTAAATATGTAAATTATTTATTTTAATTAATATGTATATACAAATTTTCTAATAATTATTTATCATACAAAATTAATTAAATATTTTGTACATGCGTGCCTGCATTTATTCGGCATCAATTGATGAGATATTTAAACAAATTCTGCTATCCGCGATAATTTTACACCATGTTATGTCACTTGAATATTGTCCATAAGAAATTCGGGTACTTTTCCAGTATAGGATCCTTTGCTTTTAGGTTTGACGTAATTCGAGCTTCAAAAAGGGATAGATTCGTTAATATACATAGATTTGTTGCCAAAAGTTATGAAAACAAACCCAATGAACTTTTGGTGCTTTTCTATTATAGGGGACTTGACGCTTTTTTAAAAAGCTTGGCGGAAAAAACCAAGCAGGATAGAAAACCAAGCAGGATATTTTATTCTTCTTCCGTTCAGTTGGGCAATTATTATTTTATATATTCGTTTCAAATATCCGAATTAGTGATTTTATAAATTCGTTTAATTAAATTTTACAAAAAAATAACAAAATGATATCAATAAATAATAATTACTATTAATTCCTTTCCCCCCCCCCTTTCTTTTGCGTTTACATAAATGACGTCATTTGGACGAATTTATTCAAAATATTTTCAGTTTATAAATTAAATTAAATGCTGACAGACGATTGAATCCTGACGATAGAAATGTGATTTTTTTTTCAAATTATTCTGAAAAACATAATTTAATCACAATCTTGTCTTCATTATCGATTGAAATAAAAGATAAATTCAATTTCAATTTGAAAATGACGAATAAAAAGAAACTAATAATCCCTATCGGGATCCTTTTCAATGTTTTTCCCTTTTTCGTCACAAAAAAACTGAGTAATTAGTTGCCATCATTACAGAAATGTCATTAAAATTAGAAAAAAATTAATATCTCGAAAACTAATTCCAATTTCAAAATTCTGTTACCAGTTTTGACATCCGCGGATTTTTATGGACAATTGGTATTAATTTCATCATCAAGCGTTTAATATTTTATTAAAAATAGCCCTGAAACATAATCAGTCGTTTAATCAGTCGTTTCATAAAATCGTTTCATAAATTCGTTTCATAAAATCGTTTCACAAATTCGTTTCATTAGGATTTTATATATATAGGGTAGATATAAGTCGAGTGCCTACGTATATGTTAATAGAAATCGTTTTCTCATGTACTAAATACATCCTAAGGAGTTTCTGAAAATTCAATTTTTTTCAAATTATGCATGATGTGCTTGGCGGCCATCTTTCCATATTTCTAAGCACCCAAATTTCTAAAGTAAAAGCGTAATATGTTTATAACAATTTCGAACTTCAGATTTAAACTACGGACAGATAAATTAGATAAGACTGACATTTTGAGAAATTGATTTTTACTAGTTTCAAATTATTAATTACGCTAAAAAATAAATCATAAGATGAATCTTATACATAAGTCATCATTATCTTAAGACACAATTTTCAGAGCGTACAAATCTATAAACGAAACGCTTAAAATATTTGCTTAAATAACAATTTTGAACTTCGGATTTTAACTACGGATTTGGATGCTTAGAATTTTGTGAATAATATGCAAAGATGGCCGCCAAGCCCATCATGCATAATTTGAAAAAAATTGAGTTTTCAGAAACTCGTTAGGATGTATTTAGTACATGAGAAAACGATTTCTATTAACATATACGTAGGCACTCGACTTATATATATGATAACTTATTTAATGGAAAAAAGTTAAAAAAGTAATATAATAGCTTGGAAATTTGATATCACACCATTTTTTAGCCACAACTTTTTTTTTTTCTACGCTTGGCTTTTTTTACTTTTGAAAAGTTGTTTTTGTAGATATAGTCTGCTATAAGCGAAATGAGCATGCCTTTTTTTTCTTATTACGTATGCAACATTTACGAATGCGAATTTTTTTTCTACGCCAAGCAGCACTGTAAAATTCACCATGGAGATCTTGCTTTGCGAATGATTACGTCCATGGTTTAATATTTTTATGACTCATAATGAACAAATCTTCTGTGTTTATTTACTCTAATAGATTGTGATATTCGTCTGTTAACGTAATTTCCATTGAAGTTATCTCAGATTTTTAATGTAACTCATCTCACAAACAAACAATTTTTTTTCAGCGATCTTTCTAAAAATGTAACTTTTATGCAATTTTATTAGAAAAAGTAATTTTCAATAAAAGTGGCCGCCTGGCATATGAAAAAATAAGTGGTTTGCCCGTATCTGTTTTCCTCAGTCACATGACTTGCGCTTTTATTATATAGATTACGTACGATAGGATTTAATAGAATAAAGAAAACTTTTATTAATATCTTTTAAAGTTTTGATTCGATTTTCATAAAATTTGAAATGACTGAAAATAAATTTTACAACGATAATATATATTAAATTTCAAACCATTTGTTTGGGTAGTTTTTGTGCTGTTATATGTGGACAGACGAACGGACGGACAGCCAGACGACGACTATAGGTGCTACGTATTAGGTAGATTTCGTAAGAAATACTACCTATTACATTCTCACCTAAGTTGGAAATTTTGAAAAAAATTTGCAGATCTACGTCGATCATGACTCCCAGAACCCAAAACCACCCCCAGTTCAAAACTTTATCTATCTATCTATCTATCTATCTATCTATCTATCTATGTCACATTTTTATGACCACGATAACTGGACAAATTCTGCATTAATCTTTTTGAAACTGATACATAAAATCAAGGGGCATAAAATCTCTGTCAAGTTCGTTAATGGGCAAAATCGAACCAAGGGGGGGGGGGAAATGGGGGGGCTTTTTGTGAAAACAGAAAACCCCCCATAATTTCTTAATTATTATACGTATCAAATCCGTTTTAAGTTATTATTACTTCTAGGAGAAGGGCCGAAAATTTATGTATGACAGATTTTTGATATAATTAACAAGTTGGAAATTGTACGTCAAACGTTACAAACGAGGCGCGTTCGTACGCACGTTTTAGAATTAAATTCATGATATCCCGTGCGTGGAACGGGTTAAACAGCTAGTTAAGTATATATTTTATGACACTGTTCATACAAATATCTTAACTAGTTATATAAATATTCAGATATATATGTATCAGCTAGTTATATAAATATTCAGATCTTGATGATTTTTAATTCTGTGAAATGAATTATATCGTCTGCAGATTAATTTCTGTCATAAAATAAGTATCTCGGTCGCTTGACGATTTAACATCCATCGGAAGCTCCTCTAACAAAAAAGCACCGATTTAAAAAAAAAAATTCAAATTTCTTAATAAATATTTTTATTATTATTAATATCTCCTAAAGTTTTGATTCGATTTTAATAAAATTTGAAATGTCTCGACAAAATTCTGCAAAGATAATATATTTTAAATTGCAAACCATTCGGTTGGGTAGTTTTTGCGTTGTTATATGCGGACAGACAGACAGACGGACGGACAGACAGACGGACAGACAGACAGACAGACGGACGGACAGACGGACGGACCAAACGACGACTATAGGTGCTACGTATTTATATAATTACGAACGCACCTAAAAATGGCCCCAAAGGAGGGAAAAAGGGGGTGTTTTAGAAGAAAAAAATTCATAATGTCTTCAATTCACAAGATATCAAATCCGCTTAAATTTATTATTAATCCTCTTAATATTATCTAAAACTTTTATACTGACAAGTTTTTTATAGAACCAACCGTTATAGCAAAAAAAAATAAAATAAAAACAAAAAAAATCCCTGCCGGCTCCACCTGCAAACAAGTTATTTTTTTAAATAGGCGGTTCCAACTCCCGCATCTTTTCGAAACTGATACATAAAATCAAGGGGCATAAAATCTAGGTCAAGTTCGTTAATGGTCAAAATCGAACCAAGGGAGGGGATGGGGCTTTTTGTGAAAACATAAAAAAAAAATAATTTCTTAATTATGATACGTATCGAATTCGTTTTAAGTTATTATTACTTCTAGGAGAAGGGCCGAAAATTTATGTATGACAGATTTTTGATATAATTAAAAATTGCCTTAAAGGAGGGTGGAAAGGGGTTTTAGAAGAAAAAAATTCATAACTTCGTCAATTCCCAAGATTCAAATCCGCTTAAACGTATTATAAATCCTCTTAATATTATCTAAAACTTTTATATTGACAAGTTTTTTATAGGGCCAACCGTTATAGCAAAAAAAAATTAAAAACAAAAAATCCCTGCCGGCTCCGCCTGCAAACAAGTTATTTTTTGAAGTAGGCGGTTCCAACTACCGCATCTTTTCGAAATTGACACATAAAATCAAGGGGCATAAAATCTCGGTCAAGTTCGTTAATGGGCAAAATCGAACCAGGGGGGGGGGATGGAGGGGGGGCTTTTTGTGAAAACAGAAAAAAACCATAATTTCTTAATTATGATACGTATAGAATCCGTTTGAAGCTATTATTACTTCTAGGAGAAGGGCCGAAAATTTATGTATGACAGATTTTTGATATAATTAAAAATTGCCTTAAGGGGCGGGGAAAGCGGCGTATAGAAGAAAAAATTTCATAACTTCGCTAATTCTCAAGATTTCAAATCCGCTTAAATTTATTATTAATCCTTTTGATATTATCTAAAACTTTTATATTGACAAGTTTTTTAAAGGACCAACCGTTATAGCAAAAAAAAAAATAAATAAATAAATAAAAAAATAAAAAAAATCCCTGCCGGCTCCGCCTTCAAACAAGTTAGGTTTCGAAGTAGGCGGTTTCAACTGCCGCATCATCGTAAAAAGGTAATTTCTTCCGCAATTCCCGACAAACAGGCGCCCCACGGTCTGCGTCTTCGAAATCTACCTGTGCCTGTAGGCCGAGCCGTCAGAACGTTAGCCAGCGTTACGAACGCATCTAAAAACAGATGCTCAGTAAAAATCCATTTTCAGCAATGGCTTTTCATATATGGTAATATTTGCGACATCTGTCGCAAATATTAAATATACACACCACGTAAAGCACGAAAATTTACACAATCGATCAGAATTATCAATCATACTCAGTCCTGTAACCGAATTCTTTTGTATGTCTCTGTAAAGAAGATATAAATCATATGTACTCCATAATCTATAGAAAACATGTTGTAGTGCACGTCAGTGATATTTTATAATTTCATTATGTTTGAAGTATCGCAACATCATTAAAATTCACCGTAAACGATTTTCCCCAAATACACCATAATATATATGACAGGATTATTTTGTGTTTCCTTGTAAACGAACTATAAATAGGACACACATCATTTTAAATACTGAACATTTTATTATAAACTTCATTAACATATAAAAACGCATACCATAATTGAAAACTCACTTTCAGCAATTATTGCTCATGGAGAATAGTGTAACCAAATTCTTTTGTTCGTCCCTCCAAATGAACGATAAATACTATGCACACCATATTCTGTAGTAAGCATCTTTTAGGGTATTTCAGTGACATATATGAATTTAAATATGTTTGGAATGGCATAACATGAATAAAGTGCATCGTAAGCGATTTTTTCCCCATATACCATAATGTGATGGGATTTTTTGAGTGTCCCTGTAAAATATTTATATATGCAACACACTTCATTTTCAATCACGAACTTACCATGGTAAACATGTATAAAATATACCAATTACATGGTAGTCCGAATATATTTACATGAGTCAGAGCACGGACGGACATACAATGTATGTTCAATTATGTTACATGCGTAATTATGTTGCGTTCAATTTTGGAACCGGTTCCAAAACTGGAAATGTCCGCTTATAAAAAAACTTTAACCAAAATCAAAAAAGTAAAAATTAACAACGTTACAGATCAACCTCAGCTATCATATGCAAAAAAATCATTTTAAAACATTAAAATGCGAGCGAGAAATCTGTAAAGAACCTTTCCATAGACTTAATATTAGCTTGCGCATTTCTCCCCGTGACAAGTGTAGACTCTTAAGTCCCAAGAAGAAGGATATCAACCGTTTAATTTTTCGCAAATTTGTATGCTAATTTTCGCACTTGGTTAATAGTTAAACTATAATGCATTTTCCTGCATTTTAGTACATATTCATTAATTGTTTTTTTTCTTCCTCTTGACTAAAACTTGTGAACGTTAGTTTGATGAAAATGTTAGACGTTCGGTTATCTGGTTTCTCTTTCATTCTATTCTATGCTTTTATGTTGTATTTTTCCGCTGCTTTTCTAATGGATAATTCTCCCTCAAGAATATCTGAAATAGGGAGTTCATGGCATTTTCAAAAATATTAGCTCTGTTTGTCTTCTTCTTGTGTCACCCTTAAACACTATTTTCAGATAAAAAACAACAGCAAATACTGTTTCATACAATTTTTATTATGTTTGCTAATTAATAATTAATATTATTTTGATAAAAACAATCACAATTTATCAAGTGTATTCCTAATCCCATAACATATTTTAGTAATAATGTGATTTTGTTGCTACTTATTTCTTTTTACTCTATTTGTGAATTTTATATCGTTTACTTCTGCTACGGCACAGGGTCAACGAAGTGTTGTAAATTGAAAAAGGTCCAAAATATATTTTTAGAAATTAATTTGTCCACATTCGAATCAGCTTATTGCTTAGTTTACACATTAAACGCCAAATTCCTATTTATATAAGTAAAATGAATATAAACCACGGCATAATACGGGTGTATCACTTTCTTACATCTTCATTTAGACATTTTTCAATTATTACTTATTTTAATATCATTTTTATTTTAATTACTGTCTTATTTTTCTTTTTATAAATTTGTAACTTGTTTATTCCTGATTAGATTGTTTCCAATTGTTATTCCTAAGTAATTTGCACTTTCTACTAAAAAAAAAAAAAAAAAGAAAATTCTATCTGTAGCAAAACTGTTTGAATTTTCATTAAAATAAATGGGGCCCATTGATACGTGTCAATGTTCCCCGTAGTTGGCTGTACGAATCTATCTCAAATCACTATTTTTACAAAAAACAAGTTATTGCCAAAATTTAAAAATTCACAGTCTGAAATATGTAAGAAATAAGTAAAACAAAAGGTTTTTTTTTACCTGTTGTGCAGATAATATTGACAGAAAATGCTGTCTTTTCAAGAAATTCGCATTGGCAAAAATATAATTAAAAATCACTTGAGAAAGAAGGAAACACGTTTGCTTTCTTCATTAAAACAACGATTCGCTGAAACTAAACGACTAACATTTATTTACGTCAGCAATAGCAGCGACATCTATGCTTGAGAAACTGAACTTTTTTACTCCTTCTTGTCTGAAGTCATCATAGGTGTATCAATGTCCCCGAACTCCTTCTAACTGTTACACTTTCTAATTCAGCATTTTCTCTATCTCGTATAGTTTCAAATTCGGTACGCTAACTCTTTACTTTGTCCCTAGGAGGCATTATAAACTATCTATTTGCATAAGGAATTGCCTCGTTACTGTATACAGACATGATATTTCTGACTGCAGTTGACCACATTCGAAAGCTCAGTCGATAAAAAGGCATTTTACTGGGCACTCTGCACTTAAGATATTGAAATCGGCCCATTTCGAGTTTCATTAATTTCTGAATTATTGATTTTTATAATGTTTCTTGACCTGTGAATCACCGGATATATATTTCTTTTTGCAGTCATATTTAATACGAAAAATAATATTTTGATTCTTATATTGAAAAAGAAGTGGTCAATTACAGGTGCAGTCTGGTCCGTTACTGGGTCCAGGTAATCAATTACTGGTGCAATCTCATTTTACAAGTTATACTGTTAATAATTTAAATCGTAGAAGAGAAAACTAGAATTTATTTCGAATTAGTAGTCCCCTTACACTAATTGCTGTTTACACATATTTTCAGGGAAATGTGGGAATAATCATATTAAAAAAGTAAAGCTTAACCCTTTCCGGCACAGTGGTCCCCCTCTGGGCACACCTAATTTTAATTCCAAATTTGCGTTCGACACCAAGAATATTTTAATAAAATTTTGTTTCTATAATGAAAGCTTGAAATTACCAGTTCTTATTTTCTAAAAAAGTCGTTTGTAAATTCCGGTATCAGTCAGTAATGTCTCATTTTGCGAACAGAATTTGCCTGTGCCGGAAAGGGTTAAAGAAGTTTCTACCAAATTGACAATTTAGCAATTCATGTGAAATACGCAATTGTAGCAGTTACATTTTAGCATTACATCTGATAGAAATATAGCAAAATGAGTACGCCATTCTCGGCATTAGCTTCTGCTTGTATATTGTTTCAATAAAACAAAACTTTTTTTTTTTTTTATTCTAGTTTAACCACGAAGTGTGTATGATAAATTGGTCATCGAGTTTACCCTTTGAAATGATATTACATAAATAGTATATTAGAGTTCGTACGCTTTTACCACAATTTTTTAATAAAATTTTTCTATTTAATATTTAAATAGCAGAATTTGCAGACGCCTCGTTTAATTGGAGGGTTTGTAGTACCTTTCTTCCTTTAAATAAGGTGAAAAATTCTATTTAAAAATGTGGTAAAAATGTACGAACCCTGTATATGTTTAGTGATTAGGAAAATTTAAAAAATGTAATTTAAATGACATCCTAAGAATTTAATTATTATAAATTTCATAATCCAAATTTAAGCACGACAAAATTAGACTAGAAAAATATAAGCAAACGTACGAAATTTAAGTATAATTAAAACCTTAATCCAAATTTAAGCATACAAATACATATAAAATTTTGGCTAAAATTTTAATTACATTACTTTAATAACTGAAATTCATTATTAAAAGTAAACATGAAATACGTTTCTATAATTATAAGACGAAATATTCATTCACACATAACGTACACATAACACATCTACGGTAAAGCCAGGAGAGATGGCGCGGTCGGAGAGATTGCACACATAGCGGTCCGAGGGGAAGGAGTAGAGTGAGAGCGCAGCGACTCCAGGTACAACATCAGTAGTGGAGTGTCTACTTGAAAGTGCACGTTGATTGCTTTGAGCGTCTAAGATAAAGTATTACTATTTTGTTTTGTTTTCCCAAAGTAAGTGCTTGAATTTTCATAGCTATTCATCAGAATTTCTATACAATATCAATAGTACAAAATATTTTAAACTTAAACGATTTCTCATAAACTACTAATCTAGAGTAAAAATGTGAACATCAACGGTTCGTTTTAGTAGCGGCCATGTTTAAATAAAATACCGCGCAATCTCTCCTACCGAAATTTGAGAGTTTGCGCATCTGCTACTTAGGAGAGATGGCGCATTGTACCCAAGTTTCTATGCTAGGAGAGATTACGCAGCTAATTGGTAAATTTGCATAAAAAATGAAAAATGAAAATGGACTAATTTTAAGTTAAACGTGTTATTAAGTTACATAATTTTATTTTGTAATCTTATCTGAACTTGCTTTTTCTGATTCTTTAATTATTTTTTCCTTTAACTGAAAATTTTTTTATCGTTTTTAAAATTATTTCTTTTTTTTTGTTTCTTTATGCATTAGGGTGAAATAGTCACTCCCAATACAATAAAATTTTTTTACAAAAACCTTACAGCAATGACATTTAAGTGTAATTATTATGGTTAACAATTTAATTGTAGTTATTATTAGTAACAATCTCTCCTACAAATGAAGTAAAAATTATTCATTGATAGTTTAGCAAAAAATTAATATTTAGATTTTTTATTGCTATTCTTTTGAATTGTGCGCAGACTATCCTAGCTTTACCTTATACAGTAAGAATAGTTACAAAATTCCGAGCGAGTTCCCATTTTTAAAGTGAAGACTCCTTGTAACAATCCTTAAAGGAATTTAAATAAATTATTTTTCCTCCGATTTTAGTGATATAATCTACAACAAATATTTTAAAGAAACACAGAATATTACATAAAAAATAAGGTAATTAAAATCGAACCGAATTTTTAATTAATTTAGGGAAAGAAAGGGGAAAGGTTCCTCCTTTTTTTATATACACTAACGAATTGTTTCATGCAACATTGAGTTGGTTTTCTCTAGATTTTATACAATCTATACCATTTACCTCTTGTGCGTTAATAACGAGTGTGACTCGTTTAAAGTAAGTAGCCTTGTCCTGTGAATCAATTACAAGTGTGACTCATGGTAAGTTAAATATACCTTGTGAATCAATCACGAGCGTGACTCGTGGTAAGTGAAATATACCTTGTGAATCAATCACGAGCGTGACTCGTTAATAAGGCACAATAGTCGGGTTTAATTAATAACTAATTTAAATAAATAAAACAACATGTGGTTGATAAGGAAAGGAAGAGAATATTCAAATTTGGAAATGCTCTACATTTATTGCATCTGAAAAAGAAATTGTACAAATTAAACAACGCTATATTAAAAAGAAAGCTGAGCTTCAACTCCAAATCGCATTAAAAATATCAGAATCATTCGTAGGCGTATCGTACGTACAGACTGCAGAATAATGTAATATTTCAAATATATATATATATATGTATATATATATATAATCCAGCAAAAACATGATTTTGGCCTGAACTAGCACCATCCCTAGCACCATATATATATGTACCATATATATATAACTAGCACCATATATATATGTATATATATATATATATATAATAATGCCACTTTACGGCCTAATGAATCATAAAAAAATTAAGAATATTGTACAGACCTATGAAAACAAGTTTTAATTTCAAATATCAAATTTAAATTTTCGAAAGAATTAAAATTTTCTGACATTGTCCATATTTAAAAGTCAAAAATTTAAAAAACCTGAATCAGTTAAGCACTTTACATACGGATTCAAAATTGTTTTCTTTTAATCAAGAAAAAAAATAATATAAAGTGATTTTTTTGTAATAGAATTTTATTATTATACACTAAAAAAAATCTTATTAATTTCTGTCAAAATATTTAGCTTCAAGACATGTCTGCTTTTAATCTTCCTCAGTAGGAATTAAAATTTTTAATTAAATATATATATTTTTTTTGCATGAGTTTTTCAATTACGGATATAATTTTTCAAACATAGTATTTTTAAGACACTAGATTAAAAAAAATATATATATATATAGAAGAATAAATATTTTTTTTCTTTATAAAAATAGAATATTGTTAATTATTCACAAAAAATATGTACTGAAAGTACTCTAAGAAAGTCTTTCGCCAAGATTTTGCTTTCCCCCCGTATATTCTAAAACGATATTAAACTTATTTATTATTATAAAAAATATTTAGCATATTCTTTCCAAATATATAAAGAATACATAAAAGTTGTATAACCAATACTGACTTCATAAAATTACGGGAAAAACCTTTTAGGAAGAAAATATATACGAACATAAAAATCAGTTTCAAATGTGTCATTTTTTTTTTTTTTATAAAAAAATGTAAAATTGAAAATCTGTAATAGTCATTCAAATCTATTAAACATTGGCATAAGAATCTAGCATTATCATTCATAATTATGTACATATTTTTCAATTGACAGAAAATGCACTAGTAAAACAAAATTATGTTTTTTTTTTATGTCTTTATTATATAAAAATATAATATTTTTTATTCTAAAAAAAATATATGTATTACTGACAGGAAAAAAATTCTTGTTTTCCGGAAAAAGATATTCTGTAGTTAGCTTCTGATTAAACGTTTTTATAATATATGTTTTTCTAAAGCTTTTTCATTTTAAATTAGACTTTTTAATGATGTGGCATGCACACAAAAAGTATAATACGCCTGAAATTCTTTTGAAATATCTATATTTATTTAATGTTTTACTTTAAAAAAGTAACAATAAAAGTAAGATTACTGATTTGAATTGCATGATAATAATCAATTTTATAAGTTGTCTTCTTGAAATTAATATTTTTTTATATTAAATATGAAACAGTTTTTTAAATACGAAACCCTCTAAGTGCTGAATTTCAAGTTATTTAAAAAAAACTGTCTCACAGCGCTAAAAGAGGATATTTTTTCGACAAAATTTCAAAATATAAAGGACAGCTCTGTACATCAAATTCTAAAGTAATTCATTCATTTTCATAAATTTTCGGGTTGGAAGGTGTAATGAGTTTCAACGGTGTTAATCCTTATAGGATATCTACTGAAAACGAGTAATTTACAGAAAACTACGCAATATATGGTATTACATTAATAAGACTAGAAAGAAAGAGTATTATTATACAGCAAAGAATAACCCAATCAATTTCAGAAACGGAAAAACTGCAGGATGTGGGAGATTTTCGCAAGTTATTGACAGTCTATAATGCGAGATTTAAAAAAAAAAAAAAAAAAAAAAAAACATGCGGTATGCAAGTCTGGAGGATAGGGCACCACTCTGTGCCTATGTTTTATAGTAAGAGAAAAATTACATACAGAATAGCTGATGATATCCTGTCCTGGCAGCAGGTGACGGTAATTTGGGCTTGTACGTCAAATCGAGGGAAGATCACATGATACCTACGACATGGTTCCCATTAGGGTACCTATATATGAGAGTGGTGACATCCAAACAGAGTACATGCTCAAACTATGCAAAATGTTTAGACAAGTGTTTTGTCCAAAGTATGGCAAATCTACATTCCTTTACTTGGCGATAGTCTCTTGGATGGGTTCAATTAGATGAGTTAGAAATGTTAACAAGCATTTGCTTGACGATAATGGCAGGTTCACCAAGTTTCTAGTTGATTAATTTTGTCCAAAATCATCTCAACTAATTAAATTTTATATGCCGTTTGTCACCACCTTCATAAAGAGAACACTAGTTCAGATAGCCAAGGTGTGATGATTGGCTGAAGTGAAAGTAGCAATTTTCGGTCTTCTAGATCCCCATAACTTTTCCAGTATTTTGGTAAGATTTGTTTGATGAAACATTTTAACTCAGAATTTGGAATTCATTGCTTGGAATTCCAGATTTCTGTTTTATCGGCCGTATTGGCTTCTTCACTACCAAAGATAACAACATGTACTGGGAACCAAAGGGAAAGGATTTCAGTGACATAAAGGATCTCCAATGATACAGGACAGGACTGTTGATGGCGATAGTATGTTGGGGAGTACCGAAGGTCAGTACTTTGATTGCGCTTTCCAATCATGAACATTAAATGAATTTCTTTAATTTCATATTGAGTCATGCATTTGAGTGAGGTGTTTATTGCTATAAGTTCAGCGATGAATGCGAATAAATCTATGGAAAGTTTACGACTGAAGGTGTTATTAATGTTGACTAAGGCAAAATCCAAATGATAAACTGACTTAAATCCATGGGTAAAAATCGGTGTCTAAGTAGAGTAAACACGGAGTTTTACATTGAATATCTGCCGCCAAACCTTTTAGGTAGTTGTTGTTTTCGGAAAAGCAAAGATTGGCTGCAGAACGCAGAGAATTTGTAGAGGAGACAAGAATGTGGTGGGGGTAATTGAATGATAACTGAGTACGTGTGTGATGCAGAGAAGGCTTGTTGCAATTAACATACAAACTCTCAACAGACGAGATGCGGAAAGATCCAGTGGAAATGCGGAGACCTGAGTGGTGAATGGTGTTAAGATTATGTCTGACGAGCTGAATAATAAATCGAACAAACGTTATCAAATGATGGGATAAGCGATCGATAAGTCAAAAGCGAGTCGCGATATACTTTTAAAGATGCTTTGGAGAGAATCTTAAGAAAATTAAGAGCCCTCTCACACTCTAAACGTAAACTACTCACATGAAATTTGAAAATAAATGCTCGATGAAATATTACTCTTAGAAATCGGGCCTCAGTTTTAACAAACATCTGTTTCTCCTGTAGATATAAGTATTTCTGTCTCACTATGGAAACGGCACAGTAGGAAGGAATGAAAACAACAGGTTTTATTAAACAAAAGCTGAAACCGTTTTCGTCACATCACTATATCAGAGGACGATAAACACGCTGAAGTAGTTGTTTAATGTGATTTGTCTTTGCTGTCAGAATATATCTCTGGATCGTCCGCATACATGCTTCTCTATACAGAAGGAGGAAGTTGTGAGAGCTGTACATTATCTTAAATGCGCAGAATGCTACCTTGAAACGCCCCTTCCTCTTGAGGAAAAGAGTGTGATAGCACACTTACCATATGTGCGTGAAAGGTTCTTTAACCCAGAAAATTCAGAATAAAGAATGCCAAATAACCACGGAAATTATGCTTATGGAGATCTTGGAGATATGCGAAGCGGATGGTGCAATCGTACGCCTTTTCCAGATCGATCGAAAAAGATGGGATCTAATTGGTAAGCAAGAATATCTTGATATAACATAAACATTTCGAAACGAAATTGAAGTGGAATGAAAAATTCACTTTGTATTTAAATCAATAAAAAAATATATATTAAAACATGCTTAAAAGGTGATCAAAAGATGTTAAAAACGTAAAATATACTCATTTACATCCCAAGACTTTCAATCACTAACGTGATCATCTTCAGGGGAACCGTTGACTGAGTTGAGTGTACGTATGTCGCTTTCACTGTGCTAGCATATAACGGAGTTTTAAACGAGGCTAGTTTATTATTCTGTAGGGGTGTATCAGGAAAAGCCCATTAGTTCCGGCGTTGGGGTTCGTGTGCTGGGGTTCTTGTGTAAATGACCTTTTATCAAACCACTTTTATCAAACCACTAAGCACTCCAACTGTTTTGAGATCACAGTAGTGGAGCTAGTCGGACATTTTATATTCTCTCAGGCCATTTGGAAAAGGTGATACTTGGTGCAATAGGCTGAGGATTTTCTGAATTTCTTGGATCATTACCAAGTTTGATAACAGATTCAAGGGTAGCTTTATTCCATGCAGCAGGAAAAGTATCTTTGAATTATTGACTATAACTGAAAATCATAATCAGAAACATTATCGGAATCATAATCAGGTGATTCTTTAAATATGTCTTGTAACAAAGCGTTGAGAACTTGTAGACTGTGTAGAGTAAATTGTAAAATTGATGGAAGATTTGAGTATGTAAAAGCTTTCTTGTTTTCATAATTATATCCTATAAAACATCACATGAAAAAAAAATAACAATCATTAATGTGGTATAGAGGCTCTCTTCATAAAAATGGGATACCAAATCTGAATGCTTTTCTTGCCCCTTTGAAAAATATAATTAAACTCTGTAGACTTACATTTGTGTGCGCCGATGATCAATCATGATTCCTAAGTGTCACTTCGAAACAAGTGCAATATTTTTTTTTTGTAATGGACATGCACGACATTTCATGTCATTGAACTTTTTTGGAATGGACATGCATAACATTGCATATTAAATATTGTAAAATAACATTTTTGGTTAATTCTTTATACATTTAATATCAATTGAGAGTTGTAATTGCAATACGTACGTTGTATCATTGCATGCATATCATAAAAATCAAGTTTGTTCAAAAATGTAACGCGATACCCCATTTTTTGTGGTTTTTAAATTCAGCACAAAAAGATACCTTAACAGCTACAAATTGTCAATTTTTTTTAAATTGTAGACATGGTGTTATCTATACCTCAAACTTAACTAATTCAATGTACAAGTAGAAAAAAGTTGTTGTACGCCGTCTGGCATAGTAATGTAACAAAACGGTTACAACTTCTCTTTGATAAAACCTGTTGTGTTCATTTCTTCCAACGCAAGCTGTGAAATCCTTAGACTAAAAAATGAGTCAAAACATAAAATTTAAGATAAAAAAAAAAAAAAAAAACTAAGCAGTACCAGCTTGTGAGGCAGTCAGTTTCATAAAAAGATTTTCCTTATATTATGAAATTAAATTTATTTTACTGTCATATAATTTTTAAACAAAATACTCTTTTGAAATAATGACAAGTGAAGAGGTTCAGAATTGAAACGTAGTGGAAAAACTGGCATAAAAAATATTTTACACAAATCAAATAGAAGGTTTTTAATTAAAAAGTACATATATATTTTAATTTTCGGTCCAGTTAAAATTATTTGACAACTGTTCATTTCTGTCCAACAAAATTTTATTAAAAAAATAAAAATAATAATAAATAAATAAAAACTGGTATTAGTTAGTCATTTAAAATTTCACTATTATTCAATAAATTAAATAAAAATCAGTTTTTATTTCATTATCTTATTGTTACTTAAGACAATTAATTATATTTAACAACAACAAAAATACTTCATTTCAGGATAGAATTATTTTTTTACACTTTCTCTCAACCATATAAGAATTTAAATTACACATTTAATAAGAATTATTTAAATATACATATCCTTTTCTCAAACATACCTTTTTAAGACAATGGATAAATTAAAAAAAAATGAATAAGAATGTTTGATTAAAGAAATAGAGTTTATTTTAGAGTTAATAAAAATTGAATTAATTTAATTTCATTATGGCAAAATATGTAATAAAAAAAGTATAAACATATATGTATTTACTGACTTTCTTTAATTTCTTTTACTACGCACATTCAAAAATGAAAATTACATTTAACTTTCTTTATGTAAACATAGTGCTTTTCTCTAAAAAGTAAAAAAAAAAAAAATATGAAAGATAATACCAAAATAATAACTTAAAAAAAATGATAAAAAACAAGTATTACAAAAAGAACTATACAGATTTTAAAAGATAATTATTTTATTATTATTATTTTATTTTACTATTTATCATATTTTATGATTAAGTCTATTAAGTCTCTGAAATCTAACATATTAAAAAATAAAATTTATTCTAGTCTGTTCTTTCTATTCGCTTCTATTTTTCATTTCAACAAAGAATCCTGTTAATTTTAGATTTTGATCCTTTTTAGGGTTTCGTTCCTCTCACGAAACCCTATTGCTCCCGCTCCGTTGTCTGTCTGTCACAGAGCCGTTCTCGAAAACTGTGTAGCTTACAGAGTTGAAACTTTGTGTATAAATCAGAATATCAGCTGCGAAGAGCTGAAAATATTAAAATTTGAAAAATTCGTGTTATTTTAATAAATAGAGATAAAAAAACCAAAATTCTAACAGCCTTTTCGTATTAAATTTGAACATTTTCCCTTATAGCAGATGCCAAAAATTAAAAATCCATGATGAAATTCTATCTACAATAATTAATTTTCTATCAGACGAATTCCACGTGAAAAATAAAAATGAAATAAAAAGTTTCACCAATTGAAAAAAAAATATTAATATGAAATAAAAAAGATTGACGTCATAGTGGTAATAAAACAGAAAGATTTCTCAATAATACAAGGAGTATGAGTTATGTGTGCATGTACACAAAGCAGATTAATTACACGTCATTAGAGAATTAAAAAGAAAATCTGACGTCATATCGCAAGCTTAACGGATTTTTCAAATGTTTCAGTGTAATACAAAGTATAGTATGAATGTGAGTAATAGAGAATAGTAAATATATGAGTTTGAGAAACGTATTGAATCATGATAAAACCCGATTATGGAAATATTCGCATATTTTAACATTTTGAAGGTGTACAACATGTTTAATTTTGAAATTAATTTTTTTTAAATATTGCATTTAGTCCACATGACAGATATTATTATGACAGAATATAATAGTGGACTTCACCCGCTATCGGGCCGGTTCAGATATTCGAAAAACCGAGAAAAATAGACAGTTTTTTTTTTTTTTAGAAAATGAAATTTATTTGGATTTTTTAAAGAAAGGATAAAGTGTTTTGAAAGGAATATTAAACGAAACCCTTTGTGCGAACTTGGATCACACTTACCCACTTGTTTTATAATATTATGTGAAATGTATTTTTTCACTTTAACAATATGCTATTTAGCTGCCAACAAAATAATACTGATTTTAAAAAGTACTGAGAAACTTCAGAAAAAAGAAATTAAATGTTTTAGTCAAAACGATTTGTTTAATCAAAAATTTTCATTTCACGCTATCTTATTGTACTCAAACTGGTTGTATGTAAAGATGGAATTTTATAATATATTTTTAACCCACTTCCTCATATACTAGAATTATATAAATTATCTTCACCGATGTCTTTCCGATTACAATACAATCTTTTAATATTTTTAGAACTTAATTGTAAATTAAGTTGGCCACCGTAATACTTACCCATCATGGATATGCATAATATAAAATATGAAAATAAAATATGTGTAAACTATTTATAAAATGCATTGCAATTCGAATAAAATCTTGGCTTGATGACGTCATAAACTTTAAATGCTCTATTACTGACTTGCGTAAGAGAAACATCCTTATAACTTCAAAATTGATAATCATATTAACTAACGGTTTACTGCGTCGGATTACGCGTCTCATTTCCAATTAAAATATATATTTGAATTGAAATTTGAATAAAATACAGGGTCATGTAAAATCGAAGAGTGTGGAAATATAAATACAAATATCTCGGCAATCATATCCGATCGACTTCATTCTTTATGCAAAAATTGTGTTTTTTTTATTGTCTTTTACATTCACTTCTTAAAATAAACAATTTCGAAAATGTTTATATACCGTTTATCAGAACGAATATTTCGAGAGTCAGAAAAAATAGTTCCGGTTAATCGAGGTTACTGAAATTCAATAAGCTTCTTCCCATTATTACATACTTAGTACATATCAAATGTCAAGTCTCTATATTAATTTGTTCGGGAGATAGAGAGTTTACAGACACACATACAGACGGACGGCAAAATTATTTTTCAAAAAATATGTTTTTCGGAATCTCCAGTGTCTGAAAAGTGTAAATCCGTCAATTTTTTTTTTCGATTTTCAAAACGATTATAAGATTTACCATATATTACGTATGATAGGTAAGTAACAACAATAGATTTAATTATGCGCCAAAAAACACTGGCCAATATATACCAAAAGTCTTCAAAACTGCAATAATAAAACATTTTAAAAGCAAAAAGTAGAGAATAAATTATAAATAAAAAACGAAGAATGTATTATAGGAAAAAATACTGTACAAATATCAAAAAGCATTAATCTAACAGATTGAAAATAACGCATTAGTTAATTGGCTTTTATAAATTAATAGTGTCATATTAATTAATTTGCGATTATATGTTGAGAAATCAATTTAGAAACTCAAAACAAAATGTTTAAATAATGTTTAATATTTCCTTTCCTATCACCGTTTTATAAAAAGAGAAACGGAGCAAAATTTATATATTTTTAATAAATTCACTTGCTTGAGCTTTCTACCAAGTGTTAAAAAAGGAGGGAATTTTTCATACTCAAGTTTGGTGCCCATGCCAAATTAATATATTGCAACGGAAATTTTTGGAAAAAACATGCAGCCGAAAAAAGTATGCGCGATTTTTAAAATGAACTTTAAATGCTTATAAGATAATGTTTTTTTTAAAACTATTTTTACATTTATACTTATTACTTTATGCAAATTAAATCATAAAATACTGTAGAAAAGCTTTCAAGTTGTTTTCTCTATTTTTTTTTATTTGTGCAAGTGATTTAATATAAAGTATAAAATTAGCTAAACACCGAAAAAGATAAAAACAGAAACAAAAATTGTACCAGAAAACGTTGAAAATTCTGAAAATTTTAAGCACCTTAACTCAGTAAGCTGTAGTATATACTAGTATAATACTCGCACCCCAGCTGCCAATATTACACTGTAAATTAACAGTAATAAACAGTATAATAAGCAGTAATACGCTATCGCACATGTGCAGCAGCGTATTACTGCTTATTTTACTGTTTTTTGCTGTTAATTTTACGGTGTAATACTAGCAGCTGTGGTGCCAGTATTATACTGCAAAATCAACATTTTTTTGCAGTGCATTCACCATCAACTTCAATGAATCAATCTGTCCACGTGTTCTGATGCCGGACACATTCGCATACTTATCTTCATTTTTTGTATTATAATAAACTGCACCTTACTTTAGTTAAGAATAGTATGCATATTCATTATAATGTCAAGCTGCTGGCTGCAATTTAAAAGCGTATTAAGGTTGGTGATAAAGTAAACAAAAATACAATTCAAGGCTTCTAATAAAGTTATTTTTACATTTAAGACATAATGTCATACTGAATCAAAGAAGCTCTAAAATTTTGAAAATTACTTTCTTCTCGTATTTTGTACCGTTTTCGAGATAGGAATGCTAACGCCACTGTTTATCATTGCCTAGCTCATAGATACTTTACTATAACTGACACCACGTTTATGACAATAGCTACCGCTGTTCCGAAGTTAACGGGGTGGACAAAACTCCAGTGGAACCCCTGTATAATTTAGAAATACAGATCAAAATTTCTTTCAAAGTAAAAAAAAAAAAAAAAAAAGCTAAAATGCGTTTCAACATATTGTAATTAATAATAGATTAGATATTAACCAATGTAGATTTTTTATATATACCGATTGGTTTGTATTACAGTTACTAGTAATGAGTTTTATTAAAATACTTCGTATGCCTGAACTTCTTCCAACTTATCTAAATGTATTTTTCCACATAAAGCACTAACTTTTAATACTTAAACTTAATTATGCTTACCGGAAATTTGAGTTATACTGAAAAAGTTTCAGAATTTTTTCTGAATAACTTATAAAGAGTATTGCTTCATTAATATTTATATTTATTCGTCTTCTTTTTCTTCTTATTGTTGCATTTTTATAAAGCCTTTTTTATTAAGGTTAAATTTTATGAGGCCGAGATAGCATACTTTTATGACGGAAAAAATAAATAATGTTAGAATGTTTCATTTTAAGAATTTATCGTATAGAAAATTTTCAAAGAAACTAAAAAGTATTTCAAATTAAATGCTTTATATTAAAATATTGAATATTTATTACTTTAATTGGAATCTTTTTATATCGATTGAGAAGGATAATTGCCTATAAAGTAAGTCCTATTATTGCTCAGAAAATAATTTTACTCTTTTGTAAGCTTTTGAAAAATGTTTCAAAACTTTCATTCCATGAAGTTATGAAAATTAAAAAATCCAACAGACTGAAATCTATGCAGTTATGTTGCAATAAAGTGTATAATACTTTTGTTACAAAATATAGCAATTGATGCATTCTAATATAATTATATAAGTTTCAAATATCTATTCTGAATATAAATATCAGAATAAGATAAAGACTTTAGAGTTGACCAGAATGTACTTTGCATTTGAAAGATAACTTATTTTAATTTTAATTTTCTGTTGTGAGTGTTTGGTTTTTAACCCTTAACGGTCGAAAGACTTCGCTACGAGGACATCACACTTCCACAGCGATCGTCAAATACACTTCTTTTATCTGCTGGCACAACTTTTACTGACAAAACATTTTGCATTATTTAAATGCTGAAATTTTGAGATTAGATAAGGCGAAATTTTCTGTGCAAAAATACTGGTGTCCAGATTCAAGGATTTGCACAATCTATATGGAACGTAGACACCAGTATTTTTGCATAGAAAATTATTTTGCCATATCAAATCTCACAATTTCAGTAATTAAATAATGCAAATAAATAAATTAATTAAAAAAATGTTTTTCAGAGAAAAAAAATAAAACCAGAGAAAGAGAAAAAGAGAGAAAGGAAAGAAGTTTAATTGACGCACGTCATGACCTTGTGATGCCACCGTTCAGTGTTAAATGTCATTCCTGTATACGTCAAATATTTACTGATTAATCGTTAAACAATATTTAAAAAATTATTATTTATTTTTTTTAATAATACATCAGCATTTAACCCTATAGCATTTTATCATAGCATTTTATTATAGCATTTCACATCTTTAAACGAAAACTCCATTTTAAAGTATATTAATAGTCTGAGATATTTCAGCGAAGTTGCATTTTTAATATTTTTTAACAACGCTAAAATCAGTTAGAATAAAATAAACAAAGCTGAAATTCAACCAAAACAACAACAATAATTGTACTTTTAAAGTATTTGTGGAATTAAAATTATTTTAAAATTTGAATTAAGTTTGTTAAATTTGAACATCGTAAAATCTATGTTAATGTCAGTCTATATAAATGAAATTATAACACATAAATACATAAATACACACAAGAAATATTTTATTTTGATTTATTCCACTTTCTGAAAAATATTACATATCAGTTTAGTTCCCACATGGCATGAAAATTAAGACAATTATTCTTCAATGTCTAAGGAATTGAAATGCGATTTTTTATTTCACTATAAATGTATTAAGTATTAAATTCCGAAATGTTTTTAATTCATTATAAAACAATAAAATCTATTTCATTTTATAGATCGTATAACCCAGAATATCTCTACGTTTGAAGCAGGAATGAAATTGGTAGAGTATTTTTACGCGACTTTGTGGATACATACACATTTCTCGTGGATACACACACATTTTTTTCCTACATTAATCCCGACATGATAAATATGAATATAAATAATATCAGAGAGTTTATTTTTACAATGTTAAGTTCATATCATGCTTTAAATTATGAATGACCAAAATCCTTTATGACAATAAGTTATGAAGAGGAAATACTACATATCGTCTTTAGAAGCGTTGCGATTGCATATATTTAAGAAGAATTACTTTAACTTTAAACTGTAAACATATAAACACACACTGTGTAAATGACATGTTATCTGAGGTAGATTCTGAGGTTATAAGAAAATTGAATTATCTTGGGCCTCTTAAGAAAATCAATTCGCTAGAAAAATGAGAGTTACAAATTGAAACAAATTTTATTAAAATACTTTATAAATTTATGAAAAGTTAGGGGAAAGTTAAATCCGAATAAAATAGTTGTGAATAATTATCTCTTTTGTTACAGTGAAGCAGCTGAAAAGTACTGCATATTATTCGTGATAATTGTATGGAATAAGGATAAAGCTAATTTACTTTAATAATTTTAGTACTTTTTTAATACAAGTAGAATTTAGAAACATCTGAATACAGAAGTACATTGGGTTATATGCCTCGAAAGATCTTCATTTAGCTTATTATGAATTATTATTACCATTTTATTTAGCAATGACCAATCTCAAAGTCTTTAGCAACGACTTCTCAAATTCGTTAAGAAATCAAAGAATTGTACACAAACTGTTACGATAATTGCAAAAAGTAATATTAGTTTTTAATATTTTGTTTGGCTGAGAACAATACTAAATTTATTCAAATATATAATGAAATTAAGGTTAATAGTCTTGGCATATGGTTTTCTGAAACAGTGTTCGAAAGTGTGTTTTTGTTATTAATTTTTGGTTTTATTGCAGTTATAGATATTTTAAAGAGAAATAGTTGCGTATTGCTTTTATTCGTCCATAAAATGTTTTGTCATTTATGGTCTTCAAGATTATCATAGGTCAAGGGTATAAAGGTTATTTTACCCACATGATCAAGGATGAAATAACCTTGATCATGGGGAAATACAGCTGAATAAGCAATTTCGTACTGTAGATATAGATAGGAAAACGGAGTATTAGGAATACGAATGATAGCTATTTATTATTACTGCCTTAATCTGTAGAAAAAAGGATAGTTACTCTCATGTGTGTAAATAAAAATATTGTATAGTATTACGTATGTGCATTTTAAGATATATGTAAGCATGTAAAATAATAAGTATGCTAGTATGTAAGATGGTTGTAAATGGGTAATAAAATTATATATGTAAGCATGTAATTAAATAAAAGGTATATGCAAGTACTGAAATAATGTATTAAGTGTGCAGTAATTTAGCACAATTATGTTAAAGAATTGGACAGTGTTTATTAATCTTAACTAATATGGCGCGTAAATAAAATCTGTAGTTATAAATTTACCCACCTAATCTCGTAATTTTAATGCTTTTAATATTAAATTTCAATGCTATAAAGTTATATTTTCTTTATTATAACACCTGCTTTCAGTTTCATCATTTTGTAAAAACATTTTATCATTTTTCTCCTATGATAATATATTTAATCGAAAAAAAATATATATCCATTTCATTATCACACTCAAACATTAGCTTTTTATCTTTGTATTTGACATAATACTTTTGCCTTGCGTAATCTATCTTCATAAGGTATATCCCAATAGTTTTCTGTAATCTTATTGATACACAGAAATATTATCCTTATAAAATACATAATTCCTTGATATTTCTAACAAAATAGGTTTTTCCAAATAAATTGAAATATGTTGTAATATTCAGTAGAGATACAGAAATACTAAATAATTGTTTTATTACTTTTTTAAAGAATATGTACATTTGATGATAAAAGAATTGCTAAGTGTCAGTTAAAGCGTTTTTTTAGAGAGTATTTTGTAGTTTTTTATGTGTAATCTTCTACTGAACTAGCATACTTTGATGTTATAAGCATGAGCACAAATAAACAATTTAAAGTTTGCTTTTTATAAAATACGAAGTTTAAAAATTTTATTCAAAATAAATACTTGTGCGGCACAATAAGAGATAACAATATTAACAAAATAAATATAAAATTTTTATTTATATTAGTGTATCCAAAATTTTATTTGAATAGAGATAAAATGCTATAATATATTGTATTTTACAAAACTTATTTTTAAACTTTTATTCAAAGAGCTTCCTTGATATTTACTCTTTTATTATTTTTTTAAGTGACGTATTTTAATGCAATAAAAAATGATAATGGATCAATCGGAGAAACTGTGTAATATAGACTTCTTAGAAATGACAATGTTTACAAAGATTTTTAATTCTATTAAGAAAACTACTAGTGCTGCCGCTTCCACCGGTATTGAAGCTATCATGTCGTTATCACTCTGTCGGTTTTCTTGCAAAAAATATTGCATACAAAATATGAAAACTTCTAGTTTTACAGAGAAATATATGACAAACATGCAGAAGCAGACAGTTCTTAAATCGAAAATTTATTTTATCAGATGTTTATGTTGAAATCTGTCAAAAAAGAGCATTACATTTGTTTTATAGTTAAAAAAATATGCATAGCAATTTAACCATCTGTTTCAGGTTTTTACTTGACTAGATTGTGGTGTGCAGTGCGCATTACATTTTCTTTAATTTGACCCTTTTAGGATATATATATATATTCATTCTAAATTTCATTATTTGAAGAGAGATTTAACTTATATTTTAAAATAGCCTTTTTCTATTTAATAATGACACAATTTTAAAAGTCCGAACAATGATTTTCCAAACAATGTATTTTCAATTGAAATATATCTTTGCACGTCAATATTGAAAATGAAAGAGAAGTAAAATATAATTAAATTATTACGTGTTAAAATTATTTGACGGTGAATATTACGTCTTGATTTTAATGATATGAGCATTTTTATGCGTTAAAATATTTTGTTGTTGTTGTTGCTGCATTTTTAAAAGAAATTGAGCAAGAGCAAATATAGTTTGATATGAAGACATTATTTTGAAAATTAATTACATGGTTTTTATATGGGAATTTCCGCAGATCACGTGCATTTGCATTTATAAATCATGATCTTTACAGCTTTGTAGTTGAAAGTGTCGTCATATTTAAATAAAGCTCTACAAAATCTAATTTTTTTTCAGAAACCTAAAAGTTTTATTACGATTACACAAAATAGCGTAAATACCTCAAATAAGGGAAAAAAGTGTTCTTTACGAATAATTATTATTGAATAAAAAAATAATAAAGTGTATATACGTATCCATCAGCAGTTCAGATAACAGAGCTGGAAATAGCATCAGTTATGAATAACAGCTGTATCAGCTGTTTAAGAGCAGATTAAAGTTGCAAAGACTAGAAAAAACCCGGTTTAAACCTGGGAATAAACCGGGTTCTTTGGGAGTAAACCAGGTCTTTTGGGAATGAACCTGGCAATAAACCGGGTTTATTGGAAATAAACCTGGGAATAAACCGGTTCTTTGCAACTCTAGATCAGATGCTATTGCCAGAAAGTAGACAGACGGAATTGAATCGGTCAGTTGTAGGTCGAGTTTGGTGAATAGTCAGAGCATTGCCAATTTAAGCAAGAGTTCTTGGGTTCGACCCCCGGACTGGAAACTTTTTCACTAAGTTGGGAAAGTATCAATTTGCATAATACCTTTACTAATCAGTACGATTGGGTTAAAAATAATCAAGTGTAATCAAACGTTTAATGAAGTTCCATTACATGCGGTACATTCTGTAATGCTCTTTCAGATAACAGACCAGTTTCTGTTACCAAAAGGTCGTTTGAATGAATTGTGTCGGCTGGTTGTTAATCCAGGTAGCTGAATAGGCAGAGTGTTGGCTATTTAAAGTATAAGTCTTGAATTCGACTCCCGGCCTAGACAATTTTTTCTCATTTGGAAAAAATGTGATTTCGGATGTAAAATATTAAATTAATTATCGTTAATGTAATACCTCCTTTTTATTTGCAATTTGGACAATATGATAAATGTAAAAACTGAAAAAGTCGTCTTTAATGCAACAAAACGATGAATATTCGTAAGAGTATCTTAATTTAGTAAGTTTTGGTCGTAGAGGCGGATAAAATGTTCACTGTTTTACTCGCTAGAATATGGATAATGTTTCTTTCTTTCTTTCTTTTTCTTTTCTTTTTTTATCTTTTAAATACAGTATAATACAGAAGGAATAGTACAGAAATTTAAATTTCTTAAGTTTTAAATATGTAACTATTTTTACATAACTATTTTTTAATATGATGAAGAACATCCTTTGAAATATTTGTACAACTGGAACTGTACTTTTAAAGCTAACGATTTAGGAATGACCCATTGGATAATGATAAGAAAAGTCACTCTATTTATATATTAAATATGGTTGTTTTATCACCAGAAATTTTCATTCAAATTGTAATAAATATTATTCCTATATGCAATATTATTGTCATATAAATGCTACAACTTGTTAATTATAAAATTTACATTAATGGCAAATTTTAATTCTGGGAAGGGAGGCACAAATTACGATCATTCAGGCAATGGAAGGACCCGTCCGCTAAAACAGAATGGGTAAACTACACATTGAACTTTTACGAAACACGTTTGAAAACACTACAAAATTTATTCTTAGGGTTTGCTGTTGATTTAGTAATATACTGGTACAAGTATTTAAATACAATAAAGATAAATCAGAGTTGGCTGATACTGACGCTAAAGGTACATTGATACAATTTTAAAAAGTACATAAATACATATATATAAATGAAAGGGAATTCTTTTCAGATGAATAACATATCACTCTCGCTGACAAAGTCACAAAATATCTAGGACATATTTCTATATTGTCAGTTTTTTTACATTAAATTGCAAAGTATTTCGAGTCAAAGAGACCCCGCACAGATCAGCAGAGTTAAAAACGTACTTTTTAGCGTTGATTTTAATGCGGTTTTCCTTATCTGGGCCCATTATTTTAACTAATGTTTATCTTCACATGGCTATTAACTTTCTATATTTGTAGCAATTTTCTTTCTATGTTTTATTTTCTTTTTCTTTCTTTTTTTTAAAGCAGAGCAAATTGGTGCATTTTTAGAGACATAAAGGTGGGCACCAAGGGAGCTCAGCTTACACTTATGAGCTTTAGGGCAATCTCGAAGGGTGAAAGTTTGGTATTTTTTGAAACCACGGAGTCTAGACGAGGGTGGGTGAGCCTAGCATTTAGGTGGCAGAGCTCCCTAGAATTGAAAAAAAATTAAATTAATGTACAATAAATTAAAAAATATTTAGAAAATGAATATTTTCTAAAAGCTGATAATGATCTGATTTGCAAATTTGATAACTGACGTGATATCTAACAAAAGTTCAATGTCAAATTTTAGACAATCATCGCATTCGTAAGACAATATATATTGTGCACACGAATACGATAAATAGTTACTTGTGTGGACCAAAATATCTAACGATGATGTATTAAATGTTATTCAATTTCAAATAATTTTATAAGTAACATACATACAAACAAAACTTAAAATTCATTATCCAATGAACATTAAAAAATAATCTCAATTTGAATAAGCATTGAGCTAATTGCTTTGTTTTTGATAAAAATCCTATTAAACACCATAAAACAAAGCTTAATCTAAAATCATTTCAAATTTACATTAAAAAATAAATATTAAAAAAGAGAACATTTGATACGTTTCACTTCAAAAATAGGAGTAAGAAGAAGAATTTCGTAGTTATATCTAACAAAGCAATGGACGTTTATCAAAATTGTTTATAAAGTTAGAAATACTGCATAAATATTATAGTTAGCATTAATATAAATGAATTCTTTAATATATATTTTCTTCAGCAAAAAAAAAAAAATAACTTGCATTTAACGTGATACTTACGTTTCTATTAGCGAATTTCAAAATAGCAGATTCTGGATAAGTATATTTTTTATAAACAGTTTCCTTTCAACTCAAGTATATGATAATATATATATATATATATATATATATATATAAATTTTTATAAAAGTTTTATCTGATTTCCATTGAGCATTTGGTAGTGAGAAATTGATTTCAGGAAGCGCTTCTGGCACTCAGTATTGTTGTTACTTAATAGTACTTTAAACGGAAATATACTTAATCTTGAATATATTTATCGTATAAGTATCACTGCATATGAAATTGGCAGATAAATAAAATTTTAATTTACGTAGGCAGAATCATATAAATATATGTTTAGCGTCGATTTTCTTTCCCAGAGTAAACGTACTTTAATTTTTTATACATTCTTGAGGAAACCTAATTTGAACACTACATTTTAAATGTTTATTATATATTTATAGAAGGGATGCAGTATGTTTTTAAAACCGTTTCTATTAAATACATATGAAAAATGATTAAAATATTCTCTCAAGTTCGTTTATTAATTGTATCTAAAATTTCAATGTAATCAAAATTTGTCAAAATATTCCAAAAATACTTTGAAGGAAAACCAGAAACTTCAAAAATTAGCGAATCTTCTTTGCTCTACTGAGAAATTATGTACACTGGTCTCCAACAGTTAATGTCAGAGTCTTTTGTATCTAATTTTAAAACAAATGAATATAGAAACAGTTATTATGGAATTTTACACAATTTTAATATCAAGTATGATTTAAAAATAAAGAATTTACATACTATCAAATAAATTGTCGGATGTGTAATAGGAAGCAATGCTTGCTTGAGCTCTAATTTACAGTCTTGGAGGGAGACGTAAAGCAGTCACTTGTTTGCAGAGGTCCGAAGATTGAACTTGCCATTCCATTAACTCCAAACTTTGACCCTCAAGAAACTCCTCATCAAGCCTAGCTCTGTGAGGGTGGGCATTATCATCAATTAGGATGATTTCATCACAAATAGTACCAGCAAATAGTGTGACATACGCAGAAAGAGTCTTCTCCCGATTTTTCTCCGCTGTCAGAGTTGCGCCATGGCACAAGTTCAGGTGAGTGTGACCACCCACAGAGATTCCAGCACAAATCACGATTCCCCCTCCTCTATAACTGTGTCTTTCAAAACCTTTAGATTGGTAGTATCTAGCTCTAAAGCACATCCGGACTCATGTGTGAAGAGTACAGAAGCCCATTTCTGTCTTGTCCAGGAAACATGTTTTCTTGCCCACCGTAAACGGTTAGTTCTGAGTAGTCGATTAAGAGGGCCACACACAACGTGTCGTCGTGTATAGCGTCTCTGATTGTGAAGACGTCTGCGAATCGTAGTAGCATATATTGTCATTCCTCTTGCATTATCATAATCTAAAATGGGCTGGGTCACAGTAATGTCCCTTTTCCTTCGCGCCGAAACTGTTAGAAAGAGATTTTGGGCAGGGGCTGTAACCCATGGGAGACATGGAACAGGTCTTGTTGATGCCGAACTTCTGAATTCAAATTGATTCCAGAATCATTGGATCACACCACGAAACACAATAAGATGTCTAGAAGTACAGCGTGCGTTAACCCCATTTACAATGAATGGGATTGCCAGCCATCTAAACGAATCGATTAAAATATATCTCCTAGGCATGCTCAACAATATCTTTGTACCAACAATTGAAAATCAACATGTATAAAAAAATCCTACACACATTACGAAATTGGGATACTCGCAGTTTCCTCCGACTTCTTTATAAATGCCCAATTCATTAAAGAGTTGTTGATGGGTATAATAGTTTTAAAAGATTTGACAAGCTGGTGACGTCGGAGTTTATGGCAACCCTTTTTTTCCCCTTCTACGGCTGAGTAAGAGAGACGGGAGGCCAAAGTGTTAAGACGTATGCGTGCGGTGGACACGTTATGGAAATAAATATAGTAATTGTGTCGATAGAAGAGTAGTAATGTAAATGCTGCTACTACTGCGCTTAATCTTTATATATATCTGTGCGTATGCTTCAATGTTGTGTTGTGATGTGCCGTCCATAATAAATTTGGTGTGTTTTATAAAAAATAGTTGCATTCCTGTGTATAACGAAAGTATAAGAACAAAATGGTATTAAGCAAAATATCGAGCTTTGAGATTTAAAAAGGTGTGAACGAGAAGAAACCAGAAGGAAGGTTTTTTTTAAAGGATATGACACGCTCACTCACTCAAACCAGTGATTGGCATCCTGAATAAAGTAAGTCACATGTTTCTTTATGTTTATTCCTGAAGTGATAAAAAAGAACTTGCAGAATAGAATCATGTTTACGAAATATTTTATGATTGAAAACAATGTGTTAACTTTGGTAATATGAGATTTATTTGATACGAGATATTTAGAGTATTAGTAAATAAGTGTTAAGAGTAAAAGCAAAATGTTTAATATTAAAGGGCTAAGAAAAGAAGACCTAGTTGTTGTAGCCACAGAATTGGGCATTAAAGTAGAAAGTGACCACAGGATAATAGATTTAAAAGCATTAATTGAGGGAAGCGAACAGTATGGAAAAGATAGTGAATTTATAAAAGAATTTTTAAATACAACGGTGTCAGATTGCATAGAAAGAGAAAAGCATGACGCAGAAGTTGCGAAATTTGACAAAGAAAAATCTAAGTCAGAACAAGATACGTTATTGGAAATCGAAAAAACTAAGCTGGGATTAGTTAAAGCGCAAATAGAGATGGCTGAAATCCAAAACGAGTATAAAAATTCTGACAAAGGGGGGGGGGGATGGACCCAAGCCTAATTCGTTAGAAGCACTAATCAAAAGCGTCAAAACTTTGACTATTACAGTCCCCAGCAGTCCCGAATCATGGAATTTATTTTTTACTTCGCTCGGGAAAGCATTCGAAATTAAAAATGTTGCAGAGGAATTAAAGGTTGAGATTTTGTTTAATTTGGTAGGGGAACGGGCAGCGCATTTGTTAGTGTACGCAAACACGGAAGAAATGAAAGATTACACAGGCTTACAAAATTTAACTTTTTGTCTGGGGTTTTCATGAATTTATGTAAATTGTAAGAAATCTGCTATGCTTATTTCAAAAATAATATCCATTTTTATGTATCACGTCAGGATTTTTTACAATTAAGAAACTAAGAATTTGGAATTTGAGAATATACAATTTACACAACATTGTTTAAAAAATGTACAAAGAAAATCAGATAAATAAACAAAATCATACATACATATATAAATGTGTGTGCTTGTTTTATAAGAAATTATATTCTAGTATATACAGTAAAATTACTTTTCTTTATTATTAAAATAATGCTTGCGTCCTTTAGATTTTGAAGCTGGTTTAGTGTCTCTTTTTAGCCCCCAGCAGTAATCTACCAACATATTTACATTCCAGGGTCATTGATAGTGTTTTCCCATGCATTTTATGTCCTGGTGAAATCTTTCACCTTCTTCTTCACTCATTTCACCGAGATTTTCAGGAAAATATTCAAGATGGGGGTGCAGAAAATGCATTTTTAATCTCATGTTACAACCTAGTTTTTGAAAGTTTTGAAGTTTTTTTTCAACGATCGTTGCGTAGTTAGGATCTTTGTAATTTCCTAAAAATTTGAGAAACATCTTTGAAACTAACCCATGCATCTTTCTCGACTGATTTAATTTTTTCCTCAAATTTTTCGTCCTTCATTAAGCGTCCTATATCTGGGTCGACGAACACATCTTCTTTGATTTTACCTTCCGATAAATGTGGAACAACTTCATTTAAATATCGAAAACTATCCCCTGTTTTATCTAAGGCTTTTGCGAATTGTTTCATTAAACCTAATTTAATGTGCAGGGGAAGCAAGAGGTTTTCTTTTGGATCAACGAAGTTCTGCCGAATCACATTTTTTGATCCTGGATTTATACAACATCTTGATGCCATATTGCTATAAGAAACTGACAAAACAAACGTAATATGTAAATAAACGAACAAAATAAACGTATGTTCTCACTCATAGACCTAATATCATTCTAGTTATCTTTCCTCTGAAGTTCTCACTACAAATGCGCGGGAGAAATTGCACCTTCTCAGGCAAATATCAACACATAAAGTGGTGCCATCTATATTTATATTTCACATCCTTTAGTGCAGTATTGTATTTTAACATTTATTAATGTAATTTTACTAAGAAATTATTTTTTATTTTTATTAAGAATGTATTTTATTTAATAAATATTACACATTAATTTTATTAAGAGGCACCCCCTCCTGTTTTGTTTTGTGGAAAAACTGTGGGTGATAGCAAAAAACTAATGTCATATTTGTGATCAGCGTGACTGATTTACTAAGAAAAAAGTGCTATTCTACAAACCCCAGATTTGTGTTGACCTGTGTTATCAAAAGGTCAAGGCGTTAATATTAAAAGAATTTCAACCCACACCAGAGGCTTGCCTCGAAAACTTTCTTTTCGCGAAAAGATTGAGAAATGAGAATCATATGCAATTCGCGAGTCGGCTCAGAGCCAATTGGGATTTCTATTGTGAATTGAGAAAAGTAAATGATTTTCACACGCTTAATGAGTTAATTGTCAGCGACAGATTATTAAGTTCACTAGATTCAGAGACGCGAAGTTATGTCAGGATAAAACAATTAGATAATTGGTTAAAACCACGACAAATTGCGGAATTATGCGATAATTGGTTCACGTCAAAGGGCAGAACATTTTCGGAATTATATGATAAACTGGTAAAACCCCGCAGTCACGGCGAATCGGGAACTGTAAATTACAATAATGGAAAATATGTACCACCCCATGTAAGAAATAATTTTAATTTTCGTTCCGATAGAAAATTAAACACACCAAAAGAGTGTAGACTTTGTAAACAGACGACGCATTTGCGATTTTGTCCGAAAAATAGAGAAAAAGATAAAATTGGAAGTTGTCAAAATCAAACAAAAAAAATCTTTGATCGGAAAAAATAAGCAGGATGATAAAATAATTGCCAAGGTTGAAACACTCTGTTTTGGAAACGAGCCAATAAATACAAGACATTTTCAATATGAACATTTGTGGATAGGGGGGGAAAGAAATTAAATGTGTCCTAGATAGTGCTGCAGAAATACCTGTAATAAATTCTAACCAATTACCGGATTCATTAAGAAATAATGAAAATTACAAAATTCAGTTAATATCGGCTTTTGGAGAAAGAATAACTGCGGATCTTGCGACATTACCCGTAGCTTTAAAATCCGGAGAGTCAAATTGCTTGCTAAACAGTGTAGACGTACTGTTTGCAGTCACAGATAAATTATATGTATTATAACACCGGCGGTTCATGAAATATTACGGTTAGATAGTAACGAGGGGAGGGAGGAGAGGCCCTGACAGATAGTTTCTTTGGCGCCAGTAAATGATACGCGATCGGAAAAGGGAAATGAAATTGAAAGGCAAAAGGGGGAAGGCACCAACACAGAGGCGGGTGATATAAATAATGAAAATTTATGCTGGCGAGGTGAAAATCAAAACGCAGAGAGAGAATTAATGATTAGTTGTATTGAAAGGAAAGATGATAGCGGAGATTTGAATGGGGGTCAGAGATCGGACGCAAGTATATACAGGGAGCAACAGAAGAGTTGCGAAACATTACAGGGTGCTTTCAAAGATGCGGAAAAAGGTAAAATCGGGTTCGTTATAGTAGATGATTTGCTTTATCATAGAGAAAGAGTCACGGGGGATTGTGTTACGCAATTAGTGGTACCAAAGGTAAGGAGGGGGAAATTTTAAAAATTGCGCATGAATCGATTTTCGCTAATCATCTCGGCATGAAAAAAACAAAAGAAATAATTCGTTATTCATTTTATTGGCCGAATATGTCACGGGATGTAGAGGATTATTGTAAATCTTGTAAATACTACCAGTTACGGTGTAGAGAGAGGGCTAGCGATCAGATACCCATCGTCCCAATTGAGAGACCGGAACTTCCGTTCGACGTTGTAAATATTGACATAATTGGAAAAATTGAACCACCTTTAGCGCGTAGACATCAATATGTACTTAACTTAGTGGATCAGCATTCGCTGTGGCCGGTGGCGGTCCCGTTAAGAACACTTACGGCTAAAGCTACGTGCGATGCATTATTAGAAATATTTATGCGAACAGGGATACCTCGCGTAATAGCGAGTGATCAGGGCAGAAATTTTGTTTCAGGTTTAATACAGGAGTATCATGCTAGGCTAGGGGCGGATCCTAGATTTGCAACGCCAGGGCACCCGCAAATATCGGGATTAGTGGAGCGATATAATCAGGTTCTGAAACGCATGTTACATCATATAATTCGGAGTGATTCAAAAAATTGGGATAAACACATGCCTTATTTATTTTTTGCCTATATAGAAATTCCGAATAGTGCCACGGGACTATCGCCATTCAAATGAATGTACGGAAGGGAAGCGAAGGGGGCATTAGCAGTATTAAAATCTACATGGTCAGGAGAAATCCTACTACCCATAAATCTTGGAAAGAGCGCAACCGAATATCTTCAGGAGTTAAAAATTAACTTAGAAAGGGCGGCGGAGCAAGCGGCAATAGTAGTGGAAGTTAAACAAAGCTCGTATGCGAAGTACGCCAATCGAAGAGCGATTTACAAGGAATTTAGACTAGGGGATCAAGTATATCTATTAATCCCGGATTCCACGAACAAACTTTATGCTAGGTGGACGGGACCAGCCAAAATTGTAGCATGCTGTAAGCCTGATTCTTACAAAGTAAAATTAACAAACGGGAATGTTAGGAATATCCACGTAAATAAGATAAGAAAATTTACTCCTAGGGTACGGGCGGTGAGAGTAATCTTTGAAAAGGAAGAAGAATTAGGAGAAGTCCATCCCACCCCCAGTGTGAATGATAATCCCAACTTGTTTAACATAGAAGAAGTAGATTTGAAACATTTAGAAAATGTGGAAAGAAAAGAGATGTTAGATTTATTATACAAATATAAAGAATTATTTTCGAGAAAGGTGCAAATAGCCAAGGTAGGAGAGCACAAAATTAGATTAAGCGGCGCAGAGATGAAAAAGCCCTATGTTTATCGAATCCCAGAGGCTTTGAAACCACAAGTAGATAAACAAATCGATGAAATGCTAGAGTTAGGACTGATCGAAGAGAGTGATGCGGAGGCGCCACACCCGGTAGTGTGCGTGATGAAGACAGATGGGGCCCTCCGACTGTGTGTAGATTTTAGAGCTTTGAACGCAATCACAAAAACCGACGATTTCCCGATGGAAAACGCAACTGATATTTTGTTCAATATTGGCAGGGCCAATGTAATAACTATTAATTGATTTATTAAAAGGATATTGGGCCATACCACTGGAAGCAGAAAGCCAGGGGTTAGCATGTTTTAAGACTCACAGGCTCAATATCGCTTCAAAGTGATGGCCTTTGGGTTCCGAAATGCAGCTGCGACCTTTCATAGAGAAATAAATAAAGCGCTTTCAAAATACAAGAATTTTGCTAGAGCATATATCGACGATATCGCTGTTTTTACAGAAACATGGTTAGATCATATGACGCATCTTGACACGATATTTTCTAAACTACGAGAATTACGGTTCTCAGTCAACCTGAAGAAGTGTGCCTTTGCAAAATGCCAGATTAAGTATATAGGACATGTCATCGGGTCAGGCAGCCATCGAACCGACCCAGACAAAGTGGAAGCCATCCGAAAATTAGCCGTTCCACAGACCAAAAAACAACTTAAGAGTGTCCTCGGATTGTGTAACTACTACCGCGATTACCTGCCTAAGTATGCCGAAACAGCATACCCATTGACAGAACTTACTAAAAAGAACAGTCCTGAAAAATTGTGGCTGGTTGGAGAAACATAATAAAGCTTTCAACGAACTAAAGAGGGGTCTCGTTGAGGCACCTAGTCTTAATACACCAGTATTAGGGTTACCTTTTACCATTCAATGTGACGCATCTGCAATAGGCATCGGTGCATGTCTATCTCAACAGAAAGGTGAGAGACTATATCCAATCAGTTGTGCCAGTCAAAAGCTCACCAAAACTCAACAGGCTTGGCCGACCATTGAACGGGAGGCCTATGCGGTTATCTGGAGTCTAAAGAAGTTCGAGACTTGGATTTTTGGTTCGCCCATGGAACTTATCACCGATCACAACCCATTGACTTTCATCACCAAAAATGCTCCCCAATCTTCCAAACTGCAGCGATGGGCATTAGCGTTGCAGAAATATAACATCATGATTTCACACTGTCCCGGTGCAAAGTTAACGAATGCCGATGCATTATCTAGACTGGAGACAACGGAATAGTAAAATGACTATATACTTTCGATAAACATTCAATGAGTTTTAAGAAAAAAAAACTTTTCGATAGTTCACATATGTTTATGTTGCAGCTGTAACCTAACTTCATATTAATTTGTATTCTGTTTCTCATTTGTTATTTGTATTTAGTATTATATATTATGAAACATTAATTGTATTTTTATATTGCAGTAGCTAGCAGGAGTTTCCGGAGACGTTCCAGAGATGTTTTAAGTATTGTCTGTATTTCTTTATATGTATATTGAATGCATCATTATTCATTAGTAGTTTAATGGTAAAGAAGGAAGTGGTGTGACGTCATCAGTCTGGATTTCAGATTGCAACAGTGGCATACGCCTTTTACAATCTTAGGGGGGGGGGGTGTCATGCTGGTGACGTCGGAGTTTATGGCAACCCTTTTTTCCCCCTTCTACGACTGAGTAAGAGAGATGGGAGGAGTGTTTGGCGGGAGGCCAAAGTGTTAAGACGTATACGTGCGGTGGGCACGTTATGGAAATAAATATATTAATTGTGTCGATAGAAGAGTTGTAATGTAACTGCTGCTACTACTGCGCTTAATCTTTATATATATCTGTGCGCATGCTTCAATGTTGTGTTGTAATGTGCCGTCCATAATAAATTTGGTGTGTTTTATAAAAAATAGCTGCATTCCTGTGTATAACGAAAGTATAAGAACAAAATGGTATTAAGCAAAATATCGAGCTTTGAGATTTAAAAAGGTGTGAACGAGAAGAAACCGGAAGGAAGGTTTTTTTCTAAAGGATATGACAAGATTTTATTGAAGATACTTATGATCATTAATATAAAGAATATTTTAAAACTTTAATTTCATTCTTGTAATGGAGAGTGTAAAAAAAAACTGTTTGTACTTTATTTTTTGGAGGTCAGTGTGTAGAGAATAACATAGATGCTTTTGATATGTAGAAGGAATATTTAAAATGTACAAAAATGGCAATTTCTATCAGAAGTCTGCAAATTTAAAATTTTCTCATAAAATTTAGACATATAAAATAGAATGAGTACATTCACAAGTTTTAGGAGGGGGATATCCCTTTTATCATGATAGCGTGAAAATTATTTAGGAATAATGTAATCATAGCGTATCGCATTCTGATTACCGACACCTCTATGTACTGTAGAATTCTTCCGCCATACTTGTTGTACTTCTCATATTTGTCACTCGATTGTTAAGTTTTTTATTTATTTGTTTTCCTAAGGGGACTCGTTACACTTTGAGCTATGTTTTTTCTTTTTTTCTTTTTCTTTTTTTTTTTTTTTTTTTTTTTAGTATTTTATAAATCCTTTTTGACATAATATTAACTTATTATAATTATCAAAATGATTTAATCAAGAAAAAATGCAATTCTTATATATGAAAAAATTAATTTAAAATAAAAAATAGTTAAAAGATTGTAAACCCAATCAAATTATAACAAAACCCAATTTTGAAATTTTTGAAATAATTTTTGTCATGCTTTTCTTACAAGTGTCTGTATAGCTGTATGTATCAATATTTCTAAAAAGTTAATTCGTTTAAGTTAAACTAAATAAAATGTCATGACATATGTAAAATTACAGTAAAATGACATTTTACTTAACATTTTTATTTTCAAAATATAAACTATGGGAAGAGTTCCATATTCTGTTCCGGTAGATTTGGCGAGTTTTTGTTTGGCGATAAATGTTTCGATGTCGTAATTGCGATTCTCAGCCTTTGGGGTTGCTTTTTTTTAAACGATATTTTTTCTGTAGATTTAATATTATGTACATATATATTTTGTGCAATTTTTATAGAGATTCTATTTTGTATATATGTATTTTTTAATTGTAATGGCAGTTGTGAACTATTTTTTTTTATCTCTTTCTTCGAAAATATTAAAAAAGAAAAAACATTTATATAAAGTGTATAAGTTTTTGCTTTTTTATGTGGACAACTTCTCCATTTAATGATTTTAAGTGCTATTTATATGAGATATATGTTTACTGAAATTTTCACAAGTTTTTTTCAGTTATTATTTTTGTTTGTTTATTAATTGTTGCATTATACCCCTGACAATAATCATTATCACAAAAAGGATTCTCAGGTTTATTAAATTTGTTTGTTTATGAATTTTCATTACTTGTTAAAATATCGAAAATGACGATAAAATGTTGTTTTAGCATTGTGCTTACTTTTTAAGATGGTGCAAAAACACTGTTTGATAAATATATGCTTATAAATATTTAAAAAGCATGTTTTCCGCCATCTTGAAAAATTCGGCAAGATGCTAAAACTCCGTTTTTGCGATGGATTTTTTTGCCAATCGCACAACCGGTACAGGATATGGAACTTTTGCCTAAACTATATTTATATATTTTATGTATTTTATAGTTTTATTACTCCAAATTCTATTCTTAATATTGTGAAATGCACCATAAGTATAGTCTATTAAAATAATCAAGTCAATTGAAAAATATATGTTGAAGTTCTAGCATTACAGATATACTGAAAAAAACTAAAACTGATCAAAAATGTAATTAAAGATTGCAACTTTGAATCAATTAACGAGATACTGTAAAAAGTATTCTTTGCATATTTTTAATTATAGGTTTTTTGCGAAACTTTACTAGAATATACTACAGATATCTAAATTCATTTTAAGCAAACGATAGAAGAATTCATATTTTCGTCATTTTTCAAAAAAATAGTGAACACTTAATTTGTATTTATGTTTTATTTACACTATTTTCGATGTTTATTAAGTTTTCAAGCAGTTATTTATGTTACTTACGTTATGACCATGCTAAGAAAATATGGAAGCAATTTTCTTTACATGCTAGAATATGTATTACTTTCTGATACAACATCAGTTTTTAGTCCTACATGTTACGTGAAATTCAATAATGAATATTGATTTCGAGATTTTCGAAACAAACATTTTATTTTGACATCATATTTGAATTTTTCGCAAAATTTTATATGGAACAACAAACTTGGTCATTCGGTGAATAAATGTATGCACTATGCAGAAGTAATGTATTCAACTGCAAATGTTAAATTAATTTTAATATAGTTACAAAATAAGCTGTAATTCAGATAGTGTTTTAAACATAACTAAAAATCTACTTCATTGAAATTAATATTAATTTCACTGAAAAAATATTAATTTCGGGTATTATGAAATTAATATTAAATATATATATTTAATGTAACCTATATGAACCACAAATCGAATTTGGAAGCTTCCATTATGCGAATTCAAAATTTCAGTGCATTCTGCCAAATAGTTTTTGAAATTTGTGTATAAAACTACCCGCGTTGCAGATTGCTTTGCAACTATTAAACATGAATTTAACATTAACAGTTCAAAGATTTAGAGCTGCCAAAATCCAAAATAACTTCATTAAATAACTTTCCGTTGGTATTCGAAACTAAAATTGTACGATGAATCCAAATATCATGTCAAAATCAGGTGTTTGTGTTGAATATTACAAAGTTTGTCAGAATTTCAATATGAATATGACCCTCTAAACGAAATTTTTAATATTCATATAAACAGACATAATTTCTAATATAATGGCTACTTTTGTTTTTCTCCGCTACAAGGCGATAAAATAGCTCAAGATTTTCTTATTTTCTTTCATGCATAAAATATAGGTCTTTGATTGGCCAGCTTGTGGTCGTAATAAATGTGCGATGGATTATGGTTGAGGCGTGGAATTTCGTAAAGCTTCTCAAAATAATGGGTGTTATTCCACAAGAGATTGTCTTTTGAGCGATTAGAAGAAACTCTTTCAAGAATTTAGCAAATTTTTATAATTAGATTGCTGGTGGTATTACATTCTTTGATTAATCAAATTCGAGGTCCGTTGTTATAATTTATTGCAAGGTGTGTGTTATGTACGAGTGATTAACTATGGAAGAGATATAGGCAGATGGGGATGTGCCCTCCTTGGGGGGGGGGGGATTGGATCTTTCTAAGGAAACCTAATGCGTAATTACGCGAGGTTACCCAAAGTTCGAAGAAAATATCGGAAAACTACGAGCGATTAGGTCGACGGTCGCGATTGGGTTAAAACCCAGTATTTCCCGTCCACCAGGTTTTACAGAAGAACCTCTCAGCCACAGGTGGGGAAATTTATTGCAAGGAATATAAGCATTACTGTGTCAAAACTTTATGCATTTATACCATAAAAAAATTGTATCTTGTTTCAATTCTTAATAATTTTCCTTTTACGAACGGAAGCAATATTCTACCACGCGCCATAAATCTTCTTTCTTTTATTTTGCTTTTGAGCTTTCATTTATAACTGCCACAATTCATCATCCTGAACAGATCTTGGGAGGTATCCAAGAATTCCAATTATTTTGGCAGAAACACTCGTATCCTTTTATTCTTTCCTGACTCTATCTTTATCAAATTTATTCATCTTTGGCTGCTCAGTTTTTAGGTTATAGATCTAAATACACACATTAATATTGTTATGTATGGTATATATTTTAACATTTTAGATAATTAAAAATGTGTATAAACAATATAAATTATCAAAACGTGTGATTTTATGGAGTCAATCACGTGTTATTTTGTAGAGATAACTTTCAACGCATTTATCATTTGTCATAAAATTACATACATAAAGGCTAAAACTTCTTCATACCTCCATAAAATTAAGATATACGCAAGAGCTTTCGAAAGAACATTGTCTTTCTTCCTCAGGATCTACCATATTCAAAGCAGGTGCACTACTGGAAGGAAATTGAAGAGAAAAGGATTGATTAAAAAAAGAACCAATAGTAAAACAGGAGGTATCAGCCAAAGCCGCAGAGAATCTTAGCGAATTAGAAGATTATAGAACAGAATAAAGAATTATACATAAAATTGAATAAAAGACAGACACAGAGAAGGAAAATGAAATTATAAGAAAAAAAAATATAAATAATAAACAAAAAAGATTAAAAAAGGTTAAATAAATAAAATATAGATTACAAATTAATTATTTGCCTTTATTTGTGCATCACACCAGTTTCTTCAAGATTTTTTGTAATGGAATGACATACTATGTTTTACCTTTTTCGCATCATCAAACCATGCTTTTAATTTAATTTAATTTTTAATAGCAAAACTAATTTTGAAACATATTATTACCTCCAACAGCTTAAAGAACTAAATACAAATAAATAAATAAATATTGTCGTTAATATATATATTTTTTCAGTTTATAGCTTCATTCATAAAAAAATTTTCTTTTTATGTTTGACACATTCTTTCCATTCAAAATGTTTCGTCAATTTGTCATATAATCCTATAAATATTTCTTTTTAAAATTTTTGCTTTTAGCTGAAATATACCCGCATAGCAAGCATGATGGCAGTGACGTCACTGGAAAGAATTATAAAACAGCATTTAAAATAAAATCTATTAAAATTGCTGGCCAAGCTTGGTAGCATTGAGCTGAGCGTCATGAATGGAAAATAATTTGTGAAAAATTGATAAATGGTAACATGGGAGCATTAAAATTTGATTTATGAGATAATTTTGGACAACAATTATGCTAGTTTACATTATTTAAAGCTTCTAGAAATTAATTTATTTAAAATAAATTATATTACACTGAATACATTTTTCGAATATTAATAGAAAAGTACATAAAATAAGAAATGAATATTTGTAAAGTATGTGCTGTAACTTATAACTGATTCACATCTTTCACAAATTTTTACTGTGACTTTACACCGACGGCACATGACTTCACAAAATGATAAGAGAGGCAGAATGTTACATTACCATGACGTCATATAGTTCTTCGGGTATATTGTTCAAAAAACATTCCGTTTTCCCAGGTTTTATTTAGGCTACTAAATTCTTGTCAGTCTTTTTTTGCCTTTTGTTCAAGACTTTATTTTTATCAGCTGTTATTAGATGTTTTTTGTTATGTTAAAAGACAATTTAGAATATAATTTTGGCTTTAAAATTCCTGCATTATACATGCACTGCAAAATTTTCTTATTTATAACACATACTTTAACATTGTTTATGTCTTCGGTTTGTGTGTGTGCCTTCTGTCCGACTGTGTCTGGAAGACTGGCCACACTTTTACTGTTGTAAGTACAGATGGATTCAATCGTCATTTGTATTTGTTATTGGGATTTAACATGAGACAATTTGAGATGGAAATAAAGTGCGTAGCAATTACAGTTCGTTTACAGGGACAGAGAAAACAAATTCTTTCACGACATGGTGTATAAGGAAAAATTATTTGCGTATTTTAATGATGTTATTATAATTGAAGCATAATAAAATGCGTCACTCAGGTGGACTATAGCATGCTTTCTATAGAGTATAGAGTAAGTAATGTTCATAGATCATTTAGAAGGACAAACAAAAAATTCTATAACACAATGAAGTATAGAGAAAACTATTTGCAGTCAATTTAAATGATGGTTCTCTATTTCAATTATAATGAAACTCTTTTCCAAGACAAATTATGACCGATAATTGCTGGAAGTGCGTTTTCAACTGTGGTTTGCACTTTTAACCCTAGCCAAATTTTTGTGTATTACGTGGTGTTGCATATAAATTCTATAGATCATATAGAGAGCTGCACAAAATATTTCGCATACATTACTGGCTATGAACAGCAATTGCTGAAATATTAGTATTGCGTTAGGGACTTTTAAAATATTTATTTATAAATCTCATTTCATTGTATGAAAAAAATGAAATCCATTTATAATATTCTGATAGTGTCCGAAAGTGTTTCTCAATCTATGCCTAATACACTATTTTTGCTCTTGTTATTCGGGTTTTGAAATCTCTGAGCATAAGCGCGTGATATTTGATCGTAGATACGGCATTATGTCTCAGAACTATTTTCCTCAAATGAATATGAAATAATAAATTTGCTGTCGCTTTTCTTTCTGATAACGTAAATTGTGGATTTTTTGTCAAGAATAGTGTGGTTGATACATGTCAAAATAGTACGTATTAGAAATTTCTAGAATTACCTATCAAGTTATTCAAATTAAGTGAGCAAGATACACTGGGATATGTACATTGTAAAAAAAAAATGCGAATGTTTCTTAATGTATAACCACGAACGAATATGTACAATTGCGTCTTCCAAGTTTCCAACGATTTGGAAATGTGTTCGTTATCTTTAGAAACCTCAGAAATCAATATACTTTCGAGATTTATAAAAGCATTTATATAAAAAAAATATTTTGCTGCCGCTGATATTCAAAAACGTTTTCGAGTACATTTTATAGTGTATTAATCAGTTTTCTCAACCCGGAATATAGGTTTCTAGAATGGTATCTATACTCAAGTAAGCATTTTCATGTTCAATGAACATGTTTTTCTGACAAACATAATAAATCAACAGCATAAGCATTAAGATTAAAATTAATTTTGTTTTGTTATTTTTGCATGTATAACTTTAATTTCTCATTAAAAAACACAAACTAAAATATATTAAGACAGACATAAGCTCACTTTAAAAAATATAAAATTTTATAAAAAATATACTTAAAAACATTTAAAAATACAAATAAGTAGACGTTTCGCCATGCGACACGCAAGGCATTATCAGTACAAAAAACAATCCAATGCATAACAGACCACTGAACAACTCAAGAACAGTTAAAGTTACTTTAACAACAGACAATATTCACTCGGTACGGCACGAGCTTCATTCAGTGTCTCCGATCGCAATTCAGTGAGCCAACCCTCAAGGAATAATCTACCATGGTAGTTGTTACAGCCCGATTTCAAAATGCCGGCGTTCGCAATTAGCGGGATGTGATTCGTTTTAAGTGAATACTGGACAATTTTTGTATTTAAATTACTATTTTTTAAAGCAGTAGTATGTTCTTTTAAGCGAATTTTCAATGATCTACCTGTTTCACCAATGTAGACACTATTGCAATCTTTACAGGGAATAATAAAAAAAACACCGGGTAATTTAGACTTATCATATTGAAATTTATGCTTAGTGAAAAAGGAACTCATTTTATTAGTTGGTTTAAAAGGAACCCCAATATTGTATGATTTTAGAATGCCAGAAATTTTATCAGAAATGTTTTTATAATAAGGAATACATATAAAAGTATTTGGTTTACTACGTTGGAAAGGGGGGGGGGAGTAGAATTCACAAAATTTAAAGTATTTTTAAAGATTTTTTTAACAAGACCAATAGGATAGCTATTATTAACCAAATCGCGATAAATTTTACATTTCTCAATTTACATTTCTCGTTTTTTAATACTTTTTACATTCAGATGTTAAATGTATACATATTGCAAATTTAATTTCTCAGTTGAAAATGTTTAATTGAGAATGGATATCATCCTTAAAATCGTTATTGTGATTTGTGATTATTGGTTAATCCAACATAAAAACTACTCGAAAATCTTTTCCAAAATCCTCGGCAGGGATCTAAACATTTTTTTTTCTATAAATGCTTCATTAAATTTCGAAGATATATTGGTTTCTGAGGTTTCTAAAGTTAAAGAACACTTTTTGGAATCGTGAAATAACTCGGAAGAAGTTATTGCATATTTTCGTTCGCAGTTATATTAAATTTTATTTTATTAAGAAACATTTGTATTTTTTTTCTACAGCGTATGTGATTCACGTTATTTTCGGATTAGTCATTATGTTTTATTTTTAATAAGGGATCAAAACATTCTTTCTATAAATGCTTCATTAAATTTCGAAGATATATTGGTTTCTGATGTTTTTAAAGATAAAGAACACTTTTTTGAATCGTGGATAACTCGGAAGAAGTTATTGTATATTTCAGTCCGTGGTTATATTAAATTTTATTTTATTAAAAGCATTTGTATTTATTTTTACAGTGTATGCGATTCACGTTCTTTTCGGATTAGTCATTATGTTTTATTTTCAACTAGCTGACCGCCCGGTGTTGCCCGGGAACGTCATAATAAAATTAAACAAATCTAAAGTTTGTATGATTTTATATCTTTAACCCGATTTTGTATGAAATTATTTTTTCAAAAGTGCTGCGCTCGAGGCGGAAAATCCTCCGGTATTTCCAGTTCCAATTACCGGATCATTATGAAAGTTAGATATTTGGAATCGACGTTGAAAGATACGCATAGATTCGTAATTTTTAAAGTATAAGTGCAATATTTAAAAAAAAATACAGACGTCGAAACCGTTCCACTATGAAAATTAGAATGAATTCGATCTAGACGGCTGTCTTCTCTCAAAAAATTCATCAAACAGTTGTTACAAGTGTAGATAAAATCGCTCTTTAACTGGTCGAATTTTACGTCTCTGAAATCGCGATTTCTTTTTTTTTTTTACCTCTGTTTGTAAATTTTCGTGCGGATAGAGTGATTATTGAGATTTTTTTCAAAAAGTCCAGGAAATGCACAGTACGTCATTTTACCGCAGCCAGAATGAAAATTTACTGGATGCAGGTGAAAGAAGAAATTCCATTGAACGGTTGCGAGCTTCGCAGCAGGGTACGATTCCAAGGAGAAATGAAGTTCGCTATTTTTCAGATAAAAAGATTACATTTTCGACGTGATGTTTAATGGGTTTCTAATTAATATCTTGGGTAATTATCAAAATATTAAAATCTAATACTTGCGTGCAACAGGGCAGACCTTGGACTACTCTCACTTAAATTTTCCGTTTTCTATGTGCGCTAGATTTTGCTAGCCATCGCACACAGACACACACACAGAACACAGACAAACAACTTTCTTTTATTATTATAGATAATAAATTTATTTTTTTATAAACTATGTTTAAGATCGTCTTTCATTTCCAAATTGTGTGTTTACTGGTATTTGGATTCTTATTAAACATTAAACATTATATTTGATACTAATTATAAAAAATGTATATAACAAATATATATTTTAGATTTATGAATTTGCGTTTATCGAAATATGATTATTAATTCCATCTTTTCTCTCATTGAGCGATTACTTTTATTTGGACTTGCATTCAAGGAAAGACATTCCATTTGCTACTAATAAGTGAAAATGTAAAATGTATTATTATAGGCTTTGTATTAACTACTATATATACACACAAATAAATTATATCGTCGGAATTTTTAATATGTAATGAGCTAACAAGAGTTATTTAACTCATTATATTTGTTTAACTCATAAGTACACAATATTTTACAATTTTCCTGCAATACTTTTTCAAACAAAAAACTTTAAATGCGTTTGGTAGAGAATACTTTTTATTCATCCTTTATTGTAAAATATTCACTATGAAAGAAACATTTCTATAAACAGTTTTCAGTTTTTCGTTATTATAATAAGTTGTAATTATTTTTATTTTTATTGCCTTTTCATAAAATTACATGTTTCAAAGAGAAATAAACATCAAAATACTTTTTAGTCAATAGCTATTTTTTTATATTATTTTTTAAAATTCCTTAAATTCTTAAACAAGTTTCACATGATTAAAAATTGAGATAATTTTAAAAAGAAATAATTTTGATATTATTTAAAAACATATTGCAGGACAGTAATACGTTTGTTTGTAATATATAATCAAAATATGTAAAGGTGTTTATTTTTTTATAGAATATTTTTTAAAGTAAGGGTACCTTAAGAGGAGCACCTCTACGAAACCTGATAATGCTTCTACTAACTGAAGTAAATTCGCTCTTTCATCAGGATGTTATACTCAAATATTTTATTTATTCAATATGATTACTTTCGCAAACCATGTTGTAGTTAAAATTTAATGATGAAAATGGAAGAATTTGGTGTTCTAAATTAGACGCATTAGTATATAAACATATTTAGTAATGTAACTATACTATTATTTATTTTGAAATAATTGCTTATAAACTGTTTTTGTCAAAATATCCTTTCTCCATACATCCCAAAAATTACAGCAAAAGTTAAATGTTATAGCATCATCTCATTCACAAACAGAAAAGAACAAGTTCTTTAAGATATAAAATTTTTGTTAAAAGATAAAAGAAGTAAATGAACCTTAAATATTCATAAAAAAATCATTCAGAATAGTCATAAAAAACAGATTTAAGGTAGTCATGTTTTAACTTTCGAAAGATTAAAATTCTTAGACAACTGTCTTATTTTAACAAATTTAAGCTAATAATAATAAAAAAAAAAAAAAAAAAAATAAGTTAGTCAAAAATTTGAACTCTTTAATAAAATTTCTGTGTTTGTTTATATAAAAAAATAAATGTTTATCTTTTTTTTTCTTTTTTTGTGAACCGTTATCTTGTTAATATCCATGTATAAAAAATAATTTTTAGCTTTAGGGAATAATTCTACTTTTACATTTCGTCTGAAGATCTTAAAGACATTTTAATTAAATAATTTCGTGTGACATATTTAATTAAATAACTTAATTTCTCAAATATAGAATTTTAAGTATTTGAATGAAAAAAAAAATAAAAAATAAAGCTTAAATAACGTGAAAAAAATCAATAGGTTTGGAATTGTTTTCTTCTCCATACATGTAATGAACGAAATATTTTTTTTTTTATTTGTTATAGTTAAATTCCCAAACATGAAACATTTGTCTAAAATGATGGCAAAATAACGACCTTGAAAAAAAAAGCGAACTTCCCCTAAAAATATTGTAAAATAACAAATAAATGTTTTTATTTTTCGAATGTAATATTTAAAACTTTAAAACTACTGACAAATTTAATCCACAGTGGCAGTTTAACCCTTTATATCCTGAATTAATTTTCCAGCTACTTTTTAGATGCTCAGAATCCTCGATTATTCCCACCAGTTATTATTATTATTTTTTTTTTGTAAAGTTTTCCTTATCTAATCATAGCATTTTTGCGATTCAAGTAGGTGAAAATTTCTCATTTGAAAAACCGGTGGTAACAGATTAAAAATTCTGTAAAAGGCGCTCGTCGCGAAGCGGGTTGGGTTGGGTTGATTATTGACGGCCAATTATCGACACGAGGGATATAGGCCCGGGGGGAGTGCCCTTCGTGGGGGTCTTTCTAAGGGAACCTAATCCGTATTTACGCATGGAGAAGATCCACGGCTCGAAAGAAAACCACGAAAACTCCGAGCGATTAGGCCGACGGGCGCGATTGGGATCGAACCCAGCACCTCCCGTCTACCAGCTTCGAGAGCACAACCTCTCAGCCACTGGTGGGGCGTCGCGAAGCGGTTAAAGTGGTACTTATAAGTACCGTCAGGATAAAAAGGGTTAAAAGAAATCATTAATTCAGCTATTTCAACTTGATGATTAAAATATTTGTTTTTCTGTTGTTATTCAGAAAAAGAGACAGATTAAAATAAATTTGTAGTTTTATTATTATTTGTTTATTACATAAAAATAATTTGTTTTATTATATAAAAAATGCTGTATTTTAAAATTTTAACTTTTGTAACTTCAGAAGAGATATTCTTTCAAGATTGTTCAATTCATTTTCACTTAAGATACTTAATCAAAAATTTTCATTTTCAAACATAGTTTTTAAATCATTGTATATAAATAAAAAAAAAATTGCAACAGCTTTCGAGTAATCTATATATTTAAAACGCTAAGCGATTTCTTTCGACAATCCGTGAGAACAAACTACTGCATCAAATTACATCATTCTTTTTTTAAATGAAAGATATTTGGGCACAGATTTGTTATCGTGCATTCGTTTGTTCGAAAATTTGATTAATTAGCTGTAATTTTCAATTAAATTTTTACTTCTGCTAATGATGTCATAATCGGATAATGCCCACTGTTGCGAAGCACAAAGTTTATTCTAAGCTCTATGGTTGCGAAGATAAAAGAGGAATAATAAATATTAAAAGCTCGTGTAATTTAGCCCGATTTTTTTTAATTTGAAAGTTAAATTTCGGTAAAAATATTTATCGGCGTGTTTTATAAGCGAATAAAAATTCATATTTATTGTGACGTCACGGGAATATTGTCTATTGGCTTTATTTTATCATTATGCATTATAACTTTGTTGATGCCATTTTTTCATTACAGTTTTAAATACAAAATATATTTTTATTTGTATACATGGTATTTAAGCATTAAAGTAACATATATAAAGTACGTGTGAAAAGTTTGCGCTGGTGAAAATGACGTTATGCTTAGCTTGAAATGCATTTTAACAGTGATAAAACTAAAGAGAAAAATGTATGTGATTGTGTCAACATGTCAACATATGTAATTTTCACTGATTTTTTCCATTCTTAATTGTAAAGTTTAGAATTGGAGCCGTCATTGATTGCTTCATCTTGATTGCATACGTTGATTACATGTTACCAATTACCTTTTTTATTAATTATAGGTTAGAAAATTTCCTATTTTAATAAAAAAAAATCCCAAAAGAAAAGGATTTCTGGAAATTTGAAATTATTAAAAATAGTGTTATGGTTAAAAAAAAAAAAAACTTGAAATAATGATTGTATTTTTAGCTAGAATAAACAATGAAGACTAATATTTCATAGGAATTATTTTGGTTGGTTTATTATAAGTTCATTTAACAGTTCCTTATTAGCGCAAAATCCTATTCCTTTCACTGTGAATTTCGCTTTCGATGTCAAAAAATAGTTTTCTATTTTTGGACGCCAGCCAAAATACAGTGGCAATTCTTAAAAATGTACAACGGTTGTGACAACAAACGCTTTAGCTTTCATCGGGCTTACATCACTTCTAAATACTACAAATTTCTATTTTTTACTACATTTTACTGCATTTTATCATTTTAATTCTTACATCATCAATTAGAAAAAAATAGCTTTCGAAGGAAATTTATTTGAAAACTGCCGCTTAATTTAACGACTTTTTAAATAATTTTCAAGCATGAAAAGTTTTTCAATTATTTCTTATCAATGACCACCAGTTTGCTTCAATAATGTAAAATAGCCCCTGGGAAAGTTGCCACAATTGAAAGTAGATTTCCCTAATCATCATAAAAAGTGAATAATAATAATAATAATAATAAACACAGTGATAAATCATAAAATCAGATTATCCATAAGATAGAGCATTTTGGCGCTAAACAAAAATCTGTCCAAAAAAAAAAAACCAAACTATTTCCAGTTTATGTTGAACATAAAATTGATATGTTGAATTCGTTGATGTATATGTTCCAGCAAATATCAGAATATGCTAGGAATTGCATTTTTTTGCATGTACAAATAAATTACACTTGAAAACATTAAAAATCTTCCTCATCTGCAGATTGATTTATTACTGTAAAAAAGTTCTTCATCTTTACATAAAAATTGATTAGCTTAAAATAATGGATGCGTTTTAGAAGATATGGATTTGTAACGAAAAATGATTAAAGAGGACATTTTAAAACTTTTAATTTAAACATTTTAAAACTTTTTTATCGAATTCCGACGGTGCTTTTGGGCAGGTGCAATGCACATGCGCATAGGAGCTCATTCGGTTGCATTATCACAGTGGGAGGGGGGGAGATGTGTGATTTATTTACTATGTTCTTTTATTTACTGAAAATGAGATGAACGTAGGAATATACTTTTTGTATGATACTTCATACGTCCATGAAATTTTTTTCTTGCTGTGGGGAATTTGGCGGTAATGTTAAACGGATTTGCATTACACAGTTGTTTACGGATTGTTTGTTTGGAGTTTGCACCGGAAATAGTACTGTATTTGACTGGGGGGGGGAGGGAAACTTTTAAAATATAATGTTTGAAAAACTGTTTCATACGCACCCCTTCTAAGAAGCTTATTTTACAGATATTGTTATAGTATTTTTTTTTCGTCAAGTTTTGACGGGTTCCATCTAGTCTATATATTTAAAACGCTAAGCGATTTCTTTCGACAATCCGTGAGAACAAACTACTGAATCAAATTACATCATTCTTTTTTTAAATGAAAGATATTTGGACACAGATTTGTTATCGTGCATTCGTTTGTTCGAAAATTTAATTAACTAACCGTAATTTTCAATTAAACTTTTACGTCTGCTAATGACGTCATAATCGGATAACGCCTACTGTTCCGAAGCACAGAGTTTACTTTCTAAACTCTGTGGTTGAATAAAAGATAAATAATAAATGTTAAAAGCACGCGGTTTTAAGGCTGAATTTGTTAATTTGCAAGTTAAATTTCGGTAAAAATACTTATCCGCGTGTTTTATAAGCGAATAAAAATTCATATTTATTGTGACGTCACGGGAATATTGTCCATTGGGTTTATTTTATCATTATGCATTATAACTTCGTTGATGCCATTTTTTCATTACAATTAAATACAATATATATTTATATTTGTGTGCATGGTGTTTAAGCATTAATGTAAGTATATGAACTACGTGTGAAAAGTTTGCGCCGGTGAAAATGACGTTATGCTTAGCTTGAAGTGCATTTTAACATTGATAAAACTAAAGAGAAAAATGTATATGATTGTGTTAACATGACATAATTTTACTGATTTTTGCATTCATAATTATAAAGATTAGAATTGGAGCCGTCATTAATTTCTTCATCTTGATTGCATACCTTGATTACATGTTACCAATTGCTTTTTTTTAAATTATAAGATAGAAGATTTCCTTTTTTAATAAAAAAAAATCCCAAAAGTAAAGGATTTCAGGAAATTTAAAGTTATTAAAAATAGTGTTATGGTAGAAAAAAATTTTGTAATAATTATTGTATTTTTAGCTAGAATAAACAATGTAAGACTAATCTTTCATAGGAATTATTTTGGTAGATTTATTATAAGTTCATTTAACAGTTCCTTATTAGCGCAAAGTCCTATTTCTTTCACTGTGAATTTCTCTTTCGATGTCAAAAAATGTTTTTCCACTTTTGGACGCCAGCCAAAAGACAGTGGCAATTTTTAGAAATGTACAACAGTTGTGAAAACAAAAGCGCTATCGCTTTAGCTTTCATCGCGCTTACATCACTTCGAAATACTACAAATTTCTATTTTTTACTACATTTTACAATTTCAATTCTTACATCATCAATTAGAAAATAAAATTAGCTTTCGATTGAAATTTATTTGAAAACTGCCGACTAATTTAACGACTTTTTAAATAATTTTCAAGCATGAGGTGTTTTTCAGTTCTAACTTATCAATGACCACCAGTTTACTTCAATAATGTAAAATAGCCCCTGGGAAAGTTACCACAATTGTAAAAAGATTTCCCTAATCATCATAAAAAGTGAATAATAATTTTAAAAAAAAGTGATAAATCATAAGATCAGATTATCTATAAGATAGAACATTTTGGCGCTAAACAAAAATCTGTCAGAAAAAAATGACTATTTTTAGTTTATGTTGAACATAAAATTGATATGTTGAATTCGTTGATGAATATGTTCCATCAGATATCAGGATATGCTAGGAATTGCATTTTTTTTATTTTTTTACATTTGCCAACTGTATAAGAGGAAAAATATCCCCGACTGTGATGGAAAAGGGATAATCATCCTGATTATGTCAAGGAACCGAAGAGACCATACAAATAAATTACACTTGAAAACATTAAAAATCTCCCTCATCTGCAGATAGATTTATTACTGTAAAAAACTTCTTAATCTTTGCATAAAAATTGATTAGCTTAAAACAATGGATGCGTTTTAGAAGATATGGATTTGAAACGAACAATGATTAAAGAGGACATTTTAAAACTTTTAATTTAATCATTTTAAAACTTTTTTAACGTCGAATTTCGACGGTTCTTTTGGGCAGATGCAATGAACATGCGCATAGGAGCTCATTCGGTTGCATTATCACAGGGGGGGGAGATGTGTGCTTTATTTACTATGTTCTGTTATTTACTGAATATGATATGAACGTAGGAATATACTATTTGTATATACTTCATAGGTCCATGAATTTTTTTTCTTGCCGTGGGAAATATGGTGGTAATGTCAAACTGATTTGCATTACACAGTTATTTACGGATTCTTTGTTTGGAGTTTGCATCGGAAATAGTACTGTATTAGACTGGGGAAAAAAATTAAATAAAATATTTGAAAGACTGTTTTATACGCACCCCTTCATAAATAATAAAGAAGCTTATTTTACTGATATTGTTATAGTATTTTTTTGCGTCAAGTTTTGACGGGTTCCATCTAGTTTATTTTATTTCTGTATAGCGTACATGCCAAATTTACTTTTAACAGAAAGCGTAAAATAATATTTAACTATTTGAATTAATATTTATTCAAATTGTTAATAGGTTTCATTTTTGAATATTAATATTTCTTCTCCTGATATTTAGTATGTTTTTCAAAATATAATAATAATGAGTGTTATGCATTTTCTTTCATAAGATCTCTAAAACTTCATAATTTCCAAATAAAGTGACAATTAACTCTTTTTGGCATTCAATTTTTAAATGCTACGCTGTAATACAAGACAAATGCTTCTTAATTTAGGAAAATATTTTATAATAACCACGAACAAAAATATACAATAACCTGTTTCGAGTTACAAATGATTCCGAAAAAGATTCTTTTTCTTTAGAAAAATCAGAAACTAATTTTCGAGATTTAAAGCAGCATTTATAAAAACAAAGTTTCTTTTGCTGTCACTGATTTTTGGAAACGTTGGTTTTTATAGTGAATTAATTAGTTTTATCAAAACAGAATATCGATTTGTCGGATGCTATCAATTCTTAAGTAAACATTTCCATATTCAAACAGTATATTTTACAGACAAACATGAGAAATTAACAGCATTAACATTAAAATTATTACTTTTTTGTTACTCTTGCATGAATAAATTCAATTATGCAGCTGATAATGTTTAATATTGCTTTGAGAGAAATTTATTAAAACACTATAAAAAGTACTTGGAAACGTTTCTACATGTCGTTGTAAAAAGATTTGTTTTTACAAAGGACTGTTAAATAAATTCATTAATTTTGAATATTCATTAATATCTAAAGTTAAAGAACGCATTTCGGAATCATTTTAAACTCGGAAAGAAGTTATCGTATATTTTCGTTTGTCGTTATATTATATTATAGAATATTAAGAAACATTTGTCTTTTTTACAGTTTACCCAGTTTTTTTACAGTTTTTTACAGTTTTTTTTTTTAGTTTCTGAAATGAGCTAAAAGTGCGGAACGTTTCTATTACAGGAATAAGCAAATGCAATGCCAACAACCCAAATGTAATAGTGCAGTCGAACGCATTTTAAATTTTGTAAAGCATACAAGTAATTTTAGACAAGTGCTTACTTGCACACTTTCCACTTTGTAACACATTCCAACATAGTTGAAAAGTGTTTATGAGTTCGGTTTGTCTGCCGTCTGGCCGTCTGCCATCTGTCCGTCTGTCCGTGTTCTAACTCCCGTAAGTATGCTCGGATTTTTCTGAAATATTTGTATGTTATTGTCGTTTACTGTAGCATGTTCCCTATATCAACGGAAGTGTGTAGCACTTATAGTTTTTTTACAGAGACAGTCAAAGTAATCTGTTACATTACAGTCAATGGAAAATAATCGTTTCAAGTGCATTTTGAGGATGCTACGTCATGTAAAACATGATGAAATTGATATATAATTATGAAGCGCATTAAAACATGCTTTTTGTAGAATATGAGGTGCAAAGCATTTATCATTCATTTACAGGGTCAAACAAAAGAATTCTGTTACACATCGTTCTATGGGGGAAAATTGTTTGCAGTGTAATTTAGTGATATTTCTCTATTTCAAACACAATGAAAATTACATGCATTACTGAGGTGCACTATAAATTGTTCTCTTGTGTGCATTTCGTTTATTTACAGGGACACACAAAAGATATCGGTTACAGTACATGTGCGATATTTACAGTCTATGTGTGATAACTGCGTTTAAAACTTTGGCTTGCGTTTTTAATTTTAACTAATTCTTTTCATAGTACGTGTGTGTTTATAAACTCGGTTGATCATATACAGGGCTACACACGGGAATTCGTAAGCATTATACAGACAATGGGAGTGAATTGCTTAAGGGTAGTTTTTAATTGTATTTACGCATTTTCCTGTTGAACTATATTTAATTGAGTAATAGAAGTTTGTGGAATATAAATAAATTCATATACAGGTCTACGCAAAGAATAAAATACATTGTCGTTTACGGTTGGTAATTGCTGCGCGTGAGTTTTAAGCCTTTTATCTTAATATGTGGTGTGTACAAAAGGCTGCAGATAATATACAGGGCTGTACAAAAGATTTCGTGTGCATTTCCATCGATTGGCGAAAATTGCTAAATGTGAATATTCTAACTGAACTAAATTTTATCATACTATATATCCACATCTATTGATCATATACAGGGCTGCACAAAATAATTCGACTACTTTTTTGACTCTGGAAGGTAATTTCGAAAACTGTATTTTTCAATGTGGTATATGTTTTCTAAACTGTTTACTTACATATACTTACTTACTTAAATTACATTACACGAGCAGGGAAGACCGAGCTATGCTCGGTCAAAATTAAATTTGAGTTCATATATCATGACCCATGACCAAAATGACCTATTTTAAGATGAGCTATTTTAAGATAAAATAGCTTGACCCCTAATGACCCATGACCAAAATGACCCACTAATTGAATTTTCTCGAACATGTGACCTAGCCCAACAGTCTTCTCGTGCCCGAGAACCATACGATGCAAAACTTAGTGTCAATAGTCTGAGCCGTTTTTAAGATAAAATAGCTTGACCCATAATGACCCATGACCAAAATGACCCACTAATTGAATTTTCTCGAAAATGTGACCTAGCCCAACAGTCTTCTCGTGCCCGAAAACCATAGGATGCTAAATTTAGTGTGAGTAGTCTGAGCCGCTTTTTAGATAAAATAGCTTGACCCATAATGACCCATGACCAAAATGACCCACTAATCGAATTTTCTCAGAGATGTGACCTAGCCCAATGATTTTCTCGTGCCCGAAACTCGTAGGATACAAAATTTAATCAAAATCGTTAGAGCCGTTTTTTAGATAAAATTAATTTGACCCGCGTTGACCCCAAAATGACCCACTAATCGAAAGTTCTCGAATATGTGACCCAGCCCAATAGTCTTCTCGTGCCCGAAAAGAGTCGGATACAAAATTTCGTCAAAATCGTTTGAGCCGTTTTTTAGTTACAATCAGCTTGACCATGACCCAAAATGACCCAAAATGACCCACTAATCGAATTTTCTCGAACATGTGACCTAGCCCAATCGTTTTCTGGTGCCTCAAAACGGTAGGATGCAAAATTTCGTCAAAATCGTTAGAGCCGTTTTTAATATAAAATTTGCGTAACCACACACACACACACACAAGATTTGCTAGTATTAGAATATATGATTACATACTTACATTATTACATTACTTACATATTACTTCTTTTACCTTATTTAACGGTGAAGTATCGTTACAGTTTTCTGGCTGTGTTGGAAAGTGTTTCATAATCTATGCTTGACGCATGATTTTTCATTTTTATTTAAAACAAAAATCGTACTCTGCACGAGAAATTCATTCAATTAAATATGTATTGCTTCTATGTGGTAGCCAATAAATTTACTTGCTTTTATTTTTTAATTAAAATTCCTAGTTAAAAGTATGTTTTTTTATTTTTTAAAAAAAGAGGAAAATTGGCAAGTATGCAAGTGTATGAACTAAATATTAGTTGATTTAGTAGCTTATTGGAATTTACTTTAATTAATCTCAAATGCAAAACTTTGTAATTTTTTATTTTTTAGAAACAGTTTATATTGTCATCCCAACGTATTTTCTGGGTTTTTATTTTTTTTGTTCTTATTTTGGTGTCTTAAAACAATAGAAATTTCGATGAAAAAGAAAGTAAAGTATTTCAGTTGTCACAAAATTAGAATTTGCTATTAAATTCAAGTTTTAAAATTGTGTTAGATTTAAAATTTTATTTTTCACGTTTTTGATAGCATTTTTTATCGCGTTTTTGATCACGTTTTTTACATGCTTTCTTTTAACTTACAATTCTGTTTGTGGCAGTCAAATCGTGTCACTCATATTTCACTCACTTCCTATTGACGTAGAGCTTTGAAATTTGGAATAAATATGTATTCCTGAGAGAAATACATGCATTGGACATTGATTTTTTTTATTCGATCCCTAAGGGGGAACAACGTTGGTCCAAAACTTGTATTTTCCCCATATAAATAACGTTGCGATTGTTTAATGTTAATTTAAAAAAAAGTTCCATTGTTGCAATACTCATCCATTTTAATTACATCATTACAACGTCTGCATTTACATGAAATATATATGAAGGAGTATGTATTGATGGATACATATGAATACAATGAGTATTTGTTGAATAAGAACTAATGACAAGGTTAAAACAATAGCGCCAAAGTTCGGCTAACATGGCGAAAAAAATCACCAAATTTGGAGACAAAAATAAGTTGCATATAAGAAGCCAATTTCACAATAGCTGGCTAATTTGGCAAAATTCCCAATTAAATCCATTAATATTCCATAATCTTTTACCACTGGCGTAGCCTACTATTTTCTAAAAAATGCCATAAAAAATTAAAAAAGCCTGTTTTTTTTTTTTTTTTTTTTTTTTTTTAAAGAACATTATATATATATATATATTAAATCACACATAAATAACGCCTGCATTCAACGTTTTAAAGATACACAATTATTATACAGACATACATACATTCAATACAATAATCCAACATGGAGTGAAAAAAATGGAGTGAATCCAACATGGAGTGAAAAAATTATATATATATATTTGAAAAGCCTTGAAAGCTTTACAAAATAACATTTTATTGCGCAGAATGCTCTTTAAAATAATATTGATATTTGCCTTTTTTTCTTTATCCTGTTAAAATACATTATTTTAAAGAAACGATACATTTTAAAAGATTAAAAAACTTTTCGCCGTAGTGAAAATTTCGTTATTGAAATGTTTTTTCTTAAAATTACTTTTAAAACCCATTGCATATAAATTTCACTTTCGAAAAAAAAAAAGAACATAGTTTCAATTACTTCTTACAACGATTTCAATGCAAAGAATTCTTTTTGAATTTATCTGGTATTCTTAGATTTAATATCATAAGAATTTTAACTTAGTTATTTAATATTAAAGAAATGTCATTGAATAAAAATGCATTCAAAAGAAAAAAATCCCTTAACTCTCGTTCTAATAAGTATTTGAAAATATTTCATGAATATAAAGATGCAATTGATAATGTAAAAATTTTCAAAAGATCTAATAAAATAAATTCCATAAATACTAAAATAAAATTTATAAATTTTGCATAGGGAAAAATTGAAATATTTTAGTTTATCAAACTGTTTTACGTACTTTATTGTTTAATTATCAGTAAAACATGAAAGAAAATTATTGAAGACTCCAAAGATTATTATTATTATGTATTTTGACAACTGAAAGACTTTCGTCAGTGTAGCAGAGTCAAATTTCCAAGTTTAAGATAAATTTTGTATAACATAATGTGCAAGTTTGGAATACTGCATTACATATGCTGATACACTACATTACATACTACATTAAAATATTAAATATTTTAATTTTAGAGGGATTTTTACAAAAACTATAAAGTTAGAGTACGTGAATATTCTACGTGCTTTTGTTTCTGTAGAGAAAAGTAAAGATATAAATTAAATAAGCTAATTGACTGAATATATTTTAAAAGAAACGTAAGAAATTTAAGAAAGTCAAAATTTGATCAAGAGAATTTTTTTATAAATGATTAAGGTAATCAAAGTAAATTTAGGACCTATATTTTTTTCCACTGATGCAATAAATCTTGCTTAATTATTTTCAAACAAAGTGCCGAACCTTAGACATGTCCTATAACATTAATTTTATTCCTATTGAATTTACATGAGATTAATTTAACTACTAATGACATATTACAAAATATAGAGTTATTTGAAATTGGAAATCTTTTCGGGATAAATGTAAAAGCAGCTAAGCTGGAGGCGTTTGATTTTTATTGCGTAATTTTGTAAAACTAGAGATGCTTAAAGACTATTATAAGAGCCTACAAAAAATAATTAAGCTAGCAATAATACTTACAATTCAGATTTAAAAATGGAATGATAAACAAAAAGCTTTCTGTAGACTACTATCTCATTTTTAATATACCTTTAGAAAGGAATATACCTTTATGCTCAACTATTTTTTTTTTTTTTTTTTGTCATCTGAAATTCTATATTTTAATGAAACTGTGTATTTCATCAATAACAAAAAAATTTATACATTTTTTATTTTCTTCTTAAAGTAAAAATTTTTTGTCTAAATATTTATTATTTTTTAGAAACTTTAGAAGTTTATCTTCTATCAAGGTATATAAATATAAAAATATAAAAAAAATACAGTACAGCTATTTTGCGTTTCTTATTTCTTATATTTTTCGCTTGAATACCGAAACTAAATAAAACGAACGAAAATACTTCTGAGCAATTTTTCTTGATTTTTATTTTTCAACTGATTTTTTTGCAACGCCTCCAGGCTGTCAAACATTCTAGTTTCTGAAGAATAATAACGAAAAACATTTTGCCCTATGACGTAGATATTCAATTTTATATGTATAGAAAAAAAGAAAGTTTTTTGATAGTTTTTTATCTATTTTTCTAAAATAGCAAGACTACTCAATATAGGAAAAGGAGACACGTTCTTGTAATTTTATCCGATATAATGTTATGTAATAATCGATATGTAAATATATATATATATATATATATATATATATATATTAAAAAGTAATCCCTTAATCTACGTTATAGAATTTTGTTTTACAAAATTTCGTTAATAAAATTTCTTAACCACATACCATACTAATTCACATATTGATTTCCTTTTAGTATATTTATTTGAATGTATTGAAATATATATCTATTTAAACTGAGTCATATATGTAGTTAATAATATATTGAGTTGATATTTAAATAATTATTTCAATAACTGTAATTTGAAAGCAAAATTTACACAGAATTTTGAAAAATATTTTTTCCCGTATCACTCTGCGAGCTTCCTGTTCTAAGCTAACATTTTTAAATTATCTGTTATACTTTCAAAATTGTCTTTATTTGAAACTCCACCCACACTAAGAATTTGGAGGCCTGGGAAACGCAGATGCGTTCCAAGACAATGTTCGGAATATCACTACAAGTGCATTTGTTGTCTACAAAATTCTTTATACAGGAAAATTAATTAAATGTGCATATATACTTTAATTAAAATTTTGCAATTAAGTAGATGAACACATCATCTATCTTCATCTCTCTAACTTTATAGTAACCTAATTCATACAGGAGAGTCTAGGATTTCAATATTAAATTTTTTATAATCTTCAGGGTTTCACAATTAAATAATTAATTCATATTAAGTTTTACTTTTTAACACTTTCCAACCTAGTTGAAAAGTGTTTATGACTTCGGTTTGTCTGGCCGTCTGGCCGTCTGCCGTCTGTCCGTGCTCTAACTCCCGTAAATATGCTCGGATTGCCCTGCAAATTTTATATGTTATAATCGTTATCTATAGCATGTTCCCTATTTCAACGGAAGTGTGTAGCACTTATAGTTTTTTTACAGGGACACTCAAAAGAATTCCGTTACATTCCGGTCTATGGGGAAAAATCATTTGCGGTTTATTTAAATAATGTTTCAATACTTTAAACGCATTGAAATTTATATATATCACTAAGGTGCATTAGAAGAAGCTTAATATGGAATAGGGTGTGCATAGCACTTATACTTACTTTACAGGGACAGTCAAAAGAATTCCGTTACATTACGTCTATGGAGAAAAATCGTCTGCGGTTTATTTAAATAATGTTTCACTATTTTAAACGCATTGAAATTTATATAAGGTTCATTACAAGAGACTTACTACAGAATAGTGTGTGTATAGCAGTCATCGTTCATTTACAGGGACACACAAAAGAATTCTCTACTGTATGTTAACAATAATTCCTGGAAGTGCGTTTTAAGTTACTGAATGCGATTTTAATTTTAAATCGCTTTTTGTATATTACGTGGTGTGTATAAATTCTGTAGATCCTATACAGGGAAGTACAAAAGTTCGGGAACACATTTCCGTATTATTTAACTCCAGACGGAGAATTTTAAACTGTGCTACGTGTTTCCTAACTGAACTAAAATTTAGCATCCTATGTAGTATATATACAAATCTATAGATCCTATACAGGGCTGAATAAAGTATTCGGATTACTTAGATGTTATCTTTTAGCTTATAAAAGAGTATGATTCGTAAAATTATTTTGGAAGCGTTGGAAAGTGTTACATAATCTATGCTTGACGCATGATTTTTCGTTCTTGTTTAATCATGATTGAAAAAAAAAGTTAAATCGTTAAAGTCCATATTTTTATGGAAAAGATCATGGAGATGAGTAATAGTTTTAAACTTAAAAGCAAAATGTTGGTCTGCGATTTGATAAACGTTCAATAATGACCTAGAACAGATGTACTTCGTCGGGCATATTAAACGCCCCGCCCACTCCAATCCATCTTGTCGGTGTCTTAAACGTATTGAATTTAGCTGTAAAATTTTTCTAGTGACATGTTCCGTGATCGGGTCTGCCGCTGCCTTTCTGGTCAATTGTTGAATGGGTACAGGGACCACTGGTAAGCGCGCGACCGCGTCTTTTTGCAAATTTATAGCGAAGGTCTGCCCCACCCACCCCCGACCGTCTACAAGAGCTATAATGATCTTGAAGCCGCAGCAGTCGTCGGGCGTATTAAACGCCCCGCCCTCTCAAATCCATCTTGTCGGTGTCTTAAACGTATTGAATTTAGCATTAAAATTTTTCCAGTGATATCTTCCGTGATCGGGTCTGCCGCTACCTTTCTGGTCAATTGTTGAAAGGGCAGAGGGACCACTGATGAGCGTGCGACAGCTTTTTTTTTGCTAATTTATAGCGACAGTCTGCCCCACCACCCCCGACCGCCTACAAGAGCTATAATGATCTCGAGGCCGCAAAAGTCGTCGGGCGTATTAAAGCCCCCGTCAGCCCGAATCCCGTCTGTCTTATGTGTTATCTTAGTGAATTTATGTTTAAAATTTACAATTTACAATTTAAAAATGTAATAGTAACGTACATTGTTATTTTCATAATGGTTTTCTTTTGAAAGGACAATATCATATAATTTATGAATTTTTTTAAAAGGGTGAACTTTATCCAATATCTATTTTTAAGCTATTAATTTCTAGATGGTTGGAAACATTTATTTTTTGTTAGTGCAAAATCAAGTATTCTCTATGTTAAGATAAACAATGATGTAGAGAGCTTTATTATGTATACTAATAAAATAAAGTTTCGCTCTGTGTGTCTGTGTCTGTGTGTATGTGGGTGTGTGCGCGTGTCTGTTGGCGATGGCTAGCAAAATCCAGCCCACCTAGAAGCCTGGAATTTTAGATTTAGGTAGTCCAAACCCTCTAGTGGTGTACCTGAGCCTCAGAAATTTAAAATTTTGAAAATTAAAGTAGTTATTAATTTAAAACTGATCAAAGATGACAAATAAAAAAGTCATTATTCCGAAGCTAGCTGGCCCATGCTCAGAAACCAATATCCGTATCTTCTGGAATAGAAGAAAGAAAACACAAAACAGCCCTTTTTTTTAAGTTTTTCTAAATTCGCCCTGGGCAAACGGCTAAAATTACTGAAAAACCGTTTACATATTCTAAAAGAACGTACTTTTACGTGTCGAAAGATCTGGTTGGTTTGAAAAATTTTTACATTTAACCCTTTCAAAAAAAAATAATCAAGAAGCATCGAATTCGTATTTTTTTTTCTCCCGTTTTCCGAGCCTTGCATCTACCAGAATACAAAATATACGGAAAAACGAAGGTCACCAAATTAATGTGCTGACTTTGCCCTTTACAAAGCCACCTTTGGTTTTAAAATATACAAAAATTAACCCTTCGAAAAAGTATATTTTCTGTATGTCGTTTTGCGATTTTTGCGATTTTGGCAATTTTTAAAAATTCCCATCGGAGATTCAAAGAAAGGTACGAAAAACTAAAAATACCAGACAATATCTACATTTTTCCTTTTTTGACATCTGTATTTATTTTTGAAAAATACGAATATTAACCCTTCAAAAAAATTCGTGCGCAGGACTCTCTTTTACAAATTCCGATTTTCTGCGATATGTAAAATCTGGCATCGGCTTTCTGAAATAACCAAACAAAAAGCAAACACACCCAAAGACATATACGTTCTATCGGGTTTAGGCAGAAACCTTTAGTTTAAAAAAAAATCACGTTAACCATTTCGAAAACGTTTTTTACTGTAAGTCAATTTCGCTTTTTTAACTATTTCTCCTATCCTTAAAAATCCGAATTGGCGTTTATAAACAAGATACGAAAAACTAAAAATACCGCGCCTAATCTACATCCCTTTGTTTTTTAAAATCTGGTATCCGTTTTTAAAAATTTTAATTTTAACCCTCCGAAAAATCCTTTCCAAAACTCACTCGCGCGATTTTCGTTTTCCGGTCCAGATTTAAAAACGGCATCGACTCGGGAAATGCGAGTACGGAAAAAGAGTAGACTCCAGATCATAGATACGTTCATTTTCTTCAAAACGCACCGTTGAGTTAAAAAAATATCTACATTAACCCTTTCAAAACCGATCGTTTACGTAACCCGCTTTCGCGATTTCCACTATTTTGGCAATGTTTACCTGTGGTTAAATTTCAATTCTACTAGGAAATTTGGTTGAGTCGAGTGTTCTGAAAAGGCCTCTTCCAAAACAGACTCCGCCCCCTGGCGGTGGAAGGTGGAACTATAAGAGTATCTCTGGTTCTATGTGCCCGATTACGACGGGGTTTGGCTCATTCAAATTGATATCGATAGCCTGAAATATTTTAGTTGCACTTTCGACCGCCAGGATGCGCTTTCCGATCTTGGGTTTTATGAGTCCGATTACGACGGGGTTTGCCTCATTCGACTTGATTTGGACAGTCTTACAGATTTCAGTCATATTCGTATAGAACAGATGATTAATATATCGAGCCCGGGCAACGCCAGGCGGGTTAGCTAGTTTCTTGATAAAAATGTTTAATATACAGAAGACTTCAGAAAATCAACTTACGTTTTATTGAATCTTTCTTTTTACTTTTTTATTTATTTCAATATGATTCCATAATACCTTTTGGGTTTCAGATTAAACCACAATATTTTAACATATCTTAAGACCTTCGTGTAAAACTTTTATTGAAATAATTGTTTCAGGACTGTAATTAAAATAATTAATTGTATTAGATTTTCAAGTAAGTTTTAAAACATTTTAACACAATATTTTAGCATGTGTGCCCCATGAAACTGCATGCTAATGCTTTAAAACATTTTTACACCAATTAAAAAGCAAATAATCTAATAATTGAAAATTTATAGCTTTTCTATCAATTGACTGTTTCTGTAAATTGAAATAAAGTGTAATTCGCTAATGTAATCTCAATTATTGTAAGTAATTGCAAATAATGCAAAAGTAGTCTGATTTGTTTTGAAATTCGGAACGACTGTTTATGTCCTTGGTGTTTTAAAATAATGTTTTAAACACTAGAATAACTGATTTTCCTTTCCTTTTTAACATCGGATATGACATATTTGGTATGGATACATTCAGATTAAATAATTTTTCTGTATAACTTACTTGTATTATTAAGATCATAATGTAATAATAGTAAGATAGTAATATATATGAATTCGAAGTCATACGGCAGAAAGACATTTATGTGTGCAAGTTTAAAGTAAGTTGTACTTAATCTTATTTTTAAAAATATTTACATAAACGTATGGAATATCCTCAATGTAAAATATATTATGTTAAACTCACACATAAAAGTAAAAGAATAATATAATTGTTATTAGTTGTAATACACTTCTTATAAGAAGATGGAAAATATAAGATATTATGGAATATGGATGAGGTTCCATGAACGATTAAACAACGACATTTTTCGGCCAAGAGACAACATTTTAAATTGGAAAACAAGAAATAACAGTAAAACATGAACAACGTAAAAAAAAAGTTTCGATTTTCCAAATTAATATTCTGAATAACTAAAAAACTGTACTAATGGCACTATCACCCCAAAATGATTGATTTATACAGATTTTAAAAAGTGAATTTTCATCATGAAAAATCATCGTCTTAAAAAATATAGACCTAGTTGAACAGCAAATGTGAGCAATTATTAATAATTAGGATCTGCATATTTAAATCAAAACCAGAAAATATTATTACTATTCTTATTCTCACAGTTTTCATTTGCATTAACCTATTATTATAAAAGATAATTTGCACATTTATTATAAAGAAAAACTTTGTGATATTTTTGATATTCGCAATAAAATTTAATATAAAAATATAAATAGAGTTATAAAGGAATAGTTAAAAATAATGCAAAATTATTTTAATACCATCAAAATACTTATATAAAAAGTTTCTAACTCATATGACGTGAATAAATAAGCTTGCATACTTGACTGCTACACATAAATTATATCCTTCATTCTGACATCGATAATGTACTGCCTACAAGGTGCTAGATTCATATAACATTGCGAAAGAAGAAATGTAATTTATAATCTTAAAGAGGTGCCATATGCCTAATAAAGCTGCACAAAATTCAGTGCTAAGCTTGTGAATCAATTGCTTCTATCTTTAGATATTAATTATTGCTATCATATTTCGAAACTTCATCAATCTATCTAAGATAATTAAAATAAAGGCAAATATATAACACATTTTGAAGTATAAAATAAAGGCGTCGTATACTGTGATATTCTTACTTAAAATTTAATTGGTTGATGGTATCGTTTATGAAATATTATGCGAGTGTAATGCGTATTTATTCAACGAATAAAATGTATAGCTAAATATAAATCCCTCTTAAAATATTTCTATTGTATTTATTTAGAAGACTTTTGTATATTTCTTTTTTACATATGTTTTATGCATCCATTAAGCTGTTAAAAACTCATAAGTACATTGAACTTGAAATTCGGTCAATATCTGCAATTGGTTTTGTAAATTCTAGCCTTGTTTCAACCGACAAAAACTTTTTAAAAATTTTACACGTATGCTTTAAAAGGTTTTACTTTATTAAAATATCAACATTTCTAGGCATTATTTTTGTTATATTTATATGACTAATGATATCGGAATATAATACAGAATGCATACGAAATTACTAATGTTTCAGATAGAAGTCTAAGGACTTAATATTTAAACACAAAAGAATAATTATCATCATTACAAATTGAGAGAAATCATTACAAATTGAGAAATACTGTTCACTTCTTTATCAGCTTTATAAAAATCATAATCACCCTGTCCATGTAGTTTTGACAGACTTTTTTTCGATAATTGCTTACGGACTCTTTCATCAAGTTATTGTTTTGAAATATCACTTTTAGTCTTAGTCGGATATCCCATTTTTTGCCCAGATCGTTTGGATCTGAACGAAAGACGTAAAATGCCATTTTAAATCTATCAATGGTTGGATTGTGGGAAATAAATCCTTATTAAATAGTCTAAACATAATAATATAAAAATTTCATTAACTTCAAAAGTATTCACATATAAGAATTTTGAAAACTTGAATCTTTTTAAAAACAAAAAGATAAAATAAACTTTTAAACACAGCAAATACATAAATACCAATATGTATCTATCGGTATGGTCGCTACACCTTATATCCTAAAGCTATTTTCATGAAAAAAAATCAAATGAACATTAAAATTACGAACAAATCTGGAAGTATAAGCACAGTACATCAATGGCATCTATAACAATAATCCAATTATAAGCAGTAATGCTGCGATCAGATCCATATATGGGATATGACATTTTTTTCAACACATCACCTGACAGTGACTCTCGTTAGTCAAATCGTAAGTTTAACGGACCATTTCAGTAGCAATTCTAAGAAAAAGAGAAAACATAAACATGAGTTAAAGTTTGGCGCAATGTCCCTAAGAAGCCACCCTGAACAAACCAACATATTCCAGCAAAATTTAACCACAATAAAATAAACGATTTTGATGTAAATAAAAGGAAATACGAACCTTCAAAATTCGAACGAGTTGAAAGCAATAGTCCGGACAGGTCAGCAGGGCCATTATTGCACCTCATGCAGGCGGCGAGAAAACTGATTAGGAGATTCGATCACCACCTACAGGTAGGATAATAATAGAATGGACAGACTCCTGTGCCTTTTCCGGGAGAGGTACCCAAAGCTTAACGTCTTGGCTCAGCCTAGACGAGTGGCCTTCCTTAGGCATTAAGGCCCATGTGCCTTTTGTGGGGAGGGTGAGAAAGAACAGTTTTTCGGCGCCTGCCAGGCTTATTGCACCAGACGGAGGGTTTAAGAGCGGCCTCATCAGAAGCGGGAAATCTTCCCCGATTTCATCAATGAAGAACATATCATTACAGCATCTGAAAAGGAGACTTTATGGTTTGTATATGGATGTCTTTTGTACTAATTTTCTTTCAAATTTATTCAATATGTTGATGTGTTTGTCTAGCCATTACTTCATTAGCACTTACTTCACAGACATTAGCACTGCGGCCATGTTTATTGCAAGTCATAACCTTATCCAAGCAAATATCATCAATCATGTATAGGGTAAAGTTGGGACAGACGCCGCGGTGGAACATATGCCGCAAAGATTGTGTGAGAGACACTAGCGCTCTTTAGGCCAAATTAAGAAGTTCTTTCTGTGCATCTGTGCTGTATGCTGTGTTGTACGCGTTTTCACCGCTTAATTGTTAGTATTTTAATATTTATTTCAGTTTTTATACTTCAAACCTGCGTGGTAATTTGCTAAAATTATTCTAATAATGTTTTATTACTTATTTTATGGGTAATATAAGTAGAGATTTCATCCCAAACCCGATTTTAACTGTACACTAGATCCTCGTACAATACAGCGATGTGCTTACCTTTCTCCCGCATCGTTCACATAACACAAAATGGCGGTGCGGCATCTTACCTGCCACTATGGGACACATGTCGGACCTAGGTTGAGGGACAGATGCCGCAAAATATATTTCTGTTTTATGGTTCAATAAGTGCATCACTACAATTTTAGTGAAACGTACATATTAATGAACGTATATTCAGCACATACGAGGGCTATCCAGAAAGTAGATTACGTTTTGGAATAAAAAATAAACAAAGTATAGGAAACAAATTTTATTATATACAGATGAAAGCCACACTCAAATACTACTTTTCTACATAGTCACCATACAAATTAAGGCATTTATCGTAGCGATGTACGAGCTTGGAAATGCCTTCGTCGAAAAATTCGGCCGCCTGCGCCTTCAACCAACAGTTCACGTGTTTCACCCATGTTTCGTCACCAGTAACGATGCGATCGAGTAAAGAGTCACCATCCTTATGGTAAGCGTCCAAAAAGTTCAACGCTGCAGCCATTCGCTGATTTTTGTGGTCCTCTGTCAAGATTTTTGGAATCCATCTTGCACAAAACTTGTGGTAACCAAGCTTTTCGCTGATGATTTCGTGCAACAAACTTCGCGAAATTTGTGGAAAACTCAAAGAAAGTTCCGTTATTGTGAACTTATTACTGCACGCACCTCGCAGCTCGCGGGGTTTTCAATTAACGCAGACATTTCAAACCGTCACAGTATCTGAACGGAGCACAGCACGAACCTCTCACTAGCACGGCTAGATGCCGACTGAGCTGCGCAACGCTCTGACCCCAAGATGGCCGCGCTAGCCCCGCCCCTAGCGGACACAGACGAAAACGTAATCTACTTCTGGATAGCCCTCGTATCTCTATTTAACTAATATATATTTTTTTAATCTTCTTGACTTTTAATAAATAACTTTTGTAAAGTAATTTCCATTTAACGAGCTATAACGATAATAATTAGTGTTTAACGAAAATGGGTTTTATCCTCTACACCAGTAATTACTTCATTGTATTTTTGTATTTTTGGAAAATGCCACGAAATAGGGAAAAAACTATTCCAAGAGGGAAATGGACCGTAGAGGCTATTAGACTTAAAAATGAAGGTCTCATTTAGAGAAGGAGCTAGGAGAACAAGTATTGCAGAACGGACAATTAGACGACGATTGAAATCGAAAAACTTTCCAAAGACCGGATGTGGGCTACAATCATGCCTCGGAGTAGAGGCCGAAAGTAAAGTTGTTGCTCATATAGATAACTTCAATGCGTATTTTGTCAACTCCTTTGATTGTTAGACAATTCACCTATAACCTTGCTTCTGAAATGAAAATTATTCCCAAAAAAGTTTAACAATGAGAAAGGGAGAGCTGGTCGTTATTGGTTTCTTTCTTTTATGGAAAGGAATCCAACGCTGAGTATACGTAAAGATGAAAATGTATCTATTGAAGAGTTAATGCTATGAATAGAGAAGATGCGAATATGTTTTTTGAAGTTTTAGAGAAAGCAATGATAGGTCAAAATTTTCTCAACAAACCTCTTGCGATATATAATACTGGCGAAATTGGCTTTCAGCTCAACAATGAAGCAGGAGAAGTCGTTGCTAAAAAAGTAAGTAAAGATTTCCATCTCATCTTTGCAACTGGAAAGGGGAAAACTATCACCGTTGTTGCTTGTTTCGACGGAGAAGGAATTTTCTCCCACCATTTTGTATCTTTAAGAAGAAAAACAAAATAAAATTGAGTGGAAAGACTCAATGCCGACTGGTTCTGCTATTAGAATGTCCTAGATGTCAATCTACATGACGATTGACTTATTCAAGATCTGGATTCAAGAGCACTTTATACCTCAAAAAACCCCGGGGAAGTCATTTTGCTGTTGGATGGCCATAGTTTGTATAAGTCGGTTGATGCTCTTGAGTTGGTTGTTGCAAATGAAATCACCATTATTCGTTTTCCAAGCCTCACAACACTTTACTTACAGCCTTTAGGCAGGAGTTTCTTAAGACCTCTTAAACATTAGAATGAACTTCAGCTACTTATCAAAATATTCTGAGTGACAATGTTGGTTCACCATGTATGAATAATGAACATGTAGGCGTTGTACAATTGTCGTCATGTAAACTGTTAAATAAAATATCTCCTTATTCCAATGGTCAAATCACCTACACAGCCAAGTAAGAAAAAGCAAAAGGCTTCAAATATTACAAGCACAAAGTTTGTAAACAACAAAAATGAAGAAGGAAATAAAAAGCAAAAGAAACTAGAAAATGTCAAACGACTACAGCTTGGAATAAGTAAAATGTGTAAAACAATGAGGAGAAACACCACTTTGAAAACTCGAGGAAGAAACTGAAGAATGGGGTATCTTCCAACAGTGACGAAAGGTTTCCTCTTATAGATTCTGACGACAGTATTTGGTTGGAAATTGATGATTATGAATGTGCTGAGTGTGTTGAGCCTTATCAAGAAACAAAGACTCAAGCATACTGGATTCAATCTGCATCAAATGCAATCCTTGGCTACATGAATTTACTCTTGCAACGGGAAGTGCGGTGATTGTGGGCGATTGGAAATACGATATCTAAGAATGGAGAAGAAACGCAGAAAATAAAAAAGACTAGGGCTTAAATGAAATGGAACTAGTATTTACTTTAAGAGTAAACTGTAATGTTGGCCTGGATGTGAACAAGCGATTTTTATCTTTTTGTAATTATGCTGTCCATTGCTTGCAGTATTTATTCTATCCATTCATGTAAATTGAAATGTTTTTCTTTTCAATTTCCTTTTCTATTTTAGGTTTCATTTTTTATTAGTGTACACTTTTGCATTTTCAACTAAGCATTTCACAATTTAGTGATATATATAATTTTCGTAAATTTTCTGTTACTTATTTTCATTTTAAGTAGTTTCAAAATTTAAATAAAAATATGATTTGCTTGAAAAAAAAAAAAAAAAAAAAGACTAGTATATTTCTTTAAGCGGCATCTGACCCTACACATAAAAAATGACGTGTGGAAAATAATTATGCCTACTTTATTAAAAGTGTTTTAACTTGTTTAACATAGAAATTTGATTCTAAAGAGTTTGTTTAATGATTTCTGGTTCTTAATCTGTTATTTTTTGCAATATTTTAAATTATACAAGAAGAAAGTAAAAGTATGGCATCTGTCCTCACTTCATCCTATAAAAGATTAATGCTAGTTTTCACAAGAAAAAAATATTGTACATAATTGTGTGAAATATTCAAGTAATTCCTTAACTATTTACAGTTCTTTTGTAATACTAGCAAGCTACGCCCACTAGGCAGGCTAATTTCTCTTAACGCACCTTTAATCAAACGAAATATTGACCTTGGATTTGACCCAAATTAGGCCAATTCTCTGTAGACTCTATTATGGAATATGTCAGCTTAAAAAAAAAATGAATAATTGTGTTACATTATGGTCTCTATGGGGAAAAATCATTTCCGTTAGATTTTAATGAAGTTACTATACTTCAAATATAATGAAATTGATATGCCTCACTGAGGTGGACTAAAATATGCTTTTTGTGGAGAATTAAATAAAAATCCTGCAAATCGTGACATCATAATTTACTTTTATATTTTAACAGAATAATGAGGATACTATAATTTGTGACTCGTGCAAATAGTGAAGTCGTTAGTATACATACGTCAGCACACATTGCCGTTATAATTATCTTTTTATTTCGCTATGGTACTCCATTGTAAAATTTGGTAATTTTTGAAATTCAATATTTGAAAAACGGCATAATCATTAGATTTGAATTTTATATCAAGAAAAATACGATTTTTTACCTTTCTAACGAAGTTTGTCAAACAATTTTCTGACAAATACTTTTCGAGCTATTAATTTTTTTCAGCAACTTCAAATGTTTCATTTTTCGAGATTAATCTGTGGCAACGATTGGCGAATTTCCCAGTCGTCAGCAACACATAGCTTTTTATTAAAGAGGATTTTTAAATATCGCAAAAAAGTAAATCAATATGATTTTAAGATAATAAATATTGAAAAGTACTTTGACTTTTGCCCTTGAAATCTAAAACTAGGTTAAAGTTATTGATAAGTTTCTGAAAGAATTTCCAATTTATTTTGAATAATTCTGTAAAAGGGCTGCTTCATTAATATTTATACTGATTTATCCTTCCTTCTTCTTATGGGTGCATATTAATAAAGCCTTTTGCGTTAAGATTAAATTTTATGAAGTCAAGATTGCATTATTTTATGAAGTGAGAAGATTGAATGTTAAGATGCCCCTTCTTTTTAATAATTTATTCTTCCGATAACGTGCATAGAGACAGAATATTGTTAAAAAAATACTTTTCTTTACTTATTCCTCAAATTAATATAATTTTATTTCAAAAGAGAAAAAAATACCTTTCATTTGCTGGAAGGCAATTCAGAGTTTTGCTCAGAATATAACTTAGTTTTTTCTCAGACATTATGAAAGTGTCTAGAATGTTAATACTCCGAAATCATAAAATTAGAAAAATACCAAAGCTGTAAAAAATTGCATTTTTTCTTATTTAACGAAGGTTCTTACAACTTTTACGGAATAAAAACGCCATTTTTTAAAAGATTTTCCTTTGTTTTATTTATAAGGGTTTTCAATTATTGCATGCATTCCGTACATGTTTTTGCAACAATTAATTCATAGTTTAACCTTCTCACCGCCGCAACCTGATATATCCGTTCACTATGCTGTAGGTTTCACAGCAATACAAGGTTTGTTTAAATTAACATAATTCTACAAATATAATGCATTTTTAAAACATCAAGTAATGATTGATACTCTCAAGGATTATACTTATATACGTAATTAAGTTTTTTATCTCAAGTTTGAAAATTCAGATTTTTTAAACATTTAAAAAAATTACAGAAAAAACAACATTACAAATTTGCCCTTTTGCTAGGAATAAACTTTTCTGCATGAGAAAATTGTTCAATTGAATTTTAAAAATCCTACAATTTCAATGATGTACCTTTAATAATGCATTTACATAACTCACTTTTCCATTCATGTGAGCTCCACTGTTTTTTTAATTCAAAATATTAACATTTATTAAAAGCTTTCTTTATGCGAATTCAGTTTCTAAATATCATTCATATACGAATAATGTTATTGCACATATACACGTTTTAGTTGAAATTGTTTTTTGCAGATTTCAATACCGTTATAATTCTTATTCACTTATTTATGACTATTTTAGTCATTCAGCAAATATTCCAATTTATTATTAGATTAATGCTTTAAACTTTTTATATCCATTTATTAACCTTTTATATTGTCATATGTAATTATTTTCTTTCGCGCAATTTATCTTCTGTAGAATAATTCCAATATAAGTAGATAAAAGAACGTTTTATACACCAGAACGTTTTAACTGCAGACTAGTTTTGGTCGCATTTTACGTACCGTCATCAATGCAAACAATTTTTTCACATAACTAGTTTATTTCCCTGTACAATTTCCCGTTGGCTCTTTCCTGTAGTTTTCTGAAACTCTATTGGTCAATAAACCCATTCCTCGTATCCGCTTCTTCTCCAGATATATGGACAAAATTCCATCTTCTTTTGCACTGAAGAATGTACACTGAATGCTACCGAATCTATTCTGTAATAAGTTTAAAAGTTCTGGTGCTTAAAACGTTGCTTTATCTACCTATATTGTACTGTGCAAAGTATCATCTTAATTGTCAGTAATTCCAATAGTTTTACATATTCCTATTCGAACGCAGAGACATTATCCTTATATAATTACTCCATTTTCCAACAGAATAAAAATTTTGAAATAAATAGTCATATTCAGTATAAACTCAGAGATCCAAAGCAGTTTTATAAATCCTTCTATGACGAATTCTTCATTTGATAACATATGAAAAACTAAAATATGATTTGCATTGAATCGCTTATTTGTAAAATTTTAATTATAACATTTTCTTGATAGATAATATTTCTATTTCAAACAAGTAATTCTATAAAATGTTATTAAAAGATGATGTTTTAAGCGGATAATTAAGTGGATAGACTTTACTGTCTACTTCTTACAAAATATGAAGTTTAGAAATATAATTTAAAATGAAATAGTAAAAATGCCCCCGCCCCCCCCAAAAAAAAAAAAAATCATACTAAAACATGTGTATGATTTGTATTTTCTTCTTTATTATTTAGGATTTTTTTATTTAAAGGTACCCTTTGAACTTTTTAAAAAAAATTGATTTTGTTACTAAAGCATTTTTACTTACCTCTTATGCTTATAATTAGAAGTTGTTGCTAGATAAAATCATTTTAAATGGTAAAAAAATAATTTTATTGGTAAAGTTTAAATTAATCTTTTTTTTTTAATTGAGCGACTTTACAATCTTTTTTTTTTCTTTTTTCAATTTACAATAACAACCAATGACTTTTTTTTATTATCGTTATAAGAGTCTACTGTATAACTTTAAGGATCGATTTTTGAATTAATTAACGAGTTTTTGAGAAAAAAAGTAAATCGCATAAATTTATGGAAATGTGCGGAAAAAAATCACGGTGGTGTAAATTTTATGGTATGGACATTTAGTGGAATTGGCATTTAAAGGGCTGGCAAAATAATAAAAAGTGTTTTTATTGTACTTACAAATGTGAGATTGTTTAAAAACATAGCTCAAATGTACAGATTGTCCACATGAAACCTTCCTGATTTCAAATGCCAATTGTACGGAAACTATCAGTCCTAGAGATTTGCGGTTATATCATGATTAGCAACATTTTGCTGCATTTTTTTTTTTCAGAAACAGTTATGTTGTGTTGTATTTGTGTTGTATGCATGCATTATTGATATGTCAAGACAACAAGTTTATTTTGTTGCAAACTTTTATTTGTCTTTGTTAAATTCCTTTGGACGATAATCGGTGATTTCATTTCAGCGTACCATATCACGCACTGCGCTCTTTCTTGTGCTATTGTCATCTCTGCTCATTAGTGAACACCTGCAATAAAAGAATAGAAAATACATAAAAAAAATAACTGTATCAGAAAAAAATATTTGGTTACAAAATAAACTTGTTGTGTTGCTATTCATGATACCGCAAACCGCAAATCTCTAGGACTCATAGAGCGCGTCCAGTAGACCTAACCAAAGTGACCAGTGTGACCGGTTACTTACCGGGACGGTAAGTGACCGGTTTCTAACCGGTCGACAGATCTACTGGACGAAAATGGTATTATTTACTTGTAGCGCCATCTGTTGGTAAATGCATCTATATCACATCATCGTAAATTTTCATGTAACCGATCACGTGACCGAAGTAACCGAGATTTTTCTTCGGTTAGTTCGGTCCCTTACCGGTCACTTCGGTTACTTCCGCTGAACGACGTTGGTTGCGTACCGGTTAGCAGCACTGAACGCTTTGGTAACTAACCGACCTGACCGGTTACGTACCGGTGACATTACTGGACGCGCTCATAGTTTCCGTACAACTAACAGTTGAAATCAGGGAGGTTTCATGTGGAAATTATGTACTACAGGTGCCAAAGTTTATTTTTAGAAAAACAAAATCGGTACTTTCGACATTTTTGACGATTTGAAAGGTACCAAGTCTCTTTAACCTTTTAGTTACGGTTAGGATTGTAAACTATTTCTATATTCAATCGTACCACATCAAAGAAAAAAAATGTGTAGATGTTTTTTGAAAATATCCCAGTATAAGTGTATGGCAGATACTATTTAAAAAAAGTGGTACAAATAAAAAAAATTAAAAAAAATGAATAGAATAAAAAGTAGTCACTGGGATGACATATGTCCCGACCCCTTAATCAAAAGTTTAATAGGTGATAAAATACTGATAAAATGTCTTTTGTTTTAAAACGTTTATTTTTAGGACTTTAGCTACTGTTTGTTGTATTATCATTTTGAGTTATTTTTTTAAACCACTCATTCTGATGCTATAAGTATATCGACGAAATGAAAAAATTACCATCTGCTTCTTACAAAAAACAAATTTCAAAAAATTAATATAAAGAGAACATACAGTATACAGTAAATTTCAAAATGTATAAATATATGAATATGAATAACATCAGATAGTGATTTGATCTGATAAATGTATGTAATAGTTGACTTGATATCTAATAATATATCTTTAAAAATATTCCATTGCTTTCGTATAACCTCCTTTGTTCGTTGAAAATACTAAAAGATAAAACCTCGATTCTCTCAAGTCATTCGAATGAAACTAAAGTATATTAATCATGTATTCTGTATAAATTTAATGCTTTTAAAGAAATTTAATTTATTACTATTTGAAGAATACCCCTGTTTAGTGGAAATTAAATTGCTGAAATATTTTCTATCTCAAACCGCTTATATTATTGATTCTAAGTCTTATATTGATTTAATAATCTTATTTGAAAATAATACGAAAAAATATAAATAATAGACAATATAAGGATATGCGTACATTAAAATGAATTTCTCATTGTCACATATTTATTTATGTAAGTAGGTTTTCATGTCGGAGCCAGATTGAGTTATTTCCATGCAAGACATAAAAACTGAACAATAAAAGCACCGCAAAGAATCAGCATTTTGAAATGAGAAAATTTTATTCATTTTTCAGCATTTTCTCGGTTTGATTTAGTTTTTAATATTTAATCCTTAATTTTGAAAAACATGTACTGATTTTTTAAATATACAATTCGAATCTTTATAAATTTCCTACTATATACCTTCAATTACACGGATGATTCCATGATAAATCCCTTTTTTTTCACGAAATATAAATACAAATAGACCAATTAGGCGCACACAGGTACAACACATCCGACAAAAGATATACTTTGTTACAATTGATGTACACAACATTTATTTCTTTAAAGTAATCATTGAAAAAAGTCCTTCCGCCCTGTACCGAGAGGAAAAGGTAGCTTTCATAGTATATGTTTTTAAAAATTTAATTAATTTTACTCAAACAACCGACGCTGAAATGCTTGGAACCTGATTGTAGAAGATTCAATCCCGGTTTTCGTTAAAACTGAATTTGAATGCGAATTTCAGCGTGAGAGTTACACCAAAACAAAAATCATATTGTTTCAAAATGTCAGCCACCCTATAATTTCAAACTGCCATGTCTCAGCCATTTTTTAAGATAAAGTCGAAACAAAAAATGTTCCGGAATCCTAATATCACGCTTTAAAACTTAACGGAAACAACTTTTATAATTTATAATTTTTATATATATTTTTAAATAAATAATTACAAAAAATTAACTTGTTGCCATTTTTAAACAAGATGGCGCATGAAGCTGGCAAACGAACTCGATCGAGACCTTGATATGTTCTGTACTTATTACCAGTGACATTCACATGGGTTCATAACACATGGGTTCACATGGGTTCATGAGAATTACAGCATAACAAATATCAGATTGTTTCAAAATCGCAGCCGCCCTTAAAATTTAAAACTGTCATATCTCAGCAATTTGTTAAGATAGAGCCAAAACAAAAAATGTTCCTGAATCCTTGTATAACGTTCTATCACTTAACAGAAACAATGTTTTCAATTTATAATTTTTTGTGCATCTTTTTGCATTTCAAAATTTTAAAATTGTTTAAAATTGACCAATGAACTTGGTCGAGACCTTGGTATGTCCTATACACATTCTCAGTCACATCCGAACCGGTTCATAAATAAGAGAGTTACAGCATGACATACGTCATGTATATATATATATATAAATCAACATTTGAACGGAGGGTGGTTTGGGGGTCTGGGGGTCATGATCGGTAAAAATCTACCAAATACTTTTCGAATTGCTTTCCTCCGAACGGCTGCAATAGGTAGAGTTTTAAAGCCCAAAAAAACTCGGTGTAAACCTGGGAATAAACCGGGTTTTTTGGGAATAAACCAGGTGTTTTGGGAATAAACCAGGTGTTTTGGGAATAATCCTGGGAATAAACCGGGTCTATTGGAAATAAATTTGTGAATAAACCAGCGTTTTGCAACTCTAGCAATAGGTAACTTTTTGTAATGAAAGCTACCTAACAGATAAAGAATGATACGATATGTAATAATTATTTTTTCATGTTTATGAAGCATTTTTTCATGAAATTTTTAGTAAGAATATTTTAGTTGGGCAAGATTATTTTTATATTTATTGACAAGGTTATTTTTAGTGAGTAACGTTGTTATATTTCAGCTAGCCATGATCTTGTTTATGATGCAATAATATATTTCTTATCCCGATATGCACGAAAATATGAATCACGAGATTGCTCCACCTTATTAATTATCTCACTTACTGTCTGAAGATATATTAGAAAATGTATATAACAATTATGACATTTAGATAAGATTTTTCATTAAAACTGATTTAATAAAGAGGTAGTTAAGAATAATTTGAGTAATTACCATAAAATACTCTTATGGAAATCTCACAATTATTTTAAAGACAATGTACATAAATATATTGCCATCTTATCTGTAAATGGAAGGGTGTTCGTAGTTGGAAATGATTTATATGCCATTTTTTTAATAATGTAAAGTACCTGTGTAAATGATTAAAAAAATAACCACTTAAAAAAATATTTAGCTTTGAATGTTTTGCTGTGCTTTCTAAATGTGACCGAACAAAGTATTTTGTACGAAAAGTAAAATCTACTTATATTATTAGACGAAATAAATGAATTTTATGTTAAATTTACTTTATAGACATTCAAAAGTAGGGTTAAAAACGAGAAATGTAAGGTTCATGCTTTAACGGAGAGGCCATAAACTAGATTGCTGAAATTGTAAAAGACATTTTTGTGTTCACATTTTAAATTTTATACTACCCATATGTACGAAATTCTTGAGAATTGTGAAGATACCAAAAAAAGCTTAGATTTAGCCACGAATGATTTAATAGTGATTTTTTCTTACTTAATAACAAAATATTTTTTAATTACTTAGGTATTATGTTGTGGTGTACCCTTCTTCGCAGTTTACGTAAAAAATGTTGATGGCATAAGATTAATAAACAATAACAATTTATTTAAAGCAATAAAATAAAGATTAGGCAGTGGAGTGGATAGTTTGAATTAAAGGGTGATCAAAAAACAAGCTCAAATCACTAAAGACTGAGATGGGAACGTTTTCCTAAAACACACTTAGTTGAAAGCCAGATGACCTTGCTGATCGGACTGTAGGAACCGAAAAATATACCTTATATCACTATTTAAAAAATGCATTGGGGGCAAATAATTTGTACTTTATAATTTTGGATATTTTCTCATATTTGTCAGTTTATTTATCTAGATCAATAAAACAGCAAGTCTTTCTAACCACTTATTACAAATATATCCGTGAATTTATTAAGTTCTATTTATCAAAGTATATTTTAAATTATGAATGACTATAAGTAGTTATTATTCAAAAAATAAATAAAAGAAGCTCTTTTAAATTCCTTTAAAACCCACTATCTATTGCTAATTTTTTTTTATCAAATTAGTGTTTACTGACTTGTGCATAAACAATTATTTATATTCACCAAGAAACATTTTCCTTTGGAAGTATTTTTGACTGGTACTACCTTTATCGTCTTTTGTTTAAAACTGCGGTTTTGTCTGTCCTTGAGCTTTTTGAGGAGTTGTGAGATAAAGATCTTGAAGGATATTGGTGGGTTTATGTCACGTTACATATTTCACTGCAGGGGGATTATCGTTGAGAATAATGCTCCCAGTAAAATGATTCAACATTGAATTGTTTAGAAGCATCGACCGGCTACAAACTTAACAGCATGTGCCGACTAATTTATTTTCGACATTAAACTAACTTACTACCGACGTTTGCCTTTAATTTACAACTAGAGAATTTGACAATTATTGACGAGACGATATCGTGTGAATTTCTCTTTACGATTATCGTTCATTTACCGATAATTCTTATAATAGGTCGAAATTTAGCCCATATCTTTTTCTATTGGGAATGGTATCTGCTGCTCTGTTCCCGAATATCAAAAACTCGGAATCCCAAATACGAGTTGCTGTAGTATTATTGACTATAATATTTTATTATATGTAAAAGGAATTTATGAACATTATGTTCAAATAACAGATTTTGTTCAAATTTTCAGATATTCCGGAATAAGAGAAATCGTATAGCATCGAGGGTGATATCAATGCATTAAAAATATATATTACTAGCAAAACCCGCGGCTTTGCTCGCGTAATTCTTGAAAAATGCTAAGTGGTATTCGTTGGACTATTTTCATTAGAAAAAAAATTTACTGCCACAGATAATTTAGAAATCACTAATTAAGCCACGCTAATGTCGAAAATAATTGAAAATTTAGAACGTTTTTCGCTCTTTCACACCCCCTCCCTCTGTGGTAGTGTCACCGATATAAAATATAGCCTATGTTACAGCAGGGACTGTTACCATCACTTTTTAAAATGGTTCTGTAGTTCCAGAGATTCCACAGAAATTGTAATTTAGAATGTTTTTCGAACGCTTTTTGCTCATCTCACCCTTTTAAATTTCGATTTTTTTAGAATTTTTTCTTAGAGAGCATTTACATCTTATAAGCAACTACCATACCAAATTTCATGTTTCTAGCTCCTTCAGTATAAAAAAGATCGAAATTTCAGACCGTTCTTCGCCCTTGCATCCCCTTAAGGTAGTAGCACCGACATAAAATATAGTCTATGTTACAACAGGGACTGTTACCATCAATTTGCCAACACCACTTTTGAAAATGGTTTTGTAGTTTCACAGATTCCATAAAAATTGTAATTTAGAATGTTTTTAGAACGCTTCTGCTCATCTCACCCTTTTAAATTTCGATTTTTTTTAGATTTTGTTCTTAGAGAGCATTTACATCTTATAAGTACCTACTATGCTAAATTTCATGTTTCTAACACTTTCAGTATAAAAAAAAAATTGAAATTTTAGAACGTTTTTAGCTTCTGCACCCCCCTGGGGGTAGTGGCACCGATATAAAATGTAGCCTATGTTGGAGCAGGGTCTGTCACCATCAATTTTCCACCATCACTTTTGAAAACAGTTCTGTAGTTCCAGAGATTCCATAGAAATTGTAATTTAGATTTTTTTAGAAAGCTTTTCGCTCATCTCACCCTTTTAAATTTAGAATTTTTTTAGAACTTGTTCTTAAAGAGCATTTACATCTTATAAGTAACAACCATGCCAAATTTCCTGTTTCTAGCTCCTTCAATTTACAAAAAATCGAAATTTTAGAACGTTTTTCGCTTCTGCACCTCCCTGGGGATAGTGGCACAGACATAAAATATAGGGTATATTGGAGCAGGGACTGTCACCATCAATTTGCCACCATCACTTTTTTAAACGGTTCTGTAGTTCCAGAGATTCCATAAAAATTGTAATTTAGAATGTTTTTAGAACGCTTTTCGCTCATCTCACCCTTTTAAATTTCGAATTTTTTTAGAATTTTTTCTTAGAGAGCATTTACATCTTATAAGTAACTACCATGCCAAATGTCATGTTTCTAGCTCCTTCAGTATTAAAAAAATGAAATTTTAGAATGTTTTTCGTTCCTGCACCCCCCTGGGGGTTGTGGAACCGATATAAAATATAGCATATGTTGGAGCAGAGATTGTCACCATCAATTTACCATTATCACTTTTGAAATCACTTCAGTAGTTTCAGATATTACCCCCTACAAACAAACAAACAAAAAACAATCTTTACTACTTTATAATATTAGTATAGATTTGAAACATGCCGGGAATTCCTAAAAGATATCAAAAAAGAAAATTACTTACAGACTTATTATTATTATTGTTTAATAAATCTAATGAAATCCTAAATAATTTTATTGAAAGACAAATAATATTTGGTACCTGATTTTCAAAACACACATTAAATGTGACGCGATAAGCATGGTGCAGCAAAATATTGTTTAGAAAATGCTAAATGAAATGTAGTTCAATAATATTCCTTTACAAAGATACCTAAACCATGTACTTAGAAAACTTTGACTGTTCTCCAGTCCTTATTTAGAAATACATAAACCGTAAATTGTATTTTACATCTGTTTTGAATGTATCTCTTCTGCAGGCAAATGGATAAAATGTGCTTACATGTGGGAAAAGAGGGGGGCGGGGGTTGTCATTTAAATATTTTTTTGGAATTGAATAAGTTTAAGTTTTCTAATACTTTGTTTATATTAGTCTTATTAATTATTTGTTATTAAAAATTAAATTTTAAAGAAAAATAAGAAATTTATAATATAAAGTTTCGACGATTTTTTTTTTCCTAAAATGTTAAAGTGTGCAATTTCAAATCTGAATAATTTTTATTTCTATTAATTGTAAATTAGTAAGATTCAAATAACATTCTTGCTAATAAGTAAAAAAAAACATAAACATTGTTAATATAATGAGTACTTAAAAATGAAATAATTAAAAACTAATTGTTTTATTGAGATTTAAATATCTATAAAAAAAGTAAAATCGTTTTTTTAAGTCAAAAGCAAAATTTTTATAATAAACATTGAATTAAAAGGAAAGCAATTCTTTTATTTGATTAAAAAAATGTTTTTTTCGTAATGTTTGCGTTAATTTGACGTTAATAAAATAAGTCATAAAATTCGAAATATCCCCAGCATAAGTCATTTAATATATTAAAACTATTTAATTTTCTAGTAAATTTATAATTTTTTTCTACAATAAAAATATTTGCAATTTAGATGACACTTTTTACATATTTATTGAATAAATGCAATATCATAGCTTTTGGATAAATATATCTTTTAAGAGCAATTTATTTTGAAACTTAAGCATGCATGAAGAATATATTCCATATTAAAACTTTTCCGTTCAAATGCATTGAATATCTTCCCATATGAAGTGGGAAATCGATTTGACGAAGTTTTAGTGACACTCAGTATCATTATCACATATCGTTATTTTGAAAGAAAATATATTTGATATCTTCCTGTTTGTATCATTGCGTATGAATTTATGATATAAATAAAATTGCATTTTTCGTTGGTGGAATTTAAAACGTTTATGTTCGCGATCGATTTTAATTTTCAATATCAACATATATTCATATTTGTAAATATTCTTGAAGGCACGTTAGCATATATTTATCTAAGGGAATATACTATCATGCAAAATAATTTTCAAATATAAATAAGAGCAACAACATTTGAGAAAATCTCTTTAGTATATTCAGCATTTCAAAATGAAATGTGTAATCAAAGTTATTTTAAAGTCTATCTTACTAAAATTAATAAAACTTTATCGTTAGTCACTAAACTAAGATATATAAGAATATTTTAAAGAGAGAAAAGTCGAATATATTACAATTTATGGTTTCATTTACATTTTCTAGCCGCATCGAAACTTTAATATGTTATTCATGCAAAAAAAAAAAAAAAAAAAAAAAAAAGGTTTTCCTTTTTTTAAAACTGTTTTGTATGCATTATTTTTTAATGAATGCCTATTAATTTAAGGTATCATCTTTTATGTTGATTGTTGAAAATTATGTACTTTGTTAATGCATAATATATGAATTCATCTGTCACAGGTGAAAACACTAAAAGATCCGTATTGTGGATATTCATATTGATGTGCCATACTCAAGTTTTTTTAGCTCGAATTCCAGGCATGGAAATAAAAAGTATTTCTGATTACCTATGACTTAAAAGTAATTATTTTTATCTTTTACATTTTCTACAAAATACATATTTTTTATGTCTACATTTGTTTTGTGTGTGTTTACTCATTTTTGCATAAGTTTTGATAAAGGATATCACACGTGTAAAAACATGTATATGAAGAAGAAAATATAGTTTTTTTTAAAGTTAAATAGTCATTATATATTTAACAGCTCTAAATTTAATTATTTAAGCAAAATTTCATACAATATGTGATAACAAATTTTAAATCAATTTGGAAACATAATACTTAAAAAAAAATTCAACAAAATTTCAAGCATTATATATGCGTATTCCTCATACTTCTACTGTTAAACTTCATAAAGCAATAGAATGCCTTTCTGGAAATATTTATAGAATAGAAAACGTGAAGGTTTTATTTCACTATAAGTTCAGCAGACAAAATATAGTCACCTCTGTAACACCTTGTAGCATAGTTTTTATACTGATAACCGCCTAGATTTGGGGAGTAAATGAGCTGGAAGGTTCTGAAGGCATACCATATCTTGATGACATCATTCATTTATCAGAAGATCTTGAACAGTCACTCAATTGTGTGAATGCTGTTGTTGGCGTTTACTGGCTACTCTAAATACTCTTAATGATTATATATAGGGTTTAAAGCAAGTGATTTTAATCACTTCGAGATGTGATAGGATGCCTGGGTGTTCATAAAAAACATCACCTATACAGGCAGTCCTATAAACACGGCTATTTTCATATTGGAAAATTGAAGTGGTCACAGCACCCGTATAGCATGCATGGTCACGGGGACGCCACAGTGACGTAACTATTAATCTCGTACGTCCCGTCACATTAGTGATCGAAATACCACCACTCAGTGACATTACACTGTGACTAAAAATTGAATTGCTAAGATACCTTTAAAAACTGCAATAACACTACAGGATATGTTATTCAATGTAAAAAATATGTTTCTGACATTTTTTTATTTTTTGTCACTTTTTACTTTTTATTTTTTCACTATGACGTTACTGCAAGTCACAAACATTACGTCACCTGTGTGATCAAAAGGCCACTATATTGTGAAGTTTTGACTAAATGTGAATTTTAAATATATATTTGAAAATGAGTAGAAATACAGGATAAGTCAAAATGAATATAGCGATTACAAACGGCTATAACTATTTAATGGAAAAGAATTTGTCGATAAGATTAACACAGAATGTAGACGGAACTTCAAAAGTTTGTATACATACGTCATAGATGTTCTAAGTGTCTTCTCTTGGTCACACGGACAACATCTAGGCGATAGTCCATTTCACGCCATACATTCTGAAGCATTTGTTCAGTCACCGACGCAAGCGCATTACAAATGCGTACTTTGAGTTCTTCAATTGTTTTGGGCATGGGAGGCACATACACCTTGCCTTTCACATAACCCCATAGAAAAAAATCGCAGGGTGTCAAATCTAGAGATCTCGGTCAGCAAGAGCAGAAGACATCGTCGGCATCTCCAATTCGACCAATCTATGGGGTTATGTGAAAGATGGGGTTATGTATGTACCTCCGATGCCCAAAACAATTGAAGAACTCAAAGTACGCATTTGTAATGCGCTTGCGTCGGTGACTGAACAAATGCTTCAGAATGTATGGCGTGAAATGGACTACCGCCTAGATGTTGTCCGTGTGACTAAGGGAAGTCATATAGAACATCTATGACGTATGTATACAAAATTTTGAAGTTCCGTCTACATTCTGTGTTAATTTTATCTATAAATTCTTTTCCATTAAATAGTTATAGCCCTTTATAATCGCTATATTCATTTTGACTTACCCTGTAGAGGAATGACTCAATGCATTTAAAGGGTCTGATTCTGACTGATTTTTATGATCCCTAGAAAACTAATTGATTAATTTATTTATTTATTTACTGACCCACAGGAAAAGTCTTCACAAATAGATAAATTTCAATCAATATGCAATTATAAATTACAATACAAACATATTTATGCATATACTCCATGAACAATTTTTTTTTTTAAATTAAGGCAGTTTTTCATTTGCTTTTCATATTATGTTGAAAATTAACAACTTTTCTCATAAAGAGCAGAAATCAATATTATATAGCGAAAGCATATCTGAGAGTAACAATGACGTCATGTTGACGGAGACAACAACTGAACATTAAATAATGCTTTTACTGCGATTTTTTTTTAACTTCTAAACATCGCACAATTTCGAATTTTAACCGTCGAATAGGGAAAAAATGTTCTAATGCAGTATGTTTCAAAACTGTACTTCAATATATTATTCGTTATGGTTTTAAAAATAATTTTCAAGCATATATTTTTAAAAATCTGTCTATTGAATGCATTCCAATCAAAAAAGATTAAAATGCTCCCATTTCAATAAAAAATTTTACAATAATAAATTTCCCATATTTTAGCGTTTGTTTCCGATTGATATTCAACATCGCAAAAATAGGAATTCATAATTTTTTTTAACACAAATTTAATAGACATGAAATCAAACTATTCGCTTAAACCACTAAAACTATTAGAAAAAACGAAAACGACATAGGTGGCTATATCTTCGACTATTAACTCTTTATATGCGACTAATACGAAAGTAACACTAATGAATTTAAAAACTTTATTTGAATACATAATTGATATTTTTCGTATGAAATTCGTATGTATTTTTCGTATTTTTTGTATGAAAATTATTTTTGGTGTTGCTAGTTTACTATCTAAAATAATGTATTAGGGGAAGTTGGCCTAAAATGATCCCCTTAAGGGAAAAACTTGTGTAAAATAACATAACTGTTTAAATAAAACTTTGACCCTTTGCTATTACGTTTTACAATATATTTTGCATTATAAATATATTTTAATAATATTTTAAACCCAAATTGAGTGATGAAAAAAAAAAACAGATTTTTTAAAAAGTGTCGAAAGGATCATTTTACACTCAGTAAAGGGCAAAATGTTTCTTCATTTAAAAATAATTGTAAATGGCTTTTTTATCGGCAAAATAAAGAATATAAAAGTAATAATGGCAGTAAACAATTGTAATTCACATCTAAAAACATACTCCATTTAGTAAACGAAGTCATATTTCTGTACATGAAAGACTGTAATCTAAATAAATATGAAAGTTAGTGCCTACCTTATGAAAGATTAAAAAAAAAAAAAACAATTTTTCAAAGAAATCTATTCAGACGTGTAAGACTGCGATCTCCTGAATACCGCCATTGCTTCATCTTTACCTATCACAATTAGTTTATGTGATACCCTATAGAAAGCGCGACCTGTCTGGAAGTAAAAAAAAACATGTGGATCGTTTTGCCCGTTAGGATTATGTTAGGCCACCTTCCCCCAAATGTAAAAGATCTATTAGAATTTTTAACTTAAGAAAGAAAAAAAATATTATATATATCCGTTACATTCTATAACCCAAGGAACCCAGGTTGAATCCCCTAGTTGTATCAATTGTAAATTACACTCAACATCGGAAACGGCAGAAAAAAATATGCAGATGGGGTGATTATAGATTTGTTTCTATGAGTGGAGATGGGTTGTGATAAACAGACGCTTTATTGTAATAAAAACATTTGTATACTTTTAATAATAATTGGTTTTTTTTTTCTGTTAGTGTTTGAGTAGATTAAATACCTCTGCCAATATATATTTTGCTACTTGATTCATACTTTTTAAATAAATTTAATATTTTCCTAATATAAAATTAAATATACAAAACGTATGCAAAACGCATAACAAATAATTATTCAGCCTTTCGTTTACCAGAAATGTCTTTTAAAAAATAATGTTATTTTACAAGCTTTTTATTCTACGGGAAATTAATAAAGAAAAGAGGAAAGAGTGAAAACGAAAAAATGTCCCCCCCCCCACCCCCGAGATAATCGTTTTCTCTTTTTTATGATCATATTTTGCATTTATTACGCGTGATACAAATTTAATTTTTTTTTCAAAATATCTTGCATTATTGCCCATTAAAATATTTTTTATGTACTCTAAAATTTAAGCAATGTTTTATTAGATATGCCCTAAATATTAATAATATTATTGTTACAGTTTACAAAAAAGGAACTGTATCATTCATTTAAACTGAAATTATTGTGAAACTAATAAAAAAAAAGGTGAAATGCATAAAAAATAATTCTTCAAATAAGAAATTTTAATTGGAGACACTCTCAAAAAATATTCCGTATTTAACTTTCTAATCTAACATCAACTATATAAAAAGAAAAAATAATCATATGTCCTGCTCTTAAAACACGCAGATGTCTTAAAGACTTGCAAAAATATCGTTTGCCGATCGACGTCAGAATAAGGGACACACAACAGTGTAATTAATCATTGAATGTGAACTCCTTAGACAATTGACGTGTTATGAGACTGTATACTTTGTATGGATATAAAATTTAACAAAAACATGTACAGAATTCCACCAATACATATATTATAGAAATTTCCGTCTGAGAAAAGTACAATTTCTATTGGCGCGTTTAATTTTTCGTACGGTCAATGTTATTGCACTTGAATTGGGCGAATTTTGTCTCCGAAAGAAGCTTTAACGATTTGGATTACATCAAAACAGAATATTTAAGAGGATGGCAAAGGAAAATAGGTATGAAGAAATATTATTTTCCCTTTTATCGTTTTATTAAATTATAACGTTTTCAGTTAATTTCGTATGAGTATTTTACAAAAGCTATATATTTCATTAACGTAACTTTTATAAAAATAAAGTTTATTATATTTAATATTTACTTTGTTGAAAGAAATGACGGTATGGCAACGATTTTAATCAGACGATTACTGTTACTATTTCATTTTCTGAATAATTTTATAGTTATAAATTTCAAAATAGCTATATACTAATATTAAACAGTTATTTTTAATTATCACCTAATCTTGTAAAAAAATACTAATAATAATAATAATGAACCAATGTGTGGTTCCATTTTGTGTTGTGGTCTGAATTTTTATACTTTATTCACATTAAAAACTGGTTAAATATTTGATACTATATTCATCTTTATATAGTTTTATTGGGTCATGTAACCACGATTATCTGCATTTTAAATAGACTTTATACCTGATATTTTACACACTTTATTCTAAAACTTGTACGCTAGATTCTGTTAAATCTGCTTGTTCTATTTATGATGATATCAGAATGCAGCAGATTATTGTGGTTATTGCCCCATCCCCAAATATCGCACAAGATAGATCCTTCATCGGCGTCATATGATACATATCTATGCATCTAAAAATCTGCAGCAAAAGTTACAAAAAGGCATTTTGAGACATGACCTTTGGAAACATTGAAACATTTTGAGATTTTAACATATCTTCCCTTAATAAGCTTATATTATATGCTTTTATAATATTCTGAAATATTTTACTCATATTTCTTTAATAAAGTGAATCATTATTTTTTTACCTACAGAGTGCAAGCCTTAGATTTTACGAAAGAAAAAATATTCCAACGAAAGTCAAAATATTTTTAAGTTAAAAAATGATGAATTATTTTGAAAAGTAAAAGAAAATGCCATTTATATATTACCTGACTCTATATTCACAGCATCTAGTACTGGTTCAGGTACAGCATGTGGTTCGAATCGTAGCACTTTACACTACAAACTACTAAAAATAATAGCAACTACTGTAAATTCGCTACTTGTAGCAGCACGCTTCTTCCAACCACTGGCTATATTAATAATGGAAAGCCGGCGTAGCAACGTGACCTATTAAGCAGTTTACAATCAAATCTGTTCTTCACCAATATCTATCATGATCTAGCTAAATATGAAATTTCATGGAATACCTTAATTTAAGTGTTGAATTCGAGAAATAAACATATATGTGTAAAACACATTTCCCCCAAAATACTACAATCGTATTTAGGATACTCTAAAACATGAAAATCCACCAAAAACCTACATCGAAAAGTTTCATGAAACCAGTGCTTTCTTCTTAGTATTATTGAAGAAATTAAAGGGTTTATTTCGTATTTCTCTTCACATCCGATTTTTATATTAAATGATCAAAGTGTTTATACTTTATCACTGAAATAAATAACTGGAGATTATCAATAAATATATAAAACATGAAATGTATGGATTAGAAACTTTATCATATCTTTCCAACAATGATGAAGATCTATTTTTTTTTAATCTAAAATCATTTATTGTAGAGATGAAAAGATAATATAATAAAGAAAAGAATTATCAAATAATTTATCTATATATTTGTTCTTTTCGAAAATGAATAGACCGGGAAAACAAACGGACAATGTTTTATTTATTCTGTTTTATTTATTGACAGAAAAATATATTTTATATAGCTTAATAAGCAAAGCGGACTCGCATTCATAGTAAGAAGTACTAACAAAAATTAATTTTAGAAAAGAAATAATATGCCATTTATATTTTATTAAAAATAATTTCTACATTTATAGCTTATTAAAAAAATTAAATATGATACAGGTTTTCTTTTAACCCTTAAATGCATAATGTATCAAATTTGCATCACTTTTTATTAAACTTTTAATAAATAAATCAAGTTCTTCACAATCGCTATATTTATATAGAAATATTAATCCTGTAAAAATCACATAAATATGCTACTAAATAAAGTTAAAAATATATCTTAGAATTTCTGGTACTTAATCCTTAATATATGTATTAAAAAAAAACACAATTTTAAAAGAAAAGAACACGTATTTAAGGGTTAATAGCAATAAACACCATATTTGGTAGTCCCCTTGTCAGTAGAAAATGATACCGTTACTCATTGATGTTGTGAGAAATTTTAAAATGTTCAGGACTTGTTTGTTGTTGTAGAATATATAATTGCATATTTTGTAATTTGCCAATTTTAACCAACTTGGGCTACCCGAATTAAATTTGGCTGATATGCTGCCTTGTGTACAGAATCCAGGGCTTGCAGCGTTTCTAAAATTTTCTGCCTTGAGTACAAAAATTTTACAACAAAAATCTTTGTTGTAGATTTCTAACGCAGCTGTTGAACGAATCTACTACAAAGATTATTGATTTAAAATTACGGTAGCAAATACAGAAAGTTTTAGAGACGCTGCGGGCACCGCGTAGAGTAAATGTTTTTATTAAAGGAAAACTGTAATGCTTTTTTCTGCATTTAGTATATTTCTTTAGATTTTCCACCAACTACACGGAAAATCGTTTTTGGAACTTTCATATTACCCGCACGCCGAATATTTTACTATCTATACTAACCTTCGTGTTTCTGATAATTCGTGGTTCTGTCAGTGTTCAAGTTCGATTACATATTCTTTGATATAATTCACAATTCCGCTCAAAACTTGAAACGTTCCAAAAATATAAAATTAATAGAAAAGAAGAATGTTCAGAAGGTGGGACAAACCCATACCCCTCTATTCATCGAACAGCCATGGTATTACGAAGTTACATAGACCCCACGAAGAAAAGCAAAGTAATAGGTACTTAAAACGTATGCTGAACGTATATTTCAAATTTCAAATTTCTAAAAAGCTAATATGAAAAAAAGCCTTTCACCAGCAGAATTAAAAGTATGAACTCTACAACATATTTTAAAATCACGAAAATCGGTGTGCACCATAATTGGTGGTCCTCTTGTCAGTTGAAAATGATACTGTTGCCACAATTGCCAATTGATTGCCCAAGCTTGGTAAAGATCCTTCTTCAGATAACCAAAAATGTGTGCACTTTTCCGTAAATCGGACAAAGTGTGAACTAATTCCTTTGAGCCTTTGTATATAGATTGGTAATATGCGAGATTAAGAAACAACTTGCTTATTTAATTTGGACATTTCTTTCAATAAATTTTAAAAGTTCACTACATAATTAATATTAGTGATCTAGTTTTCAATTAAAGATTATCTCCCATTTTCTATACTTGGGCAAAAAGCGGGTTGGATCCCCTAGAATTCTAAGTGGTTAAAACTGATAAATAAATATATATAAGATACATTTATTGAGAAGTTATTATAAAAAATCTCCAGTTTTATTAAACTTTATCAGTTTAGGTTAACTTGTCATAGAATATCAGAGCGAATTATTACGTTTCCGTAATGTATATGTTACGGCCAAAACCCGAAGTTTGGCCAATTCGCGAAGTGGCCGGCCAGTTCGCGAATTGGCCAAGATTCCTGGCCAAAACCGGAAGTACGTGAAATGAACAATGCATTTCGGGTTTTGGCCGGCCAATTCGCGAAGTGGCCGGGAATCCTTGGCCAATATACGAAATGGGGATCCAAGGCTGTCCGATAGGGGACACTCACGTGCACACGTGATAGGAAAGGAAGTTCCAAGCTGTGACGATTATACTTTTTAGAAATTTATGACAGATGTTCTCTGATGAAGAATTTCCCGCTTCTGTAACTTATTCTGATACAGTGAATTCATTGTGACGATTATATTCCGATCTGTTGAAAAATTAATTTCCTGCCTCTGTGACTCAGGATTTATTGTGATTATTGTATTATTCGTATTAGTATAGTATTTTATATAAATATTGTAAAAGGCTATTCTATATTTTTTTGGAATACAATTTCTTATGATTCATATAAAAAATATTATTTGTCCAAAATCATTATTTATTACGAAAAACTAGTTTAAAAGTGTAATTTTTTCTATTATTATTAATCTGACGTTAAGCCAAAGTATTTGTACGGAGGAATTTTAAAACATTATTATTCGTCTGGATTTTCATATTTATGTTTTTTTTTCACTTTGATTACACTAAAAAGAGAAGTAGTTAATAATTTTCATAACGTCAAAGTCCCCTCAAAGGGTCAAAGTCCCCTTAGCCCCTCGTTAAAGACAGTTTTTAGTTATGTTTTCCTTTTTATGTTCATGTGTTTAAAAATTATCTTAAACGTAGGATACAGGGGGCAAAACCCCCACCCTGATTAGGAAAAATAGTGAACTCTTTCAATTCTTCATTTTAATATGTGTTGTTATATTTCTGTATTTATGCTGATGTACTTAAAAATTGTTTTGCACGTAGAGTTCTGATTAAAGAAAAAATAATACATTTTGTTTATTTCGTGTTTATATTGTCTATTTAACAGAAGAAAACGTGTCGGTTGTGCCAATCACAAAATATATCTCATAGATGTTAATAATTCAAAAGTCGTATTTTTTAAATTATGTATATTTTCAAAACAAAAAATGAGAACAATTTTGCATTGATAAATGAGACATTTTGTATAAACTTGTTTTTCGGGATCTCCGATCTCTAAAACGTGTAAATCCGTCGGAAACTGAAAGTTGAAATTTTTTTTTGATTACTATAATTTTTCTATTATAGATAGAAGAAAGTAAAAATTAGATTAGAGTTACATCTGTTTGAAAATCTTGCGCCTTCCTGATATTGTTCTGCGGACTCCCATGTTAACAAATAAATATATCCAGTGTTTTGTATATGTAAAATTAGTTTCATGATAAATATCTAATACATAAAACCAACATAAAGAAAAGCACAATCACATTTAATTTCGATCATATGCGTTGGCCTTGCTATATTTCCTTCTCCTTTTTTCCTTACTAAAAAAAGTTTTCTTATAAAGTCTGGAAATATTTTAAACGTAAATTTACATTGTTTATTCTGCTATTTACGTTGCTTTATAAACGTCGCATAATCATCCTATCGCAAGAGGTTTTTTTTTTAATTATATTGGTCACTTTGTGCACATATATCGTTAATAAGGTAATCACTGTAATGGAGTCACTTACAAAACGGGACCTTGTGCAATTAGCACTTATAATTTGTTAATGCGGAAATCACTGTAACGTGGTTTCCTGAAAAATGAGGCTCCTTGCGCGTTGCGGCTCATGAACCGTTAAAATAAGGATAATTATAACGGACACCTTTTATATATAATAGGCATTCTGGGCTTCGCGCCTATTAACCTTTTAAATTGTGATCAGTATAATAGGGTCCCTTAATTTAATGGGACTTTTTGTGCTTCGCCACCATTAAGAGGCTACTTCAATCACGGAAGAACACCCGCTCGCTAATTTTAATCCTATGGGAGATTTTTTTTATTTTTCTCTTTTATATATCAATATTCTTAAAAGTCTCTAAAATGTAAACAGGAAATTTTTCTTTTGAAAGTGTTTCAATTAAAGAAATGCAATTTCCTTTATAATTAACGAAATGATTTAAAAATTACTAAAATTAAATATTCTTACATATTTTCAATGTAAAGGTTCGTAAAAATTTGTATTTGTTTTATTTTACGCGTTTAAGCTAACGCATATAGTCATTTTCCAATATTACTCAATTGCGATACCAGGTAGGGGAGATGTGGGATGAATGGGACAAGGGATGGATGGGACGTTCTCAATATTTCAGGCAATAACCCTTTTTTTTAGTTGCTTCGTATCCTCATAGATTTCACTCGCATAGTGTGCTTCAGAACCAAAAGTAAGAGCACATGGCTGTTTTCAGTTTTCTTCAAATTTGCATTTCCTGAAAACTCTGCTTAAAAGTAATTTTATTTATATTTGAACTTACTTAAATATCTTATGCAATATAAACAATTAAGATGTGTTGTAGTTTTTTATTTCAGAGCTCAATATTGGTAATTAAAATAAATGCATATTAGCCATTGTGAAAAAATAATTTTTTAGACAAAATGGCTGACAATTGAATATATGCATCATGGGGATGATTGGGACATTTCAAATGGGATGAATGGAACTGTCTCACCATCCCTAGAGGATGCTGAAAAATATATTTATTATCTAAATAATATTATATAGGATGATAAATTAATAATTTATGGTAATTATTCTTTTAACAATTCATCATCATTTTAGCCATTGTCTTCAGCCATTGAATGCTTCCGTTTATGGGCCTTTTAAGGTAAAGTTGAGATGAGTCCAAGATGATTGGCTAACAAATAATCCTGGAGATCATATTACAATTTATAATCCCTCAGCTATTGCCAAGGAGGCATTTTTGTCAGCTTTTAGTTCTTAACATTGAATACGGGGAGGAAAATGTTTGTGTCCCATTCATCCCTGCTGTGGGGATGATTGGGACATAGAAGAACTTCTTTTTAAATTTCATTTATATTTCTGTATAATAATAATCTTGAATAAATATTGTGCATAAGATGTAGTCAAACACTTAATGAATGAAATGTGATACATAATATTGATAATAACTTAAACAAAATATTTAAAATAACGATTTTTGTGAAAATGTACCATTCATCCCCCATTTCCCCTATCCCATAAATTTGCTAACATTTCAAAAATTCTTAAAAAGTGAAGGAATTGGCTATGTAAATGCGGTTTGTGATAAACTTATGCTCATGCAGAGGGATTTTTTTGTGGTACAGAAAATAAAATTAGTGAAAATGTTTGTCAATAGAGAGCTTTCACGCATCTCAATTACAGGATTGACTTTTGGTTACGGGGTTACGCAAAGTCTCGAGTGTACCCCAGTAGTCTTCCTTAGAAGAGTTAAAGGATGTCATGCGCCACGAAATATCCTCCATGCATCCCCATATGCTAGATGCCCCAGTTAAGGGTGCGTTCTCACACGCTTGGAAAGTGTAATTCCTTGTGCTGGCGAACACGTAGAACAAATTACTGCTATAAGGTTTTAAATATTTGCATGTAAATAATTCATTTTCCAGGAAATTTTGTCATTTGAATGTTGAAGTGCCCTCTATTGACAAACATTTTCACTATTTTTTTTCTTTTACAAAAAAATCCCCCCCCCCCCTACATGAGAATATTTTTCGCCCCAACCGCATTCAAATAAACCAATTCCTTCACATTTTATGAATTTTTGAAAAGTTAACAAATTTATGATACACCCAGTATATGTCATAATATTTATTTATATTCAGTTAACTAAAGGTGTTAAATCTGTTTCTCAAAAGAAAATAATTTTCCTTGTAAGACATTCTGACACATTTAAAAACTCATTTTTAAATGTAAAAACATAACACTGAAAGGCATGACTGTTAACCCTTTGATTACGGGTTTGAGACACTGCACGTCCTAGCGACTATTTTTATCCTATTCGCACCACTTTCTGAAAAAAAAACCAGACCATAGACTTATATTATGATAGTTTCAAGAGAAATGTACCACCAAGAATTTATTTTGTCAATTGTGGTACGATATTTACTATAAAAATTGTCGCCAGTCCCGTAATCAAAAGTTTAAAGTGATTTGGAATCGAATATACGTATTTTTTTCTATTACATCTTGCGTTATAATCGATTATTGTTTTAATCAGACTATCATGCTTTGAAATTCGGCTCAAAACATTAACTTTGACAGCATTTATGACAGAAATGCTTTTATCAAAAAATTGAAAAAAAAAATATTCGATATCATAGTTTGTGAATAAGAGCACCTGTCAATCTCGTGCGTTTACAAACAAAATAATCAGGAATGTGCCAGTAGTAGCCAGGTTGGTTTTGAGAGCAGCCTTAAAAACGTGTTTTTAAATTTAATGTAAAGAGTTTCTTCTTTTTTTAAACTCCATAACTTAAAACGGCATTTTTAAACGTTTCAAATGAAAAAAATTGTAAATAGTCTTAATATTTTTACCTTAAAAATTTTTTACTTCAGTGATACATTTAGCAAAAGAGCATGCCGTAGTACTGGTCCATAAATATTTAGGAAATTGCCAGATAAAATGATTCCTCAGTAAACATTAGCCTTATATCCTGACTTAAATTAAACTGATTAAACTGACGTCTCCTGATTAATTATACTGACTTATTATGATATAAATTTAACGATATAAATTCCCTCTAAATTAGAGAAGATTATTTACCAATAGAACTGCTGATTCTCAGGATCATATTTAAGTCTTACTTAAGAATTTTGTGGAATAGAAGATTTTGATTTATAGATATGATGTTTTGCGAATACATTATACCATTTTGCAATAGAATAAACAGGACTAAAATAACCCATATTATCCGAGTGGCAGGATTTCCTGCTAGTGATGCCCTTCAGGTGTTTTTAACACTTTCCAACATGGTTGAAAAGTGTCTATGACCCTGGTTTGTCTGGCCGTCTGTCTGTGTGTCCGTCTGTCCGTGCTCGGACTTGCGTAAATATACTTGGATCACAATGTAATTGATATATGTTATTGAAGTTCACCATGGCATGTTCGGTAATAAAACTGAAGTGTGTAGCATTGAGGGTTAGTTTACAGGGACACTCAAAAATATTCCGTTACGTTGCGGCCAATGCTGAAAATATTTATTCGCTGTAATTTAATGGCGTGACACTACTTGAACTATCATAAAGTCTCATTGAATTGGACGACAACGTGGTATCTATAGATTATGGAATGGTTAGAAATTATAGTTCGTTTACAGGAACACTCAAAAGTATTCTGTTACATTACAGTCAATGGGAGAAATGGTTTTTAATGCATTTTAATAATGTTACACTGTTTCAAACATAATCAAATGATATACTTCGCTGAGGTGCTAGGCAACATGTTTTCTATGGAGTATCGAGTATGTAGCAATTATAGTTCGTTTACAGAGACGCACAAAAGAATTTCATTATATTTTGTTCTATGGGGAAAAGTGTGTGCAGTGTATTTTATTGACGTTTAACTTTTTCAACTATAATGAAATTGATAGACATTACTAAAGTGTACAAGATGTTTTCTATAAATTATTGAGTACGTAGAAATTATCGTTTTTTTCACAGAGACACACAAAATAGTTCGGTTACAGGACTGATTATGAGCCATAATTGCTGGATGTGCGTTTTTAGCTGTGATATGCATTTTGAAACTAACTTATTTGCTGTGCATTGCCAGGTGTATAGATTATGTACAGAACTATACGAAAGAATTGCACACATTACCGTCTATGGACAGCCACTGCTGACAATAAATTTTCCACCGATGTCCATTCGGTCGATGGATTCAGATTTGTACGGTGTGTTACAATAAAACTTGTGAAACTAAAACATGTCTATAACAGAATTCTTCTCAACCGGAAAAAAGTTTCGACGAAAAAGAATATTCAATTATAACTGCTAAGACGGGGAACTGTCTAAAATGGAGGTTTATTCCAGCCCTTTTCGACTAATTCTTTGCAGGTCTTACTGCAGGGGCGTCATTTCAAGAGTTTCTTGCGAAGGGGGGGGATGGGCCATTTCTTTGAGGGACACGGCTTGAAATAGCGCGCGGGGTTGCGCAAATTGCACACAAAATAAGAAAATCCCGTACAATAAAAAGGTCTGTGCGGGGTTTGCCGCCTCTTCACTTCTTTCACAGACAGGGCTTTTTTTTTTAAATTTTCGTGGAGGTCCGCTATTTTCATTTATTTATTTTTGCGAAATTATGCAAAATTATCTAATTTGTAAATCGATTGTGGTAAAGAAGTAGCTAGTTTTGCCAATTGGACTTAGAAAAAAAAATAGCTAATTAGACAAATTGTTAGCGGCAAAAATCACTAATTTTCTCAAACTGCCATTGCAAAATATTGAGAATTTCCCCGAAGATCGCGGAAACAAATAGCGTTTTCAGAAAATCGGTCTTTGAAAGAAAATCGCAGATTACAACTTTCATTCGCAGAAAAAAGTCAAATTTTGTCCATCGGTAGTGAAAAATAATTTCAAACTTCGTCAAACAATTTTTAAAAAAATAGTGAATTGTGTATAACTATCACGGAAGAAAATCACGAATATTGTCCAATGGTTCCGCAAGAAATCATGAATTTAGTTAAACAATCGCACAAAAAAAAGAAATCGAGAATTTCAACAAACGATTGCACAAAATAATCGCAAATTTTGTCAGTCAGTTTCGAAAAAACAAATCCCGAATTTCAACAAACGGTCGTAGAAAAGAATCTTGAATTTTGTCGAAAGGTAGCAGAAAACAAATAGCAAATTTCGTAAATAAGTCGCAAAAAGAAAAAAAATTGAGTTTCGAAAGAAGGTCGCGGAAAAAAATCAATTTCTTCAATCGGTCGCAGAAAAAATCGCGAATTTCGGAAAATGTTCGCGGAAAACAAATCGTGAAATTCAACTGGTCATGAGGTAATCAACACTACAAACATTACAAATATGTCACTAAAATACAATAGTTACAAATATTGTGATCCATGGGAATAAGAAAATTTTCATTAATGATTTTCTGTCAATAAAAATTTTTCTTAATCATTTTCTGCTTTCCTCTTTAGACTATGATCTAAATTTCATACAATTCAGAAATCTGCAAAATCCTTGGTTTCAGGTAAAGTCCTACATTGGATTGGGCAAACCGATTTTACCCGAAACTGACACGATCCGTTCGCCGGTACGGATCGAGCTGGGTTCACGCTCATTTTTTCACCGCGGGCCAGGTTGACTTTAAAAGTTTGACTACGGTCGGGACATATACGTCCCAGTTGGCTATTTTTATTCTATTAGTACCACCTTTTGAAAAATAATGTCTGCCATATATTTATAGTAGGATGATTTCAAGAGAAGTCTGTCAAAAACATTGTTTTATGGAAAATTGGGGTACTATTGCATATAAAAATAGTCGTAGATTCTGACCCGTAATCAAAAGGTTAGTTATTTTATGTTCAAGGTGGGTTTTCACTATTTTGTATCGGGTCCGTGTTGAACCGATTTTTGAAAGAAATTCTGAATATTTTTCAGACAAAAAAAAATTATATATTTGAACATTAATGAGCATATATGTAATCATTTTTTAACATAAGCGATAAAATTATAGACTACTTTTCCATAAATTTACTTAAATATAGATTTAGTTTCTTTCACTTCGGGTTGGTGTAGAATTATTTCGGATTTGGATTGAAGCCTGTCGGATTCGGGTCTGGTACAACCCGATCCACGCAGGACTCAAGTGTCAGATGTGGATATTATTAAGAGTGTACTGTATATAATATGTTTTAATAAAGCAATTAATTTGATACTATTGTAATGATTGCAGTAAATGTAATGTGACACACTGAGAGAAATGACACTTTCAAATCTGAGTAAATCGATGTTTTCATTTTGTTATGAAACTTTTTGTTTCAAATAGGACGACCCAATGCTTTCAATTCTGAAATACCAGAAATACTCTGAATATTGAAACATGGACATAATCAAAACGGAGCACATAGAGGTCAGTTCATATTCATTTTTGAAACATGAACATACTCAAAAATGATCAGGGTCAGTTCAAACTCATTTTTGAAACATTGAAATAGTCAAAAATGAGCACATAGAAGTCAGTTCATACTCATTTATGAAACATGGACAAACTGAAATATGAGCACATGGTGTTTTATACTTGAGAGTGTGCATGTTTTCAGAAATGAGTACGTGCATGTTTCAAACTTGAGTAATTTTGATTTGGAGCCATTTTGACTATGTGACATACTCATATTTAAGTATTTTAGCGCAATTTAGAAAATGTCGTTTTTAGAGTGCACAAGTAATGCAAAGTGGAAAAATCAGATATTTAAGAACGTTAATTAAACGACTACTACCTCCCCCCCCCTACAAAAAAAAAAGAAAAAGAAAAATCTCCCTAAATTTAGGGCTAAAAGGGAAAAATCACTTCTAAAATTCTAGCCCTGAGAGAACGAGTTTTCTTTTGACCATGTTATTTTTTTTATCTGAGAAGCAATTGATAGGGTTTTTTCTCACATATATTTTTAAAATTATCCAAAATACTCATCAATGATAAATGTTCAATTTTGAGAATGTTGGACTAGCAAAACTTTAGAAAACATTTGATATTTATTAGTTTCTGTGCTTAAAGTGCTTATGTTTTTATTGTAATCAAATCCCCCAAGTTATTTTAGCTTTTGAGTAATTTTTGAAAACATTTTTTGTCTGACCTGTGATGACGGATAATTGTTTCTGAGATCTCAAATTTCTTGAGGGGGGACCCCCAGACCCCCTTAAATGGCGCTACTGAGAGCAATACTTGCATAGATGCGTTTTTTCATATTACTTTCATCCTTAAAAAACACAATACTTTCTCCAAAAATTAAAATGTTTTAATTTGTGAGAAAAGATAAAATGAGGTATATTTTATTTATTAATTTTAGCAATTTATAGGTAGTTTATCACTAAAAATAAAAAGAGAAATAGCTAATTTAGGGAATCAAGTGCCTATCATCCCCAATTCATCCCTATTTCAAATGATACCGAATGATGTAGAAAAAGATGAAGATTTACAAACAGCAGGAGTTTATAGGATTAAAGGCTTAAATAGAGAAAATAAAAAACAATATTTATGTAGGTATGATGAAAAGGAAGATTGATGAAAGATTTAAAGAACATGTCCGTGATCTGAAATACAACAACCAAACAACAGCTCTTGCGAGAGCTAATATGACGACCCAAGTGAAAATAAATTCAATTACAACAGAAAAAATCGTAAATTAGGACAGTCTCCACAATATATTAATGAGAGAATCAATTGAAATTAACTTAGTAAGAGGAAATATATGTAATGCTATGATTCAATGCAACCATAGACAACAGTTGGCGAAGAATGCTAGAAGAGAGAGAAAGATTGAGGGAAAATAGGGGAAAGTAGAGAAGAGCTTTATGATCTGGTACCAAGACTAAAGAAATTAAAATCAAGATCATTCGAACTCAGGAAACCTCAGGAAAGAGGCGAAATCGTTTTTCGAAGAGTCAGCGTAGTGTAGATGTATCTATATACCGGCGATGAAGTTTACAATTTTTTTAGAAAAGTAAAGACACAAGAAACATGAAATGCAAATTTAAGAAGGCTAGAATAAGAATTGTTAAAGAATCTGTGTAAGAAATTGGTAATATACTTTTTAAGACGTCAGACTGTAGCTATATGTGATTTTAAAGTAAATAACTAAATATGTTTTTAATGATTACTGATAATTTATGTATTTTACTAACAATATAAAAGAATTTTAAGAGAAAGTGTTGTGTTTTTTAAATACAAAAGTAATATTAAAGACGCATTTTTATTAGTTGCTCTCCAAAATTAACGCTAATGCCTGATGTCTGGTACACTGAAATAAAATTTGATTAGGGTTAATTCTAATATATATGCAAGATGTGGCATATAATTTATATCCTCGACATGCTGATGCTTTGTACATACTTCTTTTTTATACTGTTTTATTTCCTTTTTAACTTTTCATATATGGAAAAGAAATGCTTCTTCATCATTTTGATTTTAATATTTTTATATACCTTTACAAAAATATTACATGTAAGTGAAGATTAGTTTTCTAATTACTTAATTATATTTTGTCAAGAAAAAGGGATTAATATAATGTTACACAGAAAAGTTCATTTATACTTTCCTTTATTTTCAGTCTCCAAAAAATGAAAAACTCTCGAACTTAATTTCACGTTTCAGTAACCTTAATATATTACCTCTTATTAGCACTGAACCACGGATAACATAAGAGTTCAAAACAGTGAAAAAGTTTAATACTTAAAACTTTTTTGAGAGAAAAAAAATATTAATTTATTTATATTTTTACTTTGTAATAGTTATATTAGTTATTATACATAGGTGGTAACTGGAGTTGAAAATATTATGTTTTAATAAACTTCTTTTAACTATTGTGTAAATGTGTAATTTAATGTCTGTAAATTGGTGATGTGTTTAATTATTTATTTATTACATAAAATTACATTATTACACTTTATAGTAATATGTATGTAAATCATTACATTTATTTCAGATATAGCATATAATGAATACATTAAAGTTGATTTTAATAATTATATTTGTTCCTAAATTTTAACTCTAAATTGAAAAGTCGTTCAACAGAAACAAAAAGAAATCTGACCGCAAAACGTACATATATACCAGGGCTTATACTAGATTTGAGCAGGTGTGATTAGAGTTGAAATACACGATTGAATGAGAAAATGATAATCCGTTCCACATCATATTAAAATTCATTTTATACTTGTACACATTATAACAGATTTAAAAAAAATCTCACAATATAATAAAACTTTTTTAAAAGATCGAATAAAAAAATAATGCCCTCATTATCAGAAAATGTTTACGAACAAATTTGGTTAACATTAATTAATATACCGTAATATTCACGTAAAAGTAGACCCCGAAATTCCAGATAAATTTTTTCCCTTCCGTTTGAATACAAGTACTTTTGAATAGTTTTCTTTGCCATATTTAATTGATTATTTCGTTTTAATTTTTGCGATTAAATAAGGCAAATATTACTATAAGGAAACATTGGTATTCAAACGGAAAGACATGTTGTTTCTCTCGAATTTTAGTATCAACTTATACAAATGTACATATACAGATGTATATATACAGGGTGTCCGAAAAGTCTGGAAACGGTCAAATAATTCGAGAAATATACATCCGATTGAAAACCAGTTAAATGCATGTTCAATATTTTTGAAAAATCTATTTAGGGATATGAAAGTTACCACCCCAACTTTGCCCACTGGGGGGAAAGGGGGGCAACTTTGAAATCTTTAATGATGACCCCCATTTTTTATTGCATATTCGGATTCTACGAGAAAAAATACGCAACTTTTGTATTGAACATTTTCTTCGAATTACTGTAGATGGCACTGTAATCGAGTGCAATGCTGTGAGAATCGTTACCATTGCAACGTCTGGAAACGCTCAAATAACTCGAGAAATATACATCGTATTGAAAAACGGAAAAATGCATGTTCAATAGTTTTGAAAAATCTATTTAGGGATATCAAAGTTGCCATTTTTCTAAAATATTAAACACGTATTTTTCTGTTTTTCAATCTGATGTATATTTCTCGAGTGATTGGAGCATTTCCAGACCTTGCAATGGTAACGATTCTCACAGCATTGCACTCGATTACAGTGCCATCTACAATAATTCGAAGAAAATGTTCAATACAAAAGTTACGTATTTTTTCTCGTAGAATCCGAATCTGCAACAAAAAATGGTGGTCATCATTTGAGATTTCAAAGTTGTCCCCCTTTCCGCTCAGGGAGGCAAAATTGGGGGGAGGCAACATTCATATCCCTAAATAGATTTTTCAAAAACATTGAACATGTATTTTGCCGTTTTTCAACCCGATGTATTTTTATCGAGTTATTTGACCGTTTCCAGACTTTTCGGACACCCTGTATATATATTACTTTTAAAGTACCATTATCTGAAGGCAACGTATTTGGATGCATCACTTTCTTCTTGTACAGTTATACCTACTTACAATCCTTTCATGCAGAACCTGACTAATGCAGGGGAATAAGATGCACTTGCCGCCCACCATAAATGCAATGAGGATTTTCACTAAAAGGGAGCTAAAAGTTGAAAATTGGCCATAAGTAACCAAAATTCTCACTTTTTCAAAGATTTAAGGTTGGGCGGATTAACCTTCCCAAATAAAAACGAATTACATCATCAGTAAGATACTGGTTACAATTTTATTGTAACAAAGTTGTAGTCCATTGTTTTCAAAAGGAGATCATTACACTGTTAAAAAAAAAAAATTCGACGTTTCACCAAAAAACTGGTGAAAAGTAGCTGAAATTTAGCTGCAACTAAGATCTTGGTGATAAGTTTCACCATTTTTATGGTGCTTTTGAAAATACCACTATATTGGTGAAACGTTGAACTAATTTAATGGTGAAAGGTTGAACCACAATTCATGACTTTTTCAAATCCAATTTAATGGTGAAAGGTTGAACCATAATTCAGGGTTTTTTCTAATCCAATTTTACGGCAAGAAGTTGATCCATGATTCAGGGTTTTATCTAATCTAATCTAATGGTAAAAGGTTGAACCATGATTCGGGATTTTTTTCTAATCCATTTTATGGTGAATCGTTGAACCATGATCCAGGTTTTTCTCTAAACTTATTTTATGGAGAAAGGTTATACCAGATTGAGCTATGATTTTGGTGTTTAATTTATCATTTTATGATGCAGTTAATGAACCAAGATTCAGATTCTGTGAAATCATATTGCTCTAGAGAAGCTTACAATTTTCTTATTAACATTAAACTGAAAATTATTATTAAAGTTTTAGTTTTTAATTATCGTCTTTGAAATATATTTAAAAAATATTTAAACAGCTGGTTAAAATTTAATTACACAAAATAATTGCATTTTTTTCACCAATGCTATTACCATTCTGCACTTGTAATTTATAAAACATTTCTCCACACTTTTTAATTAGTTACTTATAATTATTTTAGTATTTGTTTATTCACAAACATTCATAATAAAATATAATTTTGTAAAATAATTTTCTTAGAGTTAAATACATACCTTGTTTTTATTATCTTTTAATTTAAAATCTAGGAAATAAAATGTAGTTTTACTCAACATTACTTACATCAAATTTCTTTAAACAATGTAAATTTTTGCACAGAAATGTATAAATAAAAGTATACAAGCTTTGAGAAAAGTTTTTTCCATATTGCACTTGTAACATCTTTTATAATCTGTAAATAGACTTGAAATATTTTTCTAAAGTTATTGTGAATTTCTTCTATTTCTATAGATGCTAAAAATTTGATATTATAGTTGTAGAATTTTTACTTTCTTTTCATAAGATAAAAAAAAAAAAGTAATATTTTAATAATAGAGCCGTACCAAGTAATCGATACTCAGCCAATATCGAGTAGTTGTAAGAATTTCGGTTTTTAAGCATATTTGTCGACAAATAAATTTATAACTGATCTGTAAAAAGTGATTTGAATATATGTATAATATATGCAATACTTGGTACTTAAAGGGATTTTTAAATCTGTAAGAAAATACTATGATTTTGAATAAAGAAGCAGTGTGTAGAAACAGAAAATACAATAAATGCAATTAAAAAAAAATAATTAACTTTGTTATATTGTAAATTATAGTGCAAAAACACTTATATTGTTCTACATTTTCAGGAGATGCATTCCTTTTATTATTGTAAATTTAGCGAGCTTCCGAAAAAAAATGTATTTGCTGCGATAAATCTTGGTCGCTTAGCTTAGCGATTCATCCTCGGGGGTTACTATAACACAAAAGTACCCAATTTTTTAATCAAAAGAAAATAAGGTACTTTTAGAAAACATGAATATTCGAGGAATTGTTACAACATGCAAAAACCAGTTTTTATAGACAGATTTCACTTATCAAATGAGTAATGTTGGGTTAAAGAATGTTTTAATTTCATATATATTGGTTGATTGAACTTTTTCTATATATATTTTTTAAAACAATGCTATTGTTTAAAATTTTGGAATTTAAGAAAATTGTCTTTAAAAAGTGCACAATAAATGAAATTTCAAAAAATATCATTATATGATCAAGATGCATGTTTATGAACATATATATAGATACACACACACAGAGAGAAGTGTTACTCCTAGGCACACTTCATGTTCACATCAGCAATTCTTTCTTGCACACAATTACTTGGTACTCCACTATTTAGTAATTAGTAAAAAATATTCCTATAAATTATTTATAAAAAAGATGCAATGGTTACACATATGGAAATTATATATATTTTCACTCTTTTAGGTTTTATACTTTTAATAGAATTTTCAAAACTTTTAGGCAGTAAAATTCACATGTACTGCCCAAAACCTCAATTCTGAAAAATTATTATTACTTATTAATTTATTTAAAAATTAGCATTAAATAAAAACTTAACTTTCCAGATATTGCTGGTTTAATTTCCTAGAAATCCATGTATTATACATATATAATTTTCCTTTTTACTGTTAGGTTGAACATTATTTAAAAAACTATATCTCTATAGCATGCACCTCAATTACACAAGATAAACTCGCAACAATAAAAATTGTTTTTTTTTTTTAAATACACAGCAGTGCTGACACAGGAGATTATTTTACTTGTTATATTATTTCTATTCAGTATTTTTAAACAATAATAATCTGTGACAAAGATTTTTTTTAATAGCGGTTAAAAATAGTCGCCAATGGCAGGTCTACAATAGCTAAAAGAAAAATGGTCATTGACACAATAAAATAGCAAAAAAATTCGGTTGGGTTGCAGTATGCTGCTCCATTTATTGAAAATTACAAATTATATATTTATTAAAAAATATATAAATATCATATTAATATTAACCAATGTAATTACAGTACAGTTTCATGAGAATGCAGCATTCTGTCTACCAAAAAGTCTTGTAAAATGGTCATCAAACAGTCGGGTAAAATGGTCATCCAAAAGTCGAGTAAAATGCTCATCCAACAGCCGGGTTAAATGGAATAGCCCCAAGCATCTGATTAATTTCTCCACCTGTTTTAATAATAAAAGGGTGAAATTATTAAGTTATAAAATTGTTATTTTTGCAGAAAACACAATTTTACTTAAATATATGCAACAAATTATAGTTGAACAATGAGAAATTTTCCCGTTTTCTGATTTTACTTTATATAATAAAAAAAAATAAGAACAGTAGATTTGTTTTCTTATTTTGAGCTGTAATTATTTAGAGTTTAATATAGGAAAAAGAGATTTGTTGCTTTTTGGCTAATTGCCGCCAATAACTGTTAGCCAAATAAAAATAGCTTTAGCCAAGAAAAAAAAAACTTTTATTTATACATAATTTCTATATAAATGAGTATTATTTTTAATTATACAATATACAAACAATACACTACTCTGCAAGATTGATCCTCTGGAGATTTGGCGATACATCACACATTAAATGCTTTTTTAAATGAGATTTTTTTCAAAGTTCCCCTTCCAAATTAATCATAATTAAGTTACTTAAATTTTTGATTGTCAGTCTATTTCTTGTCAGTTTTTGTTGTATTCATGAGACTCAATCCCCTTTCACAATCTGCCGTAGACTAAAGGTGAAAATAAGTACTAGCCAGTCGCCACTCGTCGACTAAACTTGAAAAATTGGCGACTAAAAATATGGAAAGAACCGGCCAAAAGCATAATTTTCAGATTTCTTTTTTTCCCCCTAAAATTCACAATTTTTACGCTCTCGATCGACGAAATTCAGTATTTTCCTGCGCCCATTCGGCGATATTCACGATTTTTACACGCCTCTTCGACGAAGTTCGTGATTTTTTACATGCCTCGTCGACGAAGTTCATGATTTTTTACGTGCCTCTTCGACGAAGTTCATGATTTTTTTTATGTGCCTCTTCGACGAAGTTCATGATTTTTACGTGCCTCTTCGACGAAGTTCATAATTTTTACGTCCCTGATCGACAAAATTCAGGATTTTTACGCGCTCGTTCGAAAAAAACCCATTACTTTTACGCGTCTGATTCGAAAAAATTCATAATTTTTACTCACCCTATCGACGAAATTCATGATTATTATACTCCCGTTCGACGAAATTCATGATTATTATACTTCCGATCGACAAAATTCATTATTTGTATGCACCCGATCGACGGAATTTAGGACTTTTACACTCCTGAATGACGAAAGTCATGATTTTTATGCACCCGATTGACAAGATTTAAGGTCAACAAGGTCAAGATTTTTCCGCGTCCGATCAACGGAATTCATGATTTTTACGCTCCCGTTCGACGAAATTCATGATTTTACACTCGAGAATGACGAAATTAATTATTTTTATGCGCCCGTTTGATGAAATTCGTGATTTTTGCGCTCCCAAATTACGAAATTCAGGATTTTTACGCACCTATTCAACAAAATTCATGATTTTTACGTGCCTGTTCGACGAAATTTGTATTTTTTTTACGCGGCCGTTCGACGAAATTCATGATTTTTACACTCATGAATAATGAAATCAATAATTTTTTACGCACCCGTTCGATGAAATTCATAATTTTGTCCTTTTGTTTGTATAGTACAGAAAATAATTCACATAATACAAAATTGGAACTCTTATAGTCCGTTTATTATTTATTCGTACGGTGTTCCGATTACTACAATAAAACTCATAATATGTGAGAAAATGGGGATTTCTTTTTAAACTCATACTTACAAATTATAATTGTTTTGATGAAAGCATACATCTAACACGCCACTGAATGTTTTGATTTCTTAGTAAACTCTTAATATTTAAGAAATATTTACATTATATGGTACTTTTCCGTTATATGGACACCATTGTCGCCATAATACATTTTACATACATTATGCATTAGCATGCATTTTGGCATGGTGTCCATATAATAGAAAATTACCCATTATATTGTTTGTAGGTACACAAATCTTGAATATTGCTATTTATTATCATTGTTAACATATATTTTATACCAGATTTCATGTCCAAAATCATCGAACATTTCTTAAATATTAAGAGTTTGCTGTTATCGCCTAGTAATGAAAACAATGATAATAAATCAAAACATTCAAGATTTACATGATATGGTACTTTTCCATTATACAGACACCATTGATGCCAAGCATACATTTACATACATACATACATTTACATACATTGTGCATTAGCATACATTTTGGCATGGTGTCCATATAATGGAAAAGTACCTATTATATTATTTGTATGTATACAAATCTTGAATCTTGCTATTTATTATCATTGTTTTCATTGACAACATATATTTTATACCAGAGTGCATGTCCGTTCTTGGGTGATTCTTATAAAACTAATAATTTGTCACAAAATGGCGATTTTTATAATTTTTGTGATGTATGATTTTTATTTATCTTCCTTATATATATATATAACTAAAATAAACCAAACCTTCAATGGACTCCACTTGTATTATAGGGTATCTTAATATAGTAAAATTAGATAGTCGTCCTTAAATCTTCCTGTAGATTTTGCCTAGGGGCAATGGTCTCCAAGATTTAGGGGGCTTTTTAGTCCCACTTTTTGTTTTTTCCCTTCCACTCCCTTAATATTTATTAACCTGTGAAAGTTTTTTTTCCATTTTGTTTATAAACATTATGTTAACGAAAAAGCAAGAAACAGTTCATTTCTAGACAGTCATCAGGAACTTGCATTTATTTGTACATCCTATGAAGGTCATCATTAATGGTTAATTTTCTTAAGTGACACTTTTCAAACAGCAAATAAATAATGTAAAAAAAATTATCATTTAAATATGATTCTATTTCTAATTATTTTGAATAATCTTTATTAAATGACAGTTAAAAGTAGAAATTGTGGGTTAAGTATTCGGTTTTGCTGAATATTTCAATATTCGGACAAGCCGAATATCTGGCAGACTGAATTAGACGAATTTAGTGCTTTGTAAAGAAAAACTAATTGCTTTGTAAAGAAAAACTGATTTAAATAAACATGTACTCTTTTCAAGATTTTTTTTAATTTAGAGTATAGTTAAAAATTACGGTACTTTTCGGTTAGCCGGGCGCCAGTGATATGTATACATGTATATATATACACACATATACACATATCTACGTATACATATATATATATACATACCCATAAATATACATATATGTATGTACATATATACATATATATGTATATACATATGTATTTATATATGTACATATATCACTGGCGCCCGGCTAACTGAAAAGTACCAAAATTACTTTAAGAAAAAAATTAGTTTGATTTAAATCAATGATTTTTTTTAAAAATCAAGTGATTTAAATCATGATTAAAATCAAGCTGATTTAAATCGGCATACCCTGAATATTCGGTCATATGACTGAATAGATATCGAATAGTCAGTGCATCCCTAATGACAACTGCAGTGTAATAGTCTATACCCTCCATTTGCATATTTATATTTCATACATTATTTGCAGAATTTAAAGCAATTTCGACTTCAGCAAAAGTAAATTTTTATTATATTTTGGCTATATCTATTTGAATTTATATATAATAAAATCTAAAAAATAAGCAGAGCAAAAACATTATAGTCAAGAATGGGGTATTTTCAGAAAATTCTACTTGCCAAAGATATCTTTCTATTAACTAGTAAAGCACAAAACATAGTGTTGTTTCGGTTCGGCTTCCAGAGTGCAATATGTATGAGCTCCGTTAAATTCTGACCAATATTTAAATTTTAGCCAAAAAAAAAAAAAAAAAAAAAAAGAATTTATATATATTGTAGTAATAGTAATGAACTATTTTTTCATTTGCATAAATTCTGCCACAACAAATTTTAACTACAGGTTGTTTCATGCTGGCTGGTAAGATTTTCTGAAAATTCTTCACCCCTGCTAATAGAAAACAAAAAGCTAAAATGTACTTACTTTAATTATATCCAGAAACTGTCCTCGTAAAAAGATGAATAGTGTCCTAGAGGTTCCGTCACATTTTGTGGGAATTCCTGTGGGAATTTAAAAGAAGAAACTATCAATTCTGCTAAATTAATAATTAAATATAATTTCAAAACAATGTTTAAAATTTGTATTGGGAACAGCTTGTGTATCCACCCGCAGTCTGCCATCTTGTTTCTTAAAATCAAAACACATTTGTTTCGTTTCTCATTTCAAAAATAATTTTCATCCATATTTAAATACTTATTATAAACACGTTGTTTAATTTAATTGACTAACTTATTTATATTTGTCTATTGCTTCCTTTCCTATATATTTGCTATTTTACTTACAAAATAAAGCTATTTGTGATAGTAAAAGATTTTTTAAAAAAAATTCCTCGACTTTCTTAAAAATAAAAAAAAAAATAAAAAAATAAATTAAATAAACATTCATATTTAATTTAGCTTTATAAAATACCTTAAAAATGATTATGTGATGTAAACAATACAGTTATGCACACATGTATATTAATTTTGTGTTGTCATATAATAGCATTTTTACAAAAACCAAGGACTACGTTCCACTAGTTTTAATTTTTATATATCTAATGCTTTAAAATCATCAAAATGCTTCTTTGAATATTGTTGGAGCTATCCATTGCTTCTTATATTTGTTATTTTACTTACAAAATAAAGCTATTTGTGAAAGTAAAGATAACTTTTTAAAAAATCCTCAACTTACTTCATTTAAAAAAAAAATCATATAAACATTCTTATTTAATTTAGCTTTATAAAATACCTTAAAAATGATTAAGGTTCCTGTATGTAAACAATACAGTCATGTGCATATATCAGAATTTTGTGTTCAGAATTTTTAATAGCATTTTTACAAAATAGTTTTCCCACGGTTTTCAATTTTTATATATCTACAGCTTTAAAATCATTAAAATGTTACTTCCTATAGAGTTGGAGTATTACTCCTTCATATATCTAATATTTTACTTACAAAACAAGCTATTTGTGAAATGAAAGATATGATATAAAAAAACAAAAAATACATAAACTTTTTTCTCTAGGCTTCATATACTTATTGATTTAAATAGTTAAAGATCATATAAACTTTTTAAAATTAATTTAGTTCATAAAATACATTTAAAATGTTTAAGTGATGTAAACTGTACATTTATGGACACATATATATTAATTTTGTGTTGTCATATAACAGCATTTTTACAAAAACCAAAGTTACGTTCCACGATTTTAAATTTTACGAAATCTAATGCTTTAAAATCACCAAAATGCTCCTTCGAATAGAGTTGGAGTTTTTATTTCTGCATATTAACTTCCATTGCTTCATGTGTCTATTATTTTACTTGCAAAATAAAGCTATTTGTGAAAATAAATATATATAAAACAACAACAAAAAAGAGACTTCTCAACTTCATTTATTTAAGAAAAATTATTTAAAAAGATCATATAATTTTTTTTAATTTAATTTAGCTTCAGAAAATATCTTTAAAATGCTTAAGGGATGTAAACTATACAGTTATGCACACTTGTATATTAATTTTGTGTTGTCATATAATAGCATTTTTACAAAAACCAAAGTCTACGTTCCACTATTTGTAATTTTTTATATCTAATGCTTTAAAATCATTAAAATGCTTCTTTGAATACTGTTGTAGCTATTTATTACTTCTTATATTTGTTATTTTACTTACAAAATAAAGCTATTTGTGAAAGTAAAGATTAAAAACAAAATCCCCAACTTTCTTTATTTTAAAAAAAATGTTTAAAAATTTATATATTTTTATTTAATTTAGCTTTATAAAATACCTTAAAAATGATTAAGTCATGTGAAACAATACAGTTATGCACATATATCAGAATTTTGTGTTCAGAATTTTTAATAGCATTTTTACAAAACAGTTTTCAATTTTTATATCTAAAGCTTTAAAATCATCAAAATGTTCCTTCCAATAATAGAGTTGGAGATATATACTCCTTCATATATCTAATATTTTACTTACAAAACAAGCTATTTGTGAAAGGAAAGATATGATATAAAAAATAAACTTTTTTCTCTAGACTTTATTTTTTTAAATGTTTAAAAAATCATATAAACGTTTTAAAAATTAATTTAGCTCATAAAATACCTTTAAAATGTTTAAGGAGACAGCAGAGTTGTATAATATAGACGCACGTGCGCACGGAAAATTTTCTGCAAAATTCAGAATTTTGCAGAAAATATGTTTAAAATTAATTTTTTTTTTTTTTTTTTTTTTTTAAATATTAAAAAATTAAAAATATTCCCCAATTTTATGTATGATTTATTTACTGTTTGCGCACAATTCAAAATTTAAAGATGCAAAACATTATTGTGACATTAAAGACGCTTGCGAAGAGGTCAAAATATTAAGGATTGGGTTGTTTCTAAATGCATTGACAAAATAATTGATAATAATTCAGCTCTTCCTATCATGAATTTTTAGCTTTATTATTATTTTTAACCAAAATAATTATTCTTTAATTAATATTAATTAATTTTAAATGGTAATTATTTTAAATTACTGTTTTTAATCAAAATAATACAACACATAATTTTATTAAACATTAAATTAATTTGCTGAAAGTTTTTAACTCAATATTTATGTGCGCAGAAAGTCTTTGGTTTTATACAAGTCTGGGAGACAGTACACTTTTAGAAGTCGCAGAAAATCAGAAATTGTGTCATGTACTTTACATTTAAACATAACACTTTGGACTATAATTTGAACTAAAATGTAAATGGTTAATTAGATAGAGAAATTAGAACTTAATTATAAAAAATTGAAAAATCATGAATTTTTACATACATTCAACCTCATAATTTTTTTATACTAAACATAACTGCAGAATTCTAGTTCATTTTCACAATTATATGCACATTTAGGTAGGGTAAAATTTTGAAGCTCTACTTCAAACGGTTTTGGAAATATCACACGTGCAAGTTCAAAAAACGTCATTTTGAGAAAAAGCCGCACATTAAATTGCATTTCAAAAATATAAAACTCATAATAAAAGAAACAAAACTACTAATAATATAACTTATTCACACCCAGTATTAAAAATAAAGTCTGATGTTTGTTTAAGTTGAACAATATAAAATAGTTTGTAAAATGCCACAAAATGTAGGAAGCTGCGTAAACTTTTACGAGTCGCGGAAAATGTGAAATTTTGTTATTTGCTTTGCATTTTTAAAAAAATAGTAATGACTCTAGTAGCACAAAAACTTCATGGTATCTTTACATGATATTGTACTGTGTTTAAAATTTTTTAGTTTGGATATAATATAACAGAAAAAAATTTCAAGGGGTAGGTTTCAAAAATATATTTTTAAAATTTTACGACTAATAATATTTCACCGCACACAAGATATCTCATGCAGATTTCACACGATTTACATAAATTTTATCTTAAATTGAACATAACACTATGGACTTCAATTTGAAGTAAAATTTTATAAATGTTTAAACATATAAACAGTAATTACTTTTTAATTATAAAAAATAGAAATCATAAAAATTTTTCATACACTCAAACTTATAATTTTTTATACTAAAAACATCTATATAATTCTAGTTCATTTTCACAACTATATTCACATTTAGGTAGGGTAAAAATTTTGAAGCTCTACTTCAAACGGTTTTGGAAATATCACACGTGCAAGTTCAAAAAACGTCATTTTGAGAAAAAGCCTCACATTAAATTGCATTTCAAAAATATAAAACTCATAATAAAAGAAACAAAACTACTAATAATATAACTTATTCACATCCAGTATTAAAAATAAAGTCTGATGTTTGTTTAAGTTGAACAATATAAAATAGTTTGTAAAATGCCACAAAATGTAGGAAGCTGCGTAAACTTTTACGAGTCGCGGAAAATGTGAAATTTTGTTATTTGCTTTGCATTTAAAAAAAATAGTAATGACTCTAGTAGCACAAAAACTTCATGGTATCTTTACATGATATTGTACTGTGTTTAAAATTTTTTAGTTTGGATATAATATAACAGAAAAAAATTTCAAGGGGTAGGTTTCAAAAATATATTTTTAAAATTTTACGACTAATAATATTTCACCGCACACAAGATATCTCATGCAGATTTGACACGATTTACATAAATTTTATCTTAAATTGAACATAACACTATGGACTTCAATTTGAAGTAAAATTTTATAAATGTTTAAACATATAAACAGTAATTACTTTTTAATTATAAAAAATAGAAATCATAAAAATTTTTCATACACTCAACCTTATAATTTTTTATACTAAAAACATCTATATAATTCTAGTTCATTTTCACAACTATATTCACATTTAGGTAGGGTAAAAATTTTGAAGCTCTACTTCAAACGGTTTTGGAAATATCACACGTGCAAGTTCAAAAAACGTCATTTTGAGAAAAAGCCGCACATTAAATTGCATTTCAAAAATATAAAACTCATAATAAAAGAAACAAAACTACTAATAATATAACTTATTCACATCCAGTATTAAAAATAAAGGCTGATGTTTGTTTAAGTTGAACAATATAAAATAGTTTGTAAAATGCCACAAAATGTAGGAAGCTGCGTAAACTTTTACGAGTCGCGGAAAATGTGAAATTTTGTTATTTGCTTTGCATTTTTAAAAAAATAGTAATGACTCTAGTAGCACAAAAACTTCATGGTATCTTTACATGATATTGTACTGTGTTTAAAATTTTTTAGTTTGGATATAATATAACAGAAAAAAATTTCAAGGGGTAGGTTTCAAAAATATATTTTTAAAATTTTACGACTAATAATATTTCACCGCACACAAGATATCTCATGCAGATTTCACACGATTTACATAAATTTTATCTTAAATTGAACATAACACTATGGACTTCAATTTGAAGTAAAATTTTATAAATGTTTAAACATATAAACAGTAATTACTTTTTAATTATAAAAAATAGAAATCATAAAAATTTTTCATACACTCAAACTTATAATTTTTTATACTAAAAACATCTATATAATTCTAGTTCATTTTCACAACTATATTCACATTTAGGTAGGGTAAAAATTTTGAAGCTCTACTTCAAACGGTTTTGGAAATATCACACGTGCAAGTTCAAAAAACGTCATTTTGAGAAAAAGCCTCACATTAAATTGCATTTCAAAAATATAAAACTCATAATAAAAGAAACAAAACTACTAATAATATAACTTATTCACATCCAGTATTAAAAATAAAGTCTGATGTTTGTTTAAGTTGAACAATATAAAATAGTTTGTAAAATGCCACAAAATGTAGGAAGCTGCGTAAACTTTTACGAGTCGCGGAAAATGTGAAATTTTGTTATTTGCTTTGCATTTAAAAAAAATAGTAATGACTCTAGTAGCACAAAAACTTCATGGTATCTTTAGATGATATTGTACTGTGTTTAAAATTTTTTAGTTTGGATATAATATAACAGAAAAAAATTTCAAGGGGTAGGTTTCAAAAATATATTTTTAAAATTTTACGACTAATAATATTTCACCGCACACAAGATATCTCATGCAGATTTCACACGATTTACATAAATTTTATCTTAAATTGAACATAACACTATGGACTTCAATTTGAAGTAAAATTTTATAAATGTTTAAACATATAAACAGTAATTACTTTTTAATTATAAAAAATAGAAATCATAAAAATTTTTCATACACTCAAACTTATAATTTTTTATACTAAAAACATCTATATAATTCTAGTTCATTTTCACAACTATATTCACATTTAGGTAGGGTAAAAATTTTGAAGCTCTACTTCAAACGGTTTTGGAAATATCACACGTGCAAGTTCAAAAAACGTCATTTTGAGAAAAAGCCTCACATTAAATTGCATTTCAAAAATATAAAACTCATAATAAAAGAAACAAAACTACTAATAATATAACTTATTCACATCCAGTATTAAAAATAAAGTCTGATGTTTGTTTAAGTTGAACAATATAAAATAGTTTGTAAAATGCCACAAAATGTAGGAAGCTGCGTAAACTTTTACGAGTCGCGGAAAATGTGAAATTTTGTTATTTGCTTTGCATTTAAAAAAAATAGTAATGACTCTAGTAGCACAAAAACTTCATGGTATCTTTAGATGATATTGTACTGTGTTTAAAATTTTTTAGTTTGGATATAATATAACAGAAAAAAATTTCAAGGGGTAGGTTTCAAAAATATATTTTTAAAATTTTACGACTAATAATATTTCACCGCACACAAGATATCTCATGCAGATTTGACACGATTTACATAAATTTTATCTTAAATTGAACATAACACTATGGACTTCAATTTGAAGTAAAATTTTATAAATGTTTAAACATATAAACAGTAATTACTTTTAATTATAAAAAATAGAAATCATAAAAATTTTTCATACACTCAACCTTATAATTTTTTATACTAAAAACATCTATATAATTCTAGTTCATTTTCACAACTATATTCACATTTAGGTAGGGTAAAAATTTTGAAGCTCTACTTCAAACGGTTTTGGAAATATCACACGTGCAAGTTCAAAAAACGTCATTTTGAGAAAAAGCCGCACATTAAATTGCATTTCAAAAATATAAAACTCATAATAAAAGAAACAAAACTACTAATAATATAACTTATTCACATCCAGTATTAAAAATAAAGGCTGATGTTTGTTTAAGTTGAACAATATAAAATAGTTTGTAAAATGCCACAAAATGTAGGAAGCTGCGTAAACTTTTACGAGTCGCGGAAAATGTGAAATTTTGTTATTTGCTTTGCATTTTTAAAAAAATAGTAATGACTCTAGTAGCACAAAAACTTCATGGTATCTTTACATGATATTGTACTGTGTTTAAAATTTTTTAGTTTGGATATAATATAACAGAAAAAAATTTCAAGGGGTAGGTTTCAAAAATATATTTTTAAAATTTTACGACTAATAATATTTCACCGCACACAAGATATCTCATGCAGATTTCACACGATTTACATAAATTTTATCTTAAATTGAACATAACACTATGGACTTCAATTTGAAGTAAAATTTTATAAATGTTTAAACATATAAACAGTAATTACTTTTTAATTATAAAAAATAGAAATCATAAAAATTTTTCATACACTCAACCTTATAATTTTTTATACTAAAAACATCTATATAATTCTAGTTCATTTTCACAACTATATTCACATTTAGGTAGGGTAAAAATTTTGAAGCTCTACTTCAAACGGTTTTGGAAATATCACACGTGCAAGTTCAAAAACGTCATTTTGAGAAAAAGCCGCACATTAAATTGCATTTCAAAAATATAAAACTCATAATAAAAGAAACAAAACTACTAATAATATAACTTATTCACATCCAGTATTAAAAATAAAGGCTGATGTTTGTTTAAGTTGAACAATATAAAATAGTTTGTAAAATGCCACAAAATGTAGGAAGCTGCGTAAACTTTTACGAGTCGCGGAAAATGTGAAATTTTGTTATTTGCTTTGCATTTTAAAAAAAATAGTAATGACTCTAGTAGCACAAAAACTTCATGGTATCTTTACATGATATTGTACTGTGTTTAAAATTTTTTAGTTTGGATATAATATAACAGAAAAAAATTTCAAGGGGTAGGTTTCAAAAATATATTTTTAAAATTTTACGACTAATAATATTTCACCGCACACAAGATATCTCATGCAGATTTCACACGATTTACATAAATTTTATCTTAAATTGAACATAACACTATGGACTTCAATTTGAAGTAAAATTTTATAAATGTTTAAACATATAAACAGTAATTACTTTTTAATTATAAAAAATAGAAATCATAAAAATTTTTCATACACTCAAACTTATAATTTTTTATACTAAAAACATCTATATAATTCTAGTTCATTTTCACAACTATATTCACATTTAGGTAGGGTAAAAATTTTGAAGCTCTACTTCAAACGGTTTTGGAAATATCACACGTGCAAGTTCAAAAAACGTCATTTTGAGAAAAAGCCGCACATTAAATTGCATTTCAAAAATATAAAACTCATAATAAAAGAAACAAAACTACTAATAATATAACTTATTCACATCCAGTATTAAAAATAAAGTCTGATGTTTGTTTAAGTTGAACAATATAAAATAGTTTGTAAAATGCCACAAAATGTAGGAAGCTGCGTAAACTTTTACGAGTCGCGGAAAATGTGAAATTTTGTTATTTGCTTTGCATTTTTAAAAAAATAGTAATGACTCTAGTAGCACAAAAACTTCATGGTATCTTTACATGATATTGTACTGTGTTTAAAATTTTTTAGTTTGGATATAATATAACAGAAAAAAATTTCAAGGGGTAGGTTTCAAAAATATATTTTTAAAATTTTACGACTAATAATATTTCACCGCACACAAGATATCTCATGCAGATTTCACACGATTTACATAAATTTTATCTTAAATTGAACATAACACTATGGACTTCAATTTGAAGTAAAATTTTATAAATGTTTAAACATATAAACAGTAATTACTTTTTAATTATAAAAAATAGAAATCATAAAAATTTTTCATACACTCAACCTTATAATTTTTTATACTAAAAACATCTATATAATTCTAGTTCATTTTCACAACTATATTCACATTTAGGTAGGGAAAAATTTTGAAGCTCTACTTCAAACGGTTTTGGAAATATCACACGTGCAAGTTCAAAAAACGTCATTTTGAGAGAAAGCCGCACATTAAATTGCATTTCAAAAATATAAAACTCATAATAAAAGAAACAAAACTACTAATAATATAACTTATTCACATCCAGTATTAAAAATAAAGTCTGATGTTTGTTTAAGTTGAACAATATAAAATAGTTTGTAAAATGCCACAAAATGTAGGAAGCTGCGTAAACTTTTACGAGTCGCGGAAAATGTGAAATTTTGTTATTTGCTTTGCATTTTTAAAAAAATAGTAATGACTCTAGTAGCACAAAAACTTCATGGTATCTTTACATGATATTGTACTGTGTTTAAAATTTTTTAGTTTGGATATAATATAACAGAAAAAAATTTCAAGGGGTAGGTTTCAAAAATATATTTTTAAAATTTTACGACTAATAATATTTCACCGCACACAAGATATCTCATGCAGATTTCACACGATTTACATAAATTTTATCTTAAATTGAACATAACACTATGGACTTCAATTTGAAGTAAAATTTTATAAATGTTTAAACATATAAACAGTAATTACTTTTTAATTATAAAAAATAGAAATCATAAAAATTTTTCATACACTCAACCTTATAATTTTTTATACTAAAAACATCTATATAATTCTAGTTCATTTTCACAACTATATTCGCATTTAGGTAGGGTAAAAATTTTGAAGCTCTACTTCAAACGGTTTTGGAAATATCACACGTGCAAGTTCAAAAAACGTCATTTTGAGAAAAAGCCTCACATTAAATTCATTTCAAAAATATAAAACTCATAATAAAAGAAACAAAACTACTAATAATATAACTTATTCACATCCAGTATTAAAAATAAAGTCTGATGTTTGTTTAAGTTGAACAATATAAAATAGTTTGTAAAATGCCACAAAATGTAGGAAGCTGCGTAAACTTTTACGAGTCGCGGAAAATGTGAAATTTTGTTATTTGCTTTGCATTTTAAAAAAAATAGTAATGACTCTAGTAGCACAAAAACTTCATGGTATCTTTACATGATATTGTACTGTGTTTAAAATTTTTTAGTTTGGATATAATATAACAGAAAAAAATTTCAAGGGGTAGGTTTCAAAAATATATTTTTAAAATTTTACGACTAATAATATTTCACCGCACACAAGATATCTCATGCAGATTTCACACGATTTACATAAATTTTATCTTAAATTGAACATAACACTATGGACTTCAATTTGAAGTAAAATTTTATAAATGTTTAAACATATAAACAGTAATTACTTTTTAATTATAAAAAATAGAAATCATAAAAATTTTTCATACACTCAAACTTATAATTTTTTATACTAAAAACATCTATATAATTCTAGTTCATTTTCACAACTATATTCACATTTAGGTAGGGTAAAAATTTTGAAGCTCTACTTCAAACGGTTTTGGAAATATCACACGTGCAAGTTCAAAAAACGTCATTTTGAGAAAAAGCCGCACATTAAATTGCATTTCAAAAATATAAAACTCATAATAAAAGAAACAAAACTACTAATAATATAACTTATTCACATCCAGTATTAAAAATAAAGTCTGATGTTTGTTTAAGTTGAACAATATAAAATAGTTTGTAAAATGCCACAAAATGTAGGAAGCTGCGTAAACTTTTACGAGTCGCGGAAAATGTGAAATTTTGTTATTTGCTTTGCATTTTTAAAAAAATAGTAATGACTCTAGTAGCACAAAAACTTCATGGTATCTTTACATGATATTGTACTGTGTTTAAAATTTTTTAGTTTGGATATAATATAACAGAAAAAAATTTCAAGGGGTAGGTTTCAAAAATATATTTTTAAAATTTTACGACTAATAATATTTCACCGCACACAAGATATCTCATGCAGATTTCACACGATTTACATAAATTTTATCTTAAATTGAACATAACACTATGGACTTCAATTTGAAGTAAAATTTTATAAATGTTTAAACATATAAACAGTAATTACTTTTTAATTATAAAAAATAGAAATCATAAAAATTTTTCATACACTCAACCTTATAATTTTTTATACTAAAAACATCTATATAATTCTAGTTCATTTTCACAACTATATTCACATTTAGGTAGGGTAAAAATTTTGAAGCTCTACTTCAAACGGTTTTGGAAATATCACACATGCAAGTTCAAAAAACGTCATTTTGAGAAAAAGCCTCACATTAAATTCATTTCAAAAATATAAAACTCATAATAAAAGAAACAAAACTACTAATAATATAACTTATTCACATCCAGTATTAAAAATAAAGTCTGATGTTTGTTTAAGTTGAACAATATAAAATAGTTTGTAAAATGCCACAAAATGTAGGAAGCTGCGTAAACTTTTACGAGTCGAGGAAAATGTGATTTTTGTTATTTGCTTTGCATTTTAAAAAAAATAGTAATGACTCTAGTAGCACAAAAACTTCATGGTATCTTTACATGATATTGTACTGTGTTTAAAATTTTTTAGTTTGGATATAATATAACAGAAAAAAATTTCAAGGGGTAGGTTTCAAAAATATATTTTTAAAATTTTACGACTAATAATATTTCACCGCACACAAGATATCTCATGCAGATTTCACACGATTTACATAAATTTTATCTTAAATTGAACATAACACTATGGACTTCAATTTGAAGTAAAATTTTATAAATGTTTAAACATATAAACAGTAATTACTTTTTAATTATAAAAAATAGAAATCATAAAAATTTTTCATACACTCAACCTTATAATTTTTTATACTAAAAACATCTATATAATTCTAGTTCATTTTCACAACTATATTCACATTTAGGTAGGGTAAAAATTTTGAAGCTCTACTTCAAACGGTTTTGGAAATATCACACGTGCAAGTTCAGAAAACGTCATTTTGAGAAAAAGCCGCACATTAAATTGCATTTCAAAAATATAAAACTCATAATAAAAGAAACAAAACTACTAATAATATAACTTATTCACATCCAGTATTAAAAATAAAGTCTGATGTTTGTTTAAGTTGAACAATATAAAATAGTTTGTAAAATGCCACAAAATGTAGGAAGCTGCGTAAACTTTTACGAGTCGCGGAAAATGTGAAATTTTGTTATTTGCTTTGCATTTTAAAAAAAATAGTAATGACTCTAGTAGCACAAAAACTTCATGGTATCTTTACATGATATTGTACTGTGTTTAAAATTTTTTAGTTTGGATATAATATAACAGAAAAAAATTTCAAGGGGTAGGTTTCAAAAATATATTTTTAAAATTTTACGACTAATAATATTTCACCGCACACAAGATATCTCATGCAGATTTCACACGATTTACATAAATTTTATCTTAAATTGAACATAACACTATGGACTTCAATTTGAAGTAAAATTTTATAAATGTTTAAACATATAAACAGTAATTACTTTTTAATTATAAAAAATAGAAATCATAAAAATTTTTCATACACTCAAACTTATAAATTTTTATACTAAAAACATCTATATAATTCTAGTTCATTTTCACAACTATATTCACATTTAGGTAGGGTAAAAATTTTGAAGCTCTACTTCAAACGGTTTTGGAAATATCACACGTGCAAGTTCAAAAAACGTCATTTTGAGAAAAAGCCGCACATTAAATTGCATTTCAAAAATATAAAACTCATAATAAAAGAAACAAAACTACTAATAATATAACTTATTCACATCCAGTATTAAAAATAAAGTCTGATGTTTGTTTAAGTTGAACAATATAAAATAGTTTGTAAAATGCCACAAAATGTAGGAAGCTGCGTAAACTTTTACGAGTCGCGGAAAATGTGAAATTTTGTTATTTGCTTTGCATTTTTAAAAAAATAGTAATGACTCTAGTAGCACAAAAACTTCATGGTATCTTTACATGATATTGTACTGTGTTTAAAATTTTTTAGTTTGGATATAATATAACAGAAAAAAATTTCAAGGGGTAGGTTTCAAAAATATATTTTTAAAATTTTACGACTAATAATATTTCACCGCACACAAGATATCTCATGCAGATTTCACACGATTTACATAAATTTTATCTTAAATTGAACATAACACTATGGACTTCAATTTGAAGTAAAATTTTATAAATGTTTAAACATATAAACAGTAATTACTTTTTAATTATAAAAAATAGAAATCATAAAAATTTTTCATACACTCAACCTTATAATTTTTTATACTAAAAACATCTATATAATTCTAGTTCATTTTCACAACTATATTCACATTTAGGTAGGGTAAAAATTTTGAAGCTCTACTTCAAACGGTTTTGGAAATATCACACATGCAAGTTCAAAAAACGTCATTTTGAGAAAAAGCCTCACATTAAATTCATTTCAAAAATATAAAACTCATAATAAAAGAAACAAAACTACTAATAATATAACTTATTCACATCCAGTATTAAAAATAAAGTCTGATGTTTGTTTAAGTTGAACAATATAAAATAGTTTGTACAATGCCACAAAATGTAGGAAGCTGCGTAAACTTTTACGAGTCGCGGAAAATGTGAATTTTGTTATTTGCTTTGCATTTTAAAAAAAATAGTAATGACTCTAGTAGCACAAAAACTTCATGGTATCTTTACATGATATTGTACTGTGTTTAAAATTTTTTAGTTTGGATATAATATAACAGAAAAAAATTTCAAGGGGTAGGTTTCAAAAATATATTTTTAAAATTTTACGACTAATAATATTTCACCGCACACAAGATATCTCATGCAGATTTCACACGATTTACATAAATTTTATCTTAAATTGAACATAACACTATGGACTTCAATTTGAAGTAAAATTTTATAAATGTTTAAACATATAAACAGTAATTACTTTTTAATTATAAAAAATAAAAATCATAAAAATTTTTCATACACTCAACCTTATAATTTTTTATACTAAAAACATCTATATAATTCTAGTTCATTTTCACAACTATATTCACATTTAGGTAGGGTAAAAATTTTGAAGCTCTACTTCAAACGGTTTTGGAAATATCACACGTGCAAGTTCAGAAAACGTCATTTTGAGAAAAAGCCGCACATTAAATTGCATTTCAAAAATATAAAACTCATAATAAAAGAAACAAAACTACTAATAATATAACTTATTCACATCCAGTATTAAAAATAAAGTCTGATGTTTGTTTAAGTTGAACAATATAAAATAGTTTGTAAAATGCCACAAAATGTAGGAAGCTGCGTAAACTTTTACGAGTCGCGGAAAATGTGAAATTTTGTTATTTGCTTTGCATTTAAAAAAAAATAGTAATGACTCTAGTAGCACAAAAACTTCATGGTATCTTTACATGATATTGTACTGTGTTTAAAATTTTTTAGTTTGGATATAATATAACAGAAAAAAATTTCAAGGGGTAGGTTTCAAAAATATATTTTTAAAATTTTACGACTAATAATATTTCACCGCACACAAGATATCTCATGCAGATTTCACACGATTTACATAAATTTTATCTTAAATTGAACATAACACTATGGACTTCAATTTGAAGTAAAATTTTATAAATGTTTAAACATATAAACAGTAATTACTTTTTAATTATAAAAAATAGAAATCATAAAAATTTTTCATACACTCAACCTTATAATTTTTTATACTAAAAACATCTATATAATTCTAGTTCATTTTCACAACTATATTCACATTTAGGTAGGGTAAAAATTTTGAAGCTCTACTTCAAACGGTTTTGGAAATATCACACGTGCAAGTTCAGAAAACGTCATTTTGAGAAAAAGCCGCACATTAAATTGCATTTCAAAAATATAAAACTCATAATAAAAGAAACAAAACTACTAATAATATAACTTATTCACATCCAGTATTAAAAATAAACTCTGATGTTTGTTTAAGTTGAACAATATAAAATAGTTTGTAAAATGCCACAAAATGTAGGAAGCTGCGTAAACTTTTACGAGTCGCGGAAAATGTGAAATTTTGTTATTTGCTTTGCATTTTTAAAAAAATAGTAATGACTCTAGTAGCACAAAAACTTCATGGTATCTTTACATGATATTGTACTGTGTTTAAAATTTTTTAGTTTGGATATAATATAACAGAAAAAAATTTCAAGGGGTAGGTTTCAAAAATATATTTTTAAAATTTTACGACTAATAATATTTCACCGCACACAAGATATCTCATGCAGATTTCACACGATTTACATAAATTTTATCTTAAATTGAACATAACACTATGGACTTCAATTTGAAGTAAAATTTTATAAATGTTTAAACATATAAACAGTAATTACTTTTTAATTATAAAAAATAGAAATCATAAAAATTTTTCATACACTCAAACTTATAATTTTTTATACTAAAAACATCTATATAATTCTAGTTCATTTTCACAACTATATTCACATTTAGGTAGGGTAAAAATTTTGAAGCTCTACTTCAAACGGTTTTGGAAATATCACACGTGCAAGTTCAAAAAACGTCATTTTGAGAAAAAGCCGCACATTAAATTGCATTTCAAAAATATAAAACTCATAATAAAAGAAACAAAACTACTAATAATATAACTTATTCACATCCAGTATTAAAAATAAAGTCTGATGTTTGTTTAAGTTGAACAATATAAAATAGTTTGTAAAATGCCACAAAATGTAGGAAGCTGCGTAAACTTTTACGAGTCGCGGAAAATGTGAAATTTTGTTATTTGCTTTGCATTTTAAAAAAAATAGTAATGACTCTAGTAGCACAAAAACTTCATGGTATCTTTACATGATATTGTACTGTGTTTAAAATTTTTTAGTTTGGATATAATATAACAGAAAAAAATTTCAAGGGGTAGGTTTCAAAAATATATTTTTAAAATTTTACGACTAATAATATTTCACCGCACACAAGATATCTCATGCAGATTTCACACGATTTACATAAATTTTATCTTAAAATGAACATAACACTATGGACTTCAATTTGAAGTAAAATTTTATAAATGTTTAAACATATAAACAGTAATTACTTTTTAATTATAAAAAATAGAAATCATAAAAATTTTTCATACACTCAACCTTATAATTTTTTATACTAAAAACATCTATATAATTCTAGTTCATTTTCACAACTATATTCACATTTAGGTAGGGTAAAAATTTTGAAGCTCTACTTCAAACGGTTTTGGAAATATCACACGTGCAAGTTCAGAAAACGTCATTTTGAGAAAAAGCCGCACATTAAATTGCATTTCAAAAATATAAAACTCATAATAAAAGAAACAAAACTACTAATAATATAACTTATTCACATCCAGTATTAAAAATAAAGTCTGATGTTTGTTTAAGTTGAACAATATAAAATAGTTTGTAAAATGCCACAAAATGTAGGAAGCTGCGTAAACTTTTACGAGTCGCGGAAAATGTGAAATTTTGTTATTTGCTTTGCATTTTTAAAAAAATAGTAATGACTCTAGTAGCACAAAAACTTCATGGTATCTTTACATGATATTGTACTGTGTTTAAAATTTTTTAGTTTGGATATAATATAACAGAAAAAAATTTCAAGGGGTAGGTTTCAAAAATATATTTTTAAAATTTTACGACTAATAATATTTCACCGCACACAAGATATCTCATGCAGATTTCACACGATTTACATAAATTTTATCTTAAATTGAACATAACACTATGGACTTCAATTTGAAGTAAAATTTTATAAATGTTTAAACATATAAACAGTAATTACTTTTTAATTATAAAAAATAGAAATCATAAAAATTTTTCATACACTCAACCTTATAATTTTTTATACTAAAAACATCTATATAATTCTAGTTCATTTTCACAACTATATTCACATTTAGGTAGGGTAAAAATTTTGAAGCTCTACTTCAAACGGTTTTGGAAATATCACACATGCAAGTTCAAAAAACGTCATTTTGAGAAAAAGCCTCACATTAAATTCATTTCAAAAATATAAAACTCATAATAAAAGAAACAAAACTACTAATAATATAACTTATTCACATCCAGTATTAAAAATAAAGTCTGATGTTTGTTTAAGTTGAACAATATAAAATAGTTTGTAAAATGCCACAAAATGTAGGAAGCTGCGTAAACTTTTACGAGTCGCGGAAAATGTGAATTTTGTTATTTGCTTTGCATTTAAAAAAAAATAGTAATGACTCTAGTAGCACAAAAACTTCATGGTATCTTTACATGATATTGTACTGTGTTTAAAATTTTTTAGTTTGGATATAATATAACAGAAAAAAATTTCAAGGGGTAGGTTTCAAAAATATATTTTTAAAATTTTACGACTAATAATATTTCACCGCACACAAGATATCTCATGCAGATTTCACACGATTTACATAAATTTTATCTTAAATTGAACATAACACTATGGACTTCAATTTGAAGTAAAATTTTATAAATGTTTAAACATATAAACAGTAATTACTTTTTAATTATAAAAAATAGAAATCATAAAAATTTTTCATACACTCAACCTTATAATTTTTTATACTAAAAACATCTATATAATTCTAGTTCATTTTCACAACTATATTCACATTTAGGTAGGGTAAAAATTTTGAAGCTCTACTTCAAACGGTTTTGGAAATATCACACGTGCAAGTTCAGAAAACGTCATTTTGAGAAAAAGCCGCACATTAAATTGCATTTCAAAAATATAAAACTCATAATAAAAGAAACAAAACTACTAATAATATAACTTATTCACATCCAGTATTAAAAATAAACTCTGATGTTTGTTTAAGTTGAACAATATAAAATAGTTTGTAAAATGCCACAAAATGTAGGAAGCTGCGTAAACTTTTACGAGTCGCGGAAAATGTGAAATTTTGTTATTTGCTTTGCATTTTTAAAAAAATAGTAATGACTCTAGTAGCACAAAAACTTCATGGTATCTTTACATGATATTGTACTGTGTTTAAAATTTTTTAGTTTGGATATAATATAACAGAAAAAAATTTCAAGGGGTAGGTTTCAAAAATATATTTTTAAAATTTTACGACTAATAATATTTCACCGCACACAAGATATCTCATGCAGATTTCACACGATTTACATAAATTTTATCTTAAATTGAACATAACACTATGGACTTCAATTTGAAGTAAAATTTTATAAATGTTTAAACATATAAACAGTAATTACTTTTTAATTATAAAAAATAGAAATCATAAAAATTTTTCATACACTCAAACTTATAATTTTTTATACTAAAAACATCTATATAATTCTAGTTCATTTTCACAACTATATTCACATTTAGGTAGGGTAAAAATTTTGAAGCTCTACTTCAAACGGTTTTGGAAATATCACACGTGCAAGTTCAAAAAACGTCATTTTGAGAAAAAGCCTCACATTAAATTCATTTCAAAAATATAAAACTCATAATAAAAGAAACAAAACTACTAATAATATAACTTATTCACATCCAGTATTAAAAATAAAGTCTGATGTTTGTTTAAGTTGAACAATATAAAATAGTTTGTAAAATGCCACAAAATGTAGGAAGCTGCGTAAACTTTTACGAGTCGCGGAAAATGTGAAATTTTGTTATTTGCTTTGCATTTTTAAAAAAATAATAATGACTCTAGTAGCACAAAAACTTCATGGTATCTTTACATGATATTGTACTGTGTTTAAAATTTTTTAGTTTGGATATAATATAACAGAAAAAAATTTCAAGGGGTAGGTTTCAAAAATATATTTTTAAAATTTTACGACTAATAATATTTCACCGCACACAAGATATCTCATGCAGATTTCACACGATTTACATAAGTTTTGTCTTAAATTGAACATAACACTATGGACTTCAATTTGAAGTAAAATTTTATAAATGTTTAAACATATAAACAGTAATTACTTTTTAATTATAAAAAATAGAAATCATAAAAATTTTTCATACACTCAACCTTATAATTTTTTATACTAAAAACATCTATATAATTCTAGTTCATTTTCACAACTATATTCACATTTAGGTAGGGTAAAAATTTTGAAGCTCTACTTCAAACGGTTTTGGAAATATCACACGTGCAAGTTCAAAAAACGTCATTTTGAGAAAAAGCCGCACATTAAATTGCATTTCAAAAATATAAAACTCATAATAAAAGAAACAAAACTACTAATAATATAACTTATTCACATCCAGTATTAAAAATAAAGTCTGATGTTTGTTTAAGTTGAACAATATAAAATAGTTTGTAAAATGCCACAAAATGTAGGAAGCTGCGTAAACTTTTACGAGTCGCGGAAAATGTGAAATTTTGTTATTTGCTTTGCATTTTAAAAAAAATAGTAATGACTCTAGTAGCACAAAAGCTTCATGGTATCTTTACATGATATTGTACTGTGTTTAAAATTTTTTAGTTTGGATATAATATAACAGAAAAAAATTTCAAGGGGTAGGTTTCAAAAATATATTTTTAAAATTTTACGACTAATAATATTTCACCGCACACAAGATATCTCATGCAGATTTCACACGATTTACATAAATTTTATCTTAAATTGAACATAACACTATGGACTTCAATTTGAAGTAAAATTTTATAAATGTTTAAACATATAAACAGTAATTACTTTTTAATTATAAAAAATAGAAATCATAAAAAATTTTCATACACTCAACCTTATAATTTTTTATACTAAAAACATCTATATAATTCTAGTTCATTTTCACAACTATATTCACATTTAGGTAGGGTAAAAATTTTGAAGCTCTACTTCAAACGGTTTTGGAAATATCACACGTGCAAGTTCAGAAAACGTCATTTTGAGAAAAAGCCGCACATTAAATTGCATTTCAAAAATATAAAACTCATAATAAAAGAAACAAAACTACTAATAATATAACTTATTCACATCCAGTATTAAAAATAAAGTCTGATGTTTGTTTAAGTTGAACAATATAAAATAGTTTGTAAAATGCCACAAAATGTAGGAAGCTGCGTAAACTTTTACGAGTCGCGGAAAATGTGAAATTTTGTTATTTGCTTTGCATTTTTAAAAAAATAGTAATGACTCTAGTAGCACAAAAACTTCATGGTATCTTTACATGATATTGTACTGTGTTTAAAATTTTTTAGTTTGGATATAATATAACAGAAAAAAATTTCAAGGGGTAGGTTTCAAAAATATATTTTTAAAATTTTACGACTAATAATATTTCACCGCACACAAGATATCTCATGCAGATTTCACACGATTTACATAAATTTTATCTTAAATTGAACATAACACTATGGACTTCAATTTGAAGTAAAATTTTATAAATGTTTAAACATATAAACAGTAATTACTTTTTAATTATAAAAAATACAAATCATAAAAATTTTTCATACACTCAACCTTATAATTTTTTATACTAAAAACATCTATATAATTCTAGTTCATTTTCACAACTATATTCACATTTAGGTAGGGTAAAAATTTTGAAGCTCTACTTCAAACGGTTTTGGAAATATCACACGTGCAAGTTCAAAAAACGTCATTTTGAGAAAAAGCCGCACATTAAATTGCATTTCAAAAATATAAAACTCATAATAAAAGAAAGAAAACTACTAATAATATAACTTATTCACATCCAGTATTAAAAATATAGGCTGATGTTTGTTTAAGTTGAACAATATAAAATAGTTTGTAAAATGCCACAAAATGTAGGAAGCTGCGTAAACTTTTACGAGTCGCGGAAAATGTGAAATTTTGTTATTTGCTTTGCATTTTTAAAAAAATAGTAATGACTCTAGTAGCACAAAAACTTCATGGTATCTTTACATGATATTGTACTGTGTTTACAATTTTTTAGTTTGGATATAATATAACAGAAAAAAATTTCAAGGGGTAGGTTTCAAAAATATATTTTTAAAATTTTACGACTAATAATATTTCACCGCACACAAGATATCTCATGCAGATTTCACACGATTTACATAAATTTTATCTTAAATTGAACATAACACTATGGACTTCAATTTGAAGTAAAATTTTATAAATGTTTAAACATATAAACAGTAATTACTTTTTAATTATAAAAAATAGAAATCATAAAAATTTTTCATACACTCAAACTTATAATTTTTTATACTAAAAACATCTATATAATTCTAGTTCATTTTCACAACTATATTCACATTTAGGTAGGGTAAAAATTTTGAAGCTCTACTTCAAACGGTTTTGGAAATATCACACGTGCAAGTTCAAAAAACGTCATTTTGAGAAAAAGCCTCACATTAAATTGCATTTCAAAAATATAAAACTCATAATAAAAGAAACAAAACTACTAATAATATAACTTATTCACATCCAGTATTAAAAATAAAGTCTGATGTTTGTTTAAGTTGAACAATATAAAATAGTTTGTAAAATGCCACAAAATGTAGGAAGCTGCGTAAACTTTTACGAGTCGCGGAAAATGTGAAATTTTGTTATTTGCTTTGCATTTAAAAAAAATAGTAATGACTCTAGTAGCACAAAAACTTCATGGTATCTTTACATGATATTGTACTGTGTTTAAAATTTTTTAGTTTGGATATAATATAACAGAAAAAAATTTCAAGGGGTAGGTTTCAAAAATATATTTTTAAAATTTTACGACTAATAATATTTCACCGCACACAAGATATCTCATGCAGATTTGACACGATTTACATAAATTTTATCTTAAATTGAACATAACACTATGGACTTCAATTTGAAGTAAAATTTTATAAATGTTTAAACATATAAACAGTAATTACTTTTTAATTATAAAAAATAGAAATCATAAAAATTTTTCATACACTCAACCTTATAATTTTTTATACTAAAAACATCTATATAATTCTAGTTCATTTTCACAACTATATTCACATTTAGGTAGGGTAAAAATTTTGAAGCTCTACTTCAAACGGTTTTGGAAATATCACACGTGCAAGTTCAAAAAACGTCATTTTGAGAAAAAGCCGCACATTAAATTGCATTTCAAAAATATAAAACTCATAATAAAAGAAACAAAACTACTAATAATATAACTTATTCACATCCAGTATTAAAAATAAAGGCTGATGTTTGTTTAAGTTGAACAATATAAAATAGTTTGTAAAATGCCACAAAATGTAGGAAGCTGCGTAAACTTTTACGAGTCGCGGAAAATGTGAAATTTTGTTATTTGCTTTGCATTTTTAAAAAAATAGTAATGACTCTAGTAGCACAAAAACTTCATGGTATCTTTACATGATATTGTACTGTGTTTAAAATTTTTTAGTTTGGATATAATATAAAAGAAAAAAATTTCAAGGGGTAGGTTTCAAAAATATATTTTTAAAATTTTACGACTAATAATATTTCACCGCACACAAGATATCTCATGCAGATTTCACACGATTTACATAAATTTTATCTTAAATTGAACATAACACTATGGACTTCAATTTGAAGTAAAATTTTATAAATGTTTAAACATATAAACAGTAATTACTTTTTAATTATAAAAAATAGAAATCATAAAAATTTTTCATACACTCAACCTTATAATTTTTTATACTAAAAACATCTATATAATTCTAGTTCATTTTCACAACTATATTCACATTTAGGTAGGGTAAAAATTTTGAAGCTCTACTTCAAACGGTTTTGGAAATATCACACGTGCAAGTTCAAAAAACGTCATTTTGAGAAAAAGCCGCACATTAAATTGCATTTCAAAAATATAAAACTCATAATAAAAGAAACAAAACTACTAATAATATAACTTATTCACATCCAGTATTAAAAATAAAGGCTGATGTTTGTTTAAGTTGAACAATATAAAATAGTTTGTAAAATGCCACAAAATGTAGGAAGCTGCGTAAACTTTTACGAGTCGCGGAAAATGTGAAATTTTGTTATTTGCTTTGCATTTTTAAAAAAATAGTAATGACTCTAGTAGCACAAAAACTTCATGGTATCTTTACATGATATTGTACTGTGTTTAAAATTTTTTAGTTTGGATATAATATAAAAGAAAAAAATTTCAAGGGGTAGGTTTCAAAAATATATTTTTAAAATTTTACGACTAATAATATTTCACCGCACACAAGATATCTCATGCAGATTTCACACGATTTACATAAATTTTATCTTAAATTGAACATAACACTATGGACTTCAATTTGAAGTAAAATTTTATAAATGTTTAAACATATAAACAGTAATTACTTTTTAATTATAAAAAATAGAAATCATAAAAATTTTTCATACACTCAACCTTATAATTTTTTATACTAAAAACATCTATATAATTCTAGTTCATTTTCACAACTATATTCACATTTAGGTAGGGTAAAAATTTTGAAGCTCTACTTCAAACGGTTTTGGAAATATCACACGTGCAAGTTCAGAAAACGTCATTTTGAGAAAAAGCCGCACATTAAATTGCATTTCAAAAATATAAAACTCATAATAAAAGAAACAAAACTACTAATAATATAACTTATTCACATCCAGTATTAAAAATAAAGTCTGATGTTTGTTTAAGTTGAACAATATAAAATAGTTTGTAAAATGCCACAAAATGTAGGAAGCTGCGTAAACTTTTACGAGTCGCGGAAAATGTGAAATTTTGTTATTTGCTTTGCATTTTTAAAAAAATAGTAATGACTCTAGTAGCACAAAAACTTCATGGTATCTTTACATGATATTGTACTGTGTTTAAAATTTTTTAGTTTGGATATAATATAACAGAAAAAAATTTCAAGGGGTAGGTTTCAAAAATATATTTTTAAAATTTTACGACTAATAATATTTCACCGCACACAAGATATCTCATGCAGATTTCACACGATTTACATAAATTTTATCTTAAATTGAACATAACACTATGGACTTCAATTTGAAGTAAAATTTTATAAATGTTTAAACATATAAACAGTAATTACTTTTTAATTATAAAAAATAGAAATCATAAAAATTTTTCATACACTCAACCTTATAATTTTTTATACTAAAAACATCTATATAATTCTAGTTCATTTTCACAACTATATTCACATTTAGGTAGGGAAAAATTTTGAAGCTCTACTTCAAACGGTTTTGGAAATATCACACGTGCAAGTTCAAAAAACGTCATTTTGAGAAAAAGCCGCACATTAAATTGCATTTCAAAAATATAAAACTCATAATAAAAGAAACAAAACTACTAATAATATAACTTATTCACATCCAGTATTAAAAATAAAGTCTGATGTTTGTTTAAGTTGAACAATATAAAATAGTTTGTAAAATGCCACAAAATGTAGGAAGCTGCGTAAACTTTTACGAGTCGCGGAAAATGTGAAATTTTGTTATTTGCTTTGCATTTAAAAAAAATAGTAATGACTCTAGTAGCACAAAAACTTCATGGTATCTTTACATGATATTGTACTGTGTTTAAAATTTTTTAGTTTGGATATAATATAACAGAAAAAAATTTCAAGGGGTAGGTTTCAAAAATATATTTTTAAAATTTTACGACTAATAATATTTCACCGCACACAAGATATCTCATGCAGATTTGACACGATTTACATAAATTTTATCTTAAATTGAACATAACACTATGGACTTCAATTTGAAGTAAAATTTTATAAATGTTTAAACATATAAACAGTAATTACTTTTTAATTATAAAAAATAGAAATCATAAAAATTTTTCATACACTCAACCTTATAATTTTTTATACTAAAAACATCTATATAATTCTAGTTCATTTTCACAACTATATTCACATTTAGGTAGGGTAAAAATTTTGAAGCTCTACTTCAAACGGTTTTGGAAATATCACACGTGCAAGTTCAAAAAACGTCATTTTGAGAAAAAGCCGCACATTAAATTGCATTTCAAAAATATAAAACTCATAATAAAAGAAACAAAACTACTAATAATATAACTTATTCACATCCAGTATTAAAAATAAAGGCTGATGTTTGTTTAAGTTGAACAATATAAAATAGTTTGTAAAATGCCACAAAATGTAGGAAGCTGCGTAAACTTTTACGAGTCGCGGAAAATGTGAAATTTTGTTATTTGCTTTGCATTTTTAAAAAAATAGTAATGACTCTAGTAGCACAAAAACTTCATGGTATCTTTACATGATATTGTACTGTGTTTAAAATTTTTTAGTTTGGATATAATATAAAAGAAAAAAATTTCAAGGGGTAGGTTTCAAAAATATATTTTTAAAATTTTACGACTAATAATATTTCACCGCACACAAGATATCTCATGCAGATTTCACACGATTTACATAAATTTTATCTTAAATTGAACATAACACTATGGACTTCAATTTGAAGTAAAATTTTATAAATGTTTAAACATATAAACAGTAATTACTTTTTAATTATAAAAAATAGAAATCATAAAAATTTTTCATACACTCAACCTTATAATTTTTTATACTAAAAACATCTATATAATTCTAGTTCATTTTCACAACTATATTCACATTTAGGTAGGGTAAAAATTTTGAAGCTCTACTTCAAACGGTTTTGGAAATATCACACGTGCAAGTTCAGAAAACGTCATTTTGAGAAAAAGCCGCACATTAAATTGCATTTCAAAAATATAAAACTCATAATAAAAGAAACAAAACTACTAATAATATAACTTATTCACATCCAGTATTAAAAATAAAGTCTGATGTTTGTTTAAGTTGAACAATATAAAATAGTTTGTAAAATGCCACAAAATGTAGGAAGCTGCGTAAACTTTTACGAGTCGCGGAAAATGTGAAATTTTGTTATTTGCTTTGCATTTTTAAAAAAATAGTAATGACTCTAGTAGCACAAAAACTTCATGGTATCTTTACATGATATTGTACTGTGTTTAAAATTTTTTAGTTTGGATATAATATAACAGAAAAAAATTTCAAGGGGTAGGTTTCAAAAATATATTTTTAAAATTTTACGACTAATAATATTTCACCGCACACAAGATATCTCATGCAGATTTCACACGATTTACATAAATTTTATCTTAAATTGAACATAACACTATGGACTTCAATTTGAAGTAAAATTTTATAAATGTTTAAACATATAAACAGTAATTACTTTTTAATTATAAAAAATAGAAATCATAAAAATTTTTCATACACTCAACCTTATAATTTTTTATACTAAAAACATCTATATAATTCTAGTTCATTTTCACAACTATATTCACATTTAGGTAGGGAAAAATTTTGAAGCTCTACTTCAAACGGTTTTGGAAATATCACACGTGCAAGTTCAAAAAACGTCATTTTGAGAAAAAGCCGCACATTAAATTGCATTTCAAAAATATAAAACTCATAATAAAAGAAACAAAACTACTAATAATATAACTTATTCACATCCAGTATTAAAAATAAAGTCTGATGTTTGTTTAAGTTGAACAATATAAAATAGTTTGTAAAATGCCACAAAATGTAGGAAGCTGCGTAAACTTTTACGAGTCGCGGAAAATGTGAAATTTTGTTATTTGCTTTGCATTTTTAAAAAAATAGTAATGACTCTAGTAGCACAAAAACTTCATGGTATCTTTACATGATATTGTACTGTGTTTAAAATTTTTTAGTTTGGATATAATATAACAGAAAAAAATTTCAAGGGGTAGGTTTCAAAAATATATTTTTAAAATTTTACGACTAATAATATTTCACCGCACACAAGATATCTCATGCAGATTTCACACGATTTACATAAATTTTATCTTAAATTGAACATAACACTATGGACTTCAATTTGAAGTAAAATTTTATAAATGTTTAAACATATAAACAGTAATTACTTTTTAATTATAAAAAATAGAAATCATAAAAATTTTTCATACACTCAACCTTATAATTTTTTATACTAAAAACATCTATATAATTCTAGTTCATTTTCACAACTATATTCGCATTTAGGTAGGGTAAAAATTTTGAAGCTCTACTTCAAACGGTTTTGGAAATATCACACGTGCAAGTTCAAAAAACGTCATTTTGAGAAAAAGCCTCACATTAAATTCATTTCAAAAATATAAAACTCATAATAAAAGAAACAAAACTACTAATAATATAACTTATTCACATCCAGTATTAAAAATAAAGTCTGATGTTTGTTTAAGTTGAACAATATAAAATATTTTGTAAAATGCCACAAAATGTAGGAAGCTGCGTAAACTTTTACGAGTCGCGGAAAATGTGAAATTTTGTTATTTGCTTTGCATTTAAAAAAAAATAGTAATGACTCTAGTAGCACAAAAACTTCATGGTATCTTTACATGATATTGTACTGTGTTTAAAATTTTTTAGTTTGGATATAATATAACAGAAAAAAATTTCAAGGTGTAGGTTTCAAAAATATATTTTTAAAATTTTACGACTAATAATATTTCACCGCACACAAGATATCTCATGCAGATTTCACACGATTTGCATAAATTTTATCTTAAATTGAACATAACACTATGGACTTCAATTTGAAGTAAAATTTTATAAATGTTTAAACATATAAACAGTAATTACTTTTTAATTATAAAAAATAGAAATCATAAAAATTTTTCATACACTCAAACTTATAATTTTTTATACTAAAAACATCTATATAATTCTAGTTCATTTTCACAACTATATTCACATTTAGGTAGGGTAAAAATTTTGAAGCTCTACTTCAAACGGTTTTGGAAATATCACACGTGCAAGTTCAAAAAACGTCCTTTTGAGAAAAAGCCGCACATTAAATTGCATTTCAAAAATATAAAACTCATAATAAAAGAAACAAAACTACTAATAATATAACTTATTCACATCCAGTATTAAAAATAAAGTCTGATGTTTGTTTAAGTTGAACAATATAAAATAGTTTGTAAAATGCCACAAAATGTAGGAAGCTGCGTAAACTTTTACGAGTCGCGGAAAATGTGAAATTTTGTTATTTGCTTTGCATTTTTAAAAAAATAGTAATGACTCTAGTAGCACAAAAACTTCATGGTATCTTTACATGATATTGTACTGTGTTTAAAATTTTTTAGTTTGGATATAATATAACAGAAAAAAATTTCAAGGGGTAGGTTTCAAAAATATATTTTTAAAATTTTACGACTAATAATATTTCACCGCACACAAGATATCTCATGCAGATTTCACACGATTTACATAAATTTTATCTTAAATTGAACATAACACTATGGACTTCAATTTGAAGTAAAATTTTATAAATGTTTAAACATATAAACAGTAATTACTTTTTAATTATAAAAAATAGAAATCATAAAAATTTTTCATACACTCAACCTTATAATTTTTTATACTAAAAACATCTATATAATTCTAGTTCATTTTCACAACTATATTCACATTTAGGTAGGGTAAAAATTTTGAAGCTCTACTTCAAACGGTTTTGGAAATATCACACATGCAAGTTCAAAAAACGTCATTTTGAGAAAAAGCCTCACATTAAATTCATTTCAAAAATATAAAACTCATAATAAAAGAAACAAAACTACTAATAATATAACTTATTCACATCCAGTATTAAAAATAAAGTCTGATGTTTGTTTAAGTTGAACAATATAAAATAGTTTGTAAAATGCCACAAAATGTAGGAAGCTGCGTAAACTTTTACGAGTCGCGGAAAATGTGAATTTTGTTATTTGCTTTGCATTTTAAAAAAAATAGTAATGACTCTAGTAGCACAAAAACTTCATGGTATCTTTACATGATATTGTACTGTGTTTAAAATTTTTTAGTTTGGATATAATATAACAGAAAAAAATTTCAAGGGGTAGGTTTCAAAAATATATTTTTAAAATTTTACGACTAATAATATTTCACCGCACACAAGATATCTCATGCAGATTTCACACGATTTACATAAATTTTATCTTAAATTGAACATAACACTATGGACTTCAATTTGAAGTAAAATTTTATAAATGTTTAAACATATAAACAGTAATTACTTTTTAATTATAAAAAATAGAAATCATAAAAATTTTTCATACACTCAACCTTATAATTTTTTATACTAAAAACATCTATATAATTCTAGTTCATTTTCACAACTATATTCACATTTAGGTAGGGTAAAAATTTTGAATCTCTACTTCAAACGGTTTTGGAAATATCACACGTGCAAGTTCAGAAAACGTCATTTTGAGAAAAAGCCGCACATTAAATTGCATTTCAAAAATATAAAACTCATAATAAAAGAAACAAAACTACTAATAATATAACTTATTCACATCCAGTATTAAAAATAAAGTCTGATGTTTGTTTAAGTTGAACAATATAAAATAGTTTGTAAAATGCCACAAAATGTAGGAAGCTGCGTAAACTTTTACGAGTCGCGGAAAATGTGAAATTTTGTTATTTGCTTTGCATTTTAAAAAAAATAGTAATGACTCTAGTAGCACAAAAACTTCATGGTATCTTTACATGATATTGTACTGTGTTTAAAATTTTTTAGTTTGGATATAATATAACAGAAAAAAATTTCAAGGGGTAGGTTTCAAAAATATATTTTTAAAATTTTACGACTAATAATATTTCACCGCACACAAGATATCTCATGCAGATTTCACACGATTTACATAAATTTTATCTTAAATTGAACATAACACTATGGACTTCAATTTGAAGTAAAATTTTATAAATGTTTAAACATATAAACAGTAATTACTTTTTAATTATAAAAAATAGAAATCATAAAAATTTTTCATACACTCAACCTTATAATTTTTTATACTAAAAACATCTATATAATTCTAGTTCATTTTCACAACTATATTCACATTTAGGTAGGGTAAAAATTTTGAAGCTCTACTTCAAACGGTTTTGGAAATATCACACGTGCAAGTTCAGAAAACGTCATTTTGAGAAAAATCCGCACATTAAATTGCATTTCAAAAATATAAAACTCATAATAAAGAAACAAAACTACTAATAATATAACTTATTCACATCCAGTATTAAAAATAAAGTCTGATGTTTGTTTAAGTTGAACAATATAAAATAGTTTGTAAAATGCCACAAAATGTAGGAAGCTGCGTAAACTTTTACGAGTCGCGGAAAATGTGAAATTTTGTTATTTGCTTTGCAATTTTAAAAAAATAGTAATGACTCTAGTAGCACAAAAACTTCATGGTATCTTTACATGATATTGTACTGTGTTTAAAATTTTTTAGTTTGGATATAATATAACAGAAAAAAATTTCAAGGGGTAGGTTTCAAAAATATATTTTTAAAATTTTACGACTAATAATATTTCACCGCACACAAGATATCTCATGCAGATTTCACACGATTTACATAAATTTTATCTTAAATTGAACATAACACTATGGACTTCAATTTGAAGTAAAATTTTATAAATGTTTAAACATATAAACAGTAATTACTTTTTAATTATAAAAAATAGAAATCATAAAAATTTTTCATACACTCAAACTTATAATTTTTTATACTAAAAACATCTATATAATTCTAGTTCATTTTCACAACTATATTCACATTTAGGTAGGGTAAAAATTTTGAAGCTCTACTTCAAACGGTTTTGGAAATATCACACGTGCAAGTTCAAAAAACGTCATTTTGAGAAAAAGCCGCACATTAAATTGCATTTCAAAAATATAAAACTCATAATAAAAGAAACAAAACTACTAATAATATAACTTATTCACATCCAGTATTAAAAATAAAGTCTGATGTTTGTTTAAGTTGAACAATATAAAATAGTTTGTAAAATGCCACAAAATGTAGGAAGCTGGGTAAACTTTTACGAGTCGCGGAAAATGTGAAATTTTGTTATTTGCTTTGCATTTTTAAAAAAATAGTAATGACTCTAGTAGCACAAAAACTTCATGGTATCTTTACATGATATTGTACTGTGTTTAAAATTTTTTAGTTTGGATATAATATAACAGAAAAAAATTTCAAGGGGTAGGTTTCAAAAATATATTTTTAAAATTTTACGACTAATAATATTTCACCGCACACAAGATATCTCATGCAGATTTCACACGATTTACATAAATTTTATCTTAAATTGAACATAACACTATGGACTTCAATTTGAAGTAAAATTTTATAAATGTTTAAACATATAAACAGTAATTACTTTTTAATTATAAAAAATAGAAATCATAAAAATTTTTCATACACTCAACCTTATAATTTTTTATACTAAAAACATCTATATAATTCTAGTTCATTTTCACAACTATATTCGCATTTAGGTAGGGTAAAAATTTTGAAGCTCTACTTCAAACGGTTTTGGAAATATCACACGTGCAAGTTCAAAAAACGTCATTTTGAGAAAAAGCCTCACATTAAATTCATTTCAAAAATATAAAACTCATAATAAAAGAAACAAAACTACTAATAATATAACTTATTCACATCCAGTATTAAAAATAAAGTCTGATGTTTGTTTAAGTTGAACAATATAAAATAGTTTGTAAAATGCCACAAAATGTAGGAAGCTGCGTAAACTTTTACGAGTCGCGGAAAATGTGAAATTTTGTTATTTGCTTTGCATTTTAAAAAAAATAGTAATGACTCTAGTAGCACAAAAACTTCATGGTATCTTTACATGATATTGTACTGTGTTTAAAATTTTTTAGTTTGGATATAATATAACACAAAAAAATTTCAAGGGGTAGGTTTCAAAAATATATTTTTAAAATTTTACGACTAATAATATTTCACCGCACACAAGATATCTCATGCAGATTTCACACGATTTACATAAATTTTATCTTAAATTGAACATAACACTATGGACTTCAATTTGAAGTAAAATTTTATAAATGTTTAAACATATAAACAGTAATTACTTTTTAATTATAAAAAATAGAAATCATAAAAATTTTTCATACACTCAACCTTATAATTTTTTATACTAAAAACATCTATATAATTCTAGTTCATTTTCACAACTATATTCACATTTAGGTAGGGTAAAAATTTTGAAGCTCTACTTCAAACGGTTTTGGAAATATCACACGTGCAAGTTCAGAAAACGTCATTTTGAGAAAAAGCCGCACATTAAATTGCATTTCAAAAATATAAAACTCATAATAAAAGAAACAAAACTACTAATAATATAACTTATTCACATCCAGTATTAAAAATAAAGTCTGATGTTTGTTTAAGTTGAACAATATAAAATAGTTTGTAAAATGCCACAAAATGTAGGAAGCTGCGTAAACTTTTACGAGTCGCGGAAAATGTGAAATTTTGTTATTTGCTTTGCATTTTTAAAAAAATAGTAATGACTCTAGTAGCACAAAAACTTCATGGTATCTTTACATGATATTGTACTGTGTTTAAAATTTTTTAGTTTGGATATAATATAACAGAAAAAAATTTCAAGGGGTAGGTTTCAAAAATATATTTTTAAAATTTTACGACTAATAATATTTCACCGCACACAAGATATCTCATGCAGATTTCACACGATTTACATAAATTTTATCTTAAATTGAACATAACACTATGGACTTCAATTTGAAGTAAAATTTTATAAATGTTTAAACATATAAACAGTAATTACTTTTTAATTATAAAAAATAGAAATCATAAAAATTTTTCATACACTCAAACTTATAATTTTTTATACTAAAAACATCTATATAATTCTAGTTCATTTTCACAACTATATTCACATTTAGGTAGGGTAAAAATTTTGAAGCTCTACTTCAAACGGTTTTGGAAATATCACACGTGCAAGTTCAAAAAACGTCATTTTGAGAAAAAGCCGCACATTAAATTGCATTTCAAAAATATAAAACTCATAATAAAAGAAACAAAACTACTAATAATATAACTTGTTCACATCCAGTATTAAAAATAAAGTCTGATGTTTGTTTAAGTTGAACAATATAAAATAGTTTGTAAAATGCCACAAAATGTAGGAAGCTGCGTAAACTTTTACGAGTCGCGGAAAATGTGAAATTTTGTTATTTGCTTTGCATTTTTAAAAAAATAGTAATGACTCTAGTAGCACAAAAACTTCATGGTATCTTTACATGATATTGTACTGTGTTTAAAATTTTTTAGTTTGGACATAATATAACAGAAAAAAATTTCAAGGGGTAGGTTTCAAAAATATATTTTTAAAATTTTACGACTAATAATATTTCACCGCACACAAGATATCTCATGCAGATTTCACACGATTTACATAAATTTTATCTTAAATTGAACATAACACTATGGACTTCAATTTGAAGTAAAATTTTATAAATGTTTAAACATATAAACAGTAATTACTTTTTAATTATAAAAAATAGAAATCATAAAAATTTTTCATACACTCAACCTTATAATTTTTTATACTAAAAACATCTATATAATTCTAGTTCATTTTCACAACTATATTCACATTTAGGTAGGGTAAAAATTTTGAAGCTCTACTTCAAACGGTTTTGGAAATATCACACATGCAAGTTCAAAAAACGTCATTTTGAGAAAAAGCCTCACATTAAATTCATTTCAAAAATATAAAACTCATAATAAAAGAAACAAAACTACTAATAATATAACTTATTCACATCCAGTATTAAAAATAAAGTCTGATGTTTGTTTAAGTTGAACAATATAAAATAGTTTGTAAAATGCCACAAAATGTAGGAAGCTGCGTAAACTTTTACGAGTCGCGGAAAATGTGAATTTTGTTATTTGCTTTGCATTTAAAAAAAAATAGTAATGACTCTAGTAGCACAAAAACTTCATGGTATCTTTACATGATATTGTACTGTGTTTAAAATTTTTTAGTTTGGATATAATATAACAGAAAAAAATTTCAAGGGGTAGGTTTCAAAAATATATTTTTAAAATTTTACGACTAATAATATTTCACCGCACACAAGATATCTCATGCAGATTTCACACGATTTACATAAATTTTATCTTAAATTGAACATAACACTATGGACTTCAATTTGAAGTAAAATTTTATAAATGTTTAAACATATAAACAGTAATTACTTTTTAATTATAAAAAATAGAAATCATAAAAATTTTTCATACACTCAACCTTATAATTTTTTATACTAAAAACATCTATATAATTCTAGTTCATTTTCACAACTATATTCACATTTAGGTAGGGTAAAAATTTTGAAGCTCTACTTCAAACGGTTTTGGAAATATCACACGTGCAAGTTCAGAAAACGTCATTTTGAGAAAAAGCCGCACATTAAATTGCATTTCAAAAATATAAAACTCATAATAAAAGAAACAAAACTACTAATAATATAACTTATTCACATCCAGTATTAAAAATAAACTCTGATGTTTGTTTAAGTTGAACAATATAAAATAGTTTGTAAAATGCCACAAAATGTAGGAAGCTGCGTAAACTTTTACGAGTCGCGGAAAATGTGAAATTTTGTTATTTGCTTTGCATTTTTAAAAAAATAGTAATGACTCTAGTAGCACAAAAACTTCATGGTATCTTTACATGATATTGTACTGTGTTTAAAATTTTTTAGTTTGGATATAATATAACAGAAAAAAATTTCAAGGGGTAGGTTTCAAAAATATATTTTTAAAATTTTACGACTAATAATATTTCACCGCACACAAGATATCTCATGCAGATTTCACACGATTTACATAAATTTTATCTTAAATTGAACATAACACTATGGACTTCAATTTGAAGTAAAATTTTATAAATGTTTAAACATATAAACAGTAATTACTTTTTAATTATAAAAAATAGAAATCATAAAAATTTTTCATACACTCAAACTTATAATTTTTTATACTAAAAACATCTATATAATTCTAGTTCATTTTCACAACTATATTCACATTTAGGTAGGGTAAAAATTTTGAAGCTCTACTTCAAACGGTTTTGGAAATATCACACGTGCAAGTTCAAAAAACGTCATTTTGAGAAAAAGCCTCACATTAAATTCATTTCAAAAATATAAAACTCATAATAAAAGAAACAAAACTACTAATAATATAACTTATTCACATCCAGTATTAAAAATAAAGTCTGATGTTTGTTTAAGTTGAACAATATAAAATAGTTTGTAAAATGCCACAAAATGTAGGAAGCTGCGTAAACTTTTACGAGTCGCGGAAAATGTGAAATTTTGTTATTTGCTTTGCATTTTTAAAAAAATAATAATGACTCTAGTAGCACAAAAACTTCATGGTATCTTTACATGATATTGTACTGTGTTTAAAATTTTTTAGTTTGGATATAATATAACAGAAAAAAATTTCAAGGGGTAGGTTTCAAAAATATATTTTTAAAATTTTACGACTAATAATATTTCACCGCACACAAGATATCTCATGCAGATTTCACACGATTTACATAAGTTTTGTCTTAAATTGAACATAACACTATGGACTTCAATTTGAAGTAAAATTTTATAAATGTTTAAACATATAAACAGTAATTACTTTTTAATTATAAAAAATAGAAATCATAAAAATTTTTCATACACTCAACCTTATAATTTTTTATACTAAAAACATCTATATAATTCTAGTTCATTTTCACAACTATATTCACATTTAGGTAGGGTAAAAATTTTGAAGCTCTACTTCAAACGGTTTTGGAAATATCACACGTGCAAGTTCAAAAAACGTCATTTTGAGAAAAAGCCGCACATTAAATTGCATTTCAAAAATATAAAACTCATAATAAAAGAAACAAAACTACTAATAATATAACTTATTCACATCCAGTATTAAAAATAAAGTCTGATGTTTGTTTAAGTTGAACAATATAAAATAGTTTGTAAAATGCCACAAAATGTAGGAAGCTGCGTAAACTTTTACGAGTCGCGGAAAATGTGAAATTTTGTTATTTGCTTTGCATTTTAAAAAAAATAGTAATGACTCTAGTAGCACAAAAGCTTCATGGTATCTTTACATGATATTGTACTGTGTTTAAATTTTTTTAGTTTGGATATAATATAACAGAAAAAAATTTCAAGGGGTAGGTTTCAAAAATATATTTTTAAAATTTTACGACTAATAATATTTCACCGCACACAAGATATCTCATGCAGATTTCACACGATTTACATAAATTTTATCTTAAATTGAACATAACACTATGGACTTCAATTTGAAGTAAAATTTTATAAATGTTTAAACATATAAACAGTAATTACTTTTTAATTATAAAAAATAGAAATCATAAAAAATTTTCATACACTCAACCTTATAATTTTTTATACTAAAAACATCTATATAATTCTAGTTCATTTTCACAACTATATTCACATTTAGGTAGGGTAAAAATTTTGAAGCTCTACTTCAAACGGTTTTGGAAATATCACACGTGCAAGTTCAGAAAACGTCATTTTGAGAAAAAGCCGCACATTAAATTGCATTTCAAAAATATAAAACTCATAATAAAAGAAACAAAACTACTAATAATATAACTTATTCACATCCAGTATTAAAAATAAAGTCTGATGTTTGTTTAAGTTGAACAATATAAAATAGTTTGTAAAATGCCACAAAATGTAGGAAGCTGCGTAAACTTTTACGAGTCGCGGAAAATGTGAAATTTTGTTATTTGCTTTGCATTTTAAAAAAAATAGTAATGACTCTAGTAGCACAAAAACTTCATGGTATCTTTACATGATATTGTACTGTGTTTAAAATTTTTTAGTTTGGATATAATATAACAGAAAAAAATTTCAAGGGGTAGGTTTCAAAAATATATTTTTAAAATTTTACGACTAATAATATTTCACCGCACACAAGATATCTCATGCAGATTTCACACGATTTACATAAATTTTATCTTAAATTGAACATAACACTATGGACTTCAATTTGAAGTAAAATTTTATAAATGTTTAAACATATAAACAGTAATTACTTTTTAATTATAAAAAATAGAAATCATAAAAATTTTTCATACACTCAAACTTATAATTTTTTATACTAAAAACATCTATATAATTCTAGTTCATTTTCACAACTATATTCACATTTAGGTAGGGTAAAAATTTTGAAGCTCTACTTCAAACGGTTTTGGAAATATCACACGTGCAAGTTCAAAAAACGTCATTTTGAGAAAAAGCCTCACATTAAATTCATTTCAAAAATATAAAACTCATAATAAAAGAAACAAAACTACTAATAATATAACTTATTCACATCCAGTATTAAAAATAAAGTCTGATGTTTGTTTAAGTTGAACAATATAAAATAGTTTGTAAAATGCCACAAAATGTAGGAAGCTGCGTAAACTTTTACGAGTCGCGGAAAATGTGAAATTTTGTTATTTGCTTTGCATTTTTAAAAAAATAATAATGACTCTAGTAGCACAAAAACTTCATGGTATCTTTACATGATATTGTACTGTGTTTAAAATTTTTTAGTTTGGATATAATATAACAGAAAAAAATTTCAAGGGGTAGGTTTCAAAAATATATTTTTAAAATTTTACGACTAATAATATTTCACCGCACACAAGATATCTCATGCAGATTTCACACGATTTACATAAATTTTATCTTAAATTGAACATAACACTATGGACTTCAATTTGAAGTAAAATTTTATAAATGTTTAAACATATAAACAGTAATTACTTTTTAATTATAAAAAATAGAAATCATAAAAATTTTTCATACACTCAACCTTATAATTTTTTATACTAAAAACATCTATATAATTCTAGTTCATTTTCACAACTATATTCACATTTAGGTAGGGTAAAAATTTTGAAGCTCTACTTCAAACGGTTTTGGAAATATCACACGTGCAAGTTCAAAAAACGTCATTTTGAGAAAAAGCCGCACATTAAATTGCATTTCAAAAATATAAAACTCATAATAAAAGAAACAAAACTACTAATAATATAACTTATTCACATCCAGTATTAAAAATAAAGTCTGATGTTTGTTTAAGTTGAACAATATAAAATAGTTTGTAAAATGCCACAAAATGTAGGAAGCTGCGTAAACTTTTACGAGTCGCGGAAAATGTGAAATTTTGTTATTTGCTTTGCATTTTTAAAAAAATAGTAATGACTCTAGTAGCACAAAAACTTCATGGTATCTTTACATGATATTGTACTGTGTTTAAAATTTTTTAGTTTGGATATAATATAACAGAAAAAAATTTCAAGGGGTAGGTTTCAAAAATATATTTTTAAAATTTTACGACTAATAATATTTCACCGCACACAAGATATCTCATGCAGATTTCACACGATTTACATAAATTTTATCTTAAATTGAACATAACACTATGGACTTCAATTTGAAGTAAAATTTTATAAATGTTTAAACATATAAACAGTAATTACAGGGTTCGTACGGATCAGAGAATTTTCCAGGAGTTTCACCAGTATTTTCTTTATAGAAAAATAAATCAAGGTTAAACTCTCGAAACTTCGGCATTTTTAGCTGCGATTTTCTGCAAGAAAATACTGGTACCGAAAGATTTCCTGGTCACAAAATTCCAGGAGCCGTACGAACCCTGTAATTACTTTTTAATTATAAAAAATAGAAATCATAAAAATTTTTCATACACTCAACCTTATAATTTTTTATACTAAAAACATCTATATAATTCTAGTTCATTTTCACAACTATATTCACATTTAGGTAGGGTAAAAATTTTGAAGCTCTACTTCAAACGGTTTTGGAAATATCACACGTGCAAGTTCAAAAAACGTCATTTTGAGAAAAAGCCGCACATTAAATTGCATTTCAAAAATATAAAACTCATAATAAAAGAAACAAAACTACTAATAATATAACTTATTCACATCCAGTATTAAAAATAAAGTCTGATGTTTGTTTAAGTTGAACAATATAAAATAGTTTGTAAAATGCCACAAAATGTAGGAAGCTGCGTAAACTTTTACGAGTCGCGGAAAATGTGAAATTTTGTTATTTGCTTTGCATTTTTAAAAAAATAGTAATGACTCTAGTAGCACAAAAACTTCATGGTATCTTTACATGATATTGTACTGTGTTTAAATTTTTTTAGTTTGGATATAATATAACAGAAAATAATTTCAAGGGGTAGGTTTCAAAAATATATTTTTAAAATTTTACGACTAATAATATTTCACCGCACACAAGATATCTCATGCAGATTTCACACGATTTACATAAATTTTATCTTAAATTGAACATAACACTATGGACTTCAATTTGAAGTAAAATTTTATAAATGTTTAAACATATAAACAGTAATTACTTTTTAATTATTAAAAATAGAAATCATAAAAATTTTTCATACACTCAACCTTATAATTTTTTATACTAAAAACATCTATATAATTCTAGTTCATTTTCACAACTATATTCACATTTAGGTAGGGTAAAAATTTTGAAGCTCTACTTCAAACGGTTTTGTAATTATCACACGTGCAAGTTCAAAAAACGTCATTTTGAGAAAAAGCCGCACATTAAATTGCATTTCAAAAATATAAAACTCATAATAAAAGAAACAAAACTACTAATAATATAACTTATTCACATCCAGTATTAAAAATAAAGTCTGATGTTTGTTTAAGTTGAACAATATAAAATAGTTTGTAAAATGCCACAAAATGTAGGAAGCTGCGTAAACTTTTACGAGTCGCGGAAAATGTGAAATTTTGTTATTTGCTTTGCATTTTTTAAAAAATAGTAATGACTCTAGTAGCACAAAAACTTCATGGTATCTTTACATGATATTGTACTGTGTTTAAAAAATTTTAGTTTGGATATAATGTGACAGAAAAAAATTTCAAGGAGTAGGTTTCAAAAATATATTTTAAAAATTTTGCGTCGAATAACATTTTATTGCACACAAGATATCTCATGAAGATTTCACACAATTTACATAAATTTTATCTTAAATTGAACATAACACTCTGGACTACAATTTGAAGTAAAATTTTTATAAATGTTTAAGTATATAAACAGTAATTATTTTTTAATTATAAAAAATAGAAATCATAAAAAATTGGCACTTTTCGGTTAGCCGGGCGCCAGTGATTTATGAGCATGTATATATATATATATATATATATATATATATATATATATTCCAGTGTTTCCAGCAGTGAAAATTGTAATAAATTGTTTGCACATAAAGAACAGTGTTTAACTTCCATATTTAAAAAAATGATGAAACATAAAAAAGTGCATTTTTAAAGCTGAATATGAATAAAATTAAAATGACGCCATTTTCACTGTCTTTCCATTTTTTAGACCAGTTGCATTCGTGTAACCGTTAATCGGAAAATAACCCAATGATTAACTCTGGTAGAAGAATAAACCTTCAGTTTGTATACAATAAAATCTTTCTAATCTTCCATAATCTTGCCGATATCCCAGTTTGACGTCAAACATTAGAAGTGCTTGAAAAGATATGGTTACTAATGTACCAGAGTTAGTTACAAACAAAGTTATTTACGCGCAAGCTATGTTCCATTAAAAAATGTCAAATTACTGTTAATTCAATTATAGATATTTCATTAACAAAATTTCATACCTTAAATAAAACTGACAATGGTAAAGTTATGCAAAATGTTTAGTAATATTATTTTTGGTGAATACTTAAACCGAAGATTTTTTTGCATTTCTCTAAAGAGCATAATAACACGCAGAAATAAATTCGTTTCTCCCTATGTTTAGCTGCTAGGGCTGTGTGTAGGTCGAATAGGCTTTATAATGATCGAAAAATTATCTAATCAGAATTTCAGGTACTCGTTTTTTCTTATCCATTCTGAAATGATAAATCGACAAATATTATTTATTCCATTCACCACCATTGACATTACAAAGTTTTTGCGTACATTGAAAGCGCCAAAACAGTGGCTGAGATGTTCTGCTCTCAAAGCTGGCATACGAGAAGTGCTGGGTTCAAACCCCTGTCGCGCTCGTTGACCTAACCGTTCGGAGTTTTCCGTTGTTTTCTTCGAACCTTGCCGTAAATACGGGTTAGGATCCCTTAGAAAGACCCCCACGGAGGGCCCTCCCCCCAGGGTCTATATCCCTCTTGTAGATAATCGGCCGTCATAAAATCAACTAACCGTACATTTTAAGCATTGCTTTTTTGGTAAAACTTTGCTTCATAATGAAAAAACCCCATAAATTTAGCAATCGCTAATTTCAAAAGTCGTCTAATCTTCTGTAATCTGAATCGTCGTCCAGAGTAACCTTCAAACATAAACGAAACATCCAACAATATAGTAAAAATGCCAACTGGCAGGTGACCGGAATACGGACAATTAGTCCAATGTCTTTTAAAAACCTTTCTGAAAGAAGGGAAGATATGCAGAAAAAACTAAAAAGAAATGACGAATCAAAAAGACATCGAAAATTTATTTCAGCAAACAATTTTTACTGCAAAACGTAGTCTTTTGTGATAGTAATACCGCATAAATGCAAACATCTCTTTAAGGATATTCTTTGGTTCCTAACTTTTGAAACAGTGAATATTTCTATAAGTGGAATTGGCGATATATTAAAAAAATTATAAAATAAAAATAAAAGAATAGACAACATTCGCTGATCTGAGTTCGAGGCTGTAAAAATAATATGTTTGGTGAAAACAAACCGGAATGTTTCCGTAGTAAATTTTTAAATGTTTAAAATTTAATTATTTTACAATATGTGTTTGAGTGGCAGACATTCACTAAAATTTAAATATTTGATCCAATATTCAAAACAATAACTGCTATTTATATAAATTTGCATTTGAATATAAAAAATTACTCCAAAAAGGATCTTGTATACACGAAAAAACACTATTATTGCTAATATCGCTCAAGCTGATATCACGCTTATGCATTTTTGGCTTAAAATCACATTGCTTGGCGACAAAAGAAAAATCAAAACCGTAAATAAACAAATAACATGTAACTCATAAATGCAGTCATTTTTACAATTATATCTGCAAGTTCCTCCTGTAAGACACATGATAGGGGAGTTATATAAAAAAAAATTAACAAAAAGAAAAAAAGGAAAAAAAATACTCATATTTTATTAAATCAAATTATGAAATGCATCTTTGTTTTACTGACGCAAATGATAAATCGCCAAATATTGACTTAATCTGAATTGCAATCTCATGCATTGCAAACATTCCTTTGGGGTTTAAATGAAATATTATGCCTCATTAAAACAATTATTTATTTATTTATTATTATTATTATTATTATTATTTTTTGCAGGGAGGGGGGGGGGGTAAATAAAATTAATAACAGAATTTTTATTTTATTTTTCTATGTGTTTGCATTATTTTCTGAGATAGCCATTTCAATTCTTTCGCCAACGATAATGGTCGCCAAAAAAATGACCTATGGTAACCTTATCGTCCAAAATAACAGAACTTTCCATCATAATTCTATAAATAATATACGTAGAACTATATGTTATATACTAAAACCTTCCCTGAAAGATTATCAATCCAACAGTGCAAGTTCCATCAAATTCCATTCAGCAGAACTCGAGTTATGAGGGAACGGAACGAAATTTCCGTTTGTGTTTTATATATATAGTAGATGTACATATATCACTGGCGCCCGGCTAACCGAAAAGTACCAAAAAATTTTCATAACATTCAACCTTATAATTTTTTTCATACTAAAAACATAACATTTTCACAATTCTATGCACATTTAGGTAGGGTAAAAAATTTGAAGCTTTACTTCAAACAGTTTTGGAAATATCACGTGCAAGTTCAAAAAATGTCATTTTGAGAAAAAGCTGCACATTACATTGCATTTCAAAAATATAAAACTCCTTATAAAATAAACAAAACTCACTAATGCTACAACTTATTCAGTATCAAAAATAAAATTAGATTCTAGTTAAAATTGATAAATATAATAGTTTGTAAAATGCACAAAACTTGTGTAAAAAAAAAAAAAAAAAAAAAAAAAAAAAAAAAGTCAAATACAGGTATTTTTTTATTAATGTGGTTAATTAATCTTTGCGGTATTCCCACACTAATAAAAAACACATTCAACAGGGAAAAGTGTAGATACACAGCCAATTTTCTTGAAAACATCCATACTAATAGAAATTTTTTAAACACTAATTGAAGAAGCGTCTGAAAAAAAATATATTGCACCAACTGAAATCGCAGTAATCAAGGAATACCTGTTGAAAAAATATAATTTAAACTTTTTTTCGACTTTATATAGTACTTTTGAAAAATAAGTAGTTTAGAAAATCGTACCTTTTTTTACCTAATTCATGTTTTAGACATGCTTAAGCAATATAAAAAAAATTCAGTTATGGATGATTTATATCAAGATTTCGTGGTAGTAAAATCATCTCATTAAATGAAGTAAACATATGAACAAAAGCAAATAATTAACATCGTAAACTATTTTCGTTTGTTAGAAATGAATTATGTTATTATATTTATGTTATAAAATCTATAGTAACAGCTTTCATATAACCACGTATTTCTGATACATGGCTGCATGGCATATTTGAAGCGGAAATTGAAAATTTTTAGGCTTACGCAAGATATTTTTCAAGTACAAATTCTATATTCGAGAGAAACAGTAGTAATACATTACAATGTGTATAACAGAAAAATAAAGAATAATCACTTGTGCACTTACCTTGATTGTTGCACGAAAGACAGTTCTTGCAAAAATGTGTATAACAGAAATGTGTATAACAGAAAAATAAAGAATAATCACTTGTGCACTTACCTTGATTGTTGCACGAAAGACAGTTCTTGCAAAAAAAAAAACATTGTTATTCTTGCTGTTGCTGGACATACATGATATGATGATGGAGGCCACCATTTACGGAAAGCGTTGCCACTTGCCGATAGCCACGATAACAAACTTTGAACTGTTGAACCAAATTTGTGGAACTTCTTATATTTTTCTTTCCCATGTCAATTTACTTGATCTATTATTATGGTTCAACTTTTCGAAGGCCTCTGTTTGAACGAATATTTTGGTGAATGGTTGAACCTGTATTTTTAACAGTGTATTGACGCTATCTTCGTTACAAAGTAAGTTAAAACCATTAATGATGAGCAATTCGGGGCACTTTTCTTTTAAATATCTTATGACATACGTATAATATTATGACTAATATCCAAGGATGGCTGAAAGACCTTTATTTACGCTTCAACCGCTCGCATGAGCCCTTATATTCCTATAAAAAAGTGTACTCTATCATCTCTTAAAGTTTTGAAATGATTTTTTATAATAACATGTATACAGAAGTGAATTGTACCTGGTACTAAATTTATGAAGGGAGTCTAGTACTGGTCACTTTAGCATAATTCAAGAAAATTTCTTTCCATAAATTTAAAGGGAGCCCACCCGCTGGCTGGATAGTCTATATCATGCCTTGCTTTTAGGCATCTACATTTATTTTATATTTTTCAATGCATCTTTTAAGATAAACTAAGGGATCCAACCAAGGTTTCTCAGGGTTACAATACATATGCACAAGCAATTTTTTCAATTGAAAATTCTAATAGATCTTTTACATTTAATATATTCTTTTATATTGCCCACAAACTACACCAAAAAGCATTTTTATATGGGAAATATCAGTTAGGTGTTCAAATAAAGTTTTGAAATTTATTTAATGCGATATTTTCGTTATAGGTGCATGCCAGGAGTTAATATCGGAAGAAATCGCCAAAGATTTCTACTTACGGCAGTCTTTTTTATTCTGATAACTTCAGTGGTTTAAGTGCGTAGTACGATTATATATTTGTTAAATTTGTGTTTTATTCATATATTTTTATTATTTCATTTATTTATAGAAGAAGTTTTATTTTCATTATGGAATATTAGTCAGAAACAAATGCTGTACTATATATATTTTTTTTAATGTGCGAACGGGTTACTCCTTTGTAATAGGGCTGTACGCGATTGAGATCGATTAAAAAGAATGACGGTTGAAAATTATTTAAAAAAAACACAAAAAAAACAGGTAATTGAGATACAGTTTTCAAAGAAAGCGCATTTAAAAGAATATATTTTTTTATATATTCGAGGGAACAAAACTTGAAATTGCGCGATGACTAGGAGTTAACAAATTGCAGTAAAAAAGAAATGTTTTGATCAGGTTTTGCCACCGTGGATATGACGTCAGCGTTACATACGGACATACTTTTGCTTTATAACATACATACAAGTTATAATCAATTATTCAATATATATTATAATATTTCTGAGTAATGAGGAATAATCCATAATCATGATTTAACCAAAAGTTAATAAGACTTGTTGGTACCGTTTAATTTTTATTTAATATAATATATAGACGGAAACGTACCAGAAATGGATTTTGCTCCACAGCACAACAGCAGCTTTTTTTATGATCAGAGTGATACAATGTCTATTTATAAAGGCATGTAGATATGGACACGTAGTAAGAATGAAATTGTTATCTCATTTCGGTTGTGACTAATTATGCATGATACTTAAGGACATATAAAACTACCTACATATGTGATCGTTTGAAAAAGACATTACATTTGTCAATTTTGTGGATGGATGCCGGTGGAAACAAATTTATTTCATCACATGGTGAGAATTGAGTCTTTTCCTGAATACAAAGATTTATTAGGAAAAATATTATTCTTAGACAAAATTTATGTTGTAAATTCAAAATAAAATAATCGAGATTATAATCAGGCTAATTAACTTAGTAAATTTGATCATGAGCCTGCTCTTTATTTCGGAAATATAAAAATAGGTTTTTTGTTCTTGACTTTCATTTTTTTAAACCTGCTTAGTTTGTTGGTGTTATATCAAAGTCAGTCTTTGCTACTCCAGTGTAAAATATATAAACATTAAATGCTGAAATAAGAAAAACTTTGTATAGTGTTACAGTACAATTGTTGGTTAATGCACAGCGATAACTAAATTACTTCCTCTACATTTTACGAGCCACGGAGAAGTTTTTCATTAAAAAGTTTCTAAGGTAATTCATTTTATTACACACTTGATTACTGCATTCACAATTTCCAAATAGATTTTCGTTTTTAGCAAAAGACATTATATTAACTCTATATTCTGATATTGCTGTCCACATTTTAAATTTTATCGTAAACATGACTTTAATTCAATTGTTTGAAAATCGCAGTGTCAAAATTAATATGAAAGTAAAATTTTCTATGCAATGAGCAAAATTATGATCACTCTAATTCTGTCAATATATTGTTATTTCAAGAACAAAAATCAAATAAATGAGATATTATATTTATCACGTCGATAACTATCCTGTAAAAATTATATTTAGTACAAAATATTAAAAATATAGTACAAAATTTTCAAAATTATTCCTTTTTAGTGACAAACAGGATATCTGTTTATGTATTACAGAAGTACGATACTTTTTTGAAGAAAAAAATAAACATTTTATACGTTTTAACATGCATCTTGTAAGAATTTAAACGATAATAATAAATAGAATTGTAGACAAAAATTGTTAAAGAGCCATGAAATTTATATTGTTTATTTATTAATTTAATGTTAATTAAAGATATGTATAGAGAGAATTTTTAAGATTAAGAAAACTTTAATAAATAATTATTTGTATAATTAATATATAATTGCTAGCTTGCTGCACAACATTTATCTCTTTCAATCTATCTTTGAAACAACATTAATTACAGAAGATCTGTTTTGTTAATTTTTAGCATACAAATTATTATAATTCATAATTAAAGTCAACAGTAATATGATTAATAAGGCTACGCGTGCTAAATTAAAACACGATTTCTAAAATAATTGCTTACACATTTGGATCGTGATTAATGCTTTTGAAAATTCGACAGTAATAAGTTCAGCGAATGTAATTAAAGATCATTCTGAATTATGATTCTCTGCCAAACAGAAAATATTATATTTAATAATTTATGACATAAAATAAAACTAAAAATATAATATAATATATATATATATATATATATATGTGTGTGTGTGTGTGTGTGTTACATTATTAGATCTACTTTCACGATTTTCCCTGTTTTATTCTGAATTACTACCCTATATTCATTAAATCCTTATTCTTAAATTAGCTCTATCGTTAACTCTGTCAAATTCCTTTTTATTTAATATCTAGTTTGTCCAATTTACTTAAATATAAAACTTTTAGTTATTCTTAATTTTTATCATGATCTCCGATCATTTCTGGGTTTTTAGAATCTTCTTTGAGAGCCATTTTCATTTTTATTCCGAATTTCATTTCCCGCTCTAAGTTACTTTTTACTATAAAATTCATCCACTGCATCTTTGTCCGAACTCTTTACTAATTATCTTTCATTGGTCGTGACGTAGCATGACGCGTCTTCTTTAATTCCTCATTGGTTCAGTACGCGTTCTACGTCATAAATTGTGTTATTGCGCTAGGTAACAAAAAGCAGCTACCTGCGATGTCCCCTCAGAAATAAGTCAAATTTTCACTTGTCAACAACTCCCTGGCTGCTCGTATGACTAAATTTAATGTGCTCTAAATACTTACCCCAATAAATTGATGACGTAGCGATGATCCGGCTACTCCTATTAGGTGGAAACTGCACAATAGAAATACTTGAATAAAGCATTGGATTTGAAAAGACCTTGTTCATTTAATTCATGGAGAATCGCCTCTTGTTATTTCATTCCATTGCTTATGCCGCCACGTCGAGACTGCAATGAGAGAATTATGCATTTTACGACTGTTTCAAACTAATTACACCATCAAATAACGCAACTGCCGTTCTTATTTTCATTGTGCGACCATGTGTGCTCCTGCTTCTATTATCAGCTTTACTCCCACTACAACATATAACGTAAATAACCGTTATATATATATATACCAGAGGGCCCGTGCGAAGATTTCGCACTGAAATCTAATATTTTTTAGGTACTTCTCTATTAACCCGTCGACCGCTTTTCATAACAAAAAACCACCGCCAAACTGTAAGATTAAACGCCAAAAATGCAGTCCCATTTACTTGATGTCAGAATCAATATGCATGTTTGTTACGTCATCTAGTGGTATTACATTCGACATTTGCGTGTATTTTTCATTATGTTTTACTGATTTAGTAGTTATTTTATTAATTAAAATAACAATTGTGTCCTTAAATTCTTATAGTTTATTTATTTATTTTGATATTCCAATGGCAACGTTGTCCCGTTTATTGGGCGATAGTTTTTTGTTATGAAAAGTGGTCGACGGGATAATAGAGAAGTATCATTTTTTATCAATGTAATATTTATTAGATGCAGGTTTAAACTTCTAAAGAAAAAGCAAGGATAAAAATATCTGCAAACAACATTTAGTTGTTAGTCAAGCCAGAATATCATCTAATTTATTCCATCAAAGTTAGACTAAAAGCTGATCCAAGATTGCTAAAGGCACGCGCGAGAAAAAAAATTAACAATCGTATTTTGACTGCATTAGAGGATGACGTCATCCGCTTCGGGAAAACCATGGGACTTAGAAATATAAATCTAAACATTTCAATTTCAATTTCGCTTTTTAATCATAAGTATAAAATAAACCCGTGCGGTGTTTTTTATAATAATTGCTATGAGCATCCTGTAATGTGTTATTTTATTTTTTTGGCAACAATAATTTCAGGAAAACCTTTCATTTCTTTCATGAAAACAATGCCGATTTAATTTTTTAATTTTAGCAAATTTTAATCAAAAACATGTTTTAACGAATTGTTAAGTGGGCTATGTCAGAAGCCTGTTCTAAAACCTTTCATATGGTATCTCATTCGTTGTTCTGCGTTTCATATTTTCTGAGTAAAAGGGATGTTGACAGGAGAAATAATATATAAGGATAATGATAATAACTAAATAAATAAGATTGCGTAGATAAAATAATAAATATGAAAACACATTAAAAATAATATATGTAAAATGGATATAAATCAATCTATGTAATAATCTATGTATCCCAAATTATTACAGATTCCACAAAAATGTACGATTTTATGCTTGAACAAGCTATAATAAGTAAATAATACAAGATTTCGCTGTCTGAGCTGTTCGACGGGACCACACGCCATATTAAACATCTTGTATCACTTGTAAACAATACATTTTTGCCATTTACATGTAAATAATTTATTGCCCTAAACCATCTTTTCATGTTCTTTCCACCATTTCAAAGAATAAAAGCTCCCTTACATTTTTTTTTTCGTATTTGTTTCTGTAGTACTCTCCATTTTATGCCCATCCATGGCTGACTCGCACGGTTCTATCCAGTTCTTTGCTTTTCCCCCTAATTGTTTGAGCAGTGTATATATATATACATAGTCCATTGTTTGAAAAATTTCCAAAAATCCTAAGTATTTAGATAATTTGTTTTAAAATGAAGTGAATAATTTTTAATCAGTAGATTAATTTATTCTAATCGTTACGCTATACACATCAATGTGCATTATGGTGGAACGAAAAACAATATTTTTTAATTTCAAAATGATACAGTTTTCAAGAGTTGCCTTTGATCAAAATAAAGACGGAAATTAAATATTAGCGTAATTGGGTTATGTTTTCAGGTGCCGCAAGAAGGGTAAACTTTAGGTTTTTGTTAAAATTTTGACAATTTTCGGTGTTATGTAAAAAAGAATAAATAATAATAATTTCAATATGCTATAGTTTTTAAAAGTTGCTTTTAATCAAAATAAAGACTGAAATTAAATATTAGCGTAATTGGATTATGTTTAGAGGTGCCGCAAGAAGGACACACTTTAGGGTTTTATTAAAATTTTGACAAATTTCGCAATTATGTTTAACTTTTTTTTCAATAGGCTATAGTTTTCATAAGTTGTCTTTGATCAAAATAAGACGGAAATTAAATATCAGCGTAATTGGATTATGTTTAGATATGCCGCAAGAAGGATTTTTATTTAAATTTTGACAAATTTCGCAAGTATATTGAAATTTACAACTGAGTACTGAATACACTTGTAGTAAAAAAAATAATAATAATAATTACACATTACTTTTAATCAGAAAACATGGTAAACTTACTGCGTAATACATTTTAATTACAAAAATAATTAAACATAAACAGTATTACAATGGGATAGAAACAGAACAAAGTTAAGAAGCGAACACTATATTATCCCAATTTTGTTATTGCCTCTACATCAAGAGTCTCTGAAACCTCAAGTAATCAAAATCATAGTCAAATGCGCATGAAATTGCGATTTGTGGCTTCTACTTGCGATCGAACCTTTAGTATCAGACAAAATTGCTGCAACAATTCCAAGCGCCGCTCTGCAGGATGTTTGTCTGATTAGTGATGAAGAAAGAAGTATGACAGAAATGTATTGACAGAATGAAAATTAGATGAGAACAAATAAAGAACCGAAAAAGATATGTAGAAGAAACTGTAAAACTAGTTACAGAAAGTAATTTTTTTATGTAAGAAAAGACAAGACTTAAGCAAGACTAAGTGTGCAAGAGAAGAATACAAAATAATTGTTATCGAAGAACATACATCATTTGTCCCAGAACTTGGATCAAAATTTTCAAGACAAATAAAATCGATTTCTAGCACTGGAAAAGGTATAAAAGACAACATAATGACATTTTTCAATAGCAACAACCAATACTTAAACATTACTGCAATTGGATATGATGGAACTGCCTCGAATACTGGATTGAATAATGAAGCGATTGCTTTATTTGAAAAAGAATTATGAAAGCCACCGCAGTGCTTGATTTGACTGCTTCATGCAAATGAAATACCCGTTCGTCATCTATTTTGTTTCCTAGATGGAAAAACGAAAAATCCAAATGAGTTTGGAAGGAAAATAAGGAAACAACTGGAAAAGTGTTATGAACTGCCAGTGACTGAGTTTTCAACTATTGAAAATAACATTCCATTGCTAAAATTTAAGAATAATTTAAGTATGGACCAAAAATATTTGTTAGAAATGTGTAACACAATCTCCGTTAGAAATTGCTCTTCTGATATGTCTATGAAGAAACCAGAAAAACTTTGTCATTCACCTTGACTGACCTTAGCAAACAGAATACTTCGCTTGTGCGTGGGAGCAAAATATCCATCACAAAATCTCCAAATACTGACTGAGTACATTTTGAAAGTGCATGCAACTGTTTGGTTTAACATAAAGTTGAAACCATCTTGTATGTATGGACGAAACACTTATGAAAACTTGTCATCTATTTACGTTGCCTCAATTAACACTTAAACATGTAATTGATTCAATCGGTCAAAAAATGCATACTTTGCTGCACATGAAAATGTCCTCCATTATATGCTATCAGGGGATAGAAGTCAATAAAGAGTTTGCATTACGCCTGATTGTAAAAGCTGAGGCTGGAAATGGGTTGGGTAGGGTTGATTATTGACGGTCAATTATCTACACTTGGGATATAGGCCCGGGGGGAGTGCCCTTCGTGGGGGGTCTTTCTAAGGGAGCCTAACCAGTATGCTCGAAGAAAACCACAAAAACTCCGAAAGATTAGGCCGACGGGCACGATTGGGATCGAACCCAGCACCTCCCGTCTACCAGCTTTGAGAGCAGAACCTCTCAGCCACTGGTGGGGCGGCTGGAAATGAAGTTGGCATCAGACATTTTTTAAATCCTGTATAAATTTTGATGTCACGGATTATATTGATATGATTCAATGGCATGATGTTAAAGTAACAGAACCTCCTCGACGATGTATATTTCTGACAACAAACTAAAGCAGTAAATAAAGCAAGCAGAAGAACCTGATCATGAGAGTCAACTTCAATTTTTCCCTATGTCACACACAAGCAGTTAAAATGATTGTTAAATTAGTTACTGAGTCATCCTTGTCAGTTTGCAGCACTTCAGTAAGAGATGCATTGATAAATACCAAAATGCATTTTCAAAAGATCATGCCAAAAAAAAAAAAAATTATCTAATGTGTCAGGGTGATTATTATGGACCATGTGTGATTACTATGTACTTTAGAGAAAAATTAAAGTTTTTTTTATAACATTTTCCCTTTAAAAACAATATACAGTCAAACCTCTTTTAAAGGACTAACGGACACCCTTATATACGGTCACCCCTCTCTTGCGGCCAAATTGAAATTTCCCAGCTAAAATTAACCTCTCGTTATAACTAACAACCAATCTCCTGCAGGCACTTCACTTTTTCAGACATTTTTTTTGGTCACATGGTTGTCCGTTAATCAAAGGTTTCATTCTTTTAAAGTTTTTCTAAATAAGTGTGTTTTGTTTAACTAAGATACGATAGTTAAAAATTACATTTCTTTCATTTCAATGTAGTACTATAAGAATATGTTACTGTAAAATTAATAAAAATTTATATGGTGAAAATCGTTAAATTCTACAAAATATTTTTTTCTGTAATAGCATCTAAAAATTCGTAATACATAGAATGTGCAAGTCTTCTGCAAAAGTATCATATTTTGAATATTCTGTTTACAAAATATATGTACATTATTTTAATGATCAAGAAAAGAATTTTTTTAAGAAAATGCAATTTTTATCGTTTTTTCATAGAAAAGTCATTTTTGAAGCCCTTTGCGGCACCTGAAAATATTTTAGTAGTACAGCAACAAAATTACATATTCTTCATTCTAATCCCAAAAGGCAACTTTTGCCAACTATAGAAAATTTCTAACTGAAAAAAAAAAATTAACCATTATTTTCCTACCACTCTAATGTGCATAAGCATGTTTCATGAAAAGAGATAATGTAGAGCAGCGCTTCCCAATCTATTTTCTTTTACTTACCCCATGCTTAGGTTTTTCATTTCGGAGTACCCCCATTTATCATAACCAACATCCCACTCCTCTCCTCTCCCAATCTATACTATTAAAATCCGTTCGCGTATCTATGTAACCTCAAAAACTCGGAAACCACAGGGCGCAGGGCTACGAAATTTTGCACACGGGTTGCTGGTAGGGGGCCCATGAACGATTGGGGTAAAAAATTCCAAAATTTTAAATATATTTTTGATAAGTTAAATATTAATTATAATCCAATCACTAAGAGATCTCATCAAAAATACGCTTTTTTATCTTCGGTTGGTTGGTTGTATAAAATCTCCGCAGAAGTCATTAAATAAATCAAGGTAGGGATCATTGCAAATTGCGAGTCCAGTGTTTAAAATCGATGGTTCAGAGATTATATTACATGTAGACAATCAACTTAATTATTAACCATTGCCAAATGCTAAAAACTTAATTTTAAAGGATTTTATCGATTTAATGAATGATAATTAGCTGGGTTTAAGGAGTTTTTTACATGACATATATTAGTACGATAGAGATTATTATTACAGAAAACTTTATTTAACAAATTATTTGTTAAATTTGTAAGGATGGGGAGGGGTGAGGGTAAACGACTTTTTATTAAATATTACATTCAACTTGACCGCGCTCCATCTGGCGGCGGCTTTTTCATTAATTGACCATCTTTATTAATAAATCCAAATTTACTGCTCTGATTTCAACAGAACTAATTACTTTTAACAAATCTAACATTTTTAGCTTCACCAGTAACTTTTAATCGCTGTTTTATATAGATAATACCGCTATTTTCGAATAACAGTTTTCGTAAAAATTAAATTCATGTTCAAACAACAAATTATGTTCAATTTATGTTTCATAATAAATCTTTATATTCAAAAACTTTAGTTTGGTTGTACTGATTTTCATTTTCTTTTAGAATTAAATTCATAAACTTCCGTGCGTAGAACGGGTTAAACAGCTGTTTAGCTGTTTATAGATAAAACCGCTGTTTTAGAATAAGTTTTCATAAAAATTAAATTTATGTTCGTAATAAAAGTACAGAGCCCGTATTCAGTTGATGCATTTCAGCAGTCAAAGTTAGTGATTTGTTTTTGAGCACTTGTGATCCGTGCGTGTACCTACCCTATTAAAATCCGTGCGCATATCTATCTATGTAAACTTCAAAATTGATTCAATATGAGATCATGTTCATTAAAAGCTGCACCCGGGTTCTCTAGCAATTCTAAATAATCAGATTGTTTCGAAGAACTGGCAGTTCCCGAATCATCAGGTTGAATTTCATTCGCAGTTGCAGTACTCTTAAGAGTTCCGGATTTTAACCAGTTATTCATGTTGAATATAAAACCAAATCATTCAAATAATAAGTAAACACTTCAAATTAAATACTCATTAAAAGGAAGGAAGCTTTCCAATTAGTATAAGTTAGTGTTATAACTCCGCCTATTCGAAAACGAAAATAATTGCCTACTTTTCAACACGTTTTAAAATAAAACATTAAAAATCAGAAGCTGTGGCGTAATTTAGGCGCTTTGTAATTATTATTAAAAAGGGGAATAAATAAGCCGTGAGAAAGAACATTGTATAATGATCAATGGTAGTTTTTGCAAAGACTGGGAAAATATATAATTACTCATGCAATATGATTAGTAGTGGGCATAGAGTGACATAGAATTATCAATGGATTATTAAGTCTAGTGGGCTTAACCCTCATTTTGAGTGTAACACATTGCAGTTACACATGAGACTAACTTTGTAATCCAAAACTATCAAATTTCTTTATGTGTTTTCAGTTAAACCATTTTTGTGATTTCCACCATTACTTATATTATTTTCACGTACCCTCAGCAGGCCCGCCACGTACCCCCAGCGGTACGTGTACCCCAGGTTGGGAACCGCTGATGTAGAGGATCATAGATTTTCAATATCAACCTTCACTGTAAGCAAAAGATTGATGTTTCTTAATATAGGAAAAAATAATGTAACCACGAACTAAAATATACGGTAACTTCTTCCGAGTTGCCCAAGATTCCGAAAAACTTCCTTTATTTTTAGAAATCGCAGTAATTACTATGTTTTCGAGATCTAAGGAAATATTTATAAAAAATATGTCTCTTATGCTGACTCTGATTTTCAGAAACATTTCCGAGCAGTTTGTAGCTCACAGGCTGTCAAAGCCTGAGAGCTAATGTGCCCGCGGATTCTGTATGTATGTACGTACGTATGTATGTATGTATGTATGTACGTAACGTAACGCGATAACTCTTGATAGAAATATCAGTTTTGCTTCAAATTTTGTTTATAGGTTCATTTTGATAAGGCGCTCCCCTGATTAGTTTTGAATGTTCATTGGTTAAGTATAAAGTGGTGGACGGGGGCTAATCCCCTTAATTTTGATAAGTGGTTTTTTTATGCAGAATTAACCGATTTGCTTCAAATTTTGTATATAGGGTCATTGTGATAGGGCGCTTCCCTGATTCGTTTTGAAGGGTCATTGGTTAAGTATAAAGGGAGGCACGGGGATCTAATCCCCCCTTACACTATTGTCGATTTCTTTATATTACGGGGGGCATTATTCTTTGAAATAAGAGTATAATATACAATTAGTGTGACTAGCCTGTGAGCACAATGCCATCAGTTTAAATGGGCAGTTTCCTTTTTATAGTGTGTCATTCAGTTTTCTGAATCCGAAGCATAGATTTTTCGGAATGTATCAATTCTCAAGGAAACATTTTCATATTCAACAATCATGTTTTACAAACAAATATGATAAATTAACAGCATTAAATTAACTATTAAAATTAATATTATTTTGATAGTCTTGCATGGATAAATTCAGTTATGCTGCTAAAATTGTTTAATTGAAAACTTATAGCACCCTGAAAACCAATATTCTTATTTGAGAAAATTGATTAATATACTATATTTCTTTTAAATGATAAAAGGTGTAAAATAACTTTTATTAGGTTGTTTGACATGTTTCTGCTCGCTCCGAGCCATTTTCAAAAATAAATTCCCATAATTGCACGGTCTTTGAAGCTATTATTTAAAATGCTATCATTCAATTTTCATGTAATTTTTAAACCTTACGCACGTTATCTTTTATTTTTACTTGGTTGTTTATTTTCATATATGTAACCATGGGGTAACTCGAGCCACAATTTCGGTAAAATAAAAGATGCTGCATCGTTAACCTAACGAAATTGAAAATAAACAACCAAGTAAAAATAAAGGAAAACGCGCATAATTTTTAAAAAGTTGGAAATTGTACGTCAAACGTGACAAATGAGGTGCGTTCGTACTATAGCTAGTTATATAAATATTCAGATCTTGATGATTTTTAATTCTGTGAAATGAATTATATCGTCTGCAGATTAATTTCTGATATAAAATAAGTATCTCGGTCGCTTGACGATTAAATTTTGGAAGCTCCTATAACAAGAAAGCACCGTTTTTTTTTTAATTTAAATTTCTTAATAAATAATTTTATTTATATCTCCTAAAGTTTTGATTCGATTTTTATAAAATTTGAAATGTCTTCGACAAAATTCTAGAAAGATAATATATCTTAAATTTCAAACCATTCGGTTGGGTAGTTTTTGCGTTGTTATATGCGGACGGACGGACGGACAAACAGACAGACGGACCAAGCGACGACAATGGGTGCTACGTATTTATATAATTACGAGCGCACCTAAACAGCACAAGAAAACTAAATGATAGCATTTTAAATAATAACTTCAAAAACCGTGCAATGATGGAATATTCTCATGTGTTTTTAAAAATGTCTCTGAGTGAGCCGAAACATGCCAAACAACCTAATAAAAGTTATTTTACACCTTTTAGCATTTAAAAGAAATATATTTTTAGAAGGTTCTATAATTTATTACATTGATTAATATACTGTAAAAACTACTCGTAAACATTTCCGAAAATCAGTGGCAGCAACAATAACTGAGTTTTTATAAATTCTTCTTCAAATCTCGAAAATATATTGGTTTCTAAAAATAAAGAACGCTTTTAAGAATCGTGGCTAATCGGAAGATGTTATTGCATATTTTCGTTCGTGATTATAATACATTTCCTTAGATTAAGAAAAAAAAATGTCTTTTACTACAGTACTGTAAGTGCATTCTAAATGCAATGATAATTTAACTTATTCGCATTATATATCGATCTCTTTTCACACGCAATTTTCGAACGCATAAATTACACTTTGAAATGAGCTTGCAATACTGAATTTCGCCATATTCATGAATGGAGTTCATCGTCTTCATAATATATGTCATTAGCACTCATTTTGAAATAAAGCGTCTCAAAGTGCAACAGAAAGTGTTTCTGGCAGTAATGATTTTTAAGAGCATAGAAAAGAGGGTGATTAAAAGTTCTAACTTCCGTCATATTTCATTGAAAGAGTGATTGCGATGACGAAAATTAAAAATATATTTTAAATGGTTCTAAACTTTTGCATACTTAAACGCCTAAAGCAAAGGAAATTAAATCAGTTTCAATTTTGTGTAAATGTATTAATGCAAAAAATATCCTAAATGATAAATAATTAATGCTTTAAAAAGGTTACAATAAATGTATTAAATCTTGTAAGTAATTTCAGTTTTAAAAGAAAAGATTTGAGATATTAAACAGAAAATAATTCCGTTTCCGTACTTTAAAAAAATATATTTTTTCAGTCAATGTTCTGTTAAATGAATGGGTATTTTTAGGAAGAGCCTATGTTACAAATTTTAGGAAGTTAGGTTTTTTGTAGGAAAAAGGACTATATGGAATTGTTGATGATTATAGGTTAAATTGCAATTTCTTACTATTCAAGCTTGTTTACTTGATATAAAAAAAAAAATAATATTATTGCTCTTGTTACCTACTAACTAGTTTTTAACATTTTCCAACAAAGTTGAAAAGCGTTTATGAATTCGGTTTGTCTGTCTATCTGTCTGCCGTATTCCCGTGCTCTAATTCACGCAAACATACTCGGATCTCCATGCAATTGCATATATGTTATTGAGGTTTACTATGAGAAGTTTGGTATTGAAAATTAACCGTGTACCATTTACAATTAATTTACAGGAACACTCAAAATAATTCCGTTACGTTACGGTCTATGCGGAAAAATCGTTTGCGGTGTATTTTAATGATATTACACTATCTCAAACATATTGAAATTGATATCGATCACTGAGGATAAGTACAAGAGGCTTACTATAGAATATGGTGGGCAAAGCATTCATCGTTCATTTACAAGGAAGCACAACAGAATTCGGCTACAGTACTGTCTATGCAGAAAAATTCATGGAAGTGCGTTTTCAGTTGTGGTACGCGTTTTTAAATTTAACTAATTTTTTACATATTACTTGATGTGTATAAATGCTATAGATCATATTAAGGGTAGCAAAAAAGATATCGAATATATTTCGGTTTTTGACGAAAATTGCTGAATAGGAATTTTTAACTGTGCTATGCGTTTCCTAACTGAACTAAATTTTAACATTCTATATAGTATATATACAAACCGATAGATCGTATACAGGGCTGCACAAAATAATTTGGATATATTTTCGAATATTGATGGTATTTGCTGAAATTGTGTTTTGAAATTTGTTATTCGTTTTCCAAATTGTCTTTCGTATTTCAGTATTATATAGTATAATTATTGCTTAGTATCACAAAGTATTATTTAGTATAGCTCAGTATAATTAGTAAATTATCAAAATTTACTCCTCCTAAAAATATGAGTAAGGTTTTAAATATCATTATATTTCAAATAGTTTAACATAATTAAATTAGGCTGTAAACAGTTTTTCCTTGTAAACCATTATCTGGCCGAATAATTTTGAGTGGCCCTGTAAACGAATGATAAATGCTTTACACTCCATATTCTACAGAAAGCATGTTTTAGTACCCCTTAGAAAATGATATCAATTTCAATATGTTTGAGGTAGTTTAACATGATTAAAATGCACCGCAAACAATTTTTCCCCATATACAATAATATGAAGGAATTCTGTTGAGTTATCCTGTAAACTAATTATAAGTGCTACACGTGCTATATTCGATAGTAAAAATCTTGTAGAGCATTTCCCCGAGATATATCAATTTCAATATTTGAAATAGTATAACATCATTAAAATACACATAATGTAATGGCATTCTTTTGAGTGCACGAAGTATAAGTGCTATATATTCATTTTCAATACCGAACATGCCATAGTACACCTAAATAACATATATCAATGGCAATTTATTTACGAGAGTTAGAGCACGGACAGACAGACAGAAGGACAGATGGACAGACGGACAGACGTACCGACAGACGAATCGAATTCATAAACACTTTTCGACTATGTTGGAAAGTGTTTAAAAAAACGTAACTAATTCTGCTGTTATTTACGTAATTAAATTCATTGTCAACTCTTCAATTTCTTGTCTGATAATGCAAAAAATATTGCATATAAAAACATGAAAAATGGCAGTTTTAATATAGATATTAAACATAGAGAAATATTTGTAACGTTAAAACAGACAGTTTTTAAATCGGAAAATCATTTTATGCTCTATTAAATTTTGATATCGGACAAGATAGTTTGCAGTGTCCAATATATTTTTCTTTAAATTTGTTGAAGTTTTTTTTTTTTTTTTTTTAAATAATTTTTTTAATTTAACATTTCAATATCTGATATGAGATTTATTTCATATTTTGAAATAGTCGTTTTTTACCTACGTTGGTATGATAATTGGTATTTAAAATGCCCAAATTATAATACTTCCAAAAACTCCTCAATAGAAAAATATATTTGCACGTAAATATTAAAAAAAGAAAGAAAATTTTAAAATAATTAAATTATAGCGTACGAAAAGCATTTCATGGTGAAAATTGCGTCATATTTAAAATGATATATTTCAAACATCATATTTAAAATCTTTTTATAGCGTCTAAAAAAAAACATTTTTTCTAGAATATAGATGTTGTAAAAGTTTCGGAGGCAGCGACATTTTTTACTTAACCATTTTATATAAGCTGATTTTCGAACGTTTAATTGAGCCTACTTAATCACGAAAACACCGATTAACTGTCGCGATAGTGGTGAATGCGGCCTTGGGAATCGAATACCTCTCGAGTCAAAGAGAAATGAACGGCAACCCAATTACAGAATATAGCCACTGGTTATGGTAATATCATTCAATATTTCCTAATCGGGTAATCTTTTAAAAACAGATCCGATTAGAGTGTTTTCAGAGCCTGCAGTATCTGTAACACCGCAATGAGCGTTACCGCAACGAGCGTTTTTTTATAATGAGTAAACAGTGCTTATATATAAAAGCATCATTGATTTAGTACGAAAAGACACCTTGTGGACATTAATGCGAAGTATAGAACGCACAGTGGAGTATTTGACCCCAAAACCTGGACAAAAATGCACAAATTAAAATTTCGTCAACAATTGTAAAAATCACATTTCTTAATAGCTAACTAATGGATGCATCGGTCTATATCTATTTTTGGAACCTGAGTTATATCTAGTGGCTCCTGGCCTCAGTTGAAGAGGAATTTTTTTTGTGAGAAGACGTGTTTTTTGTTGATTTTAGGCATTGTTGTTATGTTTAAATATATTTTTTTTGTGTCTCAATGAATTGTTGAATTGAAACTAAACAGGGCTTGCGTGTTTAACAAAGATCAGAGCTTAGTGTTAAACTATGTGTAAATTTAAATAGTTTAGTTTTTAATGTAATAAAAAAATATTAAATGTGTAAAAGTGTAATTTTTAAAGCGTTTTTCACTCTAATTTAAACATATCGAAAGCTTTTTAAATATGTGCCGGGCTTTGCCGGACCATGTTTGAATTATACTTGGATTACTTATAGTCTTGAGTGCCAATTTCTGCAACAAAATCTTCCGCATATTGTTGCCATTTTTTATATAATTTTTTTTCGCGTGGACTACTTAAATCCCATTTTTTTGCGGCAACCGAATTGAAAAGATAAAAACTTTATTTTTACTATAGTATTGCAGGTTTTTAGTTTACAGGATATTGCCTGAGAGCTTTTGCCCCTACATATCCTGTATGTATGCATGTACGTACCTATGTAAGTACGTACATACCTACGCAATTCGATACCTCTTGATAGAAATATCAGATCGGCTTCAAACTGTAAATACTTATTTACTGAAAAAGGTGTCGCCAATTAGTTTTGGAGGCTCATAGGTAGAACATAACGGGGGAAAGGAGGAAATTAAAGAAGTCTAGAGAAGATGCAGAAATGATTAAAAGTTCGTAAGTAACATTGGAAGTCGTAAAAAGTGGGCATCGCATTGACGAAAAAAAGTTCCAAACATCTGCTGATGAAACAGCAAGACTGTATGTGAACCTTTACAATTGGTACCCCATGATTACAACAATGCACAAGGTTTTGATTCATGGTGGCACTGTAATTAAGAAAGCAGTCGTACCCATTGGCCAACGGTCAGAAGAAGCTACCGAGTCCAGAAACAAACACTTTAGACAGTACCGTACAAAGTACTCAGGCAAGTGCAATAGAAAAGTTCGCAATAGAGAAGTATGCTATAGAGATGTTCCAAATTGGCCTCTTTTAAGCAGTGATCCTTTTATAAACTGCTCTAGACAAAGACCAAGGGAAAAGAGCAAGCCATACAGTAGCGAGACCCTACAACTTCTTCTTTCAGCTAGGTCTGATGGTAGTCCTGATAAAAGCCAAGAAGAGTGTGATGAAGAAGATGAAAAACAGAGTTCTGAAGAATCAGATTGAAACTGGTAATCTATTAAATACACTGAAAAACCAGCATCTCTATACTATAGAGACTCCACTGTATTAAATGTATTATCAAATGTGAATAATCTTTATTAAATGTAAATTAAATGTAGTAATTATTATTAAAGTAAATTAAATGTAAATAATAAATTTTATAGATAGTACAATTAAATACATTTAATTAAACATTACTAGTAAATAAAAAAAAATCTATCAACAATTACTTTACTCTTATAAACAGTAAACATTTAACGCTGCTAGTCACTCGACTTACAAACTTCCTTCGGTAATGTAAGTCTATGGGCATGTTATGTATTCGTATTTTTAAAATATCTACTTAGTAAATTTATATTTTAACTTCTTTTTTCTTTGTGCTTTTTTGAAATGATGTCTCTTTAATTTCTTAGTTGTCAAAATATTTATAAAATGTATACTTATTATTATTTGAAGTGTTAAAATTTTACTTACACTTCGTCAGCTTTTAAGATATAAAATATTAAACTAAGCTATGGATTTGTATGTATACTACATAGTATGCTAAAAGTTAGTTCAGTGAAATGCATAACAAAGTAAAACATTTCCATTCAGCCATTTCAGGGAATAAACGGAAATGTGCTTGAGAAATTTTGTGCAACCCTGTATATGATCTATAGAATGTATCCACACCAAGTAATATTATTAAATATTTCAATTTAAAAGTGCATATCACAACTACAAGCGCACTTCCAGCATTTATTGGTCATAGACTTCAATAGTTAAATTTATTCCTCAGCCAAATTCTTTTGTGGGTCTCTGTAAATGAACGATATATTCTATGCACACCATATTCTACAATAAGTGTCTTAATACACCTCAGTGATGTTTATAAATTTCAGTACGTTTAAAATAGTGTGATATCATTAAAATAAGAGCAAACGATTTTTTCCCATAGACATAATGTAAGGGAATTCTTTCGGGTGTCCCTGTAAATGAACCGTAAATGCTAAAGACTTCATTTACAATACCAAACATGCCATATTGATACCCAATTACATGTAACAATTTCAAGGCAATCGGACTATATTTACATAGAAAAATATTTTTGTCCAAGATTTCGGGTCAAATACTCCACTGTGGAACGGTTAAAACGCGCATTTGTTTTTTCGTGATTTCCTACGCTGTGACGTGATAAAACGATCTTAGAAAGAAAAATAAACAATTAGTTATTATAATATACATTTATTTTAGATTTTCTAACTTCTCACCGTCAGCTGCAATGCATATTTGGATCCTTGTTTGAATTTCACGTTGCACAAGTTGGAGCATAGACTCAGAAAAAAGAATTGATTAAAACTACAAAACATTTTTGTTGAGTACATTTTGGTTGTTTTAGCAAAATTGGAGTAAAATTGAACCATTTTACTTCAATTAACAGAACATTTTTGCTGACGATACAAAATTTTTTTTTGGAATTGCAAAAAATATGGTTTTCAACAAAAAAATTTTTTTTGTGGATTCAAACTAAATTTTCATTGACCTATATTTAAACAAATTTTTTGTTTAAATATGGGTCAATAAAAATTTTGTTTGAATCAACAAAATAAAATTTTTTTTTGCAATTCCAAAAAAAAAAATTGTATCGTTTTCAGCACCATTGAGTAGAGGTCGACCGCTATCAAGCAAATGGCGCTGTTGAATGCGAACGTGCAAGACACCGATACACCATTGAGTAGAGGTCGACCGCGGCAACAGCGCCATCTGCTTGATAGCGGTCGACCTCTACTCAATGGTGTATGGGCATCTTGCACTTTCGCGTTCACCTACTGTGTCTTCTTTTGCCCATAGCCGTTCAACGCTTCGTCCGTATGCAAAGCCCTGATTTTTTCCTGAAGGGCTTTTTGAAGCTTATAAAGCGGTATGACAAATGTCTCAATGTAGTTGGTACTTATGTGGAAAAATAAAGTTATGTTTTATCTTTAATGTCTCATTACATTTTTTGTCTTTCATACACACATCTGTTTACAGTCCCCAGGGGAAACTTATTTTCCGACTCCCCCTCGTATATTTTATCAGATTTTATTGAAAATTTTTTTGCGTGACAATCCTTTTATTTTTAACAAATGAAAATCAAATATTTTGCAGATCTTGAAAATATGTTTTCGACACAATCACCTAATCTGGCATTTGATTAGCAACTCGCCGCCCAATAAGGATTGCCTGCCAAATGAAAATTGAATATCATCTGTTTTATGCTTCACTGATTCAACTATAGTCTGCACCCGATTCGTTAGCAGTGATTAACGCTAATTTAGATAACTTTATTTGTTAATTAAAAGTAAAAATCACTACTAAAACTACCAAGATCCAGTTTTTACCTGCCATGCTATTAAAGTCTGAGAGCTAATGTGCACGCCTGTTCTGTATGTACGTATGTATGTACAGGGTGTCCAGCGAATAAGACCCTGATTTCAAAATTAAATATCTCAAAAACAAAGATCAATAGAAATATGCGGTAAACGGTTTCTTTATTAGCTAAGCTGTAAAAATGTTATACAGAAGTTCCGAAATTTAGTTACAAAAACCGTTAACAGATGGCGCTGTACGCCGAAAAACTCGTTCTCTGCGAGCAATCTAAAACAAAAAAAAGTCAAGCATTCTTTTCAATCAGAACACAATCTTTTGAAAATGTTCACCGTTCGAAACAATGAAGTGGCGTAAACGAATAATGAAATTTGACATCACATCCTGCAATGTCTCAACGGAAATGGAATCACATGCCACACAAATCGACTATTCAAGCTCATCCAGCGTAGTGGGATGGTTTCGGTAGACAGTGTCTTTCAATACGCCCCACAGAAAGTAGTTACAAGGAGTCTGATCGGGCTTTAAACCAGTCTCTGATGCAATTCTTTTCACACTCTTCCTTGGATTTCGCTGAACAATTCCAGAAAATTTGGCGACATTTCCAGGAGTGACTACAGTTTGCCTGGGTCCAACATTTCTCACTCGATTATCATCCACGCTGCCGTTCGTTCGAATTTGGCAAAGAGCTTGCGAATGACTTTTGCATCGGGCCTTTTCGGAACATTAAATCCTTTTTGAAAGCTGCGCCTTGTTGCCGTAGGACTGCGTTGTAATCTGTAATACTCCAGTACGAGAAAAACACGTTATTCAATGAAATACATGATTTTAACCTCTACGCTATCCTCCTTCACGATTCAACGGTCCAACTGATCGCTCTGGACTTCGAAGCACAATTTATAGACATTGCGATTACAGCGCCATCTGTTGACGGTTTTTAAAACTAAATTTCCGAAACTTCTGTATAACATTTTTACAGCTTAGCTAATAAAGAAACCGTTTACCGCATAATTCTATTGATCTTTGTTTTTGAGATATTTAATTTTGAAATCAGGGTCTTATTCGCTGAACACCCTGTATGTATGTACCTAACGCGATAACTCTTGATAGAAATAATCGTTTTGCTTCAAATTTTGTTTATAGGTTCATTGTGATAAGGCGCTTTCCTGATTAGTTTTGGATGTCCATTGGTTAAATATAAAGGGGGGAATGGGGGGCAATCCCCCTCCTTAATTTAGATAAATGGGTTTTTCATGCAGAATTATCCTATTTCCTTCATATTTTGTATATAAGTTCCTTGTGGTAAGGGGATCCTCTGACTAGTTTTGAAGGTTCATTGGTTAAGTATAAAGGGAGAAAGGGGGGTGATCCCCCTCCTTAATTTAGATAAATGCGTTTTTCATGCAGAATTATCCGATTTTCTTCAAATATTGTATATAGATTCATTGTGGTAAGGGGCTTCCCTGATTAGTTTTGGAGGTTCATTGGATAAGTATAAAGGGGGATACGTTGGGTTAATTCCCATTTAATTTAGATAAATGGGTTTTTCATGCAGAATTATCCGATTTGCTTCAAAATTTGTATATATGTTCATTGTAATAAGGCGCTCCTCTGACTAGTTTTGGGGGTTCATAGATTAATTGTAAGGGGGCAAGGGGAGATGATTCCCCCATAGTATATTGTCGATTTCTTTATTTTTCGAGGAGCCTATTTCAAATTCGTTGAAATAAGAGTATAATGTATGATTAGTGTGAATAACCTGTGAGCTCAATGCCCACAGTTTAACTGGGCAGTTTTCTTTTTTTATTATTAAACCAATCCATTTTTATAACATTTCTGCCTGTTAGCAATTTTTATTCATGTACCATCGCTAATTCGTTCAAGATCGCCAGCCAAGTTATTCTGAGCGGACTACATTTTTTCAGGTCTATTTCCGCCGAAACTTTTGTATTTTTATTATATTTGAAATTTGATAGAGAAACAAACGGTAAAAATTTATATCTGCTCTTTTTTCATTGTGTATTACGCAGTGCTCGATACTCATGTTAAAATAGTCAATACGAAATGTAACATTCACACAAATATGATAGCGTAGAATTAGTGAATGCAGTATCCATAGTTATAATTACATATACATTATTTCACATATTCTATGTTATTTTAGTTCTTATTTTATATTTGTTATTTGATACTAGTATTTTCTATGCTTTATGGTTTTATTTTTTAAAATAAATTACACCGCTTTATGTTATAATATTTTAAAAAAATTCAATTTTCAGAAAAATGTATATGGTAATATATCAGATATTTACAACATATCAATCCATCAATCTTTGTAATAAGAACTGAAATCCGAATATTTGGCAGTTCCTGTAAACATATTTTCGTCACAATAACTTAATCTGACATTTCATTAGCAGCTGACCATCGCATAAGGATTATCAGTAGAAGAAAAATCCAATGTCTTTGTAATCTAGTTATATTTCAGACAACGAAAGAAAATTGCAGAAAATTACATTATGAATTATGCTTGTTTATTTTCGATTCTGTATTACCAGATGTTTGATATTCATTATACAATAGATGTAAAAATACGGAAAACAATAACCACACATTTAGGATTAAGTAGAATATGTGAATCCATAGACAATACTCCGGAACGAACTATATATAGATTGTTTCATATTTTCTATGTATTAAATTTTTTATATTTTTTGTAATTTGAAACACAGTTTCTTTCTATGCTTTTAGATTTCTTTTTCCAGCAAATCATAGCACACCACGCTATAAGATACACATAATACAATTTGGCAGAATAAATATATCGGATTATGTCAAATATTTACAACATATCAATCCATCAATCTTTGTAATAAGAACTGAAATCCGATTATTTGGCAGTTCCTATAAATATATATTCGTCACAATAACTTAATCTGACATTTCATTAGCAGTTGACCATCACATAAGGATTATCAGTAGAAGAAAAATCGAATGTCTTTAGTTTTACCTTTCACGCCTTCATCTATTAGTTCATGAATTCTTCACCGATATATTTTGTAATCTAGTTATATTTGAAACAGTGAAAAAAAAATTACAGGAAATTACATTATGAATTATGCTTGTTTATTTTCGATTCTGTATTACCAGACATTTGATATTCATTGTACAATATATGTAAAAATACGTAATGCAATAGCCACACATTTATGATTAAGTAGAATATGTGGATCCATAGACAATACTCCATAACAAACGATATATAGATTATTTCATATTTTCTATGTAATCATTTGTTTTATTTTTTGTAATTTGAAACACAGTTTTGTCTATGTTTTTAGATTTTTTTTCAGCAAATCATATAACATCACGCTGTAAGATACACATAATACAATTTGGCAGAATAAATATATCGGATTATGTCAAATATTTACCGCATAGCAATCCACCGTTTTCTTATAATATAAAGAGGAATCCAATAATCAGGTACTTTTTACAAATAGGTTTCCGACACGAAAACATAATCGGAAATTTCATTAGAAGCTGTCCACCACATAAATACTGCAGTGAAATGAAAATCGTATGTTATCTGTTTTACCATTCGGTGCATTCATCTAGTCTTTTATGAACTCTGATAGCTTTTGGATTACTTGTTTATACTTATTATATTTGAGATTAAACTGAGAAGGAAATTAGCAATTTAGATTATAGTTTATGCCGCCTTTTTATTTATTCCGTATTACTCGATGCCCCATATTCAATCTAAAACTGGATGAACAAAACGAAATGCAACAGTCACACAATTATGATTACGAAAGATTGATTTATAGACGTTGACGACATAATTGAATTACATGTATAATTTTTCATATTTCATAAAATTACCGTTTTTTTTTTTTAAATCTTAATACTAAATTTTCTAAGGTTTGTCTGCATTGTTTGGTTTTATATTTTAATAAGTTACACAACATCACATTATATGATAAAAAGAAGCAGATTTGAAAACAATTATATTTCGAATATTTACCACATGAAAGTCCTTCCTTTGCAATATGAAATGCAATAAAAATATTTGTCTATTCCTCTAAATATAATTCCGGAAGAATGCTATATATGACAGACATAAAAACGACAAAAGAATTGACTGTCAAAGGATTGTCGAATACATGGGTGTTACCTTTGAATGATACATTTAGTTGCGCATTAACATACTTTTCTGATACTTTTGGGACTTTAACCCCTTGAAGGGTACCGGTATATAATGTATACCACTTAATTTTAATCCCAAAATGCCACAATGACACCAGAATTTTATAATAAAATTTTGAATTTATAAGGTACATGAGGAAAAGCTTTTACTTATTTAAAAATAAATTCGTTCGTAAATCCTGGTGTCAATCAATCATTTCACTATTTTAGCTACAAGAGTACTTTACCCCAGAAGGGGTTAATTATATATGAAATTACACAAATTGAGAAGTAATATCAGATTACTTTCCAGTTCAGAAGAAAGCTGAAAGATATTCCATTTCATTACATGTACAATTTTCTACAAGAAATTGATTTTGTCGAAAAAAAACTATTTCCTAGTTTATACCGAATTAATCACCTTTATTTTTTCTACTTTCACAGGCTACTTTCGCTAATCAGTAGCCGTATGCGCAGCTACATAACTCATCTGAAAGAAACAGCTGCCGTTTCCTCCATACAATTCCGTATGATAGTGAGGCGAATCTTCATCTAAGAGGGCTTCATACTTCCCGGACTATCCTCAGAACAACCTGTTTGATCAAAGTGTCTAACAAGTCCGTATAACAGGACATGAAATCAGGCTTTTCTTGTTTTGCATCCATTCGTCAGCTAAAAAGGTTGTATACGTTAGATGTTTATGTTTATGTTCATGTTAAAGACGTTAGATGTTCATGTTAAAGATCTAAGTCAACAGCGCTTAATTTGATAACGACAGCCTGTTTTCGGCATCTTATGCAAAATCCAAGTATATTCCGATGGTTTACTGGCGGCCTGATTTGCAAATATACCTTTAGATATTGCATTTTAGCGCAATATATCAGAGATTTTTTAAACTAAAAATTTTTTTTTTAAAATTAAATAAATTCAGATCACCCCGTGATCCCTTACATGAAAATAGAATTTTTTTATTTTTAATTTTTCTTATTAATGTGTTTTTTAAAATGTTAGCATAATTTGGATGCATTTTGTGTATAGCTATGTCTAGTTGAAATGCGCAAGCAATTTTAATGACTTTGCTTGTATTTGGTTTTGTAGAACTAAAAATAAAATAAAATTAAAAATTCATTTTAGAGAAATTTATTATACATACGTAATGTGTATTTAAAAAGAAACTGAAGGTTTTTGAGATACACGAACGCTTTTTGTGCGTAACAGAGCTTAGAATTTATTCTTAAAATTTTCTTTGCATAGTGAAAAGCTTAAGACTGCACTAATATATAAAGCAGCAAGAGAATATTAAATATTTATTTACTGTATAATATAAAATATAAAACAAGTTTCCAACTAAATCATTTTATCATATCAAAAATTTTATACAACTGTATCATACGTAACTGTAACTGACGGAGGGAGAAAATGATTTTCTTAACTACATATGAAACGTTATTGTTAATTGTAAAATTTGTTTTTCTTTTATCTAAGTTTTTGCTCCTTCTTTTCTCCTTTTCATTTCCCCCTCTCCCTACTACAATTCCTTAGTTCTTTTCATCTTTGATCCAATCTTAAATCTGAATTATCAGTGTCGCAGCGATCACTATTACTCTGAATATAGTAAGTAATTTTAGATTGGTAGGAAATGGGACACAATAGGAAATAAAACGTAAGATAAACTTTTATTTAGTATAACGAACCGTGGTTTGTCTGAAATACACATATATTATCGCCCAATTCTTCCTTTCATTTGTACCTCTCCTCACCAGATTTCTCTACTTTTTATTCTATTTGATCTAAACTGAAATGTGAACGATGAATATCACAGAGTTTCCGCTTACAAAGACGTGAGGTTGCGCTTTGAGTATGTAAGGAAATGAGAAAGGATAGTAAAGCAAGTTTTTTTGTTTAGTTTAAACGAAAAGACTTGCCGAAAAACGAAAAAAAAGTGAGTATAGCAAAATAAATGGTTTTGAAATATTTATTAACCCTTTAGAAAACCTGGGCTACTTTACCTAATTAGATATAAAACTTCTTCAGTAAGTTAATTGAAAAACAAAACGTTCAATTTCATGCGAAATGCTTTGCTTTAACATGTATAGAAATCTCAACAAAAGTTACGAAGTTAACTTATTAAAAATAAATATTTTCTCAAACATTTAAGTACTGAGATATTTTATGTTGTTTAAAAAATGTGTAATAGATGTTTTTTACTAAAAATATCTTGTATTTTAAAAATCAACCACAAACAATATTTTTTTTATAGTTTTTTACAAGAAATTGGAAATTCCAAAACAATATTATTATTTTTTTAAATTACATGTATTATAGTAAATGTTTTCTAAAAATCCTATAACTACCAATTTGATGAGTTGCTTTTATAGAAAGAGTAGTTCTAAATTTCATATCATTATTACATAAATCAATTTTCATACATTAAGGGGAAAATACTGAGTTGATTATTTTCTTAATTCTTGATTCGCGATATAAAAGATTAAAATCATTTTTAATAGGAAACACAACATTAAATATCTCTTCCAAGAAAAATTTAAAGTTTTTCTTTTCATTTATTTTTATGCGTAAAACCTAAATTTGTTTTTATATCTTTATGGAATTTAGTATCAAGCAAACTTTTTAATAAATCTATGGAGTTTCTAGAAATTCAAGATTCTTTTCTTTTTTTCTGAAGACTTCTGAATGCATAATAAATATTTTGAAGAACACAAGCCATGAAAGGGTTTCGAAAGTGCCATAATTCATAAATCTTTCATTGAAAAAATCAGTAAACGGTTGCATGTGATATTTCTTATATAATGCATGTTTTATTTTAAGAGAGAAAGCTTATTTTACCGCCTGTTCTGTACATCATTCTGTATTTTGAATTTCCTGATCCCCCTCCATGCATAATGGAAAAGATTGTGGAAAGTGGAATCTAATGGGCTTTGAATATATTTTGTAGACACAAATGTTTTATGCATGACAGAATAGAAAAAGATTTTGCTATGTGGCTTGAAATCATTTACTTTCTTAATAAGCTGTTGAAAATTGTTTAAAATATATTTTTAATCCATGTATGTTGCAATTAACTAAAAATAAAAACTGGTTTCAGAAACAATAAACAGTTACAACTTTTTTAAAGCTGAAACACATATGCCGTATTTTATAATATGTTTTAAGCATGTGCGCGATTCTCGCACCGGATTTTTTTTTTAAATTGAGAAATTATAATTTTTTTTGTAATTAGCTTATCAAGAATATGAGAACTTAATTTGGTAAATGGAATTTCAATGTAATTTCAAGCACTAGATTTTTGGATCTATTCACTGATACTAATTAGTCAAGATTCAGAGTGTAATTTCGTAGCAATAATGCACTTTAATAAGTTAAACTGGAATTTACACGTTACACCACATAATATTAACACATTTTGTCTACAAAAGATAAGAAATAACTATTACAAGAATGCTTTAAAACTTGTGTTAAAATCAGATTGAATTTTACGCCGTGTTAGTGAAATGATAAAATTAGCAATTTTTTATTTTCCATTCTCGTATTTCTGCCGCTCACGTATCATTCTTTTTACGCACAATCGATATAAAAAAAAGAACACTGCATACATTTGAATCTCCAAATAGTCCCAGGAAAATACAGAAATAGTAGATCAACTGGAAATTGTGTATTTGTCCGATTCATATTAAAGAAAGATGAACTTAGGGATCGTCTTCGTAGTAAAATTGTAACAAATTATAAAATTTTCAATATGCACGTCTAATATCGACATCGTATTTGTTTTTTAGGGAATGTTTACCTCAGGATACCAAACGGGAAGTCGTTTGGTCAAATACTTTAGGAATTATGAAGGTTTAAAATTTGGAACTTCTAATGTTCAATTCATTTTTAATCGTTATAAAACTGGTGACAATGCGGATAGTTTTCAAAATATAACTCAAAAAACTACTCGGCCGAATTAGCTTCAATTTTGAATTTGCATATATAAAGTATCGAGAAAACTATTTCTATTGAAAGTATTTATAGGTCACAAATCGTGTTTTGGTTTTTAGATGCGTTAGTAATTATATAAATATGTAGCACCTGTAGTCGTCGTCTGGTGCGTTTGTCTGTCCGTCCGTCCGCATATAACAGCGCAAAAACTACCCAACCGAATGGTTTGAAATTTAATATATATTATTGTTGCATAATTTTTTCGAGTCATTTCAAATTTTATGGAAATCGAATCATAACTTAAAAAAATATTAATAAAACTTTTCTTTATTCTACTAAATCCTATCGCATGTAATCTATATAATAAAAGTGCAAGTCATGTGACTGAGGAAAACATATACGGGAAAACCACTTCTTTTTTCGTATGCCAGGTGGCCATTTTTATTAAAAATTATTTTTTCGAATAAAATAGCATAAAAGTTACATTTTTAGAAAGATCGTTCAAAAAAATCGTTTGCTTGAGAGATGAGTTACATTAAAAAATGTATAGATTCTGAGATAACTTCAGTGGAAATTAGGTTAACAGCCGAATATCAATCCATTAAAGTAAATAAACAAGGGGGATTCGTTCATTATGAGTCATAGAAATAATATTCCATGGAGCTAATCATTCGCAAAGCAAGATTTCCAGGGTCGTTGTCTGGTGTAGAAAAAACAATTCGCATCTGTAAACGTGGCATATGTAATAAGGTAAAAAAAACATGCTCAATTCGCTCATAGCAAACGATATTATTCATTTGACTGAAATAATATGGATGATTTTTTTTACATTGTGAAACTAGTTATAAAACGAAAGCACCACTTTTGTCACGTTTAACGTACAATCTTCAACTTGTTTTTAATTAACTTCAGTACGTAAATTTTTCTGAAATAAGTTTTAGAAAATATTATCAATGGCAACCTAGAAATTCCATAACAAAAATCGATTTCTAGAAGCTTCAAACATGCAAACATAAAATTACAGCTCATTTCGCCAAATATTTCTATAGTTAAGCTTAAAACACTACCCACATTGCAATATGTTTACAAGTGAACTTAACAATATGAGTTCAAAATTTTAAACCTGCATGTTCCTAAATTACTTCACGGAATGATTTCCGATTTGAAATTCTAATTTCATATTTACTGAATTAAGCCAAATATGATGCAAAAACAGGTGTTCGTATTGACAATTTTTTGAGTTTGGTGCAATTTCAGCATGAAAACGACCCCCTAAGATTTTTTATATTAATCGAAAAAAGATATAACTTCCAGTAGAAAGGCTATTTTCGTTTTTTCTGGGACAATTTGGGGATAAAAATGTATGGGGGTGGGGGGGTATTAAAATAATCTTTTTTTTTTGGTTAACTGTGTCACTTAAACTTTGGAAGCCTTGTGAAAGCGTTGTTCGGGCGTGTAATAAGGTTTCTTGCGCAAAACTAAGAAATCTATGTTCAATTAGAAAAAAGTAAAAATTAATCTAAATATTAAAAATTTAAATGTCTAATAAAAATAAACTTCACTCATAATAGAGGAACTTAAGGTGTTATGGAAAAGTAGCGAAATATAGAATACCAAGGTTTTTGTTTGGTGCTGTCACCAAGCGGCAATGTCATAAACTACTTAAGAACATTTCCACTATGCCCCCACGAATGCGCAGTTCGTCGGTCGGCGTCAGAGCGCATTGAGTGTATAAATATTCACCAGAGGGCCCGTGCGAGGATTTCGCAATGGAATTTAATATTTTTTAGGTACTTCTCTATTATACTGTCGACCACTTTTCATAACAAAAAACTATCGCCAAATTGTAAGATTAAAAGCTAAAAATGCAGTCCCATTTACTTGATGTCAGAAGCATAATACGTGTTTGTTACGTCATCAAGTGGCTTTTAATTCGACATTTCCGTGTATTTTTCATTATGTTTTACTGATTTATTAGTTATTTCATTAATTAAAATAACAATTGTGTCCTTAAATTCTTATAGTTTATTTATTTATTTTGATATTCCAATGGCAACGTTCTCCTGTTTATTTGGCGATAGTTTTTTGTTATGAAAAGTGGTCGACGGGATAAAAGAGAAGTACAATTTTTTATCAGTATGTAAGAGTTATTAGATGCAGGTTTAAACTTCTAAAGAAAAAGCAATGATAAAAATATCTGCAAACAACATTTAGTTGTTAGTCAAGCCAGAATATCATCTAATTTATTCCATCAAAGTTAGAGTAAAAACTGATCCAAGATTGCTAAAGGCACGCGCGAGAAAAAAAAAAATTAACAATCGTATTTTAACTGCATTAGAGGATGACGTCATCCGCTGCGGGAAAAACATGGGACATAGAAATATAAATCTAAACATTTCAATTTCAATTTCGCTTTTTAATCATAAATATAAAGTAAACCCGTGCAGTGTTTTTTTTTTTTTTAAATAATTGCTGAGCATCATATAATGTGGTATTTTATATTTTTGGCAACAATATTTTGAGGAAAACCTTTCATTTCATTTATGAAAACAATGCCGAATTAATTTTTAATTATCAGCAATTTTTAATCAAAAACATGTTTTAACGAAATGTTAAGTGTGCTATGTCAGAAGCCTGTTCAAAATCCTTTCATATGCTATCTCATTCGTCTTTCTGCGTTTCGTATTTTCTGAGATAAAGGGATGTTGACAGGAGAAATAATATATATGATTATCGTCCTTGGAAAGTTTCATGAGATAATGTTTCGATATTTTTTATTAATATATAAGTAATATTTTAACATAGAAATTAAGCATAATGTACACCAAAATACTAGCAGTTCATGATATAATAATCGTTTTTTATCTCGCCATTCACATGAATAAATATAGAGTATTTTTTTTTTCAAACCAGCGGTATCGGGTTATAAAGAATATCTATATCTCATAATACTTCATGATTATGGTGGCACAAAGATATTTGTGATTTGTGTAATTCTGAATAATGAACTGAAGTATATTGGTTGAGCGCCTAGACACTACATTTTGATCATGCTCTCTTGATGCCGTTACATCTGTTTTTTGCCAAATTCTGTTCGTTTTCTTCATTTTTAACCCCCAATTTCATATTTCCCAACTATCTCACAAGGGGCTGTGCATCTATAAAGTTATCGCTTTTTGAAGGGGGGGGGGGGATCTGGCGCTTGATATCGTACGATAACTCTAGGGGTGGTGGACGTGCCTTTTGATATCGTTATCATTTTTGATCGAAACAAAGTTTTCCTTTTCATATAACTTTTTCTTTACATCAAAATTGTCTTATCATTTTCTTCTAGTCTTATCTATTTTTAGGAAAATACAAAGTAATTATTAAAGTCTATAAATGACTTTAAAATCACTTCTTTCCAAAATATGGAATACCCCGCAACGTTAGGCATTTCTCTTCTTCTGCCATATGTGCATATAATTTGCTGTTAAAGAAACCAAATGCGACATATGGTTGAAAAAAGAATTGTTGTGATTACTAGTAAAAAAGAGAAAGATTGTTGCCCACCAGTTTTGTTGATAAGAAGTTCTGCATTCACCCCACCGTGCAGAGAGCAAGTGGACCAAGATAATCCTTAATATTACTGTTGAATGTATTATGTAATAAAAAGCTATTTTTAAATACTTTTAAATAGTAACTATCTCTTTTAGATGTTATTTGATATAAAGTTAACTCATGTATAATAATGACATTTTATTGACGTTATCTCTTCACTGGAATCTATAAAGTATGCGAATAATAAATGTACAACCATATCTGTATATCAATGCAAACGTATAAATAGAAGAAAGCAAGAAACAAATAGTAGAAATAAAAAGAATTTTTAGACATTGATAATGATGTTATTAAGGGAGGGGTGGGGGTGGGGGATGTTCGAGGAATGATAACGTATGATATCGTAAAAGGGGTGGGGGAGGAGAGGTTCAAAATTACAAAAATTTTCATAATGTTATATATATGCAATCCCTAATACTCTCTAAAACATTTTTTCATTATTAATACATGTTTTCATTTGATTCATGTTCGTAAAATGATTTTTGTGTACAAATAACTAATCACAGATAGTTGAAGTTTGTGATTGTATTTGGTTTTCAAAATTTTAAACAATATCGAGATGTATTATTGGCTCAAACGAAAATAGTATTCCATAACACCCAATATTTTGCTACTAAAATTATTAGAATTTCTGTGAAAACGTAGTATACGCAGCCACAGATGAATAGTAATAATTAAAGCATACACAAAAAAAAATTTCGAAATTTTGTAAATTAATATTAGGTATAAATTGACTAATAATCTTGTAGAATGTCTGTAACTATTGCCATTTTCCTTGTAATTTAAAAACCTATTAATATTTTATTGCTAACTTAAGACCTATATCCCAAAGCAAGAATTCACTTTGATTATTATTAAGGATTGTCTTCTCCTAGTTTAAGCTAGAAACTTAAAAATCACTAAAGTTGCAGTCTAATTACTTGTTTTTTTTTAATGTTATATTCCTGAAAAGGATAATATTTCTTATATTTGTCTAAGTTATAAATAAAAAATAAGAAAAATTAACAATATTTATGAAATTCCCGCGTACTAGTTGCACTTCTCAATGTTGTAAATAAAAATATTACATAAAATGTCGAAAGAACGAAGTACATGCGATATGTCTATTTAGTATTTAGTAATGCAAACCTGAAATATTGCAAAATTATTTTGAATGATAATGAGATGACAAGAAAATGTAAATGCAATAAATTACCTTGAAAATTTTCACCCCCTCAATTAAAACCGCATTCTTTTGACTCGAGTATTTGGTTTATATTAAATTATATCTTTTATCTTTTAATAAGAAACATTTTTTTAAAAATTATTAACACATAGTTTCCTAATGTGTTCGGCTGTATACAAATATCATGCAATTTTTGCTGCAGTTTAAAGAAAACAAAAAGTCTAAAGCTGTATTGTCCAAGTGCATATTTTAACAATATAGCTATATGAAACAATGCTGTAATACATATCAGTTGACATATATACAATGGCGAATTCAGGGAACATTCCCTCCAGAAAATATGAGATTTTGTATTCGTTAAAGATTAAAAAAGGAAAATTCCGCCTACGGAACTCCATGATACCCCCAAAGTTTCAAAGTTCCTTCACGGAGAAAAATGCCTGAATTCCACACTGACAGTGATACATCGGTTAATGATTACAGTAAGCGTCGGATTAACATACGTTAACCAAAATGTGATTTTTCGTCCGATTAAAGTGCAAAATGTTTGTGTTATATAAGTAGCAATTTCCCCATCTGAGCAATAATGTGTCCAGTCTGGGACTTGAACCCAGAACTTTTGGTTTCAATTGCCGATGCTCTTTCAATTGAGCTATCTGGGCGATAGCCCAGTCAACACAATATTCGCTCAGATCAACTATTTGGTGATGACATCTGGACTGTCATTCATCCAGATATCTCAATTGGAGGAGTATTAACAATTGAAGCCATAGGTTCTGGTTTCGAGTCCCCGCCTGGAAAATTTTTCGCTCGGATCGGAAAATTACCACTCGTATGAATTATTTACAAATCAGTTGATTCTGTTAAAAATAATTAAAGTATAATTACTCATCTATAGTTTGTCGGAGTTCCAGCACCTGCGGTTTCTTCTCATGTGTTGTTTCAAATAACAGTCCACATGTCATCAACAAAAGGCTTTTAAGAGGGAATAAAGTGTTGGCTGGGACATCGTCGAAATAGCTCAATTGGAAGAGCATTGGAAATGGAAGCCAAATATTCTGAGATCCAGTTCCCAGAAACATTTTCGCTCAGGTGGGAAAATTACTACTCGTATGAATTATTTACTAATCAGTTGAAAATAATAAAAGTATGTGAAAAAGTATGTATATGATTAAAGTATGTATAAAAAGTGTTTGCGCTATGTTAGCTATTCCAACCAATGAAACATTTGTTTATCAAATTCAAATTCATTAGCAAAAACAACGATTAGTTCGGCAAACAACGAATTAAATATATTTATTAGCGGAAAACTGCATTAATCACGGTGTAACAGTTTCGGCAAATATTTTACTTATCAATGAAAATAATCAGGTAATGAGAATTTCTCTATATTCTTAAATTATTGATTAAATTAACTTTTCCTTCTTATGTTTTTTTATTATTTTTTAATCAAATTAAATATAAAATTATCAACACAAATCTATTTTTTTTCTAAAGTTATATTAAATGCTCTTTAATAATTTAAAATAATTAGTGACAAAAAATTTGTTTTCACTTGGTGGAGTATTTCTTTTTTTTTTCAAAATATTCCTAAATAAATTCAAAAACTTAACTCAAAATGTCAAAATTTTCAAAATTTTGAAATTAATATAAAATAATCAAGAAACCTTCAACAGCTATTGTTTATCGAATTTATATTATTATTTTTTTTAAATTAAGCGTCACTATATGTTCCTTAATATAAAATAAAATATTTAAGTACAATACTTCTGTGCTCATTTCTTTGTATTTTACTTGACTTTTGAGAAACTCTTGCTAATTGGGGGAAAACTTATCTTGAATTGAGTGTTTTAGAATTCAGAGGAAATTAAAATGAAAGATAAAGGTATATTCCGATTTAAAAATCACAAGATGAAAATTTTAACGAGAGTTCTTATTATGGAGGTACTTGGCTCTTAAAGGTTTGCATAAGTAATTACACTTATCATACAATATTCATTCTACAATATTCATTATTTTCAAGTACTTGTGCTAAAAATGCTTGAATTCAAACAAATCGCAGTGAAATACTTCATTAAAATCATAATAAGTGTTTATTCCATTCTTAATTATTTCCTTCCTGTAAGGATGAGTTGTTCGGTAGTAAGTATTTTCTGAAAAAAAAAAAGTTATTGTATTAAGGTGAATCAGATTCAACCAAGCAGGGAGGCCTTCCATATGGCTTTAGCCCCTGCAAGCCCTGCTTGGCAAGTTTATTTAAAAAAAATTACATATTTGACAAAGCAGCCCAGCTTAATTTGCAGAAAAGACATACTCAAAAAGTCATACTCAAAAGTCATACTCAGCAGAAAAGTTACAATTAATAAAAGTTTAAAAATTATTTGAAATTGTCAGAATTTTAGCGTAAAATAATTTAATAGTAGAGACAGTGGATTTTTTCAATAAACTTCTTCATCATCAGGAAAAGCTTCAGATTTCAGATTCTACCAAGCAGGGAGGCCTACCATATGCTTTAGCCCCTGCAAGCCCTGCCTGGCAAGTTAATTTAAAATAAATTACATATTTTTAGATATTTGACAAAGCAGCCCAGCTTAATTTGCAAAAAAAAAAGTCATACTCAAAAAGTCATAATCAAAAGTCATTTCAGCAGAAAAGTCCATCATCAGGAAAAGCATCATCATCATCATCACCACCAATGATGTGTACTGGTGGCATTTGGAATAACAATTGTTTTTTTTTCTATTAAGGACCTGCAGCTAATTATCTTTTGAAGCAATGAGGAATTCGCCGAGATTGATTTGAACCAATTCGACAGAGAGATGGTGTCTGTTTTCCTCAAATGTAGAGTAGCTGTCAATGGGCATGTGAGAACGTAATGTAACGAATCCCCTCTTGCACCACAAGTGCATCTTGAAGACAAAACTTTATTAAATTTAATTAAATAAGCCCGGAAAGGGCCATGATTGATAGTGAATATATATAGGTATCGATGACTTAGAAGATAGTCTTCTGAAACTTTTGGCTTCAATGCATAGGTATATCGCCCAGTAGGACATAAGTCCCAATCACGTTGCCATGAGTTATGTAAAGTTTGCTTTAATATTCTCTTAAGATATGAGGATGGATATGGTATAAATATTTCTGGTATTAATGAATTTGGGTCAGTTGCTTCCTTTGCTAACCGATCCACTAATTCATTACCTGTTATGCCTGAATGTCCTTTGACCCTTTGTAGATAAATTTTTTGTGTTTCTCCCTGCAGAGATTGGATTATATGGCTGATTATTATATTTTTTGTAGATATATCTTTTAGTGCTGATATTGTAGATTGGCTATCTGATTTTATAACTATTGTGCGATATTTTGATTGTTTTGACCATTGTATTGAGTCCAAGATCGCCAGCTGTTCCGCTTGATACGTTGAGTTTTCTTTCTGTATTCTTTGCTGATATGTATATATTATTTCTTCTTCTTTAAATACACAGTAGGCATAACCCGTGCCGATTTCAGTTTTTGAGCCATCCGTGTATATTTGCACATCTGTCTCTATTTTATTTTGTGCATCCAATATATTAAGATAATCTTTTGAGGTATGTATATATTTTTTGTATGCTTTGTTTTGAAATGTATCAGAGTGATGTGGATGTGATGGCACTCCCAGTATCAGTATCATTCCTTGGTCTGCAATCTGTTTCAGTTTTAAAGGTAGTGGAGGAATTCCTGTCAGGACATTTAGAGCCGATGTAGGAGATTTTTTATATGCTCCAGAGATTAGTAGCAGACAACGACGCTGAATAGATAAGAGCAGACGAAAGCCATGTGACTTTTGAAATCTTGGAAACCATGTAGTTCCTGCATATGAAACTTTCTTTTCTAGAATGGAAGTGTACCAAGTTTTTATGATTTGTTTGGAAATGCCACTTGTGGTTGATGCGAATTTTAACAAGTTTTGTATTGTTGCTGACATTTCATCCCGTTTGATTCTAAGATGTGGCAAAAATGATAGGGTTGAATCTAAATGTATTCTTAGATATGGCATTGTATTTTCAGTTTTAAGATTATGTGAATCAAGTTTGAAGATTGGACGCCGTTTTAAATACTTTGGACGTCTGAGATTCAGACATTGGCACTAATATGATATTTTCAGATCTGAAGTTTGAGCCCAATCGCTAACTATTTGAAGAACTTCATTTCCTCACCTTTCTAGTTCGGCTCTAGTTCTTGCCTCAATGATTAAAATTAAATCATCCGCATATACTATGACTCTTATATTTTTATTGCTGTGAATATCGATTAATTGCTGCATAAACACTTTCCACTGGAAAGGACCGTAGCACGAGCCTTGTGGACAGCCTTTGAAGAACCAATGTATTTCATCCATTAGCCAGTTGGGATATGCTCCTCTTTTAGTGAGGAAGGACCTTGTCGTGTTAATATAGGGCTGTTCAATATTTAGTTGTTGAAGTAGGATTAATGTCTGCTCCCACGGAAGATTATCAAATGCATTTTTAAAATCTATTGACAACAGGGATATATACGAGTTGTTTTGTTTAATTATTTCTATGTTGGAGAATAGTGTTTGAATTGCTGTTTCTGTTGATCTCCCTTCCGTGTATTCATGTTGATTTTCAAAGAGTATTCCATTTCTCTGTTAAGAGAAGTTAATCCTTCGCAGTAAGAGTTTTTCATCTATCTTTCCGAAAACAGGGAGCAAAGTTATTGGCCTGTAGGAGTCAATCTCTGAAGGGGGTTTGCCCGATTTCAAAAAATACACCAACTCTCCTATTTTCCAGATGTTTGGAAAATAGGAGAGTTGGTGTATTTTTTGAAATCGGGCAAACCGGAAATCAGTATGTTTTAGAAATTTAAAGAAGAAATTATAAAAACAAAGTCTTATTTGCTGTCACTGACTTTCAAAGGGGGGGGGGGAGATTCGAGTAGTTTTATTCTGTATTAATTTGTTTACTTAAACAGAAATATTGATTTTTAAGATGCTATAAATTTTCAATTAAATATTTGCAGGTGAGTAACTGAATTTATATTTGCAAAAAATAATATTAATTTTAATGTTAATGCTACTTCTGTTAATTTACCATGTTTGTCTTTAAAACATGTTTATTGAACATGAAAACGTTTACTTGAGAATCGATGGCTTCAGAAAAATATTTGATCCAGATTGTAAAATCTGGTTAATGTATTTTTAAAATTATCCGAAGACGTTTCTGAAAATCAGTGGCAGCCATCAAATTTATGTTTTTATAAATGTTTCGTTAAATCTTGAAAATATATTTGTTTTTGAGGTTTCTACAGATAAAGGATTTATTTCGGAATCGTTGGTAACTCGGAAGAGGTTATTATATTTTTTTGTTCGACCGTTACGTTATATTATTTTCGATTAAGAAACATATGTCGGATTTTACAGTATAGGATTTAGATGTCTTGACAATTAAACCACAAGTTTATCAAAAGTGTACATTAAAACCACTTCTGTTCAATTCAAGGTTGTTATTATTATGTTACACTAGAATATTCAAACTTTCATACTTTCATGCTTAATGAAAAGCTAGGCATCAGCTAAATGTTAAAAAGATTTAATTGCTAAAATATGAAATTTTAATAAAAAGGTAAAAAAAAAATTCGAACGCAATTTTCAAAATCTTAATTTTTATGTGCAATTTTACCCCCCCCCCTTTTAAAATCAAAAAAGAAAATAGAACACAAATGTGTGACCAACAACATAATTAAAAAAAATAATAATAACAAAAGTAGTAAGAATAATTGTGGGTTTTCTCTGTGATAATAACGCATGTATTTTCTTCGCAGAAAGTCTTTTGAAACTATTGTATTTTGGAAATTACTTGATTTAAAATTTCGAATCTTTAAAAATTTAATTATAAAGAACAAGAAGGAAACGCTGAATTATTAACAATTCACTATGAGATTTATAGAATTACTTTAAAATTATTCATATTTTCAAAACCAAGTTTTTAATTGTTTAAAAATCAAATTTTAAAATTGAGCATTGTAATATTATTTGTAATGTTTGTGTTTGTTCTTGATTCTATACAATGATAGTAAATCTCAGAAAATGTTTATTAAACTCATAATAACATATTTCTAAATTAATGCAGTATTTCAAGTGTAATTAATTATGTTAAATTTTTTAAGATTCCTACATTTTCGAAGATAAATTATGAGTAAAAATGTCTTTACAATTTTCCGCTTATAATTATAATATGCAAGATTAATGGCTAGGGTAATAAATAACTCATTTTAAATTACGAGCATTGTCCATAATTAATGTCTAAAATAATATAATGAATTATTGCATTTCATCAATATGTTTCAGTTGGCATTATTAGAATATGCTAAAGTAATCTTAATTTTTATTAAAATGACTGTTTGTTTACAGGATTTGGGACTAACCTTTCACTATCCACATTAGGAACAATAGAAGCAGTTACCGTATTTTCAATTGGATTTAGTTGTTACATATGCCGGCATATAGTGTGTGGCTGACAACATCTTTCTATTTTAAATTTACCACCCAATATAAGCTACAATTTTTAGTCTTTCGATTTATCAGTTTTGGACTTTATAAAGCGTTAATGCGGTCGTTTATAAAAATTCATCACAAGATCCCATTTCATATTTCAGAGTGTTGAATTTTTCAGTGAAATACAAAAACATTCCGCACAGTCCTGCTGTGTATTTGGTGTGGCACACAAATGTTAATAATATTTTAAAGTTTTTTCCTGGTTGGTTGGTTGGTTGGTTGATTATTGACGGCCAATTATCTACACTAGGGATATAGGCCCGGGGGGAGTGCCCTTCGTGGGGGTCTTTCTAAAGGAACCTAACCCGTATTTACGCATGGATAAATCCACGGCTCGAAGAAAACCACGAAAACTCCGAACGATTAGGCCGACGGGCGCGATTGGGATCGAACCCAGCACCTCCCGTCTACCAGCTTCGAGAACAGAACCTCTCAGCCACTGGTGGGGCCTAGTTTTTTCCTGTTCCTATTCATGTGTATTTGTAAATTCGGTAGGTAAGATGTTCCCAGTAGGCAGATTTCTACATACAATGACAAATATTTCTTCAGTCGATTATAACTAGATCTTAATTAACGGTTATTTTGAAATATGTCTCACTATATAATACCCCTTAATTTAATTTATTCTATTTTATTATTATGATATTTGTGTTTATTCAGAAAAAACTGCATTTTTTTAAAAGACAATTTTAATTTAAATTAAAGCTTAAACAAAAACAGTTTTTCTTATATTTTTTATTTCTAGGCTTCAATTTAGTAATTTTAGTATAGAAAGTAGTGAAAAAGTATAGCATTTAAAACTTAATATTAATACCGTTTAGTAGAAAAGAATATACTAAGACAAGCCTCACTGACTTCTGATTATCACAGGAAACAACGACGTATATTAATAAATTTATTATAAAAATATAATAAATTATAACTTCTTGTAATAATATTTCTTTTAAATGCTAAAAAGTGTAAACTAAAAACAAAATATACAGTAAAATAACTTTTATTAGCTTGTTGACATGTTTCGGCTCATTCCGAACCATTATCAAAAACAAATGAGAATATAATTGCACGGTCTTAGAAGTTATTATTTAAAATGTTATCATTTAATTTTCAAGAACTTTTTTAAATTACGAACGTTATTTTTTATTTTTACTTGGTTGTTTATTTCCATATTTGTAACCATTGAGTAACTCTAGCCACAATTTCGGTTAGTTAAATGATGCTACATATTGTATGTTCGAGTGTTACTATATCTATGGTTTCTCTTATTATGGGTGTATAGTATAGACTGGAGAGAACAATTATTTTATTTTCATTGAAATTTATTTGGATGGTTTCTTCTTGACATAATCTTACCAGGACTGTGGTTTTTCTATACATTATATCAGCAGTATGCTCCTTTATTCTGTAACTAAATTTCCTACTTGTCATGCGAATATAGTAATATTTTGATACGTCTTCTTTAATAAAAGGTATTTCACACATTCCTAAATAATTCTCAAAAATGATTGGGCCAATATTATCTATGTATCTAGGTATTAAATGTCTATCTTATGAAAAAATGCAGAATTTATTAGAATCAAAGAATTTTAGCCTGCAGATTTTTCATAAGACGGAACTTTTTAGTATGTACTGAAAATAAATTGGTTGATGAATTAGATAATATTTATAAAAATGCTTGTAATAATGGTATTAAGGTGCTCTATATTAATAAATTAATCGTGGATATTACCAATAATACGAAAAAAGTAAACAAAGTTCATTCGCAAAAATACAAACTTTGTACTCTTCAATATTTTCCAAGCTTTTTTGAAAAATTAAAATAGAGCCTTAAACGTTTCAATATAGCCAAATCCCTTCAAAAATTAAAAAATATCATTTGCAGTAAAATTGACACAATTAATTTTGAGAATTATTTAGGATTATGTAAAAAAACCTTTTATTAAAGAAGACGGATCAAAGAATTACTATATTGGCATGCCAAGCAGGAAATTTAGTTTCAGATTAAAATAGCATATAGCTGATATTAAATATAATAGAAAAACCACAGCCCTTGCAATATTATGTCAAGAAGAAACCATCCAAATAAATTTCAATGAAGGCAGAATAATTTTCTCCTCCAGTCTATACTATACATCCATAATAAGAGAAACCATATAGGATAGTAACATGCAAAAATACAATATGTAACAATGCAGCATCATTTAACTTACCGAAATTGTGGCCCGAGTTACCCCATGATTACAAATACGGAAATAAACTACCAAGTAAAAATAAAAAATAACGTTCGTAATTTTAAAAAGCACATGAAAATTAAATGATAGCATTTCAAATAATAATTTCAAAGACCGTGCAATTACATTCTCATTTGTTTTTGATAATGACTCGGAATGAGCCGAACATGTCAACAATCTAATAAAAGTTATTTTACTGTATATTATGTATTTACACCTTTTACCATTTAAAATAAATAAATTTAATATTACTTTAACAAAAGTATTCAGTATTCATCAATGAACATTACTTTAAATGCTTTTTTCGTAAGTACTGTTTTCTTTTTGTTCTTTTATAACTATGACTAACATCTTTCTTTGTTTTTATTTTCTGTACTACATGTTACGTCAAACATAATCTTTATAACACTTTTTGTATATTTATAACTTTCCTTGCGTGCATTTTTCATATGAATATTTTAAAATATAAGTACAGAGGAAATGCATCTGAAATGACATGAGTCGTAATTTTTTCATTGGAAAAACTAAACTGAAACTTCTAGATGACACTATTTACATAATACATGTTTCAGTTTTAAATATGTTGCGTACATTGTTACGTTTTAAATTCCCTAATGCCTTTTCATGAATAATAGAAAGTGCTGTACAAAAATGGAATTTGATGGATTTTGAATATATTTTGTGGGCCTAAATATAATAGAAACACATGCTATTTCATATAACACATGCTATTTCATAAAATGAGATTTTTATAGTTCTTTTAAAGCCTGTTTTAATAATCAATACTAATATTGTTTTGTTTTGAGTTTGTTTGTTTTTGTAATTTATAGCTTCCATTTTATTAAATATCAAACACAAAAAAGCTATTACAAATATGGCTATTTTGTAAAAAAAAAAAAAAAAAAAAAAAAAAACAGAAGAAAATTTATAATTCGCGAAGAAATTGTTCAGTTTGAAATACGTAAAACGGTCTTAAAGTTGCACAACTTAAACAATCTTAATCGTTTGTAATAAGTGAAATAAATAAGTAAATGGTTTCGCAATAGTGTCTTATAATTATGTTTTTACACGAAGTATATTCATACTTATTTATCCATTTTTTTTGTTGTTGTTTGTTTCTTTTCTATTTCAAAATCTATTAAATTTATTAAAGCTAAAATATTTATATCTCTTATAAAGTATTATCTTGTTTCAATTCTGTAATATATATATTTTTTAATGCTAATCTTATACGAGTAAAATTTTGGTAGTACGCATAATTTTACTTTCAATTGTGACGCAATTTTTCATAAAATAATCTTACAGTGCTAATATTGTATAACCGATATCTAATTTAAATATTAATATTTAGATGAAATTTTTATCATATTTTACAATATCATGTTTCGTAAAATGTAACGAAATGAACTAGCGTGAAAAAAAGCAAAAAAGTTGCATAGTTTTTAAATAAAATAAATAAATAAATTGCTTATACAGTAGTTGTTCTTGCCTATTTAGATTCATTGTTTCTACAAAATTTAAGTACGTATATAAGCAGTTACAATTTGCTGCATACGGCATTATATTTTAATATTTTCTTCAAGATTAAAAAAGAAACTTCGACGTAAATTTTACTACTATTAGAAATCTATAATGAAGATTATTATTTGGAATTAGAGGTAGAAAAATAGTAAATATTTACACACGTGTGGCATAACCTTCTATTTATTTATTTCAAAATCTCTACCACTATTTAAAACATTTTCCAAACAAGAATCTTCATGGGAATTTTTCTAGTAAAAATCTAGTATAAAATATATTATATTGAAATAGAAATAGTTTAAATAATAAAAATTAGTCTCCTGTGGCAACACTGTATTTATTGTTTTAAAAATCACCTATATATATATATATATATATATATAGAGAGAGAGAGAGAGAGAGAGAGAGAGAGAATGAGAATGTGGAATAGACAGAAGAATGGAAAGAACGGCAACAAATTCAAATAAAACGGGGTGATTAAAAATAACTCAATAGGTCGAAAAAAAGCAAAATTTATTCATTAGCTTATTATTATTATTATTATTATTTTTGCCTGCTAATCCCGTCCAACTTTGTTTTGTGATTTTTGTTTGTAATATTGCCTCATCCCCTCCTTCTTTCCACGCTCCCGCCTTCTCTTCATTTTAACTTCCGTCTTTTCTCTTCCAATTACCTTTACATTTATAATTGTATAAATTTTCTAACTTTACAAGCCCTGTCTTCTTATTTGCAAGAAATTATGTGGTTTCTTTTTCGAGGCATATACCTCTTTTTGTACCTGATGTATAATTATTTTTAGGTAGCTTTCATTACAAAAATCTACCTATTGTAGCCGTTTGGAGGAAAGCTATTCCAAAAAATGTTGGTATATTTTCACCGATCATGACCCCAGATCCCCAAACCAATGCCATTCAAATGTTTATATATATATATATATATATATATATATACCGGGTGTCCCAAAAATGACTGATGGATTTTAAAATTCAATAACTAGCAAACTGTGACAGATATTAAAAAAATTTTTGCTGGAGGGTTATGTATGATGTCGGAAGTTTTTTTACTGTGATTCTTGATTTTAGTTCAAATTTCAAACAATAGATGGCGCTGACAACGGTTGGCGCTCATTCGAGGCCGAAACTAACGTCACTCAACATTGATGCGAAGAAAGGAGATTAAGGCTATGGAGTGGGTCTCATTCGCCAGTACAATTTTGCTCTTAGGCCCTGATTCAGAATCCCAGATCACTCGAATGAGACCCACTCCATAGCCTTAATCTCCTTTCTTCGCATCTATGCTCAGTGACGTCAGTTTCGGCCTCGAATGAGCGCCAACCGCTGTCAGCACCATCTATTGTTTGAAATTCGAACTAAAATCAAGAATCACAGTAAAAAAACTCCCGACATCGTACATAACCCTCCTGCAAGAATTTTTTAAATATCTGTCACCGTTTGTTAGTTATTGAATTTTAAAATTCATCAGTCATTTTTGGGACACCCGGTATATATATATATATATCTGACATATGTCATGCTGTAACACTCTTATTTATGAACCGATTTGGGAATTTGGGTATGTGAATAGGATATACCAAGGTCTCGACCGAGTCCGTTGGCCAGGTTCATCCGCCATCTTGTTTCAATATAACGGCCATTTAATTTTTTTTTTAATTTTTAAAAATTCAGAAAAGTGTACAAAAAAATTATAAATTGAAAAAATTGCTTCTATTACGTGTTGAAACGTGATACAAGGATTTTGGAACATTTTTACTTTCTTCTATCTTTACAAGAAGAAAGTATTGGATTCATGAAAATTTTCGACTTCCGATTTTCGACGGATTTATACGTTTTAGAAGGTCCTGAACACGATTTGACTGTTTTTAGAAAATGTCTGTCTGTGACTCTGTCTGTATGTGACAAAAATTTTGTGGGCGCTCTATCTCAAGAACTAATGCTCGGAATTTAATAAAACTTTACATTCCGTTAGTCCCTGATATAAATTGGTGCTGATTAGTTTTTGGTAAAAATCGCCCGGCAGGTGGCGCTGCTAAGCAGCATTTTTTGCGATTTCCGCAATAGCTCTATCTCAAGAACTAATGCTCGGAATTTAATAAAACTTTAGATACAGTTAGACCCTGATATAAGTTGGTGCTGATTAGTTTTTGGTAAAATTCGCCCGGCAGGTGGCGCTGCTATGCAGCCTTTTTCGCGAATTTACAATAGCTCTATCTCAAGAACTAATCCTCGGAATTTAATAAAACTTTATATTCAGTTAGTCTCTGATATAAATTGGTGCTGATTAGTTTTTGGTAAAAATCGCCCAGCAGGTGCCGCTGCTATGCAGCATTTTGTAGGATTTACACGATTTTAGCGATAGTCCTATCTCAAGAAATATTGCACGAAATTTAATAAAACTTGAGTTTCAGTTAGACCTTGATATAAATTGGTGCTGATACGTTTTTAGTGTATGCAAAACCTGTGTGAGATAGAAGAAAGTTTTGGGATTGACACATCCGACTAGTTTGTTTTGACTATATCTTAAAAAATGGCTGAGATATGGCAGTTTGAAATAAGATGTGGCGGAGATTTTGAAACAATCTGATATTTGTTATGCTGTAACTCTCGGATTTTTGAACCGATATGAATGTGACTTATCATGTGTACAGAACATACATAGGTCTCAACCAAGTTCGTTGGCCAGCTTCATGCGCCATCATGTTTCAAAATGGTGGCAAGTTAAATATTTTTAATTTTTTTAAAATTCAAATAAATGCATGAAAAATTTTAAATTGAAAAAGTTGTTTTAGTTAAGTGTAAAATCGAGATATAAGGATTCCGGAACATTGTTTGTTTTGGCTTTATCTTAAAAAATGGCTGAGATATGGTAGTTTGAAATTCTAGGGTGGCTTAAATTTTGAAACAATCTGATTTTTGTTATGCTGTAACTCTTATGCTGAAATTCGCATTCAAATTCAGTATTAACGAAAACCGGTATTGAATCTTCTATAATAAGGTTCCAAGCATTTTAGATTCGGGTGTTAGAGTAAAATGAGTTGAATTTTTAAAAACATGGACTATGAAAGCTACGTTTTCCTCCCGGTACATGCCGGAAAGACTTTTTTCAATAGAGATCCTTGAATATTAGGTTTATAGAAAGCTAAAGGAGTTTACATCGTCTATAGGAGTTTCATTTTTAAAAATATCAATTTGTATTACCCTTTAATTCTTTTTAAATATTCTCATAAAAGCTATTGATAGATGGTTAATGAAGAACTACTTAATTAAGAACATCTTAAAGCAACATATATTAATAAACACACTCTGAAAAAAAGATGGCTTTTGATTAACACTCTGAAAAAAGATGACTTTTGATTAATTTTATTTTTAAATTTTACCTATATTAAACAGTACACAAATTATCTACTTTTTCCGCACTAAATTAATTTTATTGATTTTCTGAAAAAAATCATTTAAAAATATACCTATTACACCATTTAAATATTACCTATATCAAATAGTACACAAATTATTTTACTTTTTCTGCAGTAAATTAATTGTATTGATTGCCAGTAAAGAAAAAAAACATTAAAAAATATCCTTAATTCTTAATGACATCTGATTATAGCTATATATTGGAGAAAATAATGCAAAAATGAAACTATTCAACTTTCCAATTTTAAAACAATTATTTGCTAGAAGATAAAATGTGCTAAAATGATCTGAAAGAAAGAAAAAACTACATGATGACATTACTATAGATGATTTTTTTCTAATTAAGATAAATAAAAAAGTAACATTTAAATTCAAGAAAAATTAGATAATTTGAGAATCAGCCAAAATAATCTAAGCAACTGGTATTTCTGTGTTTTTACAAGTTGACGGTTTAGGAAACTATATATATATATATATATATATATATATATATATATATATATATATATATATATAGGAATTCAATAATTACAATATTTCTAACAGGAATTTATGAATTCCTCTTTCAATTAAGTATTTTTTACGACTTTTTATAAAAGAATTTCGCTTTATTCAATTATCCTAAATATGTTAAATTAAGTAATTGTCGATGAATGAACGAGTTCTTTACGTGTTTCGAGAAATGTTATGAAAAAAATCGAATTCCGATATTAAAAATATTTTTAAATCATTTTCGTCTTCACATGAATTCGTTTTATTATTTTTTAAAAAAGAATATTGCTTTATTCAAAGATCAAAATAATTTCCATTTATTTAATTGCCTTGAGGAACAAGAACGTATTTATTATAATATCAAAAAAATATATAGAGATGAGAGGGATATATATTAATACATATAAATGATATAAATCAAATTACGTCTATAATAATTCAATACGTAAAAGCTAAAATATCATTTTTAAAAACGTATAGATAATATAAATGGATAGCCATATTTAAAAATTGAACAAATATTATTTTTAAAATATAATAAAACAATAATATACTAATATTACTACTAATAAAAGTAATACTATTTAATGTAGGTAATATTTAAAAGTAAAAATAATCAAAAACTTTCCTTACTCGGACAGTAGTTGTTTTAAAAATTATAACAGTGTATTATTTTCAACATAATTAAAGTTATAAACTAAAATGATAATTAATCTTGTATGAGCCATGGTATGTGCTTTAAAGAAATACCACGCAGGTTGTCCGAAATTTTTTTTGAATGAGTTGACTGTTAAGATTCGTACCATTCTGTTTTAATAGTAGTCTTCATCTCATTTAATAACAGAACATCTCGATTTAATAAGGGGTTGATTACTACTAAATAATAGAGGTAAAAAACTTAACAGCTGTGCTATGAATTTACAAAATGATGTCGACGAGCGTGGCATAAGTGGTTAAAGTGGTTTCAAACCGAACATACTTGAAGGTATTCTTAATATTTTAAAGATTACTAAATGTAGAAGTTATTTTTATTAAAAATGCTTAATACTTTTTAACTCAAAATCAATTCGCCATTGATTAAAACATTTATTTAAACATTTTCCTTTTCACAACTTGATAACTTACATGAATTTATTTAAGTTTGAGATACAAAGTATTGCATATCTTGAGAAATAACTATTATATAAATATAAGCAAAATTAATTTTTTGAAATTTTGTTTCTTAAACGAGAAATATTGGATATGGAAGTATATAAAATTCTTAACCATAGCAAAATAATAATGGAATTAAATTTGTATTAAAAATAGCCACAGTCTTTGAATATTTAATTTTGTCAGCCATTCTTAAAACTGACATTCCAATATTGTTATAATCAACAATTTGGTCTTTTTGGAAGTTAGAAAGCATTTTTACTTAACCCGATGTCAAAAAGTTTTGTAAATTAGACAAATACGCCCAGAATCTCTTTTAAATATTTTTTTTAAGAATATGCAAAAATATCGACCAATCATGATTCGCAAATTCTCAATATTTACAGCTAATTTTGCTCCGGCCTAAAGTTAGCAAACTACATATTTTAAAATAGATTTTAAAATATTATATACAATTTTTACAAACGATTGCTTCAATATTAATTTGAATATCACGTATTTAATTGTAACATAAAGATTTGCGCATTTTCATAACAAATTCGAACCCATATCTTTGTTTTTGTGCATTCCGTTGTATTTAAAAATTCATATTTAAAACGATTTTCTTAAAATGCCTAAAAGAAAACTTCTTTTGTAAAATTTTAAAAGTCCAGGGGGCAGCGAAAATTTTTATTGAAAATGCCATAAAATTTTACATTTCTGATTTTTAAATATATAATTGCACTTTCTTAATTAATCACGAAAACCGCCGTTGGATTTTGCGACAGCGGTGGATGATAATTTGGGAACCGAAAAATCCCCCAATCAAAAATGGAAACCCGACTACAGATGATCGCCACTGATTGTGATAATTTCATTCAACCTTTCGTAATAGGGACATCGTTTTAAATAGTGAAAATTAGCGTGTTTCTGGAGCCTGCGGTGTCGAGACGGGGATGCTAAGATAGCTAAGAGCAAAGCTCGCTAGGTTTAAAATAATAATGCGATTTTAGATTATTTTATTATACTACGATGAGTCATGATTTTAAATTTTCGTTTTTAGACTTAAAAAAAAATTATAATAAAGTTGAATATTGCATAGAATATGCAGAATTGCATAGAATATATTGCATAGAATATGAAGTTGAATATTGCAAGAAATGAATATTGCAGTTTCTAGTTTGATTCAAATCTAAAAGTTTACTATGTTTAATAAGTAGTTATGTATGCTATATTTATATCCTTCCATTGATCTTTGTAAGTTTTTGTAATAACATGCCAACGCATTATATAACACAATTCTTAGTTCTTTTATATTGTTACAAATCCACTGCATATAAAGTAGAAGCTTTTAACGAATCATAATATTCAATTAGTAAAAAATTATAATGTTTCGTTAAAATTATTCTTGTGTGTGTTTTTTCGACATAATTCTGCTTGTTTGCTATGGAAATGAAGTAGATATGTGTACGGCTTAATGATAATAAAATAAATCTTAGAAACTGATTTTTACGTCTCTGCAACATATTTCAATAAATGGGTACATATTATGTGCAGCAAAAGTTTATTAATTAAGTCATTAATACATCTCTTAATAGTATTTTTTTAAATTATTTTTCGATGAATCAAGAGTATGCATTTCATATATTTTCACTTTTTGTATTTTTTTTTCTCTGTACGTTAAAAACAATGCAGAGATAAATTTCGGTACAAAATTCAACATATACAGTGTTTTAAAGATGATATGTCTCATATATTTATATATTTACGTTAATATTTAGAAATACTTAGTGATAGTATACAAGTGTAGTACATCACTCAACAGATTCACTGGTTCATTTTCTATATTTAAGCATTGACTTCACAAAAAGTAACATAATTTAACAAACTACAAAATGTAGGATGTGTCAATAATATAGAAAAAACAATAAAAAAATCTTCACGAAAGCTTTCGAATGTAAACTGTTTGAAATAGTTTTAAATTTCTAAAAAACTACTTTTCCAAATGTGCTTCCGAAAAAGGAACAGAAACCTAGCAATTTTCTAAAAAGAAAATTCCAAAGTGCCACTTACGAAACCTTTTTCCTATATATTTTCCAGACTGCGCATTTAGTAAAAATGGTAGAAACTTTTATTTTTCAGTACTTTTTGATACAGATTATGGGGGGAGATTCTAGCAAATGCATTTTAGAGATTTCATCTGGTGTTTTTTTTATTTTATCTTTAAAGTCTGTAAGATTTTGTGCATTTTCTAAAATACTATTGAAGTTCTAAAACAGCATAAAATTACTAAAAGTTTCTTTTGACAAACTACTTACATAAACATTGCCCCACTTAAAAATCATTCTCAAGTTGCTTTTATAAAGCGAAAATATATTTTGAGTTACATCATTTTACAAAGAGTAATTTTATTTATCTTTTTGTATTAAATAAATTCTGGAAAATAAATACATTTACTGTAACTGTTATGCTCTTTAATGGTAATTTCCAAGACGAAACTCAAATTGATTATCATTAAAAATATTAATTACTGTATAAACATTATCTTTATGCTGGTATTATAATTGTCATACAATGTAACTTTTCTAAGATTTTACAATATTCTAATTAAAATGTATTCCCAATGTGCAAGTAAAACGTTTAGATATTTTTTAGATCAATTATTTTTATAGAATAACTTAAATTTCAATAATTATATTATACTTAATTAGCAATTGGTTTTGTTTTTATTAAGTTATTTTAACTTTTGTAATATAATGAAATATATCTAGTTTACAGCAGTTAAACTTTTTTTTTAATTAACACATATATATATATATTTTTTATTTTTTGAATGTTGGTAAATTACGCTACATATATACTTCTTTTTAATTGCTAAAAATGTAAAATAAAAAGATTATAAGCAGTAAAATAGGTTTAATTAGTCTATTAGTCTATTATTTTTATTCATTTTTATTGATCTATTATATTTAATCATTTAAGTTTTTACGTACTTTTAAAAAATTACGCACGTTGTTTTTAAAAAGTACGTGCAAAATACAGTTTTACAGTTTTTACAGTTTATAATTTTTTTATTTTACACATTTTAGCAATTAACAAGAACGAAAAATCATGCGCCAAGCATAGATTATGTAGCACTTTCCAACGCTTCCAAAATAATTTTACAAAACATACCGTTTAATAAGCTAAAAGATAGCATCTAAGTAAACAATTTGGAAAACGCATAACATATTTAAAAACATAATTTCAGGAATTTCGAACAGATACAATATTCGGAAAAGTATCCGAGTACTTTTATTCAACCCTGTATATGATCTATAGATTTGTATATATACTATATAGGATGATAAATTTTAGTTTAGTTAGGAAACGCGTAGCACAGTTTAAAATTCTCCTTCTGGAGTTTCTGTCAATAAACAGGAATGTGTTCTCGACTTTTGTGCTACCCTGTATATGAAATACAGAATTTATACACACCCAGTAATAGACAAAAAGTGAGTTCAATTGAAAATCGCGTTCAGCAACTTAAAACGCCAGGAATTATTGTTAACAGACAGTAGAGAACTCTTTTGTATGTCCCTGTAAATGAACGATGACTGCTATACACACACTATTCCGTAGTAAGCCTCTTGTAATGCACCTTAATAATATATATAAATTTCAATGCGTTTAAAATAGGGAAATATTATTTAAATAAACCGCAGACGATTTTTCTCTATAGACGTAATGTAACGGAATTTTTTGACTGTCCCTGTATAGTAACTATAAGTGGTATGCACACCCTATTCCATATTAAGCTTCTTCTAATGCACCTTAGTGATATATATAAATTTCAATGCGTTTAAAATAGTGAAACATTATTTACATAAACCGCAAATAATTTTTCCCCATAGACCGCAATGTAACGGAATTCTTTTGAGTGTCCCTGTAAAAAAACTATAAGTGCTACACACTTCCGTTGAAATAGGGAACATGCTATAGATAACGACAATAACATATAAAAATTGCAGAACAATCCGAGCATATTTACGGGAGTTAGAGCACGTACAAACGGCCATACGGCCAGACAAACCGAAGTCATAAGCACTTTTCAACTAGGTTGGAAAGTGCTAAAAAGAAGAATATAACTACAATGTGTGATTCGTTATATTGTTATAAGCTACATATATTTAAAAATTAGATTTTTTTTCGTTATTATAAAGTTATACTAAAATAATGATTTTAATAAATAAACTGATTTCAGGTACTAAGTAAAACGCATATCATTTAATGGAATATTTTTAAAAAGAGGGCTGGGTGAGGTTGTGTAAAATCTATGGGCAGTGAGTGTTATAATTCTATTCTATTTTGATACTAGAGAGATTTTCACGCTTCATTTAGATAAAGTTAAGGACGCTTAGCATAAAGGTTTTTAAAATACCTGTGATAAAAGGAAATATATATATATATATATATATAAACATTGAAAAAGACATTTCCTAAGAAAATCGCAATTTCAAATTATTCTAAGAATATCTGTGCAATTCACTTCAGTATAATCACCCTTATTCGATTTCAGCGAATGTTACTTTGAAATTAATTTCTATTAAGTGCCTAAACACAGTCAGACTGCTCACGGCGATGCAAAATTTATTATACCTGGAACAATTTAAGATTTTATTATGGTGAAAATTGTAGATAGAATATAATTCCTGCTTTAATGTAATACACATTTTTCTTAAATGTATTAAAATGTTTTGTGTTACAATATTGTACATGAGATTTCTATTCATTAAGTGTTAGAATGATTGCTATAATAATCGCAGCTAGTTTTCCTAAAAGCAAAAGTTCATCAAGGAATTTACTTCTACTGAGAAATAGCAATACTACTTGTCTTTGTAGCAACAAAATGACCTGAAGTAATTTAGGGCACTTCTTATTTGGACTGGATGAGCGGATATTGTTATTGTGAACACCTTTGTGAGTACATTTGTGAGCACTTAAGCGATAATGATAGGGGAAAGCTTTTAAGATAGTTTAAGATTAATTTTTAACATATATCTCTGTGACAGTTTTGTCCACTTCATTTATGCATTTAAAATATATAAACTTTTTCAAAAATTTACTGAGAGAAACTATGTCATTAATGCTTGATATTTTCTGAATGTTAAGTTCTACTTATGAAAATCCTAATATATTTCAGAGGCACACTTTTCTGTGAAAATAATTCTATTTCCTTTAAATGCTACTTAAATAAGTTAAGCTTACTATGAAAAATAATTTTGCGAATGAATGAAGAGAATACATTTCTGAATATTCTTTCTAAAATATCACTAATTGTAAGTAATGTTTAATATATAAAACAAGCAATTTCTTGAATATAGATCTTGAAGTTGCAGTTTTCCGGTAAAGTATAAACAGTTTTAAGTGGAATATATCAATGAAATATATTTCATTTGGGAGAATAAAGTACATTGACCCTCAAAATTAAAATACAGCATTTTGAGTCTACCTTTTTTAAAATAAAATTTGGAATTCGGATGGGATTTCCCATTTGCGATTAAGAAGAAATATTAAAGGAATGTATTTTGCATAAGACTAATTATATGTGCAAATGGTTTTTGTTTCAATTTTTAAGTGTATCAAAATTTCTTTGCCTATGTGGAAAATTATATCAAGAATATACTTCAACCATTAGAGTATATATTATTTATTTTCAAAAGAAAAAAAAACATTCCTTTAATATTTTCTCTTAATCACAAAAGTGGAATCCTAGTCGAATTTGACATTTGACAAACAATTTTAGTACTCAAAATGCAGTATTTTAAATTTTGAAGGTCATTGTACTTTATTATTCCAATTGAAATATATTTTATGCATATATTACACTTAACAATTTTCATACTTTACAGCAATAACTGCAACTTGAAAATCTAAATTCAATAAATTCCTTGTTTTATATATTAAACATCTGTTACAATTAATCATATTTTAGAAAGATTAAAACTCTTCAATCCTTCTTCTTCAGTTATTCGCGAAATTATTTCTCTAAGTTATCTTAACGTATTTAAATAGTATTTAAAGGAATTAAGGAATTAAAGATTATTTTAACAGAAAATTGTCTCTCTAAAATATATTAGGATTTTCATAAGTAGAACTTAACTTTCAGAAGAGTTTTTTTCAGTAAATTAAAAAGTTTATGTATTTTCAATGCATCATAAAATGGATAAAAATGTCACAGACATAAATGTTAAAAATTATAATTCATATTAAAACTAGCTTTAAATAAAGACAACAGTTTCGTATACATAAGCATGTTATGAATAAAAAGATACGTATTTTATGATTTCAGTTCATGCAGTCTTATCCATAAAAATGAGGCCGAATTTCTAAAGAATATAAGTTTCTAATATTGCCATTGCTTCCAGAAAGAAGTATAGTACAATAAAAGAAAAAAAAGTTTCTTGGACCTAATAAAATTTTACAAAAATATAACAAGACCACTTCGGAAATATTTACGAAAAAGAATTTCTCTGTCTTCATAAAACTCAAAAACCAAAAGGCATCCGAGATTTAAAGTAGTATTTTTGAAAAAAAAGGTTAATTTGGCTGCCCGTTTCGACGAAAGAAAATACCAAAACTTTTCCAGTCTGTTTCTAAAATTAATTTACCAACGAAAACGAAATATCAATTTGCATGATGCTATCAATAGTCGAGTAAACTCTTCATGTTTAGCAAACACGTTCAACAGAACAGATGCTGAATTAACATAATTAAAATTTAAATTAAAATTATTTTGTTTCTATTGCATGTAATAAACCTTTTCAGCTGTGTAAGTGAATTTATACATTCTATAGTAACATGTGAATGGTAATGTTGATGCTAATAATTTATCATGTTTGTCTGTAAAACGTACTTGTTGAGCATAGAAATTTATATTTTAGAGTTGATAGCATCCGAAAAAACGATATTTTGTATCCAGAAAGTTGATTGATAAATGTAAAACTACTCAGAAACGTTTCGTTTTTTCATCGTTTTTGAAACGAGCAGTAAAAATAACTTGTGTTTTAAAAATACTTTTTAAATGTCAGAATTATAGAGATTTCTGAGTTTTCTGAATATAATGAAATGCTTTTCGAAATCGTGAACATACCAAAATATACCATATGTACGAAAATATACCATAAGCGATTATGATATATTTCAGAAAGATTTGCTAGATTCAGAAACATTTCTCTTTTTTAACAGTGTAGACAAAGAAGTCGGGAAAATGCAGTATTCATTACTCCATTTTACGGTACGTTATCTAAAATATAACTCCTTTTATTTTGTGGACTGTTCGTAATATGTAAAAAAAATTGTAATAGTGCAGAAATTTATATATCTTTTTCAAATAATTTCTAATCAAACTTTTATGAAATTATATGATAATTTTAACATTATATCATATACAGGGTGCCCGAAAAGTCTGGAAAAAGAAAAAAAAAGTTTCCCTTCAACTCTGCCCCCTGCAGCAGACAGGGGATAACTTTGAAATCTTAAATGATAACCCTTTTTTATGGCAGATTCGGATTCTATGGGAAAAAATACGTAACTTTTGTATTTAACATTTTCTTCGGAAAATCGTAGATAGCGCTGTAATCGAGTGTAATCGAGTAAAATGCATTGAGAATCCTTTCTATCGAAAAGTCTGGCAACGGTATAATAATTCGAGAAATAAACATCGGATTGAAAAACGGAAAAACACGTGTTCAATGTTTTACAAAAATCTGTTGTTTGGAAACGATTCTTTATTTAAGCATTTTACTCGATTAATGCGCCATCTACGATTTTCCGAAGGAAAAGTTAAATATAAAAGTTACGTATTTTTACCCGTAGAATCCAAATCTGCAATGAAAAAGGGGGTATCCATTAACATTTCAAAGTTGCCCCCCCCCCTTTCCGCCAGGTGCCAGATTTAGGGGGTTCAACTTTCGCATACATAAATATATTTTTCTAAAATATTGAACACGTATTTTCCGTTTTTCAATCCGATGTATATTTCTCGAGTTATTCTACCATTTCCAGATTTTGTAATGGATATGTTTCTCTCTGTAGACTCGATTACAGCGCTATCTACGATTTTCCGAAGAAAATGTTAAATAAAGAAGTTACTTATCTTTACCTGTAGAATCCGAATCTGCAATAAAAAATGATGGTTATCATTTAAGATTTCAAAGTTGCCCACCTTTCACCCAGAGGGCAGAGTTGGGGGGTGCAACTTTGATATGCCTAAATAGATTTTTCTAAAATATTGAACACGTATTTTTTCGTTTTTTAATCAGATGTATATTTCTGGAGTTATTCGACCGTTCCCAAACTTTTCGAAAGAAGAGGTGAAGGTTGGGTTTGTGGAAGGTTTGGGTTTAGGATTAGGAAAATCTTAAAATCTTATTTAATGTATTCAAAAGTGTGATTATTCATGAAGTGTGATCATGCAGAACTTTCTCTACTTTTCTGCAAGTAAAATACCATTTTCGGAAACCAAATAAAATTTTCACCACTAAACCAAATCCGAAAAGTAAATCTCCTGAATCTACATAAGTTTGCAGAATCTCGAAATATCTGCAAGTTTGTATCAGAATGTAGTCTTGATATGGTTTAAGAACAATCCAACGGATTAGACACGAAGAATATAGCGTTGACACAGAAATAGATAGCGTTAGGACTGTGTCATCAACTATACCTACTTTCTGAAATAAAATTGCTGTTTTTCAAGTCTAATTTCTGCACTCGGTATAACATTCTGATTAATTCGTTGCGTTCCAAATGTAATGACTTTTACCGACAAAAAAAATTTATATATATTTCCTTCAAACTGGAAAACTATCTATACTTGATGACACAGACTAAAAACTATCTATTTCAAAGGTAATTATATATATTTCAGGCTAATCCTCGAATGTGATTATTCTCACATTCATGACGATACCATAGATGCCAACCTCCCGATTTTTTTCATACCAGTATTTTTATCAAAAAATATTTGTTTTATTTAATCGTACAATTTCTGAAATTTAACAAAGCGAAAATTTTTTGTAAGATTTTACTGGTATTAAAAAAATCGGGAGGTTGGCAACTATGCGATACCTATTAGTGGTAGAAAACATCAGACAGAGTGCAGCATCATCTGTGGTTAAAATTCATGAATGTTTTCTATGAATATATATTTTTTAACCATGTGTGTACAAACTTTTCTTTTTTAGTGTTTCTTACGTTTTTTATAGAAATAGCGCGTCTTTTATAAACAACCTGTATAAATCAATAATAAATTTCATTTTGTTGAAAACAAACTTGAAAACAAGATGAATTGATTCTATTTTTTGGCCGGTCTTGAAAACACTGTAAATTGATGGTTAAAAGAATAAATGTATTACTAGATTAATTCTTATGATCTTAAAGACTATTTTTTATGACTAAACCTAAAATACTGAATGCTGTGTGAAAAAAAACATTAAATAAGAATTAATATTATTACATGTATTAATATTATTACAATATTTTCCTATTATAAAAAAGTACAAAATATATTTCATTTACGTTCATTCTTCTTTAAAATATGTTAACAGCTTACATGAATCATACTCACATTATGGAAAAAATGTTTTATAAATATACAAAATAATAAATTCTTATATGATGTTGTGCTTGAATGGTTTTCAAGGTGAAGATAAGCCATATCTGACACACACCATACATAAACGGCCTGAAATATTTCCTAAAAATGTATGCAGAAATTTGGTTAAACTGACTCGATAGACTTAAAAAATGCATTCTAAAATCTTTCTCTGCAAAGTACATTTTGAAAAACAAGTATTTTCTTATCAAACAAACACAAGCATTTTTACAGGAGCATAATACCGTAAGATAATAAATTTACGCTTTACAAAAATAAAAGAAGAAAAATGTATCCATTCATTATTATTATTTTTTCTAATAAATATAATATTTGTACGATTTAACAATATATATATGTAGAAATTTATTTTGAGTGAGATAAAATGTTTCAGGATTCATTGCTGTCTGTGTTAAACAATGCATAGCTTAAAAAATATATAATATTTTACATACCACATACGAAAATTTTAAACATTTCTGCTGTTTGTTTGTTATTTTATGTTAAGTGATAATAAAAATAATTAATGAAATAGTTTATACCAATAACAATATTAATTAATAAATAAAAATATTTATAAAACCATAATATAAAACTTTTAAATAAAACTTCTAACAAGCGGAAAACATAGCTCCCTCTGTTTCTGATCAGAAATTGTGAATATTAATGAGACTTCATATTTATACACTTTATTTTTTCCTTAAAAAGCACATATACATCTCTGTAACAACGAAATGTTTTAATATACTAAATTAGGAGTCCTTAACCCGTAACCCTCCGAATGTATATTAGTGGTCCGCTCCGCAGTGTTGTGGTTTCTTACAACCACTACCATATTTTTATTTAATTCAATTTAAGAAATATCTTATTTGTCCTTGTTCATTTAATTTTAAAATTCACATTCAAAATTATTTTAATTCTTTCCTTTTTAACTCTTCCCCTGTAAACTTTTCTTTTTTTCATAACATTTCGCTTTTTAAAAATGATAGTAATCTGTTTTGTTACCTCTGTACTTCCGGAATTGGATTCTACTAGAAGCTTCGATTACATTCTTTGCCTATGCCCACTTCCTGTTCTAAGCTCCGCCCCTCGCCAATCAAATTCAGATGTTTTTAATACGTATTTTTTTATTCCTGCCGATTGGTGTTTTTCAATTTTTGGCACCCCCCCCCCCCCGCCGTGCCCTGTCAGCGCTGATGCTGCACGCTTTCGACACACACTGAGATGTTTGCTACTAGAGTGTAACGTGATGACTTGGCTTGCTGTGAAAAAATGTTATGCGTACATCTAAAGTACGATATGAAGAAAATATTATTTTTTTTAAAAATGTGATAGTTGACGGCCTATAAATTATCTTCTAAGTACGGCATAGATTTTTGCAGTTCCACAATGGAAACGCGATGAGTGATTATTACTTGTGATAAGTGCACAGAGCCTACTGGTCCTGTATGCGGATAATTAATTTTTGTTCTGTTTCACCTAATGCGACGTTCTTTGTTGGGTTAATGACAAGTCGTAGAAAATATTTTTTAACGCAATTGCCTCCGAACTCCCTAAGGGAAGGTTAACAAAAAGCGTATCAATTACTTGTGCTAAAAAAATGGAGCTATAAAAATGATCATCCATTTAGTATATTTAATATTTAAAAAATATATTTATAATTTTAGAAGAAAAATCTCTTTCTAAATAAAGATTTTATTCAAAGATGAAAATTTGCAGTGCAAATTCTTTCACTTGTTTTTTATCTTATTTGTTTCAGATGACTGCAGGTAACAATTTTTACTTTTATCTTCATTGTTCTTGATTATAAATTTGCATGAAGAAATATTTAAAGAATCTTTATTTAATAATTAATGTCATGTCGAAGTGGTCTTTTGCGGCCACACAATATATGTACTCACTATATTCTTTTGATCACAAAACCAAATATATATTATCTGGAATATTAACAAGATTCCAGTGCTTGAAAAAAGCGAACTTATCGTCCAACCACCACAGTTCCCTCTTTGGTGCCTGAACCGTTAGAAACCTTAACGACATGACAGTTATTAAATTACATTTTGTTTTATTATAAAAATTGATTAAAAAAATTGCATTCTTATTGAAATATTTGATTATTGGAATATTTGAAATATTTGACAAGTGGCTTACTTAAGTATTTTAAGGTGTTTGGATTTAAAATAATTTTGCCAGATAATTGCATTGTGTGTTTTATTTACTTTTAACAAGTCATTTTAGTAATGTTTAAAGCATATTTTTGAAAATTTTTATGAGGAAAATAGAATTTTATTCTAAGAATTCTAGACTTATAATAGGATTTTGTTTTGAAAACAAAACATTTTTCTTATGATTCTGCATAATCCGTGGTGTTCTTTTATGCAATATTTACATTTATTACTAAAGGAATAGTTGTTTATGTTGTTATTTACAAAATAAGATCAGTTTAGAGATAATTTTCTTACTTATAAGTAAATGATTAATTTCTTACGATTTATGCCATTTTGTTTTGATAATATTTTGAGAACTATTGCATTCTTAAAAATTATTCTGGTGCTTTGACATTATTTTAAAAGGTGATTTCATATGAAAATTAATTTTTGTTTAACTTCGGTTGATACATAAAGCACATTATTTTGAAATTTATTAACAATTTTTCTCAAATTTGTCACCATGCCTCCGAAAGCAAAGTTAAACCTTTCCATTCAACCTTTTGATGGGAATCCTCAGACGGTCGAATTTTTCTTCGATCAGTTATCAGATATGCAGGAATTGTATAATTACTCAGACAAAGAAATTTTTGCTCTTTTCAAGTCAATATTACAGGGTAGTGCATTACATTTCTTTCTTGAGACACAGTTTCAATTTAAAAACTGTAACTTACAAAGCATTCGAAATGATTTTATTAACTATTTTCTGCCAAGCAAAAAAACTGATACTCTCAAATCTCTTCAAAATTTAAAATTGGATTCCACTGAGTCCATAAAAATTTTTTCATATCGCCTGACTAAACAGCTTTGACTTGTGTATCCTACGTTAGCACCAGATGCACTAGATTCTTTAAAATTTACGCATTTTCTTCAAGCTTTGCCTAAACAAATCAAGCGAAAAATTCAAGAAGAAAATATTTCCACTTTTGAGTTAGCTCTTGAACGAGCACAATTTTTACAAAATATATATGATTCACAACCTCTTCAACAATCTAATCTTCAACACTATGACCAAGTTTACAGTCTGAATAATGACAATAGTAGTGAAAATTCAAAACTTTCTGATAGTTTTGTTGAACAAGCTCCTATCAGACATAGACAGGACAGAGTCTATAAAAATTCGCAAATTGCATTCTCACCATCTGAATCTCATAATGAACAATCTCCTAGACTTAGAAATGTTTAAAAAAATCATGTAACTTACTCCCCTTCTCCTGTTAGGCAAAACGTTGCTTCTAGAAGCAAAACAAACTTTATTCAGCATAAGCCATATCAAAAACGATATTTCTTTCGGCCAAAGTTTGACAAGTTTTCTCACGAGAAAGGCTTTTCAAAGTCTTTTTACAAACAAAATGTGACTCAATGTGCTTTCTGTCGACGATTTAACCACCTTATGGAAACATGTTACAAGTTTAAAAATTTAATTGACTCATCTAGGCAAAATGCCAACCACACTCAAAACTCTCAGTTTTCTGCGAATTCTTCTCAGAGAAAGAAAAACTTTAGTTCTTTTTCTAAAAATAAAAATGATTATAAAAATTACCAATTAAACAGGTAAGGGAGATTGGTCCCAATCTTCCTCGTCAGGGTCAGTACACTCCTGTGACAAAACAAACGAATGTCACATTGATAAACATCCTTCTTCGACTACTTCCTCTTCAAGCGCTGCTACACAAACATCTCCTTACTGTTCTGAAAATTCTTTGTCATCAAAGTACTCTTCTGAAATTGATGATTGTGTACAACAACGACACGTAATTTGCAGCTCTTCGCTTCCATGTATAATTATGAATGTTCAACATAATGAAATATCAACTCTCATCGATTCAGGCTCAACCTTATCTTTGCTGAGTAATGAATGCTTTAATAGTATAAAATCCAAAATCCATTATAAATGTTTATCTAGAAATGTGTCTGTGTCAACCATAAACTCTAAAGTTTTCTTTAAAGGATGTATCGAGATTGCATTCAAAATATTGCATTCCTTGAATTCTATAAGATATGATTGCTAATGATTGCTATTGAATTCTTTTTCCGTCACGTCTTTTATCTTACTGATATAAAGAATATTAATTTTGAAGCCATACTTGGTTTTGAGTTTATAAATAAGCATTCGATAACCATCTCTCCAGCTTTTAAATCTATATTAATTAAAGATAAGCATATATCTCTTAACATTAAAAAAAGTATCCTACCACTTATTATTTGAATTCTCAGTATGCTAATAACAATATAACAGTTCCATATTCTTTTAATACACACAATGTGCCCATTTATGAAAATTCTATGTCAGTTAACACAAATGATGGTACTTATTTTGATAATGTGAATGGAAATTTTGGTGATAAGAATTTGCATTTATTACATAATTATGAAAATTATCCTTACAATTACAGTTTTCCAAATAATGGTTTATTTATAAATAATGTTGGTAATACTGCTATGACTTATGATAATTCTTTTATGAATGCTGATCTTAATATCAGAAATTTAGATGGTCATGATCAAGTTTTTACTCAGTTTCCTAATTATTTTCCTACCGACACAAACTTTGATTATGCTAATGTTATAAATAATTTTTCTAATACCAATAATACCAAAATTACCTCTGATGACAATAGTGTCACATGTGAAGGTGACAATGACATTATTTATGTTGGTAAAAAGTATACCAATTTGAAAAATGGTAATAAAAATGTATTGAATTCTAACATGGTACAAGCTGTAAATAGAGAGTTAATCCCCCCCAATTCTTCTGTGTATTTACATGTCAAATACTTGAATTCTCCATCTGAATATTTTATTTTTAAGCCTGATTTGAAGAGTAAAGCTCTTGTTTTGCATGAATCATTGCATTCTAAATCTGCAATTCAAAAAGACTTATTTTTAGTTGTATGTCAGAATATATCCAAAGTGGATGTTCATTTAAATAAAAATACAATTCTTTGTGAAGGCATTAATGTAGATGATACCGATATTGAAAAGTATTCCTTTTATTCAGATTTAGAAAATGAATACTGTAATTTAATTTTACCATCTGAGGAAATTAAAAGAAAACGGATACAAGAATTGTTACCAAATGATTTTGACTTAAAACACTTGCCCCCACATGAAAGTGACTGTTTAAAAAAAATATTGTGCAATAAAGCTCAAGCATGTTCTAAATCCTTAGACACTTTGGGTCATACAGACCTAGTTAATCCTCAGTTCTCAATGTGAAATTCTCATCCGGTGAAAACCCTACCTTTTCCTGTGCCACAGGCATTAGAACAAGAAGCTCTTGACCAGATCAATCAAATGCTAAATGCTGGCATTATAGAAAGATCAAATTCATTTTGGGCTTGTCCCATGCTTCTTGTTAAAAAAAAAAAAAAACTGACATGTCAAAACCTCAAAAATATCGTTTGGCATTGGATTTACTATTATTAAATTCTATTATTATTCCATCTTCATATCCTCTACCTCGCATTCAAAATCTAATAGTACAATTATCAAAATTTAAATTCTACACTACACAGGACTTACCCTCTGCGTACTGGCAGATCGCTGTACCTAAGGAGATGCAAGATAAGCTCAGTTTTATCACTCCATGGGGACTGTTTACCTACCTTCGTCTTGTGTTTGGCTTGAAGACAGCTGAGAGTACTTTTCAACAGTTAATTGATTCTGTTATTCAATTGTCTGAAATTGACTCTTTCTACGCATATCAGGACGACATAGTTGTCGGTGCTAATTCGTTTGAAGAAATGGTTGCGAAACTCACAAGACTCTTGGACACTCTTATTACCAACAATATTACTCTTTCTCCTGAAAAGTATTCTTTTATGCAAACTAGCATTAACTTTTTAGGCTTCCGCCTCACAGATCATAAAAGTCTTCCAATTACAAGCAATATTTTGAAAATTACTTCCTTCCCAAAGCCCAAAACTAAGAGGCAAACAAAAAGTTTTATTGGCTTATGTTCATTTTACAGGTCAGTTATACCTCATTTTGCTAGATTGATTACTCCTCTTATTGAAATCACTAAACCTAAAAATAAATTCTGTTGGAAATCTGAGCAAGAAAATGCATTTAATAAATTGCAAGAAATTTTCTTCCAAAAACCCATGCTCAATCTTCCAAATTGGAATGAAACATTCTATGTCAATACCGATGCTTCAAAGACAGCAATCTCAGCTGTTCTTATGCAAAAAATTCAAGGTGAACTACGCCCCATTTCTTATTACTCCAAAACTCTATCTCAGGCTGAAAAGCAGTACCCAGCCATAAAATTAGAACTTTATGTCATTTATAAAGGAATAACAGCTTTTAAATATTACATTTTTGGCAGACACTTCATTCTTTTGTCCGATGCTAAACCTCTCAATAACTACAAAAAATCAACGTCTCCTGCCGACATAACTACAATTTGGATGTTAGAATTATCAGAATACTCTTACACATTTCAGCATGTTCCAGGCAAAGAGAATGTCTTGGCAGATTTTCTAAGTAGGACACCTCACATTCCTATTGAAGATCTCCATACTAATCCAGATCTCATTTTTGAACAAGAAATACTGCCTATTGTTGATGATCAAAATGATCTACATAATGAAATTGTTCAGTATCCATGTGGATTAATTGGAAAAACCCATCATAATTGCCATCTCCAAGTTGATTCTCCATCTACAAATAATGCTAATAATGAAGACCCATTGTTACAAATCTTTGATCAAACCATACTTAATGAGCAACAAAAAGATCCTCAAATTAAGAAAATTTATGAAGATATTAAAACTAATAAAAAATCTAAAAGTTTAAATGGTTATTACATTAATCCAAGTAATGATTTGCTTTGTTATAATGGACATTTCTCTTCAGAAGACATTGATCTACATAGATGTTGTTTTACCATCTTCACTTAGAGCTAAAGCTTTAAGAATTGCTCATATTACTCATACTGGTATTCATAAAACCATTGTTAATTTAAAGAAAAGGTTCACTTGGAAAACTCTAGTTTCTGATACAGTCAATTATGTCAACTCTTGTAAAATTTGTTTAGTAAATAAACATCATAAAAAAAAACACTGCTCCATATCTCCCAGCACCACATCCTACAGCTCCCAATCAAAAAGTTTCGATGGATTTACTTGGTCCTTTGAGAAATCACCAATTTGTTATGACTGTAATCGACCATTTTTCTCGTCATCTTGAATTATATGCCTTGAATAGCATTCATGCTGAGTCGGCTGCTAAAGCTCTGTTGCAATACATTTCTACTCATGGAAAACCTGAGTTATCTCTTACTGATCATGGTTCCCAGTTTACGGTTGATATGTTTTCTTATTTCAACAAAAAACTTGGCATAAAACTAGAGCACAGTACAGTAGCGCATCCACAGGCTAATGGATTGAGTGAGAGATGTAACACTCAAATAAAGTCATCTGCGAATACAATGGCTTCCGAAGGATTTGATGTTCCAACTGCTTTAAAAATCCACCAATCAATGTATAACGCTTCACCTCATCCAGCAACAAAATTCACTCCAAATCTTCTTCATTTTGGAAGGGAGGTGAATGATATTTATGCTAATTATAAAACCCATTCTTCCTGGAAAATTCTTAACACTGCATATGAAATTCACAAATTAATTGATGTTATTGAAAAAGTATACTATCAAGTTTACAAAAATAACGAGTCTTCTAGACAAAAAGTGTATTAAAAATCAAGGGAAAAATTAAAATTTGCTAATATCAAAGTTGATGATATTGTTTATGTAAAATTTCCCAGTGTATTTAACAAAAAAGTACAAGGACCTTATATGATAAAGAAAATAATTTCACCTGTACTTATTCAAATTCAAGATTGCAACAATAATCAAGCATCACCTATGTTAATTCATACTAACAGAATCTTGAAACTCCAGAAAAGAAATGAAGCATTGCTTCATCCTGCGGATTCATCTAGAAGTGAATAAGAGATCATGATCTCTTATCAAGATATCTCTTATCACTTACATGATCAACCAGTTGTTGATAGTACATCTTCTTCTCCTGTGAAACGACATATTCGTGCTCATACTGCTAATTGTGATTCTCCTTGCTCTCACACTAATAATAATACATCTCCTCAAATTCACATCTCTTCAAAGTGCCTGCAAACATCTTCCCATTCACTTAGTTCAGTACATTCACAAGCATCTGGTAGTAACACTACAGTTCTAGACAAATCTACTCAAAGTAAAAACCATTATGATCTACGCCCTCGCAATCATAAACAATATAAAGTGTAAACATAATCTTCATTTTTTTCTTAGGATGCCTCTGCCACTGCAAAAAATCTTATCTATGCTAGCTTGATTGGATTGTCAAATGTGAAGACTGACTAATTATTTTTATTTGTTTTCTTCTACCAAAGCTGCAGGCAGCATTTGTGTAATTTTTATTTTTTTTAAGTCACCTTCGCCTTGACACAATGGAATTGTCATCCTGTAAAAGTATGTAAATCTTATTTTGGTTTCTTCTGTTAACTATGTTTCTCACTGAAATATTTCTGCAAAACCATATTCTTTTTTGGAATTTATGCTTAATATGAAATGTGCTGATTGCTCAAAACTCTAAAATTCAGTGTTTGATTTAAATTGTATTTTTTTTTAAACTTATAATTCAATATTATAGTTGGAGATGAAATGTCATTGATTAAATTATTTTGATAAGGTAATTTATCTTAAAAAGTAAATTGTTATTGATATAAGGTATAATATGAGTACATATTTCATCACTTTCCCTATTGTGACTTTTAGAATAATACAAATGTTACTTCTTGCATGCCCTAACATCTAACTTCTTTTTAACATCTAATGATTATGCATGCTAATACTTCTAATATTATTATTATTGGTGTATTATGTAGAATGGTTGAAAATACATTAAGCCCTCTAGGTGTTTGAAAACCCACGAATTCAAAAAAATGTGTATGCATATGCAAACTATATGCTTCGGATCCAAAGTTTGTTTTAAGTCATTACATTTCAATAAAATACTTATGTATTTTATATGTAAAAAATTAAACATTCAATGAAATTAAACATTCGAAATTAAAAATGTCGAATTAAACATTCAATGAGCATTCAGGATATTTTTGTATAGATATGTTGTGTGATATTTTTTACAAGGCCAATGTTATTAAAGTTATGTGGTAGAATGATACATTTATTTGTGTACTTTTCTGAGAGCTTAAATACTCTCTTTGCCATTATTTACTTTGAAAGTATTATTGTTTTTGTATTAGAGTTGTTCAACTAAGAAAAGTTGATTTTTTTAGAAAGTGCTATATATATATTTCTTTTTAATGAGAGTCTAAATATTCTCTCTTGACCATTTGCTTACATTTTGAATTTTTGTTATGGAAAAATTCTCAAATGAGTAATTTATTGAATTTATATAAGCATTATTATAATAAAAATATTAATACAAAATTGAAATATAGTTCATCGACTGTGACTAGAAATACAGTTGTGATTCAAAGGTCTTATTGTTGCTATTTTTTTCCAAAATGGAAATGTTTTATTGCTAATGTTATGCTATTTAATGAGGAAAGCCATTATTAGTATGATTACCAATTTGTATCTTATAATATTATTTGTTTTTGTGTACATTATTAAAACCTTTTTTACTCTTTTAGTATATACTGAACTTATTTTATAGTGTTGTATTTTCTATTTCACATATCAGTGAATGGACTTTTAGCAGCTTTATTTCAAAAGACTTTGTTCACTTTTTGCTACTGAACTTACTTTATAGTGTTGTATTTCCTATTTCACATATCAGTGAATGAACTTTCAGCAACTTTGTTTTGAAAGACTATATTTACTTTTTGGACTGTTAGCAACTATATTTTGAAGGACTTTGTGTACTTTTTGCCAGAAAAATGTAAATTTATTATTATTATTATTATTTTTTATTTTGTTTCTCATTATGTCAAGTTATATGTATATTGTATATAGGTGAGAAAATATTGACTCGATGTCAGAATTGTTAAATTTCTCCATCTCACCAATATTTTCTCTTGGGGAGGCCGGAGTATATGTTGTGGTTTCTTACAACCATTACCATATTTTTATTTCATTCAATTTAAGAAATATTTTATTTGTCCTTATTCATTTAATTTTAAAATTCACATTCAAAATTATTTTAATTCTTTCCTTTTTAACTCTTCCCCTTTAAACTTCTCTTTCTTTCATAACATTTCGCTTTTTAAAAATGATAGTAATCTTTTTTGTTACCTCTGTACTTCCGGAATTGGATTCTACTAGAAGCTTCGATAACATTCTTTGCCTATGCCCACTTCCTGTTCTAAGCTCCGCCCCTCGCCAATCAAATTCAAATGTTTTTAATACGTATTTTTTTATTTCTGCCGATTGGTGTTTTTCAATTTTTGGCACCCCCCCCCCCTTTCGTGCCCTGTCAGCGCTGATGCTGCACGCTTTCGACACACACTGAGATGTTTGCTACTAGAGTGTAACGTGATGACTGGGCTTGCTGTGAAAAAATGTTATGCGTACATCTAAAGTACGATATGAAGAAAATATTATTATTTTTTAAATGTGATAGTTGACGGCCTATATATTATCTTCTAAGTACGGCAAAGATTTTGCAGTTCCACAATGGAGACGCGATGAGTGGTTCTTACTTGTGATAAGCGCACAGAGCCTACTGGTCCTGTATGCGGAGAATTAATTTTTGTTCTGTTTCATCTAATGCGACGTTCTTTGTTGGGTTAATGACAAGTCGTAGAAAATATTTTTTTAACGCAATTGCCTCCGAACTCCCTAAGGGAAGGTTAAAAAAAAGGTATCAATTACTTGTGCTAAAAAAAATGGAGCTATAAAAATGATCATCCATTTAGTAATATGATTTTTTTCGAAGAAAAATCTCTTTATAAATAAAGATTTTATTCAAAGATGAACATTTTCAGTGCAAATTCTTTCACTTGTTTTTTATCTTATTTGTTTCAGATGACTGCAGGTAACAATTTTTACTTTTATCTTCATTGTTCTTGATTATAAATTTGCATGAATAAATATTTAACGAATCTTTATTTAATAATTAATGTCATGTCGAAGTGGTCTTTTGCAGCCACACAATATATGTACTCACTATATTCTTTTGATCACAAAACCAAATATATATTATCTGGAATATTAATAAGATTCCAGTGTTTGAAAAAAGGGAACTGATCGTCCAACTACCACCACACGCAGTGTTATTTCGAATATCAAAATGAAAAAAAATCGACATTTTCGCTTTATTAAAACGAATCTATAGCTGCCAATTTTATACTTATTTGCTCAAATAATCTTGTTAGGGAAAATAAATTGTATTTAATAAAATGTTTTTTGTTGCTAAGTAGCACTTAATTGATTTAATTTATTAACTAAAATCTCTGGTTCAAAATGCTTTTAAATCTTTAAAAAAGGCTTTGATAATTACCCTCATTAGATAGAAAATGATCAATACGTAGAGAAAAGCCACCCGTTACCATTTTTCTTAACGCAAATACCGGCGAAGTAAGCTTTCTCTTATCGTGTCGTAAAGAGCTGCAACTTTATGAGATCGACAGTACAACTTTATTTGAACAGCTACTGGTTGCATAAATATACACTTTCTCGTGTATCATTATAGAACTGTAATAAACACAATAGTGCTAACATCTTTTGCTTTTTTGAGTGCTTTTTTGACTATTTAATATTACTAAATTGAGTAACTGTATACAATTTCTGGTGAAATAATTAAATATTGCTCGCAAATATAAATAACATAAATGCTTCTTAATAAATCAAGAAGAAAATGAAATTTTTTTAGTTCAGAAGTGCCTATATATAACCAAGTCCTTGTTAGCCACACACAGGGTGGCTTATTCTTTCACGCAACAGTAAAATTCATGTTTATGAAAAGTCGCATCCATCCATCGTTGCCACGTGTTAGTCTCGAAAAATGAAACCTTTGAAGTTACTGAAAAAATTAGTAGCTCGAAATGTATTTGTCTCAAAATTGTTAGACAAACTGCGTTAGAAAGGTAAAAAATTGTATTTTACTTGATATAAATTTCAAATCTAATGATTATGCCGTTTTTCTAATATTGAATTTCAAAAATTCCCAAACTTCACATTAAAAGTACCATAGCGAAACCTTCATGCGTAAAAAGATAATGATAACGGTTGTTGCTTTCGGTCGAGAATGGACCAAATGATGTCCGCATTTTACTATTTTAACCGTTTTTAAGCGTTTTTAACGAAATTCTGTAACTTTAGAAGAATTTTCCGTTGAATAGGAAATAGAAATGGATAAAATCGTTACAAAAATGTTAAAATTACAAAAAAGATAGATGCGAATTATCAGATATGAAAAATAAAGTAGAAATTTGGTATTTTCGTGTTATAGCAGCCCCCAAGGATGAAATATTTTTGTTTCTGTTTTCATTAATATATAGTAAGTTTGGTACTTTCGTGTTATAGTGGCTTCCAAGGATGAATCGCCAAGCGACCAAGATTTGTCGCCAAATTATAAAGCATGTATGACATTATAATAATATATGATATGTATATATAACATTTCTTGACGCATCTGGCCAAGTTATAGTCATATATGATGCATATATGATGCATATGATGTATATAAATGACATGTGTATATGATGTATATATGACATATAAGACGTAAATAATATGTGTATAATGACGTATAGGGCACAAATAGGAGAGTTTGGAATATATATATATATGCGTATATAGGATGCATATATAAGCTTTGCGATGATCTTGTCGAAATCATAACTGCAACCTTGTCATAATCATAATTCTGGGGGCCGCTATAACACGAAAGTACGGTATTTTTTTTATTATTAGTCACACACAGGGCTAATTCTGTCAGTCTACAGTAAAATTCATGTTTATGAAAAGTCATAGCCACTGCATATAAAAAGGAGGACACCCTTTATACATAGCTATACAAATGGTTGCTACTGACGATATTAAAGATTAAATTGTCTCTCTTTATTATGCCGATACTTCCGCTTGTATTTCTTTCTCAGTCCCTAATTACCCTACAGCCGGCGCAGACCCCATTTAAAGCATTAAGCGAAGTTAAACTCGTCGTGTCGGACATTTCTAAGGGAGTCCCTTAGCCCTATCTCCCATAGGAATGAAGCTACCCCCGGGGGGAAGTTCTTGTAAGTTCCGGGGGGTGATAAGGTTCAGTAAGACCTTTTGGTGCTCAAACCCCTTCATGTAACATATCAATACATAGATCTCGTCAAACAATATGGTCTGGTCCTACTCTCCCCTTCCCTTAAGAAGCATTTTTCTCTGTTTCAACTCTTTTTAAATTTTAGTTTTTCAAATCTTTCTCAGCCCCTTTAAGCCTCACAGAGGAAAAAGGACATCTTTTAAAGAATCCAACGAAGTCACACTCCTCGAGGCCGACATTTTTAAGAGGGTCCCGAGGCTCTCTCTCCCATAGGAACGGAGTTACCTCCGGGGGGGGAGACATTCAAGGTGTTCAAACCCCATCATGTAACATATCAAAAGTCTGGTTAAGCACTTTTGTCTGGTCCTACTCTCCCCCTCAGTATCGGAGGGGGGGACCCCCGTCAGCAGCACTTTTCTTATTTATTTTTTTCAATTTCTCATAATTATTTTAGTTTTTCCCATTTTTCTCTGTTCCTATAGGCCGGACAGCTCCAAAATTTCACCAAAATTAGCTGTAAACCGCCTAAAGGTATCCCCCCGCTCCTTTTGCCGCCCTCGGTTTTCAGGTATCTCTCGAAGGGGCCCGTAAAAGGGGCGCAAAAGCGACATCCCTGTTAAAGTCCCATCTCTGAATTGCAAGTGAGGATTCATTTTAAATGTCTCGTACAGCACTTGTGTTTTGTATAGCTCCCCCTCCCTTCCCCCACCGCTCTTCAAGAGCCCGTAAATTAATGCTAACTCATCATTTGTTAAACAATTTCTCTTAGCTGTATACATCATAAAAGCTGCTACCATAGAACTTTTCATTACTTTTTTTAAGTTATCTATTAAGTGTTAAAGTGTCTTGAACCATTAAAATAGTTTAAAGGGTGTCATTAAGCCATCACATTTGTAAACAACATCTACCTCGCCACGTCTCATCCCATTGGAGCCACATCTTTTTACTATTATATTTATTTAAAATACTTCTTGTCACAGAATCTTTTTTAAACTTGGTGTGTTCGTTCCTAATATATTCCGCCAGCCTCACAACAAATCTTAGAGCGCTAACTAAATTCTAAAGTGGAGAAGCTGGCTTATGCTAACAAACACTTTTTTTAAGAGTTAGGCTTGGCTGAAAAATCTCAACGATAAAATCTGTGGGTGGCCAATCTATATTCTGCCGTAAGGTAGAATTTTTCCCGCTTGTCTTGTAAATTCGGTGTGTATACATACCCTATTTAATTGAATTATGGGTGGCATATTCACATTACCTACTTGGTTCAGATCTAGCATAGTTCCGATTGGCTCTCCCAGATACTAATATTATACTGATTTTGAATGTCTTGGAAGCGTGATATTGATGAATTAAACTTTTGTTCGAAGCTGTTTTAGAATGCGTACTTTGTAGCGTAGTGCTATGTCATTTTCCTCTAAACATGAGGAATCCAGTTCGTTCCCAGGAGAGGGAAACAAGAAATGTTTTTATTTTTCGATATTTATTTAATTTATAAAAAATAATGTGAATGCAGAAAAATTTAAAGTTCGTATTTTTTAATAATTAATCAAGTATAAAATATAATTTAACAATATTAACTATTTATATAATGTGCATTTTTAAAATATTATTTATATTGATTGTAGTTTTAATAAATTTCCGATACTTAAAAATTCCAATGTAGTATTTTTTCGTGGGCACGAAGCGCTCATACATGCGTTAGTGATCGCGGCTTTAACCCATTCACGGTCAGGCTGTTTTCATATTTTTTACTTGGAAAGGGTAGACGAGGACGTGCTAAAAATCTTTATAAATGGTCAAGGTTGTCACATTGTTAAAAGTTTAGCAGCAACATGGTGAAATTGCTTTCCCCCCTGAAAAACACCTTCGGTAATGAATGGCCTATTGAAGTCCATTGTGGGCGTATTGAAGTCCATTGTAGGCGTATCTGGTCAGACTTTTCAAGTGCAGTTTCTCAGTGTGATTGATTTGCCCACCCCATTATAATACACTTTCGAAAAATTCCTTGCACTGTGTAAACAGATAGGTGACATTCTATTCACATAGAAGGAAAGAAAAGTAAAAGAAATAGAAAATGTTATATTTCCATTTGATTTTAAAACCTATCAAATAATAAATTCTAAACTATTTCGTAAATAACTTGCATTATATTAATGAGTTACTATCTAATGTATTTTAATATTTTATCCCATTAGGGATATTTAACCCATTAGGCGCCGCTATATATATTAAGCAATTTTTTAATGAAACAGTTTTTATTTATGAATAGAAAGTCTTTAAGGTATTTCTGAAGAAAAAAATTTAAAAAATTCGAATATTTAGAAAAAATAGCATGTTCCCAAAATGGGAGCAATGGCGCCTAATGGGGGTAAATTTTTTCACATATTTTACTTATGCCTCCGTGCATTTATGTTTGTTATTTCTCAGTTTTTTCGCTATAAAAGGGATAATATCATTCTGAAACTGATATTTTACTATTAATTCATATAAATTAGTCCAACATCTACATTTATAATAAAAATAAAAAATAAAATTTCCGATTCCATAAGCATTTTCACGATCCACCTCTTTATTTTTCTTCAATACATAATTTTTGTCCCACTATTTTACATGAAAATGATTGAACATTTTTTATGCAGCATTATATTACATTTTTTTCGTTTTCTGAAATTGGTTTTTTAAAAATATTTTTTTTTTTGTTTTTGCATTTTGTTTAGTTTTTTCCATATTCCAATTTGAAGTTCGCCTGAACTTTCATCTAAAATATCAAGCCTGTGTTTAATACTTTGTCTTTTTTAAACACTAAATTAGATATTTCTTGATTGTCTCTTGATTTAGAATTTACAGAAAGTTCTACTCCACCAAAATAGTTCTACTCCACATAAATTATTTTCTATTACATATGTAATAGAAAATAATTTATGCGACATACATATGAGGAAGATATCTTCCTTATATGTTACAATACTGCAATCGGGTGGCAAACAAACGATTTCGGGAACATCCAAAAAATCATCCAAATCTAAAAAATTGTTCAATCATCTTCCATGTAAAATAATTAGAAAAAATTATGAAATGATGAAAAATAGAGAGATGGATAATGAAAATGATTATGGAACTGGTAATTTCATTTTGTTTTTTATTATAAATGTAAAAGTTGGACTAATTTATATGAAATCTTCTAAAAATATTAGTTTCAGAATGATATTATACCTTCTATAGCTAATAAGTTGAAAAATAAATACCACAAATGCACGAGGCATATGTACAAGTTTTCAAAAACCTTACCCCCATTAGGCGCCATTGCTCCCATTTTGGGAACATCTTCTTCTTTCGGTAATTGTGATTGATCTATTATACATATTAATTCCGGATTGACGTTGTTTAACATAATACACTGTTATGAACATATTTTAACTAAAAAATATAATTTTTATTATAAAGTTTTTTTTTTAAATTTTTTTTTCGAATACTGCCAAAAAGCTATTTTTCGTCTTTTTTAACACGTTTTAAAAAATAGAAATTTCTAATGAAACTTAACAAAAAATTTTCAGATGTCATCTAATATATTCAAAATGCAAATAACATGAACCTTTTAACAATTTATAAAATATGCACTTCAGAAAAAAATCTTAAAGCAATGTTCCCAAAAAAGGGAGCAATGGCGCCTAATGGGTTAATGAAACACTACATCTCATTCCTCGAATAAAACTTGATTATTTACTATATCATCGATGTAAATATAAGCTAGCGAAATAGAATCTTCTAATATGTGGTATCAGATACAGTTAAATTCAGATATATATTATTTTTTTTAATTAAATCAAACCTAGAAGGAATAAGTCTGTATGTATCTAAGATGCCTTAGATTGCAGACTTTCTAAATAAGATAATTGTAAAACAAATGGTTGTTATTTTTGTATTGTTATTTACTGCCATTTCTTTCTTTTCTTTTCTCTTTTTTTCTTTTTTGAACAATTTATTTATTTATTTTGTAGCTTCGGGATAATAAGTCTCTTCAGGGATCGTGTTTTAGGTAGCTTTCAATACAAAAAGCTACCTATTGCAGCCGTTCGGAGGAAAGCAATTCCAAAAAATTTTGGTATATTTTCACCGAACATGACCCCCGTACACCTAAACCACCCTCCGTTCAAATGTTGATTTATATATATATATATATATATACAGGGGTCGATGCAGGGTTTTTTTTCTTGGGGGGGGGCCCATCTTGTAAAAAAAATAAAGGTTATTTTTGTGAAATTTATTATATTTTTGTGAAAAATAACATTTTGTAACGAAAGTTTAAATCCAGTTAATCAAATTGGAACCAAGCATTTATAAAAAAAAAACTTTTTAAAATCCTTTTGCTGAAGTGTTTCTCTCTGGTGAACTTGTTTGTTTACAAATTACACATTTTAAAACAACACAAAGTAACAAATAAATAATAGTCAGTTTTTATGGAATAGAATTTTGTGAAGGGAGCCTACTTTATCAAATTGATTTTTGTGAACGGCCCATTTTATAAATTTGATTTTTGTGAAGGGCCCCATTTCATCAAATTCATTTTTGTGAAGGGAATCCATTTTATCAAATTGATTTTTGAGAAAGGACCTACTATATCAAATTGATTTTTGTGAAGGAGCCCATTTTATCAAATTGATTTCTGTGAAGGGGCCTGCTTTATCAAATTGATTTTTGTGAAGGGTCCCCTTTTTATCAAATTCCTTTTTTTGAAGGGACCCATTTTATCAAACTGATTTTTGTGAAGGGTCCCATTTCATCAAATTAGTTTTTGTGAAGGGCCCCATTTCATCAAATTGATTTTTGTGAAGGACCACACGAACCCATTTCACGAACCCATTTCACAAACCTATTGCATCAAATTGATTTTTGTGAAGGAGACCATTTTAACAAATTGATTTTTGTGAAGGCGCCCATTTTATCAAATTGATTTTTGTGAAGGGGCCCATTTTATTAAATTGATTTTTGTGAAGGGGCCCTAAATAGGCCCCAAATTTTTCCTGGATCGACCCCTGATATATATATATATATATATATATAAATGAAAACCCATGTGAAGAACCCATGTAAAGGCAGAAGATCTTTCAGAACATACTCCCAAAGTCAGCGTTTTTTCCGAAATCCGAGGCAGCAGATCAAGAAAGGGGAAAATCGTGTCGTCAGGTGACACGAATCGCTTATAACTCGATAAACAGTCAAAATATATTTTACGTGTATATACGCTGTTTTTGTGATGTAATTTTACAGTCATTTCTGAATACTGGGTAGAATGTATACACCGGTATAGATGTAGATCTTAGCAGAAAACTTTGCAACTTTGCTGCCAGCTTGGTGACATTGTTTGTGAAATTTCGTGTCAAACACTTATGTGTAAAAATCCAGAAATTAAAATTTTATAAACTTCTTTAACTGAATTATGGTCTAGATTATACGTGATGAAGTCATAAGATTTTTCACGAAAACAAAGATTTAAATAAGATTGTTCAGCATTGAATGAAGTGGTCAGCCATTGCTTTCGATTTTAGAGACTTAATCGACACCTTGCATTTAATTCTTTATATAAGTTTTTTCTAAGAAAATGGCTTGCTTTGTTGAAGACTAAGCTTTGTGTCTAAACTTTTTTTTGCATCATGCTTATTATAATACGCGTTTTTGTGAATTTTGTCATACGAGTGGTGATCTGTGTGCAATGACTGCTCAATGTTATCTACAGAACGAAAGAAAAAAAAAGATTTACATTAGACTTAATTTGTAAATTTTTTTGTTAGTGTAAGAAAATATGAAAATTTCGCGACAATATTTTCATAATGTTGGAAAGTGTTTCACAATCTAAGAACGGCACGACATTAATATTTCTTGTTAAATTATTATAAGTAAAATTTCAAGCCTTGTTTTAAAACACGAAAAGATTTCATAGGTTAATGAAATATTTTAAATGACCAAAATAAATTGTGTGTGTGTGTTTTTTTTTAAAATAAATAGTTTTAATTTACCTATTTTATGTTCTTTTATATTAATAAAGCATTCAAGTATTAAAAAAAGATTTTAGACAAGTTTAAAAAAGATACAGAGAATTATTTTAAAGAAATAATTTAATAAATAATAAATAAATTTAATTAAAAAAAGCCATATCATAACATAATGTAACATAAATAAAACCCATCGTGAAAATAAAAAAAATTATTAACTAAAAAAGAATATATTCTGTATAAATTATTAAAATGAAAGTTCTATGTTCAAAATCAGAAAACATTTTGTCTTTTTAAAAATACAAAAAAGAAAGAAAAAGAAAAGAAAAAAGAAAGAAAAAAATCATATTTATTTGGGAATCACACAACAACAGTGAAGTGACTATTAACAATATTCTCAAGGCGAAACTCTATTTTCTAACACAACCACAAATACATTTTTATTCTTAAATGCACGAAAGTCAAATCCACTTATCAAAAAATGAAGAATGGTGTTCGATTCTAAATCCTTTCAATAATCATGCCTGAGAATTTAATGTTTGTATATGTAAAAACAAGTCCCTGAATCTATTATAAAGTTTCGCATAGTTGAGCGGGTAAAAATGTTTTTTTTTTTTAAAAAAAAAACAACATTAATTGAATATTGTTTGTAAATTTTTGTACGTATATTCAAATTAATAAATTTAGGAAACATTAACTAAAACTGAAACAATTAGTATTCATGGCTATATCAAGTTCATTAGTTTTCCTAATACACTTATACTAGCCTTCCACTAAAAAATTTTAATGCTCTTTTAACATTTTTATTAAATTTCCAATTTTTTTTTCGTTTCACTAGAAATCATCTTTATTCTGAAAAATCCCTTCCAGATATTGCAATTCTGAGTGATACCGATTTCACAAACTTTTATCGTTTAAAACGGTGTAAAAAAAGACGTCAAAGGATATTTTCCACATTTGTTGAAAAGCCCCTAAAAGCCCAGAATTATAGCAAACTTGCCACGTTAACAATGACAAAAATACATAGTTGTAAAACATAATATTTGCTTGTTTTGGGGAACCTGTCTGTCAAGCCATGAAATAGTGAAACAACCGCGCCAGATTACAGTAAATTTCATCTGTGACAGTGACAGTTGTACAAAGAAAACCATTTTCACAAGCAACAGCTAATCCGTTTGAGCCAAATAGTTTACAGGATACTGTTTAAACTATTGCTTTCTAAAGCCGTTAATTTGAGTCATTGAGGAGGCGGTAAAGTGGATTTCTAGAGAGCAACAAAGCCAGAAATGTCTTACGCCGCAATCGCAATCTCCATATCTTTTGGATTGAGAAAAAAAAGTTTTATACAAGGGTCTTTGGGATGGGTGTCTATGATTTCGGTCTTGTCTGAAAAAAGAAGTAAAAAAAAGGAGATAAAGAAAAGTACGGAAATTTTAAAATGTTTTGATGAGGGGTCGAGTCAATCAAACTCGGACGGACAAAAAATTCCAGATCCCCCCCCCCCCCAGCTACGGGCCTGTAACTTTTGCTGAAATGTTAAAAAAATGCGAGCAATTGGACTAATAAAACCATCTACAACTGCTTGTAGTCTTTAATTTAATCCCAACAATTATAATGGCAATTTTGAACATAGTGATCAACTGAATGTCTCTAAAAATGAAAAATTTGTGCATAATGTTCTTACATCAAATCAATTATTCAAGATATATTTAAGGCTCTTACAAATATTGAGGAGTATTAAAATTTAATCAATCAATTTTATTGGTATTCAGTGAAAGTACTAATAAAGTGAAAGTACTAATAAAGTGAAAGTACTAATTCAGTGAAAGTACTAATCATCATTTTCTTTTAGTTCTAACAGGGCGTCTTTATAAAAACTAAAGGAAAATTATGATGACACCTGTATATGCGTTTGAATTAATTGATCAAAAACTTGATTTCCTGTTCCATTACAAAAATGGTGCTATTATATTTAAAAATATCAAACCAAATGTGAATTTTAAATAATGTCTGTGAGGTAATGTCAGGGAAGTAATATTTCCGGTCTTATCGTCTACATTTAGACATCCAAATACACATTTTTTACACAAATTATTTTTCTTTGGTTTCATATTCGAATAAATAATACCTGCAATTTCTTTCTCTTTTTAAGAGTAAAAATTGTAAATTCCTATTCTTTTTTAATCACTTATTCGTGTAATTTTACAAATCTGACAAAATGTAACAAAAATATGATTTTTATCAGATTTATTTATATTGTACACTCTTTATATATTTATTTAATAATGGAAAATTCTGATTATTTATAAGAAATAAATTAAATTTCATTGTATAATTCTAGAAAGTTAAAAAAATTTCCATCTACATATATAATTCTAAGAAAGTTAACCTACTATTCCATCAATATATAATAATTATTCTACTATGTACTCTGAATCAATTAACATTCTTGAGCCTGCCTATCAATGTAACCTGTCTATATTGATACTTTTTCTGGTCCCTTCAGTAATTGTTATAGACAGGTTTCACTGTTTTATTTTTAAAGTTATGCTATAATTGGTATAGCAACAATAGTAAATTAGTAAATAATTTTTGAAGTGTAATATTAATTTGGTACTATTAATATTATTTGGGTATTATTATATTTGTTACTATTGCAAAGCAAAAGTGCTGTAAGTAAAAAAAAGAAAAAAAAGAAAGAAAAATCGATTTTAGTTACTTAGTAATATATTTAAACAAAATAAATTGAAATACTGTTAGAAAAATAAAAACATTAAATTCATTAAAAAAAAATTAAATAAATTTAACATGGCAAAACATTTTAAATAATAATAATTAATGTAATGGATTAGAATCGTATGGACGAGAGTTTTAAAATAAAATAATAACTAAAAAATGATATTCTATGAAATTGCTTCCTTTCATTTTAGGATCGGTTTTGAAATACAATGTCGCTAGATGTATTCTGTACAGAAAACGAAATTGTCTGAGACATTTTCTAACCAAATATGTAAGGCATTCACCTAAAATACAAATAATCTAGTTGACAAATGGTCTACCTATACATCCATTGTATATGTGGGAAGGGGGAGTGTGCTGACAAACGCCTTCTTTACCGCCCAGTCTGGGGGGTGAGAAAAACGCACATAGACGGTCATGACCACTTAGAAGTAGAAAATCTGAACCGTTCATACGCGCCCATGACCATTTAGGAGTAAAAAATCCTGACCGTCTATAAGCGCTCATGACCATTTAGAAGTAAAAAACTTTGACCGCGTATACGCGTTCATGACCATGAAAGGGTTAACGAATTTTATGCATTTTTGAAATTGATACATGACGACGTTGATGAATCTAGTAATTTTTGTTGGTGGTGGTGCACGACCCGCTCATACGTGCGTTAGTGTGGGTGCATTATTAAAAAAGGACTAATTTACAAATTTTAGAAACCCTTGCACAAACAATACTGACATTATTAAAAACGTGCAATTTTCTTTATTGTGTTTGTAGAAATTGTACGAAATATTTGATAAATGTACGTAAATTGTATATGTACGTATTTTTTAAATTATTCAGAATCATCATTCATTTTTGTGCTTCAAAAACACAGGTTAGATAATGCAGTCGATTACCGCTTTCAATACATTGAAAGTCAGTATGGCTTGAAATCTGGCCATCCTATCAGAACGGCGATAGATCTGAATCGAGTAGGTACTGAGAACATGCGGAATATGTAAATTGAAGAATTTACAAATACGTGAAAGGTTGAAGACTATTATACTAAATGATGGAAAATGGGGTAACTACATACCAAATTATAAACATTGTATTATTTTATTTCATTAAATTGTGGATAAATGAAAATTATTATTTTGAGCGAGACTTCAGGTTTTAATTGTCAGTATAGACGCCGCTTCTCACGGAGTAGGAGGTATAGCGTTCCCCACCCCTCTTCAATACGAGACTGCTGGGAAGTTTCCACCAATGACTGAAGATCTGACAGAAAAATTTAAATGCAAAACCCAATAAGTTAAAGACATTTATCAGCAAGATCGGAAGGGCTGGGATCCAGTTCGTTCCCTGGAGAAGGAAACATAAAAAAGTGAATGTTTTTATTTTTCGATATTTATGCTGCATATCAAAGTTTAAGAAATGAATGAGTTCGAAACCGATGCATTTGTATGATTTACAGAAGCGCCAAGCTCTAACTAATCTTCCGTAATATGAAGGTTGAACCAGGGAAGGTTGAACCAGGTATAATACGTTTCACGCCAGAAAATGTTTTAAGAAATGGAATTAAATATATTTCATATAGAAATCTTAAATTTAATAAATAAAGATTCATCAAATATTTTTTCTGGTTCGAAACGTTGTTAAACTGGATCAAATTAATACACCTATTACGGAAGATTAGTGGAAGCTTAACATCTCTGGATTTATTAAACGCTCCAGCCCTCCGAACCCGCTGATCGATGTTTTAAACTTATTCAGTTTGATTTTAAATTTTACGGGTGAGATTATCCGTGATCGGGACAGCTTTCCCAACAGTCTCGTCTTGTAGTGTTTGTGTGCGGGTGGACGTTTCTTTCTGCGTACCGGTGGTCGTGAGGCCGATTGCCGCTACTCGAGAAACAAGCGGAATTACGTATATCTTCAAAAATAATGGCAGACAGCTATCCCCGATCACGAAAGATCTCATAGGAAAAATTTAAATGTAAAAATCAATAAAGACATCGTCCAGCTGAACAGCGAGGGGTGGTGTATTGTGCATTTCACAGTTTAATGATTTGTGAAGTAGAAGTCACTGTATTACAGTCCTATTTTGTTCACTCAATTCACTTAATAAATTTTTTTGTATTTACTGTTCAAAAATTAAATATAAATAATCATTTTTAAGTACAAAGATCAACTTAGCAAGCGAACCAATGTTTAAGTGCCCTTAAATAAAAAATAAAAACTTACGCAACTATAGAACAGGTCTGTAAGAGATGTATGCTTTTTCTAGTCTTAAACAAAAAGTTTTATAAAGATTATCTAATCACATTTTTACATCATAATCCATGTTTGAAAAGGAGACTGTTGGGATAGCTGCCTCGATGACAGAATATCTCAACGAAAAATTTAAATGCAATACCTAATAAGTTAACTTAACTAATGCGTAATGCAATATTTATATTTTTGTAATACACTGCTCAAAACAATTAAAGGATATTTGAAGTTTTATATAAAATAAAGATATAAACGAAATTTTTTTTTGCCGAAAATAGAAGAAGAGAATCACAAATGCAAATTTTTCTGATTTTCAAACTGTGGAGTATGCAAATTTTGAGTTCGACGTCAAAAACGGCGCTTCAGCGGCAGCGAATGAAATTTGACTTTCAACTGGATAAAAGAGAATGAAGACAAGGATGATCGGCATTCAGTGATTGCTTTGTTTCGATGAGTACGATGTCTCAGCGAAGTCATTTGACAGATTCAGAAGCTTGGAGAATTGTTGGTAGGTTAGAAGGGGGCCAAACTCAAGCCGAAGTAGCGCAAGCCATTGGAGTGTCACAAAGTGTCGTTTCCAGGATCTGAAACCGTTTTTTGGAGAGTGGATATGCAGGCCGAAGACCAGGGCAAGGTCGTAGACGGGCAACAACGCCCAATGAAGATCGTTATTTAGCGTTAACAGCTCGGAGACACCGAAACATGAACGCTACTCTTCTCCAACAACACCTTCGCTCGGCTACAGGCACCACGATTTCAACTCAGACTGTCCGAAACCGGCTCCATGCTGTAGGTCTGTATGCTCGCCGACCGATGGTATGTCTTAGATTAACATCAAGGCATCGTCACGACCGCAGGGACCGAGCATGTCAACTGGAGGAGAAAGGAATGGAGCAATATTCTGTTTTCTGACGAATCCCGTTTTTCTGTGCATCCGGATAATAGGCGTATTTTCATCTGGAGGGACCGTGGCAGTAGGAATAATCCTGCGTTCGTGCACGAAAGTGTCAGTTTTGCGGTGGAGGAGTGTTGGTGTATGGTGGCATCTCCATTGACGGGCGCACTGACCTCTACATCATTCGAGATGGAGCTCTGACTGGTCGCCGATATAGGGATGAGATCCTCAGACCTATTGTAGTCCCTTACGCTGCAGCAATCGGAGATAACTTCATTTTAATGGACGATAACTGCAGGCCACATCGTGCAAACCTGGTGGAGGATTTCCTTTTCGAGGAAGGAATCGTTCGAATGGAATGGCCAGCGTGTTCTCCAGACATGAATCCAATCGAGCACGTTTGGGACGCTCTAGGAAGACGAGTTTCTGGCCGCCAACAACCCCCACAAACTCTCCAAGAACTGGAAAGAGCTCTTCTGGAAGAGTGGGGCAGAATACCCCAACTCGTCATTAATAGCCTCATTGAGTCCATGCCTCAAAGGTGTTCAACGTTGCTGGCCGCCCGTGGAAACCATACCCCCTACTGAAAATGATTTTCTTTGAAGAAAACACCTTTTCTTATTCTTTTTTTCTCATATGCACAAATTGTGTTTTTTTCCTTTTGTACACAAATGCGCAATAAAATCCATTTTTTTCTGCCAAACATGTGTAATTTATTCTCATATAACCTACTATGTCTGTCGACCATGTATCAATCAGCTAAAAAGTTTCCCAGATACAAAATCCACCTAAAACTGCAATATCCTTTAATTGTTTTGAGGAGTGTATATAATAATGCTAAACGTATTACAATTCAGGGTTATATAATGAGCAACGAAACAGTTTATAATGGACAAATGATATGTATTTCCCATTTCGGATATTTTTGTTTGTTTTCATTACATATATTTATGCAAATAATAAATATACATATTATTGTTTGATATATATGTACTGTTCTGCCTATGTAACCTCATGATTATTCATAAATATTCAGTGACTATTCTTGATTTTCCACTTTGTGATATCTATATTTAAAAATGCGATACAGTAATCTTTATATATATATTTTTTTAAGTAGAAATGTATACATCCTTTACATGCCTGTTCTATCGTTGCGTATGTTCTTTATTAAAGAGCCCTTTAACAAACGGTTCGTTTGCTAATATAATCTTTGAACAGAAAAAGAATTATTTTGAATTAATTTTTCAACAGTAAATACAAAAAAATGTTATTAAATGAATTATATGTACAAAATAGCAGTGAAATGCGATGATTTGTATTTCATTAATCTTTGATATGCAGATGACAACTAGTTTACATTGCACGCTTTAAATAAGCAAAATCATCTTAATTTTTGGAAATTAAACGGCATATGGCGAAGGCAGCAAAATCCCTCATTCCCTACTTATTAAAACACCAGCATAAATTTCAAGACTATTTTGATTTGATACATGCACAAAATTATTCAGAAAATTACTACTTAATCAAACGAGCTATTGGACTGCATAAGCATATATTTCCACTAATAAGGAAATAATATCGATAATCATTTTCTGTAGTCATGATTATTTAGCCATAATTTCAAATATGGGCATCTGCTTAATATCAATTGAAGCTTACAAACTAATTTATTTCTAATAAATGATTATGTTTCTAAGCACAAACGTGGGCGATCATGCAATTACTAATTAGTTTTACACGTTTATCCTATTTTTCAGAGAGTTGGGTTCTGCTAAACACATAATTTGAGGAGATTTTTCCAAGAAAATCGTTAATACGAGGATTAATCTTAGCATGCATATACGAAGTAAAATAATTATTAATGTCATGATATCAAATACATTTATTAAACTTTTAAATTTCATCTTAAGAATCACAAAACCTGTAGGCTACTTCCGGTTAACCTAGAACCTTGAAATTAGGCACAAAAAGAGGTCTTATACCACATGTAAAAGGAAAAATTGGAAAATCATTAATTTGGGATCATATATATATATATATATATATATATATATATATATATATATATATATATATATATATATGATTACCAGTCCCGATTATTGAAATTCATGAGTTTATTATGTAATAAATCAACATAGATTTATAAATTAATGATTTTTGGATTTTTTTCCTTTTTATGTGCTGTAAGACCTAACTTCGTGCAAAATTTTAAGCTTCTAAGTCAACCATAAGTATCCTGTATGTTTTACTCTGAAAACTGTAGGGTACTTCCTGATGACATAGAACCTAAAAATTTCGAACGAAGGAAGGTCTTACAGCACATGTAAGGGAAAAGTTTCGATAATGATTAATTTAAAATTCTATAACGATTTAATACGAGTTTTTTCATAATCGAAATTTCCAAAGCGAGAGTTAAAGGGTTCCATTTTTCCTTTTCAGGTATGGAACAGTACAAAAAAAAAACAAAAAAAAAAAAAAAAAAAAAACACGATAATATATATATATAGATAGATATAGATATAGATATACATTTCAAATTGCCTAATTTTATTTTATAAAGATATAAATGGTGATAGATATTTCTGCGACAAACTGTGATTTTCATTAAGTAATGGATAAATAAATGCGATGTCACATGTTCCCTAGAGTGATTGAAAAAAAAAAATTAACTACTGCTTAAATTTTGTAGATTGCTATTGATTGCATTTTCGGTTTGTTGTACTGATAACGGCATAATGTTAAAGAAAATGAATAAACAATCCAATATTTCGCATTCTAAACAGAAATAAATATTTTAATTAAAAATGGAATCAGGAAGTTTCAAGATGATGCAGAATATTGTTTCTAATTTATAATGCTTAAAAACTACATTTGATCATCTGAACTCCTCTAATTTGTTCATAAATGATTTGAATCACTTTTTAACTCTTCAGTATACTTTTTTCCTAATAATTATGTTAACGCAAAATTCATTTCTTCATCAAGTAATTAAGAAATCTGTTTTACATACACTAGATTTTAAGAAGTTGTCCTAAATACCCTGTCTACTACATGGCCAAAATTCATTAATGCTGCAGGATATTATTTCGATTATATACATTTTCCTATCTTTAATTTTGAATATATTCTTTCTTAAAATTGGTTAACTTACTTGCAACATAGGGAGAAACACATATATTGCTCTATTTTTCTTTATTTATTTGAAAATATTTATTAGTTTAATGAATGGGAAATAAACTTGTACATAAAAAATATTTATTAAAGAATCTAATTTATAATTAACTTTATCTGCTTGAGATTTTCCTTCTTTGTAGAAATTAAGATTTTATTTATGTATTATTCATTTAGTATTTCAAGATTATATGATTGATTAAATATGAAGCTGTCCCCATTTAAGGTACAGCATAACCTCCAGTTTGCGAAAACTGACAAAAATATCAGTTTTTTTATTCGTGTTTTTCTTAAAATGATTTTAGAAATTTATAGAACGAGTTCACGCAAAGATCTCATAAATGTAAATATATATAAAAGGCTATTTCATTCAGAGTTGATTCAGAGTTAGAATATTTAAATAGGTTTCTCTCAGTTTGCATTTTTTCAGTATATAGGTAAAATCAAAAACATCAACTTATATTTCTAAATTTACTTGACGTTTTTGTGGGCGCTTCTTATGGTGGGTTTAATGATATTAATGACTCGATTTTCATTAATATATTAGGGGTTTACTTTTTAAATAAAAATGTTGCGTAAATAGTAATTTTTTCTACATATTTATGTTTGTACAGATATTACATTTGTTTTTGCTTAAACTATTGCACTTTTTAGAAATCTACTCCTTACATTCGTAACAAAATTCAGAAAAATATACTTTTGAAAACTTCGAAGTTGTAAGAGGTATATTGTTTTAAAAATTTCTTAAATTAGTTTAAAAAAATAAAATTGTAAAATTGTACGAAAAAGGTGGAATTTTTTTCTTGAGTAATTCCTATTTCTTCACAAAACCATTTAAGAATATCTCAAAAAGAGTTTTTATAAAATCTATACTAATAAAAGAAAGACTCGCTCTGTGTGTGTGTGTGTCTGTTTGTTTGTCTGCGATGGTCAGGACAATCCAGCGCACCTAGATACCTGAAAATTTAGATTTATGTAGTCCAAGCCCTCTTCTGGTGTACATGAGACTCAGAATTTTAATATTTTAAATATTTACTGAAATATTAATTAAAATCCACAAAGAAATCTCATCAAAAATACGCTTTTTTTTCTTTGGTGGTTGCATAGAGTCTTCACAGAAGTAATTATTAAATAAACCAGAGTAGCGATACACAGATAAGGACTTCTAACGAAACAGTGTTAATATGGATTGCAGTTAACGGCGTACAGTCATGCTAATGCAGCGTCACCTGCACACAACAAATTACACAGACGCCACCTGTTTGAAAAAAAAATTCCAGACACGTTTTACTTTATGATAATTAACTGGGTTTAAGAGGTTTTTTTACATGACATATATTATTATGATAGAGATTATTAATACAGAAAACTTTATTTAACAGATTATTTGTTATATTTGCAGGAATGGAGAGAGGTAGTGATAAACAACCTTTTATTAAATATTGCATTTATTTTACTTGACCGCGCGTCACCTGGCGGCTGCTTTTTCCTTAATTCACCCCCTTTTTAATAAATCCAAATCTACTGATCTGATTTCTACAGAACTAATTACATTTAACAATTTTAACATTTTTAGTATAACGCGTAGCGTTTAATTGTTGTTTTATATAGAGAACACTGCTATTTTAAATCTCAGCTAATAATGTTCCGAACTTCTCCAAACCAGTTCCATTTTTACTAAATTTATGTAAAACTCAGAATTGACTGCTTCAAGGTGTATTACTAGAAATCATTTTCTAGTATTTCCGAATAATAGTCTAAGCCAAATTTCAAATTAAGTTTCTAGCTTAACCAAATGAATCAATCGTTAAACATGTATTGTAGTCCTCCTAATTAGTTATTTGCTGAGGGGCACTTGATCATCCACTCCCCACCCGGCCCCTCCTTCAAGGTTTTTTCTCTAATTATGCTTCGTTTCCATATCTCAGTAACTATCTTTCAGATTTCAACGCAAGTGTTTCCAAATATTATAATTAACTTAATAGTCACCCTGTATAATATTAAACTAAATTTATGGAGTAGCGGTTACCACTATTTCCGGATAATAGTTTAAGCCAAATCTATAATTAAATTCCTAGCTTAACCAAACGAACGAATTTTTAAAGATGCATAGTGGTCTTGCTAATTAGTTATTTGCCTGAGAGCACTTAAACATCCCTCTCCCAGGCCGCTCCTTCAAGGTTTTTTTCTCTAACTATGCCCATTTCCATATCTCCACAACTATCTTACCGATTTCAACGCAGGTGATTCTAAACATTATAATTAACTTAATAGTTACCCCCTATAACGGTAAGCTAAATTTATGAGTGGCAGTTACCATTATTTCCGAATAATAGTTTAAGGAAAATTTGTACTTAAGTTCCTAGCTTAACCAATCGAACGAATTTTTAAAGATGCATAGTGGTCCTCCTAATTAGTCATTTTCTGAAGGACACTTGAACATCAACTACCCTCAGGCACCTCCAACAAGGTTATTTTCTCTAACTGTGCCTTATTTCAGTAACTGGGCTAATAATGTTCCCATCTTCTCCAAACCATCCCGATTTTTAGCACGCCTACTATATAGCGCCGTAGGTAGCAAGGACCTGTCTCAGACGTTCGTTCAGAAAGAGGTTTGTTTAGAACAGAATGCTCTCCTGGCGGTGGAAAAGGAAAATAAAAGATTTTCCGTAGCGTACGATTATTCCCGGTATACGGTGCCGAAGTCATCGGAGACTGTTGCCAAAGTTTCGTTTTTTAAGACATTTAAGTTTATTACACAGTCCCGGGCAACGCCCCTGGAGAAATCAATAGCGACATGGAAAAATCGATAAGTGACATAAATACTTCGGCCTATAATTCTTCATGAGTTGCATTCCTACGGGTAGTGGTATACATTTCTGTGATCCTCATGGTATGAGCTTTCCAACGACATCACTCTCGACAAAATCCCGATTTGGAAGTTGGGGACCTTACCTAGTTGGTAAATTATGGACAGCTTAAAGCCCTATGAAACCCATGTCTTGACTTAACACCTTGTGAATTTCTCTGTGGGGTACCTAAAAAATAATTTAATTCCATCTTTATTTACTTTTGATCTAGAGTAGCTTAAACAGCATATTGTGACGAATCCGCGTAGATGAGAAAGGGTAGCACGATCTCGGTGAAAACAACTATTTTTATTATTTTGATTTTTAAATCAACAAGCAACTGTATTCAAATAAAACAATAAAATTAAATGATATTGTTGATTAAAATAAGAAAAAAAAGAGATCGATCAACTTAAACTACAGATTCAACCAAGCAGGGAGGCCTACCGTATGGCTTTAACCTGTGGGAACATAACAATATTTTGTACACTGAATTCTGCAATTAACTAACACGATACAAATTCTATCGAAAAAAATATTTTAAGCTTTTGCCTTAGTGTCTATAAAGTTCAAAGTGTCGTAGGATAGGTAATGAGACAAACTGGGTTGCCTCTTAGTAACAGACGCTCAATCTCTTAGAGATGATATATTTCTTGATATCGGAATTGGGGATTCCACACGCTCGCAGCTCTACCAGTTACATTTAATTAAACTACACGGGATGGGTTATACGATACCGACAGTAGGGGCCGGTTTTCTTTTCCCGTTTACCGTGGCTTACCGACCGCTTCCTGACGCCTTGTTGGGGGTCACGACCTTTCGAAATCACTTTCTCTCGAATCCGCTGAATGATTTCCTGCCAACAGCCTCGGACGATTCCTCTTTATCCAACTCTGCATCTAATCTTTAAACATTTCACTGTATCTTCTCGTTTCATGTTTTAACGCCTTGGTTTAGGGAGTTAAGACAAAGGCATCTTCTTTCTGTACACTCTTGTTTGAACAGACTAAAGATATCTCCTTTCTAACTTCTGTTGGTTAGTGGGGTGTTACCCAGTTCTAACATCTGATGCATTCTCTAATCAGCTGACGTGTCCAGTTGCTGTTATTGAGATAAATCTAGGAGTTTTTCCAGCCCTTCAACAGGGCTTTCCTAGGTTAAAAATATCGTAACTGCAGTGTACGTTTGAATTGATTTGTTTAGTTTTGCAAGCATAAGAACTGGACATAGTTGGTCAGAATTTTGGTCAGAAATGCTTATACACGGAATCTCCTATTCTGAGTTTTATCTCTTTAGTCAGAAGTATAGGGGCAAATCTCACATTATCTAAACAACGATAAGTACACGTAAAATGACATATTTTATCTTTGGGTGGAAGTGAATACACAGCTCTGTGTGTATCCTGTAGCTAAATGTTCAAATATAGAATATCTATGACTGTCTCTAAAGCAATCTGAAATATTCCATTACAATTCCGTTACAGATAACATAAATATCCTATGCTTCTTTGTTTAAACAGTTTTGTATTTACGAGGAAAAGTCATTAAGTAAGATACAAATTGATATGATATATCTTAACATAGTAACAAGTACTTTCCAAGAATGTTACTAAATGACAGCTTAAAACAGTTTCAAAATGGCTATGGGGATTGATGATGTGTCCCGGCCTATTGACAGCCCTAACACAGGGACAATTCAAAAGTTTAGCTCCCAAATTCTTCAATATCTCCCATAGAGCGCCGACTTAGCCCCAAGAGATTTCCATCTGTTTAGCCAACTAAAAACAATCTTGGAAACAAAATATGATGTTTTCAGATGATTAAGAGGTTCAACATAATGTCCTAATGTGGATAAGACGGTAGCCCAAAAACTAGAAGCAGCTGGTATTGGGGCACTGATAAAACGATAGGATAGGTGCATAAATATTAGTGGTGAATATGTTGAGAAATAAAAATAATTTTGAAATGATTATCACTGTAATTTATTATTTAATTATCTTTTTTAACTTATTTAAAGACTTTCCGTATATTTTTTTGTGAAACATGTCGTTTTAAATAATGTTTTAAAAATATATTAAATCATGAGATTTTAGTTAATTGAAATAGTAGCACTTTTTACTTATTATGTCCACGAAATATTCATTTGTTGTCATATGTGATTAACTTTGACTATTTTTTTGGAAAACTATTTTTTAAGATTCATTTTTTAAAGCAAGGAAATCTGTAGAAGTCGTGTCAAAATAATTTTCTGATTACAAATTAATTTAGAATTTTCCGACTATCGTTGAAAATTTGGTACTGCTTCTTCTTATTCGCACAAATCCTGAAATAATTGAAATGGATATCATTACGCATAAAATACTTAGAAAAATCTACTGATGTTTGATTACATTGTGAGAAAAATTTCTTAAAGGAAAACTGATATGCTCGTTCTCCTTTTTTAATATATTATAGTACTAAGTAATGCGCGACATCTAATTATTTTTTTTATAATATAGAACTTGCTTTTATTACCTTATATACTCCCACTCACACCCACACAACATATATAACACATAAATAAGTTAATGGGTGATTTAAAATAGATCTAATGGCGATTATCACTTAAACAGCTTGTGACAGAATTACAGTTCCATCTATAAAAATATAGTATTTAAATAAAAACAAGAAAGCAAAATCATGCATCAATGGTAGATTATGAAATACTTTCCAACACTTCCAGAATACCTTAGCAAACATTCGCTGTTTAATAAGGTAAATAATATAATAATTACTTGAACTACTCATTAAAATAGACATTAATTTATTTCAATCCTTATCAATACGCAGTGCACATGTCCAGAAGCTTCAAAAAACACTTTCAAAATTACACTAAAAATACACAATATGTTATTCTAAAAATATTTCATATAAGTCACGTTTAGAAATAATGTTGTCTTGCGTCTAATAAGGTCACTAACAGTACCATTATTTTATGATCAAAGCTAATAGAGATTTATAACTTTCAATATTATGAAATTGCAGAGCTTTTCGCAATTGGAAATGGATATTTCCGATTTTAATGCTATAAAGCCTTGAAATTGCATAGAATTAAGAATATTGGAATAGTGTATGTTTATTTCGTAAAAGAATGGGATTTTATTTTAAATATTCTTCTTAGATACAATATATTTTTTTTTCTAAATAGGACGTACAGGAAAAGGGTGCAGTGGAAAAATATAAATTTCCTATTTATATTATATAATTAATTTAATTAATTGAAATTTAAATTAATACATATAATTAATGCATATAATTAATTAATACATATACCTGCATATAATTAAATTAATTATAATGAATTAAATTAATTTAAATCAATTATTTAAATAATTAATTCACATAAAAATTAATCCGTTAATAATTTATTTAAATAATTTGTTTAATTATGTATGTATTACTGCACCACATAAAAAATTATAGCCAAAAGTTTACTTTATCGTGCAGAAACCCAAATTGAAGATAGGCGTATTTCGTTTTGTACGTCTAAAATAAAATGATTGTTTTTCTTCAATTTTGTATAGCATAAAAAAAGTCAATTTTCCTTCACATTAAATTTCCTAAAACGATGATTTCGCTTTTTCTGAATCTGAAATTCGAAATATTTAAAATCCCTAGTTTTAAAATACAAAATCTATGCCTTGAGATAATTTATTCTTCTTGAATTTATTTCCCGATGCAAACTTTACTTAGAAAAAATAAACGAAATATTTTTCTCGAATAACATTATGGGAATGATTTCGTAATTCTCCAATATCAATATTATATTTCAATTCACTTTAAAATTGAAATTTTCATCGTTTTCATATTTCACTGAAATTTTCATTAAGTTGGCTCAAAATGATATAGAAAATCCAGGGAACATTCGTGAATATTTTTCAAGACTGATCAAATAGACACACTTAGTATAAAGAGCAATAGATATGCGCAAACGATTTAAACGACGTTTAAAATTAAAAAATAAATCAGATAAATATTATTTATAGAAAACATTTTTAAATAAATAAGCAAAATTTGAAAAATTAGCTATGGTTTTATCAAAATCTATAAAAAATCAGTAAATTTCCATGTCAATGCACTATCAAAATAAAGGAATCTTCAATTATCGGTAAGTAGGCTTACGAAACTTTAACGTAATCTCTTCCGAGTTATCCCCGATTCCAAAAAGCTTTCCTTTATCACTAGAAATCTCAGAAACCAATAGATTTCAGAGATTTAAAGAATTATTTTTTAAAGAAAGGTTCTCTTTCGGAAAAGGTAAATTTTCGGAAACACTATGAAGTATTTTTATCGGCAATTTTCTCAACCCGGTATCAACACAAAATTTCTATGTCACAGCACGATAAATATACAGAAATGTTTATTTATCGGCAAGTAGTCTTACGAAAATTTAACGTAATCTCTTCCGAGTTACACCCGATTCCTAAAAGCTTTCTTTTATCACTAGAAATCTCAGAAACCAATGGATTTCGGAGATTTAAAGAATCATTTTTGAAGCAAAGGTTCTCTTTCGTTCTCTTTCCGAAAACGTAAATTTTCGGAAGCACTATGGAATGTTTTTAACAGCAGTTTTCTCAACCCGGTATCAACTCGTAATATTGTCTTTTCAAGGCTATGAATTCTCAAGTAAACATTTGAAGCCGCGAGTTAGAATTTATACATGCAAGAGTAACAAATAATGTTCATTTTTCGCTGAATTTAGTATATTTTTGTCTTTGAACATCTAAATGTTCATATGAGAATTTTTAGCATGCGAAAAACTGATATTACGTATTAATACTGGTCCGAAAAAATATGAAAAATACACTTAAAAACCACAATGTAAATTTTCGAAAATTCTGGCAGAGAAAGAAAACATTTTCTTTCATAATTGCTTCATTAAATAACAGAAGTCTATTACTTTCTGGTATTTTTGAAGATAAAGGAACGTATTTCGGAATTCGCGTGAAACAGAAGACTGTATATTATATCTATACTAATATTATAAAGGAGTAAATCTTGTTTGTTTGTTTGTAGGGGGTAATCTCTGGAACTACCGAACCGATTTCAAAAGTGATGGTGGCAAATTGATGGTGACAACCCCTGCTCCAACATAGGCTATATTTTATGTCGGTGCCACTAACCCCAGGGGGTGCAGAAGCAAAAAACGTTCTAAAATTGCGATTTTCAGTTATCACACTAGCTGTCAAGCCCTGAGAGCTTTGCAGCCGGTTCTGTATGTATGTATGTACGTACGTAATGCGATAACTCATCATAGAAATATCCGTTTTCCTTCAAATTTTGTTTATAGGTTCACTGTGTTAAGGCGCTTCCCTGATTAGTTTTCGGGATTGATTGGTTAAGTATAAAAGGGGGGGAACGAGGGGTTAATTCCCCCCCCCCCTTTATTTATATAAATGGGTTTTTCATGCAGAATTATTCCGTTTTCCTTCAAATTTTGTTTATAGGTTCACTGAGTTAAGGCGCTTCCCTGATTAGTTTACGGGATTGATTGGTCAAGTATAAAGAGGGGGGAACAAGGGTCTAATCCCCCCCCCCTTAATTTATATAAATGGGTTTTTCATGCAGAATTATTCCGTTTTCCTTCAAATTTTGTTTATAGGTTCACTGAGTTAAGGCGCTTCCCTGATTAGTTTACGAGTTTGATTAGTTAAGTATAAAGGGGGGGATAGGGGGGGGGCTAATCCCCCCTTAATTTATATAAATGGGTTTTTCATGCATAATTATTCCGTTTTCCTTCAAATTTTGTTTATAGGTTCATTGGGTTAAGACGCTTCCCTGATTACTTTTCGGGATTGATTGGTTAAGTATAAAGGGGGGGGGGGAACAAGGGGCTAATTTCCCCCCCCCTTAATTTATATAAATGGGTTTTTCATGCAGAATTATTCTTTTTTCCTTCAAATTTTGTTTATAGGTTCACTGTGTTAAGGCGCTTGCATGATTAGTTTTCGGGATTGATTAGTTAATATAAAGGGGGGGATCGGGGGGCTAATTCCCCCCCTTAATTTATAGAAATGGGTTTTTCATGCAGAATTATTCCGTTTTCCTTCAAATTTTGTTTATAGGTTCATTGTGTTAAGACGCTTCCCTGATTACTTTTCGGGATTGATTGGTTAAGTATAAAGGGGGGAATGGGGGGCTAATCCCCCCTTAATTTATATAAATGGGTTTTTCATGCAGAATTATTCCGTTTTCCTTCAAATTTTGTTTATAGGTTCACTGTGTTAAGGCGCTTCCCTGATTAGTTTTCGGGATTGATTGATTAAGTATAAAGGGGGGGAACGGGGGGCTAATACCCCCTTAATTTATGTAAATGGGTTTTTCATGCAGAATTATCCCATTTCCTTCAAATTTTATTTATAGGTTCACTGTGTTAAGGCGCATCTCTGATTAGTTTTCGGGATTGTTTGGTTAAGTATAAAGGGGGGGGAACAAGGGGCTAATTCCCCCTTATCTATACTAATATATAAAGTAGTAAAGATTGTTTGTTTGTTTGTTTGTTTGTTTGTAGGGGGTAATCTCTGGAACCACTGAAGCGATTTTAAAAGTAATAGTGGCAAATTAATGGTGACAATCCCTGATCCAACATAGGCTATATTTTATGTCGGTGCCACCACCTCCAGGGGGGTGCAGGAGCGAAAAACGTTCTAAAATTTCGATTTTTTGTGTACTGAAGGAGATGAAGTATCAAATTTGGTATGGTAGTTACTTATAAGATGTAAATGCTCTCTAAGAACAAATTATAAAAACATTCGCAATTTAAAAGGGTGAGATGAGGAAGAAGCGTTCTAAAAACGTTCTAAATTACAATTTCTATGGAATCTCTGAAACTACAGAACCGATTTCAAAAGTGATGGTGGCAAATGGATGGTGACAGTCCCTGCTCCAACATATGCTAAATTTTTTGTCGGTGCCACTGCCCGCAGAGGGTGCAGGAGCGAAAAACGTTCCAAAATTATGATATTTTCAATAATGAAGGAATTAGGAACTTGACATTTTGTATGGTCGTTACTTACAAGATTTAAATGCTCTATAAGAACAAAGTCTAAAAAAATTCGAAATTTAAAAGGCTGAAATAAGCAAAAAATTTTCTAAAAACATTCTAAATTACAATTTGTATGGAATCTCTGGAACTACTAAAGCGATTTCAAAAGTGATGGTGGCAAATGGATGGTAACAATCCCTGCTCCAACATAGGCTATATTTTATGTCGGTGCCACTACCCCGAGGGGGGTGCAGAAGCGAAAAACATTCTAAAATTGCGATTTTTGCGATGCTGAAGGAGCTAGAAACTTCAAGTTCGGCATGATTGTTATTTATAAGATCTAAATGCGCTCTAAGAACAATTTCTAAAGAAAAATGATCTAATGATTCTGCGATTTTTCAACTATTGAATTTCTAAAATTACCAAATTTCACAATTGAGTACCATAACGAAACCTTCACGCGTTAAAAAAAGAAAAGCGTTATGAAAACATTCTAAATTACAATTTCTATGGAATCTCTGGAACTATAGAAACATTTTCAAAAGTGATGGGGGCAAATTGATGGTGACAGTCCCTGCTCCAACATCCTCTTTAATAAAAAGCTATGCGTTGCTGACGACTGGGTTTTTCGGTAATCGTTGCCACAGATTATTCTCGGAAAATGAAAATTTTGGAGTTACTGACAAAAATAATAGCTCAAAAAGTATTTGTCAGAAAATTGTTAGACAAACTGCGTTTGAAAGGTAAAAAATTGTATTATTCTTGATATAATTTTCAAATCTAATGATTATGCTGTTTTTGAAATATTGAATTAGAAACATTACCAAATTTCACAATGAAGTACCATAACTTCACCTGTAAAAAGATAATGATAAGGGCGACGTGTCCTGACGTGTATATTGGCTATAGCACGAGTCACAAATTATAGTATCCTTATTATTCTGTTAAAATATAAAAGTGAATTATGAAATGTCAATATTTTGTTTGATTAAAGGTTCGTTAAGAGAAATTGACCAGCGTAGCGGGCGTAGCTTGCTAGTTTTTTATAAACATTTTGCTTGATTGAGAAATACCTTTTTTTGTACATTGTAGTATGAATGTTATTTAAAATAATATCGATTTTTTTTAAATAATTCAGTAAATATATATAAAAAATAAAATTTTATAGTTTAATGTTGTTTAGCTAATCCTAATATTTAGCATAATTAGAAACTGCAAGACTGAAATAAATACTTATAAAAGTCACAGTACAAACCTTATTTTGACTATTTTATTTTTTCTAAATTCTAAATATATGCATTTATCGAATCTAAAATTTTATATGAGTGTCGGAGTTTCTTAACTATTAATGTAACAGAACGCTAAAAATATTTCTGAATGTACATTGACTGAAGAATTTCAAAATATAATACAGGCTGTTCATTAAGTTTTTCCCTGATTACAAAAAGTATTACGAAATGACCATTGAATGTAATACTGTATTGTGTACATATTTATTATTGACAAATTAAGTTCTTAAGTTTTTGTTTTCTTAGTCCAGACTCTACCGTCGTTAGTCAGTTCCTAGATGACAAATTTCCTGGAAGATGGATCGGACGGGATGGACCAATTCCTGTAGATTTTTTTCTTCTGGTGGTACATAAAGGATACCAGACATAATAACCGAACATAAAGACAGTGGTGTTTGCAACACCAGTAAAATATGTTGAAACACTCAAGGACAGGATTACAGATACTGTGTCTAGTGTGACAGACCAAAAGTTGGGAAATACGTGGCGAGAAATGGAATACCACCTTGATAATTCTTCGAACTTCCAAGGGTGCTCACATCGAAATCGAGGCCAACGAAAAAGAAAGGCTACCGCGTTGCTTTACGCGTATCTTTTTTTACAGACCGCGGGAGTCACGTGATGCTCGAATGTACCAATGCAGGTGTACGAAAAGAGCATCACGTCACTCTAGCGGTTTGTAAAAAAAGATAAGCGGAATGAACCGCGGTAGCCTGTCTTTTTCGTTAGCCTCGATCGAAATTTACTGACGTAAGTACATGTATTAAAAACTTCATAAATGTCTTTAAAATATATTGAAACAAGCATATAAATAAAATATCACATTTAATCAGACATACAAGTTACATAAAATACAACTAAAACATTAAAAACATTAAAAATTACTGCAAGCGTTTCAGGCTATAATTTAGCCCCTCATCAGTGCAACTACGTACGTTGATCGGAGAATTTTCAACCATGTTTACAGTTAATAAAGTTAACCAGTTCAAACTTGAAAAATTTGACGAACTTCCATTTGAGCGAGATCGTGTACTCAGGTGGAACAGCACAAGATTCATTAATTGGCGAAGTCTGTTTACGAGTGAATTATCAGACAATAAAAAATGTTTAGTTATTTAAACAAGCATATGCCTAATTATATATTATTTTCTGTAATAAATAATTGTAATCAGGTAAATACTTTATGACCAACCCGTAGAATACTACTTATTAAAAAATCATTTTGCAATAAGAAAATATTTTAATATTTCTATTATTCATAAAATTAATATCCAACAAATGTATTTGTCTATCTAAAACTCAACCTGATTTCTTGTAGATGATAAACAGCAAATTTACTAGGTGAACTTCAAATTATACTATTTTCTTTATGGGCAGGTTTGATGAAATTTTTTTTATTAATATACGAACATAAAACTCGCATCACAAGCGACATTTTTGCTCAACATTTTAACAAACTCAACACAGTGACCATGAAGGTTTCTTTGACATTCATCAATAAGAACATTTTTCTGCTTATCAAATTCAAACGCATCATTTCCTCTAGCATCTTGAAAATACGTCTCATCTCATTCATGTTTACAGAAATAGGCCGACATGAAGGAAGGAACAAAGATATGCGCTCTTTTCAATCACGTTATCCATTGAACACATGAACACCGTATAAAACTGATTATGTGTTTTCGCGTTCCTCCGCAGAAAATTTAAAACTTTATTGCGCATAAAATATTGTTGTTTATATTTTATGTCATGTGACATCACTCTAGAGGCGTGCGCTCTGTTGTGTCAGATAAAAAATCACCTAAGATAAATAATAATGTTAAAATTAATACTACGATTTATCCCAAATAGAAAAACACGCGGTCATCTTTACGTTTTTAACACTTTCAAACCTAGTTGAAAAGTGTTTATGACTTCGGTTTGTCTGCCGTCTGCCGTCTGGCCGTCTGCTGTCTGCCGTCTGTCGTCTGCCGTCTGCCCGTGCTCTAACTCCCGTAAATATGCTCGGATTGTCCTGCAATTTTTATATGTTATTGTCGCATCTATAGCATGTTCCCTATTTCAACTGAAGTGTGTAGCACTTATAGTTTTTTTACAGGGACACTCAAAAGAATTCCGTTACATTACGGTCTATGGGGAAAAAACATTTGCGGTTTATTTTATTAATGTTACACAATTTCAAACACATTGTAATTGATATATATCACTAAGGTGCATTACAAGAAGCTTAATATGGAATAGGGTGTGCATAGCACTTATAGTTACTTTACAGGGACAGTCAAAAGAATTCCGTTACATTACATCTATGGAGAAAAATCGTCTGCGGTTTATTTAAATAATGTTTCACTACTTAAAACGCAGTGGAATTTATATATATCACTAAGATGCATTACAAGAGGCTTACTACAGAATATTGTGTGTATAGCAGTCATCGTTCATTTACAGGGACACACAAAAGAATTCTCTATTGTCTGTTAACAATAATTCCTGGTAGTGCGTTTTAAATTGCTGAACGCGATTTTAAATTTAACTCAATTTTGTCTATTATTTGGTGTGTATAAATTCTGTATTTCATATACAGGGTAGCACAAAAGTTCGCGAAAACGTTTCCGTTTATTGACAGAAACTCCAGAAGGAGAATTTTAAACTGTGCTACGCGTTTCCTAACTATACTAAAATGTAGCATCCTATGTAGTATATATACAAATCTATAGATCATATACAGGGCTGAATATTCGGATATTTTTCCGAATATTTTATATGTTGGAAATATATGTTGAGAATTCCTGAAATTACGTTTTTAAATATGTTATGCGTTTTCCAAATTGTTTCCTTCGATGTTATCTTTCAGCTTATTAAACGGTAATGATTTGTAAAATTATTTTGGAAGCGGTGGAAAGTGTTATATAATCTATGCTTGACGCATGATTTTTCGTTCTTGATTCAATATAAAAGCACCCTCGATATATATTTTTTTATTATCGAAGTGCAAATGAATAATTGTCTTTGAATAAGTTAGTGTTGAATTTTTACAAAGAATTGATAAAGTACTATTGTTTATGTTTTATGCCGTGTTATTTTGTTTTAGGGACACGCGCTCTGTTATGTTGCTTAAATTCTTTTTTCAATAAATAATCATGCTTAAATTATTGCTACACTTTATGCCAAATAGAACAATACATAGTCATATTTATGTTTTTTAAATAAAGCAGCACACCGATATATACATTTTTAAATTATTGAAAGTTTAAATAAGTAATTTTCATGATTAAGTTAGTGTTGAAGATTTGTATAGAATTAATAGAGTATTGCTGTTTCTGTTTTAAGCCGTGTGATTTCGTTTTACATTCATGCGCTCTGTTGTGCTAGATAAAAAAAAAGATTTAAAAGAAAAATAATGATGTTTAAATTAACACTACAGGTTATTCTAACTCTAACAATACGTAGTTATTTTTATATTTTTTTTTGATAAAGAAGCTCTCTGTTAAGTTTTGTAAAATCATTTGAAGTGCAAATAAGTAATTTTCTTTGAATACGTTTGTGCTAAATACTTATTAAGGGTTGAAGGGTATATATATTTTTTGAGTTATAATATAATTAAAAATAATTTAGAAATTACAAAGGAAAAATGAATATTTTTGATCAAACTATGATTAATTTAAAATTATGACTGATGTAATTTCTATCAATTCTTATATCAGAAAAAAAATGCTTAGAGAGCTGCACAAATTGCTTTTTTTCTTTTCGATAAATTCTGAAAATCATAAATATTTCATTCTAAAAATAAATAGCTTTCCTGCTTGGCTCTTTAGATATATCATTTTAAAAGAGATAGAAATGATAGACAGTTGCGAAGAGTTATAATCCATAGAGGATGTTAAGAAAAACTTTATTTTTTCGTCTGAGGAAACTGAAAAGCGTTCTTCGCCTATTGTAAAAATTTATGGGGTCTCTTTTTTTTCAAAGCAAGAAGTATTCATACCAAGTGAATAGGAGGATAAAAGACGTGTTAATATGTATATATGTGTGTACTGGTGTAGAGAGAAATAAATATATTTTCTTCTTGAAACGCACTTCTGCGAAAATTTGATAAAATGAATAAACATTTCTGAATAAAAATGCAATTTTAAATTAAATACAGAAAAATGCAACAAATTATGTCCTTTAGAAAATAATGATTTATTCAGCTATCTCAAAATGCAAAAGAAATGTTAAATGCGTGAATTATTTATGTATATTTAATGATTTTTTAGACATTGTCTTCGCACATCCAAATGTTATGACTGATGAAAAACAACAAGAACATCATTTAAAATATATAATCCAAAAACGAAATACCTATAAATATGTGTGTGTTTTAAAATTCCTATTATGCTTTCTCATACATAGATTGTTTACTACTTGCTGAAGTGACACAATCAATATAATAACAAGAAACTGTAAATTTACCATTTTTTAATGCAATAATTATACATTTACTGCTAGTTTCGAAGAAAAAAGAAATTCAATTTTCAAATATGAATTAATTTGTAATATTATGCAACTCTTTGTTAAAACATTTAGAGCGTAGAAGTACACTGGTGTGCAAAACTTAAGCAACAAACACAAAATGCTAATTTCTGAACACGTGATTACTCAAAAGGAAATTCTATAAAGAGCAAGTGTAGAAAAGAGGTACTACCCTAACAGCACGGCCAGTCAATTTGAAGTTCCCTTGATGTCACACATGGTTAGAAGTGTCACAATAGCTACGGTGAATCAAAATATGGGATATTTCACTGTCTCATTATTACTCTCAAATGATTGTTAACACTGAAAAGTCACTGTGACTGTCACTTTGTGATGGGTCACCAGGTGACACTACAATGAAGACATCTTGTGATTCTCAAGTCACTGTCAGTTGAAGACTGAACTTTGAAGTCATTGTGAGCATTGCATTGTGATGAGGCACCAAATAATATCACAATGAAGTCGCATGGTGACTTTCCAGTGATTGACACTCTATTGTGAAGTCATCATTGGACTTCTTTGTGAAAAGTCACCAGATGATTTCATTTTCAGTCACTTGGGAACTCGTCACAGAACAGCTATCATGATGACTTTACAATGGAATGTGAAAATGACAGTCACATGATAGTCACAAGATGACTTCAATGTAAAGTCACCTGGTGACTCGTCAAAAAGCAGCAGTCATGTTGACTGTTGAGTGGAGTTGCCAAATGAGAGTAAAAATGAGACGAATGAAAGATATCACATTTCTGTTCATTGTAGTGACTGTGAAAATTGTGACCATATGTGATGTCAAGAAGACTTCACATCGACTGTCAGTGATGTTAGGGTAGTACCTATTTTCTACACTTGCTGCTTATAGAATTTCCTTTTGAGTACTCACGTGTTCAGAAATTAGCATTTTGTGTATGTTGCTTAAGTTTTGCACACTAGTGTAATTAAATAGTGCGTCGAATATGCTTGAAAAGCAGGGTAAAGGCCAAATAATGATGACTATTTTATATCCATTAAACAAAAGTGAAGAAAATTAATTTACTATAATACTTTATACACTATCACTTTATTACAACACAGTTGTTTCAATCTATAATCACTGTCATGGCATATACAATTAACATATTTTGTACGGACCTGTAAATAAGCTAATATTGACTTCATTTCTAAGAGAAAACTGCAGTCGGCCGTAAAACACACTATATTTTTGTAGAGCTTCGAGGGTCTTATTAACATTACAGAGTTTACAACGTTCTAAATGCACTTCGAGTACGTTGCAAAAGATTTCAAGACTAAGTTTTTTTTTATTTCCTTGTTTGCTTAATCGTTGTTCAACATATCTTGAAATATGTGTTTTTAACATATAATATTATTTCCTAAAACTTTTAATTTTGTTTTGCAAGGTAAAACATTTTACAATTTGAGCCAATTTTATATAAAAATAAAATAACTTATTTTAAATATTATGACAGAAAGTGAATTCATTTAAAAGTACAATTAATTAAAAACCGAAACTGATACATAAAAAATCGTTGATTAATTAAAAAGTCTTATTTTGTTTTCTAATTTTACACTAATTTACTTTACGATTAAAAAACACATTGTTTGTTTTAATAATTAAATGTATATATATATATATATATATATATATATATTCTAAATAATCACGTTAGTTAAATTAGTATTTAAAATAGAGAAATATTTTTAAAATATGACTATTTTTTAACAATACATTTTCCATCTGAGAAATATTAATTCAATTTCTATTTGTTAATTCAGAATATTTTGGTATTTTTTCTGGTATTAATTTTACTTTAAAGTACCAATTACCCCTCATTTAATTGTGTTTTGATAATACATATACTTAATATATTTTGTGTTACACATTGCGGTGCTATATTGAATTTACAAAGTCGTAAAGTTTTTTTTTTTTCTCATTTAATATATTCTGAAAAATTTAGCTATTCTACTTTTACTCGGAGATTACTTCAAAATGAAAAAAAATATCCTTGTTTTATTGGTTTATAACATTTTAAAGATGATAATTTGATTTCAGTTAAAATGGCTCGTTCAAATAGATAATGCGAAGTTAATAAGAAACTGAAAAAAAATCTTTTAAAATGGAATTAAAGTGAAATTGACGTACTTGACTGAAATATTAAATTTTATCAAATAAAAGGATTTTTTATGACATCATCCATAAAGAGCATGTCTTGCAGTAATAAAAATATTTTTAATTTGAGTATGTTTAATATCTTTTCTATTTCATAAAATTCAATTACATAAATTGAAGTTGGCAATATTTTAAAACAATTTTTCAAATTGCATAATATAAGAGAATAATAAAATGCGTTTTCTTATATTTATACAAGAGGGGAAATAAATAATTGAAATTTAATTCATCACTGCTAATTTTTTAAAGATTCATTTGATTTAGAATGTGTGAAGCATATATTTTATTACAAAACCAATTAATGTCCAATAAAAACAAATAGGATTGGTGTGAATATATTTTGTTTTGTTCAATGTCTCGATCAAATAAAGTAATTTTTTTAAAAACATGTTTGTGCTTTTTTCTTTAATTACACCCTAAAAATTTTAACAAATATAAGAATAACATAATTATAAATTTTTCTCTTGAGATTTTCTCAACCATTAATGTAGTTCTCAAATAACCTGCTCAACAACATGAAATTTTCTGACTGATTTTCTGACTGATTTTTAAACACAAAGACATACATTTGGCAGGCCTGACTATTGAAGCGATTTGGAATCGAAATGAGTTTTCTATTTTTGATAAATAAGTTACTTATGGAGATAGAAGCGGTTCGTGTCACGTGAGAACACGTTTATTCATTTTCTCGTGCGGCCGCGTCAAAAATTCAGTTCAATACGTCGAATTTGACAGTATTTTCTGACTTTACCAAAAAAATGAAAAACGTCTCTCGATTACATAGTTTCTGAATAAAAACTCCTGTCAATTTCATACATTTTCGAACAACAAAAAATTTCAGAAATGTATTAGAAAGTAGCTTCTTTGGATTTGCCTTAAATTATTTTTATAAATTTATTAAACCTCACTAATTAATATGACATATATAGCAATAAATCGAAATATTGAGATTATGTAAAGTGTACGGTAACCGATAAAATAAACATAAATCGATCAAAAAAATATTTTTGTTTTGTTATTTTTTGTGCGTAAATTGCTTCTTGCTTTAAGCTCTATGAATCTATCTAAACATAGTTAAAGTTAATCAAGCTATTTATCAGAGTTCTTTATAAGCTAAATAAGTTAAAAATCAGTGAAAAAAATTTGCTTTACTAAGTAATTAATTTCGGTTTAAAATGTATCGAGGAATGTTATTCCCTCAAATCTCACTGTTTTTCTATACTATACATAAGTGTTTCTAGCAACAAAAAATATTTTAATCCATAAACACTGTTTCATAAAATTTAAAAGATTAAAAAAAAACATAACTCAGTGAGTCTGGAGGTATTTTCCTTCTTTATTACACTCCACTTCGTTGTATAGTGGTAAATTAAAACTTCATTTTTATAGATTTCAATGTCTGACTTCTTCTTTCACTAACCTTTGGCTGTGGCTTTCCAAAAACCTCTTCTGCAAATTCTTTACAAAGAAACAAAATTTTGAATTAAAAGTTCCGTATTTTATTATATTCACTGTAGCATAAGTAGTAACGAAAATACTGTAAATATTATATTGCAAGAGATTTCACAGGAATTATATGCAATTCATAACCAGATTTTACTTTTTTTTTTTTATTGTGATAATTTACAAGATTTTTATTTTTTGTAATTTAATTCATAATTTGCAATATTACCAAATTTACAAAGCTTGTTCTTAGTATAAAAACTCTCTTACAAGATCAAAATGACTGATAAAATAAAACCCTGGTATTTTGCTCTTCACGAAATGTGTTTAAACTCTTTACTTTATATATAAAAAAGACAATAATTCATAAAGAGATATATTTTAGAGTTTACGAATCATTCATACAATTTGAGTATCAAGTTAGTTTTGAGTATTTATTTTGTTTTGTAATTGCTCATGGATTCTCTCTAACCCTTATTAGGTTTAATAGGATTTACCAATAACTCTAACAGCACGCTATTTAGTCTTTAAACTATGTGTTTTCGATTGCGTTACCCTTCAAGGCGCAACATAGCAAAGTTATTCTTACAAGCCATTATCTCCAATGTTCACCCCCCCCCCCTCCCCAAAGAAAAAATATATCTTTATCTAGCAAGAAGGATAAAGAAAATATAATATCTTCCGTGTTATCCATGATTTCAAAAAGCGTTCTTTAAACTTCAGAATCTTTCAGAAACCAATAGTGTTCCGAGATTTAAAGATGCACTAAAAAAATATTTTATTTCTTTTGCTGGGGCTTAGAAAACTTGTTTCTAATAACAAAAAAAAAAATATTTTAAACCATAAACACTGTTTCATAAACTTTAAAAGATTTCTTTGTAAAAGATAACTCAATGAATCTGGAAGTATTTTCCTTCTTTTTAACACTTCATTTCGTTGTATAGTGATAAAATAAAACTTTTGTTTGGTAGATTTCAAAGGCGATTCTTACTTTTTCTTTTACTAGCCTTTGGCTGCGACATTCTAAAAACTTGTTTTGTACGTTCTTTACAAAGCAACAAAATTTTTAGTTAAAAGTTCCATACCTTATTATATTTACTGTATCATGAGTAGAAATGAAAGTACTGCAAATGGAATTTTGAAATAGATTTCACAGTAATTATATGCAATTCAAACTAATTTTCTATTTTTATTCTGATAAATTTCTAAATGTTGTATTTTTCACATTTAAAAAAAATATATAATTTACAATGGTACCAAATTTACAACGCTCGTTCTTCGTATACGAACTCTCTTACAAAATCAAAATGACTGATTAACACTATAATTTCCATGTACATGAAAATTGTTTAATTTTTATTTTCAACTGAAGAAAATTTGAAGTAATTTGTTATTTTCGAAATTCAGAGATGTATAAAGTGGTCATAAAGTCTTTTCCTGATAACAATAATTTATTTCAGAAAAACTAATATAATTACGCATATGCTTGTTTCAATATATTGTAAAGACGTTTATGAAGTTTTCAATATAAGTACTTACGTCAGTAAATTTCGGTGTGATGAAAAATGTGAAGGCGGTGCTCCGTTTCTCGCCACGTATTGCCCAACATTTAGGCTGTCACACTACACACAGCATCTGTGATCCTGACCTTGAGTGTTTCAATATGTTTTAATGGTGTTGCAAACACCCTGTCCTTTATGTAGCCCTAAAAAAAATAATCTAAAGAAGTTGTTCCATCCCGTCCGATCCATCATCAATGTACTCACGAATGATGGTAGAGACTGGATTAAAGAAAACTTAAGAACATGACTTTTCCATAATAAAAATTTTACAGTATTACATTCAATGGTTATTTCGTAATATTTTTTGTAATAAAGGAAAGACTTTATGACAACCCTGTATTTTAAGTACTATATATTAAAAAATTTGATATCAAAATTTCCATTAATATAAGAGAAAATACAAAAACAAAATGCTGAATTCAGCTTATTTCAAAGTAAAATGTGCAGTTTATCAATATTTAGCGGTAATGTGTGAATGCTTTATAATATCGGACTTTTTGCCAATATACCATATATTCTGTAGAGGGTAAAAGAAACATGCGCCGCAGGCGTCCCGGTGCGGGACGCACCGCACACAATCGACCACCGTTCCCAAGTCCTGAGAGACTTTTACTGCGCTTCTGAGAGTCTTCTGTAGATGGTAAATACTCGTTTGAATTTTACGAACGTTAACCCAAACATCACACTACGCGATTCGTAAGTTTTGAAAACAATACAAAAGAATAATTTGAAATGATATTCCGTACATCAATATATTGTAAAAATCGAATCTGCATAATAGATGGAAGTGTGATCAATGTGGGTACAAGCAATTACCAATATTAGACTAATTTTTAAAATTATTATTTGGTTCGTAAAAGCTGAATGAGAACAGATAGAGTTTTATCAGCTCACATTAATGCTGTTTTTGGTTTTGTAGCTCTTTTATGGAACACATTCAGCAAGCTGGTAGGAAATTCAGCAATGGAGGAAGAAACATGTTTCGTCAAATCACGTTTTAAATGAAATATATTTCTTGTACGTCGTTTGTGACGATACAATCTTTATTTTATTTTTTCTTAAACTGAATAGTCATGATTTCTAGATAGCTTTGATATAATTACATGGAGAAACATTATTCTTATTTTGAAGAAATTTTTGTGGTATTGATGCGATTTTTTTAATTTCTGCTCGTTTGAATGAATAAATTTATTTTACTTAATTAATTCGAGAATGGAGAATGGAAATAAAGTACTTTCTAATGCAATTACTAAAAAGTATTACTAGAAAAGCTAGAATATTTCGAATTCTTAAAACTATAAAAGCTGTTAATGGAATTTTAGAATAGATTCCTCTTACTGAAATCTGCAGATCATGTAACTGATTGGATGTTTTTCATGTGTCAAATAAATTACTTTCTTAAAAAAAGGTATTTTGTATTATTAGTATTTTTCTTGGAAAGAGAAAAGATTTCTTATGTGAAACAGATAATTTATTGTTAGTGTTTTTGTATATATATATTTAAAATGCAGTTAAATAATCCTAAATAATGCATACATATCACATTTGCATCGCAGTTTAGTGTTCATATTTATATTATGAGTCTTAAAATTGTATCAAGAATAAACCTATATTAATTTACATAAAATATTTTGCAAATAATTACTTCATGCAACTGAAACTATAGTCCAAACTAATTTTAATAAAAAAACATTAGTATGACTAGGGCGAGATAATGCAAAAGTGGTAGAATCTGTTCACTACTTCAAATTAAAAAAAAAAATACAAGAATGAAAAGTCATACGTGAAGCATGGATTATGAAAGATTTTGCAACCTATGCAGATTATTATAATAAAACTTCATTTTTTGATAAGTTGAAAAAAGATGTCTAAGTAAACAATATGTAAAACGCATAACACTTTTGAGAACCTAATTTCAGCAATTAACATCAATAGATGGGAAAAAATCTAAATTGATTTATGCATATTTTGTGCTGCCCTGTATATCATCTATAGATTTGTATATATATTATATTGCTTGAGAAAATTTACTTTAGTTACGAAACGAATAGCACAGTTGAAAAATTGAAATGTTCTTTTCAGTAATTTCCACCAATAATTGAAAATGTACTGGAAATGTTTTAAGCTTTCTTGTATTAGATCTATAAATAATTGAAGCACAAAAAATCACAGAGAGAAAAAAAATTATCAAATATCTTGTACAATTATTTTACAATCTTCAAAGAACAAAATTACCATTTAAATATACTATTATTACTTTTTCTACGGAGCATTCCATAGCATAGGACCAATTTTGCTAATCTTTCTGAACCCAGACTGTTTCTTAATTTGTTCTGAATGAAAGAAAAGTTTGAAAATATTCTTCCAAGACCAGCATTACTTGTTGGTAATGTCATTATTGATGCAAAATTTGAAAAATACTCATTTTCACCAGTATTCATTTTTAAAGACGACCACCACACAGAAGGCAAGACACTTTCTAGGATTTCCTTAGAAAAAATATGTTTCTGAGAAAGGAGTCGATTTTGATTCAAATGATATTATGTATCGCACAAAATTTGCATTAATATCACAAAACAATTTCCTTGCCTTTTCTTTTTGCTGATATGTCAATTTTGATCCAAAACACTTAGGATAAAGTAAATAAGCCAGCATATGGTAGGTTATTACTGCATTAAATCTTCCTTGAACCTTTCATTTGAGAGTTTCCATGAAATTTTCGTCGTTAAATAACTATAAAATTTCTATGAGAGAGGTTTATACACACCACGTAAAATGCAATAAATAAATAAAATAAAATAAAATAAAATAAAATAAAATAAAATAAAAATTCTCACAACAACTGAAAACCAACTTTCAGCAATTCTTGTCCATAGACAGTACTGTAACCGAATTCTTTTGTGTGTCCCTGTAAATGAACGATGAATGCTATGCGCACTCTAATCTGTAGTAACCATTTTGCGCTTCACCTCAGTAATATATATCAATTTCAAAATGTCTTAAATAGTGTAATATCAATAAAGTTCGCCGCAAACGATTTTTCGAAATAGACCGTGATATAACGGAACTTATTTTGATTGTCCAAGTGAACGGTCTATAAATGCTACGCACTACATTTTCAATGCCGAACAAACCTGAATAACGTATATCAATTTCATTTGATATATAAATATATTTTCGCAAGTTAGAGCATGGACACACAGACGGCAGACAGACAGACAAACCAAATTCATAAACAATTTTCAACTATGTTAGAAACTGTTAAAAAAGAAGCACAATGATAAAACTCGATTCATCTAAATATACGTCGTAAATAAAAAATTTTACAACAGATGTAGTGATGCAGTCAGATAAACAACACTTCACCTGACCATCAACTCTCAGATTTATGAGGACACTATCGAGTAAAAATAGACATTTAAAAAACATTATGATAAATAAAAAGAAAAGTCCCCAGTTAAACTGATGGCATTGAGCTCACAGGCTATTCATACCGATTGTATATTATACTCTTATTTCAAAGAATAATACCCCCGAAAAATAAAGAAATCGACTATAAATTAGGGGGGATTAGTCCCCCCGTCCACCCCCTTTATACTTATCCAATGAACCCCCAAAGCTAATAAGAGAAGCGCCTTATCACAATGAACTTATATATACAATTTGAAACCAATCCGACAATACTGCATGAAAAACCCATTTATCTAAATTAAGGTGGAGGGATTAGCCCTCGTCCCCCCTCCCCTTTATACTTAACCAATGAACCCCCAAAACTAATCAGGGAAGCGCCTTATCACAATGAATCTATATACAAAATTTGAAGAAAATCGGATAATTTCTGCATGAAAAGCCCATTTATCTAAATTAAGCGCGGATTAACCCTATTGCCTCCTTTATACTTAACCAATGAACTCCCAAAATTAATCAGTAAAGCACCTTATCACAATGAATCTATATACAAAATTTGAATCAAATAGGTAATTTCTATCAAGAGTTATAGCGTTACATACATACATACGTACATACAAATCCTGCGGGCACATTAACTCTCAGGCTTTGATAGCCTGTGATCTAAAATTCCATTGTTTTAGGGTCAGCAACCAATATAAAAAAAATTATTACATATATCACTCAATAATAAAACATACTGTGTAAACTTCAACATAAAATCTGTATATTCTTTATGGATTATTATAAGAAATTATATACATTAATAATAGATTTAAAAATGAAATATTTTTTTTCAAAACATTCATTTTAATTTAATTATTTTTTTACATAAAAAATGTTGATCTCAGAATATATTTTTTCGAAAGACTGCATTTTGGAAGAAAAATCGTATATTCCATCATGTTAGGGGAACATGACTAATCCGATATATAACCTTTAATGAAACATTACCGTAACACCAACAAAAACTATGAAATTAATATATATATAGGAAGGGAGACGTCTCAATTATTGAAGTAAACATCGTTCTTGTTAGACATTCACATTTATTGGTAATGGACGTGGACAAACAGAGATGAAATATGACATGAATTACACAGTCGGTACTTGTCGAAATAACAATTGTAACCCTACATCGTACTTTACATTTCATTGGAGTCCCACAAACTTATACACTTTCGGTTTTAGGAGCGTCGAACTTAATCCGTCGTTAGTAGCCGCCGCCACCTTCTCTCTCTTCCTACTTACCGTTGTTCGTAAGTGCGCTTGCCGCGCCGTCTTGTGGCAGCGCCGATCCCACATGCGGCCATCCTGACCTTTAGAGCTGCCTCAGCGATATCAGTAATTTCAGTCAGCAATGAAAAAAAAATAATAATAACTGTTCTTGAAAAAAAAAATAATAAGCTGAACATTACACAGTCACATATGGTAACGTCGTAGGGATTGTTCATAAAAGTCATAAGCGTCGGAAACTGTCACAATACACACACAGATTAGAAAAAAAAATCAGTTCAGAGGATCATAGAATTAATGTTCGTCTGGCCAAGGTTTCATATACTCGGCACAAGTGGTAGTAGTAATCGGTCCTTCGGTGGTAGGTGTCATTTTCTCAACATTGTAAGTGTCGTTGGACTTTATTTTAGTCACTTTATAAGGACCTACGAATTTGGGTTTCAATTTCAGTCCTGGTCCTTGTTGAGTTCTCTTAATAACGACGAGGTCACCAAGGTTGTAGTTCCGGGGTGTCTTACGTCGTAAATTGTAGTGTTTACGATTTTCTTGTTGAATTTTAAGAATATTTTTCTTGGTATCTTGACGGAGGTCCTCTAGATCTTTCATGAATTTTTTCTTCGATTGCACTGTTTAAGAGATCAATAATGTGTAAATCTTCCTTTTGCTTCATTTTTGTACCAAATAATAATTCAAATGGTGTTTTCTTGATACTTCTTTGATAGGTTGAATTAATGACTTGTTGAGCTTTAGAGACATATTGAAACCATTTGTTCGATTCGTCCTGTGGCATTTTAGAGATTACGGAAATTACGGTAGAATTAAGTATTTCTACCTGTTCTGTTAATTCATCCTTAAATGAAATTAGTTGTTCTATTTGCACAAGAATTTCTGCTTTTTTCCTCATATCACCAGTCTCAAGATTTCCATAAAGTTTTTTATTCGTAGTTTTAACATTTTGTAATTCCTCCTTTAATTTAGTTACACATGCATTTAGTCGAGCTATCTCTTCATCTTTTTCCCTCACATCTTCTTGGTATTGCAATAGGCGACCTCATTCTATTTGAGGATCAATACTTTTATAATGATCTTGTGTATGTTCCTTAGTTATAATTTTCTCAGCAGCTTCTTCTATTGTACGGAAGAAATCTTTTTCATCAGTTGGAGGAGTTTTTGAAGGTAATTCAAAATCAGCGAGATCAGCAATATTTTTATGAAATGTACCGGGTTCAATTTGAGAAGGATCCAAATTCTGAAATTCGTCCAAGCTCATTGTTCCCTTTTCCTTCTTCTGGTTATTTTTCTTATTCTTTTTTTGATTTAATTTGTTATGTTCAGTTTCTTTCTGAATAGCATCATAAACCTCTTTTTTTTTCTTCACAGTCAATTTTGCTTAAAAATAAAGCTTCTTGGATGTCTTGTTCATATGCTTCTGAAACAAACTCACTATCTTTCTCTAACGGCGCCAAGCATCTAACATGAGACGAGACAGGTGTTTCATCCTTCAAATGAATCGACAATTTAACGCCAGTGGATTTTATTTTTCGGGGAGAATAATTTTGAATGGGTTGCGCAATCTGTTTATGGATTGTTTCGTCAGAAATATGAGATAAATCAAGGTCGCAGTCATCTATCGCTTGGGTAACATTGATTAAAAAGTTATCAGACATATTTTCATTTTTCGGAGGTTTTTGCATGGAGATATTATTTTCAGAAATTGTTAAAATACTTTGCTGTATTATATCGGTACCAATAATAAAGTCAAAAGATAGAGAATAATCTGGCACTACATAAACATTAGCTTTATAACTAGAATTATCAATTACAATATCTGTAGAAAAAAAAAACCAGTTGTTTGATTGTAGTATTTCCTAATCCAGTTAATGTGATGGTTGAACGTTCGAGGTTCGAAACTGGGGAGAATTTGCGATAAATGCTTTCTTTTAGTAAAGTTCGTTTGCAGCCGGTGTCAATTAATGAAATGACATCTAAAGAAGAAGTAGTGACATGTTTAGTCATAAAAGTCTTGGAAGTAATAGTAGAAATAATGGACGGTTCAGGCTTAATTCTAGGTTTTCTAGGCTGATTGCACTGGACAGACTTATGTCCGAAATTCGAGCAATTAAAACAACGAGGGCCTTTATCTTTATGCCTACACTGGCTACTCTTATGGTTTGCTTGACCACAGTTGAAACACAAAAGGTCAGTTTTGGGACGAAAAGATTTATCTTTGATTGGTATTTCCGGTTTTGCTTTACGGGATTTCGTATTTTCATAATCAGTTCGAATTTTATCGTAAATTTTGAGTTTCTGTTTAAATTCGAAAATAGTTTCACATCCGTACAAAATTGATTTCCTAAAACGGGATCTGGTATACCATTTATAATGTATTGCATTAAAGCGGAATCCTCAATGTTGCCGCGCGTACACAGTTGTTTCATGATGAGGAAGTATTCATCTAAAGTTTCGTTATCTTGTAATTTGCTCTTACTCAGCATATCATGTAGCTCAGCAGAATTATAGGATGAACCAAATTCCGATAAAAGAAGTTGTTTGAGTTTAGCCCAGGTATTTACGTGACTTTCGGTTTGAATCAACAATAGGGCTTTTCCTTTGAGGGATCGTTTAGCAAATATGAATTTGTGTAAATCGGACAAATTAAACATATTAGTAACATCATCAAAGTTATTGATCCATGTATCAATATTTTGGAAAGAACTGCCGTAAAAAGAAAGTATAACATTTTCAAAATCACTAAAGGTAATGGAAGTGCGGTATGGGTTTTCGAAAAATTGAGGGTGTGACACCAACGTCATATTCTCTGGTGGGCTTGATGAAATGTTCGAATGATTTTGATTACCTGTCGTAAGCGGAATTTTAGGATTTTGAGCTGTTTCATCAATTTCAGTTTCGGAAGCAGAGTTCGTTGTAAATGTTTCTTTGAAATTGTTAAGGTCAGATAATGCACTTAAAATACGGTCCGCAATTTCTTCTGCAGTACCATTTATTTCTAAGAATAATAAATTAGCTATAGTAATGATCTGTAGCTGGTTGAAAGTATCAGTGATATTTTTTAATTTAGTCATAAATTCAGCATCATCTATTTTAAAAGTAAATCCGGGAAAATGGCGTAAGTTCTTACGGTTTTCTCGAGATTTATCTTCATTAAATATAAGAGAGTGTAATAACCGAATTTTATCAGGTTTTGCAGTTTTTAGCTGAGTTTTTATGGGTTCAATATCTTGTAATAACATCGTAAATATAAAAAGAATAAAAAGACTTACTTTAATAAATAATGACAATCCGTTACTGTAATTCAATAATATGATGAAGATAGCACATATAGAATGAATTTTTTACACGTTGTCAGATAGCTTGTGAGCTATATATTCGATATTAAAGTAGTAACCACTTCTTGACAGCACTTATAGGAAGGGAGACGTCTCAATTATTGAAGTAAACATCGTTCTTGTTAGACATTCACATTTATTGGTAATGGACGGGGACAAACAGAGATGAAATATGACATAAATTACACAGTCGGTACTCGTCGAAATAACAATTGTAACCCTACATCGTACTTTACATTTCATTGGAGTCCCACAAACTTATACATCTTCGGTTTTAGGAGCGTCGAAATTAATCCGTCGTTAGTAGCCACCGCCACCGTAAGTGCGCTTGCCGCGCGCCATCTTGTGGCAGCGCCGATCCCACACACACACATATATATATATATATTACTCACTAATAAATCATATTTTATCAAATTCAATAAATTCTTAATGGATTTTTATAAAACATTATTTACATTAATAACATACAACGAAAAAAAAAGACACTTTTTATCGAAACTTTCTTTATAGTTTAATTATTTTTTTAACATCATCAAGTGCTTATCCCAGAATGTAATTCTACACAAGACTGCATTAATTTATTAAAAGTTAGGAAAACTTTATTCCCTTTGAGGGTTTATAACACATTTTATTATTTTTAAATGTATTTTCATAGGTAGGACTAGCAGATCAAATTACTTTACATTTATGATTTTTAACACTTTCCAACATAGTTGAAAAGTGTTAAAGAATTCGGTTTTTCTTTTTGTCTGGCCGTCTGTCTGTCTGTCTGCCGTCTGTCCGTGCTCTAACTCGCGTAAATATGCTCGGATTGCCATGCAATTGATATATGTTATTGAGATTTACTATGGCATGTTCTCTATTGAATATGAAGTATTTAACACTTATATTCCGTTTGCAGGAGCACTCGAAAGAATGCCGTTACATTATGGTCTATGAGGAAAATATTTTGCAGTGCATTTTAGTTATGTTACACTATTTCAAATATACTGAAATTGATATATATCGCTGAAGTGCACTACAAGATGCTGATTTTCGAATATGGTACATGTAGCACTAATAACTAGTTTACGGAGAAACTCAAAATAACTCCCTTATATTATGGTCTATGGGGAAATGTCGTTTGCGGTGCATTTCAGTCATGTTATACTATTACAAACATAATGAAAATGATATCAATTTGTGAGGTACATTAAAACATGCTTTCTGTAGAATATGAAACGTAAAGCATTTGTCATTCATTTACAGGGCCACACAAAAGTATTCGGTTACATTTATGTATACGGAGAAAAACTATTTGCAGAGTATTTAAATTACGTTGAACTATTTCAAATATAATGAAATTGATATACACTACTGATGTTAACTGCAAGATACCTGTTGTAAATATGATGTGCATAGTATTCGTCGTTCATTTACAGGGACGCACAAAAGATTTTGGTTGCAGTACTGTATCCGCAGTATTGTCTATGAGCGATAAGTGCTGGATGAGTGCTTTCAGTTAGGTATGCGTTTAACTAAATTTTGCATACAATGTGGTATGTATAAATGCTATAGATCATATACTGGGCTACACAAAAGCATTCGTAAGCATTACTGTGCATCAGCGTAAATTTCTTAAGGTTATTTTTTTAATCGAGTAATGCATTTTGAACGTGATATATATTTAGTGCACTAAGATATATTTGTTGAAAATAAATAAAATCATATACAGGGCCACGCAAAGAACCGGATACATCGCCGCTTATGATAATATCTGGAACTGTGATTTCAGTAGTTTACAGCATGTTTTTGCGAGAATTAAACTTTAGCTGAATATGTGGCGTGTATAAAAATCTGAATGTAATATACAGGACTGTACAAAATAATTCAAATATATTTCCTTCTATTGGTAGAAACTGCTGAAAGTGAATTTTTCAACTGTGTTATGTGTTTTCTTACTGAACTAAATTGTAACATACTATATAGAGAAACAAACCTATAGATTATTTACAAAGCTGCACAAAAGAATTAGAGTACTTTTCAGGATATGTCCTGTAATTGCTGAAATCTGGTTTTCAAATGCGTTTTGCGTTTTCTAAAATGTTTACTTACGTATCTTATTTACCTTATTAAAAAGAGAATGTTTATTAAAGTATTCTGGATCTGTTGGAAAGTGTTTCATAATCTATGCTTGATGCATGATTTTACTTTCTTGTTAATGTTAGAAAGAATAAGCATAAAATAGCTTTTTCAGTGTAAAGTAGTGTATACATTAATAACAATTAAGATGATACGTAGCACAATACAATAAAACCAGTTAAAACAGCGTTTTTACCACCATAATTTTCCATTCTATTCCAAACTAATTTCGGTAGAATTTAGCGCACCTTCATGAGTGCAAAGAATGATTGATTTTTGCTAAAATATATCGAAGAAAAATGGAATTATTCAATTTTTATTAAATTACGTTGAATCCGCTACTTTTCCTATTGGCTGTTTCTTGTAATTTCCTGTAAATCTATTGGTCAAGCATCCTACCCGTTCAATCTGCTTATATTCCATATATTTCAACAAAAATCCACCATTATTTGCACTGATGACGGTACGCTAAGGGTTTTGCGATAGTATAAAAAAGTTCTAATGCTAAAATTGTTGTTTTAACTGCTTATAGTGTATACATCGGTTGAAAATGCATGCTAGTTTGTTTAAAATTACGAAATAAGTATGCAATAAAAATATATAAAATTATTACTAAATGTATTAAATATTTTGTTTCAAAAATTTAAATATATTTATGATAAAAATATAAGATTCCAATTAAATTTTCAGTCAGACTGAAACTGCGCTGAAAGTTAATAATACTGAGAAATTATGTGAATTAATTTCCATTTTGCTAAACAACGCACAACCAACATAGTGAAAGATGTGTCCAGATTAGGGATCGAACCCAGATACCCTGGTATCTCCTGGTACACCAAGAGAATAAAGTACCCTGTAGAAGAAGAGAAGAGTACCCTGGTATACCAAGTACTTTACCATTTAAGCCATATGTGAAAATAAGTAAAAGTATATAAATATGAAATATAGTAAAAGTAAAGCCTATAAGTGAAAAACGCCAGACTGGATGTCGTACTGATGGCTTAATGGTAAAGCACTTGGTGCGTCATACCAGAGTATCTGGGTTCGAACCCCAGTCTGGACAAATTTTTCCCTCTGTTAGTTTAGCAAAGTGAAAGTTAATTCACATACCTTGTCTGTAATAATAAGTTTCTTTATCTTGCCTATGTTTCAGAAACAGTGCATTAGCATCATTTTCTTCCAATGCCCTATTATTTGTTGCTTATTATGTAATTGTATCTGCAGAAATAAAATTACTTTCACTCAAATTAATTACATTTATATTGATATTTAATTATTTTTAAAAAGTTTTTCGAGATAGTTAAAACATTTTTTTCTCTAATAATTTGTTGAAATATAAAAATATAACACAAAATTTTATCTCTAACTAAGAAAAGTTTCTAAAAGTTTTAATTACATTGTTACGACAAAGTTAAAGTATGGTTTTGTAAAATGCTATTTTTAAAACGCATGTTATAGAACAAAAATGGACATCTTCTAAAAGAAGAATTTAAAAAGAAAATAACAATAAAATTATCATTCGCCTCTCTAATATGATTTTTATTTCCAAACTTTTAACATAGAAACAAAAACAAGAAGTAACAAAATATAGTTTAAAAAAGTAATAACGATTTCTGCTTTTATCTTGAGTTCAAATGCCTCAGAGGCTTTTGTACATAGAGTATGAAAAAGAAAAAGAAGAATTAAATAATGTGTTTATCAATTTTATATTTTCTCTCTATAAGGAGATTTTTGAGAGATAGATTTTTAGTGTTAATGTCTGCCAAATTAATATACATTAACAAAAAAATGCATTTTGAGATATTTCTTAAAGAATTAATAAACTAAATTACCAGATGCATATAAATTTATTTATTTAATTTTAAAGAAATTTAATTCTACCAAATTTAACAAAATAAAAATAACTCAATTTAAATTTAAGAAATAAAAATGAAAGATAGGTTAAAAGATCAACATTTAATGAGATTTATTTTTGCGTCAACAGTATCTAGGATATCTCTAGCCATGATTTGAATGCATGCTCTAACACATTTGCGATATTTTACATGGCTTAACTTATGTCTTTCACTACGCCGATCTACGCCGATCATGACTCCCAGAACACAAAACCACCTCCAGTTAAAACCTTTATCTATCTATCTATCTATCTATCTATATCCCTCTTTAATGGACGCGATAACATCCATAATTCTGAACAAATCTCTTCCAAACTGATACATAAAATCAAGGGGCATAGAATCTTGGTGAAGTCATTAATGCGTACAATTGAACCAAGGGGCTTTTTGTGAAAACAGATTTTTGCAAAAACCATAACTTCTTAATTATGATACGTATAGAATTATTTTAAAGTTATTATTACTTCTAGGAAAATAACCAAAAGTTATGTATGACAGATTTTTGATATCATTAAAAATGGCTTCAAGGGGGAGAAAAATAGAGGCTTAGAAAGAAAAAAATTCATAATTTCGTCAATTCCCAAAATATCAAATCCGCTTAAATTTACTATAAACCTCTTAATATTATCTACAACTTTTACATTGACAAGTTTTTTTTATAGAACCAACCCTTAAAGCAAAATAAATAAATAAATAAATAAAAACAAAAAATACCTGTCGGCTCCGCCTACAGCTTCAGGTATATTTCGAAGTGGGCGGTCCAAACTGCCGATTAATGGCAAAGTTATAATTTCTTCTGCAATTCCCAATAAACAGGCTCCCCACTGTCTGCGTCTTCAAAATCTACCTGTGCCTGTAGGACGAGCCGTCAGAGTTCTTTTTATTGCTCTATCAAGAAGGTTATCGCAGGTCACGATACAGGGTGTTTCAAAAAGTATAATCAGATTTTAAATGCGTATATTATGAAAAATGTTGTATATAGATACTTAAGCTTAATTTGAATCTATGACATGGCTAATCATAAAGTTTTTTTTTTTTTTTTTTTTTTTTTTTTTTTTTTTTTTTTTTTTTTACAAACCAAATTATAGATGCTCATTATGTCCACTTGTAGGTGCCGGTGTATATCTATACAGTAGTAGAATCCATCCCAAAGTTTTGGGAACATGTATGCATTCACTGAATCCACGGTTACTACTATGTGTATCTTCAGTTCGGCTAATGTAGCTGTAAGGAGAGGCACGTAAACGTAATCTTTTATAAACCACCACAAGAAGAAATCGCACACTGAGAGGTCCGTCCATCTTGGAGGCCAGACAAACACTGGAGTGGCGGGCGAGTGTTAAGAGGAAGCGAGTTAGCGCTACCTGCCGGCAATTGCTTGAAACTCGAGAATCCCTCTTTCTACCTACACATTATTCGATCAAAACGGATTAAAAGCAGAATAATTTTGATTTTTTTTTTTTTAAATCGAATGATTCTTTTTGAAACACACGGTGTAATATAATTTCTTCCGAGCTATGCACGATTTCAAGACGCAATTTTTAATCTTCAAAAACCTTTAGAAACTAATAGCGTTCCGAGATTTAAAAAAGCATTTAAAAAAAGTTTTTTTCTTTTGCTCTTGGCAATTATTTCGAACACTTTTCCGAGTAGTTTCTACCGTGTAATAATCATTCTCTCTAACCCGTATCAACAAGAAATATTTGCTTTTGGTATGTTATCAATTCGCATGTAAACATGCCATGTTAAACAATTATGTTCAACAAAAAAAGAAAATCCCAAAATTAACATAATTATGTTATTCTTTCATGTATAAATTCTTATACGCAAATAAAAATGTTTATTTCATAATTGATATCATCCAATAAAACAATAAATGGTGTTGATGGTTAATAACTCTATAGACTGTTTTTGTTGCGTTTTATTTTGGTACAAATTTAATTTAAAAGAGAAATACTTATTATTTTAAATATATATGTTATATTTAATTAAACATAAAATGAAAGGCGTCAACAAAATACCTCTAGTTGAGTTGATATTTTCCGTGTTTTGAAATTAACGACGTGTATTATAATTATCACGTCATGTCCATATAATACCTATAGTCGTAACAAGTTAGCCATAATTTGAAAAATTTTACTTTTATTTAACTATACGTTCATAATCTGACACGGTTTTTGGATTTGATATTAAATATTTTAAAAATAATTATCCTGGTATATAATATTTTATAATAATTACATAAATTAAGAATTTTTAATTTCTAATTTTCTTCCGTTGCGGTTTGTTTCTTGAGCATATTAAGATTAAAGGGTACATATATATTCTCGAATTCTAAATATATATTTTATATCTATTTAAAAACTAAATAAAGAAAAGTAGAAAAGAAAAAAAGCTGTCAACAAAACATTTTGGCTATGTGTCAAAAACTTCATAAATATTTCTGTGTACATGAAAAGTGCAACTGAACAAAGGTTTCAGATCCTAGGTTAATAATCCTGACAACCGCATAGATTTTGATAATGCTAAAATTAAATTTCCATGTAATAACGTCTTTGAGGGGTCTGCGAAAGGAATCCATTGAAATTATGATTAGGAAAAAGTGAGGTTTGTAACGATAGCATTTCATTTAATATCCCTAAACTTTGGATGAACATCTTGAAATAGTCAATTACACTTTCATTTATTCTAAATTTCTTCATAGATAATACATTTACGGCAGTTAGATTTTTGTCCATTAGGAGATGCTTCTACATCTTTTCTACTTGTGGTTGGTTGGTGCGATGGTTGAGTGTTGCCCTTGTTGATTTTTTAATTTGTGGACGGCAATTATAATGTGGCAACGGACTGATTGTTTTTCGCATTTGAAACATTAAAAGCAATATAAAAAATTTTCCTGAAGATGACCATAGAAGGTGGTTGAAACGTAGATATTTTTGATATTAATGCATGTATAAAATTTTAAATTTGTGTACACCATTCAGTAAAATTTGTGATGTTTTATACTCACTTCTTTAATGGTGAAATTTTCAGAGTTTTATTAGTTCTAATATTTATAATTACTGCATAAAATAAAAAATACGTAGATTTTTTTCTTTTTTATTAAAATGGTTCTTTTAAGTATATGTGGAAAAAAATTTAATTCAATGTGAAACGCATTTTATATAAATTAAGAAAGGAAGTGAATGAAAGTAACATAATTACTCATATAAATATTTCTCTTAATCGATAATCTAATTTTGTATATGATTTTAATTTTGATTACTGATATTTATTTAAATTTTCATTGATATTTTAATATAAAATATTTACTGCTAAATTTCATTATTTTTTTATCTATTTTCTTAAAGTAACACAGATGACTGCTATTTAGAAAATAGCTCTAGATATCTAGAAATGTCAATCTTTTTAAGAAGTGATTTTTTTGTGTATATTTTTTTACATTTACTAACGAAATTCAATCAAACTTTATTCGAAGTATATAAGAATAATATTTTATCAACAGTACATAGACATATAATTTTACTCTGTACTAACAAGGGTGCCACCAAATATCATATTCATGGATTTTGATGTAATTCTTATATGTTGTAGAGTTCCAATATGTAATTATCCTGGTCAGAATTTTTTTCAAAATGCGCTTACATTTTGATATAGAGAAGGTCAGAATTAAAACTTACACTTTAGCGACTTAATGGATGATTGTATGTTCGAGTACTTGGTAGCATAGTGTTTAAAGATTCACCTTCGGATTGAATTTTGCCATGTTCAATAATCCTACATATGATGTTACCGCTTGTGATATATACACAACTTTGTTTCACATTTTTATACTCAAAACACACTAGTGATTTTTCTTTTACTTCGAATATTTAAAACTTTCTATTATGAAAATTTACCGGTCTTATTTGGCTAAATAAATGAACATTTAAGAAGCATTTGTACAAACAAATAATGTAAAAATAGAATGGTTGGAGATTTGAAAAGGTAGATCCATTAAATCACGTACAGATTATCAGATACGAAAACTACAGGACATTCATAATGGAGTAACGAATGTCTCAGTCATTAAGTATTTTTGATGAAATTACATTTGCGTTGAAACTGTTATGACATAAAAGCATATGAAAGTAAAATAGCCTTATAGTTTCAAATTTTCAGTTTAATTTGAATAAAATAGAAAGGATTGTCTCATCGAAAAATAAAACTTCTAATCAAATATTGTTATTAAAAAAAATTTTAAAAGATTTTAGTAATTTTAACTAGAAATCCCCTTTCATTTGTTACAATTTTGAAATTTGATGATTTTGCAAATCAGGAATTTTCTGTTATTAGGAGGGTTTTCAAAAAGTAAAGATACAATGCCACATACTCATTCAAAAATATTTTAATTGGTAAAATGTCCATTACAAATTACTTACTGGTATATTCCATATTTTTCGACATATTTGCTATCATTGTCCTAGCATTTGTTAAGTATGGGTAAGCTTTTGTAACCAAAAGTCATAGAAGTTTACTGCCTGTTGTCAAAACCACATTTCAACTTCGATTTTGATTTCATAATGGTCATGGAAGTTTTGCCCTGCAAGATGTTTTTTCAGGTAAATGAATAAGCGGTAGTCGCTGGGTGCAAGGTCAGAGATCACAGATGACCTACCTGTTCTGGGTTCTTCATGAACATTGGTCTTACCTCCAGAGGAAGCACAACACCATTTTGTTACATTTTGTCGATTCATAATGTTCCTGTACGATTTTGAGTAATAACTGTATGACTATCCGATAGATGTCAGCACCAAAAGAAGTCTGAAATAAACTGCTTTGAATTCCATTTGACGTCAGACATTTAAATAACAAAAAAACATTCTATAGGACTATAAAACTATTCATAAAACTCTTATTATTATTATGTTTTAAATATTCTGTTAGTATTATTACTGTTAGATATGTTATTAATTCTCTTTCATTCTTTTTTTTATTAGATTTTTGTATTTAGTGCGAGCCTGCGATTCTGCAGCACAGTCATGTAAACATTCTATTTGATTCGATGGTGTTATTCTGAACGTAAAGGTTCTATTCTGTTTTAGATTCTTAATTCAAAGTGTGTAGTAATTCTAATTCAATTCAAAGTCGTATTCTGTTATTAAAATGTGAAAAAATATCAACTTCTCAAGTTTTACTCAATTTGAAATTAAGTCTCCATTCTTCGAGTAAATATGAAAATTACAGAATTGATTGCCTCTATTCTACAAATTTAATATCATTCCTTCTTTGAAAATTGATGCTGTTTTTTAGAGCAATTCTTTGTTCAAGTGATTTAATCCGTGCGTGGAATCAACGATTTCAGTGTTGATAGGTAAAATCTTAAAGTCATGGAATATCTGCAATATGATTCTACATAATATTAAAGTCAATGCAATTCGTACGAGAGATTCATTCTGGAGTCGAACCACCCGACACAAATCAAAAGGTACGTAGATATGTATTATTTATTTTATTCAGTAATTAAATTTTTAAAAATAGTCTAAATCTTTTAATTTCGAATCTATACATAGTTTGTTGGTCCGTCGAGATCTCGGAGTTCAGCTGGTGATTAATCAATTACATCTTATTCAAAATTATAATAATGACGAAAACGAAAGCGGAAATCGCTTCGAAATCCAAATTTAATTTTACCGTAAAAGAAATAAAAAGATATAGGGATCAGGTATCCGATGCGATTGAAAAAGATAATTTGCAGTTATTGGAGAAATTGAAATCGGAACTTAATATTCTAGAAAGTGATTTAAAAAAATCATATTTTGGTATAGCTGAAGAAACAATTGAAACTCTTTACGATTCATTTACTTCTGCTAAAGACTTAGTTGTAGAAGATATCGTGAAAATTGATCAGTTTATTGCAGCTAAAAACGAAAGTAAAAAAACCCGATGTGATGCAGATGAGAATAGTTCTATTAAGGAAAATTCAATAAAATTACCTAAATTCCAATTGCCCATATTTTATGGTGATATGAGTCACTGGATTACATTTAAAGAGACATTTTTGACTTCGATTCATAAAAATGAAGCGCTTTCCGATCAATTAAAATTTTCGTATTTAATTGCGAGTGTCAAAAATTATCCTGCTAAATTAATTTCAGGATTTTCTATTTCAGGTGAGAATTATAAACAAGCATGGGAAACTCTAGTTAACAGATATGATAACCGTAGAAATTTAGCATATTCGCTATTGTCAAAATTTATTAATGCTAAACCATTAAAATCGCCCACGCAGAAAACAATTCTAGAGTTACTGGATAATTGCAATGAAGTGATTAGAAATTTGAAATCTCTAAAATTTGAATTTAACGAATTTGTTGATTTGATTTTGGTTTATATTGTTCAAACTAAATTCGATGACTCATTAAGAAAACAATGGGAATTATCATTAAATAAGGATATTTTTCCCACATATGATATGTTAGTGACGTTTTTGGAAAGACATGCACGCAGTTTGCAAGGTTGTAATGCTGAATTTATTAAGTATGAAACTAAACCTAATTATAAATTTGATTTTAAATCTCAACAAGGCCCAAAGAAATCTCTTTCAAATGCAGTTGTTATGGACAATGTGAACAAATTTTTAAAGCCCTTGTGTCCGAAATGCAATGAAGGGCATGCACTTTACAAATGCTCAGAAATTCAAAATTTAACGGTTGATCAACGATGGCAGTTAGTAAAGGCAAAAAAACTATGCACGAACTGTTTAAGAGCTAATCATCTTGTTGCTAATTGTCTGATTAGCACTACCTGTAAATATTGTAAGGCTAAACATCATTCAATTCTCCATCACGAACAGTCTAATTCTGCATCACAGAATTCTTTTAGACCGCAAGAGCGGGTTACAAATCAAAATAGCGGAAGTAATTCAAATGCACAAGTGGATGAATCCAATTGTTTAAGCAGTCAAACTTTGACTGAAAATTCCCAAACATTACTGGCTACTGCCATTATACATGTAAAATCCAAAACAGGAAAATTTATTCCTTGTAGGGCTATGATTGACAGCGCTTCTCAAAAGAGTTTGATTTTAAAATCGTGTTGTAAAAAGCTAGGCCTTCCCTTGAGATCTACAATTCATAAAATATCAGGAATAAACAATTTGGTCGCAGAGACAGCTCTTCAGGAAGTTTCTTTAACATTTTCTCCGCATTTTAATAACGAAAGTTTTCAGTTAGATGCTTTAGTTGTTAATCAGATCACAACAAATTTACCGAACTTTCTAATTACTAATAAGTATTGGCCTCATATTGAAGGATTAAATCTGGCGGATCCCAATTTCCATGTGTCCGATTCCATTGATGTACTCATAGGTGCAGATTTGTTTGCTAACATAATAATCGGAGAGTCCATTCTATGTCCTAAGGGAACACCGAGTGCTGTTAATACGAAACTGGGTTGGATATTATCTGGAGTAATTTATTCGAATCATTCTAACCATAATTCTTCTGTTAGTTGTCATGTTACGACGCAAATAAATTCTCAATTGCAAAAATTTTGGGAACTCGAATCAATTCCTAGTTATGATCCAGTTTCATTAGCAGAAGATAATTATGTAAAAACAGTATCACGCACGGAATCAGGAAGATATATCGTGGATCTTCCATTTAAATCTAAACCTGTTCTCGGAAATTCTAAATCTCAAGCTTTAAAGCGTTTCAATTCCTTAGAAAATAAACTTCAAGGAAATTCCGTACTTAAGGAACAATATTCGTCATTCATGAAAGAGTATATTGATTTGGGACACATGGAACTCGTTCCCGCCGCAGAAATTTCAAATCCAGATCATTTTTATCTCCCCCACCACGGAGTAATAAGAGAGGATAGTTGTACAACTCGACTTCGGGTAGTATTCGATGCATCCGCAATTGGTTCAGAAGGTCGCTCGTTAAATGATTATTTGGAGATAGGGCCGAAATTACAACCGGATATTTTTCAGTTATTATTAAAATTCAGAATGCTTCCAATAGGCTTTAGTGCGGGCATCGAAAAAATGTTCAGGCAAATTCTAGAGCTCACTACTTTGCTTTGCCAGATAGAAAGCTGCATAAATTCCAGACCATTAACCCCGATGTCTTCAGATCCTTCTGATCCTCGTGCCTTAACGCCGGGTCATTTTCTAATCGGAGCACCTCTTCTTGACATTCCAGAATCCTCAAATCATCCTAAAATATCGTTAAATGCTCGCTGGCGTTTAATAGAAAAAGCAAAAATTCAATTTTGGGGCAGATGGTCCAGCGAATATCTGCAACATCTTCAACAGCGCCCTAAATGGACTACTCCACGTGAAAATCTTCGAGAAGGCGATTTCGTGATAGTTCACGAACGTTTACAACCCATGAAATGGAAAATGAGTCGAATTCTAAAGACTTATCCTGGAACAGATAATCTGGTGCGTGTCGTTTTGATTAAGACAGTTGACGGTGACATCAAGCGTCCTATATCCAAGGTGTCCCCTCTCCTGCCGGGGGCGGAGGATGTACGATTTTGAGTAATAACTGTATGACTATCCGATAGATGTCAGCACCAAAAGAAGTCTGAAATAAACTGCTTTGAATTCCATTTGACGTCAGACATTTAAATAAAAAAAAAAAAAAAAACATTCTATAGGACTATAAAACTATTCATAAAACTCTTATTATTATTATGTTTTAAATATTCTGTTATTATTATTACTGTTAAATATGTTATAAATTCTCTTTCATTCTTTTTTTATTAGATTTTTGTATTTAGTACGAGCCTGCGATTCTGCAGCACAGTCATGTAAACATTCTATTTGATTCGATGGTGTTATTCTGAACGTAAAGGTTCTATTCTGTTTTAGATTCTTAATTCAAAGTGTGTAGTAATTCTAATTCAATTCAAAGTCGTATTCTGTTATTAAAATGTGAAAAAATATCAACTTCTCAAGTTTTACTCAATTTGAAATTAAGTCTCCATTCTTCGAGTAAATATGAAAATTACAGAATTGATTGCCTCTATTCTACAAATTTAATATCATTCCTTCTTTGAAAATTGATGCTGTTTTTTAGAGCAATTCTTTGTTCAAGTGATTTAATCCGTGCGTGGAATCAACGATTTCAGTGTTGATAGGTAAAATCTTAAAGTCATGGAATATCTGCAATATGATTCTACATAATATTAAAGTCAATGCAATTCGTACGAGAGATTCATTCTGGAGTCGAACCACCCGACACAAATCAAAAGGTACGTAGATATTTATTATTTATTTTATTCAGTAATTAAATTTTCAAAAATAGTCTAAATCTTTTAATTTCGAATCTATACAGTTCCCATAGACAGAAACAATTTCTTTGTGAATAATCGCTGGATGCTCACCTTTTGCGTGAAGAAAATATATGCTTGAACGTACTTCACATTTGGCGGGATTCTCAATAGACGCAGCCAACACGTGCTACACGAAACAGACTCACCTTACAAATAACGAATGACTGCGGGGAAAGGTCAAATGTTCACGGTAGCAATATGTGCAGCCAACGCGCTCATTAAAACTTTTTCTTTCCTGCTGTTCGATATGTATCTTTACTTTTGGAAACAACTCGTGTAGATACAATTTTTCTTTAAAATATGTTATATTTAAAATTGGAATATTTAATAATGACAAACTTGCACACACAAGACTGATTCTGGATATATATATTTATATTATTTAAACAGAGAATTCAGGAATTATTTTTTTAGATTCTCAGTTATATTTTAATTGCGTTACGTCTCATTATTCTCATATATAAGTTTTGTTTTTCAAAAGTAAAGTAATTAACATGCACATGGCTGACGTTCGAACGTGAGAACGCACAATATATCCAAAATTCTCACTCAAATAATAATTAAAAAAACACTGGGTCACTTTTCTTGCATAAAGTATCTGTCGGTCACAAAAATACCGCAAAAAAAAATTTATTTCGTTACTTAGTCACAAATATCATGAAAGAGCTATGAATTGTTTCAATTAGGTATGAAATTCTGGAAAAAATCACCAATTTTGGCAAATGGATATAATTGTGAGCAGAGTCTTGTTCTGTTCATTCCTTTTCAATAAATAACATAAATGTCAACATTTATGTCAAACTGATTATTTTACAATCTTAAAATCCAAAAGTATATGGCATTGTAATTGATCTTACTTATATTTTTTATGTGTTTTTCGTCATAAAAAATAATTGCTTAAAATCATTGCACAACTCTGTGAATTCCAAATTTTTCAATTTAATACATTTTGTCACTATCCATCTTTTCCGTGTTGCAGTTTGTCCAGAATTGAAGTTCATGGATAACAATGCCCACCCACATAAGACAGCGAAAGTATCTCTCACACTAGCAAGATATGATATTTAGCCTAGGACATGCCTTGCTCATTTTCCGGGCATGACTCCTATAGTCCATTCCTGGGATCCATTCGTTAGACGTACACTCTAAAAACGAAATTTTCAAATCTAATCAAAGAATACTCAAATCTGAGTACGTGGCATAGTCAAAATGGCTCCGAATCAAAATTACTCAAGTTTGAAAAATGTATATACACATTTCTGAAAACATGCACACACTCAAGCATAAAACATTATTTGCTCATGGTTGGGTATGTCATTTTTCAAAAATGAGTACGAAGTGACTTCCATGTGTTCAGTTTTGAGTATTTCCATGTTTCAAAAATGAGTTTGAACTGATTCTAATACTTTTTGAGTATGTCCATGTTTAAAAAATGAGTATGAACTGACCTTTATGTACTCAGTTTTGAGTATGTCCATATTTCAATATTCTAAGTATTTCTGGTGTTTCAGAATTGAAATCATTGGGTCGTCGTATTTGAAACAAAAAATTTCACAAAAAAATGAAAACATCGATTTACTCAGATTTGAAAGTGTCATTTTTCTCAGTGTATAGCTCAAAGACAGAACTCTCTTCGAACCATGCAGGAGCTGAAAATTTCAATGTGAAATGAGTGGGACAAAATTCTCCAAGATATCCTTTAATTGTTTGGTGAACAGCATGCACAAACGATGCAAAATATGCTTCAATGTGCTCACAGTTGCCATGTCATAAAATGTGTATCGTTTGGCATAATAAATATACATTAGAACCTCTATTAAATATGTACTAAGCTTCATTTCACTAGATTAATTTTAACACAATTATTTCAAATTGGTAAATAAATCAATCGTAAATAATAATCTACTCGTAAACTTCATTTATTTAAACAATGTATATCATTAGTTATGACGAAAAAATGTGTTTGTTCTTAGCCATTGTCAAGCAGTATATTTTAATGGTACACCAAGCTCTATATAATTCTAAAATTTAGAATAATATCCTGTTAAAATTTTATCAAGCTTAACTAATTATTCAATAAATTCAAGCGTGCTGTTTGCAAAATAATATATTTTATATTAGAAAATATGAACCGTTATTATGTTGCGGGAAGCACATTTTTCGGAACACGTGACTAAAGTTAATTTATTTCATACATATAGATTGCATTGCATATGTACCCTTTCTTTTCCACTGTGCAAATAGCATTCTAACCTAATGTATTCCTTTAAAGAAGTTTTATGGTTTTGTGATACAAATAGATTTGACAGATTTCCAACTATATGCAGCTATATAAAGAAATTAATGACTTCCTCAAATACGTAGTTTGTTTTGCTAGAATAATAAAAATTCTTGAAAAGACAGATAAATTCAATGAATAAATTCCATTTTTACGTGATAGGTTTATAAATTCTAGGCGATAAATGACTGGATCACGCTTTGGTGTAGTTTGCACATTCATATTTCTAATTATTTTGTATTTTTAATATTAACTTGTATGCACTAGCTAATAAAAATCTAGATAAATTTAAAAGTTTACTCATTTTAAAAGTCAGGTTCTTTTAAGTCGAATATGAATTCTTTTTTTATTATTATTCATTCATAATAAAATATATATAATTTGTAATTGTATAAAAAGACACCGAATCTTCTACGACATAATAAAGGATACATTTTAGAATAATTTATACAAAAATGATTAGTTTTCAGCTGATGTGCATGATTTCACAAAAATATTTAGTTTGAGATTCATAAGTTTTGAGAAGTTTCATAGTAAAGTAATGTACATGAAAAAATATAAAGGTTTCGTGACTTACATTCTTCAAATACTCTTGCCTGTTTTTAAAGAATGAATTTGAGATTTTAGACTAATATGAAATATGCGATTTTTAAAGGCAATATTGCTCCAAGTGCAGCAATTCCAGAAAAAAAATGTAAATCAATTTATAACTTTAAATTAACAAAAGTTAAAATAAATTGGTTTTTAAGCAAAAACCGTGTACGCTCAAATAATTTTTGACAGAATTAATCTAGAACTGTGGAACAAGTGCATGCTTATTGTAAAACGATTGTACGTTATTATAGCAGAGTGAATACAGTTCTCCTAGAGCAAAATTTATAAATTGTCGATAGTTTCCCGAACACTACACAATTGAACACATTGAACGAACACCTTTCTTTCTAAGAAATACTAAAATTTAATGTATGACCCTTTGTAATATTATAAAGTGCTGGTGATTTACCGACAGATCCTACTAAAGGCCAGTTACACCTGTCAATTAAAAGTTTATCATCATACATAAAGAAAATCAGGTGTGGGGTGCACCTTTACCATCACTCATTAATTATCTATAGGGGCTTCAAATTGCAGAAGACTCCGTGATCGTTGCCTAATTAGATACTAGAGAATTATTTATCTAAAGAAAATAAATTGTTGCGTTGTGTGTAGAGTATCTAATATATGGCAATTTGGTTTTAGGGATGGAGTGTATAGAGTTCCATGAGACACTTACCAAAATAACCCTACAGATAATTTTTAAGTAAAACCTTCGAAGATTAAAGTTCAGAAAATTCTAGAGAAATATTTAGGTTTTTAGAAGTAATTATGCAAACACTAAATTAAGACCACATTTTTTAAACCAAAATCAATTACTTTATTTACATTTAAAAAAATAAAACATATAAAAAAAACATATTAAGGATATATAAATCTGTCCTTTTTTTCCTTTACAATTTACTTTAAACATCAAACATTCTTAATTACTATATGATCAAGTTCTCCTGCCGAACAAAAATTACAATTAAATTCGAGCGGTACAAACACAATTAGGTTGGTACTTATATAAGAAAACATCATACCTGAGTCGTTAAAAGACAGACTCAACTCCAGTTATTAGGGGATTCACTGGTCCCAGGTCGGACACTGATGCAGGCGAGGGTAAGTGACTCCTTATGGGCATACCCTCATCGACAAGCCCGGTAGCATATTTTGTACAGGAATTATCTGCAGCACACTCTCATATTATTTTCCAACTATAGCACTTCTGCACTCTCTTTTACTACTTCTTTTCAACCGCACTCGTTCACATTTTTTTATCGACTGTCTTTTTCTCCAAGTTCTGGCTTTTACCAGTCGGTGATGGCACATCCCACTCTACTTGACTTTTTTACGACCTTGTGCCTAAAAGGCCCAGTGTGTCAATAACCACACCTACCTTCGCTGCTCATAGGAGAACTATCCAGCCAATGACCACAAGCTATCTGGCCCCCTAAATTAGCCAGGCGCCTATGGGTTTACCCTGAGTCCTCTAGCTTCGAACTCAAGGTACCACACACGGACTGTGACTGACACCCCTCATAAATTTACAGTCATAAAAACTTCACAACATGGTTCCAGTGCACTTTTTTTCGTCAGACAGCGCTCATAAAAATGTCCGTCACTTTGTTAGCTAAATTTATACCAACCATTGTACCGCTCTGATGTCTAAATAATTATATATAAATGCAAGGAGAAATATTTACTAATTATAGAATTTGAAAAAAAAGAACACTCAATATTTACATATACATTTCTAAGTGTGTAACACAAAAAAAACACGGTGGTGAATACTTTCCACCATAATGTTTATATAAAATGTCGTTAAAAATTCGACAGCTAATCACTGTGAACACAGGTACGAATTTGAAATGCTTGTCTGCTTCCTTTTAAATAAGTATTGACATTGGAATTGTTATTGAATGTCCACATAACACAATCCAAGGAAACTTTTAATTTATTTTTCAAAAGTAATAAAACTCCATAGCTAGGAATAAATATTGAGTTTTAGTCAGTGCAATTTAGTTTGATAAGTTCCAAAAACCATTCACCGATTAATCAGATAACAATTGTAAATGCATATGTAATTTTTGAATTTTGGATTTCGTATTTACAGTTTTGAATAGGGATTGACAGCCGAAGTGTTATGTAATGCTTACAATAAAATTATTCAAGTATACTTCTAGACAAAATAAAATTTCATTGAGTTGAATATTTTGCAGGAAAAATATGTTACTAAATTAAATATAGATTAAAATCTTAAATAACGTTTTTTGAAATTAGATAAATATTCAATCTCACGTTTCATTTGTAAAGTTAAATGCATTTATCACCAAGCTTAAATTTTTAAATGTAGTACAAGCTGATTTTATTACTGTACAAATATATAAATTATTGTAATGAAAATAATTCTTATTGCATAATATATAAATCATATAATTTTAAATCATGTAGTTTTTAAAAAGATTTGAAGAAAAAATGAATCTTTTGTTGTTTCTTTTTCTTCGTTTCCAGCTGCGCTAGTCTTTTACTTTATCAGGAATTTTTAAAAGCGATATCAAACTTTATGTTTAGATTTTGAAAACTTTCTCTTATTTTTCTTAAAGTAAAAACTTCTTATGCAGAAGTATGTAAATAATAAAATAAAAAGAGACTGAAATTTCAAAGCGCGTAATATTTCTCCCCTAACTAACTACACGGAATAGTTAATTGATTAATTTTATTTAAGTATAAATGAACAAATGAGAATTATTTTGTAAAATTAATTATTTTTCCATTGCAGTTCTTTATTTAATATTATTAATATCTAATAAGTTCTTTTAAAACTTTAAAGCAATTTATTTTTTATTACATAATAGTAATTATTCTTCCCATTAAATGAGAGTAATTATGCCAATTTTTCTTATTATAAGCAAGAATCTGCCAAATAAAACAACTGTAGACAGTGTTTAGAATTAAAACGAATATCTTAATATTTTTGTGTTTATTAAAAATTGGGCTAGTGTATTTAATTTCGCTTAAAACATGAAAACAGGGACTTAATTAAAACACTGGTATAATTAACTTCATGAAATCCATTGTTATATTTTGTATTATTATCTCAAATTTTTTTTTGCAAATATTTTTATACTCGCAGAATAATATTTTAATTATTTGTCTTTTTTTCTTTGGAACTTATTTTTTGAATTATAAATCATTTACATTAAGAAATATATCGTATGCCCAATCATTGAAACCAAGCGCTTCTATCTCCCAATTTCTTTAAGTCACAGAGACACGTGTAATTAACATATCAGAGAAAAATGTTTTATTATAAATACAATTCGTATTTTGGACCATTTGTTATGTAAATCGGATTACATAACAAGAAACAAATTACAAATTAATTAAATTATTCAGTGCACAAGTAATTTATAGAAATAAATGATACTATAAATCAGGGCTTGACAAATGCGGTCGCCAGGTCGCCACTGACAACCAAGTTTTTTTAGTTGGCGACCAGATCATTTAATCTGTCGGTTTTTCTTTTGTTTTGTTTTGCTTGTTTGTTTGATAATAATGATTTATTTTTGTACAAAAATTGAAATGAGAAATGAACACAAACGGCATTTTTTCTCTACTCCACCTCTTCTAACGTACGGCAAGCACTGATATTCATCTCCTCTCGTACTTTTAAAGGAAGAACCAAGTTTAAAAGGAATTTTCCATCTCATGCCCAGAATACGCCAATCTTTTTTGCTCTAGCCAGTTATCATGTTATATAATTAGAATGGGGGGAGGGGCACATTTCAATACAACAGTAAGAAATAGTGATAATCCAGCCTGTGTGGTTACGGAAAACGGGATACAATGCAAAAAAAAAATGTATATCATCAGATATAGATTTTTTTATCACTGAACTACCCGGACGTTGGAGGGATAATATTAGGAGGGATGATTTCGGAAATAAGCATTTCCCGAACATGTCAGGTATTTCGGCCTAATATTTTTATTTTCGAGTAATTTTTATAATTTTTAATACGATACCTAGTGTATATTATCTTTCTAAATTGTGTACTATTCTAAACTTTGTAACTAATAATAAATAATAAACTACTCTTCTTATTAATTTTAAACAAATTTTCATAAAAAAAACCACTTTTATGCTTTTTGAAACTCAGTGACGGAGATATTTTTACTGACGACTAGAATTTTTTGCTGGCTACAAGCTTTTATTAAATTTGAAAAGCTCCGCTATAAATACAGTTAAAGTAATATAATACTATAGTATATAGTTCCTCCAACTTCATTTATCTTACCGCATAGCAAACTTCTTAAGATTGGCTTAACATATATTATTAAGTTTTTAACACTTTCCAACCTAGTTGAAAAGTGTTTAAGACTTCGGTTTGTCTGCCGTATGGCCGTCTGGCCGTGCCCTAACTCTCGTAAATATGCTCAGATTGCGATGCAATTTTTATATGTTATTGTCGCTATCTATAGCATGTTCCCTATTTCAACTGAAGTGTGTAGCATTTATAGTTTTTTTACAGGGACACTCAAAAGAATTCCGTTACATTACGGTCTATGGGGGAAAAATCATTTGCGGTTTATTTTAATGATGTTACACAATTTCAAACACGTTGTAATTGATATATATCACGAAGGTGCATTACAAGAAGCTTAATATGGAATAGGGTGTGCATAGTACTTATAGCTACTTTACAGGGACAGTCAAAAGAATTCCGTTACAGTACGTCTATGGAGAAAAATCGTTTGCGTTTTAATTAAATAACGGTGTACTATTTTAAACGCATTTAAATTTATATATATTACTAAGGTGCATTACAAGAGGCTTACTACAGAATATTGTGTGTATAGTAGTCATCGTTCATTTACAGGTACACTCAAAAGAATTATCTACTGTCTGTTAACAAAAATTCCTGGAAGTGCGTTTTAAGTTGCTGAATGCGATTTTAAATTTAACTCAATTTTTGTCTATTACTTGGTGTGTATAAATTATTTAGATCATATACAGGGCAGCACAAAAGTTCGCGAACACATTTCCGTTTATTGACAGAAACTCCAGAAGGAGAATTTTAAACTGTGCTACGCGTTTCCTAACTAAACTAAAATTTAGCATCCTGTGTAGTATATATACAAATCTATAGATCATATACAGGGCTGAATAAAAGTATTCCGATCTTTTTCTGAATATTGTATATGTTGGGAATTCCTGAAATTAAGTTTTTAAATATGTCATGCGTTTTCCAAATTGTTTACTTAGATCTTATCTTTCAGCTTATTAAACGGTAATGATTTGTAAAATGATTTTGGAAGCGTTGAAAAGTGTTACATAATCTATGCTTGACGCATGATTTTTCGTTCTTGTTTAAAGCATAGAACGGTTTTCTGATCCAATTAATTGTAGTTCTGATTTTTAAAAAAAAATATTATTTTGATATTAAGTACGTTAAAGGGATAATTGCTCTCTTTAACTTTATTGGACAGAGGAAAATATCAAGTGTGCTAATTTTTCTTCTATCTTTAATAATTAGATTGCTTTTGATTATATTCACAGAAATGCATATACGCATATGTAAATTATAAGCCAAAGCAAATTTGTGTCGTGATTGGTGTTATTTTTTATAAATGTTTATCAATCATGTAGCATTTTAATTTAGCTTCTAAAAATTATTTATTCCATTAAATAAAATTTTTAATTCTTAAAAATGACCTTTGATAAAATTCAGGTATGTTTCTAAAGATGTGTCTGTTATATGGTCCAAACTTTATCCTAACATTATTTTCTATATATTAAAATAATTTACACTTGCATAAACATATCTGTAAACCGACATTTCAAAATATAACGTAATATATTATCACAAAAAGAAAATTTAATTTAAAATGAACTAAAAAACTAATTTACTCAGCTGCACGAAGGAGGCTGAAACAGCAGGTAATTTTCCTTAGTTAAAAGCTTTACTTGCTTTATTGCAATATTATTTTCTATATATTAAAATAATTTACACTTGTCAAAACTGCTTAAACAATTAAATTGACATTTCAAACTATAACGTATATGTTATCACAAAAAGAAAAATTAATTTAAAATGAACTAAAAAACTAATTTACATAGCTCCGTGAAGGATGCTGAAACAGCAGGTAATTTTCCTTAGTTAAAAGTTTCCTGAAATATTACAGTGGAAACCTCCAAATCAGACTTTTCTTAAAAATCAATCAGAAAAAACTTGAAACTGTTACCAATCACAAGTTGGTCATTTTCTTTAAGCAGCGAAACTCCTGTTCCCGCTTCAAAAATATTGCAGAAACTTGTATAAAAATGAATCAGAATGCTAGACTACGTTAATCACATGTTTTTATGATTGTATAATGTGATAAAACATATCATTTACAAATATAAGCCACTTAAATAGCTTTTGTTATGTGATAAATGTCATCCCTTGTGTGTCGCTGCCTTCACTTTAGCACAAAATTGGTTCTAAAAAGTTACCAATACAAATCTATTTGCAATAAATTTGTCGTTTAAATTGTTTGAAATTATTATATAATACTAAAAATGGAAAAAGTAAAGGCTTTACATGGTTTCCACTTTTTTTAAATATTAAAAAAATGTTCTTTGATTTCTTGTCATTCCCCTGTCATAAAATAAAAATAACATACGTTAATTAACGTTTATCATGCAACAGTCCTGTTACCCCAGAATTCCACCTGTGAACAATGGCAAAATCACAGAAGCTATCATGAATTGTTCTTTTTCCAGAAACAAGTATGGACAAGTAAATCATAGAGATTTCCAGTTATATCTTGATAAGTATTTTTATTGGCTGTCATTACCCTGCCTCTTTTATTTGCCTTAATTTTGTAATAAAAGATCAATCGGCGATTAACCGTTATTTGTATTGAGTTCTTAAAGTTATCTTTAAGTGGAGATCCTTTTTGTGTATATAGTTATGATAGTGAACAAGTTTACCTTACATTTTGTCATTTCCCTGTCATTTCTTTTGTTATTTCTCTAACTATGTAATTCCCTTGCCTGTCTTTGCCATAGCTCTGCCTTCTCGAAATTTAAAATTTTATCTTTTGGATAGTTAACATTTTAAAAGATTTTTGCTGACAATATTTTATGCTCAAATTGTTCTGTTAACTGAAAATGGCACTTATCCATCAAACAAAAATTGTCAAAGTAAAATATTGCACAGTATTAATATTTTGTAAGTATGCGTAGATAACTGTAAACAGCAGAAGTTTGACATGGAATAGCTAAAAGAAAAAGAAAAAGAAGAGAAAGAAACTGTGCCCAGGATCTGCCGGCATAGTGCTTTTATAATCAAATTTCGAGAACACACAGATACTCCAAAACTGTCCAATAAAGACTATGGATAGAGTGCCTTTTTGATCAAATTAGCCAGCTGTCACAGATTAAATAAATTTTAGAAAATTATAGAGACGTGTTTAGATTTTACTAGTACATGATACTTCATTTTAGTAATGCATTTCGTTTAATGCATTTATTAAATAATTAATCAGATTTAATTAACAATTTAATCAAATTAAAAAACACTCTTATCAATGGGTAATCCCAATCTTCTAATTACAGTATATTTTCATAAAGGGATAGATTCTAAACAATTTCCATTGTTAGATAGCCGTCAGCTTGAAATTACGTTAAAGAAATAAATGCGAATAAAAAATCTTTCGAAATAAAAAGGATGCTACCAATGAAGTGTAACATACAATTTGAATTATTTCACTTAATTTTGCATTGTAACATTTAACAAAAACTTATTTTAATTAATGACAATATGTATAAGAAAGAAAGTTTAAAATGCTTATATAAAGGAATATTTAAGGCGCGAGATTGTTCATTCTATTATCTAAATATACATGCTCTGTTGAAAACACTTGTTGGCACAATAACAGATATTTCTGTCCAACGGTTCACCCACACTTTACTTAAGTGCTGTGTTTTGTATAAAGCTACAGAAATAACTTATTTTATAAGTCATGCAAACACCTTCTCCAATATATAACAACTGCTCAGTAAATTTGTTTATTAGGACAATCCAAACTATTTGAACAAATCCATTTTTATTTCCATAAAACATAATAGTGGAATAGATGGAAAATTGTTTAAATCCAGTAAATACACATAGTTTTATCTTTTCATAAAATAATGCAAATTCTGCTAATAAGATCAACAAAAAGAAAATTTTTTTCGAAGAGAAGCTTTAAAGATAAAACATGTAAATTGATTTACCTAAACAACGATTACCACAACAAAAACAATATTTAATCTAAATTAGAAGTCCTAATGTCCTAATTCCCATGTGAAAGATTTTGAATTACTTTGGCAACGTAGATATTTTTATTCTCAAATTAGTCTCACGATAATATTTAAGATAACCCCATCTTAATTTTTATGAAAAAGGTAACATTTTCGTACAACTTAATTTAACCAAGTTTCCAGACTAACTTAAAGAGTTAATTTTAGTTGTGAATTAGTTTTTATTATTTCCACATGGTGTTTAGTACATTATTGTAGAGGTTTTATAGAGGTAATTATAGAGGTTTAATTTAAATTCATGAGAAAGTCCATTTTCAAATTTTCAAAATTGTGTTAAGAGAAATATCAACTATTAGAATGAATATGTACACATCTATACTTATGACACATCTATCTATACTTAGAGCATTAGGAATAAGTCAAAAAATTAAAATAAACTTTTTCTAGCCTATGATTATAACATGCTTTATTAAAATTTTAATAATTGATATATATATGTGGGTGTCGCAGAAGGGTTTCGCAGTCCATAGCAACAGTGATACACGTGTAAAGACAAAGCTCATAGCAACAAACCTACTCAGCGATTCTGCTGTGACGTAAAACCCTTTCTTTAATAATAATCCTTGCACAGCAGAAAAATGGAGCCGACTCATCTGTTTTCCTTAACTCAGTTAAGATTGAACTAACTTCTCTTTGTCCAAAACAGCAGAGTCTGTTAAGAACGAAGAGTATAGCAGACTCTCGTTCTCTGGTGTTTGTAGGTGGAAAAGGGCACAATTTTTTTAACATTTTATACTTTAATTACTAATCTATAGAGTATTTACAGTATTTACATGGGGAATTATAATAATAGGGGAATTCGGGAATTTACATCTAAGTCCCGTGCTACAATTCTGTAACACATCCTGTGCGATTCTGCTCTCAACTACCGGACACAATACTGTCATACTCCTACTTATAGATTTAATAACAGCTGACTCTGCTGTTTTGGACAAAGAGAAGTTAGTTCAATCTTAACTGAGTTAAGGAAAACAGATGAGTTTGCTCCATTTTTCTGCTGTGCAAGGATTATTATTAAAGAAAGGGTTTTACGTCACAACAGATTCGCTGAGTATGATTGTTGCTATGGGCTTAGTCTTTACACGTGTATCACTGTTGCTATGGACTGCGAAACCCTTCTCGATATCCACATATATGTTGTTTCTGCTTGTTAAATCGTTTTATTAGTATTTCATATGATATTAAATTTATTTTTTATAGTTCAGTTAAAAGATTAAATTATTTGTTTATTTATTTTATTTATTTATTTATTGTAATTTTTCAAAAATGTGCGTTCCTGATTAAAAATAATTATGATTTAATCTAGGAATAAATATATATTTTAATCCATAATTCTATAAAATTAAGATTAGATTAGAAAATAAAAGAAGTTTATTTTTAAAATGTAGCCGCATTTGACACATTCAAAACTATCTTTATCGTAAAAATGCAAAAAGAAATACAAAATAATAATAATAATAACACTAATAATTATTATTATTATTATTTTGTAATTGATGAATCTCCAGAGGTAAAAATATTTATTTTAAATTACAAGTAAATAGTCTCGCTTAAATGTAGATAATGTTTAACAAATGTACTACTTTCTGCATTCAACCTATATTTAAAACTTTTTGACATAAAAAATAGTTCAAGATAATGATAATTTTCTAGAACTCAAAAACACACTTATTATTCTAATTTTCACAAAAGAAGGCATTTCTCCTAATCAGATTGCCAAAAATAAATTTATTTTTATTAGAAAATTCCAAAAATAAAATTTGTGAATCATGAACTAAGATAACCTTAACAACAACGATATTCAATCTCAGTTAGTGTCCCTAAACTGTACAAAATTCTCTAGTGAACTGTTTGAATTACTTTAACAAAATAAAAAAGCTGCTTGTACTGCTTCTTGTATTCTTGTCTAAATATTGCATTTTTAAATTTTAATAGTATTTAAAAATTTTCTTAACGCATTCTTTTATCAACATAGCAAAGTATATTGAAAATATATTTTAGACGAGAGGGTTTCTTAAACTTTGTGATTTCGCGAACCTTTTTTGATGCGATAAGTATTTCGGGGATCCACAACAAAATTTTTCTTAATATAAAATAAGAAATAGTTTTGATTCATACACTTTATTGATTTTTCATTACACATATTCTTTGTTTAGTTAACGGGGGAAAATAGAAAAAATCAGCTGCATTAACAAGAAAAATAATTATAACATACATTTTAAGACAGTTAAAATATTCTATACATATCACTATTTGGTTGGAGAAATATGCTGCTTATCTTTTGCTATTAGATGTGCAATATCTGGTTCAGTGTTTGAAACGTGTATCCGCAAACCTGGCTCGACATTCTGTCGATTTCTACAGTTCTCTTGCTCCTGCTCTATTTCAAGGTTTTGATTTCACTAGTTTCTTGGAAAAAAAGTGGATCTCTCATTCCCTCATTTTCTGACTTCGATGAAAGAAAAAAAAAATCTAAAGTTTCTTTCATGTGCTTCAGTTGTATTACAAAAAGTTAAATACTATCGGGGAAATTGTATCGCCAGACTATGTAAGAATTTGAATAATGTTGAGAATGATTCAAATAATATTTTCAAGTCAATTTCCCTAAAAATTGCCTACAAAACAAATTTGCCTACAAATGCGTACCAAAGTTCCTTGTAAACTTAAATTCAGCTCGTTCAGAAAATAAAAAAAATAACTGTCGCCTTGATAAGCCAGGAAAAACCATTGAAATTATTTTTTTAAAGAAATTTGGAGTCCTTGAAAACAGTCTTACTTTATCACGCAGTTCAAAAATGTAATTTAAAATTTTCCTATGGGGCTGTGCGTGTGCATACATAACGTTATCACTTTAGGAGGGAGGGAGGGAGGGTCTCGCGCTTGATATCGTAAGATATCGCTAGAGGGTGGGGGATATGTCTTTTGATATCGTTATCATTTTTTATTTTAAAAAAATCCTTTTTTTGGTCACTTTTCTCAAAATAGTCTGTTATCGGTATTTTTCCGTTATACGGAGACTATGCCAAAATGTATGATAATGCATAATGTATGTAAATGTATGGAAATGTATGTGAATGTATGTATATAAATGTATGTATGTAAATGTATGTATATAAATGTATGTATGTAAATGTATGTATATAAATGTTTGTATGTAAATGTATGTAATAAGTGTATGTAAATGTATGCTTGGCGATAATGGTGTCCGTATAGCGGAAAAGTTACCTGTCATCTTTTTTTTTGGTCTTATCTATTGTTAGGAAAATACAAAGTTATTATTAAAGCCATTAAATGATTTTAAAATAATTTCATTCCCAAAATTTGGAATACCCCAACGTTCGGAATTCCTCTTCTTTTGCCATATGCGCATATAATCCGCTGTTGCAGAAACCAAATGCGAAATATGTTTGAAATGATACTTGTGTTTACTAGTATTGAAAGGGAAAGAATGTTATCCACCTGTTCTGCTTTCATCCTTCCCGTACAAGGGGCAAGTGAAAGAAGACAATTATTAATATTACTGTTGACTGCATTATACAGGGTGTTTCTAAATGAATATCGGGGTTTTAAAACTTGGTAGTATTTATTACATACAACTTAAAATTATAATTAATACATAAAATGAAAGAGCAACTCAAACAGTTTTACCTACAAGCTTACAAGTGTTCAATGTGAACACCTTTCGTCCCACAGCACACATGAAGTCGATAGCTCAGTTCTTCCCGAACATTAGTTAGTGTTTGTGGGGTAATTGTTGCAACAGCAGCCTAAATCCTGTTTCTTAGGTTGGGTAGGGCAGCTGGTAGTGGAGGCACATACACGCGATCCTGGATGTGTTGGTCAGATCAGGTGAGCGTAGAGTGGCGTTTGGGAAGAACTGAGCTATCGACTTGATGTGTGCCGTGTGAGGAAAGGTGTTCACATTGAACACTTGTAAGCTTGTAGGTAAAACTGTTTGAGTTGCTCTTTCATTTTATGTATTAATTTTAATTTTAAGTTTTTAATAATAGATACTACAAAGCGTTAAAACCCCGATATTCATTTAGAAACACCCTGTGATAAAATAAGCTATTTTTAAATGCTTTTAAATAGTAACTATCTCGTTTAGATGTTATTTGATATAAATTTATTTCATGTATATTAGTGATATTTTATTGACTTTTTCTCTTCATTTGAATCCACAATGTATGTGAATATTAAATGTATAACCATATCTTTATATCACTGCAATCGTATAAAAAGGAAAAACAAGAAAATATTGTAAAAATAAAAAGAATGTTTTTAGACATTGATAACGATATCATTAAGGGGGGGGGGAGGGTCAAGGATGATAACGTATGATATCGTGCGGAGGGAAGGGGGGTCCAAAATTAAAAACATTCATAACGTTATGTATGTACAGCCTCTATAGTGACAGCTTACCTAATTTCTGTTCTTTGAAGTACCTCTTTGCGTTGACTCGAATTTCTTCGCACATTATTTCAAACAACTTTGAATTCGATGAACGAACTTCGATATAAATTCCTACTGAAATAATTTCGTTAAAAATTTGCCTCAAATCCACAGGCATGTTTTGGACATTTTTTATGCTGTAACTCTCTTTTTTATGAACCAATTTGGATGGGAATGAGTATGTGTGTAGGATATACCAAGATCTCGACCGAGTTTGTTGGACAGCTTCATCCACTATCTTGTTTTAAAATGGCGGTCAGTTAAAAAAATTTAAATTTTTAAAAATTCAATAAGATGTAAAAAAAATATATAAATAGAAACATTTTCCCAGTTAAGTGTTAGATCTTGATACAAGAATTCCGGAACACATTTTGATTTGGCTTTATCTTTTTTTTTTTTTAGACCAGCGACCAGGCCCCTACCTGCCAGGTTTCCCTAGCTTAAACGGGTTTAGTGCCTGGTACCGGGGCGCGTAGTGCCACTGAAGAGATGCCGCGTAGCGGCTGGCCATTGCTGACAGGACGGCTATGTGGAGGACTTAGTTTTGTTCCCATTTTTGTTTTGCTGCTAATTGATGTTATTCTTTTTATATGGACCTGTCATCGTTATGCGAGTTGGTCTCGTAATTTAGAGCCTTTATCAGGTGACGAGACCTTCACCTGATTAGGCACCCCCAGAGGTATAATTCACAGGGAACTTGGAGGACTTTACACCCACGACGGATTTTACATGCACCAGGTGCCATTAGCGTACATGATTTAAAAAAAAAACCTGTAACGGAAGGGGGTTAATACATGTTTATTTAACTTTACATAAAAAATAGAAGAAAATGATTACTTTTACCTGTGTTGGATTGTTTTTTTCCCTTACTTTTTTCTACTGTACTTTCCAGTTACCTGTTTTTTTTCTTTTGCTGCTTGATTTTTGTTGCACATTTAGGTTTATCTCGTTGCTTTTTGGTTTCTCATGTGATGCAGTTGTTTCTCTTTTGTTGCATTTATTTTGGTTTCTCAGATTTGACTTTATCTTAAACAAGTGGGTAAATGTGATCCAAGTTCGCACAAAGGGTTTCGTTTAATATTCCTTTCAAAACACTTTATCCTTTCTTTAAAAAATCCAAATAAATTTCATTTTCTAAAAAAAAAAAAACTGTCTATTTTTATCGGTTTTTCGAATATCTGAACCGGCCCGATAGCGGGTGAAGCCCACTATTATATTCTGTCATAATAATATCTGTCATGTGGACTAAATGCGATATTAAAAAAAAATAATTTCAAAATTAAAGCGGGTGAAGCCCAGGGTTTCGTGAGATGAACGAAACCCTAAAAATGACTGAGATATGGCAGTTTGAAATTCTAGGATTGCTGACATTTACAAACAACCTAATTTTTCTTATGCTGTAACTCTCGTATTTATGAACCGATATGAATGTGACTTATCTTGTGTACAGGACATACCAAGGTCTCAACGAGTTCGCCGGCCAGCTTCATGCGCCATGTTGTTCCAAAATGGCTTTCTAGTTAAAATTTTAAAATTTCTTTTAAATTAAAAAAAATGTATAAAAAATTATAAATTGAGAAAGTTGTTACCGTTAAGTGTTTAATTTTTTAAAAACACGGAATATGGAAGCTACCTTTTCCTCCCGGTACAGGCCGGGGGGAATTTTAGGAATGTCTAAAACGTCTCATCTAGTTGCGATTCGAATAAAGAACTGATTCTTTACATGTTCAATCAATCGGTTCTCAATATTTTCATACATTTTCCACATCTGGAGCATTGAAATATCTCCCCTGACAGATTTGGGATTTTATGCTCATTAATGTTCTAGACTAGAAGTTCTAGTACTTTTAATCTCCACTTCTCCGAAGCTACAGAAATCCCTCTGGAAGAAAATGCCTAAATTTGAAATTGGGCTTGAGGACCGAAGGCTTCAAGCTTTCGGGTTCCCATGGGTCCTCTGAACACCGTTTAAGAACCGCTGTTTTAGACCATATTTTTTCTTCGCATTTATTTAAGAGCCGATAGAATTTATTTATTCCATACATATACATACATAATATTTGTTAATTGCAGGTCAAAAAATGCCCTTATTTGAAAAATGTTATATTTTAAAGTTAAAAATTTAGAATACTTCGAAACATTAAAAACGCATATTTTTCACCGTCTGTTGTTTTGGAGTATTTTTTATGTAATAGGTATCAATTTAGAAATATTTATTTTCTAAATTTTGATTTCCTTTTTCTATTTTATGTGTATTAAATTTGTTTAACAGTACTACAATTACAATGAAACTTAATATCCCCATTATAAATTACAAAATATTTTAAATTTTAAATTTCAGAAGGGCTTGTATTTCGGGGATTTTAAGATTTTATTTATTTTACATATTGTAAACGAAATATAATATAATGTAAATGTACGTTAGATTCTTTCTACTTATTAAATTAGATTATATTTGTGATATTTATCTTAGAAAATCAACTTTCGATTTAAAACTTTACACAGGTGCACCAGAAAATTAATGGTAATAATTTTTGCTTACGAAAAAAAAAATAATTAGTTAGAAAATAGCATTTCATAATAAATGGTACAAAATGAAAGCAAATAATCTCCTAAAGACGTTCAGTTGAAGATAAGTCCATATTAATGCCATATGATAAGAATTTCACTACGATTCGAAAGTAATAACAAAATATCTTTTGAGGAAGATTTTCATGAAACTAATTTGAAAGCATGACATTTTTTGTATTCATATTTTGCTAAAAAACGTGATCCGGCAAAGAGAATAAAATCATCATTAAACATTTTTAAGTATTTCTGATTAACACGATTATTGTTTAAAGTGATTTATTCTTTTCGTTTTCTTTCGTTGTCCAAAGCAAAATGTATAATGTAAATAATTTGTAAAAAGACTAAAATTTAAACCTTTTAACCCAAAGCGGAATCTAACGTTCAAAAGAATTAAAAATATATATATATTGTTGCCACGACATCAAAAACCTTTCTAAAGATCTTTTCACAGTGCATTTACAAAAACACCCTGAAAACTTCCAGCTATTTTTATCAAATGTTTGGCGGTTTTCTTCACTTAATGGAACATAAGTATTGAATAATAATAAAAAAATATATTTAAAAAGTGAAATCAAGTATTATAGTTAAGAATTTCTAAAGAGGAGATACATTTACATAAATGAGAGGAGGATCTGTTTAAAGCAACATATATAGACAGCATATATATTCATATTTAATTGCATGGTAGATAACTTTAAAATAATGTTTTTATACAATATGGTGATAATTAACTAATATCAAAATAGTATACACGTTTAAAGAAATTAGTATGCCTTTACCTCTCCGAGATGGGCTTTTAACTGTTATTATTTTTTTTGTGCATCAGTTGTTACTTAAAAATTTTCGATTTATTTAATTGCTGAAATGGTATAATTTAAAAAAGGCAAAAAATTCTGTTAAAAATTGTCGTTCAAATATAAGAATTTTGCAAGCTTATACGCGAGAGCTATAATAATTTTAAAGTCGCAGCACTCTCCCGACATATTGAACCCGAATACGCAGGTCAATGTCTTAAACTTATGGAATTTAGCTTTTAAATATTTCCCGTGACACCTTTCGTAATCTGGTCTACCATTGTTCCGGCCGGTAACTGGATATTATAAGTGCCGGTCATCGCGAAGGGGTTAAGGCAACGTTTTTCAAACAGCGTTCCGCAGACAACAAGTTATCCTCAATGTCTGTCTGTTGTTCTCCTATACTTCAAAAAAATACTACGAAAACAAAATTCAAATAACTTGCGTAACACACAAAACAGCTGAAAACATTAAAATTCAGTAATTACACACGTCGCGTTATGAATAATGCGGTGACGGATATTTCTGGCTTTTTTTTCTTCTGGTCTCATTTGAAGTAAGTTTGAGAAACGCTGCCTCACAAAGTTAGAAAAAAATCATTTATAAATAATCAGTAAATTAAAAACAATAAAAATTTATGACATAATTTAAACATAACACCGATGTTTTTAATAAAACAAACTTCTTGTGTAGAGACTATTCTTCCCCAGGTAAAACATTTCACCAATTACTAAAACAGTTCGATATAATCCTATTATGACTTAAAAAAAAGAACAAATAGTGTTCAAGTCAGTGTAACTGGAAAGACACTTGGGAGAAAAGACAAGAAACATGTTAGCAACAATTTTCTTCTTGTCTTCTTATAATACTGAAAAAAGTTTTGTCGCTTCTCTTCCTCTAAAAAAATAAATAAATAAAAGAGAAAATTGCAACCATTTCATCAGTTAAAAATAAAAGACATTTTTTTCGGAAAATTATTTTTGAACATTATCAGTTAATGTAAAATTTGTTTAACAAAATAGTTTTGCTGTTAATTATCATAAAAAATATATTCTCTGAACAACATACAAATTAGATAATTTCTAATTAAGTGGTTCTTTCTTAGTTTTTTTTGTTTTTTTTACGTGAAATAGCATACGCTAAAATAGTCGTTCAAAGATTTTAAAAAAGCTTTGCTAATATAATTAAGATGACTCGGTATACTTTGCGCTATTATTTTCCTATTTGAGTATTTTATAATGTATCACATACATATATAATTAAATGGTTTTCTGAAAAAAAATGACTTGTTGAAGCCAAAATCGAATTAAACATTTAAGATTTTAAAACTACACTTCCTGCACATTTTTAAACATTTTAAAATATATTTTGTAACATAGAAGTGTTCTCTAGGAACTGAGTTCTCTATGAACTGATAAACTTTTTTTGTAAAGGTGAGATTTGCAAAAAGTTTATTTGTTTAAAAAATAAATAAATAGAATGTCATAAATTATGTAAAAAATGCAATAAAAATAATTGTATACTTATTTATTTTTTTATTTTTTTAAATAAACTATTCATATAATTGAAAATACGATTCTCAGCTTCATTAAATAAACATTAAAGATAGCCCAAAAAATCGAGTGATTTGTAAAAAATATGTGTTGACGTTTTTTTCCGTTAGAACATACTTTTATATAGAAAAAACACAAACTATGTGATTAAAAAAAATAATAATAATTTAAAGTTTACAACTCTGAATCATTTAAAGGGAAATAGATAGGGTAAAAAACCTATTTTGTATTTTTTTAACTATCGGAGTTTTAAGGTTTTTTATGAGATTGTACTATACGGATGTCTAAACTCATTTTAAGCAAAAAGTTGGAAAATTGATAATTCGTCTTTTCTTGCAAAATGTAAGGTACGCAAAATCCTTAAGGCTATTAGTGAGTCATCTTCCCAATTCTCCTCGTTAATGTTTAACCTGTGCGCGTAGAATTCATTCGTAAATTTAAAATATCTCTTCAGGAAATTAATATTTAAAAAAAATTCTGTGTACTAATTTTTTTCAGATCTCTTTTTTTTCTTAGTTGTCAACATATTTCTAAAATATATACTTAAGTGTTAAAAGCCTGCTTGTAGTTCGTGAGATTTTAACACATAAAATAAAAAGAATAAATTTTAGAACTATTTTGACAACTAAGAAAAAAAAGAGACATCTTTTAAGAAGAGTACAAAGAAAAAAATAAGCAAAAAACATTAATTTCCTGGTGAGATATTTTAAATATACGAAATCCATTCCCCTCCCATAGGTTTAAAATTAGCGAGAGGAATTGGGAAGTTGACTGACTAACAGTGTTAAAGAAGAATAATTCCACTGCGATACCAAACTAAGATATTACTTATGTGACGAATGATGACTATAGATCAGGGGTTCTCAAACTTTTAGACCGACGTACCACTAAATCGAAGTTCATACTTCCGCGTACCAACAGGCAACAAATGTAAAGCTAATATAGAAAAAACCTGTCTAAAATGAAATATCTCTCCGGTCTTTTGTATTTCCATCATAGCAGGTTTTATTGCATTTACAAATGAATGATTACATTACTAAATTGACTACTTTATAATAACATTCAAGTCAAAAGTTGTATCATCATTAAATTTTAATAATGCATACAATATCAAAATACAGTATTTTGGTATAGTAAAAAAGCCACAATACTTAATGACATATTGGCGCACACTGATTCATATACTGTTGTAGCAGGCTAATAAAAAGGGTGGGCTTGTTTTATCAAGCACAACTTCCTCATGTCCGGCTCAATATTAGGAAGTTTTAGTCATAAGTCAGATTCGATGTTTAGTTTATTCCAGTACTTGTTTTTCATATAACAAAGGGGGGGGGGGAAAGCACATTCACAGAGATATGTTGTGCTAAACATAAACAGACTTTGGCGATATTAGACGGTACTCTGATATTCTCGTCAGCAAAAATTCTGTTACATCCATCCTTTTGAATGTTGACACCAGTAATCTATCGCAGGAGAGGAGAGCTGAATAAGTTCACTTCTTTCCTCTCCCGTGAGATACAGTGGCAGGGTGTCTCAAATGAGAAACGAATTTCCAGAGCCTGATTAAGGTCATGTGGAGCCCAAGGCCCAGTACCTTTTCGGAGCCAGTCTCAAACCAAGGTAATAGCTAAAAATTTGATGGGGGAGTATTCACTGTTTATCCTTAGATATTATGATATGGTTACCAAGTTAATCAAAATCTTTTTTGGTTTGGAGGGAATTAATTCTAAAAAACTGCATTTTTAATAAACTTTTTGTAAACAATTTTATTTATTTTGGGGGCTCCCATCAGTAGTGGGCCCTAAGCTACGGCCTAGTCGGCCTCTGCATTAATCAGGTCCTGCGAATTTCTTATCCAAAGCTTAGTTAGCCCATTTCACATAGGTTCAATACAACCGTATTCATAATTTGCATGTCTTTAAATGCGACAAAAATGTCGCTCACTAGGCAAACACTTGCAAGTTTCTTCATATATTTATGTATATACCACCTCAATACCTATGTACAATACTTTACCTCAAATCCGCACTGCATATGGCCACAGTTTCTGTTTTATTTAACTAACCTTACTCTCTTGACCATTTTAAATAACCTTACTCTCTTAAAATCTAATTTCCATGAAATACGAGGAAAACACTTTTTGTACAAAAGAAGAAAAATATTTCAATCAACACAATGAATTATGAATCATCAATTTATGAATTAAGTTTGAAATAAGACTTTTATTTTAACACTTCCTAGAAGCTCTTCTAGTACAAAAGTCCTTCCATCCTGTATAGGGAGGAAAAGGTAGCTTCTATAGTCCATGTTTTTAAAAATTCAACTCATTTTCGTAAACACCCGAAGATAAAATGCTTCGAACCCGATTATAGAAGATTCAATCCCGGTTTTCGTTAATACTGAATTTGAATATGAATTTCAGCATGAGAGTTACAGCATAACAAAAATCAGATTGATTCAAAATCTCAGCCACCCTAGAATTTCAAACTGCCATGTCTCAGCCATCTTTTAAGATATAGCCAAAACAAAAATATTCCGGAATCCTTGTATCACGATCTAACATTTAACGGAAACAATTTCTTCAATTTATAATTTTTTTCTACACCTTTTTGATTTTTTTCAAAAATTAAAATTTTTTAACTGGCCGTCATTTTGAAACAAGATTGCGAATGCAGCTGGCCAACGAACTCAGTCGAGACCTTGGTATGTCCTATGCACATACTCAGTCGCATCCGAATCGGTTAATAATTAAGAGAGTTATAGCATGACATACGTCAGATATATATATATATATATATATATATCAACATTTGAACGGAGGATGGTTTGGGGGTCTGGAAGTCATGATCGGTGAAAATATACCAAATTATTTTGGAATTATTTTGGAATTGTTTCCTCCGAACGGCTGCAACAGGTAGCTTTTTGTAATGAAAGCTACCTAAAAGAACACTGGGTTATAAATTACACTTGGAATGCTATTTTGTTTTAACTCCTTCTACTTACACAAGTTCCTCCTATTCAGACTTTACCTTCAGATAACTCAATTTATAAATCATGTTTAAAAACAGTTCTTCCGCTAATTAAAAATACTTCATTCATTCATTAATTTTAAAATTAGGTCTTTATTAAAAATTCCAATTTTTATCTATATAAATCTAATAATTATGTTTTTAATTCTGTAAAGCAGATTGTATCAAAAGCGTTGAGTGTGAATTTCAGCAAGTCTACTATAACAAACATTTCTCGTAACAAAAAAATAGAAAAAGCGTTTACAGATCATAAATCACATTCTATTATTTTTTTGAAAATTTTCAAGTTAATAAATACAAGCCGTTTTCGATTCCATAATAATATGCTGCATTTTGTATTTTATTCCACGTACTAGTATCGGACTTCTGCGGACCAGTAGCCAGAGCTTTACGTACCAGTACTGGTACGCGTACCATAGTTTAAGAACCCCTGCTATAGATAAAACCATGGAACAAGGAAACTAAATGGAAGGAGCATCAGAAGTTAGTTTCGTTCTTAATTCGTCAGGGAATTCCGGGAGTAACATTCCAGTAACCCAAAGCGTTTGATGAACATCGTAGTAGTGTCTTTTCCCTCCTCTCAGTAGCTTTTCAAAGCCGATCTTTCTCTACACTTGTCTGATTGATGGCTTACCCTTATACTCTTGTCTGTCAGGACGTAGGTGCTTACCAGTACACAATAAATGTTTTTACTCGAATACTTTTGCATTGTTGGGGGAGGGAAGGGGGTATTCTTTTAACATTCTATAAAATAAAATTCCTGCAATTCCAAGTCTAACAGAGAATAATTTCGGCTTCAAAAATTGATAACTTTAAATAATTTTCAACAATAACAGTACTTATCTCATAATTTAAGTGTTTTTTTTTCTTTTTTAAGTGATTTACATCAGCTTTATTACTTTGAGCTTCCTCAATTTTTATTAAGAAAAATATTTTTTTAATGTTATGCAACACGAAATATTATGAATACTTTAAAAAATTTTCATTACTTTCATAGATTTTTTTAAAATCTTTAAGTTATGTTTAAAGATAGAAAATATTTGATATTCGAAATAGGAAAGAATAATTATTGCGGAAACATTTTATTATGATTAGTGTTTTATGTACGTTGTATTCTGAGAAAAAAAATCAGCACTTTTTAAAATATAGATTACATTTTCATATCTAAGGGGACTTATACCGTATAAGGCTGTTCTGAAATCCATTAGGGCTACTTTCTGACACATTTCTGAATTCATTTTAGTTCGGAAACGCATGAAATTGGCAGGTGTTCTTATTCAGAAACTATGTAATCGAAAGACTTTTTATCATTTTTTGATAAAGGCAGAAGATCTTTCAGAAAATACTGTCAAATTCGGTGTTTTGAAGTGAATTCCTGATGCGGCAGCACGAGAAAGTGGAAAAACTCGTTGTCACGTGAGCCTAATCGCTATTAACTCGATAAGTAATTCATTTATCAACAAATGAAAAACGCTATTCGATTCCAAATCGCTTCAATAGTTAAGCATGCCAATTGTATGTATTTACGTTTAAAAATAAGTCTGAAAATGTGTCAGAAACTTTCCGATGTTGAGCAGGGAAGTTGAGAACTACCTTGTGTAATCAAAGAAGCGTATTTAATATAATAATTATTATTATTCTCAAATTCAAACTGGATATTTATTGACACATTCCTGAATCCATTTTTATTTGGAAACTCATAAAAATATCAGGAAAATAAAAGCAAAAGAACTTGCAGAAATGTCAAGTCAAAGTTGATGTTTTGAACAGACATTCTTGAAAAGAACGGACTTCTTGAGACAGCAATTGCTTATACTTACTTATAGACGAGTATACGTTTATAATAAATTTATCAAAAATGAAAAACTCTATACGTTTTCAATCCAATGGCCATGTTTGCGAAATGCATGCTTTTGCATGTTAAACCTTTCTTTAATGTGCTAACACTATCACGATATTTGGAAATGTTGGGGGCTGTTAAAAGTACATAACATGACAAAAATAAAATAAAAAAGAATATTTAAAAACTATCAGATCATTTTAAATTCAGTGTTTCAAATGAAATTATAAAACAAACTTTTTTTATGAAGGCTTAGAAAGTTGTAACATCTGAATGCTAATTTTTTTTTTCTGATTGCTAGTTTTTTTCCTACCGCCTGTTTCAAATGTTACATATTTACTAAAATTTTACTTAGATGCATAGCAAATAAATTGTTGAAAAGAAATTGAAATAAGAAAATTGAAAACAAACGCTATTCGATTTGAAAGAACTTTAGTAATACATTTTTTTAGTATAAATATTTGTATTACTAATTGGATATTGTCAATTCTGATTTACTTTTGTTATTACAATTAAATTTTGATTCACCATTGAAAATATGACTGTGACTTTAGTTAAATAATGTTGATTGATTAATATAATATAAAAAAAAACTGGAATATATCAACTACAACTATTAATTAAAACATTATGCGAATTATAATCCTAGAAACTTTTATGCGCAAATTAATAATTAATTTTGACTGTGACTAAATAATAATTTAATGAGCGTTTTTTTTAAATTAAAAACAGCATTTTAAAAAATATTGAAAAATATAAAGCATTAAAAATTCAGAGAGTTCCATACTTTTACTTCTTCTCAATTTACAATTCTTAATTCATAAGTAATGCCATTTCGGAAATGTATTTCGATCAATAATTGAGCTTCTAAATATAAAATATTTAATTTGAAATGTTACTTGAATGAAAAATTAAATACATTTAAGCAATTTACAAAAGTATAAAAATATCGCTGGAATTAAAATAAAATGCATCACTTTAACAGAATAAAAAATAATTAGATTGATTAAATTAAATTACTATTATTAAGAATTCATCAATACTTTAATATAAGTTTTAAAAATTTGTAATTTTCAGTATCAAATGTAATATAATTTTAAAACTTCTACAATGAATCGCTAGAAAACATTAAAATATTTTAATCTTCCTACAATCCACCGACCAGTTATACAGTTATACGAAATGAGCTATCAATGAACTCAAATAGTATACTGATTCTCGTGTTATCAAAACAATACAATAACAACAAAAAGAAAAAAAAGTGCCGAGCGAGAAAAAAAAAGCCTAACAGAGATAATCCCGCCAGGCTATTGCCCATCCCGCGCCAAGGTTGTCAAAATCGACGGAGCTAGTCAAAAATCGGTGGAAGCATTCATCAGAAACTCGGCTGTGATAAGAGATAAGGGTTAGTAGGTTTCTTGTTCCATAGATAAAAAAAATCAGTATCAAATGTAATATAATTTTAAAACTTCTACAATGAATCGCTAGAAAACATTAAAATATTTTAATCCTCCTACAATCCACCGACCAGTTATACAGTTATACGAAATGAGCTATCAATGAACTCAAATAGTATACTGATTCTCGTGTTATCAAAACAATACAATAACAACAAAAAGAAAAAAAAGTGCCGAGCGAGAAAAAAAAAGCCTAACAGAGATAATCCCGCCAGGCTATTGCCCATCCCGCGCCAAGGTTGTCAAAATCGACGGAGCTAGTCAAAAATCGGTGGAAGCATTCATCAGAAACTCGGCTGTGATAAGAGATAAGGGTTAGTAGGTTTCTTGTTCCATAGATAAAAAAAATCTATTAATGGTTTACCATTATATGATTTCGAATTTGATGAAATTGATAATTTCAGCTGTAGGAATATTTCAAAAAAGACTTTTAAATCATAACAGAAACATTCTTTCATAATAATTCATCTTAATTTTTCGCATAATGAAGGTTCCGACAATCCTTAAAAAAATAATAATTGCACTACGACACCAATTCAAGAAATATCGTTTGTGCCAATGTTGGCAGTAAATAGATTAAAAAAATCTATTTATGGATTATTATTATGCAGTTTAGAACTTGATTAAATTTATAATTGCAGCTTTAGATGTAATTTTGAAAACAGATTTAATTCGAAATCAAATTATTATCGTTCTTTCATAAAATTGACTCACTTATTGTCCAAAACAGAATAAAATTTTATCATATGATAACCTTTTATATGCGTAATATTTACCTTCTATAGATGATTATGGAAGCTATTCTAATTTTATTTCAATAATGGAATATTTAGGTAAATGTAAAGTTAGATTAATTTGATGTAAAATTTACGAAGCACAGTGCGTAGATTTAGCAGAAGGATCAACTAGTTAAGATTTATATTTTATTTGCTTTAAAATATTCTTTTGACTTTTAATATTTTCAATATTTTATTCAAAAACATTTCCAAAGAATTAAGAATATTTTGTTTTTTCGCAAAATCCGTACAGTATTTTTCTGAATGTAATATTACATTTTTCAAATAATGTATATACAGGGTCATCGAAAAAGGAGTCCAGGATTTCGAATTAAAATAACTAAGGCCTTATAAAAGATAAAACATTTATTTTTACACTGTTAGATTGCAATAGTCTGTGAGCGTTTTTTACATTACTTAGAAAACTTCAAGATGAGCTCCCCCTGTTGTTCGGGAAACATCTAAGCGGCAGTCGATTTCTGTCCAGG